>CM032468.1:1311392-2746449 GCA_019059595.1 Marasmia exigua | reverse complement strand
AAGGAATCGATTGATACCTCATTTATCAAAATCGGCTGAGTAGTTTAGGCAGAATCTTGGAACATATCAAACATATTTACATAATAATAATAATATCCTCCAACCGATTTCAGCTACAGCGGCCAATTTCAACGATCAGCCACTTACGCAGGAGGTATTATAGTGCTCAAGTGTGTGCGCAAACATAAGTGCACTCTCTATTCCCTTACCCTCATGATCCGATAGGACACCAGTGTGACACGACCGGAAAGGAATCGGGCGCAGGACCAACGGCTTAACGTACTTTCTTAGGCACGGGGGTACAATACCGCCAACTTCCAGACTCCGGGCTGACACTGAGAATTTCTTTACAGAAAAACTCGGGTACAAATGTTGGCCCGACCGGGGGATCGAACCCGGGACTCCAAGCGCAGCCGTCGCTTTAAAGTGCGTCAAAGCTATAGCTACGTCCGTAAAGTAAAAGTATTTTTTTAAATGTGGGAGTACCACGCTCAGGCATGAATGGGCCGGCTCGACCGGAGTTATACCACTGCCTCACAGAAGACCGGCGTGAAGCAGCGGCTGCGCTGTGTTTCGCCGTGTGAGTGAGGTTACCGGAGGCCCAATGGGGGGGAAGGGGAAAAGGTTGGCAGCGCACTTGTGACTCGACTGGTGTTGCGGGTGTCCATGGGCGGCGGAATTGCTTACCATCAGGTGATCCGTCTGCTCGTCTGCCACCTCTCATAAAGAAAAGGCATGAATGGGCCGGCTCGACCGGAGTGATACCACGGCCTCACAGAAGACCGACGTGAAGCAGCGGCTGCGCTGTGTTTCGCCGTGTGAGTGAGGTTACCGGAGGCCCAATGGGGGGAAGGGGAAAAGGTTGGCAGCGCACTTGTGACTCCACTGGTGTTGCGGGTGTCCATGGGCGGCGGAATCGCTTACCATCAGGTGATCCGTCTGCTCGTCTGCCACCTCTCATATAAAAAAAATAAAATAAAATAGTTACCGGTCTGAAAACCATCCAGTTCCAAACACACCTAATACTAATCCGAACATAACCGCCGTTTGAGTAAAACTTTTGAGCCAGTCGTTCTCACATATAAGACCAAATCTGGATATAAGGGTTTCTTCAAAGACTTTACTACTATACTCATACTCGATACAATCATCATAGCATGTTGAATTTTTCACATCCACAAGTCTGCTTATATCTGATTCATTTTTAAACTTCACACAGGAGAACTGTGTCGATGGAGTGAGAAAGACAATGGACATGAAGTTCCATGGGACTAATAATCTTACTAAAGACGTGATAAAACAAATCAGGGCTTGATTGTATCCAAAAGCACCCATACAATTCGTGACATAATCATCTTTGAATGAATCATCTAGTTTTTCTTTGCTTGAATGTGTTACTATGTACTTATTAACTCTTGATACAAACTTCATTTTGTAAACTTGGATTTTTTCTGGACCGCTACGCATGCAAATCTGAAACAATAATGTTTTGCAATTTATTCTTAATTAATTAACACACCGTGGCCGTGTGGTCCCCGGCAGAGTAGAATAGGCCACCCTCACTCTTACCGAGGTGTCGTAAAAGGCGACTAAGGTAAAGCTGCTGGCATGATCATCAGCACCCAGAGAAGGAAAACTCTGCATTTATATCAAAACCCTCGCTAACCCGTCTGCCAAGCGTGGTGAGTATGGCAATTACCCCTCATGTATGAGGGAGGCCCGTGCCCCAGCAGTGGGGACTTCAATGGGCTGACGATGAATTTATTCTTAAGTAATTAACACACTTAAAAATCTCTCATCTCGTGTTCGAAAGCTCATTTCGAATCAACCACTTACAAATTTCGTCGGCTTACCAAAGCGTTCAGTGGTTTAATTGGTAGAACATACACCCGGATTGTGGAAGGTGTGGGTTAGGGTCCCGCCTGAACACGAAAGGAAATTTTTAAGTGTGTTATTTACTTAAGAATAATATTTTGGTTCAATAATAATGAACTGATGTGTAAAACGTTAAGTTAAGCCACAAGTTAACAAATGCCGGCAAAGTAGTGTATGGTGAACCTCAAAAAAAATGTATATATAGTACATGCCGCGGTACGTAAGTGTAGCGCTGGCTGTCAGGCCGTGGGAGAGTCACGCTTCGGCATGAATGGGCCGGCTCGACCGGAGTGATACTACGGCCTCACAGAAAACCGGTGTGAAGCAGCACTGTGCTGTGTTTCGCTGCGTGAGTGAGGGTACCGGAGGCCCCATCCGGAGGAGAGGGGCGTTCAAAGGTTTGCAACGCACTTCTGACTCCACTGGTGTAGCAGGTGGCCATGGGCGGCGGCAATCGCTTACCATCAAGTGATCCGTCTGCTCATCTGCCACCTATCACATAAAAAAAGGTTGCGCACTTTCACCGCTAGATTTACGTACCGCGGCATGTACCACAAATTAAAAAAAAAAACAAGTTTGCGGTAAGAATTATTTTTTGTGATTTGCTAAAATAATGGTTTCAATCTTCAATGTTTCAATGAAAATAAATAAATTGCCGAAATTAAACACTCAAACCTTATTATATTCTTTAATGTTGCATCTTTCACTCATCTACATAATATTTTATGCTCGATTTCAACTCATTCAAAAGTAACACAAAACTTATCTCCCTGATGTTTGACATTATCTCTTATGAAAAATGTGTCAATTTATTTGTTAGATAAGCTATCTGTGATTTACTCAAGAGTGGTGAAAGAGGTATATACCAATGCGCACAAAATAATGTGCCTCAAATTGAAGCGTCTGAGTAAACTTGCACAAAGAGTTTTTATTCCAGTTAATTGTCTCCCAAACGATTCTCATAGTTTGTAGTAACCACGACATCATAAATATTCAAACCCCATCATTTTTTATTTACAGAGAATGCAACCAAACCATCAAAAATTCAAATTGAAACCGAAGCGAAGTTATTTCTCAGCAATTTTTCCCTTTCACCACGTCAGGCATTAGCCATCCGCCAGCGCCAAGAGCCAAGTTCTCGTTAAGTCAAACATGACTGAACGGCCCCGTAATAACACGCCAGTGGACTCCAACCTGTAATTTTGCCCACTTTCGAGCCACTCAATCAAGTAAACGACGGCCCTGGAATATTATATCGCTCACTTGACATGGCGGATCGGCTAATGATTATGTTGGGGGCACTTCGGAATTTTCTTTGATATCCAATGCCAGGGAACCTGGGCTTGTTGGAGCTGCGGTCGTGTTTTGATCGAATTGCGGGAATGTTCAATCTTGATCTCTGATTACCAAAATCGGATACAATTTTCAACCAATTTCGGAGAAGTGATTGCGAAATCAAGTCGATCATTAAATCTTGTTTTACGCACTTGTTTGTAAAGAAGTGGAAAATACTACAAAAAAGACAAATGAGACATCCTATCCATGTGTGCTCAGATTGAAATCTACGACCTTTACTTTAGAAGATTCTAACAGCTTCTTGTTTTGAATGAGCCCCCTCAGCTAATTGGTATTATTAATATTTTTAGTTAGGTACAACACAAATACAAGGTACATTACCACTGTATTAAATATACCGCTTTTCCAACTGTTTCTGCTTTTACAATGCTGTCATTTCACACCCACTAACAAGATTAACTTAAACTTACCTTATATACTTTAAATAAAGTGGGATCACAGATCAACCTTCTTGCAGCCTTCCGAAAATCCTCATACATCCTTTACTTACCATTTTGTGCAACTTGAGTGTTAAGGTGACGGGTGGGGCACACTAGCGACGCCAATCGATTTTAATTTTTAGCTACTAAACCGGATCTATTTTAAATGATTTTCGGGTTACAACCTCTCGGCAAACACCTACACTATTTATTTAATACTTATAGTTAACTGTTTGGTCTGCTTTTGCACTCGAATTTTGGATTACCGCCAAAAGTGGCCGCTTTAGACGTGAATCAATTTTTTGCGTACAAAAACGGACCCAACATTTGTGCATGGTAATTTAATAAATAGTAAAGTGTTTGGCGAGAGATTGTAACCCCGACATTGTTCAAAATAGATCCAGTTTAGTAGCTAAAATTAAAATCGATTGGCATCGCTCGTGTGCCCTACCAGTCACCTTAAGTTTTTTCCTTAGTAGGTAATATATATCAGTTGCATTTAGTCGTGCCGTGAAATCTTCCGCGGATCCTTCCAGTACCTGACTGATTTAATTTTATGTTTATTTACATAACAGCGTATGCAATTGTGTTTTTAGAGTTTTACTTCAAGTATCGTAGTGTCAATTCCTTAATAACTGGCGAAGGATTTCAACAGGAAAATGTTCGAACACCAGTTTGGAACAAGCTTTAATGCTAAAAACTTCTCATAAACTTAATTGAGCTTCGACTTGTGGATCGGATTGGTTGCTCCAGTATTCCTAACGGTTGGGGACTACGGTGCGGCGGCCTCCTCGTGTGGCCCCTTCGGTAGTATTTTTGTTCTGTTTGGAGCTGCTACCGAAGGGGTCCTGGCGTCCCTGGGCAACGGCGGGTAGTAATGTGGTGCGCTCGCCATATTGCTACCCGACGGCCGACGGCTGCACACATGGAGGGGGGGTTAGTGTTCGTAACCCCCCCTACGGACCTATTGCTAGGTCTTGGAGTGGACCGCTCCTTCTGGAGCGAGGCGTTTGGTGGGGGGTGTTCTGCCACCCCCGGAGTTTTTGGTTGGATGTGCGTGGACCTGGGTCTCTCACCGGCGGCTATCCGGATGGGCTGAGCCCTTAAGGGCCCTGCTCCTCCCGCTTGCCTTAACCGGCCGGCGGGAGTTGAGAAGTGTGTTATCTTCGGACGTAAATCCAGGGTTCACGCCTAGTGCGCTGGGGGTGAACCCTGTCCCTTGTTATCCTCCTGGACATGCCGTCTCTGACCGGTGGAGGCCCTCGGCACTCTCCACGAAAGTGGTTTTGCCCAATTTGTCCGCGCACTTAAGGTGGTGCAGGACCAGTGGCAGTTGGGGGGATGTCGGACGACTGAGGGCTTCAGTGCCCAGTCCAGCCCTCCCACTCTGGCCACGCCTTGCCTTGTGCCACCCCTTCCGGTAGGGAGAGCCCGCGGGCTCGGTGGTCGAAGGGCCGTGTTTCGGGGGTTCTGCGTCGAGTTTCTCAGCCAGAGTGGCTCGGCGGCAGTCCGGCGTTGCCAATTTTCCTGGCTCCGCATCCAGCGGAGTTGGGACTTGCGGCGGCTTCATTTTTTGAAGCCTGCAGGTTTTGTTTCCCCAACCCACTCTGCACTGCAGCCAGTGTATGGGTGGGGAGGGGTACCTGCAGTCCTCCTCCCGGTGGTATTCTGCACTGCAGCCAGCAGTGTGGATGCCATTCGGGGGGCGGAGTTGGTGGGCCGTGGGAGAGGCCCTGGGTCCGCAGGACCAGTGTTCTGGGAGGAGGCCGTGCCGGCGAGCCTCTTCGCCCAGGACGGTTCGCGGTGGTAGCCTGGAGGTAATCCCGCGTTCCGTCCCGACTTAGCGCGCGTGGAATGAAAAAAGCCCCGGTGGTTTTAGTGGGTATGCCCTTGGACGGCCTCTGATTAGTAGAGGCCTAATCCAGGGGAGAGCCCCACACTACCCGGCCGACTCCCAGCGGCCGGGTGTGCATAAGGCGGCGCCGACCACCCGGCGCCGACGTCGGCTCCTATCAGTGAGCCGGCGGCATTTCCACCGGGTCAACAAAAAAAAAAAACAAAAAAAAAAGTATTCCTAACGGTTATGATTAAGGAACCTACAGGAGACAAGCGTACACCTTCCTAAAATGCTGGTGACACATCAAATACTACTCGGATCTCGCAGTTGGTCATAGGTGTCGGAAATTATTTACAATCTGGTAACACGATTGTTTTTTTGTCTCCCTTTAGATAAGATATGAAATATCTTTGAATTATACTGACACATTACCACATAGAGGGAAGCCAACCTCGAAATGCTACTCGTGTGTGTCGTACGTATGTGTTGTTGGAAAGATTCCTGGGTAAAGGCCAAAAGGACGCCGCCTTATGCGATGGTCAGGTCAAATTCGTGCAAATCCCGGTACTAATATAAGCGAAGCCATCCACACAGCTAAAGATCGAGGAAGATTGCGCAATATGACATGATGGAGGGGGTGAGCATAAAATAGCTATTCTAGTATTCAGATGTTTTTTTGTCTTTCACTAAATTATATTTCCAAGCAACCTCACTCAACATCTCTAAAAATATTGAGAGCTAAGCGGGAGTATCTTCGATATCCAATTTCGCTCATAACTCCTCGAAATAGCTATTCTAGTTTTCAGATGAACATTTTTTCTTTCACTAAATACAGGGTGTATCTGTGAACATTTACATCCCTTAAACGACTTGTTCTACTAACCATTATGAGCAACATTTGTACTATCACTTTTGGAAATTCAATGGAAAAAATTTCAACTGTTCATACAAAGTCGGTCACGTGACTTGGTCATTTTGTATGGGCAGTCGAAAAAAATTCGATGAATTTCGAAAAGTCGTTGAACAAATGTTGTTCAGAGCACGGCATCGTCTACTGGGGCTGGGCTGTGAATCTTCGGACAACACTCCCTCACAACTATTCCGATATTAGTCCGCTCGTGACCACAGCTGCTGTAATATAGCCGAAACGTCGAGTAAAATATGTGAGTACACAATGTTGTATCACATAATAAATATCGTGTTAATTCCCATCTTGATTAATTATAGTTATGATGCATCGCGAAAATCTAAAAAACTATATAAATGTTGTTCAGAATGGTTGGTAGAACACGTGGTTAAAGGGATGTAAATGTTCACAGATACACCCTGTACATATCAAAGCAACCTCACTCAACATCTCCGAAAACATTCAGACCCAAGCGGGACTATCTCCGATATCCACTTTCGCTCATAACTCCTCGAAGGGTGGTTAGCACGTGTAATAGCGCCCACTCTGGGCAGATTTAAGGCGGCCCGCGGCGACCATTGCGCGCCGTAGTGCTTCAGTAACAGGCAAATTGACGGGTAGCTGCATTAGTGATGTCACGTAAGTAACGAATACAGATACGGAGACGGCTATCACTTCTTCCTTACATATCCGCGGAATCGGTTATACATTTTCCTTTGAATATCCGCAGATACGGATATCATGTCACCCTGATCTAGTTGATAGCATGAAATGAAAAAGTATTTAATTCCATTCATAGAAATTTTTATACCTTAATTTATACCTTAAATAAAAAAAAATAGTTCAAAGGTAGCGAATTACCATGCCAGTGGAAGATAGCCTAACTGAAAGACATCAACTAGTTATATTGTAAGAATATTAAGATCCAGATTTGTATGCGGGTTGACGCCACATATCCCCCTCCCGCTGGTAGGGTTTGTCAGGGTTTTTTTTTCTAGCTCAAATGGTCCCACTACTGGGCAAAGGCCTCCCCTAATAGCCTCCACTGCTCCCTATTCATTGCCAGCGTTTGCAAGTTACTGGAGTATTATGGACGTAGGTGAAAAATCCGCGAAGCTGAAATGGAACTGGGCTGGCCATACTGTGAGAATGCACCCGGAGAGATGGACCCATGTTGTCACGAAATGACAGCCTGCAGATGGCCGTCGCCCACGAGGTAGGCCGACAAGGAGATGGCGTGACGACTATTTTCTTAGTATGGGAAAAATAGTTCAGCGGTTTTCATTAGATGGAGCTTGTAAAAAGCAGATGTAGCTTTAAAAAGCAATCAAGCAGATGGTTCGGCGTTGTGTTGGTAGATGTCACTATGCATTTTTACATCGCGCTAGGAGATTTGTATGCTGGTTGACGCCGAATATCCGTATTCGGACCCATATCTGCGGGTATTAACTTTTAACGACCCATCAGTAGCCGCAATACAATGCATTATGGACTTAGTGCCTTCATACGCCCGAGTTGCGAAATGCTATACGTTGTAGTCAGCATGACACGTTTGACAACTGATGACTCTTCCTTACTGGGAGATTAAAAGGCCTACAACGCATTAGCGATGTCTCTCATTTCGCAGACGTTCATGGGCGGCATTGATTATATCTACCATCAGGTGACCCGCTTGCTGCTTTGTCGCCTTTAGCATAAAAAGAATAAGAGTGACTCACTTATGGGAACAATGATTTCCATAGCTGGCAGCAGTCACTTAGCTTCAGGTGTTTCGTACGCTCGTCTATCGCCTATCACATAAAAAGTCTTGTCATTCCTAGTTGCGACCTGATGTACGCTTAGACATGATTCAGGATCTATGTTTCTCTACGTAGACAAACCAGTGGGCGGTAGGTAGTTTAGTGACAACATTAGGGTCACTTTGCGGCACAAGGGCCTCATGAATCACCTGAACACACGGGTCGCAGCCGTCGTGAGGCGACGACGCGTTTGCGTCACTAATCCTTCATCCTAGGGTTGCCAGAGTATTTTATTTTCATTATTTTAAATTTTGATACCGGACGACTTAAGAGCCATTCTTTTCTCTTTCAACTTATTTTACAGTCTAACCCTTGGGTAAGGGCTTCGCAAACTCTACACCTCTTTTCTCTCTGTCTCCTCTCTCCCTCTGTGCTTCTCCTCTGGCTGCCACCATCAGGCTGAGGAGAGCCATATAATAACTGTGTCACTATAAAAACAACCTTCATCGTCAGCCCATTTAAGTCCCCACTGCTGGGGCACGAGCCTCCCTCAATCACATGAGGGGTAATTGCCATACTCACCACGCTTGGCAGACGGGTTGGTGAGGGTTTTTATATAAATGCAGAGTTTTCCTTTTCTGGGTGCTGATGATCATGCCAGCAGCTTTACCTTAGTCGCCTTTTACGACACCTCGGTAAGAGTGAGGGTGGCCTATTCTACTCTGCCGGGGACCACACCGCCCCCGGCATAAAAACAACCTTAGTCAAATAATATAAGGCTTGGCCGATTCTTGATTTTTCGCTCTATGGGCAGTAGGGCACAACTACTTTGATATTGCTGCTCATATGATGCAATGATAGTGCGAAGAAAATACACACTTTAACAGGTATAATGACTCAGAGCTCCACACCCACCCAGACCGACTTCCGCTGGTGAGGTTTGTCAGAGTCATTTCACTCAGTACATTTTTCTTAGTTTGGGAAAAATAGTTCAGCGGTTTTCTATAGATAAAGCTTGTAAAAAGCAGATGTATCTTTAAAAAGCAATCAAGCAGATAGTTCGGCGTTGTTTCGGTAGATGTCACTATGCATTTTAAAATCGCGCTAGTAAAGCAAGCCGACTGCTCACAATAGCAATTAAAAAAAATATTTCTGATATTAAAAAAAATATTTCTGATATTTTTTTTAATCATCTCACTGACTGTCTCTCGATGGTGGTCATACTACATAGTCGTGAGTATTGGTCGTTTTCCTCTAGATGGCGCTAGCACTGGCTAGCCGACACTGATGCCTCTATCCCATTAATATAAGTTACTCTATGGGATTTTTTACACCGCGACTTTATGCAGCAATCTATACAAATGCAATGCTCTCTCAAGGCAGCATCGATATGTTCGCAACTGACATCTACTAGTCTAAATACAAAAGTATTATTATACAATCATTATTGCTGTACAATCGCAATGCAGTCGCGCATATCGGTGCAAAAAGTCGCAAACTAAATGGAACCATAGTGTTATCTAGATCCTGTCATAGACCGATGTATAATTACAGATATTTACCATCAAGTACGATCTGCTCGTCACTTCTTGACATTAAAATTGTAGTATTTTTTTTCAGTAAGTACATATTCCTTTATAATTTTTCCTCGCCAGCCCTACTCAGGCGTTCTTATGACAGGCGTCGACGGGTCGTCGCGTCGCCATTTATAAAACTCAATTACGCGCCTCCACTCCCTAATAATGATAATTGATGACGAAATTTGCGAGCTTTTTGCGGAGAGATCCTTGCCGGCTATAATTCTTGTGGGACTTGTTTCCTCTGTTAGTGACGTCACGGCGTCCAGTTTTTATTTTAGTAGCCACAACCTTGTATGGACCCTGCTTCGGCTGCAACTCTGTGTACAAGGCCTCCGCTCGAAGACATTTCCGCCCCAACGACTGTCTGTTCTACTCGCAATCTGCCCTGCCCATTGCCATTAGAATCTTTGTAGTTCTTTGGGCTATGTTTGTGACCTCAGTTCTCCTAAAGGTTGAAAAGACATTCCAGGCGTTAAAAGTGATTCAGATTCGAATAACATGTATCCAAAATCAAATGATGAAGGTAGGTAACCAGCACGATTGTTTGTTCTTATTAGGCAGGTGAATTAGCAAACTGAAGTGGCAGTGGGCTGGTCATATTAGCCGCAGAACTGACAGCCGTTGGAGCCGTAAAGTCCTTGAGTGGAGACCGCGACTCGGTAAGCGTAGTGTAGGACGCCCTGCGACAAGATAGGATGATGACATTTGAAGGCTGGCTGGTGTGAGCTGGATGAGAGTGGCCGAAAATCGGGAGCAGTGGCGTGCATTAGGGGAGACCTATGTCCAGCTGTGGACGAGTGTGGGTTGCTGATGATGATGATGAGGCAGGTGAATCCTTTTTTGTCGAATATACGCTAACGCTTGACCAAAATAGAACCTGATGGAAAGCGACGATGAGGTCTAGGATGTTACGCTATTGCCTTAAAGATGTCTAGATTATAGTGATCATGAAAAACAGACATCAGCAAGGAGTTTCTCATTCCTTTTTGTTTCCGTATTATAATAGGCGGCGGCAATCTCTTACCATCAGGTGATTCGTCTGCTCGTCTGCCACCCTTGATATAAAAAAAAAGAATCGCTTCGTAAGGGTAAGGGTAAGTCTACCACATAAGGATGAAATCCCTCAGACGAAAGAAAGAACTTCCCAATTGAGAAATCAGATATCGTAATAACTATTTACAACTCAATGGAAACACGCAAAGAACCTCGCGATATTTCTTCATAACGCAGCCCCTGTTTAATTTGTAAATCGCTTGACAACTGATTAAAAACTCCTTTGAAAAATTTACGACGGTACAGAACCGGGTGGGGAGTGTCTCACGCACGCTTGGCTTCTTTTTATTTGCGAAATTAAAAAAAAAACAGCTAAAATAAAAAAGGACGATCCCCGGTCTCGATATTTGCGTGGACTTTTTAAGAGGAGTACCTAGTGAGTGACGCACAATTAGACGGAAGTCTGATTCTGAAGTTAGATTCGATTAGGGATGTCATAGATGTTTTAATTTGAATGTCACTAGCGGATGCGGCGAAGTACAAATCATTTAGTTTTTTTTTTTTTAAATCCAGATTGGATGCTTGCGAGTGATTTTCTTTTAGATTGTGAAAATGTATACCGTTTTTTTTATAGTTCACATTCCAAAAGCTCCATTTAATAGGTATCATGAATAAAGTCCATTGCCTAAAAGACAAAGATAAAGATAAAAAAATATTTATTCAATTTAGGTCCACACAGAAAACGTATGAATGTCAAAATAGGTAGGTATAATATTATCATCTACCGCTGGTTCGGAATGTCGATTTCTACTGAGAAGACACCAGCAAGAAACTCAGTAGTTACTCTTTTCAAATATTGATGATATTACTGAGTTTCGATTGAAAAGAGAAAAAAAAAATACAATTGTGAAATTTAACAGACTACTATGAATAACAATTCAAAAGACTAATCGATTAACATGACCAAGAATCCTTATATTTCAATAGCCTTGTTTGTACACTATACTAAACTGTCTTCATTAGGCAGGTTTTAATATGAGACTTAAACTTATCCATTGATAGGTTAATGACATTTTGTGCTAGCTTATTAAATATCTTAATAGGTACTTAAGCCAACAAATGAGCCTATGTTTGTTTCTGGTGCCAAAACTATGACTATCGACTTTTTTTGAAAAAGAGGGCAAGTTCTTACGTACATACATAATGCAGTCGAGGATAAGTTGGGAAGCTACGGTAAAATATTTATTTCTTTAAATATTTTCCGAAGTGAGTCACGTGATCTAAGGCTGTGTAACAGCATTTCTTTTTTGTCGCTTATATTGTTGATCTAACAAGCTAAATGGACTGTTTTCACAATACCTATTAAGAGGTTTTGGGAATGTTAACGATATATTATCATTATTATAGTCCATATTGCTAAGTAAGGTGACACTTAGCTTTAAGATTATGTTTTTTTTCTCATCGTCGTCATCGTCAGCCCATTTAAGTCCCCACTGCTGGGGCACGGGCCTCCCTCAATCACATGAGGGGTAATTGCCATACTCACCACGCTTGGCAGACGGGTTGGCGAGGGTTTTGATATAAATGCAGAGTTTTCCTTCTCTGGGTGCTGATGATCATGCCAGCAGCTTTACCTTAGTCGCCTTTTACAACACCTCGGTAAGAGTGAGGGTGGCCTATTCTACTCTGCCGGGGACCACACGGCCATGTTTTTTTTCTATTATTTTTTAATGAATAAAATAAATAACCTACAAGACCTACAGGAGATGGTGAGCAGCCTGGCTGAATCTTCCAAACACATCGGTCTTCGGATGAACTTGGATAAAACCAAGGTCTTGTTCAACGAGCTCGTTGATCCGGGACCGGTCGCTGTTAATGGAGTACCTCTCGAAGTTGTTCAGGAATATGTCTATCTAGGACAAACGCTCCAATTAGGCAGAAACAACTTCGAGAGAGAAGCCGATAGAAGAATTCAGCTAGGCTGGGCAGCATTTGGTAAACTTCGTCAAGTCTTCTCGTCACCCAAAGTCTTAAGTCGAAAGTCTACGACCAGTGCGTCCTTCCGGTCATGACTTACGGTGCCGAGACGTGGACACTCACGGCTGGACTAGTCCACCGGTTCAAAGTCGCTCAAAGACCTATGGAAAGGGCTATGCTCGGAGTATCTCTGAAGGACCGCATCAGAAATAATGTAATCCGACAGAGAACCAGAGTCGGTGACTCTGGTTCTCTGTCGGATTACATCATTTCATCACATAGCATCACATAGCCCACTGAATTAGCAAACTGAAGTGGCAGTGGGCTGGTCATATTAGCCGCAGAACTGATAGCCGTTGGAGCCGTAAGTCCTTGAGTTGAGACCGCGACTCGGTAAGCGTAGTGTAGGCCTCCCTTCGACAAGATGGGATGATGACATTCGAAGGCTGGCTGGTGTAGGCTGGATGAGAGTGGCCGAAAATCGGGAGCAGTGGCGTGCATTGGGGGAGACCTATGTCCAGCAGTGGACGAGTGTGGGTTGCTGATGATGATGAAAATAAATAAATAAATAACGGTATAAATGCATACCTACGTCCGACGAGAATTTGATAAAGTGCAAACTAATCTTCGGTAGGCTACCGATCTGTAGATAATGTTTCTCCTGTTTAAATCCTTATAGTTTAAATTGAATCTTTTTTTTAGTGACACAGTATATTGGCTCTCCTCAGCCTGATGGTAAGCAAGAGAAGAGCCCACATGGCAATTGCAACGGAAGCGATGTCAGGCATCACCTCCGTTGGGACTGCCATACTGGCCCGCGAGATGCTTCTTCACGCTTCGTTTGAAGGAATCCATATTGTAGGAAGGAGGAAGAAATAAACGCGCCGGCGACGAGTTCCATTTCTTGATGGCGCGCCATAAATAGGAACTGACTTCTTAGGCTTGCATCTAGGTTTCTTATCTGATCTCAGTTGTCACATCACTCTTGTAGTTTCAAAGTTGCGACCAAAGCTGTCACTTTGGAGCCCGAGGAATGCGTGAACCATGGATACCGGAGGCCCAATTCGGGAAAAAGGAGGATTATAAAGATTAACAGCGCACTTCTAACTTTAATAGTGTTGCGAGTGTTCATGGGCGACGATAATCGCTTATTATCAGGTGATCCGTCTGCTCGTATGCCACCTGTCACACAAAAAAAAATTACCAAGAAAACTACAACTAACATAGTAACCATAGACCAATAAGTGAACAATTATTTACGGTACGCAAACAGATCACAGTCAATTAAATAACTTATTTAAAAATTAAAATCAAATAAGCTAGAGATTAAAATAGCATACCTACACAGCTTGGTCAAAATATAAATTCGCTACTTTTAATTAGTAACCATTGGTTACGTCATAAACGTCAGAATGAAATACTCGTCTTCCCGCCACTTCCTCAGCCGGCTGCCCGTAAATCATTCAATCTTCTTTATGGGCCATTCACTCACTCGTTCACTCATACCGAGGCCGGGGGAGGAAGGAGGTAATTTCTGTTATTTATGTGGTGTCCTCCCGCCTTTATACTACAATTTTATTTGATGTGTATGACTGTTTGAATGAAATTTAAATGTTAAAGAGATTTAGCTTCCTTTTCACAATCAAGATCGATATACTTCAAAGATGTTGTCCCAGATTGTATGACCCCTGGGCGAGGACCTTGTACAGTTGGTAAAAAAAAGACAATATATACCTTAAATACTTTGTAACCGTCCAATTCCTTTAAAATGACTTCGTTTTCTGGTATAAATAAAAAGATCACAAAAAATATAGCAATACTTAACAGCCAAAACCATCATGGCGAGAATGACATTTGTTTATGACGTCTGTCACTTCTGACAATTTCAAAATCGCGTCGCGCATTAATTGTATGGTCGATTGCTTTTTACTATCAAAAACGAAGCTAAATTGTTTTAAAGACATCGAGACACATTAACGTAACAAACAGAACAAGACGAATGACTTGAAAACAAACTTAAAAAGAACGTTGATATGAGTTGTCAAAGTGACAGTGACAAGTGAAATCTGACACCGGTTATCATTTATAGTTTATGGTATCTTTTTATTGTGTGGACGCCATAATGTGGTCAAATTATTTATGCTTTACTGAGAGAATTAATAAATGGTTTTCACTTTGTACCACCATACAACACGTTAAATGTTCTATTTAGCATTTTCATAATAATCAGTAGAATTTTCTTGATTTTTTTGAAATACTGTACAGTCAAAAGCACATCAGACTATTCACTTTGACCTTGAGACCGCCCTTATGTCCGGGGCATAAGCGTTATTACCGTACTGCAAGTGTATGCCGTGATGTGCTGTTGACCGTACAATGTCCTCGCCCACTCCGGGACATCACCATTAAAAGTCATTTTAATATTCAAATACTCGTGTGGCCGTTTATTTAGTTACTGGGTGTTTAAATATCTATTATCTAGTCAGGTGTACATATACTTAATGTAGGCGCACTTATACTTACTCCTCTGTTTCATAGGTGTCAATGGACGGCGGTGATAACTTACCATCAGGTGATCTGTCTACCTGTTTGCCCCCTATGTCATCCAAAAAAAAATGTGTTATAAAAATGCTATTCCCGTACCCTCTTATTTCGATGGGACACTAGTGTGACACCACCGAAGAGGGATTAGGCGCAGGACCAACGGCTTAACGTGCTTTCCGAGGCACGGGGGTACAAGACCGCCAACTTCCAGACTTTGGGCTAACACTGAGAATTTCTTAACAGAACCTATAACTAAAGCAATAAATGACATTTGATTGATTGATTGATTGAAAAACTCAGGTACAAATTTTGGCCCGACCCGTGGATCGAACTCGGGACCCCAAGCGCAACCGTCGCTATATAGTGCGACCCACCAACCATTGCGCCACCGAGGCAGTCAGAGGCAGAGGCGAGATTCTCATACAAGGCCGCTACAATATCTTAGCAATTTAACTGTTCAGAGCGTTATTTTAAGCTGTTTTAGTACTGCCTCGTTTTAATTTTAATTGCGTTTTAAATACTGCTCTCTGACCTCTAAAGTATGAATTTAATTAAAGTATATAAGTAACCTTAAATCGGTAATCGGTGTATGTACTTCTATAGAAATTAATAATTCGATATAACAGATATAAATACAGATAAATGAGGGCTGAGAACTCTCTGAAGTGTATAAAAAGTCACACATAATAATCTGCGTCCAAAAGTGTTCAAACAATATTTTTCGTAACGTTGTGTCGTAATATACTTCACGTATAAGAGCAAACGACACATTCCTTTCCCAGACTAAAGATAGTCCAGAATATAAACTTGTATTACCGTCCTTATTGCTGTATAAACTTGTAACTTTATTCTGTGGACGGACAAACAAGACCGTTGGGTTCCTCCATCTCTGATTAGTACGTCGTAACTCTCGGACATCGGCCACTGGTGTTCTTTGAAATCTGCCTACAATAACATGCATAAATCACACGGACGTTGATGAGAGAAACTGCGTGTGGAGAAGGCAGTTACAAGAGTACAAAATTCAAGAATGCAAACGAAATGCAAATAAGAATGGTAGTCAAATTATTTAAGTCGTAAAAACAATCTGGGAAGATTTCATTGTAATAAAAATAAAGGTCACTGGTACACTTTGAATGCTCACTTTGAATGCTGCCTACCGTGATAATTATAGATTTCATGGACCAGAATTAAAGAAGATTACTTTTGTATCAAGAATGCAACAGTGAATGAAAATAATATTAGATACCACAAGTAGATATCAAAATAAAATCATTAACTTCAATGTAAGAAATAAAATTGTGTATTAATTTGTGAAGGCCTCTTACCACGAGATGCCGCTTAGTTTCGTTTATCGATACAATCCGTACATTTTTTTCTCATCGTTATGATTTTTTTGTAGTGCATTGGTAAAAGGTGCGAATGGCCTTATGTAAGTTTAATTGGCATAGGCCACCCTCACTCTTACCGAGGTGTCGTAAAAGGCGACTAAGGTAAAGCTGCTGGCATGATCATCAGCACCCAGAGAAGGAAAACTCTGCATTTATATCAAAACCCTCGCCAACCCGTCTGCCAAGCGTGGTGAGTATGGCAATTACCCCTCATGTGATTGAGGGAGGCCCGTGCCCCAGCAGTGGGGACATAAATGGGACGATGACGACGATGAGACTTTAAGACAGGTTCTCCTAAAATTTTACCACATCCAACCCTTTCCTAACTCCTTTCCCCACGTTATCAGTCCCTTGATGTCCCCACGCAATAACCGTTAATTTTAACAGCTGAAACAGTAACCATTTAATTTACTACGTCATAACAGTTAAATGGAAGGACAAGGTGTCTTTAGCGCCGTAAATCGAGCGCTGGCGGCTGATAACAGAGCGGGTAATTGTGACAGGGTACATTCGTCAGGGAACGTATTCCGAGCAGTGACGAATATAAGCTCGGTAGTAAGGTTTGAATGTAGGGATTAGGGAGAAATAGATACTATATGTATAACACACATACACTGAGAAATCAATTGTATCGCACGAATCAAGCCCTAGACCTTTTAGTCAGAGTATTGTCTGTCTACTTTGAATATTTTTATTGATTTTTATTACAAAACCATAGTCTATAGTTTTTTAGATTTTGCGTTGCATTATAACTGTAATGTATCAAGACGGGAATTAACACGATATTTATTATGCGTTACAACATTGTGTACTCACATATTTGGCTCGACGTTTCGGCTACGTTACAGCAGCCGTGGTCACGAGCGGACAAAAGCCAAATATGTGAGTACACAATGTTGTATCACATAATAAATATCGTGTTAATTCCCGTCTTGATACATTAAAACATAGTCTGTTACTAATACTACATATTCTGAATCTTCTCTGCCCAAAATTTCCTGTTTTTTACGCTGACTATACCAACTCTGTAAAATATATATCTCGTACGAAACCGTGACGGTCCAACAAGAGAGAACCAAGAATAAAAAGGGACGCGTCCAGATTAATCACTGTTTATTTGCATTAAGAGTTTTAAGAGGCGGCACCCTTGTTAATTTGCGACCAGATGAAAAGTTAACCTATTAAACAAACGCCTCTCTCGCTGTTTTAGGGTTCCGTACCTCAAAAGTACAAAAAACCTTGGAGCGAGTGCACATTGACTCACATTAACTCAAAATTATCACTGGCCAGCAGCTAAACCAAGGCCTGCCCCAAAGAGCATCACAAAATTCAGTCCAGAGCAACTCACTTCAGGTATCTTTCTTAAATTGTCAGTCCAATAAGCCACGGAGCCCCTCCTCATCTTCATCATCAGCCCATTTAAGTCCCCACTGCTGGGGCACTGGCCTCCCTCAATCACATGAGGGGTAATTGCCATACTCACCACGCTTGGCAGACGGGTTGGCGAGGGTTTTGATATAAATGCAGAGTTTTCCTACTCTGGGTGCTGATGATCATGCCAGCAGCTTTACCTTAGTCGCCTTTTACGACACCTCGGTAAAGAGTGAGGGTGGCCTATTCTACTCTGCTGGGAACCACATGGCTACCACGGCTCCTCATCTTAACGAGTAATTAATAGTTGCGTCCAAAGCTGTCCCTTCGAAGCCCGAGGTACGCTTAGACCATAATCTAGGAATCGGGAAGTCTAGTAATTACAATGAAGCGACTGCCGTCTGACCTTCACAGTACTTGACCGGGGAACCAGATCAACTTGATCAATCCACAGAGTGTCCTACACTTCCACTCTAGTATGTGCTGGCTCTATCGTCGATTACATCTAGAAATCGTTGCCGACGCATGTATTTCCTCCTTCCTACAATATGGATTCCTTCAAAAGAAGCGTGAAGAGCATCTCGCGGGCCATGGCAACGGAGGTGATGCCTTGACATCGCATAGGTAAGTTGTAATTGCAACTTGGGCTCTTCTCTTGCTTACCTGACCACCCGTTTGGAACAATGGTAGTGAACGCTGCCTTTGGTTCAAGGGTTGCAGGGTTGTGCGATCCCCGCACAGTACAAACATTTGTGTGCATGAACATGTCTGTTTGTATTGGTCTGGGTGTTTGTATGTATTATAAGTATGTATTTACAAAAGAAAATTATTATATGTATATATTTGTAATTCCGCTGTTGATTTTGATATCCGTAACACAGGTGCTTGAGCTACCTATCTCGGAGTCAGATCAATGTATGTGATGTTGTGAAATATTTATTTATTTATTTATTATTTATTTACCATCAGGTTGAGGAGAGCCAATATACTGAGCCTCTATAAAAAAAGAAATATTGCCGGCCCACTTCCAATTCAGTGAGCTCATCATGGTACGAACCACTAGAGGAACTGTGGGGCTAAACGGACCACGTGGCTTAGTCGCTACCAATAAAAGCGACATACGATTGCAGCCACTTAAGATTGATCGTATAGAATCATTACATCGGTGACATGTCTCTATCGAACCCGTTTTTTAGGTATGCGTAGATATGAGATTAAAATTTGTATTAAATGAGACGCTAAACCCGACCGTCTCATTCATCTATCAAAAAACCTTGTCAGTTAACGCGATCTAAAGATTGAGTAAGACTTTCTAAAGGTTCTTCTGATTGGCCAACAATAATGAAATTGTGCAAAGAATCAAGATTTTACACGACATTGTTACGGAAGTATAATTGAAGTTTTCATAATATGAAATAGTAAGTCCAAAAATATATATAAACAGGGAAGTCGTTTACGCCTCTTCTCAAACAAACAAAACTAGCACTTAAGCTAAGACTAGTGGCGGCATTGTTAAATTAGCAAGAAAACAGTAAATTCATGTGACGGGTAGGGCACACGCACAGGGTTTAATTTTTAGCTACTAAACCAGATCTATTTTAAACAAATTCGGGGTTACACTCTCTCAGACTCTGGTTCTCTGTCGGATTACATCATTTCTGATGCGGTCCTTCAGAGATACTCCGAGCATAGCCCTTTCCATAGCTCTTTGAGCGACTTTGAACCGGTGGACTAGTCCAGCCGTGAGTGTCCACGTCTCGGCACCGTAAGTCATGACCGGAAGGACGCACTGGTCGAAGACTTTCGACTTAAGACTTTGAGGGATGGGTGATGAGAAGACTTGACGAAGTTTACCAAATGCTGCCCAGCCTAGCTGAATTCTTCTATTGGCTTCTCTCTCGAAGTTGTTTCTGCCTAATTGGAGCGCTTGTCCTAGATAGACATATTCCTGAACAACTTCGAGAGGTACTCCATTAACAGCGACCGGTCCCGGATCAACGAGCTCGTTGAACATGACCTTGGTTTTATCCAAGTTCATCCGAAGACCGATGTGTTTGGAAGATTCAGCCAGGCTGCTCACCATCTCCTGTAGGTCTTGTAGGGTTTCCGCCAAGATGACGATGTCGTCTGCGAATCGTAGGTGTGACATGTACTCGCCATTAATATTGATTCCGCGCTCCTTCCAGTTTAGTGTTCCAAACATGTCCTGCAGCGCAGCGGAGAAAAGTTTCGGAGATATAACATCTCCTTGTCCTCACACCACGTCGCAGCAGGACAGGCTCAGTTTTGGCCATTTTGGATTACTACGGACATATTAGCAGCGTCATACAGACACCTCAACACCTCGATATATCGCCAATCGACTTGGCACCTTTGCAAGGCCTCTAGAACAGCCCAGGTCTCGACGGAGTCAAAAGCTTTTTCATAGTCCACAAACGCCATGCACAGGGGCTGGTTATACTCTTTGGTCTTCTGTATAACCTGCCTCACTGGTGTGAATATGGTCTATGTGCTATAACTCCGTCGGAATCCGGCCTGCTCTGCAGGTTGAGCTTCGTCAAGTCTTCGTGTAAGGCGATTCGAAATGACTCTTGGAGAACAGCTTATAGACGTGACTCAGGAGAGAAATTGGTCGATAGTTCTTCAGTAAAGTTTTGTCGCCTTTCTTGAAGAACAATACGACCAAGCTCCGCTGCCACGCCCTAGGAGTTCTCCCGGAGAAAAGAACTGAGTTAAATATACGCCGAAGTTCTTTCAGCACCGGCTTGCCGGCTGCTTTCAGAAGCTCGGTTGTAACTCCGTCTTCTCCCGGGGCTTTTCCATTTTTAAGTTGCCCAAGAGCTGCTTCGATCTCTCCAGGCTGATGTCGGGAAGATCCTCCGTCGCATGGCGGGTTAATGTGGCTCTTAAATCCTTCTCATCCGGCGTAGGGGTGAGGTGAGTGCGACGCGTATAACTGGCTGTAGAAGGTGTAAACTTCCGAAAGAATCTCAGGCTTTGAGTGACGACTTCTCCGTTTGTTTTGGTCACCTTCGACAGGTGGCTCCTTCCAAGCTGTTGTACGAAGACTTTGGACCCCCGGTTCTGCTCAATTGCTCTCTGTATTGAGAGTGTTATTGGAACTTCGGAGGTCACGTCTTATCAGCTTGGAGATGGACTTATTCAGAGCCCGTTGTTCTGCCGAAGTGACTGATGGATCGTTCCGCCTCTTGTTCATAAGTTCCAGAGTCTCTTTCGAAAGTTTAGACCGCTTGCCCATACGTCGCAACTCACAAAATTTTGCACCCTCGTCCCGAAGGATTTCCACCACTTGGTCGAGTTCTTCGTCGATATCCACGTCAATTGTGGTTTCCAAAGCAGCGAACCGATTTTCCAATTTTCCGACATAGCCCACCGAATTAGCAAACTGAAGTGGCAGTGGGCTGGTCATATTAGCCGCAGAACTGACAGCCGTTGGGGCCGTAAAGTCCTTGAGTGGAGACCGCGACTCGGTAAGCGTAGTGTAGGACGCCCTGCGACAAGATGGGATGATGACATTCGAAGGCTGGCTGGTGTGGGCTGGATGAGAGTGGCGGAAAATCGGGAGAAGTGGCGTGCATTAGGGGAGACCTATGTCCAGCAGTGGACGAGTGTGGGTTGCTGATGATGATGATGATGATGATGACTCTCTCAGATCTATTTGAAGCAATTTTCGGGGTTACATTATCTACTATTTAATAAATAACCATGCACAATTGTTGGGTCCAACGCGTACGCGAAAATTGATTCACGGCAAAAGTGGCCGCTTTTGGCGATAATCTATTATTCGTGTACAAAACCGAACCCAACATTTGGGCATGGTTATTTAATAAATAGTATAAGTGTTTGCCGAGAGGTTGTAACCCCGAAATTGTTTAAAATAGATCTGGTTTTGTAGCTAAATATTAAAATCGATTGGCGTTGCTAGTGTGCCCTACCCGTCACCTTAATGTAAGAAAAGTAATTTTTGTGCGCCGAGAACCATAACTATAAGCAAGCATCAAACTATGTAATTACTAGCAAACAAAGGCACGGACCTAGAGTCTGTGGTATATAAATTTAACCAATAAAAATAGTAAGTCCAAAACTGAAGTAGGTAACTAATAATACTTGGGCCCGTTTGCACGGAACCCTCAGTGGGCGAGTCCTCAGAGTCTGACCAAGTTTTTTTCGTGGAAGCTCTTAATCTTGCGTTCGCAAGACAAATAGCGGCCCTCAAGAATTAATTCTCGACGAAAGACCGTTTTTCATTGTCATAAACGCATTTTTTTCGCTATAACGTTTTGTTTTTTAATTAGATTTTGATGTCTGCGTTAATACTGCGTTATTAATTAGGTGAGAGCTCTTTTTTGGGGTCGTTTTAGATTGTTTTTTTTTCTAATTAGCGTTTTAATGAGCAAATTTTAAAAGTCTCGTTTTTCAACGTTAAAGCTTTTATTTGGTACGACGCTTCTTCATTGTCTCATTTTAAAAGGGTACTTTTAAATAAGTAATGATTGACTATTTATGTTACCTATAAACGATTGAATGATACCAAGATAGGTAATATCCAATTGGATACGTAACTTAAGCGTAATATTATTCAGCAGTCCTATCAAATTGTGTACTTACTACATGAAGAAGAATCGGGTACAGGAATAACAGTTTAACTCGCTTTCCAAAGGACGTGGGTATAACTCCATTAGCTTCCAAACTAAGGCCAGATACAATGAATTTCTTGGCAGGAAATCTCAGACAAGCAATTTGAACCTAAGCAAAAAGCTTTTTTTATTATGATTGATGGCTAAAGAGCAGACGAATTACTTGATGGTAGGCGATCGTCGCTGCCTATTATGAACATACACACCACTGCCAAACTTTTTCCTCTCGGATTGGCCCTCCCATACCCTCACTCGGCAAAACATACCACTTCTGGCGCTTCTTCACACCGGTTTTCTATGAGGCCGTGGTATTAGTCCGGTCTAGCCGACATATTCATCCCGAATCGTGGCATCCGTACGGTCAAAGTACGACCCACTGGTTAGCCGTGGGAACACCTTAAGGCGACGAGTAGGGCACACTAGCGACGCCAATTGTTAACTACTAAAACAAAAATATTTTAAATAATTACGAGGCTACAGTCTCTCAGCAAACACTTATACTATTTATTTAATAGTTATAGTTAACTGTTTGGTCTACCGCTAGTTAACCCCGAAATTGTTTAAAATAGATCCGGTTTAGTAGCAAAAAATTTAAATCGATTGGCGTCGCTAGTTTGCCTCACCCGTCACCTTAAGTGAGTTGCAACATTGGCGGATTGCGAGCGTTTTGATTTTCAGGTGATATCCGACATGTTTTCATAATATCACGAGCATGAGAATTGGGCTCCTGGACGCCATTGTTTTTTTGTGGCGGCCACACAGAAACACTCCGGCGAATGCGTTGCGCGACCGTGGCTTGAACGCTGCGCAGCCGCGACGCTGTCGCTGCATGACCGCTCCTTTTTTATATCGCCTGTAATCCGCCAGTGTGGTATCTCCCTTAGTATACTGCTCTACAGAGATAGTCCCTTTCTAATCAGACCCCAAATCAATCAAAGAATAATCACAACTCCAGCATCAATAAATAACAATATAATCGGGACATATAATAAATAGTCTCTGTGCCACCGATAACCTTCATAACAACTGTTACTATTTTATTTTTATTATGAAGTCTTCGACGCCATAAATTGGTCGGCGATAGCAGACGTAAGCTCACACCGATAATTATGGCCTAGTGGAAATAAAACAGTGAAGTGACTGCAATGAGATTTTACACGTTAAGTTGTATCTAGTTTATCTGTTCACTTGTTTTGCGGTGTTCGTTGTGTTTTATGCCTTCTATTCTTGTTTTCTGCGAGTATTTTTTAATGAGCTCAATCAGCCTATCGCCGTCCACTGCTGAACGTAGGCCTCCTCCAAAGAGCGCCAGCCAACTCGGTCCTGAGCGGTCTGCATCCAGCTCACACCAGCCATCTTTCTCAAATCGTCAGTCCACCGCACCGCAGGGCGTCCAACACTGCGTTTCCCCATGTGGCGATCACTCTACTCCCTGTTGGTCGAGTGGTTTAAGTACCGGGCCGTGATCTAGGGGTCCTGGGTTTGATTCCTGGGTCGAGTGGAAAGTTTGTTTCGAATTTTTCGAACATAGCTCGGGTTTGTGGTCACCAATCCGCATTTGGCAAGCGTGGTGATTAAGCCTAATCCCATCATAGTAGCGATGACTTGATTTCTATGATGGAGGACTTGGCCCTGCAGTGGGACAGTTTATAGGCTAATACTCTTGGCAGTAGGTCCACCACCATGAGTACCGCTTTATTCCTATGATTGATGGTCCTATTGACTAGTTAGTGGAATCACGAAACCTAGTTGTTGAAAATTATTGGCACAACAGTGGTGCAAAATTTTTGGCGTTACGATTTTAAAAATTCGATTTTTGAAGCTTGACATTTCTCTCAGCGGTTATTTGACACGCGGCGGTGTGATCCGATGAAATGTTACAAATGACGCACCCTTTAACAGCTATCGCTTTACTGCTCTTGTCATACACTGTTACTTCAGCTGCGCGATAAACTTGTAAAGTTATGCAGATAAGGGTAGATTTACGAGTGAAAGTATAGATAGTGCCACCAATTCTTTTTGAGTAATAAATATGTAGATACGAACAAAAGTCATGGCTAACGGAATGAAGTGTACTGTTTGTTGTCATAATTATGTCGATGATAACCAGAATCATTTCTCTGTCTTGGTCCCTGACCTCAACTTTTTTCCCAAAAAAAGTAGCATTTTATCATAATCTTGATTGTTATATTTATTTTTAGCAGAGCTTTCATATTTAATTTTTATTTATTTTGGTTAATTTTTCCAACCTTTACAATGCCTTTACAATGGAGAAGGCTATGCTCGGAGTCTCCCTGCGTGATCGTATCAGAAATGATGAGATCCGCAGGAGAACTAAGGTCACAGACGTAGCCCAAAGGAATGCATGCCTCATGTGGCAATGGGCAGGGCACATAGCGAGGAGAACAGACGGCCGTTGGGGTGGAAAGGTCCTCGAGTGGAGGCCACGTACAGGAAGTCGCAGCCGTGGCAGGCCTCCTACAAGGTGGACCGACGATCTGGTGAAGATCGCGGGAATTGCATTGGATGCGGGAGGCACAGGACCGATCTGTGCGGAGAACATTGGGGGAGGCCTATGTTCAGCAGTGGACGTCTATTGGCTGAAATGATGATGACGATGATGGTTAATTTTTATTTTAATTAATTCTCAGTCAGTCTTTTGTATCCTCATGCTTCGGAAAGCACATTATGAAGTAGGATACCGCATACTAGCGACACCAATTAATTTAGTTCTTAAACTACCAAACCGGATCTAGTTTTACCAATTATAGACCATCGGAGACTCGGCAAACCTGTATAGGTACTATATATTTAATCAATGGCACTACTTTTTTGGACTTTGGTTAACGCCAAAAGCGGCCACTTTTGGTGTGAATCACTATTTCGAGTATTAAAACAGACAAAATATTGACGAATCTATGAATTATTAAATAAAGAGTTTTCGAAGGTCCGCAATGATCAAAAATAGCTCCAGTTTAGATACTAGTTTGAGCCGGGTGGTCCCCGGCGGAGTAGAATAGGCCACCCTCACTCTTGCCGAGGTGTCGTAAAAGGCGACTAAGGTAAAGCTGCTGGCATGATCATCAGCACCCAGAGAAAGAAAACTCTGCCAAGCGTGGTGAGTATGGCAATTACCCCTCATGTGATTGAGGGAGGCCCGTGCCCCAGCAGTGGGAACTTAAATGGGCTGATGATGATGATGATGAGATACTAGTTTAAGGTGACGGGTAAGGCACACTATCGACCCAACTTGCACCCAACATTTGAGTATGGTTATTTAATAAATAGTATAAGTGTTTGCCGAGAGGTTGTAGCCCAGAAATTGTTTAAAATAGATCCGGTTTCGTAGCTAACAATTCAAATCGATTGGCGTCGCTAGTGTGCCCTACCCGTCACCTTAAGAATTAAACCAATGTCCATCAGATCAGTGTGAGACGTGCGAAAGAATATTCGTCCTGACCAGAGATTTAATAATAGCTTATGACGGTACAAAGGACAGAATTTATTGAAATAAAAATGAACCAAAACAAATAAGAAAGCTCTACTAAAAATAAATAAAACAAAGTGTCTGAAAGTTATAAAATTAAATGTTATAAGCGAATTCTGATATGTTATAAAATGTGAAATAAACATAGGCTTGCTGTCCCAAATCTAAGACTTCATAAAATTGGAAATTCATTTGTAGGATTGATCATTAGAATGTTTAATAAGCTACCTCAAAATCTTATTGATTTACCGGTACATAAGTTTAAGTTGCATGTAAAAAAACTGCATAATGCAGAAACTGCATAAAGTAGATGATTATTTGAATGATAAGGATTCTTGGGCATGTTGATCTCTTCGGCTGTCCTCTAATGTATAATTCATTTCATAAATTTTTCTTTGACGATTTATCTAAACGATATTGATTATAATCATTGTACCTTTATCATATTGTCATAGTAATCATAGTTTGTATAAGAATGAAAATTGTAATTACCACATTATTTGAAAAGAATAACTACTGAGTTTCTTGCTGATTCTTCTCGGTAGTATTGACATTCCGAATCAGCGGTAGATTACATAATATTTGACATTCATAAATGTTCTGTATGGACTTAAATGGAATAAAGACATTTTTGATTTTTTGAATGCACTTTTCTAACCCACTGTTGACAAACGCAGTTCGCTCCGCACTGATCCGTCCTTGCATACATCAGCATCGTGATTGCAAGCGGAGATTTGCATCTATTGCTTTTCATTTAAATGCACTCCGGGTGAGATCAATAATAGCATTATATCGACAATGGTAACTATGACTTGGAAATGAAAATGATATTAGGTAGGTATTGTATTTTCTGTCGGATTTTATCATATGTGAAAAATAGTTAATGTTTGGTTGGATTCGAACACCGCGTCACAGTGGAAAACGTTCCATCACGGACTAAAAAATTTTGCAATTCCAATTTCTGCCGCACCATCAAGAAATGGAACTCTTTGCGGACGCATGTATTTCCTCCTTCCAACAATATGGATTCCTTCAAACGAAGCGTGAAGAAGCATCTCGCGGGCCAGTATGGGAGTCCCACTAGACGTGATGCCTGACATCGCTTCCGTTGTAATTGCATCGTGGGCTGTTCTCCTACTTACCATCAGGCTAAGGAGAGCCAATATACTGTGTCACTATAAAAAAAAATACTGTGAAAATACTACATATATGCACGCTTGCTAGCAAGCAGATTACGACACTAGATACCACCATTTTAAGCCTATGATGCATCAAATGTAATTTTTGGTTTAAAGGTCATCAGTGCACTTGTGACACCTCTGGTGTCGCGGGTGTCCATGGACGGCGGTGATCCGTCTGCTCGTCTGCCAGCTATGACATAAAAAAAAAGATTTATGACTTAACCGACTGTGACATCGAAGCGACTTCCCCGGGCCCCAAAGCGACGACTTTGTACGCAATCGATAATGACAAACTGATAATAGGGGTTAAACTATGAAATTGCCATTTTTTCTAGACCTATAAAACCAAAAAAGTTACTATGGTATATTTTTATTTTGATTAAAGACCATATTTCCAAGGTTTAATGTTCAGATCAGATAAAATTGTATCCTTAATGCAGAAAAAAAAAATCTTGAATGTGACTCTTTTTTTTGTTATTTGTTAGGCAGAATTACGCTTTCAGCATTCATGACTTTTTAAATAAACAATACTCTTCATCTTAGCGTGTATTTCCCAGTTACATCCAAAGCAGTCGCTCTGGAGCCCCGGGTACGTTGAGACCATGATTCATGATTTGCGGAAATGAATGTGAATGGATAAAGAATGAACAATGAAGCGACTGCCGTCTGATCTTCGCAACCCTTTACAGGGTAACCAAACCAACTGAATCATGGTAACACGTTACAGAAACTATGCGAAACGTGTAGATTTCCTCACGATGTTTTCCCTCAACGCCGAGCTAATGGTAGAAATACGCACATAGATTTGAAAAATCCAGAGGTGCATGCTCGAATTCGGATCACGACCCCGTATGGAAGGCGCGATCTGAACCAATAACCTACCATTGTATCGATAAAGAAATAAATTATTTATTGGCAATAAGTTGTGTCAATTGACATAGTCAGTCACTTGTGCACTAGGCTATCAGGCCTATGTCACAGAAGTGAATGAGTGAGCTAGTATGAATACAATTTAATTGCAGATTTTAGCGTATTGCCACAGTAGATAGGTATATACGCTAAAGCAGTATCGACCTCAGAACATTATAGTGTGGCGATGCGCCACGCTTTTGTAAATATAATCAATGTGTAAATTATTTTGTATATATTTTGTGTATCAACCAACGCACGGACAGTATGACCATTTTATATGTATATAGTTCGAGGTGTATATCACGCAGCGCGCATGACGGGTCAGCGGCGCGCGCATGCTCCGGTCCATACTGTTCGTCCGTCGGTTGACGATCGGAAAATGTCATGAAATTTCAACAGACTGATTTTACTGTGAATAATTTATTGTACAAATTAATCTAGCCGTTCTTATTATCTTTACTTCGTTTTCCTGCTTTTATGTTCTCCTTCTTTCTTATATATGTGTGGTGTAAATATTTGGTCAGATTGTAAATAAACATTTGTACATAGACTCTTTCTTTCATACGACCACCCGCCATACTACGGCACACGACACCCACCATAATAGTTATTGTTCTGAGGTATCGACACTCCGCCATTTTTGACAGAAAGTTACCTACTGTATAGGGTTGACCTCTTATTTTTGTAAAATATTAATCTTACTTTTCCATATTAGTATGAAGTTTAAAAATGTTCATCCCCCCATAACAAAATCTTCCCAAGCCCCACCACCCCAAAATCATTTTGTTGGTCTACTGGTTTAAGTACCGGGCCGTAATCGCGGGGTCCTTGGTGCATCCAGGATCAGCTGGTGCGTGTTAGAAATTAGAACTAATGATATTTCTTAAGAAATAATCAGAATACTAGAATACAAAATTCCTACGCAAAGGTACATAAAATGATTTCTAAAGTTGCATTTCCAAGGTTGCAAAAGTGTTAAACACAGCAGACATGTCAATTACGACTAAAATGGGAAGAACGCCCCTTAGATACACCACTTACCTACCCAACCATTTAAAAATCCGAAACCTTTTTTTGATAACATTACATAAGGTATAAAGTTATTTTTTCTACCAAAATAAAGTAAGCGGCTCTCGAGTAAAATCGACAACCCTGCATTTATTTATTTATTTATTTAGTTCACCAACGATTGTTACATTTGATACATACATAAAAAACATTCTAACTGACATGGTATAATGCACAATCACTTATAGGTAAACAAATTAAACTCCATTTAGTTCCTGCGATTGTACTCCGATGGGACCTTAGAATCCGTGTTAAAGTGTGCGTCATTCGAGCTGTTACGAGCCTCGAGAGATTTAGGTTTTTAAAAAATAAAATTAATTAATTAAGGTTTAGGCAGCCGTCTAGCTCGGATGGTAGGATGAGACTGGTGAGTGAATGCATGGATGGCGTATGGGACATATGAAAGTGCTGAGCTAGCATAAAGGGAGGACTAGTATGCAATAAGGGGTGCATAGTCTAACTATAACACCTCCCGGGGGTAGACTAAACATCGGGGTAGAAGAAACGATGTTTAGGAAAAAGGTTTACTTTATAAGGATGGGTAAGTATTAAGGTAAGTATACTCTAAAGGTAAGTATTATACATTTCTGCGTATACTAGGAGATGGAAGACTTTCAGCTTCGGTATGACGCTTGATGATTTTCAGAGGAATAGCCGGTTCGGGATCAGGAAGTCTGCTCTACAGGTAAGTCTACAGGATCAGGACGAGAGGATCTCGGGAAAAGGTAAGTTAGGCGACTGCGCGATTTAATGATTAAAAACAATTTACAAATACAAAGGATTACAACTAAACATATTATAACTATAATTGTAGCCGAGTAATGGGTCTCGTATTTAATTATTGGGTGTTGATTTAGAATTTTATCAGTTTGCTCAGATACAGATCTTAATCTGGATTTCGTTTCTGACGTAAAGAAATCTAAATCGAAACTCTGTAACTTAAGGGGAGTCTCATTACTCGTTACTTTGTTAAAACTATCCAAAGTACAGCACGTTTGGTTTATTATATTAAAATCGGGTTGAACGACAGTAACATTGATTTTTAAATTGCTAAATTTAGGTATCAACTTAGTACTTCTACAATATGCAATGCAGTTATTGGGTACAGTAAGTATACCTGTGCCTATAATACTTATTTCTATAATTTTCTGATTTTGACATTCTATGTATAATTTATTATTTTCTGACTGTACAAAAATCCAATTATTATGACTAAGTGGTGTCCATAAATCTACACTCCCGTGGATGAAATCGGTTTTACACTGCACTGGCATAGCCCTTATCACTTTGGTTATCATTTCACTCTCACAGCTCGGGTTCGCACTGACGGGGAACACGGTGGTGACGTCACAGATGTTCTCGCGCGGGCTTATCGCTATGCATTCCTTCAGTGAGTCAACGTTACAATATTCGGATCTATCCTTGGTCATTGCTACATATTTACTGTTAGGTATTACATATGTAAATGAGTATGGCTTTAAACTATCATGAGGTATAGGTAATGCTATACTGTGGAACAAATCAAATTCCTTAGGGGAAACTAAAGGTATTCTTAAAACAAACACAATCTTATTATTTAAACTATAACATACTATACTAGACACGTTTAATAAAAGATGAATATTATTTAATGCTAAACTAACAGGTAACTTATAATCTACAGGTAGGTGTCGGTAGTTATCGACAATTTCTTCGTAGAGCTGCGTGGGAGTCAATATAGCCGGGTGCATAATGTTTTGGTTACTCAACATAATAGCGTTGGTAATATCTTCTAACCGAAACGATAAAGTTAACAAAGAAGCTTCTAGACTATTTAAGATCGAATTAATATTTGATTTGATAGTAATTTCATTTGATATTGATGAAATGTTTTTTAATTTCAGGGAGAAGTTGTCGATAGCGATGTTAAGGTTGGCCTCGTTAATTTTTATAGTATTTAATGTTTTATTAAATTGAGATAAAACTGAGGAGGTAATTAAGACATTTTCTTTGATTAACGATGCCAATCTTTTCTCGTTATTATGTACACTTTGGATGGCGTTATCATATTTAATACCGTCATCTTCACTCAAAGTCCCGAATATAGTTTTGGCAAGAGAGCCAACAGCGCCTATCCACGCTCCTCTCTTGAACCTTTTATCTACCAGATGAGAAATAGCGGAATATTCAGAAACCAAATCGTGATATCTAATAGTTCATAAATTTACCATGTGACGTCGGAAATTGATAAATTTAAGAAAATGTGAACGTAAAATAATATAATTTATCCCCCGTTTAGAATCCTACGAAAGTTTATAAACTTCCTAGTAAATTGATAAACTTACGGATCTTGTTATTTTCCGGTGACATATACATGTCGAATTGAGAACCTCTTTTTTTGAAGTCGGTTAAAAAGGTAACCAGTTCGTTCATCATCATCATCGTCAGCCCATTGAAGTCCCCACTGCTGGGGCACGGGCCTCCCTCAATCACATGAGGGGTAATTGCCATACTCACCACGCTTGGCAGACGGGTTTTCTTTTTTTTTTTTATGACATAGGCGGCAGACGAGCAGACGGATCACCTGATGGTAAGCGATTGCCGCCGCCCATGAACACACACAACACCAGTGGAGTCACAAGTGCGCTGCCAACCTTTAAAGTCCCCTTTCCCCCCATATGGGCCTCCGGTATCATCACTCACGCAGCGAAACACAGCACAGTGCTGCTTCACGCCGGTTTTCTGTGAGGCCGTTGGGTTGGCGAGGGTTTTGGTATAAATGCAGAGTTTTCCTTCTCTGCCGTTCGAGTATATTATGGCATTCTAATTTGTATGTCGTTTCTAATTGTATCTGACTACATAATAAGCGAAGTGTACCTAAAATACTATTTATATTTCTAATGTGAGGTTCAATATAAGATATGTCGATAGGTGTTATAACATCCAAATGGCTCACGCGAATTTTCAGTTCACCGATTGGATCAAAGTATATACCGGGGCTAGAGTTGATTTCCTGGACAAACTCCGGGAGACCTTGGGCCATCACGCTGTAATGAAAAGAGACATTCTGTTGGATGATCACTTAACTATATTATTTAAAACCTAATACGTATCATACCTTTATCCTATATATCATATAAAGTAGTATAGAGTTATCTCAGATTAATAACTGAATAACTAACCTAAGCTATAGAATAATATAATATTTACCTAAGTATTAAAACGTAACCTATACTTAGTCAAAAGAGATAAACAACTACTTTGTTTTTAGCTGTCTGGACTATCAACAGGTTTGACTTCGTCGAAATGATGTTTGACGTGTCGTCTGTTTATTAACAACGAAAGATTATGGTTACCATGAATCTTTACGATTTTGTATGGGCCCTTCCATACTGGGGACAAAGCTTTGCGCATTCTCAGGTGGTTTTTTAACATAACGTACTGGCCTACTTTGTACTGTACCGGGCGAGTACGGGAATCATAATAAGATTTAGAAATATTCTTAGATCTTTGAATAAATTCTAAGGCTTTATTTCTAGTATGTTTTAAGCGATGTTGGAGCATTTTTACGTACTCCGGGTATGTTGTATTATTACTGTCATCGTATACCGAATCCGGTATACGGGATTTATATCCGAATAGTAGTTCAAACGGAGAGTAGTGCGTCGTCGAATGCACTGCAGTATTATAAGCGAGCATAGCCGTGTAGACATACCGGGGCCAATTATCTTGATTTTCGTTAACATACGACTTTAGATATTCTTTTAAAGTGGAGTGTGATCTTTCCAAGGCACCCTGCGTTTGTGGGTGATAAGGGGCGGACCATAGTTGTTTGGTTTTTAGGAATTCGCATGTCTTTTTGAATACCTCGGCAGTAAAGTTGGTACCTTGGTCGGTAAGTATATATTTGGGTATACCAAACAATGAAATAAAATGGAGAAGACACTCGCATGATTCCTCAGCAGTGTTACTGCGAATAGGATAGGCAATTGAGTATTTGGTGAGGTCATCTTGCATTGTCAAGATGTACCTAAGTTTGGCTGCGCCTGATTCAGGTAAAGGACCTACTATGTCAATGGATAATCTCTCGAACGGAGAAGTCGAAGTGGATGTTATTATCATGGGCGCTCTATTAACTTTACGTAGGGCTTTATTCGTTTGACATGATGTGCATTTTTTAATATAGTTGTCGATATCGCTACGCATATTTTTCCAGTAAAATCTTTCTTTTATGCGGTTTAACATCCGGACAGCTCCTAAATGTCCGGCTATTGGGATGTCATGATTTTCCTTAAGGATCTTTGGGATTTCACTCATTGCTGGATATATGATAGAGTCGTGATAAATATGGATGTGTATATTAGTTCCGTCAAATAAGTAACTAAACATGTTGTATATTTTTACAAAAGAATGTTTATCAAATGGATTCTTAAAGTCAGATGTACTAATTTCATTTATCGTGGGATATGACATCATTATTTGATCGCGTATATATTTAAGGGATTTGAAAATATCTGAGTACGAGTAATCATCGAAGTGGTGTACTTTCGTGAATAAGTAAAGGTAAGTTTTATTCTCTAATGTAAGTGGTAAAAAGTTATTTAATGTTCTTTCTAATTTCAGGAATTCACTACGATCAGGCTCTGGGCAATTATTTATGATTTCCTGGACATAAGGCATGGACTCGTCCAGGTCTATCGACGTAGGTATAATGATTAATTTCTGAGTTGCCTTTAAGAGTGTTTCATTATGTTCTGATATTTGAGTGTCATGTGATCTTGCAGGTGATTTCAAGAATTTGCTATAGGTTTCGTCGGATACAGGTAAGGTTTCAGCAGACGGAGAGGGAACTTCGCCTCTGGATGGGGAAGAAGGTAAGTTCTCAACAGACGGAGAAGGAACTTCGCCTCTGGATGGAGAAGAAGGTAAGTTTTCAGGTGTTGGAGGGTTCCCGTGATCAAGTGAGGTAGTACCAGGTAAGTCATTTTGTATTTCAGGGTTGGAGTTAGAAGGTTGAGTTGGATTATGTGCAGGTAAGTCACTTTGGTTTTCAGGGATTGGAGGTTGGAGTTGCGGTGAGGGTAAGTCAATTGTTGGAGTGGCATTAGTCGCCTGTGGATCAGTAAACTCGGCAAGAATATCTGAAAGGTCGATTTCATTATCGCCTCTTAAAAGGTCAATAAAGGGCATGCTATCACCCTCTTCGGATAGGTTGGGAAGTTGAATATTCAAGTCATCGAGAGTCAAAGGACTAAAAGGTAGTTCACCTTCGGTAAGAGGATCAGTAGGATTTTGTACTTGGGATGGATTAGGGGAGTTATTTGTTGATTGATCTGAAGGGTTAGTAGGAATTACAGGATTAACTGGATATCTGGAGAGCGCATCGGCTGCAGAATTCAACCTTTACGGTAGGTTATCTCATAATCATACTCTTCTAATTTTAATCTCCACCTTTGGAGTTTACTACTAGGATCTTTATGATTAAATAACCATTTCAGAGGCCGATGATCAGTGACGATGAGGAACTTTCGGCCGTACAGGTAAGGACGGAATGTTTTGCAACCGTATAGGATGGCTAGCAATTCCTTTTCAGTGGTGCTGTAGTTAATTTCGCTTTTATTAAGCGTTCTTGAAGCAAAAGCAACCGGTTGGTCCTTTCCGACTGGACCTTGAGAAAGGACAGCACCAATTGCGTGGTTTGAGGCATCGCAAGTGAGGATAAATGGTTTTGTGAAATCAGGATAGATTAAGAGAGGGGCAGTTGTGAGCTTATGTTTCAGGGTATCGAAGGCTAGTTGCTGTTCATTCTGCCAGACGAAAGGTATGTCTTTCTTTAATAAATTGGTAAGTGCTTTGGCGACCTTAGAGAAATCAGGGATGAAGCGACGATAATAGGATACAAGGCCGAGGAATGACTTGATATCTTTGGGACTTTCGGGAGTTGGAAATTCAGTTACGGCCTTGACCTTTTCGGGGTTTGGCTTTACACCATGCTCTGTGATTATGTGACCTAAATAACAGACTTCACGCCTTAGAAATTCGCATTTGTCGGGTTGGAGCTTTAGATTGAAATTGCGGATTCTTTGAAAGATGGCTCTTAAATTGCTTATGCAAGATTGCAGATCGTGACCATACGAAACGACGTCATCTAGGTACACAAAGCACCGGATGCCCTGGAGGCCTGATAGGACAGAATTCATCAGTCTTTGGAATGTGGATGGGGCATTCTTGAGCCCAAACGGCATCCGATTAAATTGGAAGTGACCCTCGGGTATTGTGAAGGCTGTTTTGGCTTTATCGGCTTCCTTTAGTTTTATCTGGTGAAATCCAGATGCCAGGTCCAGCGTAGAGAAGTAAGAACTATTACCAAGTTGATCTAGTATTTCGGTAATTTGCGGAATGGGGTAAGTGTCGCCAATAGTAATGTCATTTAACTTTCGATAATCGATAACGACACGCCATTTTTGCGTGTTAGAAGCGTCTAGCTTCTTGGGTACAACCCAAATAGGTGACGACCAGGGGGAGTCGGAGGGCTCTATGATGTCTTGCTCAAGCATTTTATCAATTTGTTTACGTACTTCGGATTTATGGATTTCAGGAAACCTGTATGATTTCGTATGAATTGGGACATCTGTTGTTGTTTTGATTTCATGCTGTAGGGCATTAGTATAGGTCAAATGTTCTCCGGGGAGATAGAAAATGTCGGAAAATTCGGAACATAATTGAAGGAGTGATTCTTTCTCTTCATAATTGAGGTGTGAGACACGTAATTGACTGAGCACTTCCTTAGTACGTTTATAACAATCTTTAGAAACGTTTATATGATTCACCGGAATGGATGGCTGTTCAGTGAATTTAGAAGGATCAAAAGGACTAAGTTTAAGGTTCAGGTCTGACTTTACATTAATTGGTTTATCTGATGTATTGATAACGGATATATTTATTCTGTGGTTTTTCTTAACAAGTACTAGGCAATTTGCGATTAATAAATCATTGGAAAGTTTTTGATCAAGGACTAAACCTTCTTTAATTTCAGGGTTGGAAACCGAACATTCGATAATGGTCTCGGTTCTGGGAGGAATAATGTAAGCGGGATCATGGAAATGTAATTTTTCAGATGCTTTTCCGATATGGAGAAGATTATTATGATAATCGATGTTGCAGTTATGAGCATTGAGCATATCAGAACCAATTATACCATCATAAGGTAAGTTTATCGTGTCGATTACGTGGAATGAATGTGATATGTTTGATTTGGAGAATTGTAATTTTAATTGGAAATGACCCCTAGTGCGGATCGTTTCATCAGCAGGGTCAATACCCATTAGCTGAATAGTTTTTACTTAGTAAGTTTAGGGTGTTTCTCAATGCATGAATGTTTTAAGAGGCTAACAGATGAACCTGAGTCAACCAGTAAAGATAATGGGATATCAGATATAGAGGTCTTTATTAGGATATGAGGCAATAATGTTTTTGCCGGATTATTAGTTATCTCATAAATATTGGATTTAGTAGGATTTCGTGGTTTAGTTTCTTTGTTAAAAATTGGTTTGGATGTTGAAGATAAGGGCAGGTCAACTTTATGTTGCTGCTTGGATTCAGAGGACTTCGACAAGCGATCATGTAGCGATGCTTGCGATTTAGGAAACAGTGGCGAGTCAACTTCTGTAAGTTGTCCCTTGGATTCAGAGGGTTGTGACAAGCAATCATGTAACGATGCTTGCGATTTAGGATTCGATTCATATGTGGGACGAGCAGTGTCGGTTTTGATTTTAGAATGTCCCGCACGGCACTGGGACGAGACAGTTATTCGTTTTTTGAACTGTCGTCAACTGTATCATAACTATCGTCTGGATTGATTGGATTAACATCATTGATGGGTTCCGGTGCACCATCAGACATGTAATGGACTCGATGAGATGTGCCTGGCTGGTTGCGATCAAAATTCTTGAAGCGATTATTGTTGAATTCTCGTTTGCGACACTGTTCCAGGGTATGTCCTGGGGCTTTACAATACCTACAGAACGGAGTAGAAGAGTTGTTGTTACCATTAGGGTAATTGTTAGGATAATTATTTCTGAAATTCGGCTTAGGGTTTGATTGATTACTAGGGCCTTGATAACGACGATTTTGATGATTGATTGGCCTTTCTTGACGAGGTGATGAGCTAGACTGGCTATTTGGCTTATACAATGTTTGCTGTATCCTTTCCTCAGAGATTGCGATGTTTATCGCTTCATTTAGGGATCTTGCTGATTTGCATCTAACAAAATTCGATAAACGGGGTAACAGACCCATTTGAAAATGATGGAGGGCTAGTTCCTCCATGGCTGCAGTTCTTCCTACCATTTCCCTGCTTTTATGGCCGTGAGAAATTGAAATTTCTGTTAATAACTGGGACAGACATGTCTCTATCCTTAAAGCGTATTGGCTTACAGGCTCTGACAGATTTTGCTTACACTCCTGTAAGTCTGTGAGGAGATGCGCATAATGCTTCCTTTCGCTAAATTGGGTTTTTAGAAAATCTTTTAACATTGCCCAGTCGGTGAATTCTTTTATAGAGCATGCTGACTCAGCTTTGCCCTCTAATTGGCAAAGGATAAATTTAAAAAGGATATCCTTTTGTGAATCGGATGCTAGATCGTATGCATTTTGACAATTGACTAAAAATGAATTTAAGTGATCTCTAGAGCCATCGTATGGCTTGATAAACTTTAGCAGTGTAGATAACTCGATTTCGGTTTTTGTTACTACCGCTTTTCTTTTTGACTGAGATCTGGTAGAAGGTCCCGGAGGGGGCAGGAACTGCGGCGTTTGGCCGTCCTCCTCCACGTCAGTTAACACAACCTCAGGCCTTTCAAATTTCGGGCTATTTGACCTTTCTGCCATTTTATATATATACAATTAACTAGAACAATTAATACAATTAAAAGAAAAGGAATAGTAATAATAATTTTATAAAATTATTAAATTAAATTCACGGCCAATAACACACTTACTGAATTGAACTGAACTGAGCTGAACTGAATTGAAATGAACTGAATCGAACTTAAAATAATACACGAAACAATAATGAAAAGAAATAGCAATGACCAAGTTACTCACAGGATAGCGGATAGCGCGATAAGGATGAACATTTCTTCTTAGAATTGGCGCTGTTTGGTTAGACGTCTGCGTGTGTGTAGATAAGCCTCGGGTCGTCGCGTCGCGTCGTAGCTTGTTTACCGGTCACAGCACTTATGCGTGACGGTGGGCAAACTGCTATTCTTGATGATGATGAGTTTGATGACCGGCTGCAGCACACAGGTATGCAGGTGATACGCAGCAATGGGCCTCTCTGGAACTCGTCACGGACACTCGGAACTTCTGGGCCGGGCCTTGACTCGGTGCGGTAATGAAAGTTCACACAATGGAGTCGGCACTTACAGTTCAACACACTCGCGTCGGAATAGGATTTAGAACTTAGAGACGAACCGGGGACTCTTTTGAATCCCTTTACGCTGCCACCATTTGTTACGAGCCTCGAGAGATTTAGGTTTTTAAAAAATAAAATTAATTAATTAAGGTTTAGGCAGCCGTCTAGCTCGGATGGTAGGATGAGACTGGTGAGTGAATGCATGGATGGCGTATGGGACATATGAAAGTGCTGAGCTAGCATAAAGGGAGGACTAGTATGCAATAAGGGGTGCATAGTCTAACTATAACAGAGCGTTTGTTCGTAGTGTCCATACTGCTTTAGCGTATATATATATACTGTGGTATTGCTATATTATATTATATTTAGAGTATTTATATATTGTATTAATATAGTGGATCTCCCTCTCCCAGTCTAACTCCTCAGCGATAATACTTCGGAAGCATCATTAGCCATAAAGCATTTTTACTGGCCGGCTCCGTCACCGCTCGTAAGTCAAGTTAAATGCGCGCGATATCGCGGGTGTGAGGCCCCAGCTTATCGCGGGGTTTATAAGCCAGCGGGCTTATACACTCAATAAACTTACGCACTTAATGCAGCTAATAATTGAATGTTTGTCAAAATATTTTGCGCTGTGTTTCGTATGACTGAGAATCTGAGGCCTAATCCGGGGGAAGGACCTTTAGAGTTTGGCAGCCCAATAGTGACTCAATTGATGTTGGGGGTGTCTATGGCCGGCGGCAATCGATTACCATTAGGAGGTGCCACCTATAATTAAAAAAAAAAACAAAACGAGCTAACTGTACTGAGTACACTCAGAGTCGTTGATTAACTTAATAATTCACGTGTTTGCCTGTTTTTCCATATTGTCTTATTATTTTTTTTACTTTGTATCCGTCTTTAATTACGTAATTAAGTTTAAGGACCTGTGTAATTAAATAAATGAATTAAACTTAGTTGGCTACTTAAGAAAAAATATTGACACTTATTTTGATACGCATAAAGACTACCGATACAAAAGTTAATGAACATTAGCTTAAATTGCCGTAAGAGTCTTTATCACAGAAATATACCGAGGTCTCCTAAGACTAGCAGCAACTGAGTATCTTAAACTATTATACATCCCAAATGCATAAGCACAAAAGTTTTTTTTATGATATAGGTGGCAGACAAGCCGACGGATCAACTGATGGTAAGCGATTACCGCCACCCATGGACACCTGCAACACCAGTGGTGTCACAAGTCCGCTACTTACCATTTAACCCCCCTTCCCCTGGAATTAGGCCTTTTTTTTTGTTGGCGCAAGGGAAATGCCTCCAGCCCTATGTGCAATGGGCTGACCTCCTTATGCATACCCGTCCACCGAGGGGCAGACGGGTTATGTGGGACTCTCCGCCTGGCGAGAGCTCCTGATGAGAAGCCGGCCAGAGGCATACCCACTAAAACCACCTGCGACGCTCCTTCATCGTCTGAGTGGGGAGGAGACAAGCACACCGGCTTAGAAGCCTCTCTTCATGTTCCTCCCCAGACGCAGGCCCGCTCTATAAGCGGGCCTGCGTCTGGGGAGTGTGACTGACTCTGCCTCCTCCAGCCGGGCTGGAGGGGGCGGTAGGGACAGCCAGGAGCGCTGAGCTTTCCCTACCGAGCAGTGGGTAGTGCCTGTGCAATGCCAGCGTCGGTGCCGGTCCCGGGTTCGATCCCCGGGTCGGGCCAAATATTTGTACCTACATTTTCGGTAAGAAATTCTTAGTGGCAGTCCGGAGTCTGGAAGTTGGCCGTCTTGTACCCCCGTGCCTCGGAAAGCACGTTAAGCTGTTGGTCCTACGCCTGGTCCTTCTCCAGTCGTGTCACAGTAGTGTCCCATCGGAATTTCCCCAGATATAAAAAACTAATTTCTGATCTTCTTGCTGACAAGGGGCCCTCGTCCTCTTGTTATTAGCGACCTGATCGTTGTAATAATATTTAAGTCTTTTCATATATATATATATTTTTATATTTTATAATTTAATTTCCACTGATATGTAAACGTTAATCATGTTGTGTACACTTGTTTAGGATTAAGGTCTAGATAAGCTATTTTAAATGTACTATTTCAATAATTCCTGTGACGTTAATCTGTATGTGTACCTTAAATAAATAAATAAATAAATATGAGGGTAAAGGAATAGAGAGTGCACTTGTGTTTGCGCAAACACTTGAGCACTATAATATATCCTGCGTGCGTGGCTGATTGTTGAGATTGGCTGCCGTAGCCGTAATCGGTTGGAGGATATTATTATCATATAAAAAGGCTTGAGTAGCAGAATATATTTATTGTGAAAAATTTCAAATCCAAGATGGCCGCTGTCGGGGTTTCTTTTTAATTTTCAATTTATAGGCATATTTAGTTCCTTGCGATAAGAAACAGTGCTTACTCACACGTCCCTTTGGCTTGAAACCCACGCATGATAAATCTAGTGATATGCTGCTCTTAGAGCATAGAATAATAGTACTCTTAGAACTACCTTTATTTAACGTAACATTTACGATAATGATCAAGACAGTTTTGAACTTTGAACAATGATTTGTGTAGATGTTTATCAGCAATAAAACATTTTTAGTGGCCAGCTCTGTCACTGCTCGTAAGTCAAATTAAATGGAGGATATCGCCGGCTGTGACGCGCGCCGGCTTATCGCGGGATTTATAAGCCAATGGACTTAGACCCCCTTATTACAAATCGCGTACTAAGGATAGTCCCTGTTTGGTTTCTTCTTATTGCGGTGCCGCTTCATTACTGAAGTTTGGCTATCAGCTCTTTAAATCGAAACTTCTTTTTTTGGTTTAGGCGGTAGCAAAATCCATGTGTGGCGGGGAAGAAAAAAGGGCGACAATATTGCCTTACGTCTCAGCCGGCCGATGTCACACTGCTGAAGTAAATCAAATAACAAATATATAAAACAAACGTCCACATGACGGCTTTACGCCACTGAAGTGAATTACGTAACAAAGATAAAATAAATAAATATTTCACAGCATCATATACATTGATCTGACTCCGAGATAGGTAGCTCAAGCACCTGTGTTACGGATATCAGAATCAACAGTGGGATTACAAATATGCATACAATACTTTTCACTTGTGAATTTATCATTATTATTTATACATACACTATCATACACTATCACAGACTCACACAAACACACAATTACACACCCACTTACAATCACATTTTCTATATTTCAATTATAATTTCATAGCATAATTCTCCATTGTTTACTTTTGTTATAATAATTGTCTGGGAGAGGGCGCTCTCACTGCGCTACAGTTTTTAACTTTTGCAGATGATAACACCACATATGTACAATAGATTTAAGTTTCAATAGTAAATAAAGAATTTTAATTTAATACTTATAATACATAGAAAACACCCAGACCAATACAAACAGACATGTTTATGCACACAAATGTTGTCGAACCCGCAACCCTTGCACCAGGGGCAGCATACATAATATACATGCCTCGGTGACGCAATGGTTAATGGGTCGCATTTTAAAGCGACGGTTGCGCTTGGGTTCGATCCCCGGGTCGGGCCAAAATTTGTACCTGAGTTTTTCGGTTAAGAAATTCGAGTCACACTAGTGCCCCATCGAAATAAGAGGGTGCTCTTGTGTCTGCGCAAATACTTGTGCACTATAATATGTCCTGCGTCGAAGGCGGATCGCTGAGATTGGCCGCCATGACCGAAATATCGGTTTAGAGGAGATTATTATTATTATTACATAATATAACTCGCTAAATATCTAAATAACAAAGCTATAAAACAAACGTCCACATGACATAGTATACAAATATAGATGCGACAGAGCGTTAAGCCCGCGACCGCAGCCGGAATAAACCGCCATGTTTCACGGAGGCCTTAACTTTTGTGAAAGCTGTCTCCTAGAACAGTATTTCATGTTAAATGGCCTAGCTTTTTGTCGTTAAATTTGTAACTTATTGCCCTCGGTTTGGGGTCACCATGAGTTTGGAAAGCGGGAGATACGTCTTTTACTACTTACAGGACGTCTCCCGACTATGGGATATAAAGTGAATCAGTGATCATGAAGGAAAATACCTACCTTAAATCCTTAAGTTGGCATTTTTTATTTAGAATAAGAATTGGAAATAATTCTTGGAATGGAATACAATATTAGCCACTTAATAAACTTTGTAAATGCATGATGGGCGTATTCATTAGATATCTTAAACGTTCCTAATTCGCAAGCTGCAAAATATTTAGCAGAAATGTTTTTGAACCACTGAATTTTCCCGCTCGCGCAACTATAACATAAGGACGCAAACATGTATGTATATTAAGTTACGATGGGGCTGGCATGTATGTTCAATCAAAAGCCCCCAAATAAATAAAGAATAAAAAAAAACTTTGTAAATACTTTTCACCAGAAAAAATTAAGAGATAAACATATGTATTGACATAGTTTGGAAAAATCACAGCTTATTCTTTAAGTATCTTTTTGTGATTTTAGTAGGTAATCTCTGAATATAATTTTAAAAGATCTAATACTGGGGAGATTTCTAATGGGTGGGGGATATTGTTCCAGCGTTTTGTGGCTGCGTAACGAAAGCTGCCACGAAATGAAGCTGTGCTAGTTGTAAATGGGTGTTGGGAAAGTTTTGTCATGCAGGTAAATAGGGGTTTTATTGTTTATAACGCCGAAGAGGAGACATGCGAAATGCAGAGATATTCGTGTTTCAACTGTCATAAGATTATGCTTATTAAGGTTAGGTATTTAAAGGAAAGATCGCTTTATTTTTTCGAAGGAAAAGACTGCATTCAAAGCTTATTACGATTGTGCTTGTCCGTGCAATGCACGGGAACTGGAAAAAATAAAATAGTACATTTTTTATTCTGCCGATCGATACAGTGATAAATTAAAACACTAATACTACCGATAAATTTTCTCTAAGAAACCTTACGTCTTACACTCGTCTGTCGTAAAAGATATCCTTTGTACAGAATAGTTCTTAGAATACAACTACTTGAGTGTTGACCGCCTCAGTGGCGCAGAGGTTAGTGGGTCTCGGAATACAATTTGTGCCTGCGTCTTTCTATTACGAAATTCTCCTTAGAAATTACCTTAAGATAAGATAAAGATAAAAAGATAAAATAAAAAATTCTTTATTCAATTAAGGTCCACACAGAACACTTATGAATGTCATAATAGTACATATTATCTACCGCTGGTTCGGAATGTCGATTTCCACTGAGAAGACCCAGCAAGAAACTCAGTAGTTACTCTTTTCAAATATTGATGATGTTACAGAGTTTCAATTGAGAAGAGACAAAAAAAAACACAATTATGAAAGTTAATAGACTACTATGAATAACAACTCAAAAGATTAATCAATTAACATGACCAAGAATCCTTATCATTTAAATAGTCTTGTACACTATAGTAACCTTTCTTCATTAGGCAGGTTTTAATATGAGACTTAAACTTATCCAGTGATAGGTTAATGACATTTTGTGGTAGCTTATTAAATATCTTAATACTTAAGCCAACAAACGAATTACCGATTTTATGAAGTCTGAGGACCGGGACGGCAAGCCTATGTTTATTTCTGGTGTTAAGACTATGACTATCGGACTTTTTTGGAAAAGTGTGCAAGTTCTTACGTACATACATAATGCAGTCGAGGATAAATTGGGAAGCCACGGTTAAAATATTTATTTCTTTAAATATTTCCCTAAGTGAGTCACGTGATCTAAGGCTGTATATAGCGCGGATGGCCCTTTTCTGTAATACAAAAATAGTTTGTATGTCAGCAGTAGACCCCCACAACAGTAGATCATATGACATCACACTGTGGAAATAGCTGAAATAGACCAGTCTTGCCGTCTCGATATCAGTCAGACGTCTAATTTTTCTTACTGCATATGCAGCGGAACTTAGTCTTCCTGCCAAGGCAGCAATATGGGGACTCCACTGCAATTTCGCATCTATAGTTATACCGAGAAAAACTGTGGAATTAATAATTTGAATAGATTCATTGCTCATCTTAATACTAGTATCGACCTGCCTTTAATTTTACACATTTAGTTTTCTTTGAGTTAAGAAGTAAATTGTTGGTCGTAAACCAGTGCAATACCTGTGAGAGAGTATAATTTACGTCAATGGATTCTTTATATCTATCAACCTTAAAAATCAAGGAAGTGTCGTCAGCAAATAACACTATCTCACATAGATCTTTCGTAAAGTATGGAAGGTCATTTACGTATATTAAGAACAACAAAGGCCCCAATATTGAGCCTTGGGGCACACCCATTAATAGAGGAGCGCCAGAAGAGTCGATTCCATTAACATTAACCCTTTGAATTCTATCAGACAAATATGATTGAATCATATCAAGTGCGTTATTCAATACACCGTAATGCCGTAACTTCATCAATAGTGTTTCATGATTTCGACAAATCACAGAAAACACCTATTGCATCCTGCTTTTTCTCCCACGCATCAAAAACTTGTCTGATAAGAGCCACTCCTGCATCAGTAGTGGATTTTCCTTTAGTAAATCCAAACTGTTTTCCATGCAGTAATTTATTAATATTAAAATGAGATAAAAGTTGAGTAAATATAATTTTTTCGAATATTTTACTGAGTGCTGGCAATATGGATATTGGCCTAAAGTTAGACGGGTCACTCCTTTCTCCAGATTTGAATAAAGGTATGATTTTACTAATTTTCATCTTATTTGGAAATTGACCCTCGTCAACACATTCGTTAAATATTATAGCTAAGTGGGGGGCGATAGATTGTATTATATTTTTTATTATATCTATCGAAATTCCCCATGCGTCCACAATCTTTTTAATATTTAAATCTTTAAATGTTTTAAGAATAATCTCTGAGTTTACATGACTAAATCTAAAAGATGTGGTGCACTCATCTACATGCGACTTGATGAGAGAAGCAGCGAAATGCGGACTTTAATTTAATGTTTTAGTGGTAGTGACTGGAATGTTTGAAAAGAACGACTCAAATATGTTTGCCACTTCAGAGTCTGTATCAATAGATTTGCCATCAATTTTAGGAGATAGCTTGCTGTGTTGTGTTTTGTTTTTGCAAGTCTCTTTATTTATAATTTTCCATGTAACTTTACTTTTATTACTAGCTTTCATTATCTTATTTTTAAAGTAATTTGATTTGGCCACTGCGCATACTTTTTTAAATAGCTTTGAATATTTCTTAACATATTCTAATGTCGTTGGGTCATTAGAGTTGGCCTTAATATCATACAATTCAAATAACCTCTTTCTACTTTTATAAATACCTGTAGTGGTCCAGTCACTGAATTTGGTTTTAGAGGTATTTGTTTTAATGGTTCTTTTGGTAAAGATACCATTAAATTCTTTTTCAACGACATTCAATAATTTATCATAATGTTGGTTTACATTTCCTTCATTATAGGACAATGTAGACAACTTTTGTGAGATAGTTTCTTTAAATTATTAATACGGTTTTCAGTGATTGGTCTACATACAAAACTATATGAAGAAGGGGCATGACGGTGCTCAAACACAGTCATTTGACCACCATGGTCAGAATTGATAAAATTTATTATGGACTTGTCCATTGCTTCACAGTTACAAAATATGTTATCTAAACAAGTAGCTGAGGTGGGTGTGACTCGCGTGGGTTCGTTGAAAAGATGATGTAAATTAAATGATTTAAAGATTTAAGTCGTGATTGAATGATTTAAGTCGTGGGTACTTAACTCCTGCGGCTGATGAAATGACTGACATGACACACTAGTAAAATATCTGTCAACGTAATAGAGAGTGCACTTGTGTCTGCGCATACACTTGTTCACTATAATGTGCTGCGTCAAAAGATTATTGAGATTGGCCTGCAAAACGGATATATACCGATATGTCTGCTATGGGTAATAATGCCCTCCTAACCGTAGTAGGGCATTATTACTCACTGCAAACAGCTTTTTTTATCAGGCAAATAGCCCGCCCACACTTCGTTTCAGGCCATTAGTTCCTCTTTACAACAATAGATGGCGCTAGGTGTCCATTACATCGTGAAAGCGTTTCGTGTTTTCGGATTACCTATAAGCGTTACCGTTTTCTGTAGGATTTACCTCTTTATTAAATAGTATAGATAATGCAAAAGACAGTCCTACATTATCCCTTGTCCAAACCCCGCCATGGTCGCCCCGTGGGAGTTACGAGCAGGCTTGTGTTTTCATCGCGGAATATTTACGAGGTCGAGTGAGTGGTGCGATTATTTGCCCATTCCACATGTTCATGTTTCAGTCATACATTATTGGGCCAAGGGCTATGATAGGTAGCAAACGAGTAGACGCATTACCAGATGGTAAAAGATTGCCGCCGCCCATGAACATCCCTGACACCAGTCAAACTTTTAATGGTGAAATTGTTATGTTCAATCAGTAAGGATTGTTTGGCGCTTGGTTACTTACGATATTAACTCTCTATGTTAGCATAGACTATGAATGAATGAATGAATACTGCATTTATTTCGACACACATATATAAGACAGGAGAGAAACAGAGGTTTTATACACAAATTTTTGACATAACAATACACAAAACAAAACAGTAACAATAAGTACATGCGAGAAAATGCGTTTGCCGAAACAGGCGCCCGCTCAGCATAATGTCGTGACGTGCCAATAAATGTCGCTGGTTTTCAGCGGGTTACCCGTGTGTCGTGTGTCTGTTCCGGTATGGTAAGTAGGGTAGACAAGGAGAAAGAAAATAATAATGATATAAAATTTTCCGGAACAGACACACATCACTGGGGGCAGCTAAATCATATTAATGCTAGGAAGATACTAGGAAAACTAGATATTAAGAACACAAAGAAGAAAGAGAAAACAAAAATACAAGATAGATAGATAATTCTTTATTGCACAAAAATAAAATACAAGCATGATACAACAGCAACAGACAATACAATAAGGATAATACAAGTAGAACAATAACAATAAAATTAATATTCAAAGTTAAATTACGGGAACCCAAAGAAAAAAAAATTAACTAATAACAATAAAAAGACTTTATTTTTAAATTACGCGCGCATTTCCAACTGTAGGAATCGACAATCGAATATCGACCGCCTAATCGATTCTCTAGTGTCGTCCTCAATCCAATGGACAACATTTCATATTTTTAACATGTCCATATTGTTTTTTATATGAAAATAGACATAAAATTAACAGACCCATATTTTTTCTTTTTTCAATATTTTTCTATTTTCATGTATAAAATAATTATTGAAATTCTTTATATTCTAAATAGACGTAAGCGCCAAATGACGTCATCGGACGGCTGAATACAGCGATATTCCTTTGCTTATCATAGTTTTAATTAAAAAAAGGTACTACTGTCAAAGGTAAATAATACTAGTGTCAACATTGTCAACGTCATTCATTCATTCAACGTTGACAAGTTGTCTTTTTTTTTGACAGTTGCATGTCATGGGTTTGGCATTTCGTAAATTTAAAACTATAATGTGCTTAGCAAAGAAATATTTTACATTCTGCCGTCCGATGACGTCATCTTACGTTTTTTAGTTTTTAATTTTTTTCTCAGTAAATAAGCAATATTAAAAATTAATAAATATATATTCGAGCAGCGGAAAAGTAAATAAAGAATTGGTATTTTTTGTTTCAGAGCTTAGCAATTTTGAAATGTTGTCCATTGTCTTATGTCTCAAGCGACGAACAAAATAAATAGAAAAGAAAAAAAAAAAAAAAAGAAAGAAATTGGGTGTGTCCTGGGTGTGTCAGATGACATGGCAATTGGCACAGTAATTGTATATTTTAAAATAAGAATTGACTAATTCCACCTTATTATAAATCGCGCTTAAGGTATTACCATACTAAGGCTCAACCCGGCTCGTTCCAATACGCAATGTTAAAAAGGGCGGGCACGGGTTTAGTTTCGGAACTTTTCTTAGACCGCGTTTAATTTCATTATTTTTTTATGTTACACGTGGCAGACGAGCAGACGGATCACCTGATGGTAAACGATTGCCGCCGCCCATGGACACCGCGACACCATTGACATAGACACACGTTTTGAAATAAAGAAAGAAAGAAAGCAGAAAATAAATAATAGAGGGATAAATCTCTAGATTTTAGTAAGGAATCAATTAGTTAGCTCTATTGATTTAGTATCGGATTATGATTGGTCGAATCGGCCCTTAGAGTGACTAAGAGCTATGAGTGTAGGTAAGGCTTTAGGTTAATTGTCACAACATCTCATACATTGACCTGATTCCGTACTAAGTAGCTTAAGCACTTGTGTTACGGATATCAGCCAACAGAGGAACACAAATATATACTTAAATGCATATATTACAGCCAGACGCTGAACAAACACAAGTGTTCATCGCACAATTGTTTGTCCAAGGTAGGGATCGAACCCACGACCTTTGGCGTAAGAGGCAGGGAGACCAATTGCGCCATCCGATCAGTGATTGGGGAAATTATATCTTTATCAATGACTGAATCGATTGGTGAAATAAAATGACCATATATTGTTGTATTTTTTATCGTTCGATTCTTGAAAAAACATCAAAATAAAACAAAAAAGTTTAATGCGATTTTGTTTGACATTATTATGATTAAACTATTCGTAATATCTAATTTATCTGAGTTTTTTTTCTTCGCGGCGGTCATACTATAAATACACGTCCTACTTGTCTTCTCAAGAAAAAAATAATTATCATCAGTTTATAGTGTTGTGTCCCAGGAGAAAGTTACACCATTTTGAACCTAAGGGCAACGTGAAGCTACACTACTGTTATCCAAGACAAAAATAACGAGAAAGTGAGTGAAAAGTGGCAACAACAAATCAAGATTTTGCTTAACAAAGTTGTAACAAATTAAAAAGTGGGTGTATTTGTATTGTACTATGTTGCGCCGAAAAAAGAAAAGAACGGTAAAGACAACAAATCTTCTGGAATAACACTAGGATAAGACAATTTCGTTCATCTGCGCAATAGCCAATTGGCCAAGAGGTTTTTGCACTGCGCTTAAGTCGCGCGTGTTCAAAAGGTCCCCGGATCGAATCCGACCGAATAGTGAAATAATGTGCCTATAAATTTAAATCGGCAATTCTCTGAGAAACAAAAAAGTAGAGGATACAATATTATTAGGAGCTTCTCCAAAGACATGTCCAAGATAGAAATTCTCGACTGCTGTGGTGAAATGAATCGTTCGGAGTAGTGGAATTCATACTATGATTACTTCGTGAGGAGCTTGCTGTCTTGAAGGTGGCCGGGTTGGTTGCAGGCGGGTGTGGAAACTGCTTTAACAATATGACATTATTTGATATCTTTTAAATCGAATTTGTTAATAATGCCATTTTTTTTTTTTATCTAATTGAATTGAATTTTAAGTAATTGTATTTTTTAAATTAATGTAATGTATTTTTTTTTTATTTTTTTTTAGTTTAATTAAAATTATATTACTAATTATTGAATTATTTATTTCTTTTAAATTGTAGTCTCAAATTTATGAAATGTTATTTAGTATTGAATGTCTATTTGTATTATTAATTAACTGTATTACTTACTTATTAATTTTTACAATTGTGTTATTTTCAATTAACTTATTTTATTTCATTTTTTTTTCTCTCTCTCTTTAATTGATTAATTACTTTAGTGATGTCTACAGTAAATGTAACGCACTTGGCTTGTCCACACTGCCCTGGGTCTTCGCGTACGCGAACTTTTTCGGCACATGGACTAAAGGTTCATATCGGGCGCATGCACAGGGAGGTGCGGAGCCCTAGCAGAGGTTTGCAGGCCTCACCAGCCGACACAACTCCCTCCGCGTCGGCGAGTCTGGCGCCGCCTTCACCCTCGCCGGACATTAGGTCACCCTCGCCGGACATTAGGTCACCCTCGCCGGACATAAGCCCCCTGGAAAGGCTTGCCTCTTTTAAGAGAAGTATTCCAGTTCTCAGGCACGTCCCCAAGGGTGCACGGAATCAGGTGGCCGGAAGACTTTGCGACATCATAGATTCCTGCGTGGCCAGAAACGGGGTGGATGAGTGGAGCGCGCTACTTTCTTTCGCGTATACAGCCTTGAGGGTCCCATCGAAGGATAGTCCCGGAAATGTGACAGCCAAAGTCAAAGCTAACGCCAGGTCATCGGGGCCCGGTTCTATCGATGATATTGCTGTACCGCGGGCCACCCCTGTGCCTCGCTCCAGAAAAAAAATGATAGAAGCAAAGGTCTTTGAGGGCGACTTGCGGGGTGCAGTCCGGCTTCTGATGTCGGATGACTCTTTCGCACGGCGGGACCCCGTTACGCTTGCCGCTTTGAAATCGAAACACCCCGACCCTTCACGTTCTCTCAGTTTTCCTACAGATCCGGACTCTTCGGTCCCGGTGGCGTCGGTTACGCGGGAGGATGTGTCGTCGGCACTTGACTCTTTTTACAGTGGTTCGGCAGCAGGCTTGGATGGGATCCGGCCAGGGCATCTCAAGGAATTGACTTCTGTGACGGCTGGGGAGAATGGAGGACGGCTGTTAGGTTGCTTGACCAGGTTGTCGAATTTTTTGCTCAGCGGCCAGCTGAACCCTTTGGTGTGTCCGTACTTGTACGGGGCATCGCTTATCGCTCTGGAAAAGAAGGATGGTGGCGTAAGGCCTATAGCGATCGGGAGTGTTTTTCGCCGTCTAACTGCGAAGTTAGCGTGCCGCGCCGTTAAGGAGAACATGGCCCGGTATTTGCAGCCGCACCAAGTGGGGTTTGGAACTCGCCTAGGCTGTGAAGCGGCTATTCATGCAACACGCGCATTCGTATTGGATCCTGAGAACGAGAATAGCATTGTACTAAAGGTCGATATCCGGAATGCGTTTAACACTCTGGAAAGGGACGTATTGTTGGGTGAGGTGAGGGAAAATGTCCCGTCTCTGTATCCATTCCTTGTGCAGGTGTATAAACTCCCCGCTAACCTTTTTTATGATGAGGATCGGATACTATCGCAGGTAGGAGCCCAGCAGGGAGATCCGCTCGGGCCTTTGGTTTTTAGTTTGGCGATTCATAAAGTGATCGCCGAACTCAAATCCTCGCTCAACGTATGGTACCTAGATGACGGCACGATTGGGGGTAGGGCTGAGGAAGTGCTACAGGACCTAGAGATCCTGATACCCCGTCTTAAGGCCCTGGGCTTGGAGGTGAATCCCTCGAAGTGCGAGTTTTTCCCGTGCAGTGATGAGGCTCGCACACATTTCACGGAGTTCAGTGCTATCCTACCCGGCCTCAAGGAGCTTTCCCGTACGGAACTTAACCTTTTAGGTTCGCCCATTTTTCCGGAAGCAGTTCCTGAGGCCATTACGGCTAGAACGAGGTTTCTCGACAACGCTCGGGCACGCCTTCGGGACCTGTCTCCTCACGTTGCAATGGTTTTATTAAGGATGTGCTTTGCTCTTCCAAAGGTAACCTATTTGTTACGCACCGCGCCAACTTGGCTCTGCTCAGTGGAAGTTACCTTTTTGACAGGGCTTTGAAATCGGTGGTGGAGTCCATCCTCAACGTCTCTCTGGAGGAGGTTCAGTGGACCCAGGCGGCTCTTCCAATTAGGTGCGGGGGGCTCGGGGTACGCTGCATGGGTGATGTGGGCCTGCCAGCTTTTCTGGCGTCAGCGCATGGGGTTGCAAGCCTTGTCACTGTTTTACTCAATTCCAATGGTGGCGAGGTGAGTATACCATTTGTGTCTGGCGCCGTGTCTGCATGGTCGGCCCTATGCCCTGGTGCGGCGATCCCGCAGGCAACGCAATCCCAGAGGGCGTGGGACGACGTACGGGTGAGGCGGGTCCAGGAGGAATTACTGGGGGGGGCTGTGGGAGCTGACTTGGCAAGACTGCGTGCTGTATCGCAGAGAGAGTCTGGGGCATGGTTGCACGCGCTGCCTTCGCCACACCTGGGTACCTTGCTGGATGGCGACTCCCTGCGGGTGGCGGTGGCTCTGCGCCTGGGCTGCAAGGTGTGCGAGCCTCACAAATGCACTTGCGGTTCTATGGTGGGGACTGACGGCCATCACGCATTAAGTTGTCGCCGTTGCGCGGGGAGGTTCCCACGGCACCATGCCATGAACGACGTGATACGCAGGGCTCTCGTATCTGCAAATGTTCCTTGCGTGCTCGAGCCTCCCGGACTGAGCAGAACTGACGGTAAGAGGCCGGACGGGCTGACTTTGGTGCCCTGGAAAAACGGTAAGTGCCTGATTTGGGACGCTACTTGTGTCAGTACTGTAGCCGCCAGCCACCTTAGTCGCACCGTCCACTCCCCGTCAGCGGCTGCGGAGGATGCCAGCTCAAAGAAGAGGCTCAAGTACGCCAATTTGGAGCCCCTTTATCAATTTGTGCCTGTGGCCGTGGAGACGATGGGCTGTTGGGGGTCAGAAGCCAGGGACTTTGTGTGGGAGATAGGCCGTAGATTGTGCGAGGTGACAGGTGACTCACGCTCTGGGTCGTTTCTGGTGCAGAGGCTGGCCATCGCTATTCAGCGTGGTAATGCGGCGAGTGTGATGGGCACCTTTGCGTCGGAGGCGGGCGGGGGTGAGTTGCCTGTTTTTGGCCATTAGTCAGTGTTTATAAATAATTAATTAGTTATTTTATTTGTAATCTCATTAGTATTTTAATTTAATTTACTGACTTTCTTTGTAATTTTATTTCATTTGTAGTTGAATTGAATATGTAATTTTATTTAATTTGTAATGTAATTTAATTGTAATTGACCTAAAATAAACATAGTTATATATTTATCTGAATTTTTTACGTCTACTATAATTAATTTTTATTAATAAAATAAATTAAATATTCAAATGAAAAATAGTTCATCTACTCACGTAATTATTCTCGAAAACTCCTTAAAATCCACGATTCCATACGCACATTTTATTAGAAAGAAGAAAGAAAGAAAAATATTTATTCAGTGTATAACAATAACATTAAACATTTAAAATATTAGTATAAAAAGAAAAGTTTATTAAATGTATGTAACATTATACACACTGTGTACAGAGCAAAACGTCTCTTGATACTGAGTTACTGACTTACCTACCTACATATTGGCAATTATGAATAGAATAAAACTTTAACAAAAACATTTGTTATAACAAGACAATGCAAAACGAACATATACCACGTTTTCCAATAATAGGCTTATTTTGGGACAATCCATGACCATGAATTTCATTATTTTCAGCTGATTAGCCAAGCTGAACTTGACAAAGACATTTTTCATAAATAAGTTTTCACAAATTATCGCAACTGTTATTCGAAATAGAGTTGTTAGGTGCTGAAATGGCGCAGGACGTCCCGGAGGCCCTGTGATCCAAATGTGGGACGCGAAACATCCATTTCTACCCGACTACGGCGAAGCAAAAAGGAGAAATATGATTTTGACCCGTATGTATGTATGTTTGTGGGTATAATTGTTCATCTGTTCCATCATAACTTTTAAACTAGTTACCTATCAGAATTGGACTTGGCTTCGCGTGCTTTCCGTGGCACATAAATCAAAGCTGGGACCCCAAGAACAGCCATCGCAATGAAGTGTTCAATAGGTAACAAACTATTAAATAGACACAACGCACTGGCTTGATACATCTGTGTACCAAGCCAGTGCGCTATAATATTTTATGTATTATTTATAAGTAGGTATGTATTTACAAAAGAAAAATAGTCAATGTATATATTTGTGACTCCGCTGTTGGTTCTGATATCCGTAACACATGCGCTTGAGCTACCTATCTCGGAGTCTGATCATTGTATGTGATGTTGTGAAATATTTATTTACTACAACCTGTGCGGATAAAGAATGGGACTATACTCGCACTCGTGGGGTGCAAGTATAGACGCAAATAGTGTGCGAGCGAGAAGTGAATAGATGCGCCGCCATTTCTGATCCCATTCTTTATCCGCACAGGTTGTATTTATTTTATACTTACGAACTTATGAGGGAGATACACGATACGATATATTGCCTAGTGCGTAGGTTAACGAACTCTTCAATATTAATGTCAGCTTGAGCTTTCTGTGTAATTTTATTTATTGGTAAAATGGTCTATAAAGGTTGCAATACTCTTACATGCAGCATTGCTGTAATAGGCATATTTCAGTGGTGCTGTTTGTAAGGAGCTATCATCCTCCCCTCCTCTAGTCGTGTCCTCATTACTGAGGGTCGTGATTCCTCCCGTGGGCGGCCAGTTTGCTCTTTATTATAGACCTCCATCTATGTCTGTCTTTTGCAATGTGGAGGGCGTCATACAGCTTGGTGTCCAGCATCGAACGTATTTGGTCCGACTATCTGATAGGGCTACGACCTCTGGGTCTCCTTCCATCCACCTTGCCGGTGACTATCAGCTGTTCCAGATTCCCTCTTTCCGGGATATGTGACCAAAAAACTCTAGGATTCTTCTCAGGCAAGTGGTGGACAGCCTGGTTTTAATGTGGAGTTCTCGGCGGATGGATTCGTTTGTACGGAAAGTAGTCCATGGGATTTGGAGCATCCTTCGCCAACACCACATTTCAATATTTCATTTATTTTTTTGGGATCTATTTTTTAGACTCGATGTTTTTACCACATCGGTGTTAATGATAACCACGGGCCGAAGCCAAGTAAATATGAATATGAAACTCAAGTGATTATCATATTATATAAAATTACTTTGATACTACTGATTCTACTCCGTCTGTAGAAATTTTCTAGTCAATCTGCAAGTATTCAAGATACTTGCCTTCTGCAGCTATATATAGGTGTTGTAATGAAGATTTAATGTACTAAGGGAAGTAGCTAACTGTATAGGTATAACACCTGTGGAGGATAATACAATGGGGACTATGGTTACTTTGCTGAGATGCCACATACGTGCTATTTCATCTTTTAAATCAATGTATTTTATTATTATTATCCTGTAAACTAATTACTTTCTCTCCTTGAGGAGGTGTTTTTAAGAGCACGGGCCGTAGCCAAGCGCATCTTAAACCTTATTCTATAATAAGAAATTTTCCGGCTTTCTGTAAGAGTTTATTATGTGGGTGCTGCTATGTTTAGTGTGTCTAGACTTTTACGTAGTTCTCTGGGGATAACACCTGTGGATAAAATTATAATAGGTACTATCTTTCAATACTCAATACTCAATCGTTTATTGCTTCCATAGTGCACATAACAGATGGTGAAGTATAACAAAGCGACCACTATAGACCCAGTTAGGGCACTGCAATATGAGAGGGAACAGCATTTTATCTAAAATTATTATGATATAACCCGGCTAGTATGGTATTGTGATATTTAATTAAAATTGTATGTAAGTTTGTTTTTAAATATGAGCATATATGAATTTTATTCTTATTCCCATATAATAATAATAATAATATATATATTGAGGCACCTGACCTCAATATATATATTATTATTATTATTGTGTGGTCCCCGGCAGAGTAGAATAGGCCACCCTCACTCTTACCGAGGGTCGTAAAAGGCGTCTAAGGTAAAGCTGCTGTCATGATCATTAGCACCCAGAGAAGGAAAACTCTGCATTTATATCAAAACCCTCGCCAACCCATCTGCCAAGCGTGGTAAGTATGGCAATTACCCCTCATGTGATTGAGGGAGGCCCGTGCCCCAGCAGTGGGGACTTAAATGGGCTGATGATGATGATGATGATGATATATTGAGGTGAGAAAATATGTATTTAAAGTTACTGTTGTAACCCTCCATTGCGACTTAATTTCAATTGCGAGGTCTCTGTACTTAGCAAGCTTTTTCTGTGTGTGTAGACTGCAGATTATTATTAATACCAATGGCGTCACGTAGGTACTCACACGCACTCACATGGGTTCAGCAAGCCTCATCAGCACACCTCGGTATTTGTATGTTAAATTAAAAACCCAATCACACTCCCTAGTTAAATGAACTCCGTATTTTTGAAAGCAAATCACCACAAATCGCCAGTTGACAACGCAACGGAATCGCTGACAACGAAAACAATTTTCCACAAAAACAAACCTGTTATCCGAATACTTAATTAAAAGGCAAATTTGAAACCCTGCCCCTTGTTAGGGGGTAGGGCGGGCGAATTAATATCGATGCCGAAATTGCCGTTTTAAAACAATTTGCTCTAATTAGCAAATTGGAACTAATGGAAAATAAAAAGTAAACTATTACCCAACGAGAGGAAAAATATCTTAGGAGCTTAAATAACTGAGCTTTTTAACAATCTTACGAACTCAAAATTTCATGTCCACAGGTATTCGTAAGAAATTGTAAATCTTTGTTTGGATATGTTTTATTAGGGCTTGTAGACTAGTCATTGGGATAATATTAGTATTTTATGTAATAGGTGGCAGACGGGCAGATATATCACCTGATGATAAATTCCTGCCGCCCATGAACTATTGCCCATGTTCAACAACGGTGGAGTCACAAGTGTCAACCTTTAACACTGTCCTGGATTGGGCCTTCACAGCGTCATATCGTCATACACAAACTGCAGTCAATCTAAAAATTTGACATAGTTAGCCCTACTTAAAATGGTAGATAAATATGTCAAATTTATCGAACATCATAATCATTACTCTTATTTCGAGGTATCCGTAATAATATATTTTTTATATGATAGGTGGCAGACAAGCAGGCGAACCTGCACACTTGCAACACCAGTGGAGTCACAAGTGCGCTGCCAACCTTTAAACCCAAGGGAGGTTTAAAGGTTGGCCTCTGGATTGGCATCCGGTACTCTCACTCACGCAGCATATCTCACTAAAGAAAAACTTACAAAAGTAATCAATTAAAAAAGTAAAGGTAACCGTACGTTTTACTAAATACGTTCAAACATCCTTAGATTAAATCAAAATGATTTAATCTAAGCCTCCCATATTATCAGTGCCCCGTTCAATACCACTATCACATACGAACACCGTCATAAAATGTTAAAAAAACACCGCCGCGCTCCATTCTAATCCGCTCTAAAAGCTTTTGCTATGCAAACTCGATAATCGATACTCATATCGATAACTCGGAGGCACTATCGCCGTCGGGTTTTGCATAATCAACCTGGGATTTAGCATAAAATCACTCTGGACTACTAACAGCTAACCTATTTGACTTGCAAAAAATCGCTCCGGGGTCTGCACGGCAACTCTCATTGGTGCTTTGGTATCCAACGTTTCTTATTAGCAATTTTTGATGCAGCATCAATTGAAGCTTCGATTTTAGCTTAGCTGGTATTCAAGTGCATTGTTTGTTTTTCGAACGAATATTTTTCAAGAAATGAGGAAAATGATTTTAATAGACCGTGTGTTGGCTGAAAAATTCAGTGTAGCGTCGGATATTCAATATTTTAGAGAATATTTGGGAACTTTACTAGCTACAGTTCGACACCACTTGTTCTTTCATTGTTAGCGTGTTATATATGTTTGCTTTACAAAAATATATTCATAACTAGTGCGCAGTGTTTTTGATAATGTTCGTACAGTCGACAGCAAAAGTTGATGCACACTTTTCGCTGCTAGTAACTCTTATGCCCCTCGGGATAAGAACTTTAAACTGCGAAATATGTGCAGCTACTTCTGCTGTTGCTGTACAAACAAATGGACAACATTTCAAAATTGCTAAGCTCTGAAACAAAAAATACCATTTCTTTATTTACTTTTCCGCTGCGCGAATATATATTTATTAATTTTTTATATTGCTTATTTACTGAGAAAAAAATTAAAAACTAAAAAACGTAAGATGACGTCATCGGACGGCAGAATGTAAAATATTTCTTTGCCTAGCACATTATAGTTTTAAATTTACGAAATGCCAAACCCATGACATGCAACTGTCAAAAAAAAGACAACTTGTCAACGTTGAATGAATGAATGACGTTGACAATGTTGACACAAGTATTATTTACCTTTGACAGTAGTACCTTTTTTTTATTAAAACAATGATAAGCAAAGGAATATCGCTGATTCAGCCGTCCGATGACGTCATTTGGCGCTTACGTCTATTTAGAATATAAAGAATTTTAACAATTATTTTATGCATGAAAATGGACAAATTTTGAAAAAAGAAAAAATATGGGTCCGTTCATTTTATGCCTATTTTCATATAAAAAAACAATATGGACATGTTCAAATTTGAAATGTTGTCCAATTGCTGCATTGCAAGAACACTTACGTCATAATAACCGTTCTTGGCGATCAACAATTTTTTTTTTCTTAAACAAATAAAGTCATGTCATCACGCAGCTTCTCGTAGCCTTTGTAGTAACATAGGCTATCTATTTTATTTTACCTTTGGGTTTTGCCAAATGGGCGTCATTGAAAATTGCATAGCTAATTATGCAAATACACCTACGGAACATATTCTGAAGCTCTAAGCAACGCAATTATGATCCCACATTAACCCAATCAATAAACAAAATAACATATTTCGCCCCTATTCATCAGCCGCCTAAAACATCAAATTGACGTCTAACCAGACCCCAGTTATGGCGAACGATTTCTAGCAACGTATTAGGCACCCAGCTATTAGTGGCCACGACATGTTATTTGGACCCACTTTAATTACGTTTAATGTACACCGTTTACAAATAATAACATACGGTTAGCTGCCGTGAAAAAATAAGGAAATTATAGGGTCCCGAAGGGCGGTTGACTGGCGGCCGAGTGACGGGTATCTTTAAGTGCCGATAATTTATCAATATACCTACCTACATGTACTGAGCAAAATATTCTTTGGAATTATCATATATGCTAAGTGGGATCATCTAAAATAATAGCCATCGTCAATATTACGGCTTTAGCTGTCCATCAAGCGAAATTGAGTCATTATCAAAACTATATTAATAATATTTACAATAAAAAATCCAGTTTTTTTTTTTGTAATTCAATAGTAACTTTGTAAAATTTTCATATAAAGTAGCGATAGTAAAGGCCTCCCAACACTCCTCTACAAAAAGTAAGTCGACACTTATTCTGACATGACGAAAATTAAAAAAAAAAGATGAGCGGCTTAGTGTACTTTTACTGATTATGTTTGACACAATTTCTATAATTTTTCTTCAGTTAAGTACTCAGCGTCAAACGGCCGTTGGGGCGGAAAGGTCCTCGAGTAGAGGCCACGTACAGGAAGCCGTAGCCGTGGCAGGCCCCCCACAAGGTGGACCGACGATCTGGTGAAGATCGCGGGAATCCATTGGATGCAGGCGACACAGGACCGATCTGTGAGCAGAACATTGGGGGAGGCCTATGTCCAGCAGTGGACGTCTATTGGCTGAAATGTTGAATGATGAAGTACTCAGCATATCTGATACCTTTTAGTACGAGTACGTACGTAATTGTACAATAAAAACACTTACGAACATGTCCTTTATTCCACTACAAAAGACGTGTCAAATATCGGTCACCGGGTAGCAACCTCAAAAGAACTTTCAACAGAAAATTACGCAATTGGCGTTATTCTCTTTACAAATCGTACACAAAACGCGTGGGTACCGCAAACCGCTGAGTCGCATTTTGACGCCCCCAAACAGCCCTCAAACATGGTTCTCGGGTTTCCGAGTAAACCCCTATACAGACGAAACGGTCATAGATCATACAAATACAGAAATTGCGTTAGAGAATCATTCGTCACAGCACAACAGAATCATCAATCTACTAACATCCTTGGATTCTTGGTAGATTTATTAATAATGTCCTCCAAACAGATCTTTGCGCTGACACAAGTGCACTCTCTATTCCCCTACCCTCTTATTTCGATGGGACACTAGTGTGACACGACCGAAGAGGGATCAGGCGCAGGACCAACGGCTTAACGTGCTTTGGTGCTTGAGCTACCTATCTCGGAGTCAGATCAAGGTATGTGATGTTGTGAAATATTTATTTATTATTCATTTCCGAGGCCTGGAGGTACAAGACCGCCAACTTCCAGACTCCGGGCTAACACTGAGAATTTCTTAACAGAAAAACTCAGGTACAAATTTTGGTCCGACCCGGGGATCGAACCCAGAACCTCAAGCGCAACCATCGTTTTAAAGTGCGACCTACTAACCATTGCGCCACCGAGGCAGTCATTGGTAGATTTATTAAGGTGACGGGCACCCCTAACTTACGACACCAATCGATTTAAATTGTTAGCTACTAACCGGATCTATTCAAACAATTTCGGAGCGGTAGTCCCTAAGCAAAAATTTATACTATTTATTTAATATTTGTGCACTATTTTTTGATCTGCTTTTGCACTCGAATTTTGGATTAACGCCATAAGTTGCCGTTTTGGCGGTAATTCAAATTTCGAGTACAAAAGCAGACCCAAAAGTTAAGTATGAGTTTTAAATAAATAGTATAAGTTTTTGCCGAGAGGCTGCAGCTTCGAAATTGTTAAAAATATATCCGGTGAGACAACATCACATACATCTGGCGCGATGGAGAAGTAAGCCTGTGAACATATAAATAAAAACTATAATATATTCATCTTAAACATTGCATCGCTTTTGAGTTAATCCGAAAGAATCATTTACAAATTTTGTATAATTAACTTTAATGGGCCTGTTTGACCGGAGTGATACTAGCCTCACAGAAAATCAGCGTGAAGCAGCGCCTACGTTGTGTTTTACCGATTGAGGATGGAGGCCCAATCCGGGGGGAAGGAAAAAAGGTTGGCTGGGCAATAAATCCTGACTCCACCGGTTTTATAGACAGCGGCAATTGCTTACCATCATTTAATCCATGTACTCATCAGGCACCTATCATATTTAAAAAAAATGTTATAAACAATGTTACAAGTGTTGACCCTTCTGCATTATATTTTCTGCCTATTGGTAATACCAGTAGTGCAGATTAGCAGCCAACAAAAGCCGGGACACAATGGGCAATGGGACAGATGTCAGCTGTATATTGTATGACGTGTGGCGCACTTGACAATTTTATAATCTGTCGGAATGAATTCATGTGTCACGATTCAATGGAACTGGTTCTGTGAGTGCGCCGTAGGCATCGACGTGGTACCCACGAGTATTCCATAGGTGTCTCAGATAGACTGTCATATTTTCAACTATTAAAATGACCTCCATGGGGAGGTCAATCAGCTGATTACTATGGAGTTCAGCTGATTGACGCTACTTATATGAGAAGGCAATTAATTTTTTAAGATTAGATACTAGATTCTTTGGGGAAATATGTTTGTTTTCATTAGTACGATACCCTTGAGAAGTTTCTCAGGTATATAGTTCTTTAGATTTTCGCGTTGCATTATAACTACAATGTATCAATACGGGGTTTCTCAGGTATTCAAAAAATCACGACCCCTTATTATAAATCTCGAACTAAGGATAGTCCCGGAACTAAATTCGTAGCCCCTTTCAACGTTACGTGCGGGATGACATAACATTTAGTACAGTAATAACTTAATTTCGATTTAAATAAGGTGGACGGTGTTTAGCTTATTATTTTAAAAGTGTTTCTGGAAGGAGCGGCTACTCCTAATACAAGTATTTTATACTTAACAGGAGCACCCCACACACGCATGTAATGTAACTGTTAAAAAATTAAGGAATTTTGTATTTGTATTTGTATTTAGCTAAATTTCGTACAAGTGAACTAAAAATAGTGTACTTCCTTACTGATTTATTATTTCTTGCTTTTTGTCTTATTGTTGAATGTCTCTTAATGTATCATGTTTTTCTGTAAATGTATTCGTGTATGTGGTCAATAAATGTGTACTTACTTATGTATCAATAATTTAACAAAAACGGCAAAACCACCTATTTCTGGAGTCCATTTAAAACAGGCTTGTTCGCTTATCGTTCGTGTCGTGAACTCGTGATTCAATCTCACATGTTTATTATTATAGTATTTTCTTTTGCCCATTGACTCATTATTTGGGTTCGCGTGTGTTCCAAGGAATTATAATTGTAGTAATTAACGAACATACAGCCTTGTTGGAGCGTGTAGTTGATTTATGGCTGTGACGCACTGCTGTAATGGTGTGCTTTATTTTAATTATGTTATTGTTAGTTTCGACAGATTCCCAAACTTTTCGCTTAGGCCCTCGAGATCCCTATAAGCACTGCCCTACACAGAACAACGGAATGCGACTAATGAAGACAACTGGTCAGAGTCAGAAGAAGTCACACAGAGAGAGAGAGAAGCCCTGGGCTTAACCTAAATAAGAATTACTTCTACTAGGTAAAACAGTTCATTTACGGGGGTGACAAAGATCTTATTACCATACCTGCCGAAATAAAATCAGTTTTCACCATTGGTCACAAAGGTAACATTATATAAAAGGCGACGACCATTAATAAGCTTAGTAAACCATTGCACTTAGATTTTGTTTTTAATGCAGGATAGACCTCACCATCACTGGGTACCGCCAACCTACTCCTACCAGAATACCAGGAGTACAATTCTCGTGCTCGTGACATTTGTTTTCATACGATATATATCACCAAAACATAGTTTTTTTGTATGGTTTTCGGGTGATATCTGCCATGTTCTCAAAATATCACAAGCACGAGATTGAGCCCCAGCGCTGCCACGGTGTTGTAAAGAATGCGGTAGAAGCAAATGTTGAGGTTGGGACCAGATTGTTCACACTCTTCTTTTTTTTTTGTTTTTATGATGTAGGTGGCAGACGAGCAGACGGATCACCTTGTAGTGTGTGACGCACCTCGCCCTTAAGTTAGGCTAGTATATAAGTTCATCATCATCATCATCATTTCAGCCAATGGACGTCCACTGCTGGACATAGGCCTCCCCCAATGTTCTCCACACAGATCGGTCCTGTGCCTCCCGCATCCAATGGATTCCCGCGATCTTCACCAGATCGTCGGTCCATCTTGTAGGAGGCCTGCCACGGCTGCGAGTTCCTGTACGTGGCCTCCACTCGAGGACCTTTCCGCCCCAACGGCCGTCTGTTCTCCTCGCTATGTGCCTTGCCCATTGCCACTTAAGGCATGCAATCCTTTGGGCTACGTCTGTGACCTTAGTTCTCCTGCGGATCTCATCATTTCTGATACGATCACGCAGGGAGACCCCGAGCATAGCCCTCGTATATAAGTTAATTAGTAGGTAATAAGCAGAGAGTCATAACGCATCACTTGTTTTAATTACACGTCCCGAACCTCCGTGGCGACCCTGCCAGTGCTGCCTATGGCGGCGCTGCGCACGGGCACATGTCGAGATTTTTTTTTGTTTTTGTGGAAAATAGAACTTTGATTGATTTAACAAACTTTTATGTGAATTTGTTGTGAAAAATGACTATATGGTGAATAAAATAAAGACAATAAGGGCGAGGTGCGTCACACACTACAACCTGATGGTAAGCGATTACCGTCGCCCATGGACGCCTGCAACACCAGTGGTGTCACAAGTGCCTTCCTTCATCTTCATCACCTTCTTTTTTCGTTACATAATTAGTATTGCTTTGTATCTGTAATTATGTCATTCTGTTGTGTTATCTGTGTATTTTTTGTCCTTTCTTTCTTCTTTTACAGCGAACTTATAAGCTTATAAGATTGCTGCCTAGGTAGGGACATGGTTACATCTAGATTCTGGGCTGAAGTGGCTACTTGTATATTCCGTTTCTTCTTAGTAATATAGATTACCTAAACTGTGTGACAACATTTTTCTCACATTTTGACCTAGATGAAGCATAATTGCGCAACCTTTATGAGACCTGCAAACGCGCGTTGTTTGCCGGGAGCCCCCTGGGGTCGATGCAGATCAAATCAGCTTGGGTATCAATGCTTTAGTACATTCTAAATTGTTTTGTTCCTAACACTAAAGGACTATTAATCTAGATTAATATAACTGTTAGCTTTAATCTTCTGACAGAATGGCCTGTTATCAAAACTTAGTACAAAGGGTAAGTATTAGGCTTTGTTATAACTAGGCCTTGATGTGATTAAAAATATGGGTCTGACCTCAAACTACAAAAACGATCTTATCATTCGATTTTATCAGAATATTTTCATCATCCATTTTATAATACTGAATTGTGGGCTATAAAAATAACCGCTATGTTGTTTTTTGTTGCTTTATTTATTCGTTGATATTTTATTCTCTCCAAAATGAAACTAAAGTATGAGAATACAATATGTAGCACACCTTATAAGATGTAACATTTCTTAAAGCTACTTAATTTTTTTTTCATCCCTCAGTATTGTCATGATATTGTGCAATAAACCGTCCCACAAGTATCTACAGTAAAAACTATTATTATCGAAGCGTAGCTCCATTGGACAAATCTCTAGTGACAACAAAAATCCTATTTGTAAACATGTAATCCGAATCCTACGCATCAAATGACCAACAATCCGTCCCTAATCTGACAAAACTATTCTCACTTAGTAAATTAAACGAGATCCTTAAATCAAAGAATTAAGGTTCACATTTCACTAATAAAAGTATGCAGCAGCTGCAAATGTGGGATATTATTTTTGCAAAATAGTGATGTCAAATGACAAGTATCAAGTGACTAAATGCCGTGGTGAGTGACAGAACTGGGGTGTGGGGCAAAGCCCTAACAATGACAATAGTCAATGTTCGACCAAATGCCTTTTGTTAGGATTTGAATGGACCTAATAAACAAGTGTCTAATGTTACAATTACTGAATATCGGCATTAGCTGGATTGAAAAGATATCAGAATTCAACTTATACCAATACTTATTTCTTTAGAGCGAATAAATAGGGTCAGAAGTAGGTACTACGATCCGCTCACAAGACGAGATCGTGAATATATAATAGGTCTTTACCTATGAAATTGTCTTTTTCTTTTCTAGATGCAACAAGATGTAGTATAACTCTTTTAATAATCAAAAAGCCACCATACCATTTTTTTAATTTAAGACAAAATAACCCTTTTTTACTTGGCAGAATTGTCGTTTTTATCAATGACAACTTACTTTTTACCCGACTACGGCAAAGCAAAAGGAGGGTTATGATTTTGACAGGCTATGTATGTATGTATGTATGTATGTATGTATGTATGTATGTATGTATGTATGTTCATCTGTTTCCACGTAACTTCTTAACTACTTATCAGAATTCGACAAATGACATATCATTATAAGCGTCTTGATCGTCCGCTGGTTATAGGCTATATGAAGTTTCACAAAATCTAATGTGGCGCCCTCTAGCGGACAAAACATACAGAGTAAAAAAATAAAGTTATGATAAATATGCCGTGTTTGGTATCATTTGAAAGCGCTTGACTTGTACATTTTGAATATATATATATATATATATTACTAGCACTTGGACACCAAAATAGTACAAATAAAATAAAAGTAAAAAAACTAAAACCCAACTACGACAAAAAACGTCGCTGAAAAAGTATAAAACAAGCCTTCGTTGTCAATTTATGCAATATTCACTATGTAGAGATAAAATTTCATGTTTGGAAAGGCGTAGTCACACGTTAAATATACTACCCTTTGACAACGTGTGACTGCGGATTTCCAAACATGAAATTTTATCTCTACATAGTGAATATTGCATAAATTGACAACGAAGGCTTGTTTTATACTTTTTCAGCGACGTTTTTTGTCGTAGTTGGGTTTTAGTTTTTTTACTTTTATTTTATTTCTTCTTAAAATCTATTCTACACTTAAAGATTGTCCATTAAAGCATAGTTAATTATGGAGTAGTAGCATTCATAGTTACTTTAGAAATTAAAAAAATAGTTAGTATGGAAAATATAACTTCTCAGATAATCGCCGTACAATACACCAATTTCATTGGTAAAGACCTAATATATTTTTTTAATTATAGCGAGAAATTGAGCGGGCGGCACGTGATTACCGCTGCCCAAACATCTGCAACCCCCGGTATCATGAGGATATGAGTGAAAAAACCGAAAAGCTAATTGGTAACTGGGCGTGGGCGTTATAAGAACGCGCTTAGGAGAGATGGACTCAGATTGGGACAAATTAGCAGCTTGCGCGTTACCAAAAAAAGCCATGCAATCAGAGAGACGCCCCAGAAGAGGTTTCCAGCTTGTGAAATACAGAATAAGAATTTTGGCCTAACTAGCTATTTAATCACCGAGTCGCCAAGCAAGCTCTACAAATATTTTAATGATCTAGGTGAAACAAATATTGTTATAGCCAATCAAAAAAAAATTGTTATCGTAACTAGGCATTGCGCTAAGAAACCGCCAACAGAACCCTACATATCTTTTAAAAATAGATAACCTGCAGGTTAAACCAATCACAGGACCTCACCCTTGGCAGTAAAGTGGAAGCTATACTGTGAGGGGAGGAGGCCTGGAAGGCTTTCGCCACCTTCTGTGAGGACATGGTGGCAATGAAGGAAGCGGCGGAGCGCACGCAGGAGGAGGATCCCTTCACTAACGCGCTCCGAAGAGAGAGGAGCTAATGCTCCCAGCCCACCCGGGAGGGCAGCATCCTGCCCGCCGTTTAGGCGGGCTCCATCCGGGAGGTCGGGCACATGGCTTCCTGCCCGTCACCACAACCCCCCACTATGGATGTGAGGGTGCCCAGGGGTTTTAGTCGGTAGACCCCCGCCGCCGAAGTTTGGCATAACCCGTCCGCCCCTAGGCGGACGGTATGCGAAATGCATTTCCCCTGGGTGATCAAAAAAAAGGACGTTAAACCAATATTATAGAGTCTAAAAATGAGATAAAATTTTAGAATTTCCAATATGAAATTGCTATTCCAGCAACCGACTCAAAACGTATGTCAGCCGCACCAGTTTTCAATGCGAAATAATACGCCACGCTTATTGTTAAGCTTTCAACGCATCCACATTCAACCCTCAATAGGTCCAATCGACATTTTATATTTCCTGCCATCAGGAATAACCGGCTATTTACGCTGAGGAGACTCGTCAGCCGTCACTCGGCTATAGGATCACAAGGTTTCCGTTTACATATACAAAGCACAATGCGGGATTAGGCGGAAAATCGCGGAATAAAAAATAATTCAAACCGGCAAAATGAGACCGAATCGGGCTCGCGCACTAAGGGTTCCGTACCATTGATTTTAATTTTAGTTTTTTGCCATTTGGCTACTGAACCCAAAAAATGGGGAGCAAGGTACAGTAAGATTACACTTGATGTTGAATAAACGATTGTTACTTTTCTCCATCTCATACTGAGATTTAATTTCAATTTGTGCTGTAACTTGTTATGGTGACATTGACGACCTTATTATGATGTCCAAGTACAGAAGGTAGCAGTGCGAAAATAGCACTTGAGTCTCGAAAATAGTCAGTCGAAAGTCCAACAAGGATAACTCGACGTGAAGCCGTGTTTACATATCATAATAAATGTTTCATCATTTCTGCCTAATTAAAAAAAGAAACATCTTTACATTTTTCTATACGTGAACCTATGTTACCCCACGGTCTAGCGGTTTTTAATATAGTCTATGTATTAATTCAGGGTGTCAGCTACTCCTGGGTGTGATTCCCAGTTACTTTCAGAGCTGTCGGATCCAGGATTTGGAAATTCGGGTAATTACAATGAATGGGTGTCAGCTCCCTGTATACCAAACTTTATCAAAACGGGTTCAGCCGTTTGCGCGAGAAAAAGTAACAAACATTCACACATTCTCACAAACTTGAAATAAGTTATTTTACTCGAACCATTATTTACTGAGCGTTATTTGTGGGTTTCTCTTCATCTCAAGCCTGTACGGAACCCTAAAAGAGTATTCAGTAGGAGTTTGACAGCTGTCAAACGGGTGCCCTGGTTGCTATGTGAAAGGTGTCGATTTCCGAAGCAGATTAGAAAGATTGTCGATTTTGATTTGAGAGGATTATGTCGAGCTTGTATTAAAGAATTTTAGTTTAATAAAATGTCAACTAAGTTATTTATACGTCAAATTTATATTAAGGTGAAGGGTATACCCCACTAGCGACGCCAATTGATTTTAATTGTTAGCTACTAAATCAGATCTATATTAAACAACTTCGGGGCTTCAGTCTCTCGGTAAACACCTATACAACCTGTGCGGATAAAGAATGGGATCAGAAATGGCGGCACATCTATTCACTTCTCGCTCGCACACTATTTGCGTCTATACTCGCACCCACGGGGTGAATAGTTGCGCCGCCATTTCTGATCCCATTCTTTATCCACACAGGTTGTACTATTTGTTTGGGGCTGTTCGAACTCCTCATCTTATTTAAATCGAACCAAGGAAAGCGCGAAATTCTAAATTTGAATTTGGCACCAACGTCGTTAAGTGAACCGGAGTGAAGTCTGTAGTGAACTATGCTTTTTTTTGGGGTTCTCACGTAAGAAATTCGTGGGCAACCGCTGTGTGCGTCTCTTGTGCGAAATTAACAAAATTTATAATATACGTTGTGTTACGTTGTGTCTAGACTGTTTAAAACTCAGGTTTAAAGTGTTGTGAACGTCAGACGGCGCCGTCAAGGAACCTTTCCCATCATCAATAAAAGTTACCGGCCGGCGACTGGTTGCATGCACTCAAAGGACGATCGTCTAGCTACATTATTCTGAAGAATCCTGGTATTTTTATTACACTTATTATTATTTGTTAGAAATGGGGTGAGCTCTGCGTCTCATAGCCACTGCGACCAGTAGATGAACTATTGTGGCAGCACCATAACCTATTACAGCACCTCATGTAGCTCCAGTTCCAGGATAAACCCGAGAATGGTTGATGGCTGATGGGGGAGCTTTTGATCTCGTCTGCAAAGATCATGTGTGCTCCTAGGTGCCGGCTTCTGCAGCGGTGCAGCGCTATGCACTCGCCGAGGACGTGGATAATCGTTTCCTCGTCCTCGCGACAAGAATCCTGGTAAGTTCGATTTGAATTTGCACTGGAACGAGAACTTGTCCGCGTCTATGGCCCTTCCATAATTTGGTAAACAGTCGTATATTGAATGCTATAATTCCTAACCTCACTTCACCCACGCGATTATACCTCCCCTCCTCAGGAACATATCTTTTTTTGTTGGAGAATCAACACCCGTATTGCTAACACTATTTATTTAATAGTTATAGTTAGCTATTTGATCTGGTTTAGCGAATTTCAAATTATCGCCAAAAGCGGCCACTCTTGGCGTGAATAATTTTTTTTTGTACAAAAACAGACCCAACATTTGGGCATGGTTATTAAATAAATAGTATAAGTGTTCACCGAGAAACTGAAGCCCCGTAATTATTTAAAATATATTTGTTTTGGTAGCTAACTATTAAAATCAATTGGCGTCGGTAGTGTGCCCTACCCGTCGCCTTAATATGAGCAGGGTACATTGCGAGGAGATTAGACGGCCGATCAGGCAGAAAGTTCCTCGAATGAAGGCCGCGTATCAGATCTATATTAAACAACTTCGGGACTTCAGTCCTTGGTAAACACCTATACTATTTGTTTGAGCCTGTTCAAACTCCTCATCTTATTTAAATCGAACCAAGGAAAGCGCGAAATCCTAAATTTGAATTTGGCACCAATGTCGAAGCCGTGGCAGGTCTTCTACAAGGTGGACCGATGATCTGGTGAAGGTCGTAGGAATCCCTTGTATGCGGGCAGCATAGGATCGATCTGTGTGGTGTTCATTGGGGGAGGCCTATGTCCAGCAGTGGAGTCTATTGGCTGAAATGATGATGATGATATTAACATGAGATATGCCCATTCATACATCATGGTATAGACAGGTATACATCCAGCTTACTACAATCTATAGAAAATCCTCAATTGATATTGAACCGAACGTGTATGCAATAAGGTGAGAATAAAGCTGACTGAAGAATTTTGCAGTTTTGTATACTTTGATGTGTGGCTGTACGTAGGTACGTTGTAACAACTGAATCATATATTCTGTGAGCTTCGGGCAGCTCTTTACTGTACAGGAAACTACCATAATATAACATTCTTATTCTAACTCAACTCATTTCCGTGCGGATTATCAGATTGGGTAACCGGTCACTGATTGCCTCAACAATGTCCTCCAAACTGATATTTCGGTCATGGCGGCCCAATCTAAGCGATCAGCCATCGACGCAGGACATATTATAGTGCACAAGTATTTGCGCAGACACAAGTGCACTCTCTATTCCCGTACCCTCTTATTTCGATGGGACACCAGTGCGGCACGACCGAAGAGGAATTAGGCGCAGGATCAACGGCGTGACGTGCTTTCCGGTGCATGAGGGTACAAGACCGCCAAGCTTCCAGACTCCGGGCTAACATTGAGATTTTTTTCTAAACAGATAAACTCAGGTACAAATTTTCGGCCCGACCCGGGGATCGAACCCGGGACCCCAGGCGCAACCGTCGCTTTAAAGTGCGACCCACTAACCATTGCGCCACCGAGGCAGTCAATAAGCCTTCGATAAGCACATGGCCACTATAGGACTGAGCGACACTAGAATATGCAGAATGTGTAACGAGGCGGATGAAACCCCTATACACATAATCACTGAATGCGGACCACTGATGCGCAAACGTAGCTTATATCTGGGAAAGCACTTTTTGAGCCCTAATGAAGTCCGAAGGATCTCAGTCCCAAACAACTAATACACTTTCTGAAAAGTGTAGGGTTTGGGACTGATATGTAGCACAGTGGTGATCACAATAGATCAAACTGGTCGCAGTGATACTGGTCTGAATAGAACCTGCATAGCCGCCCGCTTAAAAAAAACAGAATGGGTGACTTAGCAATCATAGAGCGATGGTAGCACAGTGCATAAAAGCGGAGGAAGATTAGGATAAACGTTTATATGTTCAGTAGGCACACTGCGATTATACAGTAACTGCAAAAGTATGCTCAACAAATATTACAAACAAAAATCTATCGTTATATACATATAGCTCCCTTAAGGTGACGGGTAAAGCACACTAGCGACGGCAATTGGTTTTAATTTTTAGCTACTAAACCCGATCTATTTTTAACAATTTTGAGGCTACAATCTCAGCAAACACTTATACTATTTATTAAATAACCATGCATAAATGTTGGGTACAACGCGTACGCGAAAAATTTTCGCGTTTGTGCATGGACCCAACATTTGTATTTTATTTAATAAATAGTATAAGTGTTTGCCGAGAGATTCCGATCCAGTTTCGTAGCTAAAAAATATAATCGATTGGCGTCGCTAGTGTGCCCTACCCGTCACCTTAACAGTCCTCACAAAACAGTAGACATCGAAGACACGTCACGGGAAAAGAATCCAATTCAATATGTCTATTAGATATATTTGACATGATTGAATTTGAATATACTTGCCTTCGAAATCATAATATCCTGTATGACAAGAATAACTAAATAATATGATAAACATTGAGTCAGGAGTTGGCAACCCGTTAAGAACTAGTTTTGATCATGGGAGAGTCCCGCTTCGGCATGAACAGTCCGGTCTGTTGTTATAGATAAAAATTCATCATCATCATCATCAGCCCATTTAAGTCCCCACTGCTGGGGCACGGGCCTCCCTCAATCACATGAGGGGTAATTGCCATACTCACCACGCTTGGCAGACGGGTTGGCGAGGGTTTTGATATAGATGCAGAGTTTTCCTTCTCTGGGTGCTGATGATCATGCCAGCAGCTTTACCTTAGTCGCCATTTACGACTCCTCGGTAAGAGTGAGGGTGGCCTATTCTACTCTGCCGGGAACTACGCGGCCAGAATAAATCATGTAATGTTTATGGGAATTACTTATGTTTTTGCATGTCTGCGAGCAGGCTGAACACATCATACTTGAAAACTTGTAAACAATTATTAAGACTGTGTTTCTGGCAAATAAAAAGTTTATTTATTTATTTATAGTTTCTTATTTATAGTTTTACTAGTTTTTGTTCGTACCTATAATATATTGCATAATAGTTTTTTAGATTTTCGCGTTGCATTATAACTATAATGTATCAATACGGGGATTAATACGATATTTATTATGTGAAACAACATTGTGTACTCACATATTTGGCTCGACATTTCGGCTACGTTACAGCAGCCGTGGTCACGAGCGGACTGGCGGAGCACGGTGTCGTCTGCTGGGGCCGGGCTGTGAATCTTCGGACACCCTCACATTTTTTGATATTAATTCGCCACTAGATGAATTGTCAGTGAAGCTGCCCCGACACACTACACTAACAGTGTAGTGTATCGGTGTTTGTTTGCGTTAGTAACGGCCTAACGTAGCTGAAACGTCGAGCCAAATATGTGAGTACACAATGTTGTTTCACATAATAAATATCGTGTTGATCCCCATATTGATACATTATAATATATTGCATGTCAATCTTTCTGAATCAATCAGCCTGAAACCAACGCTGCAGCTGCTGTATGTGGCAGTTGCAGCATATGCTAAGGCTGAGCCTTGTTGGCCGCTACTTTTTATCTCTGTACCTTGTTTTCTCTGTTTTGTTCCATGTATTGTGGTCAATAAATTGTTTCTTCGTATCTATAGTTTTATAGGATTGAAAAAAAAAATCTGTGAAAAAAACCGCCTTCAAAAACCACGAACTAAAAAGTGTAAAATATTTTTTCTAAACTTTATACACTTCAAATAACATTTAATAACAGTACACTCGAGAAATGGTGTTACCAAAGTCGGCGCCCAGTACTATCTTGTAATTTAATACAACATTTAATTATTGAACTCAATAGGCGCCGACTTCGGTAAAACGTTTTCTCGAGTGTACTTATTGTTATAAAATGTTATTTGAAGTGTATAAAGTGTCAAATGTTAATTTACACTTTTTAGTTTGTAGTTTTTGAAGGCGGTTTTTTTCACAGAAAATTTTATTTCAAGCTTTTTAGTGTGTCTTTTTTGGCAGCTCCTCCCCGCTGCCAAAAAAGACACACTTTATACTAGTCAACTCCTCAACACTAAGGAGTTATCCTTTAACTCCTTAGTGTTGAGGAGTTGACCTTCCATCATCAGCAGAGCCACAAAATTAATACAGTTAGGCGTAAATACTGGTGCAGTTTTGAAAAATGGTACAAAAACACGTGTCCCTATAAAATTTGATAGTTCCCCTCCCCTTTTTCCAAGATCCCATCATCAGACCCTGATATTCTGATCATGGAACCAATCCGGGACTATCTACTTTCCAACTAAAAAAGAATCATCTAAATCGGTGCATAAATGTCAGAGAAATCGGCGAACAAACATAAAATATATATATATATATATACATGTCGAATTGAGAACCTCTTTTTTTTGAAGTCGGTTAAAAATGAAATGTAAGATAAAGTACTTAACAAAACTGGAATGTAAAACACAATAATCTGTACAGCAAACGGGGTATGTTTATTCATTTGTCTACCCAAAATGTTGAGAACTCCCACCCAAGACGGCCAAACGCACTAGTCTCCACGGCCAAATATATTGTGTACCGACTCGACCTCCATACAAATGTACCACAAATGCCATTGCTTAGCTAAATGACATCTTTACATTGAACCTGTTAACTTGATGCCAATTACCTCCCCGTTCTCCGCATCCAAACTACCCACTAACGATATGCTAAGAACCTCCCATACGAGAAATAAATCGTGCACAGACGGACGGACAGCAAAACAAGCGTATTGACGGTATATATTAACAATAAATCTAATTTATTGGACGTCCTGAACGGAGCCAATCGCTCGGTGTGCATAACAAAACATATAGGTTGGTACGTACCTACTTCATAATGGTCGGTGGACATTTGTGCAATTTGAACCTTGGAGGCTGTAGCTTAAGGCCTCAAAACCTAAGTCGTAAATACTTTTACCACACGGTACCTATGTATGATTTGTTATAGTACTTCTTAGCATCCTGCGTGGTAGTCATGGACATAGTAGTTAGTATTGCCTCGGTGGCATAATGGTTAGTGGGTCGCACTTTAAAGCGACAGTTGCGCCTGGAGTACCGGGTTCGATCCCCGGGTCGAGCCAAAATTTGTACCTGAGTTTTTCTGTTAAGAAATTCTCAGTTAACACTGAGACTGGGCTAACGCCCGAAGTCTGGAAGTTGGCGGTCTTGTACACCCGTGCCTCAGAAAGCACGTTAAGCCGTTGGTCCTGCGCCTAATCACTCTTCGGTTGTGTCACACTAGTGTCCCATCGAAATAAGAGGGTACGGGAATAGAGAGTGCACTTGGGTCTGCGCGAATACTTGTGCACTATAATATGTCCTGCGTCGATGGCTGATCGCTGAGATTGGCCGCCGAAATATCGGTTTGGAGGACATTAGTTAGTATTGGAAGGGATCAGCTTCGCAATATTAGGTAACCCACTTCAAATTGTAAGATCAGGCCCCCATTGAATGTCCATCAAAATATATAATAGTATCCCCAACCATATAACAGACATACAGCAACCTAAGCCCTTCATAAATCAGCTCAAAACACATATGCAACAAAAAGCTTACTACAGCTTAAATGAGTTCTTTAAGGATAATAATAAAAAATAAAATACTAGTTAATTTATGTATCTCTGCTAATTCAATTGAAGTATGTTTGACATTTGATATTAATTTTAATTTTTATGTAATGTAACAAATAAGTACTTACCTAATCATGTTTGCGGTGTCCCTACGTGTACAAATTGCTGGACCCAAATTTAAGACCTAATAATGTACCATGTGACATGCAAAATAAATAAATAAATATCATTTACCATAGGGCTGTAAAGCCTGGACACTAACGCTTAAGAAAGAGACCAAGGAAGAGACTCCTTGGGGCTCAACGAAAGAACTGAAAGAAGATTCTGGGACTTACACAAATACTAGATGGAACCTGGAGGAGGAGGAAGAACTGGGAGCTACAAAACCACATTGACTTCGCTGGCTCGGCCTCGAGAGAATGGGAGAGGATCGTGCAGTAATAAGAGAAGATACCTGGGATGGTAAATGGTCGAAAGCGAGTTGGCCGTCCCAGGTACCGATGGAGAGACGAGGTCGAAAAGGATTTGCGTGGACTTCTGGCGGATGACTGGTGGCGCAGGACCGGCCTAGATGGAGACTCTTATTATCGGAGGCCAAGGCTCACTTTGGGTCGCTGCGTCAACCTAGTTTTTTTTTATCATCTGTGGCTAACGCTTAACCACAATCTCACCAGATGGAAAGTGAGGATGAGGTCTAGGATGTAACGCGTTTGCCTAGAACATGCCTGTTCTGTGTGTAGTTAGTTAGTTATTTTAGTTATAGGGAACTAGTTCTAATCACACATGTGGTATTTTAAGGAATTTGAAGGTCTGGTGCTACTGAGTATTTGGATCCAACATACAGTCGTTTGTATTCACTGAACTAGATAAATAACAATAAGGAATACAAATTTGCGATCGCGCATTTGGTAGTGACCCTGTCTCATACGCCAAAACTCATGAGTTCGATCCCTACCCAGGATAAACATTCGTGTGACGAACACTTAACCACTGTAACCACCGTAACGTTTGGAATCAGGTTTAAGTATGAGATGTTGTATGAATTTATTTATTTAGACCAAAATTTAGGTATATTTTAGTACTAGCGGCCGCCCGCGACTCCGTCCGCGTGGAAAAGTAACTTTTTACCCCCCTTTCAACCCCTTACAACCCCCTTTTCGCAATAAAAAGTAGCCTATGTCCTTTCTCAGGGTCTAGATTATCTGTATACCAAATTTCATTTAAATCCGTTGAGTAGTTTTGGCGTGAAAGAGTAGCAGACAGACAGACAGACAGACAGACAGACAGACAGACAGACAGAGTTACTTTCGCATTTATAATATTAGTATGGATATGTAGCTTTTAGGCGAAATAATCAAAAAAGCTTTAAAGCTAAAACCCTTTGCTTTTTTTAATTGTATTTATCTATCTATAGGTTTATTCCGTCGTCTACTGTTATTGTTTTCATACCTACTCCGTAGCTATTTGTGGAAACTTCTAATTGGCCATCAGTAGGTAACATGTAGAAATACATCTGCATGTTTAAAAGTTTAAGTAATCATCTAATATAAGTAACCTATCTGTAAGTATAAACCTATCTGTAAGTTTTCCTGAACTGTAAAATTAAATAAATAAAAATAATAAAAACGCCTGTCATCTTTGTCCGAAGAGTTATGGATTTGAGAAAATATCACTCGTGTAATCAACACTTATAATAATATTTATATACATAACGAACACTAGCAGACAACTGTTCATACATATTTTATGACTTATTAAGAATTTATAGACGACAAACAATTTTATTCAAATAGGTCAGCTGTCAGCGAATGTAGCTATATTCCAGTTACCTAGCTGGAAAAATCGCTTGCTTTGCGCTATGCGTGAGCGCACAGGGATTAGCTTCATGCGACCCGCTGCGTGTGCAAGCAAGCGATTAACGCATAACGTTGGTACAACGGATTAATCGACTGTAGGACGTAGTTAGGTACATACTCGTTGTTCGTTTTTGCAATACATAGTTAATTTCTTTACAACACAGGAATACTGAAGCATTTTGAGATGTGGACATATCGTCGGTTCCCATATTTTGATAGTAATTTAATTTAATTTGGTTTCGTTATAAATCTTGTTTCGTTTTATTTGGAATTCAAAATTGTTTTTTGTTTAAACTTTGTTCAATAAGGCCTTGTTTCGGGTACAAATATAAGAATGTGTATTTAGTATAAATAGAATTTAAGTTTTAAATTGTACTTTTTAACCGACTTCCAAAAAAAGGAGGAGGTTCTCAATTCGACATTTAATTTATTTTTTATGTTTGTTCGCCGATTACTTTGCCATTTATGAACCGATTTAGATCATTCTTTTTTTAGTTTGTAAAGTAGGTAGTCCCGGATCAGTACCATGATAAGGATATTAGGATCTGATGATGGGATCCTGGAAAAATTGAGAGGAACCCTCAAATTTTAAAGGCACACATGATACATTTGTACCTTTTTTTACCCGACTACGGCAAAGCAAAAGGAGGGTTATGATTTTGACAGGCTATGTATGTATGTATGTATGTATGTATGTATGTATGTATGTATGTATGTATGTATGTATGTTCATCTGTTTCCACGTAACTTCTTAACTACTTATCAGAATTCGACAAATGACATATCATTATAAGCGTCTTGATCGTCCGCTGGTTATAGGCTATATGAAGTTTCACAAAATCTAATGTGGCGCCCTCTAGCGGACAAAACATACAGAGTAAAAAAATAAAGTTATGATAAATATGCCGTGTTTGGTATCATTTGAAAGCGCTTGACTTGTACATTTTGAATATATATATATTACTAGCACTTGGACACCAAAATAGTACAAATAAAATAAAAGTAAAAAAACTAAAACCCAACTACGACAAAAAACGTCGCTGAAAAAGTATAAAACAAGCCTTCGTTGTCAATTTATGCAATATTCACTATGTAGAGATAAAATTTCATGTTTGGAAAGGCGTAGTCACACGTTAAATATACTACCCTTTGACAACGTGTGACTGCGGATTTCCAAACATGAAATTTTATCTCTACATAGTGAATATTGCATAAATTGACAACGAAGGCTTGTTTTATACTTTTTCAGCGACGTTTTTTGTCGTAGTTGGGTTTTAGTTTTTTTACTTTTATTTTTTCTAAACTGCACTAGTATTTAAGACTGATTGTATTAAATTTGTGGCTCTGCTGATGATAGAAGATTAACTCCTCAACGGTAAGGAGGTAAAGGAAAACTATACTATAACAAAACCACGAACTAAAAAGTGTAAAATAACATTTTTATCACTTTATACACTTCAAATAACATTTTATAACAGTACACTCGAGAAAAGGTTTTACCGAAGTCTGCGCCTAATCCCTATTGAATAATTGAATGTTGTATTCAATTACAGGATAGCCTATTAGCCCACCTTTTCTCGAGTTTACTGTTATTCGAAGTGTTTAAAGTTATAAAAATATTATTTTACACTCTTTAGTCCGTGGTTTTGAAGGCGGTTTTTTTAAAATGAACATTTTATTTAGTTTTATTTATTATTTTTTACATAAAGTTAGGGTACATCACTTATGTCGTACCTGCATACCTATGTATTCGTTATTTATAGCATGGTGTAATAATTTAACTATGTAATTTAGATTTAATTTTAAACTGTAAGTAATATAACATAGAAAAATTCAAACAATTCGATAATTATGTCATTATTTAAATTAGTTTACTTATTTTTTTAATTACAGAGATAGTGTCACTTATATTACTTCACATTTCATTATCTCTTTTCTTATACGTATATGTGAGTAACATACAATTAAAGCAAGTCTAGTCGGTCCCGTTAATGTTAACTTTAAAAAAGCTAATTACACTCTTTGTCATCAAGGCGGCTATTAAAAATCAATTAGCCACAAGACAAAGTCGCCAGTCCGCGTAATTACTGCGACATCACATGTCCTTTCCTATGCTAATTACGCGTATGTCGCCGGTGAGGCGGAAAATCAGGCATTTCATTAAACTCCGAGTGCCTACAGTGGGTGTTAAACGAGCCATGACAAATCCGAAATCGAAGAGAGAGAAAGAAAGAATTTTACGTTTTATTCTTTTATATGAGACCTTGATCGGATCGTCCATTCATCTCGTGGGTCTCACACTGCGTTTTGGTACTTATATGAATAATATAATAAAAGAAGCCTAGTATTCGCATTTACTTTCGTAATTTATGGAAAAAATCAGACGCGTGAGAGACGAGTTCTCAATTACTTAACCACACTCACACAAACAAATTACACCGAGAACAATAAATACTTTACCAAAAGGTTTAACTTTTATATTTTTTAGAGGACAGATGAGCAGACAGATCTCCTGATAGCTTAGTCACATCAGTTGTGATTGAAGTCAAATGCCTCTCTGTCGTATCATAAAAAAATATATGTCGAATTCAATATCTAGGCACTCTGATGGTAAGCGATTGCCGATCTTGAAAGCTATACAATCGTATAATAGTTATTTCCGGGATTTCTACCATGTACCTTATTTTTAAGCTTTCGATATGTTAAACGTAAAAACTTCAGTTACTCAGTGACCATGGCGCCTGCAACGGTGCCGAAATATAGGAAACTTAAAAATAAGGTACACTGTAGAAATCCCGTAAATAACTATTCTAATGTTAGTGAACATGAAAGTTTAAAACTATAAAATCTTATTCAACGACTTGCCTAAATAATTTTTTAGAATCTGCTCATGTCGCAGAACCCACGACTTCTCGCTTCACCTGCAACACAGCACTTAATCACCACATCAAACAAGTATTGATCCACGGGTCATAATAAACTGAAATCAATACCTCATAATAACTGCCCGAAGCCTCGAGGACTTAATTCATGCCTGCCATACCTCGCTTGTTACTATCTCAATTAGGCACATATTATTTTGTCCGAAGGTGACAGAATTATTATAGTAGAGACAGCCCCAGTATTACAGTAGGTACTTATTCATTCACAGTTTTTTTTATGGGCAGAGAAATTTGCGTAAATTTTAAGCGTGTGTATAATTTCCACAGTTTGTGAGAATGTAAGGAATTAACACCTTTAGGAATATTTATATTTATTACTAGTGGCCCGCCCTTACTTCGTTACGGGACATAATTTATCAAAACCTGGTCTTTTCTTCTTTCTTAACAGAAGTTCAAGAAAGTACATAATATTTTTTTTATAGTGGCACAGTATATTGGCTCTCTTTAGCCTGATGGTAAGCAAGAGACAGCCCTCGTTGCAATTACAACGGAAGCGATGTCAGGCATCACCTCCGTTGGGACTGCCATACTGGCCCGCAAGATGCTTCGTCACGCTTAGTTTGAAGGAATCCATGTTGTAGGAAGGGGGAAATACGTGCGCCGGCAACGAGTTCCATTTCTTGATGGTGCGGCAGAAATAAGAACTGCCATATTTTTTAGTCCGTGATGGGATGTTTTCCATTGTGAAGCGGTGACAGCGTTGTCCAGCGCGTGTAGTTCTGTGACGGAATAGATCCCTCTCCGGTCACAATCCCTCTCCGGTCGTGTCACGCTAGTGTCCCATCGTAATTTTTGAAAACTGAACTGCGCGCGCCCATATAAACTGTGTAATGGACAATACGATTAGAATATATTCGCATTTTCTACGCTTTTCGAATAAAGAAAGAGAAAAAAGATAGCCCATATTTTTTAGTTATCATTAAATGTGTCTTATTATTGAAATATTTATTTTTTAAATTATTAATTAATATGCCGGAAGTGACGTAGTCCTGAGGCTCATCGTATTGTGATGTCGGTGCTATATGCCCAATAAAAAAAGTTTAGGCGACTTTAAGATACTTACTGTCACTGTCATTATTTTATCTTGTCATTTTATAATCAGAGATTTTACTTTTGTTTTAATTAACGCAAGCAAAATCGTTATTAATTTGTATTGCCGAGTGATGACGTCACAGGGTTTTTACATTTTATTTTTTTTCACCAGTAATATCTGTCAAAAAAATCTAAAATTATTTTTCTTAAATTTGCATGAGTCTAATCTAGAAATAGTATTTTTCATTTCGAAAAATGTATTTTGTCGTGTTTTCCATTGTTATTGACAAACTGGCTGCTGCGATACAGGCATGTTGCTTAGTGCAGAGCCGCTAGAAGTGTTAGCATGTAAATATTTATGGTAAATAAATAAACTTATTATTAAAAATAAACTTATTAACTTATAATATGAATGAAAGGGAATATAGAGTGCACTTGTGTTTGCGCACACACTTAAGCACTATAATATAGGCTGATTGTTGGTATTGGCCGCCGTAGCCGTAATCGGTAGGAGCATTTGAATGGAAGCCATGTTTGTCATTGTTTGGATAAGATTGGTCCCAATTCTAGGCGGGTCCCAGGCCACCCCAGGCGTCTCACTGAGGAAGGGCCGTGTGATGGTGTCGAGCCTTCGAACGCAAAATAGGAAACTGTGTGATATTCATGCAATATGACATCAAACTTTCTCGCTTTATTCGCTTAAGAGTATATCCAACGTGACGCACACATTCAAATTGTATAATATCCGCCAATCGATTACAGTTACAGCGGCCAATCTCAGTGCTCAGGTGTGTGCGCGACCACAAGTGCACTCTCTATTCCCTTACCCTCATATTCCGATGGGACATCAGCGTAACACGCCGGAGAAGGATTGGGCGCAGGACTAACGGCTTAACGCGGGGGTGCTCTTGTACCTACAACTTTCAGACTCCGGGATGACACTAAGAATTTCTTACCGAAAATTTTTGGCTCGACCTGGGGATCGAACCCGGGACCTCTTCCGCAGCCGTCGCTTTAGAGTGCGACCCACTAACCACTAAGCCACCGAGGCAGTATCTCAAATTGTAAACAGATTCAGAATCGCTGAAAACTTTTTTCTTAGAGGGTTCAAGAGATGTGTTAGGGGCTAATTTTATGGCTTACGATGTCCAGCCCACCCTTAATGCAGCTGCACCTTATTGCTTCCTCGCGTTACGTAGACAATGTGCACTCAAAGCAATTTATGTGGCAAGTTTCCCTTCCACCCAGGTGTTATTGCCACCTCCTGCGTTGTTTCACCCAGAGAAACATTATTGTAATTTATAGCTAACTAGAGAACAAATTAAGATATATTTTTACGCGAGAACCAGTGAACTATAAACATTAAGAACTTAATACAGTATTTATCTAAAAAAGCTATCCTGTTTTTTTTTTACAGTAAGTATATTGGCCGTGTGGTCCCCTCACTCTTACCGAGGTGTCGTAAAATGCGACTAAGGTAAAGCTGCTGGCATGATCATCAGCACCCAGAGAAGAAAACCTGCATTTATATCAAAACCCTCGCCAAGCCGTCTGCCAAGCGTGGTGAGTATAGCAATTACCTCTCATGTGATTGAGGGAGGCCTGTGCCCCAGCAGTGGGACTTAAATGGGCTGACGATGACGATGATATTGGCGCTTCTCAGCCTGATGGTAAGCAAGAGAAAGCCCACGTTGCAATTACAACGGAAGCGATGGAATCACCTCCGGGACTGCCATACTGGTCCGCGAGATGCTTCTTCACGCTTCGTTTGAAGGAAACCATATTGTAGGAAGGAGGAAATACATGCGCCGGCAACGAGTTCCATTTCTTGATGGTGCGGCAGAAATAGGAATTGCAAATTTTTTTAGTCCCGTATTTATATAATCACAAAATAAATTATTAAGTTAATTAATTTTTTATTTATTTTCATATAACAAAGAACAATAATTTAAATTTTTCTGCCAAACTGCGAGACAGTTTGTCGGCAGTAGCTCTCGTACATGAGTGTACATTATTTTTCTTAAATATATCCTTAACTCTATTAACAACAACATATACATAGCATGCAATATATCTATATTATATTTAATTTAACCTATTTACAAGCTAATTTAAGTCTAAGAGGCTCAAGGACACAAGGATAAGTAGTGCCTTCTCAACAAACTTTTGAGGTGATTTTTACTCTGCGCTGTTTGCGTTAAGTCTTGACACACCCTGACCGCCCAAGAGGAAGAGGAAGACCACCCGCCACCTGGTGGTCAAATATGCAGAAAGAGACCCAGCGAGAAAATCTGTGCACATCGACAACCCAGAACAGAGTTCTCTGGCGCAGACTAACAAGGAGACCCGACCCCAGCTAAACTGGGAAGAGGGGTGGACAAAGAAGAAGCTGTTTGCGTTAAGTCTTTAGGCAGGTCATTGGTAAGAATTGGTAGAAGAGTCAGCCAAGATTTTGTCCGACTGCCATAATAGTTCCTGACTTTAGGCACCTTCAACCTCGGTTTATTTGCAGCGCGAATTGGGTAGGCATACTCTCTCGTGTGTTTATGTTCAGTGCTCCCGTATTGCTCGAGTAAGATAGCAGCTTTTATTTTTGTATCTACTGGTAGCACTTTACACAATTTAAATAACTTTTCGTAGTTGCCGTCTAATGATGACTTAACCTTATAATCTATTAGTACTTTTATATGTTGCTATTTGTACAGACAGCCACACATCGGATATCAATCTGTCAAATTTAAATTAGGCTCTCAGGTCAAAATATAAGATAACATCTTATATTTCGACCTGAGATATAATTTAAAAATGTGTTTATTTATTAACCGGATATTAAAAGGAGAAACTGTCATTAGTTCCTCCGTTTCTTTCTTTATAAATTACGAAAAAGATGGTTACGATTACTTCCTACACTGAATGGATAGTTATAAAACTAGGGGATCAGATAACCGAGGGAAGGAAACAGAAGGCGCAGCAATAAAAGCCTTGCAAGAAAACTAAGGTCGTAAATCGGAGGCGAGTGCACATTGACCGGTGTAAGTGCGAGACTATAAGTCACTGTACTGTCAGCATCGCACCCTTTTGGTATATTATGGAAATAAGAAACATCGAAGGTGGCGTGTAATCGCGGTTATGTTGCCCAGTCCATCCCAGTCCAGAAGCTTATTACAAAGGAACTTGAGTTACACAAATACGACATATTATCACAGTAGAAATATACGCTAAAGTATTTATCTACTGTGATATTATGCCACCTTTTTATAAATCGCGATCTAAAGTTATAACCGTATACTAATGCTCATCTCATTCCGTTTTCCAACACGCAATGATAAAATGGGCTGGCATGAATTACAAAATAATTGGTTATGTAAGAAAAGTGTCTAAAAAAATATTTATATTCTGGGACGACTTTTAATGCGACGAGTTACCCACAACTTGTCTTACACTAGACCTGGTAAAAACGTATCTTTCAAAAGATTGGAACATTTGCATCAGGATCAGTGCAAAGATGCGGAACAGTGAAACGCTTCATTTGAATCATTTGGAACACTCCGCTCATTCGGCTCACTCAGATCATTCCGTTCTATCGGATCATTCGACTCACTCGGATCATTCAGCTCATTAGGATCATTTGTATCACTCGGATCGAATGATATACTTGGAGCGAACATTAGAGATTCGGAACAATGTATCATTTGGCTGAGTCGGATCACTGATTCGTTTTAGTAAAGAGTTACAAACGTATATCTCACACACACCTTACTGGGACGGCATGATTTCGATTTCTAGTCCTGAAGACGGACTCACACCTTATCTGGATCTGGTATGTTATAAAACACAATTGAACGCCCTAAAGTAAGTAACATCAGTCATCAATCATCATCAGAATGTCATTTCCATTTACGTCCTAAGCCGTTGCGTTAGAGTCCGGGTATAGATAGATAGATATACTTCTCTTCTACAACTCTGTCTCATATACAAGGCTCAAGTCCGGCCATGCGTGGAGTACTGCTTGCATCTCTGGGATAGCTCCGCTAAATACCTACCTCATGGATGCTCTCGATAGATTGCAGCGACGGTTGTACGTATTATAGGTGGCGAAGAGGTCACTAATTCCCTCGAACCTCTTCAACTACGTAGAGACATCGGGTCGCTTAGCGTCTTTTACCGTCTATATTTATTATGTGAAACAGTCCGCTCGTGACCACGGCTGCTGTAACGTAGCCGAAACGTCGAGCCAAATATGTGAGTACACAATGTTGTTTCACATAATAAATATCGTGTTAATCCCCGTATTGATACACTATTCTGATGATGCCGAGAGTCGGGTTTTTTTTACAAATTTAATTTAAACACACTTTTATTGTGTTATATGTAGATTAATATTGAATATAATGAAGAGGTCACCAATTTCGTCGAACCTCTTCAACTACGTAGAGACATCGGGTCGCTTAGCGTCTTTTACCGCCTATACCACGGTGAATGCTCTGAAGAGCTTTTCTCCCTCATCCCACCTGCCCTATTCCGTCACAGAACTACATGCGCCAGACAACGCTGTCATCGCTTCACAGTGGAAAACATCCCATCACGAACTAAAAAATTAGCAATTCCTATTTCTGCCGCACCATTAAGAAATGGAACTTGTTGCCGGCGTACGTATTTCCTCCTTCCTATAATATGGATTCCTTCAAACGAAGCGTGAAGACTGGCCCGCGAGATGCTTATCTCGCGGGCCAGTATGGCAGTCCCAACGGAGGTAATGCCTGACATACCTGTCGCAAACAAAGGAGACACACAGCGCGTATGAAAGAGAGGGAAACTCCGATTCGGTAGTAACGTCCGCTTTAAATTAGGCCCTCTGGTTACAGTAACTATCCGAAACGTGCAGGTTTTCTTAATATTACGACCATGGCGCGACCGAAGTGATACCACAGCCTCACAGAAAACCGGCGTGAAGCGGCACATTGCTGTGTTTCGCTGCATGAGTGAGGGTATCGAAGGCCTAATTCAGGGGAAAGGAGGTTTTAAAGGTTCGCAGCGCACTTGTGACTACACTGGTGTCGCGGGTATCGCAGGGACGGCGGCAATCGCTTCCGATCAGATGATCGTCTGCTCGTCTGCCACTTATAGCAAAAAAAAAATCTTGTCCTTCACAGCCAAGCAAATTATAGGAATCAAGAGTTGCATGTTCGTTCAGTTTCGTTCTATCCACTGAAGATACAATACTCTTCAACGGCAAAGTAAGTTGGTACGTGTAAGTAAAATCAGTACCAAGAACAAATTTGTCGGCGGGTGATTCGTCCGTGACGGATGCCCCGACTCGCACATAACTCACGCGGCTAGACCCCGGCGTCTGCCAAATTTATCGCTCCCAACGAAAAAATGTGAACTCCCCGGGAGGAAATTTCGCCAGCTTTATTCGACCGATATTTTATTTGGGGGAAATGACGCGTCGAGAGCTCGATGACTGCAAGATTTATCTTGCAGATAAAGGATTCAGGGTCGGATCGAGTGTTCATGTGTTATGTTAATGCGGGTGGACCTTTGTGGGACATGGCTTTTGTGGAGATTGGCACTTATGGACTAGTGCTTTTTGAAATACTTCAGATTATTATTTTTTATACCAACAAGGTCTTTTGAATTGAAACGAGTATCTACTTAGTTACAATTTACTTCAAAGTCAAAGTCAAAAGATTCTTTATTTGCATAGGCACACAGCACTTACAAATCGTCATACATTTAAGTAATTTACAACTATTTATAAGTACTTACTTATGTATAATTTACATGTTAATACATTATTGATTATAATGGGCAGACGAGCTTGCGGCCCATCTGATGGTAAACGGTAACCGCCGCTCATAGACATCAACAATGCCGGAGCACAGTCATGCCGCTGCCTACCGTGAGAGAAGAACTCTTTTCAAACCTCGTTTAAAAAATAACATGTCATAGCGATCAGGGTACACCGCGGCTGGAAGCTCATTCCACAAATAAATAAACATAATGTGATTCTACCACCAGCTCGAAAAGTTGTTTCTGGTCGAGAAGATCTGGCAAGAAACTCGCCAGTTACTCTTTTTAATCGTCAACTGTTTATACAATGGTTTATTATCCTCATACCAAGCCATACAGTCTAATGCAACACTAAATAGGATGAAGCAAATTAGAAGCTAAATATGAGGAATACCGTGCCCAAAGGTGGCATTTGTTCACAAGTATGACGTATGTTTCAGTCATCTTTTCACTCAACCATATTAGAGGGAATGTTATGACCCTCCACATAGCGCCACCACCTCAGGGACATTTCGCTGATCCACTATTATGAATCTAAATTAGTATAACCCCCTTGCAATTCCAAGCTACGTCCAAAGCTGTCGTTTCGTTCAGCTTCGGAACCCGAGGTACGCTTGGACAACGATCCAGGATTGGAGGAAATGGTAATTACAATGAAACAGCCTGCCTTCCCAACTTTAGACACGGGAACCAGACCAACTGGATCACGGTGACACGTTCAGAATCATTAACTCAAATATAGTTGTAGGTAGATCACACATCAACAATTTCGAGAATCTATTCGAGACGTGCAAGTTTCCTGTTTCTCAAATCACGATGTTGTTCCTTACCGCCGAGCTAATGGTAAAAAAAAGAAATAATAATTCTTATTAATAATCTCGTATTTTAAAAAACATCAACAACAAAAAGAGACGGAGCATAGAGAGGTGGTTCATAAAAACTCCCGACAAAAATTTCAGAAGTCTAAAAATAAATTGAGACTGCTGTCCTACGTATGAACATTTTTGGTTAAATATTGTCGTGTGGGGGCCGCTCTACATATTACATATTAGCATAAGGTTTTGTTACATTTTGGTGAGGCGGCCATCTTGGATCAATTTCCATCTAACATAGCTAAGAACACTCCCGATCAATTCACCTTTCAAACAAAAAAAACGAAATTAGATTCGGTTCATTCGTTCGGGAAGAGCAGCTACGAGATGGCACGGATAGACACACACAAACAGACACGTCAAACTTATAACACCCCGTCGATATTTCGTCGGGGGTTAAAAAGTACTAACATCAAAATTTCTCCTCAAAGGAAAGGTCCTCGAGTGGAGGCCACGTACAGAAAGTCACAGCCGTGGCAGTCCCCCCACAAGGTGGACCGACGATCTGGTAAAGGTCGCGGGAATCCATTGGATGCGGGATCTGTGTGGAGACCATTGGAGGAGGCCTATGTCCAGCTGTGGACGTCTATTGGCTGAAATTATGATGACATCAAATTCATGTCTGTGACTTAGCCGTTGATATTTAATTCACGTGTCGAATATAGGGTTTGAACAAACCTAGACCAATTATCTCTATTGATTACCTACAAAAGTGGTTCTACAACCACAGGCCTTCAAGGAATCAGTCTAATCGGTATTAGATTCCGTCATTTAATGGTTTCAGCGAATCGTGCTATCGAAAAGCATGCTAATGGCTAAACTTTAGAAATTCGCAGAAATCGCCAACGTTGAATTATTTGAACAAGCAAATAAAGGGTTTTCAGTATTTTTGCGAGCTTAACTGCTTTCATTAATCCGTCAAACGGCCATGAATTAGACTTTCACTGTAATTTTTTATCTATAAAAAAAAGTTGAAACACTTGCGCGATGCAATCGACTTCCAGCACCATCTATTGGTATTGCCCTAAACTGAGTCCCAAAACGAAGTGAGGCCGCCTCACTTGTCTTGTTTGTCACTATTCTTTTGTATATTATACTTTAGTAGCAAGCTTCTCTCCCGTATAATTAGTAATGGGGATTTGTGGAAAAAAAGTTCATAAATCCCCATTGCTGGGGATTCTCAATGGGGATTTGTGGAATATCCCTCAGATCTTAAATCGCGTTGTGTATAGGCAAATCATCACGATAATTTTATTGTCATCCAGATCTCAGAAATCGCTTCAGGCGAGCTCTTTCCCATTTATAACTAGTATTATAATGTCTGTGATATTAGTATGGATAGTCTGGCTGGACATGATAAGAATAATTCATCATCTCATCGGTGAGCGCTTATAAATTAATCATGTTTATCCAGCACTGATTCGTTTGTAGTTATATGTATACCTAGTGTAGATTAAAGAAATGTACTGAAAATCAGTCTAGGATACAGGTCATAAAGATAATGATAAAGATGAGTTTTTCATTCATTCATTCATCAGATATTCATAATAATATAGGGGATTCTCTAGCTTGTTCCTTATTCTGATCGGTGTGAACAGCGAACTGGTGATTATAATGCAGGGGACTGAAAGGATACCTAAACTACCAAGGCCCACGCCTTGATATGAACTGGCTGACTTGAATGGAGTGATACCACGGCCTAACAGACTGGCGTAAAGCAGCGCCTGTGTTACAGCGAATCAGTGTGAGTACCGAAGACCCAATCAGGGTAGACGAGGAGTCCGCACGTGTGACTCCACTGGTGTCGCGAGTCACCATGGGCGGGGGCAACCGCGTGTCATCCAGTGGCGTAGCGTGGGGGTGCGGCACTTTTTAGGGGGTGACAAAATTTGGGTTACATTAAAGGGGGGCAGGGCCCCTCCCCTGAAGATGTCAAGGAAGAAAAGAGGCCGAAAACGACACCGCATTGCGTAGCATAGTAGAGTGGCTAAATCGAGGATTTAATATCCTGGAGGGAGAGGTGTGTGGAAGGTAAGAGGGCGGCACTTTTGATTAAGAGGGTCGGCAAAATCTGAGCTTCATCCGAAGAAGAAAAGAGGGCTGCAAATTAGTCTTCCGCCCCGGGCGGCCTACCACCAAGCTACGCCTTTGGTATCACTAAAACATTCTTCTCAATATTACATACGGCATCAATTTGAGTGCGAGCCAGATCCTGGTAATGCCGCATCCATGAAGGTGAGGCAAGGCGTCTCCGGCGTTATGAGGGAAGTTGTTCATCACGCGATAAATCTCTCGGACGCGCCCCGTGCGACCCGGTACAGAAGAATAGGACTCTTCCTACTGTAGAGAAACATAACCATTTTATTATAACTAAAAAAATGCAAAAAAATATTTGCATGACCCAAAGGTTGCATTAAGTTCGCCTATTATATTGTTTTGTGCAATAAAGTTTTAAATAAAAATAAATAAATAAAAATGTCATAGGTGGCAGCAGACGGATCACCTGATGGTAAGCGATTGCTGCCGCCCTTGGACACCGAAATACCAGTGGAGTTACAAGTGCGCTGCCAACCTTTAAACCCCCTTTTCCCCAGATTGGGCCTCCGGTACCCTCAGTCACTCCCTCGAAACAGCACAGTCAGTAGTCACTGCTTCACGCCGGTTTTGTCTGAGGCCGTGATATCAAATCCGATCGAGCCAGCCCATTCATGCAGAAGCGAAACTCCCTCACATTGCCCCCAGTTCAGAAGTCGCAAGATCTCATCCACCAAGTTGTACCATCACTCACTTAACGTTTTTCAATGATCTCTTCTTTTTAGTCATATTCATATTCTCTATTGATGCCGTGTGGTCCCGGCAGAGTAGAATTAGCCACCCTCACTCGTACCGAGGTGTCGTAAAAGGCGACTAAGGTAAAGCTGCTGGCATGATCAGCACCCGGAGAAGGAAAACTCTGCATTTCTATCAAAACCCTCGACAATCCGTCTGCCAAGCGTGGTGAGTATGGCAATTACCCCTCATGTGATTGAGTGAGGTCCGTGCCCCAGCAGTGGGGACTTAAATTGGCTGACGATGATGATGATATTCTCTATTGCTAGTAAACATAGTAAAGTACAATTATGGACCCTGTCGGGCACGGCATAGATACGATAACAACCTGCTAAGTAATATTTACAGTGGCTTACGTACTAAATAACTAGTGGCTGATATACTATTATTCAGACGGGCATTGGGTGTGGCCGACCAGGGGCGTCTTTTCCTATAGTGCAGGGAGTGCGGTGCACTCGGGCACCGGGTATCCGGGGCGCCGAGAGCCGCTCGCGACAAGAGCCTCCACTGTAAATTCAATGTATCTATGGCCTTCGGCTTGACACCCTGTATAAACGTGCTTGGTGCGTACTGCGCAGCTGCGTGTTTTAAGCACCAAATTTAAAATGTTGTTCGCGCATTTTGATACAAGAGGGCGCCAAATATTGATTGCACCGGCGGGCGCTACATAGGCAAGAGCATCCTCTGTGGCCGACTTAGGCGAATAAAAAAAATCTTTATTGCTTACCGAGTTAATTAGACTAATAAAGATTCAGGTACATGTCTATTCACTTCTCGCTCGCACACTATTAGCGTCTATAGTCGCACTCGTGGGTGTGCGAGCGAGAAGTGAATAAATGCGCCGCCATTTCTGATCCCATTCTTTATCCGCACAGGTTGTACATTTATTAAGAAGTAATAATCTAATTAATTGTCTAATACATTTGCTGAAATGAGCAGGGGATCCCAAACTAGGCACAGCCTGTATCTTAGGTAACCAGTTACTTATTAATTTACAGAGTTACAGAATAATGCTTGTTTAAATAGTAAATAAGTGTAAAGTAAATAATAATAAAATTAATATTAAATAGTAAATAGTACCCTCTTTAAATCTAGTCTGATACACAGTAAATACCCGGTACAAAGAATGGGGGACTCGAAAAGTTATCTAACTTCTCGAGTTCCTCATTCTTCGTACCGGGTCGCCAAGGCCGTGTGATATATTGCTCGGCGGGCTACGAAGAATCACAATCTGACAAATTAATTCCCCTCTTGACACCTTGCACTGTATATTCGCCCCCTTTCCCCCACTCTGTGCCCGATTTGGGTTAGTGATGTTCCTTAAGCTTTTGTGGTTTTTAGAAGACTTACCTAACTAATATTATTTTCGGTCTTTCCGATACAATTACAGTATCCACTAGCATTATAAATAAATTAATAAGAGATGTCATGCGTGCCAATAACCTTGGATTATTGTAGTGACTGATGGATGCCAAAGACCTTGCGAGTAGGAGGAGATGTAGGAGGAAAGCAGACCCTGGGCTATGAAGCGACAGCTTTGGACGCTACCAAGAGGACATATACATTTCTGATAAAGACCTGCATCATAAATACAAATATAATACCTACTGCCGTCCGCTTACCAAAAGGTCGCTAATCGACCTTTTGTAAGCGGACGGCAGAATACGACAAAAATGAAACTAAGCAACAGCAGCAACTCAAACACCATAAGAAATAGGACAGAATAGGACAGGAGCTCAAAACACCTCATAGCGTAATGTCATATGCTGAATGATTGTGTAAACACGTGCCACCTTATTACAAATCGCGATCTAAACTTATTACCGTATTAAAACTCACACCATCCCGTTCCAACACGCAATGTTAAAAGGGGCTGGCACGAGTTTTGTTACAGGACTATCCTTAGTTCGCGATTTGTGATAAGGGGGGTGATGGTAGCGAGCATTCTACGAATGAGCGCCAAGGAGAAAATAACGCCTACAAATATATCTACAGCAATATCTACGATACACTACCTCGCTAAAAGAGAAAAGCATTAGCTGTTGCTCACTGAAAAAAAATAAACATTACGGCTTATGGACCTTCAAGAAAAGAATGTAACGACTTTTTCTTATTTTTAGAAAGCAATATAATTTTGCCGTTTACACGATTTTATGGTAAAATAGGATCCATCATACGCCGGTATCTCGATCTAAAGTCGAGAGAGTGATTCATTAGGTACAGTGGCGGACACATCAAGCTATACAAAACTGTCAAATTTCTTCATTCGATTATAAACCTTATATTTTTACACATTGAGCTCGAAATCGATTGAGGAAATTTGACCGTTTTGTATAGCTTGACCTGTCCGCCACTGTACCTATTATATACGATCCCATTAAATTAACTTGATTTTTAACGACAACGAAACAGTTTTCGCAGCCTTAAAATACTTACATTCATATTCATGTTCAACGTCCTTACACACGTACACAAAAGCACCCTTTCGCCTTAAACCTAGATAATTCCACATAAAAAACGCGAGCGCTGGAGTGGCAACACCGCCTTGAATATTCATAGAGCTAACGTAGTTTACGTCCTCACAAACCCTGCGATGATAGAGCACCGTTTCACTCGCAACGAGGTTTTTACGTCGTCGCCTGTCGTATCTCACGTTGCGTACCTACATTCAGCTAGTATGAAGACTTACAGAAAAGTACCTCGGTAGGTACTTTTAGAAGGAGGTCCTTCTCTATGTCAATTCAATTCCCTAGTTCAGGCAAAATGTTAAATATGTGTACTATATATAAGATTTATTGATCAAAAGTTGTATTAGACATAAGTTATTTGAAATAAAGATTTGAATTAAAATGTTAAATATGTGTACTATTATATAAGATTTATTGATCAAAAGTTGTATTAGACATAGGTAAGTTATTTGAAATTATTATTAATTTAGATCGTGGGAGAGCCACGTTTCGGCTCGACTGGAATGACCACGGCCTCACAGAAAATCGGCGTGAAGCAGCACTGTGCTGTGTTTCACTGCGTGAGTGAGGGTACCGGAGCCGGCCTAATCCGGGGAAAGGGGGGGTCGAAATGTTGGCGTTGGCAGCTCACTTGTGATTGCACTGGTGTCGCGGGTGTCCATGGGCGGCGGTAAACGCTTACCATCAGGTGATCCGTCTGCTTGTCTTCCACCTATCACACAAAAAACTAATACTGCACTTGTTGGTATCCAAGCATCTTGTTTGGTCCAGCTATTCCGACGGTGGCAATGGGCAATGGGGCAGACTTACTTGTGTTTAATAATAAAAAATAAAAACATCTTTATTTTCCACCTTACATTACACGTTTCTTATAATCTAGCCGGCAACGCATATGTGATACCTCAGGTGTTGCAGATGTCCATGGGCGGCGGTGATCCCTTTCCATCAGGTGTGCCGTCTGCTCGTTTGTCCGCTATAATGTAAAAAAAAATCTAATAAGGTAAAACAATATAAGTTAGGAGACAGGAACATGTAATATTGGGGAGGACTGGAGCCTAAGGTAGGATAATCCTGTATTTCAGGACTCCAGGGTCTCCCACCCGGACTGTTATAACTAACGTTAATGAATGATACCTAACGTACCACCAGAAATAATAGCAATAATAACATCTATTGTTCATACAATAGATGACATAGCCAGGCTCATGCCTGGCTATGTTTGTGGTGTGTATTATTATGTATTCGTGAGTGTATGTTAGAGAGAGTGTGTTTGAGTGTGTGTGTGTGTATGTGTGTGTATGTGTGTGTGTTTGTGTTTGTTTGTGAGTGTAGGAGAAGGCGTGTGTGAGTTGTATGTCTGGTTGGTGTTAGTGCTTGGAATTCAGTGTGACATTATCTTCCCTTTATCAAATGGCCTTTGCCCACCGAAAAACGTGTTTAGGTGGCATAAGAAACTAAAGTGGGGGGAAAGAAGGTTTTAAGGTAGGCAGCGCATTTGTGACTTCACCAGTGTCGCGGGCGTCCATGGGCGGCGGCAATCGCTTACCATCGGTGATCCGTCTGCTCGTCTGCTACTTATCACATAAATAAATTTAAAAAAAAAACCGTATTTATCAAAGTCACCGTGGAAGACACAGAAAACACAGTTTCGCTGAGTGAATGAAGAAGGAATGATACCGGAAGGCTAATTGGAGAGAAAAGGAGAAAGGAAAGAAGTTTAAAGTTGCACTGAGACTTGCTGTTGCGGGTGTCCATAGGCGATAGCAATCGCTTACGATCAGGTGATCTGCTTGTCTGCCACCTATCTCATAAAGAAGTGATCTACAGAGAAAAAGCCAGCTTAATTAATGATTGCGGTAGATTTGTTGAAAGGGAGCAAATGTCATACAAGCAACCAGTACCAGACAGACAGACCGCGTACCACGAAGGGCTGCTCGAATTGTCGGTGACTTGACTCTCTCTAGTCGACTTTATCCTCTAGCATTGCGGCGGGACATAGCTTCTCTCAGCATTCTATACCGCATCAATCATAGGGAGTGCTCTGAAGAACTGTTTGATCTACTCCCTGCAGAATTCTTACATCGAACCACTCGCAAGCGATTGTCATTCCATCCTTATCTCGATGGATGGCGGTCTAATACTGTGCGTTTCTCGCGGAACTTTCTACCACCTACCTCAGTTCTGTGGAACGGTTTGGCTGCAGGAGTATTGCCGGACGGCTACGACTTAGGGACCTTCAAGAGAAGAGCGTACTCTTTTTTAAAAAGGCCAGCAACACATTAGCGATCTCTCTGATTTCGCGGATGTTCATGGGCGGCGTTGATTACTTTCCATCAGGTGACTCGCTTGCTTGTTTGTCCACCTCTAGCATAAAAAAAACTAGCAGCAAACAACTAAGTAGGTAGTTATAGTAGTCGAAGATCGATGTGCTAAAACGGCTAGCCGACCTATAAATCAGCGTAAAACATGCTATACTCGAAGGATTTAATGTGATTGACGTCCTACGTAAAGTAAATTTGAGTCCAATAGATGGGTCCACACGTCACTGATCCGGAAAACAGGGCAGAGTCAGTACTGCCAACTTCCATAACTCAAGCTTTAAACTGCACTAAAAATCTACAAAAAGCGTGTCGTCAGCGGCTAACCGTTTCTACAGTACACAATAACAGTGTAGTAAGTAAAGGTACGATACATGCTTATTTTCTAGCTAAAAGCATGCTACTAAGTAGCATGTGTGTACGAACGTACTATTAATAAGTATGCTTCCAGCAGTGCGGGTGGAAGGAGTAGTGTGGCGGAGTACTTGAGCACGTGTAAACAGGTTTGCTTATTTTTAAGCTTGCTAATAGATACCTAAAAGCATGCTTATTGATAGCAAATGTGGAGGTCATTAAGCATGCTCAAAACTAGCATCCTTACAAAGCATGCTAAAAATAGCATGTGTAACAAACAGTAGCTTAGTAGAGATTTAGTGAGTAACAAACAGGAAAAGAGATAGTAAATTAGAACAAATATATTTTATACTTACATACATAGACTGCTAAAATCATAATCCTTCCTTTTTAGCTTTGCCGTAAAAATTAGAATTGCGCAAAGAACCATGGAGAGAAAAGTGCTCGAAATCAAACTCAAATCCGGGAGTCTAAAATCCGACGGATTATTTAAGTCCAGGATTCGGAAGCTTGTTATATGGAACTTAAGTGAAATTAGACAGGACACGTGGAGTATACTCATTACGCCTTAGAACCGGTAGGAAAAATCCTAGTCGTCCATTAACACGGTTGGTCGGTGATATTATTAAAATCGGAGGGTCTACAACATGGATCCGAGCAGCTCAGAACCGGAAATATGGGAGGGTTTTAAGAGGGTTTTAATACTGTAGGGCAAAGGCCTCCATCATAGAAATCAAGTCATCGCTACTATGATGGGATTTGGCTTAATCACCACGCTTGCCAAATGCGGATTGGTGATCACAAACCCGAGCTATGATCGAAAAATTCGAAACACACTTTTTGCTCGACCCAGGAATCGAACCCCGAGATCACGGCTCGGTACCTACTTATTTAAATATTTCACAACTTAGGAGATCTGCCGCCAGTTCTTCTTGAGTCCTATGTCCCACCTTCAGGGCAAAGGGCAGATAAGATGTTTCTCCATCTTGATCTGTCGGACGCTTAACTTCACTCTAGGTGAGTCCTAGTTTTTGTGCTTCGGCTAGTTCGTGCGTTGCTGAGTTTGATTCAGACGACTACTCTTGCGCTTTCCCTGAGGACTAAAGTTTCAACGCTTGTTTGGGAATACGGTTTTCGAGTCGGCGCAGAGTATGACCTATGCAATTTAAGACCACTTAAGACGACAGTACATCCGGTGATATCCAGGCGGAACTTCCTTACCGCATCACCTCCACTGTGGCGCCCCTAAAGCCGTCCATCACGAGCGCAACTGCATTAGCGCGGCTGAATCGCGGCTCTTAATCGTCGGTGCAATCCTATATTTCTTGATTAAGAGCTCGTAAAAACGTCGTCTCGCTCTGAGTTATGGCGCGCAAGCAGGAGGGCAGATTAGCTGCTTGTAGTGCCACCTGATCTACGGTGATGGATCTCGCTTTGTGCAAACCGACTAGTTCTACGGTCTCTTTTATAAGGCTGTTACTTGCGATTGAATAGTTTCATAGCGCTTTGTTGTTCTGTAGACTTAATTAACCATACAAAAAGTTTTCGCCAGCTTTTTTCTATTTTTACTTCTGATTCTTATAATCAAACATAGGTCTTCAAAGTAATGTAAAGTTGAGTACATACGCGGCGTAATGTTAATGTTAACGTTACATCATCATCATCAGCCCATTTAAGTCCCCACTGCTGGGGCACTGGCCTCCCTCAATCACATAAGGGGTAATTGCCATACTCACCACGCTTGGCAGACGGGTTGGCGAGGGTTTTGATATAAATGCCGAGTTTTCCTTCTCTGGGTGCTGATGATCATGCCAGCAGCTTTACCTTAGTCGCCTTTTACGACACCTCGGTAAGAGTGAGAGTGGCCTATTCTACTCTACCGGGGACCACACGGCAATGTTAACGTTTGCAGCAAGCATATGTTTCGTTAGACCATCTGCTGTAATCCTCGTTGTAATACTCGTTACTCGCTTAAATGCTCGCTTCGTACGTAACATGTTACATTAAATCTCGTAACGCCTTAGAATTTTGGCAATAAGGTAGGTACTACAACGCAAGCCTTGATGCGTCTTCACTTCTTCAACAATCTCTGGAGTCCCGGGTGTACCTGGGCGGCGGCAAGCGCTAACCATCAGGTGATCAGTCTGTTCCCCTGCCACCTATAGCATAAACACAAAATCTCGTGCAAATCTGTGTTCCCCAAGGTTTTCACTTAAGGCTACTGCTACAAGTAACAGTAATCTCCATAATTTGCTAAGTGGCCACTTTTAGCAATTGTCAAGATGAATCTGACTTACATACAGGAAGAAATTATTACATAATTTTGTCTCAATTTTTTTTAAACTATCCTTAAATTACTTTTTAATAAAGGGTCTCTTATTCACCCCACACAAAATAGGTAAATCACTAGAAGGCGCTAGTATTGTCGCGGTGCTCTGGGGGTGTCCTCAAAGAAAACGCACCATATAGAAATGTTAGCACCAAGAGGACACTCGAAATTTTTCGGAGATAGACTAACCTTCGAATGACAAACACTGACTTACTGTTGACAGCCCTGAATCCTCCATTAAAGCTACAACCACAGTCTTGCAAAAGAAGTAAGCAATATTACCACAAAGAGACGTAAACTGCAATTTAGAATCCCAGTCACTATTTCAAATGCTGTTTTCAACTACTGTGGATTTAGACTCGAAATATTTCTCCTGTTCCATTATTATTCTATAGAGAATGAGCACCGTGGTATATTTTATACTAGTTTTAGAGCGTGACTTCATCCGCGCCGGGATAATTAGTAATTTCTATCTAATTCTTATCTGTGTTTAAGTTTAATTAATTATTGCATGGTTTTCTTTTAGACTACTGACACGCCCTCACTTCGTTCCACATTTATACCGATAAATAGCGCTAGGTGTCGATTACATCTCGCAAGCGTACTGTATTCGAATTACATAGAAGCGTTACTGCTGTCTGTTACCTTTAAATAGTTAGAAGATACGAGTACAAGTAAGACCAAAGATGATTTGGTACAATAACGTTAAAAAAACCGCCTTCAAAAACCACGAACTAAAAAGTGTAAAACAAACCGCCTTCAAAAACCACGTACTAAGAAGTGTAAAATTATTATTTTATCACTTTATACACTTCAAATAACATAATATACACTCGAGAAAAGGTTTTACCGAAGTCGGCGCAATTGAATGGTGTACTAAATTACAAGATAGTATTGGGCGCCGACTTCGGTAACACCTTTTCTCGAGTGTACTGTTATAAAATGTTATTTGAATTGTATAAAGTGATAAAAATATTATTTTAGACTTTTTAGTTCGTGGTTTTAGAAGGCGGTTTTTTTTTTGCAGAATTCTTTTTTTAAGCTTTTTAGTGTCTCAATGTTTTGGCAGCTACATGTCGAATTGAAAACCTAATCCTTTTTTTGTTTGAAGTCGGTTAAAAAAGTGAGAGTGAAGTTGATTGGGTTCGCCCAAGATCTTTGAGTACACAAAGTCCAACATAGAGAGAAATGGCATAAACTCAAGGAAATCTATGGCTAAGAAAAAGAATCGTCGTTACATCAAGGCAACATTCACCCCGTGGAAGTTCCTATGGTGTTTTTGTTATCTCTTTGGAGGAATGGCTGGCCCGGCTACCTTGGGGGCCTGACAGACAGTTCCGAGTTGCTCTAAGGACAAACAGGCACCTTCACATTTATTATAATATTATAGTACAGCGTAAGCGCCGGTACATTTTACATTACCTTGTAAGACGCTGGTCTAAAGTTCTACTGAATGAAATATGTATTCTCGGTTACAAAGAATTCCCTGTGGTCACGAACGGATCTAAAATATTACCTGAAAAAGGTTATTTAGTACTTTCAGTACATTTTGTAGTTAGACGAGTGAGGTTGTTTCGAATGAATCATTGTATGATCAAACATTTATTTTTTAAACGTATTTGTAATGTGGATGAAATATATAGGAAATAAATAAAATTGTTATCAAGAGAAGTTAACTTGTGGTGCTTCAAGTCTTTTGCAAGTAAATAATAGATAAATAATAAATAAATATTTCACAACATCACATACCTACATTGATCTGACTCCGAGATAGGTAGAGCAAGCACCTGTGTTACGGATGTCAATACTTTTCGTTTTAACTGCGAGACGCAGTAAGTAAACAATCCGAAAAATCAATCGGGGGGGGGGGGGGGGGGGGGGGGGAGGGGGGGGGCAACGGACGGCCAACAGCCGCATTCTTCTACCGCACCACCCGCCGTCGTCAAAGCGTCCACCTTAAGACATTGGAACCTAAATAGTCTCGCACAATACGGTTCCAGAGGAATTTCCTCCCGTGAACGCTCCGGCTGTGGAATGAGCTGCCATCAGAGGCTTTCCCGGGGTAATACAGCATGAGGTTCTTCAAAAAAGGAGTGTTAAGGTTTTTAAAGGGTCGGCAGCGCGTATGCAGGTCCACTGGAGTTGCAAACGTCCATAGCTTCGGTATTCGCTTACCATCAGGCGAGCTGCACGCTTGTTTGCCACCGACGTAGTATAAAAAAAACTGGTATCGCGGGTATCCATGGGCGGCGGCAATCGCTTCCCATCAGGTGATCCGTCTGCTCGTCTGCTACCTATCCCATAAAAAAAACACCTCTTCTATTCGTTGTCTGAAATATCTCAAAAACACACTTGACCCACTTAAGACCAGGCATGTAAAGCAATAAAACGCAATCAGAAATCTTCAAGTAGATTCATTTAAAGCACATAACCTACCAACGGTACGGAGATGGTCCATACAATCTGCAATCTGGTGTTGTTCCATTAGTCTCAACAACAAAAACAAACCCAAAACTTCCCATCCAAACATACCGCCTCTATTCCTTATAAAAGTTCCAGGCCGAATTTATAGCAACATCCATTAGCACCACTTTGAATGGAGCAAAACAACTATAAATGACAAAGATACGAGCGGCGCATAATAATATTTCTTCAAAAACGACTTTCCTTCAGACAGTAGCCGTTCCCGGCTAATAAAGCAGATAAGGAACGGCAGTATTTCACGATTCAGCAGCGGTAAAGTATCTCGCTGCAAACCGACCGAAATGAGCCATCCGAACGTGGAAAGTGCTACAATTTATACACAGTTCTAGGTTGTGGGCCGGCTTGAGACGCGAGCGCAGCGGTTAGTGACTGTAAAAGATAGGCTTCAAAATGAATACCTACAGTTGAGAAGCCTGAACCCTAGAGCTGAGATTCTTTTCAGGGTCTGAACCCTAGAGATGAGAAGACGCCTGAACCATACAGTTAAGAAGAATCTGGAAATCTAGAGTTGAGAAGAGGCCCCAACCCTAGGATTAAGAAAAAGCTTGAACCTTAGACTATAGAAGACACCTGAAGCCTAGAGTTGAGAAGAAGCCTGAACCCTACAGTTGAGAACACGCCTGAACCCTAGAGTTGAGAAGATGCCTGAACCCTACAGTTAAGAAGAATCTGGAAATTTAGAGTTGAGAAGAGGCCCCAACCCTAGGATTAAGAAGAAGCTTGAACCTTAGACTAAAGAAGACACCTGAACCCTAGAGTTGAGAAGAAACCTGAACCCTACAGTTGAGAAGACATCTGAACCCTAGAGTTGAAAAGAAGCCTGAACCCTACAGTTGAGAAGACGCCTGAACCCTAGAATTGAGAAGACGCCTGAACCCTAGAATTGAGAAGAGTTGTCTTCAAGCCGATTTCGTTTCTGTTATATTTAACTGATCATTTGAAAGTGGGAGAAGTCTTTCCCAGCAGTGCGACAATAAAAGCAAACTTATTTGTATGAATTAATTGTTCAGTAGTATCAGCAATGCTTTCGAACAACATCATCTTAGATAGATAGATTACACTCTTTATAGCACAAGAGAATACCGAACTTAGGTAATGCTATTAACTATCTTGATATTATGTAATTATGAAAGAGAAAAAAAAATGTTAGGTTTATTAAAAATTTGGATATTGATAGTGATACTCAGAGATTAAAAACTAAAACTCGACTAGCACAAAACACGCTCTAAAAAGTAGGAAACAAGAAAATTGTCTCTGCTGAAATTATATGCCGTATCGAATATATTTTGCTACAGTAGGTGGCAAACGACCACGGCGATACGGCATAATAATTTCAGCAGAGACAATGTTCTTGTTTCCTACTTTTTAGAGCGTGGTTTTTGGTAGTCTGGTTTTAGTTTTTAAACTTTATTTTTATTTAACATATTTTTAGTTATGTAAATAAAATTACATATTTGAGATGTGCTAAAAAAGCTATTTCATTTGATACCTCACACGGTAGCGTCAAGCAAAATTTTTTTTGTAGTTCCTGACTCTAAGTCCGCTAGAGGGCGCTGTAGTCAATTTAACGGGACGTTATGCCGCCTATAACCAGAAGACAATCAAGACGCTTCTAACGACACCTCATTTGTTCAAATATGATAACTAGTTTAGAAGTTATGAGGGAACAGATGAACAACCATAACCATACATACATAATACATACAAGTAAAAATCATAACCCTCCTTTTTGCTTCGCCGTAGTCGGGTAAAAAGATTCACTCAGATCTGATTTAACTAAAGATTACAAAAATGGATAAATTAAGAAAGTTTATTTCTGATTTCAACACACATAAGGACCGCTACCTCTCACACCACACACCACCCCGCTAGTTACAATATTTTACAGTGAGCAGACATTTTTATAGGTATTTAGCGAAAACGTCTCTCCTACAGAGCAATTTGCAACTTGTTTGCGTGGCTAATAAATCGAGCGGGCCCGAATTGCGCCCTTATAGCTCTGGCGTCGGCACTTTTATTTCAATTATTATTCGGGCTGTTAGATTGGACTGGATTGGATTGGTAGCTAAGTGGATACCCTTACCATATGGAGGTCCGAGGTACGAATCCAAAGGTAGATTCTCTCTGGATTTTTCAAATATTTCTACCTTTAGCTTGGCGGTGAGAGAAAACATCGTGTAGAAACTAGACCTGGCAATAATATATTTTTCAAAAGATTGGAACATTCGCATCTGGATCAGTGCAGAGATGCGGAACAATAAAACGCTTCATTTGGAATATAAATAAATAAATAAATATAAATATTTCACAACATCACATACATTGATCTGACTCCTTACTGATAGGTAGCTTAAGCCGGACATCAGAATCAACAGCGGAATTACAAATATATACATATAATACTTTGCTTTTGTAAGTACATACTTATAATACATACAAACACCCAGACCAATACAAACAGACATGTTCATACACACAAATGTTTTTACTGTGCGAGGATCGAACCCGCAACTCGTGGACCAAAGACAGCGTTCACTACCACTGTTCCAAACGGGTCGTCAAATATTGACTCTCTGATTGATCCGTGATTCATTCCGCTCAATCAGATCATTCGGCTCACTTGGATTATTCAGCTCATTCGGCTCATTTGGCTTATCAGATCATCCAGCTCATTCGGACCATTCGGTTCACTCGGACTCGAAATCCATTTGAGTCAAATGATGATACATTCAGAGCGAAAATTAGAGATTCGGAACAGTGTATCATTTGGTAGAGTCGTTTCAGTAAAGAGTTAGACACGTCTAGTAGAAACGCTCACGTCTCAGGTAGTTCTTCAAAATTGTGGATACCTACAGCGTCATCTTAGCATGTAATTCCCAGTGCGTCCAAAGCTGTGGCTCTGGAGCCCGGGGTACGCTTGGACCATGATTCAGGATTTGGGGAATCTGGTAATTAGAATGAAGCGACTGCCGTCTCAGAAATCAGAAATCATTTATTTGCTTGAAAAGTGGCAGAAGGGGTGGTATAAATAAAATAATGTAGCTAGCACAATCCACCAGAAACTGGCAAGCAAAGTGTGACAAAATTTAAGTAAATAAAATAAATTAGAAAATGAGAGTTACAATGTCAGCATTTGCGATTACAGGATAGAATAATGATTAATTAAATATGTCTGACCTTCGCAACACTTTCACAGGGGAACCAGACCCACTGATTCGTGGTTACAGAAAATATCCGAAACATGCAGGTTTCCTCACAATGTTTCCCCTCACTAATGGTATAAATACTCACATAGATTTGAAAAATCCAGAGTTGCATGCTCGGATTCCAACCACGTTCTTATCCTCTAAGCTACTATCGCTATCTTGATGGATTTTTCAAATCTATGTGCATATTTCTACCATCAGCTCGGCGGTGAGCGAAAACATCGTAAGGAAACCTGCATACTCGGGTAGTTTCTCAAAATTGTGGACATCTTCAATATTTGATATAAATGATTTTAGTATAATATAATGACCTCACTTAGGGAAATATTTAAAGAAATAAATATTTTAACCGTGGCTTCCTAATTTATCCTCGACTGCATTATGTATGTACGTAAGAACTTGCACTTTTCCAAAAAAGTCCGATAGTCATAGTCTTAACACCAGAAATAAACATAGGCTTGCCGTCCCGGTCCTCAGACTTCATAAAATCGGTAATTCATTTGTTGGCTTAAGTATTAAGATATTTAATAAGCTACCACAAAATGTCATTAACCTATCACTGGATAAGTTTAAGTCTCGTATTAAAACCTGCCTAATGAAGAAAGGTACAAGACTATTGATGATAAAGATTATTGGTCATGTTAATTGATTAAATCTTTTCAGTTGTTATTCATAGTAGTCTATTAACTTTCATAATTGTATTTTTTTTTCTCAATTGAAACTGTGTAACATCATCAATATTTGAAAAGAGTAATTTAGTACTTACTGAGTTTCTTGCTGGTGTCTTCTCAGTAGAAATCGACATTCCGAACCAGCGGTAGATATTATGTACCTATTTTGACATTCATAAGTTTTCTGTGTGGACCTAAATTGAATATCTAAAGATTTTTTTATACTTATCTTATCTTTTATCTGATTCTGTTGTAAGTTTGTTGGTCTAGTTACCCTATCTGAGGGTTGCGAAGATCAGACGGTAGTCACTTCATTGTAATTACTAGACTTCCCGAATCATGGATCATGGTCCAAGCGTACCCCGGGCTCCAAAGCGACAGCTTGGGTCGCAACTGGGAATTACACATTAAGATTAGGAGGAGATTGTACTGTAGATGTTGATGTTAGGGGGGTTTTGTTTGGAAAAACAGAATTCTTAACACCGTCAAAGTTTGACTAAAAAAACGATTTTTTTTTTTACTTTATTCAAGGTGCCCATTACCACAGCTTAAACTTCGCTCTTTAAGCTCTGCCGTTGACACGACCTCATACGCCAACGCTCGTGGATTCGATTAGGACCATGTTATAGGACGATAATTTGCTATGAACAACAAAATACCACAATCCCTGTTTCCTTGCTCTCTATCAGTAAAGAAGTTTTTATAAAAAACTTACTTATATATTTCCAGTTGGCCAGCCACTTTAAACTTTCAGTTGCCTGCCTCACAAGTGATTTTCTCCTGGTTGACACGTTAAGAGCCCGGAGAGCGTGTATCGAGTTGCCTCGAGGCCTCCCCAGGGGTCTCATAATGTAATATTGCCTAAAAATATGGCGCCTGAACCTGTCGCAGCGCCGCAGTGGGACGGCACGGATGAGAATTTGAGATACCTGCTTTTTATTGCTTTCGGTGTTCATTAAAAACTAACGTAGAGAAGGTTATATTGCAAAACTTTGCTAGGAATCTCCTCTGAACCACCTCCCTAAAGACACGAGAGTCGAAATTATTGAGGCAACTTATTTTCATTCAAAAGTGTTAAGTCTCCTGATCGATATAAGGCAGAACCTGACATGTCCTTTTTCAAACGATGTATGAAAAGAGTTCTTCTTCCACGGTAGGCAGCGGCATGACAGTGCCCTGGCATTGTTGATGTCTATGAGCGGCGGTTACTATTTATCATCAGATGGACATGACAGGCGATGAACAGATGGACGACGAGCATAAGCTCGTCTGTATATTTTAGCAATAGAACAAAGAAACCCTTTGAAAACCAAGTTTTTTTTTCGACCCTGTACAAGTTGATGATGATTTAATACTTAATCATGATGATTAAATAATTAAGCGTGGGAGAGCCACGCTTCGGAATGAATGGGCCGGATCAACCGGAGTGATACCAAGGTCTCACAGAAAACCGGCGTGAAGCAGCACTATTCTGTGTTTCTCTGCGTGAGTCCTCACTCACGCAACGTCCTTTCCCCCGGATTGGGTACCCTCGTAAGTCGTACCGAAGGTCCAATCCAGGGGAAAGGGGGTTTAAAGGTTGGCAGCGCACTTGTGACTCCACTGGTGTGGGTGTCTATGGGTGGCTGCAATCGCTTACCATCAGGCGATCCGTCTGCTCGTCTGCCACCTATCACATAAAAAAAACATAAATAAGCTAGATGATCAACGAAACTAAGATGCCAATCAGGAATTCATTGATATTGAGTTTTGATTTACGAGATCCACAAAGAAAATCTTCATAAAACAAAAGTGACCTAAAAATGTAGTACTGACAAAAGGAAACCGAACCATAGTAACGTAACACCTACGCAGCACCTTTCAAGTATCCTGCCATCAAAAACCACGGGATAATTTCAAATCCAATCGAATCGCGTTTGATGTCCCAGCGACATTTTCCATCCATCGTGTTACATTACTTCGAGGAAACAAATTCAAAGCGTGTCTTCCCGCTTTCAAGGACCACAATAGAATAACATAATTCCAGAACTGGATAACGCTACGTTGTTTTATTACCCTAACACCACCTGTCATGTGTCAACTCTTTCAATATTCACGCCGTTTGATGTAAAATAGATTTTTTCTTACATTCTCTCCCCTCGAGCGATATATCGAATTTTTATAAAACCCCTTATGAGAATATTGGCGTTTTCCATTACAGTGTATCTTACCGAATTCTTCGGGGATGACGGCGAATTGAAATTTTTAAAACGCGTCGGAACCTCGTATATTGTGTTACTAACTCAATGCTACTTTTCAGAATTGACAAGGATTATCGCCGGATTAACCTGGGTGCAAAATATGTTTTTTTTTACCAGACGTCTCGAGAGGCCGTAGTCCACAAGTTGTGACGCGAAATGGAAGCGTTGCCCCCTTTTGTTCGTTTGAGACTAGCAAACTGATGGTTCCAAACAGCACCCCAGAGCGGTCATTTTATAAATGGAATATTTAAAATTTAAAGAAAAACTTCCACCTGCAAAATGGCGTGGACACTGTAGTACAGGTAAATTATTCTTTTTATCGTATATAATTATGTACCAAAGTCACCCAGAGAGCAATGGAGGGCTATGCTCGGAGTCTCCTTGCGTGATCGTATCAGAAATGATGAGATCCACAGGAGAACTAGGGTCACAGACATAGCCCAAAGAATTGCATGCCTCAAGTGGCAATGGACAGGTCACATAGCAAGGAGTTCTCCTTCCCAACGGCCGTCTGTTCAGACGGCCGTTGGGGCGGAAAGGTCCTCGAGTGGAGGCCACGTACAGGAAGTCCCAGCCGTGGCAGGCCCCCCACAAGGTGGACCGACGATCTGGTGAAGGTCGAGGGAATTCATTGGATGCGGGCGGCGCAGGACAGATCTGTTGGAGAACATTGGGGGGAGGCCTATGTCCACCAGTGGACGTCTATTGTCTATTATATCCGTTGAAACCCTTATCCAGTGACTTTCGACAAGAAATTACAAATTGGCTTACATTTTTGCCAGATCTGTGGACTTTTTCCCTCCTCATCTTAGCGTGTAATTTTCGGTTGCATCCAAAGCTGTCGCGGATCATGGGCGGTGGCAATTAGGTGATCCGTCTGCTCGTCGGCCACCTATCACAATCAAATTGCTATGTGGATCTGCAGCACTCCCAATGATATATATGTATAAGAATAAAAGGAAAATGGTAATATGAAAATGGAACCACACCTTTTCGAGAATATCAGCTCGTCACCATCACTTTTACCGATACACCCTGCTCCTCCGTATCTTATCTCCTTCGCTAACACTCTGCTTTAACCGGCCCACTAAAATCTGTGCTAATGTTTAGTCACCGCTCATTCGGCCGTGAAAGGGCAAACGGGCCCATTACCCGTTATCATTGACAGCGGAAAACTTTACATCATACCCGATGGGGAAATAACCGATCGCACTTGACGCGAACGGCGTATTCTCATTGCCTTCCTTTGGGGACCGAAACACCTTTGATCACAAAGTTGGAGTTTCAAATTTAGACTGAAATTTTAGAGGAGTAAAGTCGATTTTGCTGGGGCGGTTTTTGTGAGTTTTGCGTTCGAAGGGGACGTGTTTTATCGTGTTTGGGCCCCGCCACAGTTTCCGGGCGCGCTGAATGCCCGGCCATCTTGTCACCGGAAGTAGTAAAGCCTTCCGCAGCGCCGCCTGTCGGCGCGCTCTAAATGTGTCGTCGTCGTTTCGTTTTACCTTTTTATTTTGAACGCGAATGTTGTTAGCACATTTTTTCTGTAGCAACGCGACTGCGGTGGCTTTGTTACCCTCTTCCTGGCTTGATAGGGTTTTTGTGAACGAAGTAATGGCTGTTCAAATTCCCACATGGAAAATCAACAAGTTTGTTTCATTATTATTTTAGAGCGGATACAATTTTAGTTCAGAATCAGTTGCTAGCTTAGTTGCTTTATGAGACTAACCAGTACAATGATTGTGGAACCCGTTCAAAAGTCCCTCTTTCAGTGACCGCACGGATCGCAGATTTACCTACTCCAAAATATGTGTATTCGTATTTCATCAGCAATGGGTGGGACATGTATACATACTAATAAATGCATGCAACCAACTAGATTCACACATGTCGAGTACTGCTTTTGGTACTTCATGTAAAAATATCCTTGGATTATTTATTTTTACTAAAATTTTACATGTCCAGTGACTTTTACTTTATAAAATGGAAGCAACTTCTTATACGATTAGAAGAGTTGGTCAATTTAGATCTGGAATATCAGGTAGCGTAAGATTATGTCATCATCATCATCATCAGCCCATTTAAGTCCCCACTGCTGGGGCACGGGCCTCCCTCAATCACATGAGGGGTAATTGCCATACACACCACGCTTGGCAGACGGGTTGGCGAGGTAAGATTATGTAACCAATAGAATTAAACACTACAGACAGACATATTTAACATAGATAGTGGAGCATTCGCATGTGCACATGGCACTCTTTCCTTATACTTAATACCAACCTTATGAAAGCAACTTTACCCAAAGACCTTTTTTATTTCCAGAAAACCAAAGCCCATGACAAGAAGCGTTGCCAAGCGGTAATCCGCCTGTGTGGCATCCTTGGCGAATACATGGTGTTATACAAAGATGCAACAGAATGCTGGCACCAGAATCTACAGGTCCAGAAGACGGCGTACATTGAAGATATAGTCAATGCGATTACAAAACGGTCAGTTTCCAAATAGTGACTAATCCAGGTTGTAAAGTAGGTATTTTGATCGGTCGACGACTTCATAAAAATCTGGGAGACTAAGATTATATGGATTAAAGCCTAGCAGTGGGTGGGATGATGACAATAATGAGTGTTAATAACTCCAATCTCACAGTTTTTTCAAAAATCTGTTGAAAAAAAATCGCTCTCTGTTTTAAACGATCCTTTTCACATGTAGTTCCAAATCACTAGCACAAGGCGGGGATCTAAAAAATAAAACTAGTGACTTACCAACTAGTGACATACCCCTACAATGTGGCCTGAGACACATTAGGTAACCATAATAGTGTAGTTTTGGTAGCGTCTGTCTACCTTGCAGTCTCTGCTATCATGATTGATCTACAAATATTGTGATCTTGAATTCGGTCTAGAGATCGTCTGCAAGTTCCATGATTTTATCATAATCCAAAGCAAGTCAAAAATCGTTTATCACCAATGGGACCTTCAAAAACGATCGTCTCCCTTTTTACAAGGCTGACTGCATACATGTGACTCATGGTGATGCACGTGTTTATGAGCAACGATAATCGCTTACCATCAGGTGATTCGCTGCTCATCTCCCTATCTCATAGACAATCATCTAGGATCATAGAACTAAAGCACGAAATACGGAAGCTCGAATGCAGCGACACGCACTTCCTAAGCCACGGCCTGGCCAATCACAAGCTGACCACGTTTGATGTCGAGATGAACGATGTGCTCACTCGACACGAGAGACCGCCGCATGTGAAGGCTGCTGTAGCTGATGCATTCAAGAAGGCAGAAGAGAGAAGGGAACTTATAAGAATTGGTAAGTATCAAAACTTAAGACTAGTGCAGCTTCCAGTTTTAACATACTTTATAAAATACCTATAAACTTACTCATCATGCTGACAGGTACTGGATGAGAAAAACTATTTAATGTGTGCATAGAAATGGGTATAAATTTTAGTGATATGTAACCAAAATCGGATATTTACTCGGATAGACGCTTATATCTTTTTTTGACAGTAGACGCACACAGGCTGTTCATTGATTTATTTTTTATTTGTAGAACAATACACTTTAATTTGGATTTGAAAACACGGTGAGCCTACTAACTTGAGCTAAAAAATATATTTTTACAGAAGAAGAAAAAGAAAAAGCAGAGGAAATGGATGTGAAAGAACATAATTGGTGGGATGATGATACCCCAGAAGGAAGCGAATCTTCAGTACAAATTGAAGAAAAAGAACCCGAGACGGAAGAAATTATGCAAACAAGAGTAATGGTGTCACTGATACAAGCACATGAAAGATCCCGGTAATATAATAACTTCTGACACAAATTAATAAACCTGAACTTCTGAATGCACATATTTACCTGAGAATGTTATTTGAAAGCTGGAGGAACACATACATGTTTGTCTTAGGAAAAAAATTGAAGTGAACTAACAATTACTAAAAGCGATTTTTTATTAGGTTCACATTTCTAACTATAAATATGACATCAAATCGACATCATATTGACCAAAACAGCCTTGACGAACAGTAGTGAACGCGAATAGTTTGGTCATACCAGAGCACCTTCTTTTCTCCAAGATGTTAATGATGATGATGTCGTAAGAAAATTATCTTATTACAGACAAGTAATAATCTGGCAAACTTATAAAAATCAACGAAGGGAAATGTGGGAGAAAGAATTAAAAGGCACATTACAACCACCAGCACGTTTGGAACTTAGAGAGCGTAGCGCTAAACTTATACAAAAAACTATCAGGTAAAAAAATAAATAAATCATACTTTGTAATGTCTACTAGACTGACCTGTACAAATAAATCTCAAAAGAATACACATTTCATATTCTTAAACTAATAATGACATAAGTTAACACAAGTTATTAAAGATAATAAAATGATTTAACGTAAACTTACAGAGTATATTTTGAAATTAAAAGAAAAAAAATTGAACAATGTCAACGAGACCAAATTTTAGGAATAAGATTGTGCAAAAAAATGACTACAACTGAAATAAATACAGATACAGAGGTAGGTACAAAATGTAATCAATAACTAAATTAAAATACATTTTTAAATTTCTATTCATTTTTCTCAGATGAAGAAAGTCCGGTCTAATCAGCGCAAAGAATTCGAGCAACAGTGGATACAATTTCGTGAAAAACTAAAAAAGGATTTTAAAAACCGGAAAGGAGAAGAAATCACTGATGACTACCGTGATCTTGTAAATGCATGGTTTAGGAAATGGTAGTTAAATTAAGCCTCATATTTATAGCTAAATGAAAATATGGAAAATAGGCTAAACATTACACGAAATAAATTTTAACAAAAATAAAGGAAAAAAATCTTGCAGGTTTGACGATATCAAATACTTTTACGATGTACCGACAGAAGACAGTGGTGGTATCAGTTTAATTATGAAAGAAGAAACTCCTGAACCTATTGAATGGTGGGAAACGTATCAAACTTATTTAGAGGAAAAGAAAGCTAACAAAAATAAATCAGGTTTACAGGTAAACAAATCGTATTTTCTCTAAAATATATACAGTAAATTTTTAATACCGTGAGTTCATTCTAAAATTGCAGTTAAAATATGAACAAATAGCAGTTAAAGAGGAACAACTAGCAAAGAAAAGAGAAGAGTTAATAAAAAAGAGGATACAAGAGAAATTGATGCAAAAACTAATGAAGAATCCCACCATGCATCCAGGTTTTCACTATCCTAAGTCAAAGCAGGCTGATCTCATTTTAGAGGTACCTTACGACGGCGTGATACCTATTCTTATTTCTAGACATGTATATATTTATTATGTATTTCCTATGAAACAAATCCTTCAATGTATTTTTCAGATGATACAACAATATCACAGAGATTGGGATGATTTGGATAATTTGCAATGTTTGGAAGTCAAAAAAAGATTCGTTCCAAGTATCGATATGAACGAAATATACGCAGAAGTCAAAATGGAGCTTATGCAAGTCATCAATGAAGACATGCGAATGGAGTTGAAAATTCTTAAAAAAGCTTTGAAAGAAGACTATGCGAATAATGAAATGACGTATCCTGAACACATGAAGAAACCACGAAAACGAGTGAAACGAAAGAAACGAGTCAAAGTGAAAATGAGTGAGGGGATTGCTGACAAATTGGAGGTAAATAAGAACTTAGTACATAATCATTTCATAATCCATTGAATTTTATTGAGATATGACATCATTTTGAATAAGGCTACAAGTCTATGGGAGGAGTAAGCCATGGGCATCTCTTGCCTAATCTTTATGATAAAGCACAATTCACATTATTTTTAGGAATTGGCATTCAAAGAAATTCTGAAGGAATATCCTCGTACTGTATTAGGAGATTTCCTGGGCGACCACAACTTTGCTGGCGATGACTTCCGTTGCAATTACAAGTAAGTGCAACGGTTATACAAGGTTACACAAGGTGGACCGACGATCTGTTGAAGGTCGCGGGAATCCCTTGGATGCGGGCGGCACAGGAGCGATCTGTGTGGAGATCATTGGGGGAAGCCTATAGCAGCAGTGGACAAACACAAATTCTACGAATTCCTTCATACTTTTTAGGATTTTGATTTATTGTAACTGTGTGATAGTTGTTTATTGTGTTATCGTTAGGCATACTATTGTGTTTTTTCTGTGTGGTAAATATGTATAACTTTTTCAGCAGTGAAGTATATTCGTTTCTTTGTTGATAGACTAGCTCCTCACTTCTCCGGCGAAACCAAAATCTTCTGGTGGGAGAGATGTCGTGAGGCGACACATGGTTTCCATAAAATTATGGTTGTAGGACCTCGACTTAGCGGAAAGACTATTCTGGTTCATGCTTTGGCTAACGTCATCGGTAAGATTTATTTATTAAGCATGCACTCAAGGGCGTACCTAGTGGGCTAGGAAAGGAGGGGTGTAAGTGTGCCTCATCATCGTCCGTTCTGCTGACTTAAAGCATGGACCAACTATATAGTTAGTCCATGATTTAAACTAAATTCAAATCCTTTACTCAGGTTAAGTCCATATTCTAAACTCTTGGGAATAAATACAGATCTAAAACCGGATATAAATAAAACATCTAAATCCTCATCACACCTAGGGCTACCTACTCGAAACTTCCCTTTGTATTTTGATATTCTTCGCCATTTCTTTTTTTTCCGATTAATGTTATTTTATTTTTACTATTTAATTGCTCTACACCTAAGTAAATAGTTTGTGCGCCCATGTTTATGTCTACATATATTACAAAAAAGTGTATCTATTTCAGATGCAGTACTTTTTGAATTGGATTTATATAATCTTGAACACCAATCATCATCTACAGCTGATTTGCAACCTTTGTTCAATTCGATAGCGACCTGCGCCAAAGCGACCCAACCATCTGTTATTTACATCAAACATGTTCATCGGTTATATTATAAAAAAGTTAGTGTTTTATATTCTTATCAAAACTCACCATCATCTCAAGTTACGGCCTCCACCCCTGCTGAATGTAGACAGTGTATCAAGAGTGGTAATCCGGGGTAATAGGTGTCACCTGAAATTTTTGGAAAATCGCACAAAAAAAAATTAACTATTCATGCAAAGTCGATATTTTTTTCGCCTGTTCTTATGCAAAATATGAGATTTCAGTGTAATAGCTAGCTATTACACTGAAATCTCATATTTTACGAAATGACAACCAGCCAGTTGAATTGGAGATTCCCTCCGCTGAACTGTCATACCTCACCCCCTCATAAATGGTAGAAGCTAGCCCATCGACGTAGTAAATAAAAAATGAAAATATATTTAATGAAAAATTAAAACATATCAAATTCATGGCTTGACCCACCTGGCCTTGAAATAATTACAAATCTTAATTTCATCATATTGATTTTGACAAAACTGACAAATTCGTTTATAAAATGATGAACTAAAAAAAATATGTTTCAGGTGCCTTCTGAAGAGGCAAACATGAATTTGGACATTATAAGACGATTATTAAGTAAAATGTTAAAGAAAATCAATAAAACGGATAGAATAACTGTAGTTGGTAAGTCAACATCATACGATATAGTTCACTTAAGTGGCCCGGCCTCACTTCATTTCGGGAAATAAAAAAAAATCAAACAAAAGTTGTTCTAAAAAGGGTGAAAGAGGTGTATGATGCGTCCTGTTGGTCTAGTGGTTTAAGTTCCGGCCCATGATCTCGGGGTCTTGGGTTCGATTCTTGGGTCGAGCGAAAAGTATGTTTCGAGTTTTTCGGACATAGCTCGGGTTTGTGATCACCAATCCTCAATAAACAAGCACGGTGTATACCGGTACACACGGTACACCGGTACACCGGTACACACGGTGTATACCGTGCTTGTTTATTGAGGATTGGTGATCACAAACCCGAGAACTTTTTAAGTATACACTTAATCCCATCATAGTAGCGATAACTTGATTCTATGATGAAGGCCTTTATAATAATAATAATAATCTCTTTATTTCGGAAATTACATCCATAGTACAAGTCACAAAAATAAAATACATACATACAGTTAAAAATAAAAATCAAAACAGTTCTGCGTAGAGTTAAATTAAATTAGACCCATCACCTTCTGTACCCAATGTTTTTGGATCGGGCAGTCGAAACGGGCTGCTATGGTCCTAAGGATATTGTTGTTGCTGTCACGCACCCGCTGCATTATCGACGCGACCCTTTTGCGCATTATTGCGTGAAAACCGTCCACCCTGACTTCCGTAAGCATGCCAGATGCGCTGCAGTGGCGCGGCAGCCTAACAACATCCTAAGGGCGTTGTTGTATTGCACACGTGCCTTTGCCCTGCAGTGGGACAGTTTGATACTAAAGGTGTATGATGATGTATAGCTGTTCACTGTATGGAATTTTTTTTCTGAGATTTCACAGAAACCACTTTTTCTTAAAAGCTACATTTTGTTTAAGGCACCTGTGTGGACCCATGGCTTACCAAAAGCAGTAAGCTGTTGAAGCAGTTCCCAGCCGTACTGCTGGTGCCTGACACATCCTATTCTGCTATCTTCCAGCTGCTGAGCAATTGGATAGTCGAGTAAAAACATTCGCCATACATTCAAGTATTTGTCTATGCTGTTAAATCCCCAAGATTTAAAAATTATAAATATATGGCCAGTCCTTTGGACGCTATCTCACCTGATGGTAAGTGATGGAGATGAAGCCGAGGATGGATTAAGCCCGGCCAATAACAGCCTAATCCCTCCCTATTCCGATCCCCGCACAGTTCAAATATTTGTGTGCATGAACATGTCTTTTTGTATTGGTCTGGGTATTTTCTATGTATTGTAAGTAAGTATTTTCAAAAGAAAAGTATTAAAATGTGTATATATTTTTAATTACGCTGTTGGTTCTGACATCCGTAACACAGGTGCTTGAGCTACCTATCTCGGAGTCAGATCAATGTATGTGATATTGTGAAATATTTATTTATTTACCGGTAGTAAATTCCATTCCTTAGCCACAAAATAAATCTTGTGCCTTACACAACAGAAATATGTATTTCTTTTTTTTTTTGCACTGCATATTGAAATATTTTCTTAGCAGTATTTTATTTTAAAATTTTGGACAACCCTAGGGATCTTACTAAATTGATTATGTATGGTATTTTTTCTACAGAAACCGATGCCTGCCAAGTGACCTGGACATCCACAGCCTTGCACACATTCTTCGAGGCTACAGCTACGGCTTCTTGAAGAGAACTCTGCGAGAATTCTTGTCGGCTGATCAAATCGTCAAGTGATATTTTATATCTTTCATTCTGGAGCCAAATTCTCGTGCTCGTGATATTTATTTTCATACGACATATATCACTAAAACACTGTTTTTTTGTATGGTTTTTAGGTGATATCCGCGATGTTTTCAAAATATCACGAACACGAGAATTGGGCTCATGATTCCGTAATGCCCTTTTTTAATGAGGATAGTAAAAAAGGCGGGATCCCTCATGCCACTGTACAGATTGCTAGAAGTACAATCTGTGAATCCAAATTAAAAAAAAAAATCAAAAATGCTTTTTTTTCAATTTAAGTCCATACAGAAAATTTATGAATGTCAAATATTATGTAATCTACCGCTGATTCGGAATGTAAATTTCTACCGAGAAGAATAATATGGCTCTTTTCAATTAATATCTATGGTAATTTGAATTTTCATTCTTATACAAATTATGATTACAGTGACAGTATGATATACAATGCTTATAATCAATATCGTTTAGATAAATTGTCAAAGAAAAATTATGAAATGAATTATACATTATAAGACAGGCGAAGAGATCAACATGTCCAAGAATCTTTATCATGCAAATAATCATCTACTATATAGTAGTCCTTCTGCATTAGGCAGTTTTTTACATGCAACTTAAACTTATGTACCGGTAATTCAATAATATTTTGAGGTAACTTATTAAACATTCTAACGCTCAATCCTACAAATGAATTTCCAAATTTATGAAGGACTGCAGTTGATATTCGATCTAAAGTGTTTGACATTGAGGTGAGAGTCGATCGAAGAAAAGGCAATACAGGATTTTTATGGACCAGTGACGCCATGAGTTTCGCAGTTATCATCATTTCAGCCAATAGACATCCACTGCTGGACATAGGCCTCCCCCAATGTTCTCCACATAGATCGGTCCTGTGCCGCCCGCATCCAATGGATTCCCGCGATCTTCACCAGATCGTCGGTCCACCTTGTGGGGGGCCTGCCACGGCTGCGACTTCCTGTGCGTGGCCTCCACTCCAGGACCTTACTGCCCCAACGGCCGTCTGTTCTCCTCGCTATGTGCCCTGCCCATTGCCACTTGAGGCATGCAATCCTTTGGGCTATGTCTGTAACCTTAGTTCTCCTGCGGATCTCATCATTTCTAATACGATCACGCAGGGAGACTCCGAGCATAGCTCTCTCCATTGCTCTCTGGGTGACTTTGAGCCTCCTTAATCGGCACATTGTAAGGGGCCACGTTTCGGTTCCGTATGTCATCACTGGCAACACACACGCATTGAAGACTTTCGTCTTGAGACACTGCGGTAGGTGGGCCGAAAATATGCTGCGTAGCTTCCCGAACGCTGCCCAGCCGAGTTGGATTCGTCGATCGACCTCTTTCTGGAAGTTGGACTTACGAAGCTGGACTTTTTGTCCGAGGTAGATGTACTCGTCTACAACTTCCAGTGCAGAGCTTCCAACCTTCACAAGAGTGGGTACGACATGGGAATTCGACATGATTTTCGTCTTGTCCATGTTCATTTTCAGACCTACTTGTTGGGAGACTCTACTGAGGTCGTCAAGCATTGTGCCTAGGTCTTCCAAGGTCTCAGCCATGACTACGATATCATCAGCGAATCGAAGGTGCGTCATGTACTCACCATTTACATTGATGCCAAGTCCATCCCAGTTCAGAAGTTTAAACACGTCCTCCAAAAGAGTGGTGAACAGTTTCGGCGATATAACGTCACCCTGTCTCACACCTCGCTGGACAGGAATGGGTTTTGATTCCTGGTCCTGAAGACGGACTGACATTGTGGCGTTTCCGTACATTGACTGCAACACTTGTATGTATCGGTAGTCTATTCGGCACCTTTGGAGAGACTGTAGCACGGCCCAGGTCTCGACAGAGTCGAAGGCTTTCTCATAGTCCACAAACGCTAAGCATAATGGCAGGTTATACTCTTCGGTCTTCTGTATAACCTGCCGCAGCGTATGTATGTGGTCTATAGTGCTAAAGCCTTTTCGAAATCCGGCTTGTTCGGGAGGCTGGAAGTCGTCGAACCTGCGTGCGAGACGATTCGTCATAACTCTCGAAAACAGCTTATATATGTGGCTCAGCAGCGTGATAGGCCTGTAATTCTTCAATTGGGATTTGTCACCTTTTTTGAAGAAAAGCCTTACCACGCCAGAGTGCCACGCTTTGGGTGTCTTTCCCTCAATGATGATGGAGTTGAAAAGCCTCTGAAGGGCTTTCAGGACAGGTCGTCCACCTGCTTTCAGAAGCTCCGCTGTGACTCCATCATCACCCGGTGCCTTACCGTTTTTAAGCTGTTTGAGAGCTATGCTAATCTCGTATAGGCTGACGTCCGAGATATCTTCGGTGTAGTGCCGGGTTAATTTGGCTCTGCGCTCAACGGCCTGAATGACAGGTGTGCGTGATGTCGCGTAAAGCTGTCCATAAAAGTGTTCGATCTCGGCCAAAAGCTCTGGGCGTGACGTGACGATTCTGCCATCCTCTGTTTTCAGCTTGGTCAACAAGCTCTCTCCAATAGCCAGATCTCTAGCGAAGACTTTGGAGCCTTTGTTTCGCTCTATAGCCTCTTTAATACGTTCCGTATTAAATCGGCGTATGTCCCGGGTCAGGCACTTGGAGATGCGCTTGCTAAGCTGCAGTCGTTGACGCGCTTCATCAGAGGTTTGCAGAACCATTTTCCGCCTTTCATCCATTAGCTTTAGAGTTGGCTCCGAGATTTTACTGGCTTTTTTCGTACGGCTGGGTCTGAAGACCTTTGCACCCGCCGTAAGGACAGCTTCTACGAGCCTGTCATTATATTTGTCCACATCTGAGCAGCTCTCTAGGCAATCGAAGCGATTTTCCAGTTCAAGTTGAAAGCTTTCGGGGTTTTCAATTTGGATGGCTACAGGGCGGAGCGTAGATTTCATCAGTCGATACCTTTCGGATGCAACGTGTAGATTCAAAGTGCCTCTTACCATTCGGTGATCACTTCCAGTGTTCAGCGAATTGATCACTGAGACATCATTGAATATCCGGGTCTTGGTAGACATGATGAAGTCAATCTCATTTTTTGTAACGCCATCCGGACTTTCCCAGGTCCACTTACGATGCAGCCGTTTTTTAAAGAAGGAGTTCATCATGTAGAGTCCCTCCCTCTCCATATACTCGGCTAGCATTCGACCTCGGTGGTTCCGGATAGATATATTTCGCAGTTATGGATAGACATTATGGACCGAGGGAGTGCCCCGATTCGGCATGAATGGCTCGGCCGGAGTGAAAGGTACCACGGCCTCACAGAAAACCGGCGTGAAGCAGCACTGTGCTGTGTTTCGCTGCGAGAGTGAGGGTACCGGAGGCCCAACCCGGAGGAAGGGGGCTTTAAAGGTTGGCAGCGCAAATGTGACTCCACTGGTGTCGCGAGTGTTCATGGGCGGAGGCAATCGCTTAGCATCTGGTAATCCGTGTGCTCGTCTGCCACCTAAAGTTACGTCGACCAAAAAGGCAACAAAATCTGGCATTGAAATTTGATACAATGATGCGTAGGTGGCTGTCCGTTCCATCTTATAGTAGGTATATTAATAAGTTTCCATGTGAATAAATAAAATGGGACATTGATAAATAATAGATAAGTATTAGCAACAAAAATGTTTTTTCAGAATCGCAGCTTATGGGCTGACTCCTACGGCCATTCACGATTATATTTTACAGCGAGATATGACAAAAGTTGTGAGTATCAAGGCTTAGGACTTCATTCTTATTCCCAGCACAGTTAGGTTCTTGAAAGTAGTGATATACAAGACTCGAGTCGTCGAGTCCTATTTTTGAAGCCTCGAGGTGGAATGGCAAGGCTCAGTGAGCTCAGTAGACTCGGTGCCCCGAGCTTTGCCGAGCTGCGAGGTCTCTGAGCCATGCCTCGAGGCATTAAAAGAGCTCGAGCCTTAAACCGAACGCAAACTTCAATACTAGCTCAAGTTTATGTCTATGACTTTAATAACTCCATAACCATAAGCGGAGGTCCCTTCGTTATGGTTATTGTTGCTGAAATAGTCGAACGAACACAGGCGTTCGCACTACAAGAGTCGCCCTAATCCCCTGACCTACCTACTCCAGAGTTAGCTCTTGAGAGTAGCCTACCTAGGTACTACATACTCTTTATTTCGCTTTTACAGAACTAGCTAACGAACTAGAGCTAGTAGCGATCTCTTGCAGACAACCGCCGAGAGACGAGACACTTTTAACATTACTTAGCTTAGTGAAGTAAAGTAGAAGCTTATTGTTAATAGCCGTCCGTTTACTCACGTATCTTTCGACCCTGAGGATTTATTTGCTCTGACTCTCTTTCACTTTCTATTGGATTTGCCAGTCGGGAAAACAGATGTTGCTGACATGAGCAGTGGAAAATCGCCCAAAGATTAGCAGACATGTTTTAGGCGCGATGGTTGAAGGAGACGCTGCCCTATCTGATACCTAGGACGACGACGTCTTCGAGTGACGAGCAGTTACAAATCAGTGACGTCGTTTTATTGGCGAGGCAATGATCATGCGCGCTCCCCTAGCGGCGATAATTGGAAGCTCTCTAAGGGTCGATTTTATGATCCGTAGTTGTCTTATGGTTAAAATATCTAAAGTTCACTGTCTAACCAATAGTCAAAGTGACAGCGTCAAAGTGACGTAACTCCTCGTAATGTAACTATCGATTAAGCTTACCATTGTCCAAAAAACACATTTTGGCGATATTTGACCATTGGTTAATTTTTTAAACCATTAGGTCAATATAACTACGGATCAAAAAATCGACCCTAAGAACCACATTTTGCTATAATTTGAAGTACCTAAGTAATGTTTGGTTAAAAGTTTTGATTTATTCATGTTCACGATTAAATAATATAAGCCGGCTGCTATTAAAGCAGAAATACGAAGTATTGTTGAGTTCCTCACTGTAATACGTACGCAGCCTCGGGAATAAGTTTTCAAAAGACAAAATTACGAAGTTAAACATTTCTAGGGAAGACTTCTTTAAGAATAATTAAGCCAATTTCACTAGAAATGAGTTTTGTTGTCATCATTTTCAGGCTACAAACTATTTCCCAAACAGTAAATAAAATTGTAATACAATCAGTAAATTATTAAGTAAGTACCTATACAAAGCTTTAGTTTTATTAAAAATCGTGTCATAATTACATATAAATCCATACTTGTTAACTAGCCTAGAATTAAATATTTCGAAATAAACATTAACTAGACAATAAAAAAACAAAATACTTATAATTTTCATAAAATGAAAAACTTCTGATCACTCAATATTTTCCTGTTTCACTCTTTAATATTTCCTCACCAGAACGCAATGGTCTGGTTCATTAAGCCGCCGCTTTTAATAATATCCATTATTGATATCATTATTGTGACCGCAATACATTTATCCCAAAAATAAAGAGATTATTAAAAACTATACCGTAAAGCTGTATGGTAAACTATAATGTATCAATACGGGGATTAACACGATATTTATTATGTGAAAGAACATTGTGTACTCACATATTTGGCTCGACGTTTCGGCTACGTTACAGCAGCCGTGGTCACGAGCGGACTCAGTCAGTCCACTCGTACATAATAAATATCGTGTTAATCCCCGTATTGATACATTATAGTTATAATGCAACGCGAAAATCTAAAAAACTGTATGGAAACTTTCAAGTTGTCGGTCTTAGACAGTTTCCGAAAATTTACACCAGATGTGTTAGTGAGAATCTTTGCCTCGCCAATAAGTAGGTACAGTCAGCATCAAAAGTAGCTTAACACTTTGGTACCATGTCAAAGTAACTGTTATGCCTATTATAGGCAGTTTCCACAGGGTACGTAAAAATGTTTCTTCGACATGGCACTAAAGTGTTAAGCTATTTTTGATGCTGACCGTACCTAGTCGCCAGTCGACTATAAAATGACGTCAATGACTTGTAACAGGGAGTGACAGGTAGGCACCTACATTATTACGTCGAGTCACCTACACACATTAACCCTATGCTATCACCATTTTTAGGATTACGAGAAATATCTCAAATGGTACACCGAGAAAACTCCATGGGGCATAAAAGAAGCGAAGCACTTTGCAAAACAGCTCGAGTTTAAGCACTTGGTGGATAAGTTTGCGGAGAAGACTGAGAAGGCCAAGGCAAAGCAGGTTCCTGTGACCAGCGACACCAGCATTAGTAGCGCCACTGACGGAGGATCTGATGAATGATAAAAGATAATAAATAAAGATTTTTTTATTGGCCACAGAACATCATCGAACTTTCATATATATATATATTTTTAAGTGATATGTGGCAGACGAGCACACCCGATGGTAAGCCTCTGCCGCCGGCCATGGACACCCGCAACACCAGTGGAGTCACAAGTGCGCTGCCGACCTTAAACCCCCCTTTCCCCTGGATTGGGCCTCTGTTACCCTCACTCACTCAGCGAAACACAGCACAATGCTGCTTCACGCCGGTTTTCTGTGAGGCCGTGGTATCACTCCGGTCGAGTCGGCCCATTCATGCCGAAGCGTGGCTCTCCTACGGTCAAAATTTTTGGTCCAAACATGAAAATGACTGATAGTTAGAAGAACATAATGTCCATTGCATCTAACGCTGTCGGCAGCGATAGCATTACCCGTAACATGATCTTACCCCTCCTTGACATCCTCACCCCCGTCATTACTCACATTCTTAACCACTTCTTGTCCACCAGTACTTTTCCTACTGCCTGGAAAGATGCTCAGGTCATACCACTTCCTAAGAAATCGAAGCCATCTTCTCTCTCCGATTACCGACCTATATCCATTTTACCATTCCTATCCAAAGTCCTCGAGAGAGTTATTTTCTCTGAATGGTGTGATATAAGCGCCGGTGTACCGCAGGGTGGCGTCTTATCTCCTCTCCTCTTTGCAATTTTCATTAATAACATAACTCATAATCTTACTTCATCCTACCATCTCTATGCAGATGACCTTCAACTTTATTCGCAGGGTAGTCTTGATAACCTTACAGACGTTCTACAGATCCTAAATGCGGACTTGCACCGCATTTCGGAATGGAGCAACTTGTTCGGCCTCAAGGTCAACCCTGCCCAAACACAGGTGATGATAGTTGGTGGCCCGCGGTTGATTGCAAGTATTGACTGGGGGTCTCTGCCAGCTGTCACTTTTGACGGAGTCCATATTTCCTATAGCAGGAAAGTTAAGAACTTGGTTGTATTTATGGGCGATTGTTTATCCTGGGATGCGCAAGTGTGAGAGGTCAGCAGAAAAATGTTTGTTCAGCGGGCGCGATAAATAGACTGCGAAATTTCTTGCCGATACCTACCAAAGTTGCTCTTGTACAGGCTTTACTTTAACCTATTCTCGACTACGCAGATTAATATTACCTTGACCTCAGTGAAAAACTTCTCGATAAGCTTGAATGCCTTCAAAACTTCTGCATCCGCATCATTTTTGGCCTACGCAAATATGACCATCTCTGAGTTCCGTGCACAGCTTAACTGGCTCCCCATTCGTCGGCGTCGCGACCTTCATGTCCTCTCTCTGTTATTTACCGTCCTTTTTAATCCTCTGGCTCCAGCTTATCTCAAAGAGCGATTCCAATTCTTGCAACCCGCCGACGGTCCAGAAATGCGGTCATGCTGCAAATTCCATCTTAGCTTCCCTCCTCATTCCTCAGAATCCTATTCACAATCCTTTACTGTTCAATCCATTCGTCTCTGGAACTTACCCCTTCCAATCAGGAAATCACAATCCCTTCCTATATTCAAGTCACTTCCTATCTCTATAAATAGGTACACTGTTTTTCCTTATTTCTTCTTCCTATTTAATGTAGTCTGCTCTCTGGTCATTTATACCTATCTATAAGTCATACTTTTATTGAATTTTGTAATAAATTATCTACGTATATTATGTATGTATGTATTGTTTATTATTATTTTTTATGTAATGTAATATTATTAATATATAAAATATGTATATTTCTGCCATTCTCAATTTCATTTGTTAAACTACTTTGCACTACCTTCCCCTATTACGAATACGATATTTCTTTCCTCTACCCAAAGGTTGTCTGGAAGAAATCGCTACAAGCGATATAAAATCAAGGATAATGACCTTACAGCTCTGGTGCCATAAAAACCATACTATATCCATGGCTAAAAAAATAAACTGGTATTCTTGTAAATTATGGTACTCAGTACAGACAGCCACACATAAAAGTATACAAATCTGTCTCTTTTCATCGACTATCACCTTTGAGTTGAAAAAAATAAAGTTTAAAAACTAAAGCCCGACTAACAAAAAAAAAACGCTCTAAAAGTACGAAACAAGAAAATTGTCTCTGCTGAAATGATTATGCCGTATCGCCGTGGTCGTATGCCACATTGATTTTATTTTATTATTACCTATAATGAATCTGTTTTGCTACAGTAAGTGGCATACGACCACGGCAATACGGCATAATAATTTCAGCTGAGACAACTCTCTTGTTTCGTACTTTTTAGAGCGTGTTTTTGTTTTGTTAAGTCGGGATTTAGTTTATAAACTTTATTTTTATTTAACATATTTTTAGTTATGTAAATACAATTACATATTTGAAATGTGCCAAAACAGCTTACAGTACATTGATACCCCACACGGTACTGTCATCAAGCAATTTTTGTTTTAGTTCCTTACTCTAAGTCCCCTAGAGGACGCTGTAGTCAATTTAACCTGACGTCATGTCGCCTATAACCAGGAGACAATCAAGACGCTTATAACGACACCTCATTTGTTCAAATATGATAACTATTTTAGAAGTTATGAGGGAACAGATGAACAACCATACATACATACATACAGGTCAAAATCCTATGATTTTCACCTGTATGTATGTATGTATGGTTGTTCATCTGTTCCCAAAGGATAGTTTTTACCCGACTACGGCATATGACTATTCATACGCCGTAGTCTGATAAAAACTATCCTTTGGGTTCGTCACTTTGTTTGTAACTTCAACCGATTCTCTCCTTAATAGATAACGATATCCTCGATAGATAGCCAATGTTTGTGTCACTAACTGTACCTAAGTCTTTATTCCCTCTTATTGGTAGTAATATACACCAGAGGTGCATGCTCGAATTTGAACCTAAAACCACCCGATAAGAAAGCGTCTTATCCAATAAGCTACCATCGTTCATTGCATCATTATTTTTGATAGCATGTGCCTCAGCAAATATGTTTATAGGCCTAAAAGTAATAGTAATATAACGAGAAAAGCGCTCTTCAGTCCTCATCGCCCGACCTCTTCTTGAAAAAGGTGGCAAACAACTTTACTACCAATTTCACGCACCTACGCTACCTATCAACAAACGCCATTCCACCGACACGATATTGATCGCCATTTTAATATCCAACAAATATTCGATAATGTTGCCAGCTTGTGCTAAATCCAATACTCATTTCTTATGCAAAGAATAAGTAGACTTGCTCATGGGCCCATCCTCACCGTTAAAGAGCCATGCTTCGCCGAGAATGGGCCGGCTCGATTGTTCTCTTAGGCTGATCACGTTTCATTACGTTCAAGTAAAGAGTTACACACGTCTACAAAAGATTGAGGGTATCTACCAGAGGCACCATTCGCAGGGCCTTCCTTTGGTGTAGCAGGTGTCCATGGGCGGCCGCAATCACTTACCATCCAACTGGTGATCCGTCTTCCTACGTGACGTTCTATTAAGGTGACGGGTGTGACACCATTGATCCAAATTGTTAGCAACTAAACCGGATATCTATTTAACAATTTCAAAGTTCCAGCCTCTTAGAAAGCACTTAATTTATTTAATACTTCTTCTAAACTTTTTGGTCTGCTTTTGTACTTACTCTAAATTTGCATTACCACCAACAGCGGCCACAACAACCACTAAGTATAAATGTTTGCGTACGGACTCGAGAGATCCGGTTTAGTAGCTATCAATTTAAATCGATTGGCGTCGCCATTTCGGGATAGGTTTCTTGGTATCAAGATTTTTAAGGCCCGTCGCTTTAAAAAACCTTGTGTGAGCTATAGGAATGGACTTTATGAATGAAATAGTGATTTAAATAGGTAAATAAAATATAATAAGAAATGACCAAACCTACCGCTATGACGTTTGTACAAGAAGAGACAGACAGAGACAAAACAGAACATAAACAAGATAAAAAAGACTCTAAAAGGCTCGCTAGCCAGCCTGTAGTCGTCACCTTGATACCAAGATTTCATCCCTTATTTTCTTTAAAAACACAATTTTGAGAATTTTAAAAAGTCAAGCATCTTTACAGTAACAATTCGCCCGATATGGCAACACCGAACCGGGTCCCATCCTAAACGGGTAACCAAACATGATTTTTATGCTGTGAACGGTAGATAAGCCCCCGGAATGGCGGGAGGGCAAATAAAAGTGAGTGGAGTGTCGATGTAACGGGGGCGGAGGGCGCTTCGATGCTTATCGGGGGCCCTGAATGCTAACGTGTGTTTACTGGGCCGCTGAGCTGGCAACTTTTATTTCTTTATTGCGTAAAAATGCTAACTTTCATCGGGAGTAGGGCGACTATAGATTCTTTCTGCGTGTGGAATATTATCCTCTTTTTAGGGCCGAGTTCACCAACTTTAAAACAACGGTAATAATCACACTGTGAGCAATCGCTGATTAAAACACGTTCAAAGTTATCCTCGTTGGAAAAGTGGGTACTTTGATGATACATTTAACCTTAAGAGAGCCATCTTCCGGTAGTAGGCATGAATGGGCCGGCTCGACCGGAGTACTACCACGTCCTCACAGAAAACCGGCGTGAAGCAGTGCATGCGCTGTGTTTCGCTGCGTGAGTGAGGATACCGGAGGCCCAATCCACTCTCATCCAGCCCACACCAGCCATCCTTCGAATGTCATCATCCCATCTTGTCGCAGGGCGTCCTACACTACGCTTACCGAGTCGCGGTCTCCACTCAAGGACTTTACGGCTCCAACGGCTGTCAGTTCTGCGGCTAATATGACCAGCCCACTGCCACTTCAGTTTGCTAATCCGGTTTGATCCGGTTTAGTAGTTAAAAATTAAAATCGATTGGCGTCGCTAGTGTGCCCTACCCGTTACCTTAATGGGCCTCGTCCGGAATTAACGTACCTAAGGCCTCACAGAAAACGGTAAAGCGGTTCCATCCATCTATCTTTGGGCAGGAGCCCCTAAATATCAGCAAGACCCATTTGACGCCTTGCAGAGACGAGCTGTCGGGGTTGTTGGGGATCCTCATCTCACCGACAAATTAGAGTCGTTGGAGGCGCGAAGAGGCTTTGGCTTTCTTTGCCTCTTCAATAGGCTGTTCCATAAAGAGTGCTCTGAAGAGCTGTTTAATATCATACCAGGGTCACCATTTCACAATCGTACGACTAGACGACGAGGTAAACTCCACCCATACTACCTGGAACCAATCCCTTCCTGAACGCTCCGTTTCGAGCGCTCATTTTTCTCACGCTCGTGCAAACTCTGGAATGAGCTTCCAGCTACCCGACTACGACAAAGCCAAAAAGGAAGGGTTATGATTTTAGCACTACGCACGTACCTAAGTATGTAAATATTTTTAAATGATCCAAGATTCTGCCTAAACTACCCAGCCGATTTTGATGAATAAGGTATCACTCGATTCCTTATTATTGACCAGGTGAACTAGGCTTATATTATTATATTTGAAAATAATAACACAGTGGGAAGTGGGCGACTGCTATACGAAAAAAAAACATTGTTGTAATTACATTGAAGCGCCTGCTGCCTGACCTGCGCCACCTAATTGACTTCGACCCTTCCTGCAATCGGAAAAGAACAACCATTGACATTGTCACCCTACAAGTCCACCCTTTTAATATTCGAGCGTCGTATTTGGAATTAATTTCGCCGTTTAAATATTTTCCGTGAGCTCTGCGGCCGACTAATTATTGTTTGAGTTTCACTTCTCGTCCAGTGCGGTTCAGCTCAGTTCATTACAGCTCTAACTCGGTAATAAAATAATAGATGTTTATTGCTCGTATACACAGAACCCTCTGGCCCCGACGTTGGCGATCTTTTAGAACATAATGTTGAATTTACGCCATGTTGAATTCTCAAAATGTTGAACTTTCAAAATGTTGAATCTTAAGATAAAGATATATGTATTTATTTGTTCAAACATGTGTACAAAAGGTTGTTACATACATAAAAGGTTTCAACATGTCGTACCTATTGCGGCATACAAATTTAAATCCCTATTTATTTATACTTAATGCTACAATTATAACTTATTTTCTTTAAACTTTAAATTAAAATCATACATCGAAATATATTACAGCACATGTCAAATTCTTCTGTCTAAAATTTGTCACTAAAGAAGTCCGTCAAGTTATAATAACATTTTTCAATTAATAAATTCTTAAGCTTCAATCATGTCATTGAAATTTTGTTAAAGATTTTAGGTGCCATGCATAAAATACTTTTACTCTTTAGAGCGGTCTTTGAAAAGGGCATACATAGTCACGTGTCATCACATCGGTTGCGACTAATAACATCTGCCAAACGAGTTGTTAATTGTTTTTTGTCGGCGATAGTGTCGCTGGTTTCATTCACAGAACAGTTTATCGCCGAATTACGGGTTAACATTTAACATGTCGTTAGCATGCGGGTCAGCATGATTATTTTTCAGTCGTCGTTTTTGGTCGTCAGGCTATGTCGAAGGCACGTTGTTCAGCTTCTCTGATGTAGCTCTTTACTTTAACTAAAGGGTTACGCCATGCGGTATTTAAGATAGTAAGGGTTGTTGGTATTTTACCAACTGACAACCCGAAATTGGATTTGTCATGTTGTAAGTTAGTTTTATTGTTGTGGCACTCAAAGAGATTTATAAGAACAGTCGCGATTTGACCCTTTGGGCCGGTGGCCGTGTATAACTATTGTCCAAGTGACAGGTCAAATTATGTCGCGAATGCATGTACAAATGACAGGTAGCTTTTCTGTTGAAATCAGCGCCCCATGGCGCATTTACATTCATTATTATCGAAGTGTTTAAGTGTAATTTATCATCATATCAGTAGGTATTATTAGAGTTGCAAGCATAGAAAACACATAAGTAGGTACCTAAGCTAAAGTGCAATAATTACATTACCTTCTTACTTAGCCATAGGTACCTACATAATGTGTCTAAATAGGATCAATTAATGTTTCTATGAATGAATTTTAATGTAATGCTGGTAAGAAGATGACGCCAATATCAACAATTGCATGTCTTATAAGAAGCATCTCGACCAGCTGTCAATAATTCTCTAATTATTATTATGTATTGATAGGTGAATTACATTAATTAAAATTAAAAGCACAAACTCAAACAAGGGTGTTACCAGAACAATCGATCAAACAACATTGATCGATAGGTCTGGTGAAGGCTTTAATTGATCGACGAATACAGTTCGATTGAACGACAGACTAATAGGTCCGGTAGCTACCAGCTAAAAGGGACCAGCTTATAACTATAAGAGACGTGACACACTGGCGGATCGGCCACGGGTTCACGGGGCTTGGCCGCTCCGCTTTAAAAACGCTCGCAATCCACCGTATGGCACCTCCCTAAGCGATCGACGATTACCGTTCATTCAACTTCGACTAATCCATCTTACCATCTATCGATGTCATCGATCGATGATCGATTCACGTAGAAACTATCTTGAGAAAACGAACTTCTTTGTTGCGTCCAGAAAACGAGTGATTTGATAATGACACGCGATTTGTAGTTCATTGCTCTTTATCTAAAAGCTATGTAAATACTGCATAGAATTCTTACAGCCATGAAATACAAATCGCGTGTAAAACGCGTCATTTGAACAAGGCCTTCATTTAAATAGAAAAATAATAGAACAATTTTTTTTGTAATTTAATTTATTGAATTTCTAGATTTTTTTTGTATTATGGATGGAAAGTAATTAAAATCACAACAACCAGTCAGTCTTATATCGCATCACATTTTACAATAATAAGAATTATATATTATTTTAACAATAATACGTGACTACAAATAATATAAGTAGGTACAGGACGAATGTTCTAAAATTAATCAAATCTTATAACAAAAATAAAACCTTTTCAAATTTTTATTTTGAATATTCAAATAAATAATATATATAAGGTGTCAAACATGTACACAGATAGTTATATACCTACTTACGGTAAACGGTGCACGCTTTAATTGGAATAAAAATAACTTTTCGGCCTCACAAAAAACCGGCGTGAAGCAGCACTGTGCTGTGTTTCGCTGCCGCGAGTGAGGGTACCGGAGGCCCAATCCGGGGGGAAAGGGAGGTTTAAAGGTTGGCACTTGTGACTCCAATGGTGTCGCTGGTGTCCATGGGCGGCGGCAATCGCTTACCATCAGGTGATCCGTCTGCTCGTCTGCCACCTATTACATAGAAAAAACTTTTTAATTATCTTATATTAATAAGTTGGTACTGGAAACCACATTTCTGTACCTAGAAGCCTATATCATGATTTTTCTTTTTTGGGATGCCAATTTCAACAACAATTTTCAAATTGTCTATAAACATTTAGAGATGCATTGCAATGTTTAATTGTCATGGTTTTAGCTAGATTTGAAGTTTAAGTAATTTATGGTTCAATTGTTATTTTTAATTTCCATTTTATGGTAAATTTATGGAACTATGTTTCGTTTTTGAACCTAAATTCGATATTATTTCTTAGCTAAGCCATTTTGAAACAGATCTCTTCTTCTCAAACTTTCGCCTCCATCCTTTTAGGCCGTGAAGACCCAGGCTTTATTTCCAACCCGAATAAGGATGTCTTGGAAAATGAAGCCTAAAAAAGCCACAAAGTTTAAGACATTATAGGTACTACACTTATATTATAAAGGCAAAAGTTTGTGAATCTTCACGCGCAAAGGGCTGGACCAAATTCGATAAAATTATGTATGCAGAAAGCTGGCATCCTGTATTAAGACGTGGGCTAATTTTTGATTTGGTAATTTTAAAGTTAGAGTAGAACCTAGACTAATAGCAAACAGCAGGTAATTGATATTTATGTCAAACCGGTTATTCTATAATACAATTTTATAATTATTCATTTAGATTAAATCAAAATAGCGGAAGATACGGCACGTCCCTTCAATGAGGGTTTTCGCGTATGAAAAATCCGCTAGATGGCGTAATATTGGACTGAGGTCCAACATCAACCGCATTGGTGGTTTAGTTTGTCAAATTGACGTTTTGACAGATCACATTTAAAAATAACCAATCACATTGTAATGGACCTCACTCCTACAGTACTCCGTCTAGCGGATTTTTCACACGCGAAAACCCTCATTAGACAACTGAAAATGGATCTATTTGTTTTGACTTCAGCGTGAGGTAGTCATCAAACGTGCCATGCGTCATGTCAAAAGGAGAAAGTAGAGTGAACTATATTTTTTTATATTTTTATGCTGACGCTATCGCTGTGTAACGTGATGTCACTTATCTCGTCACACATTAATATATCGTATATTTCTATCTCGCTCTGCAAAATGGTGATCAAAACATTAAATGAATTTAGAAAACTTTTCTTGTAACTTATGAGTGAAATATGATGTCATGAGATTTGATTTTCTTTTTGAATAATTTGTACAACGCGTAAAAGCGCACTGAGGCATTATCCTTTATCCCACCTAAAACATTCCTTAAATGTTTTCTGTTACCTATCTTCCGCTATTTTAATTTAATCTAAGATTACTAGCGATCTCCCTGATTTCGCAGATTTTCATAGTGACTCGCTCGTTTATCGCATAAAAATATACAGATTACGAAAATCCACCGACAAACACATTAACTCTGATAATGAACTTGTAAGCTCCTAGGCATACATCATTTAGAACCACAATATCGATATAGACAATCTCATTCTCTAAACAATATAATCAGTGCCAGAACAATGAGATCATCTAATAGGTACTAATTACTTAGCAACCAAGTAAAAATGAATTTATTGACAGACCCCATAAATAAAAAGATAAATTTTGATGTTGTATTCGATCTCTGGGAGTTTGTGGTACAGTCAACTCCAAAAATATGTATACACTTTAGCACGTTGTCACAATATATAATATAAGAAAGTAAACCTCTACTTTCTTATAGGTAAGTGTGACAAGGTCCTAAAGTGTATACATATTTTTGGAGTTGACTGTACCATCCTTCCATAGTATCTACAAGGGAATCCCTTAGTTTGGTTAGTTTTTTTTAAACAATAAAAAGTTTATTTCATAACCAGTTTACAGTATACCAACTAAGACACGGCAACAATTCTATTACTGACTAACAGTATGGTCTTATTTGTAGTCGCAACAAATATCTGTTGAAGATGAAGGTATACAAACAAATTAGTAACTCACATTGCTAATACATATAATAGTAAAGTCCTTGAGTGGAGACCGCGACTCGGTAAGCGTAGTGTAGGACGCCCTGCGACAAGATGGGATGATGACATTCGAAGGCTGGCTGGTGTGGGCTGGATGAGAGTGGCCGAAAATCGGGAGTAGTGGCGTGCATTCATCATCGTCAGCCCATTTAAGTCCCCACTGCTGGGGCACGGGCCTCCCTCAATCACATGGGGGGTAATTGCCATACTCACCACGCTTGGCAGACGGGTTGGCGAGGGTTTTGATATAAATGCAGAGTTTTCCTTCTCTGGGTGCTGATGATCATGCCAGCAGCTTTACCTTAGTCGCCTTTTACGACACCTCGGTAAGAGTGAGGGTGGCCTATTCTACTCTGCCGGGGACCACACGGCACCTGCCGGGGACCACACGGCACAAGTGGCGTGCATTAGGGGAGACCTATGTCCAGCAGTGGACGAGTGTGGGTTGCTGATGATGATGATGATGATGATGATTGCTAATACTCCCTGATGAGCCTACACTGCGCGTTGCACTTCGGGTGCCTCTTGGCCTGGCCGGCGCTCGTCAGGGCCTCGATGTCGAGCTCGGCTCGCGGCTCGAGTGTGTGTGCGGCGGCGCGCACGGCAGGCAGGTCGGCGGGTTGTACGACGCCGGCCTGCAGGTAGCCGAGCACGTGCGGCACGTGCTCGGAGACTATCCTCTTGCGCTCCTCTGCGACTTCGGCGCGCCTGGCAGCAACAATTTTTTAAGGTAGATAGATAGATAGATAGATAGATAGATAATTAATTTATTGCATCAAAGGACACACATGCATATACAACCCGTGCGGATAAAGAATGGGATCAGAAATGGCGGCGCATCTATTCACTTCTCGCTCGCACACTATTTGCGTCTATACTCGCACGTGCGAGTATAGACGCAATTATTTATCCCATTCTTTATCCGCACGGGTTGTATATGCATGTCATCATGTACATGTATATGCGTCTATACTCGCACTCGTGGGGTGCGAGTATAGACGCAATTCTTTATCCCATTCTTTATCCGCACGGGTTATATATGCATGTCATGTATATACGTCTATACTCGCACTCGTGGGGTGCGAGTATAGACGCAAATGGTGTGCGAGCGAGAAGTGAAGAGCAAAACACTGATCACTGATGAAAATCAGTGTTTTGCTGTTTGACTGTGTCACGTGTACACGTGGCGCACCATAAATACCGAGTCAAGTCATTGGAAGTAGGTACAATAATAGCTAATGATAATCATCTTAATACTTTACTAAAAACTTGTGTGACATAGTATTATTGCAGATACGACGTAAGACAGGTCAGCACTAGGATTAATATGAATAGTCAAAATGTTGAAGTAATTAATTCTACAGTATTTCTAGGCGTCACGTTAGACAAGCGTCACGTTCAAAATTACAGTGGGGTCCTCATATTGCAGCCCTGGCAGGGCGACTTAGTTCGGCTGCATATGCAGTCAAAAAAATAAGACATCTGACCGATATTGAAGCAGCCAGACTTGTGTATTTCAGTTATTTCCATAGCGTTATGTCTTTTGGTCTGCTGTTATGCGGCTCTGCGGCTGATATTCAAGCTATTTTTGTGCTACAGAAACGAGCTGTCAGGGCCATATACGGACTTAGGCCACGAGACTCGCTTAGAAACTTGTTCAAAGAAATTAACATTTTAACATTAGCATCACAGTACATCTTTGACTGTATTATGTATGTTTATAAAAATTTAGAAAACTTCCCTCGAAAATCCGACAACCATAACCTAAATACTAGAAATAAACACAAGCTTGCTGTTTCACATCTCAGACTTCATAAGATTGGTAATTCATTCGTAGGAATGAGTATTAAAATATTTATTAAGTTACCACAAAAGCTTGTTGATTTACCAATGCCTAAATTTAAAACATGTTAAAAATTATTTAATGGCAAAAGCCTATTATACAGTTAATGATTACTTAAATGACAAGAATTTGTGGAAATGATAAACTGTTCGCCTACACCCATGATACTGCACTTAAAAAAATTTGGTGATTAAAAAGAGTAACGGGAGAGGGGAGGGAAGGAAAGAGGGCCAGAGGAAGGAAGAGAAAGAAAGGGAACGAGAAGGGGGGGGGAGAAAAGAAAGGATAGGGAGGAATAGAGGAGGAGAGGGGGGAGCGAAAGGAGAGCGGTGAATGAAAGCGAGGAAAGAAGGAGACCACGAGAAGGAGAGAGTGGGTGGAAGGGGGGAAGAGTGGGAAGAGAGGGGAGAGAAGGAAGAGGAAAACAAGAAAGAAAAGAGGGGAGACAAGGGGGGAAGTGGTGAAAGAGAGAAGGAGGCGGAGAGGAGGAAGGGGTGGGAGCAGAAGAGTGGAAAGAGAAACAGAGAGGGAAAAAAAGGACAGAAGGGGGTGAGGAAAAGGGGAGGACGAAAAAAAAAAAGAGAAAGAAAGAAGTGAACAAATAGGGAAAAGGAAAGCGAAGGAAAAAAAAGAAAGGAGCGGGAAAAAAAGAGAGTAGAGGATAGGAAAAAAAATAAAAAAAAACAAAAAAAGAGGGGAGGGAAGGAAGCAGAAAAAGAAGAAAGATGGGAGGGAGAAGCGGGAGGAAGAGAAAGAGAGGGACACGGGAAAGAGCGTGAGAGATTTGGACGAGGGACCGATGGGAAGAGGAAGGGAGAGAAGGAGGGAGCGGGACGAGAGAAAAATAAGGGTAGAGGGAAGAGACGGAGAGGAATAAGATGGAGAGAAAGGGGGGGGGCGAGGGGCCAACACAAGGGTGCGGCGTGGGCATAGAGCCCAGCGGGAAAGACAATAGAGGGCACCACACAACACCGTAGCACAGCGAGACCACTATTAATGAAGGAACGAGTAACGCGTACCTGTACGAATCTAGCTTCCGCGAACGGAGTATTGCACACTAAACTCAATACTCCCCCTCAGGAGACTAGAAGCAAAACTGCCCTCGTATCCTGGTCTAAGCAGTCGTGCATACCCTGTACCTAAGTTACTAAGCAATTGGGTAGTGTCTCACCACCGAAAACACTTGTATCTTAGAGAATACAAGGGTTAGAGGGGAGGCTTCGTTACCTTATGGAACGGGAAGATCTTGAGCCATACAGACTATGCGCAAACGCATTAAATATCCTCAGTCAGAGGTGCCGTTAATGAGAAATATTGAATTAAAGAGTAGGTACCAATTTTCGCTATCAGGTAACAGTGCAACCATAAGCGGAAGTCGGAAGACCTTAAGCGGTGAGGTCTTTGGAACCTTGCTCAGGAGGTGAGGATTTATAGAATCATGTATCACCAACCTGGAATTCCTCTGAAGGACGCAGTGCAGCATCGGAGCCAGTTACTCTGGATTTATACTGTTGAAGCTCCACGACGTTCTCCCACAGCTGGACAGTGACTTCAGAATGACCTGAGATAAGGGGTAGGGGTAATCTGCGGGACAAAGTTATATTTGCCAAGATGGCAACGAAGGTCGCGGACGACCTCTGTGGGGGATCGGCATTTCGCCAAAGGCCAGAGAAAAGCAGGTGACATGCCCGTTGTGCGAATTGGCACCGTTTAGGGCGAAGCGGACCCGGCAACATCTTTGGCCATGACGTATGATCCTCTTCCACGAGATGTGCAAGCATATAGCTTTCAGGTCACGGTTTTTCGCTCGGCCAGGATTAGCTTATGGGTGGTACATAAGGCACAAATTTTGCTTGATACCCCAGGACTACGTGGCATTGGCGCATCACCGCGATACGAAACTGGACTCCGTTGTCCTAAATAATCCTGCGAGGTAAACGACCGCATAAAATATTCCTCGAAGAGGATTCGAGCACAGCTTCTGCTGACGCTTCTTTGAGCGAGTACAGTTCCGTCATCTGGTTGCTCGATCTTCAACGGAGTAAGATCCACCGGGATCCCCTGGTCTCCTTCGTGAACGGGCCAAAAGATCATAGCGATTACCTAATTACGCTGGTTCATGATCGGAGTTGGGGAAGCCTTGAGGCTTAGAGTTGGTGGCTTATACAAACGCTGGCAGGGATGCAGGACTGACGTAAGTCAGAATTATTGCGCCGCATCTGTGAAATAATACAGCTGAGAACCTTGTGGTACGTTCCCTGTCAATGCCTGGATGCGCCGGCAAGTGGTGAGTCGTGATAGCTCTTTTAAAATGTCTGCCACTTGGCGGCTGGAATTACTAATTGAGGGGTTTCGCTCTCAGAGTCCGGATTGTAGCGGAACAGGACGCCTTAGGTCCATGACGGTAACCCCTTCCTAAACCATCTCTTGGCAGCTAAATCGTCGGTAAGTTGAGCTCCTTTATTACCTTTTCAATTTCAGGATCGGCGAGTTGCTCTGACGGAAGTTGACTAGGTGTCTTCGTGGGCAGATCGCAGATGCGAATCTGATCCAGATGCCGCAGTCTTCGCGAGTTTCGCCGGAACCAAATTGGTCTGCTGAGGGTGTCTGCCACAACGTTCGCTTCCCTGGAGTATACTGAACTGGATGTCAAAGGTTGGAGTCCAAAGCCCAACGGACTAACCTACCTGCTGGCGATTTAAAGATTAGCAGCACGCAGGGTGTTGATGATCGCTGCCAATGATGACTGGTTGGCCGTCTAGGTAGGGACCGAAAAAACGTTACTACAGCCACATACAGCGAGTGCCTTCGGCGGTTGTCGAGAGTAGTTGCGCTCTGATGCGCGTTAAGAAGTTCGGCTGGCGTATTCCAATCGCCTTTCTGATTACCGTAACCCTGTATTTAAAAACTGCGCCTAAGGCGTAGTTACTTGCGTCTGTGCGCAGAATGAAAGGGCTGGTTAAAATCGGGCTATGCACCAGAAATTGGAGCCGTATGGGTCAATAGACGCTTGATGCTCGTTAAATGCTTGGACCGACTAGGGCCCCAAGTCCATACTTGATTTTTACGATGTTTAAGCGTGTCAATGCGTCGGAGGAAACTTGGAAAAATTCGGTATGATTTACGCAAAACCATGAGGCACGTCTGCAGAAAGGTTCGCAGGTGTTTAAGGTTTACCTGGTTCCTTCATCTCGAGGACAGAACTCACCTTTCTGGTCGGGAAACACCATTCTGTGTTATAACGGGGCCGAGGGTTATTTGACGCTTTCTCTAGCGAACGCACACTTACTCCCCGATGGACGTGGAGGTGAACTCGGCGAGACGTTTTGAACAAATGCCTCGAGGTCTTGCACGATGTTGTGGGAGACCTCCTTCAGAGATCACCAGGAGGAGGATCGTCAAGGTAAGCGAGTGAGAGTTACATTTTGTAGAGCTGAGCAGACGCAGGCGATTATGAGCGCTGGAAGGTCGCTGGCGCGTTCGTAGTCCGAACGGCATTTTTGAATCGGTAGACCTAGGGACAAACAAAAGCAGTTTTGTCTCTGTCACACTCGCGATACACTCACCTCGCCAGTAGAACGACCTGAGGTCCGGGTACTCATGAAGCAATCCCGTTTGGTGCTGCTGCAGCAGTCATCGATGCGAGGCATCGGGTAAGTACGGACCTGGTGACTGCATTCAGGGACGCTGTAGTCGACAGAAAGGATGGAGCCGTAGGCCTTCGGCACAATAGTGCCGGAGAACACCAAGCTGATTCGCATCCTCGATGACGTCATCCTGTAACATTTGTCTATGCTACCTTCATAAAGCTCCTTCTTTGAGGGATTCAGGCGGTAAGGAGGCACTGCTATCGGCGGATGGTCTCCGTCTCGATGGATGTTCCGGAACGGAGTCGGCGCTCCCCCTGCTCTGAAAAATATGCGCGTGCCCTGGAGAGACATCAGCGAGAAGCTTGGCGCTCTGCCGGATTGAGAATGATAGCCTTTAGTCGTCCCTAAGGAGACCTCTGTAGGGAAGCACAGGACCCGGTACGAGAGGTAGGTTCGAAAGATAGATTATATTAATCGTACTATTTTCGCTAAGTACCAAATAGCTTTGTAAATTGACAACCTTAGCAGCTGTAATAAAATCAATACCCAGAGAGTCTCATTATTTGTGGCATCAGGAAAAATCAGAAATGGAATGGTAATGAGGGTTCTGTTCTAAACGCACGGAAGGTGGTGGTAAGCACCTTCATGGGCAGGACTACGCAGTCTCAGCGAGTTTACTTCGCGCGAAGAAGGGAGGAAGACGAGGAGACCGCAGCTAAGAAGGAGAGCATATAGAGTATGACCGGCACCATGTTTGCGGCGGTAATCAATTAGCGCGGAGCCTTTGTGACCGGAAATAATATTAAAAATAGGACGTAAGTCACGACCTTATGGCGATAGTCTACGAAGTTACTAACGCACGAGCACGCTACATCATCTCCGTACACTTTCCATTAGATTGAAAACAAGACATTCTTTTAAAATTGCACTGAGCACAAATGTGGGTAAAGACTGAGTTACTGATCATCAACTATATTGTGGCCAAAAATCTAAATTCTCACAAAAAAAATATTTTTAAAATTGCACTTTACAACAGTTATGTAAGGATGTGCGAATATGATTATTAATGTACGGTGACAAATTACTTTGATCGCACAGGAAAGAGAAAAAATTACATTTTTCTAAATGCACTTGCTACATATTTGCAAGGCTTCAGTATACTGCGAGTATTATGCAATGGACACAGTATAATCATTCTTCACAAGGAAGAGAAAAATTACTTTTTTTTTGGAATTGCGATTACACCTCTGTAAAGGATGTAGTATACTGTACATTATTGCACTGTGACACGTTATCATCGTGTTCGACAGAATGATGAAACATTTAAATCGCATTTATAGTTTTGTAAATAAGAGTCATGCTGACTAATATTGCACTGTGACACACTAACATATCGTCACAGGATCTGACAAATCGCTCTTACATGACAAATCATGTAAGCAAATATACCTCGATAATGTAGTCACAATGCCACGTGCATGCACGTGCTCCATAGATCCATATCAAAGATTGCAAAGATATCGCGAATCTTACCTGAATCATGGGTAGAGAACAGGATATGATTATTAGGACACTGTGACGCGCTATTATCCACTACTCACAGAAGTGCACCAATTATGCGCTACTTGATTCATGTAAGGAATAGTCTTGCTGATTATTACTGCACTGTGACAAATTACAATGATTCTCACAGGAAAGACAAAAATTACATTTAGGAAAATTGCACTTACAAGATTTTTTGCAAGGAATCAGTATGCTGACTATTACTGCACTGTGGCGTATTAACACCTACACAGGATTTAAAATTTTTGCGCTTACGACATTTTTCTGATGGTAAGGATTCAGCATACTGTATGTAATTACTCTGTGGCAAATGATCACGAATTATATCACAGGATTGTTTACGATTGCGCTTACTACGTTTTTGAAACGGTAAGGATTGAGTACACTTACTAACATTATTACACTGTGGCAGCTTATCATAGCATCGTTTATCAAATAATCTGTTATCGGTTTTTGAAACCTTTGACTTTGAAATAGGACGATTTAGCACAACGGGGTTAGAACTCGGCCGTCGGGTATCCTCATTATATGATGTCGCGTTATCACACCTAGTAGTAGGCGGTTTGGAACAGGGCGCGCGTTTTAAATTTGTGTCGTTATCAGACGAGATAGGAATATAAGAATTTTGAGCACTATTCGAATGAGACACTTTAGAGTTAGCGAGATTATTTGATGAACGACTATTAGATTTATGATTACGACAACTTTTCGCCTTGAAGTCTTTAGGAACCGAAGTTAAGCACTGATTTTTATTATGATTACGGGATTCGACACTATAAAAGGGATCACTGTTACACTTTTCACGCACGGATAGTTATTATGGGAGGAGGACTCACCTAGGGTCTGTAACTTACGGCACTGGTCTCTGGTGTGTCCAAACCTCTTGCAATACGAGCAGGTGACTCGCTGCTGCCTGCTCGTCGTCGGAGCGGCGTCGGTGGCGGGTGACGGCTGCGGCGGGGATGGTGCGGCAGGGGCCGCGCGGCTGGAGGCGGGCGCGCCTCGCGGGCCGCAGGCGCCGCTGCGGGCCCGGCAGGGGCGCGCGTGGCGCGGTGTGGGCGCGCGGTGCTGCGGAGACGGGTGCGCGCGGCACCGCGGAGCCCGGGGCTGCGCGAGGGGCCGCGGACGTGATGGCGCGCGGATCTCGCACGCTCGGCGTAGACTTGTACACGTCGCTCTCCCCCTGGCTGTCTTCTATGTACCGCGCATGACGCAGTAATTCCTTGAATGTGTCAAACTCCTCACGGCGCAATCTCTTTCTAATTTTGCTATGTAACAGGCCGTAGACCATGTCCAAGCTGGCCTTTTCTGTAATGTCGCCAATTGGGATTTTTAGATAGTAAGGCGCGGCTGCGCGCTACAAACATATCCGTATTTTCTTCTAGTGCTTGCGGACTTGCGAAAAGTTGAATATAAATGCGGTGGGGCGGGCGGCGGTCACCGTAAGCGCTGATTAGGTTGTCCTTAGCTTGCGCCCATGTGGTAATTGAAGCTTTCACACCCAACCACCACGTAGCTGCTCCATCAGTTAATAAATAGGCGAGGCCGCGGATAATGTTAGTGCTACTAACTTGCGCGCACTCGCTGTACGCATCCACAGCGTCCACGAAGGCCTCCACCGACTCGTGCGGCTTACCGGCGAAAGTCGCTTTGCAGCGCGTCAAGGTGCCTTCCTCCGGGAATAGGCACCGGAGTTGATGAATTCGCCTGGGTCACCGTTAACATCATGTCTCGGAACGCCTCCGTTTGTGACCTTTGCAGTGCCTCAATTATTGAGGCGACGTTTTCGTTGGAAAACGTGCCAGTATGCGATGTGAGGTCGGCGCTCGGATGTGGGGCGGAGGCGCCGGCGTCGTCGGGGCGGGTTTGCCGGTCCGTCTTCGGCGTGGCCCCGCGGCGGCGTCCGCATGGGCAGAGGAGTGGGGAATGCGGGAATTGGCACCGCATCATCTCTGTCTCGTCCTCTCGTGATCATAGGCATGTTGGGCGATCAGTTTTCCGCCTACTTTCGCTGAACCCGATCTCTCGAAGAAAATTGACGTTTGGCGTCAGTATGGACGCCTACTTCCGAAGAATTTACGTTGGGCGCCAGTATGAGACGTGGGGTATCTCAGGGACAGAAAGAGAGTTCAAACGACGAAGTGGTTGAGAACGTTTATTCCGCACAACACAATATCACGAATGAACATCCAGTAACAACAAAGAAAGTAGGTTCACACACGAGTATAGGAAGCCACCACACCACCACAACACACAAATAGGTGAGGGACGTAATTATACAAGCCGACAGGCTGGAGTATGTGCGGCGCGCACGCGCGGTAGGTACCTATGTTCGAGGCGCGCGGGCGCGGACGGGCGCAGTCGGGCGCTGGCTCGCTCACACTGGCGGGAATCGCCGCCGGGAGAGTAATAATAAGCGACCGTTGGTTGCCGAGGGGCCCACACGGGTGCGCGTGGGGATGAGCGCGGGTAGAGGGACGCGTAAACGGCCTAGCACGAGTAAGGTACCTGTACCATTAGTCGGACGGTTTGCTATATGTCTAATTAAATTAAAAATTAATGATGCCTTATTCAATTGAATATCATTATTATCATAAATTTTAGAATTATGATTGTTTATACATAAATTATCGATTGAAATATATAAATTTATAACAGATATTGGTTCTAAATTAAACAAAATGATTTATTTATATAATTAATATTAAATCAATTATTTGACTGGCATAATTAAAAATAATTTAAATATAATATTAAAATAAGGAAATTATAATAATAAATATATAGAGTTGGTGCACGAGGCCTCAGGAACAGTCTACACCAATGCGGTAGGGTCATTTAAACCCTTCACCAGGCAACTAGACAGACATCATACTTATTATGTGATACAACATTGTGTACTCACATATTTGGCTCGACGTTTCGGCTACGTTACAACAGCCGTGGTCACGAGCGGACTGGCGGAGCACGGCGTAGGGCCGGGCTGTGAATCTTCGGACACCCTCACATTTTTTTGATAGTAACGTAGCCGAAACGTCGAGCCAAATATGTGAGTACACAATGTTGTATCACATAATAAATATCGTGTTAATTCCCGTCTTGATACATTATATAACTATAATTATAACTAATGCAACGCGAAAATCTAAAAAACTAACTAGACATAATTTATTTCATCGATTTTCAACCTTATCTCATCTGCACAAAGTTCAAAATCTGGTTGTCCCATGGTTAAGTACTTGTCTGGTTAAACGATTAGACATTTCAACGACTTCACTCTAGGAAACCTGTTTTTGATTTACTCGTATGACTTAGCGTCGTGACGAGCGCACGATTTCTACTGATTTTCCTTCGACATACGATATTCCGCATTTTTTGGGTCATTCGTCAACAACAAGTGACCTCACTCACTCTTAGATCGAGTGACTAAAAGCGAGCGGTAGAAGCAACGTCAAAATAGTTGTTAATAGCATTAAGCACAGACAAAATATACATATTTTTTTATAGCTCAAATGGTCCCACTGCTAGGCAACGGCCTCCCCTGCTCCCCATTCATTGCCAGCGTTTGCCAGTTACGGGAGAATTGGTCCAGGTCGTCACGCCATCTCTTTTTCGGCCTACCTCGTGGGCGACAACCATCTGCAGGCTGCCATTTCATGACAACATGTGTCCATCTCTCCGGGTGCATTCTCACAGTATGGCCAGCCCAGTTCCATTTCAGCTTTGCGGATTTTTCACCTACGTCCATAATGCCGGTTTGTGAGCAGATTATGGTATTTCGCACTGTATCAGCGAGTTTAATACCTAGGATGCTCCGCTCCTTAAAATGTCAATGTACCGTATTTTATTGGCAACATTGAAATCGAATGATTCAAAAATAAGGAAAATCGGCTTCAGGCGAATTAGAAGGCGAATGTGACTTACGTCGCATGCGACGACGCTAAGTCATACGAGTAAATCAAAAATAGGTCTCCATACTATTTATAAAGAGGCGAGAGAAAGAGAGAGAGAGAGAGAGAGAGAGAAAATGCGAAACATCATTTGCGCGACAGTCAATGCTATCAATTGGTACAGTGTGGTGTACTGTTGTGTGGATTTGAAAGTTCTGTATGTGTACAAGCCTATGCAAATAAAGATATTTTGAATTTTTGATCTGGTGTGTGACTAAGTCTAGAAACGAAATGCATAGAATCACATAGGAGCCAATTTCCGGAGGGAAATAGTTTATTTTTTATTTATTTTCTTTATTGTAAGGAAACATACAGAACCTAAAATAACACTATTTAACACACAAAAACATAATCTTAAACCAATTAAGTTTCCACTAATAACTAATATCATAAAAACCGCAACATGATGTTCGTAATATAAACAAAAAGGAAGAATTGAGCAATTGACAAATATCTACTTTGTAAAATCAGGAGACAATTTACCCACAACAGCCTTTTTGTACGCTCGCAGTGTAGTGTTAAATGGATCTAAGTCATTTCCCTCCGGAAATTGGCTCCCATGTGATTCAGATATAATATTTTCGCCTCTGGGCTTCAAGGGGATCCTCCAATAATTTTGTATTCTTTATCTGTCTTGCAATTTTTTTCGATATAACCAATTGGCAAAAAAGTACCTACCGATTTATACCGGGAATATAAGGGTATGTCGGAAAAATCACTGATTTTTTTTTATAATGACACGGTATATTGACTCTCCTCAGCCTTCTGATAAGCAAAAGAAGAGAATAGGGGCTATCGCGTGTGAAATATCCGCTAAATAGAGTGCCTGTGAACCAAGTCCAACATCATTGGCTGATTTATTCGTTAATTAACAATTTGACATATCGCGTCTTATAATACCCAATCACCTTGTAATTGGACGGGCCTAATAGATAGATAGATATACTTTGTTACACCAAAAATACGCCATCTTGCGGATTTTTCAAGAATGTCGTGAAAACACCTGTATAACCATGGCGCTACGTGACCATGAAAGTTTAAAACAATATATTTATTCTTTTTCCAAAATTAACTTGGTTTTTCGAAATTGACTTGTATATTTGAAACTTTTTCGGCTTGTTTCATCTACAGCGTGTGTATTTTATACGGGCGAATAATTAATCCAGCTATAATATCTGATCCTACGAATCGTATAAGATAATCATTTCATTAAATTTTGTGGTTAATTAGGTGTAATGATTTTTCTAAAGTGCAACCCAGCAGCAATGTATGCCGTCCAACTTTGTTTGACATGACAAGTGACATGAGTGTCATGTGACACTCGTATGACGTTTAGATACTTATGTCAACGTTAATTGATGTTATTAACGTTAACTACCAGTGGATGCAATACATTGCGTGCTCAATTATTTTGTATGAAAAAAAAAGTAGCTTAATTTCCTAAAGAAATGTATGTAAACAGGTTCCCTAGGTCCGATAGTAATCGCCATTAAAATATTCGCCCGTATCAAATAAACACGCTGTATAAAATATAGCAAGACGGATTATATTGGAGATCCCATGTATATAATGTATTTTCTTTTTTTTCTATATAGCCAGATACACTAACCAAGCCTTGTCGCAATCCCAGACGCTCTTGGCCCTGGCCTCCTCTAGTTCGTGGTCCTGCTTGCGCCGGACGGCGTTGGCCTGGATCTGCTGTTGCAACTCCATAGCGTAGATTCGATTCTTTTCCTTGCGCTTGCGCTCCTTCTCCAATTCTTTATCGTCGTCCGCGGCCATTTCTGCTTCTGCCTGTAATTTACAAAAGACAATAAGTAGTAGTCAAAACGGATGAAGCAATTCATAGGTGTGCCGCACGTAAGAGGAAAGAAATGATAGATACGTGAGGAAAGTTGTTTTTAAAACTTGCATAAATCCGGTCTTGTTAAAACTACTCCACCTGAACATTTGTCCATTAAGGTACATTAAGGTACATTCGCATAAAGGAAAAGAGGCCTATACTCACCTGTGGGTGCTACTAGGCTGATTGTGATGATGAGATGTTCGTGACATAGCAGATAATACATGCTGGCTCGACTATGTCGGATAGTTACGTGGGCCACAAACATCTGGGCATGCTCGTACCTATGCGTCGGGTCCCCATGGAAGGGGCATACCCAAAAAGTCTTGGCTTGATTTCGTAAGGGATCCTAAGTTAATCTTATCTTCTTCCTTAACTTAGCCTCCTTGACTCTATGCATCTTCTTGCTCTAAATTTGACTCAAATTTAATCAGCGAGCGAGAGTACGAGTGAACCCGAGCTCCAAAGTGACACATTGGGATGTAACCGTGAATAAATGCTGAGAAGACTACCACCTCAGTTACAAGTCCTACCTTCCTCCTCGGCCCTGTCCTCAGCAGCGCGTATGCTTCTGGTCTGCATCCGACTGGTGAGGGCGGCGTTGGTCCCAAGTCACACGTGCTCCTCTTTAGCTTTTTACGATGTCATCTTAAACATTATTCTTAAGAATCTACTAATACTACCACCAAGATGTCCTTGACATAATAGACAAACTGCAAGAGCCCCTGCTGGTTCAGCTATATCGGATAGTAACGTGGGGAACAAACGTCTGGCCATGGAAGGGGTAGACCCAAAAAGTCTTGGCTTGATGGTAGAAGGGATCCTCAGTAAATAGTCATACCGTCTTGCTAAATTCCGTCTCCATAACTTTACTCTCAGCAGTAGATATCTTGCTGGTTCTCGAACGCCAAGATGTCGTCTTGAACGTTCTTCCCTACTTAGAGAACCTTATTAGAGCAGAGCAGAGCAGCCGCGGACAGGATAAAGATCCTGTCCTCGGCTGCTCTTATCTTCCTAGTCTGCATTTGATTAGGGAGGGCAGAATTGGTGTCGTGTCATTCTCCGTCAGCAAGATGTCGACCTAAACGTCCTTCTCCAAAAACTGTTGATACCACTCGGTTGTTAGCCTCACTTTCTTCCTAAACTCAGCGTTCTTGGCTATATATATATATATATATATATATATATATATATATATATATATATATATATATATATATATTTATTATCTAGATATATGTATTTATACTATAAATTTAGTTAATCAATACCTGAAGGTTGTCTGGTAGAGATCGCTCCCAGCGATAAGACCGCCTAAATTGTACATTGTATCTCTGTATAAGCATAAATATATATGTATGTAAGCTTTAAAGTTTTGTATGTTGTGCAATAATGAGTATCTATATATCTATCTTGGCTCTGTCGTGGCCGCACGCTCACCAGCCAGACTACGGCTTTCTGCGATGTCATCCTAAACAATTTCTCCAGAATCCATTGATACTACCACTTAGAGTCCTTGACAAGACAGCTTAGCTTTGTCGGATACTTACCCAAAGAGGCTTGGCTTGATGGTGCAAGGGATCCTCAGATTTTCGGCCACTCTCATCCAGCCCACACCAGCCAGCCTTCGAATGTCATCATCCCATCTTGTCGCAGGGCGTCCTACACTACGCTTACCGAGTCGCGGTCTGCACTCAAGGACTTTACGGCCCCAACGGCTGTCAGTTCTGCGGCTAATATGACCAGCCCACTGCCACTTCAGTTTGCTAATTCGGTGAGCTATGTCGGTGACTCTGGTTCTCTGTCGGATTACATCATTTCTGATGCGGTCCTTCAGAGATACTCCGAGCATAGCCCTTTCCATAGCTCTTTGAGCGACTTTGAACCGGTGGACTAGTCCAGCCGTGAGTGTCCACGTCTCGGCACCGTAAGTCATGACCGGAAGGACGCACTGGTCGAAGACTTACACAAGATAATAGTCTTACCATCTTCCTAAACTCAGCCTCCTTGACCCTATCTTCAGCTACTCGCAGTTTTCTGGCGCGTATCTGGCCGGTGAGCGCGGCGTTGGTCTCGAACCGCACGCGCTCGCGCTTGGCTTTTTGAGCGATGTCATCTTGAACGTTCTTCTCGAGAAACTCCTGCTCCTGGAGGCTTTTAATTATGTTCTCTCGTTCTAGCCGAGTCGCCTGGAACAGTGGAAATAAATACCTAATTTGCATACAAAAAAAATGTACAAAAATTTGTATGAGAAACTTTTTTAGGGACCGTGTCGTCGTTATTGAGAACGGGAACAGGCGTTGATGTAATTAAACTCCGTAGGTACTAACTGTGTTTTTATTTTCCGATTGCGAGACCATGATTACAATCTATTTCGTATCAACAGACTATATGCTGGCGACTATATATCTATATCTCTGGTTGGCCGGTTCTTACCAGTGTACCAACTTAAGGATACCAAAATACATACAATCATACCAACTAAACGGAGTTGGTCCGAATCGTGTTCTTAATACTTAATGTGATAATAACACAAGGTCACCAACAAAACGGGATTGGTCCGAATCGTGTCCTCCACACTTTCATAAACTCAAATACCACTTTATAGATAGATAGATATACTTTATTGCACAAATTTAACCGTGGGAGAGCTACGCTTCGGAGTGACACCACGGCCTCACGGAAAACCGGCGCGTGAAGCAGCACGGTGCTGTGTTTTGCTGCGGGAGTGAGGGTACCGGAGGCCCTATCCGGGGGAAAGGGTGGTTTAAAAGTAGGCAGGCACGCACTTGTGACTCCACTGGTGTCGCGGGTGTCCATGGGCGGCGGCAATCGCTTACCATCAGGTGATCCGTCTGCTCGTCTGCCACCTATAAATTAAATGTGTAAAATTTGTATTAGAAACTTTCATAACCTCAAATGCCTCTTTTTCATTTTTATAATATAAACATTTTTTTATCCTAAAATGATTTTTTTAACACGCTTTCATTCATAATCATCATATCAGCCCACATCCACTTGTATCTTTTTCTGACTTGCACTGCCTTACCCCTTTTCTTAATTCGCTATACTTTTCCTCTACCCCGAGGTTGTCTGGAAGAGATCGCTATTAGCGATAAGACCGCCTACATTGTTTTAGTATAATAACTTAGGCTAAGATCTGTAAATTTTGTGCAATAAAGTGTATCTATCTATCTATCTATCCACCCACTGCTGAGTATAGGCCTCTTCTTTATCCCGTCGTCTTCTTTACGCTTTCATTAGGTTTATTCCAAGGATCCATCTTCCAAGGATCATAAGATCATGAAAAGTGGCTGCTGTATTTTGTTCTGATGACAATACAATAATATGTACTGCTGAGTTGATCTGATGATGGATCCGAAAGGTATTAACTGGAACTTCAGTTGGCCAAACATGCGCACCGCGACATATATCTGGTGGTTAATTGAATGAACGAAACCAGTGTAGCTATATAAGAAAACAAATGTATATTTCAAATGGGCAACACTGGTTTGTCTACACGAGTAATCCTTTGTCTACCACGAGAAATTTGTCGATCGTGATGCGCATGTTAAAGAAAAAGACATTAGTCGATATCGACAAATTTGTCGTATCTCTTCCGTGACATATCTCGCGATGGCATGTTAGCCCGACATGATAGAACATCGTATCATAGCTGTATTTGAATTTGTCAGAAACATCTTGTAATGTAACTTTGACCACGATTAAGTTTCAAGTTCTGATGAAACAGCCTGAAGATATGAACTGGCATTCCATGACGGTATATCGTAGCATAGCCGTGTTCGGACTTGTTACAAAGGTCATGTAATGAACTTTAACCACGATTAGGTTTCAGGTCTGATAATGAAGTCAGAAGATAGGCCCTGGTATTCCTGGATCATGGGCCTTGTTGGTATTAAATAAGTATACAGTTTCAAAAAATCTAGAGAAACACGTCCTTATAAATTCACGTAAAAACTAAAAATATATTATGGGTTGTACAAGTTGTCTCTAATTTCTGGACTGAAGTGGAAACATAATTAAAATATTTGATTACAAAAGCGTGGGGTGCTAGAACAGGAACCTGCTTCCCATAAAATCACTACTTGTTTTCTAAGCAAATTCTAAAAAAAGAATTGCCTGTTGCAGCGCCCCACGCTTTTACAATATAATATTTTAAATAAAATCACATAGCTTATACTTCAGTCCAGAAATAGAGACAACTTGAAGGATGATTTATTTTTGGTTTTTACGTGAATTAACAAAAGCGTGTAATTCTATTTTTTTTTTAAATTAGGTAACCTCACCTCGTCAGCTAATATTTTGGCACAAATCTTTTGATTCAATTCTTCCTTTAGGTGCATTTTCCGTTCTCTCTCGGCGACACTGAAAATATTTTTTCTTATATTAGCCTCTCAAAACATAAATTTGACCGTGGAAGAACCACGCTTTGGCATGAATACCACGGTCTCATAGAAAACTGGCATGAAGCAACGTCTGTCTGTGTCGTGTTCCGCCGATTGAATAAGGGTACCATAGGCATAATCCAGCAGAATTGGGCTTTAAAGGTTGGCAGCGCACTTGTGACTCCTAGTGTTGCGGGTGTCCATGGGCGGCGGCAATCGCTTACCGTCAAGTGATCCGTCAAAACAGAGCGCATTAAACATTTCGAGTGTTCAACATTTTGAGAAATCTACATTATGAGTTCGTCGGATGAAGGCTGTTTATCTCGCTATGTAGGAAGCTGGCGCTATGGGTCTAATATTTTGTGCGGGCTGGCTCAGAGTGTATTGCACTTAACAGATTTTTACATCTCGCGATTCAACCGACAGTTTTGGTCGCAACTTGTGCCGTGTAGTTATTGTGTGTCAGCGAGCTGTGTATACCTATAGCTCTTTACAGTGACTAACAAGGCAGAGCTCCTGTCAGCTGCGGCTTTCCTCTGCTCCTCGATCCCCACCAACTGTTTCGTGAACGTCACCATCTAGCGCCTGAACGTTGGGACGGCTTTGGACGCAAGTGGGAATGCCACGCTGTAATGAAGCATACTCACGTGGCAGATCTCATGTCGTCTGTGGCTTTCCTCTGCTCCTATATCTGCCGCTCCTTGATCACCACCATATGCTTCTCGAACGTCACCATCTCGCGCATGATCCAAACGACGGATTTGAAATTAAGCTGTGTACTTATTTTCTGCCGGTTGCGGGTTTTCAGCTGAAGTTCAAACCCGCAAAAACCCGGAGCTGTGTATACCTATTGCTCTTTTCAGTGACTCACATGGCAGAGCTCCTGTCGGCTGCGGCTATTCTCTACTCGTCGATTCCCCGCCATCTGTCTTCTGCTAGGCAAAGGTCACAGCTTTGCACGCAACTTGTGCTGTGTACTTACTTTGTGCCGGCGGGCTCAGTGTCTATGTGTGTGTATGTGAGCTCATATCAGCTGCGAATCTCCTCTGCTCCTCTATTTGCCGCTCCTCAATCACCACCATCTGACTCTCAAACGTCACAATCACGCGCATGATCTAGGCGACGGATTTAAACGGCGGGCTCAGTATGTACCTATTAGTCTTGATAGTGACTCACATGGCAGAGCTCCTGTCGTCTGCGGCTCTCCTCTGCTCCTCTATCTGCCGCTCCTCGATCACAACCATCTGCTTCTGCTTCTGGCGCCACGCGTCGCGCGCTGCAGCGAACGTCACCATCTCGCAACGCATCTTCTCCGTCTGCGTGCGTTTCTGTTGCAGCTCCCTGAAATTTTTAAAAACAGATAATAGGCTATTTGACAAAATTCTGAAAACTATCTTAGGGTATTCATTTGTTTATAAGGAGCCCTAAAAAATACTTTTCTGTTTTTATTTTAGATATTTTAATAAAAAAACGAAAAAGAAAATGCAATATTCAAATATGCCGCAAAAACGCGTCTTTTAGCAATATGGCGGCCGATGACGTAGATTGTCCATAAATAAACATTGAGCTTGTTGGTGTTTCAGTGTTTCTTTCAAATAGTTTTGATAGATTCTTTTTTGTTTATTTCTTCCTATGAAGGAAAGGCAATCAACCATAGGCTACTGCCTATAAAAACGGCCCGTGACGTAGATTACGCGTAGGTAAGTCTACTGACTTACGCGTAATCTACGTCACGGGCCGTTTTTAGTCACGTGACCCCTGATAAAAAAATAATAATTTTAGAAGACGAATTTTGATGAAATAATGCAATATTTTTATCTCGCGTTGTTACAAATCGCTCGACAAAAAATATATTAACACTGATGTTATAAAAGAAATTTATATTTTTATCACTGTCAAATAGCCTATTAAATCGTGCTCCACTACATAATATAAAACAAACTCTGTAAAGATAAAAATAAAAAATTCTTTACTCAATTTAGGTCCACACAGAACACTTATGAATGTCAAAATAGGTGCATAATATCTACAGCTGTCCTTGTTTATGCTTAGATCTTTATAACTACGCAACGGAATTTAATGGGGGTTTTTTATAATAGGTAGTGTCATTCAAGAGAAAAGTCTTATTAATAATATTATTATAGTATTTCCCGACGGGTATGACTTAGAGACCTTTAAGAGAAGAGCGTACCTGTCTTTTTAAAAGGCCCTGCAACACATTAGCGATCTCTCTGATTTCGCGGATGTTCATGGGCGGCGTTGATTACTTTCCATCAGATGACTCGCTTGCTCGTTTGTCCGCCTCTAGCAGAAAAAAATACATGAGGAACACTGATAATTCCAGAGGTTTCTAAGTGATATAGTAAATAAACTCGCCATATCGCCCAGTGTCATGTATGGAGACACTGCTTTGAGAAAGAATGTCCCGAAGCGAAGTGAAGGCGGGCCGTACATTATAAACGCGAAAGATTTTGACGATGTATGTTAGTATGTTTGTTGCTATTTCACGCAAAAACTACTAAATGGATTTTGCTGAAACTTCGTGGAAACATCGTGAGGAAACCTGCACGTCTCGGATAGTTTCTGAAATTTGTAACCATGATTCAGTTGGTCTGGTTTCCCTGTTAAAGGGTGGCAAAGGACAGACGGCAGTCGCTTTATTGTAATTACCAGACTCTACAAAACAAGAATCCTGGTCGAAGCGTACCTTAGGATTCACAGCGATAGCTTTGGACGCAACTGTGAATTACACGCTAAGATCCCAAAAATATGTTTTTTGGGTAGGTAGATTCGAGTTAGAGCTTGAAAAAAACGTATCGTACGTAACGTATCTTTCAAAAGATTAGAATTGGATTAGATTTGATTTGCATCTGGATCAGTTGCAAAGATGCGGAAAAGTGAAACGCTTAGCTAAATAATTTGGAACATCAACTCTCAGAGAGATCCGTGATTAATTGATTTTGTTACGCGTGGAGAAGAGATAAGTATATTATCGATTATTCATTATAATCGATAATATATATACTAATATAATCTCTTCTCCACGCGTAATACATGGAAATACGGTTATAGACCACAGCTTATTCTTTCGCTCTGATTTCGGATCATTCCGCTCATTCGGTTCACTCGGATCATTCAGCTCATTCTGCTCATTCAGCTCATTCGGATCATTCTGCTCATTCGGATCATTCCGCTCACCCGGATCATTCAGCTCATTAGGATCATTCAGACATTAGAGATTCGGAACAGTGTATCATTTGGCTGAGTCGGATCACTAAGTTGTTTCAGTATCTACACAGTTACAAACGTTTGATTCAAGTGGTTAAAGTCACCTGAAAATACTTACTATACTATACGGAAATACTTCGAATTCCACTCACTAACTACTCACCTCTTATCCTCATCTGACAAGGTCCTCATATTCTCCTCCAGCATTTTCTTCTCGATCAGCGAATCCTCGTACTGGCACTGCTTCACCCTCTGCCGGTTGACGAGCTGCTGCTGCAACTCCTTGCAATACTTGGTATTGCGTTCCATCTTCTCGCGTTCTTCTCTCTCTTGCTCTTCTTTATCGTTGTATAATGCGTTGCGGAGGACAGAGTTGGCGTGTTGTTCTTCAGCCTATTTTTGATAGACATTTTTTATTTACATTATGGCAGACAAACGAGCAAACGAGCAGACAAACGAGCAGCAGCAGGTTGTATCTGTACCTTTACTTATTTTAATGAGTGATATTAGCTCATTGATAAGATAAGATAAGAAATTGCGCCTTTCATAATGGGAGGTTGTCGAGTCGAGTCCAAGCATGCACCTGTGGATTCTTCAAATAAGTATTATTCAGAGGGCGCTAGTGGTCCCGTACAGATCAGGCTCCGTGTTATTACTCAATTTAAAATATAAACATCGTCAACAAATTAGTAAAAAGTAAACTAATTTCTTCAAAAAGTCCAAATAAAACAGTGAAAGTGTTATATTCTTAAACAATCATCAACTAATTGTGATATCAGTGAATCAAAGTCCGCAATAAAATATCCAGAAAGTGTCATTAAGAGAATGTAAACAAACCAATAAAACTGTGAAAAAAGTTAACTGATTACAGCAATTACTATAAATTAACATTAAATATAGTAAAAGTGCTTGTTTTTGTTAAGAAATACATCACGTAAATACTGTTCAAATAATATCAGTATACCCATCAATAGTGTAACAAAGTGCTAAGTTCAAGTGCTGATGATTCAGGGTCGTTCTTCTTTTTTATCGACAATGAGCCCGTCCTCAGTAACCTATGAAGTAATTAATTATAAAAAAAAGTATACGTTACTCCATCAAGATATTCCTAATTTACCATGAAATAATGAAATTGTTTTATCACCTCGTAGATACTTTAGCATGATTTAACTTTGTAAAAAAAATATATAAAGCGTGACAGAGGTGTAAATGGCACTAATTTCGGGGGACGTGACGGAGGTGTTCATTTCAATCTAAAAGTTTTCTTTATTAATAAGATTTTACATCATGTATTAGTCCATATATAAAGTAGTACATTAACGAATATTTAGGACATACTATTTATCATTTGTAGTCTGTTATATAAAAGTTAAATGTTGATTTGTAAGTTTGGCTCATTGTCGATAAAAAAGAAGAACGACCCTTCACACTTTAACGAACACTATAGTTTAAACTGTACCTTAAGAACCAAGTAAAGCCGAATTTCAACAACACACTCAATAAGCCATTTGGTATAGTGGCGCAAGCGCCGGTTCGGGCAACAGGTTAATCAAGGTGGCGCAGGTTCAAACCCCGCAGAGAACACTTTTATATTATCTCGTCTTAAAAGATCATCATTGTAATGGACAACGTTACCTATCGCAGGCCCGTGAGGACGAACTCATTGAACGATTTGACCATCATGACGTCCGAGAGCAACGAAAAAACACTTCTCGACACTACTATGATGAGCATTCCAGACAGTCTACATGATAACAGTAACGTAATAAATGACCTCAATGAACAAGTTAAATTACTCACGACTCAATTACAGAGCGCACATCAAGAAATAGAAAATTTAAACAGTGAAAACTTTCGCCTAAAATGTGACCTCAATAACATGATAGAAAGGAACGAAACATTAAAAAAAGTTTGCTCAACACCAGTGAGAAAAAACACTACACCAAAATCTTCGACAAAGAGCAAACAACCACAAAATAAAGAAACAAAGTTCAATAGCCCCAACATAACTGACATAAAAAAGGATATAGAGACACAAGTTAACTTATGCAATTGTACACAGAAATCTCAAAAATCCAACTCTGGAAATACATCGAAAACTAAATGAATTCATCCCAAAAACAAGCTATGTATCTTCAGCTGTAACCGATTAAAAGGGGTATTACCTATAATTGAAGAGACATTCTCAAGTCATTTTGATTACTGTCATTATTTATTCCCAAACAATACAATTACTGAAGCTATGGCTGACTTAGAAAATAAGCTGAAAGATTTCACGCTATCTGACTACTGCATATTTTTTATAGGAGAAAATGACATTAAGTCGGAAGACAATTATGTAAATACTATACAAATGATAAAGGAACGACTACAGAAAGTTACCCATACAAATAAGATTATCTGCGTACCGACATACATTACAGGAGCGCAAATATATAATTATAAAGTAGAATTGTTTAATAATCTTCTTCATCTTGACATCGAAAATAACAATTATGCTTATTTATTTGACAGTAACCATTGCCTTACTTTAGACATGTTTTCCCAGATAAGTGGAAAAATCAATAAACAAGGAATAAGAAACATTTATAAGTGTATCATCATGAATATAATTGTCGACATATCCACACTCGATTCGAACGCCCAAAAGTCATCAGCTTGTGTGCGGGAAAAAGAATCAGTAATGCAGTTATTTCTCTGAAAAACACATTTATGTACTACATCAAAATATAGCAGGACATATCAATAAATTAGACCTTTTGTTAATAAATTTAGAGGAACTCAAAGACGCTGATAAATCTGTAGATGTCATATGTGTAACTGAACACTTCATGATGGAAGGTTACGAATGCAACCTAGTACTGCCTAATTATACCTACTTTAGCGTCATCTCACTGTAGAAGTTGTATTAAAAGAGGAGGTACATGAATCTTATTGAAACAGGAACACAAGTTTAGGGAGCTACCAGAAATTAAAAATTTTTGTCTTGATTATATATTTGAGTGCTGTGCAGTCGAACTTTTGGAATTCAGAACTTGCAGTTATTTGTATTTACAGAGTGCCCAAACAAAATAATGTATATACTTTTTTTGAAAGACTAGAAAAACTTTTGTATTATGTAGCTAATTTGAGCTTTAATCATGTTGTTATTGCTGGGGATTTTAACATCGATATCCTCAAAAATAATAACATGACATTAGATTTTAAATGCTTATTGTTACGATATAATTTTAAGTTGACATTAAATGTACCGACGAGACTAGCAAGTCAATCTTGCATCGATAATTTTGCACACAATTTAAATAGTGTTTGTAAAACGGAAGTATTAGAATTAGGACTCTCTGACCATACAGCACAGCTAATCAAAATTCCAGTCAAAAAAATCCTAAAATAAAATTTTGGCGTCAACTAAAACGCGATTACAGCATCGATAATGTTGAAAAATTCAAAATGTGCATAAAAATTCTTTCTTTTTCGAATATGTATCTAACCGATAATCCCAATGAAGCTTATAAACGTTTCATAGACGATTTTAAACTTTTTTACGATTTGTGCTTTCCCGAAACACACTGTATAGTAAAAGTTGATAGTACACCTAAATGGGTTTCCGTGGTGTCAAGATTTGCAGTAAAAAAAAGAAGGCTTTATTGTGGCAATACAGATTGAACCCAACCAAGGAAAATAAATTTAAATATAAAAAATATTGTAAACTATTTAAGAAAATAATCAATTTAACCAAACGTGCTCAAAATACGTATAAAATTAAGACAACTAATAATAAATGTAAAACAGCATGGCAAATTATTAAAAGATCAAGAAGTAGGCATCTTAAAGAAACAATCAATAATATTAAAATCAATGAAAATAAATACATAAATAACCCTAGTGAAATAGCAAACGCATTTAATAAACATTTCATTGAAAAAGTTTATTCTACTCCTGATGCCGGTAAAAACAATACAATGTTTATTAATCCTAGAGTTAATTCAATGTATCTTGCTCCATGTTCACCCATTGAGATACACAAGGCTATCAAAAGCCTAAAAAATACAAAAAGCGTAGGGCATGATGGAATTACCACAAATATTATAAAAGCAGTGAACGAATATATATGTCAACATATTAGCCACATAGTAAATTTGTGTATATCAAAGGGAGTATTTCCGGACGATCTCAAACTAGCAATAATTAAACCTTTGTTTAAAAAAAATAACAAACAAATAATGGACAACTATAGGCCGATTGCATTACTACCAATATTTTCCAAAATAATTGAAAAATATTTATATGAGCAGTTGAATTCCTATTTAGAAAAGAACAACATATTATGCAATGAGCAAAAAGGTTTCCGCAAAAATAAGACTATAAATATGGCTATTTATGAATTCTTGAAAAATGTGTACTGTAATGTTGATATTAAAAATCCTGTAGCTGCTATATACTGTGATATGTCACAGGCGTTTGACTATGTAGAACACAAAATACTACTTAGCAAACTCGAAGCGTACGGAATACGAGGCAATGTTCTAGATTTGATTCGATCCTACTTGAGTAACCGACAACAAGTCACAGAAATAACCAGAATAAATTATAACACAAAATGTGAAGACAAATTTGCGTCAGAGCAGCGCCATGTAACTTACGGCGTACCTCAAGGTAGTGTTTTAGGACCATTACTATTTATCATTTATATTAACGACTTGCCGAACGCAATAAATCAACCTGTAACATTATTTGCTGATGACAGTACAATCACAATTGCATGTAAAAATACGACTACTTATAATTTTGACATTAATAACTCATTGACTTCTATAATATCTTGGCTTGACATAAATAATTTGAAAATAAATTTGACAAAAACTAATATAATGCACTTTGCTCAAAGATTGCAAAATCCGTTAAATGTAACCTTATTACATGATAATTATATTGTAGAGGAAACCACCACTGCTCGTTTTCTTGGTTTAATCATAGACAGTAAATTAAATTGGAAGGAGCACATTGATATGTTGTGTAAAAAGGTTAGCAGTCTTTCATATGCCCTTTATAAACTAGCACAAACAATAACCACTGATGCGCTTCTCTTAGCATATTACGGTCTGGTTGAGTCGGTCCTCAGATACGGAATTATCTTCTGGGCCAACTCAACAAACAAAGAAATGATATTCAAAATGCAAAAGCGATGCATTCGTGCTATGTTCGGTATCCGAAACAGTGAGAGTTGTAAACCGTTCTTTGTAAAAAATAATATTCTGACAGTAACATCACTTTACATAATAGAAGTAGCTATATTTGTTAAAAGCAATCCCAATCAGTTCTCTCGCATTTGTGATAAAGTGAAGCGTAATAGACGAGACAATGACAGGCTTTGTATCCACCCGTCAAAGACTGCACTGCTGCATAAAAGCGTTGTATGCATGGCTCCAATTATCTATAATAAAATCCCTAAAAACATTAAGATGCTAAATACTAAATTATTCAAAAAAGCTTTGAAAAAATTGTTGGCTAATAAATGTTATTATTGCATGAATGATTTCTTAAATGACAAATCTCTCTGAGTGCTTATTGTAATCTTATTTGTATTGTAGTGAATTTTTATTGGAATGAATTTTTGTAATTGTAATGCTTTTATTAGAAATTAACGCTTTTATTACCTATTTAGATATATTATTATATTTGTACACCTGTATATGGTAAAACATGTTGATCTACATTAGCTCTAACATCTTATAATAAGCATCTTACCCATGTATTATTGTTACCAACACATGTTTTTGCAAATAAATGAATCTTTATCTTTATCTTTAAGTACCTAGTTAAGTTAGTATTCAAGGAGGTAGGTAAGGAGATTGATGGCATGGAGTAACTCATATGTTGACGGTAGCTCAGTGGATAAGTATGTGAGCCTACCGGGAGGTTGGGAGGCCCTCTAGTAATTACAATGAAGTGACTGCTGTCTGACATTCGCAACTCTTTAACAGGGAAACCAGACCAACTGCATTATGGTTACACATTTCAGAAATTACTCATGTAGGTTTCTTCACAATATTTTCCCTCACTACAGAGTTAATTTATTATGAATAAATTGATTACTTAGTGCCATACCTTCATAGTGGCATGAAATAGATCAAACAAAAAGGATTATCTATTAATAAGATTTTGGTTCAAAAAAAGTCTATCAATGAAATATTCAGTTGAATAGTGGCTTACTTTATCCTGAAGCCTCCTATACTCATTATTCTGAATCTGCTGCCGCAAATCCCTGCAAACGTATCCAGCCTGAAGTTTCCTCGACAGTGTCCTGAGACTGGGGTCTCGTTCTCTCAAGTAGTGGCGTCGTAGCAGCTCACAAGCTTCCTCACGACGGATTTGAGCTATTTCAATGCCAAGGGCTGTTTCTTTTTCGGCCCGAGCATTGACAATAGCCGCATGATCAGTTCTCTGTAATAATTCAACATATATTTTAACCTTAAATAACAATATAATAAGCCTTTCTTCAGACAAAAGTTACATTTATTTGCATTTTAATAACCATACAATAAATAGTTATATATGTATGTATAGTATCACACTACACTAGTCTTGTCTGTGAATCCAAACTAGACAAAGGCCTCCTCCAAAACTTTTGATAATATATACCTGAATCTGGTGGTGGTGTGAGACAAGGAGATGTTATATCTCCGAAACTTTTCTAGGCTGCGATGCAGGACATGTTTGGAACGCTAAACTGGAAGGAGCGCGGAATCAATATTAATGGCGAGTACATGTCACACCTACGATTTGCAGACGACATCGTCATCTTGGCGGAAACCCTGCAAGACCTACAGGAGATGGTGAGCAGCCTGGCTGAATCTTCCAAACACATCGGTCTTCGGATGAACTTGGATAAAACCAAGGTCATGTTCAACGAACTCGTTGATCCGGGACCGGTCGCTGTTAATGGAGTACCTCTCGAAGTTGTTCAGGAATATGTCTATCTAGGACAAGCGCTCTAATTAGGCAGAAACAACTTCGAGAGAGAAGCCAATAGAAGAATTCAGCTAGGCTGGGCAGCATTTGGTAAACTTCGTCAAGTCTTCTCGTCACCCATACCTCAAAGTCTTAAGTCGAAAGTCTTCGACCAGTGCGTCCTTCCGGTCATGACTTACGGTGCCGAGACGTGGACACTCACGGCTGGACTAGTCCACCGGTTCAAAGTCGCTCAAAGAGCTATGGAAAGGGCTATGCTCGAAGTATCTCTGAAGGACCGCATCAGAAATGATGTAATCCGACAGAGAACCAGAATCACCGACTTAGCCCACCGAATTAGCAAACTGAAGTGGCAGTGGGCTGGTCATATTAGCCGCAGAACTGACAGCCGTTGGAGCCGTAAAGTCTTTGAGTGGAGACCGCGACTCGGTAAGCGTAGTGTAGGACGCCCTGCGACAAGATGGGATGATGACATTCGAAGGCTGGCTACAGGGCTGGATGAGAGTGGCCGAAAATCGGGAGCAGTGGCGTGCATTAGGGGAGACCTATGTCCAGCAGTGGACGAGTATGGGTTGCTGATGATGATGATGATGACCTGAATCTGCGGTAAATTATATATTTAGCATTCAGAAGGATTATCTATGGACTTATACTGTATAAATATTTTTTTATTTTCAATATAGATCTATCCGTATAGACCGTAGCCGCGGCAGACCGGGGCGACAGTGGCGAGATGAACTCGACGCATTCTGTCAAGACTGGTCCACAACGGCCCAGGACCAGGAGAGGTGGAAAAAGGGTAAGGAGGCCTTTGCCCTGCAGTGGGACACTATGATCTCATTATAATAATAATAAATATAGATCTTGGGGTGGCAAGCAACCGCACAATACCTGGGAAACCCAGGCAGTCTCCAGGAAATCTTCAGCAACGCCAAGGAGCTGATAGGTTTCCTTGAAGAACTCGGCTGGTTGGAATGACACCGGCCGACTTCACCCTCCGCACGCGAAATGGGCACAACTGCTGCCTGATTGCGGAAAAGCCCGCACGACGAAGAAGAAGAAGAAGAAATATAGAACTGTATTTGAATCAGCCATGATAAATCGTCTCTATTGTTTCTACGAAAAATTTAACGTCTGACATGAAAGTCAAAATGGCTTCAGAAAAAACCATTCAACAATCCTTGCGACCTATAAATATATTCAGAAAATATTTGATGAGATAAATAACAAAAAATATGCCTTGGGCCTCTTACTAGACATGAGCAAAGCCTATGATAGAGTTTGTTATGAAATATTGTAGGGCAAATTACATCAGACAGGCATTAGAGGTATAGCACACCAATGGTTCAGATCGTACCTTCAAAATCGTTCTCAATTCGAGGATATAGAAAATACTAATTTTGAAACAGGCAAAATCTCAATAAGTAGGTCTGAAAAATTAATAGTCACTGGTTCCATTCCACAAGGAAGTGTATTGGGATGTATTTTATTTCTTATATATATAAATAATCTCCCAAACATAGTAAACGAATATTGCGTACTTTTTGCCGACGATGTGTCTATATTATTATCATGCTCTGACACCGTCGAAATGGAAATAAAATATTAGATAAAATAGTAAACTGGCTCCAAATACACAATCTAGAACTAAAACAACAAAACCAAAATAATTCAATTCAAGCCCTATCAGAAATCACCCTTAAATATCTCATATAAATACAAAAATTGAAACTTCTGCAGCTCTTTTAGGATGAGACCTGGACACCCATTCAAATTGAAAAAAACATATCCAAAAATGCTTAAAAAAAATGACATCTTTTGTTTACGCTCTACACCACCTGAAAAGAGTAATGGACTTTGACAGTGCACTTACAGCTGACTATGGTTATGTGCACTGAAGACTTTCCTATGGCATAATCCTTTGGGGAAACATATGCGAAGTACACAAAGTATTTACGCTGCAAAAAGTGCATGCACATATTAACGAACATAGATCAGATGGAATCATGTAAACCTCATTTCAGTAAACACCAGATATTAACCCTTACGTCTATTTATATTTTGGAGTCGTGTAAATTTGTCAAAAAATATCTTTCGCTGTATTCATCTGAAAATAAAATAAAGAGAAATAATACCAAAACAAAATCAAAATACCTTTCTCCAAACTAAAATTAGTCGCGTTTAGTCCCCACAACATGTTAATAAAAATTTACAATCAAATTCCAAACCATTTAAAAAATATTGAAATATCTTTATTTTTGTATCTGATACGCAATAAATGCTTTGAATTTGAATCTTTTTGACTGTCGTTTGTTGGGGCGGAAATGTCCTCGAATGGAGGCCACGTACAGGAAGTTGCAGCCGTGGAAGGCCGGAAGGAAGAAGGAGTGCCACAAGGTGGAACGAAGATCTGGTGAAGGTCGCGGGAATTCATTGGATGCGGGCGGCGCAGGACCGATCTGTGTGGAGATCATTGGGGGAGGCCTATGTCCAGCAGTGGACATCTATTGGCTGTAATGATGATGATGAAATATAGATCTTTAAACCTAAACCCATTTTTTTACATAAAAAAGATTATGTTTGCCTTAGGCAACTCACCACTTTATTCTCCCTGCCTACCAAGATTTGGCACCTTGGGTTCCATCAAAAGATCGGCTGCATAACGTAAAAGCCGTAATTGGGTATTTAAAACAAAAAAAAATACCTCTTGAAAATCTTTCTCCATCTCTGCTTCCCGTTGAATGAGGGCGAGGCACCGGCCCATGCGGCCATCTTCCATTCGACTGTTAAGCCACTGGATGTCCAGAGCCCGTTGGAAGGACTCCAGCTCCTTTCGCCTAGCCTCTGCGATAGCATTCCTTTGCAGTTCTGTTTTGGGTTCCTGAAGTCATTTAAACGATTTTATTTCGTTAAACGATAAAACATGAGTTTTCAAATCTTCTTTCTTAAAACCACTTAATACAAAAAAAATTAAATAAGTAAGTAAATACCATTTTTAAGATATTTTATCAGAAGGCTAAGAAGTTAGATTATAGTAGTCAATTAAATAGCTCGAATTTAGGCTTTAATAGTGAGGTAAGCTAGAAACGTCGCAGAAAAAGTTCAACAACAATCACAAACTAAGTGGAAGACAAAGAGTAGTATTATATACCGGAAGATACCAGAGTACTACGCAACAAATTAACAAAAAACAAAAGAGAAATACTGAACTGAAATGACAGATGACAGAAAACAGATGTTTATGACATTAAGCCTGAAGCCAGTTTCGTTTCGCTTCTTTTATGATTCATATCATAATCATACATCGTTGTTTGTTTGATGTTTCTTACATATTATTTGCGACACTGCAATTATTTTATCCCTTACTAATATATTTATTTTAAATGTAATTACGAAGTCTAGATATAAGAAAGTGGCCGACTGTACTGCCATCTCTTGTAAACGTATAAAATGACTTCGCAAATTATTTCCACGTCAAGCTGTCACTGAGGCGCTAGTGTGTAAACTAGCTGTCACTCGGCGAAGTTCAGCACGGCAACAGCACGCATTTGGATTTTGACTTGTGACTTTACAGCTGCAGCCAAATTCGGTTGCAGATTGGTGGTGTATCGAAATATAGACGGTCGGTAATGAAAAAGTGATAGAAATGGCTGAAAGTAAAGGTGCGTTAATCGCGAAATCAGTGCAAAAACATGCCGGACGAGCAAAGGAAAAGGTATTTATGGTTTATTGTACAAATAGTATGTTTTGAGTGAGTGTGAAGGTTTCGTTGTTTTGGGATGCTCTGGGCGCCGAAGAGCTGTGAAAGTTGACTTTGGGATTGAGTCGTCGTGTCAAGTTTCTCGGGCCCAGGCAGCCGGTTTCCGTGTGACCACAATTTCACCTGTTGCTACTGATTTCTGTACAGGTTGTAGCCACCTGTGTTTCTAGGCGGTTTTTGTTTACTTGTCGATCCAGCTGATTTGTATTGGACACGCAGTTCAGATGTGGAACTCGCGCTTCATTTCCAGGGCTGTACTTGTGCCTATTTATAGTTTAGAGCTGATAATTTTGGATTGTATAAATGTTAAAGGTTCAGAATGACATTATTATTGCTCCAATAACCAGTATTTTCACCAAAGTAACATCCAAATTGAAGTAGATGTTGTCCCATTATTATTAGCGATTCTAGGGAAGTGGCATGATTTAAAAATAACACCGCTGGTAGAGACAGCGTGGACTGAGACAGCCGCACACCGCTCTACTTTCGCAGAAATAATGTGGTTATTTCATCTCATCTATTTTTATTTTAACATTGTCAGTTGCCATTTTCACTTTCTGCTGCAATACAGTCGGATTACTTTTAAAAAAAATGCTGCAAACAATAAAGATAAATAACAACTACCTACTAATTTTGCATATATTTAGATCAGTTTGTCAATAAGTACCTGTTTCCTGTACCTAAGTATTTTATTATTGACTAGTTATAAATTGATAATAGATTATTTAAAAGAATTAATCTTACTGTAACAATTCAATTCTTCAATATCTCAATGGTTGGTGATCTATCCTTTTAATTTCCTTGTAAATCTTACAAATTATCTTTCTAGTTGAAAAAGACATACCTACTGTGAAAACATAATATTGTACTTTTCACTTCCCTCACACTAAAAGTTTTGGGGATTCATTGTCAAATTTAACAATTTTTAAGTTGATGTTAATTAAAAAATATATTTAAGGAGACTTTCTCTGCTGCTACTTTGTGGTTTTTTTTAAATGCTCTATCATTTACTATTTAGAGGTCTGAGAGAGATTTCTTAGGCTATAAAGATAAGACTAACTGAATTAAACATCACATATTGCTGTTATCTTACTTCATTTTTAAAATCATATCCTGCATTAACTAAGCATCCTGTATTAAAGAACTGCTACCACTACTAGACTACCATCATCATCAGCCTATCGCATTCCACTGCTGGATGTAGGACTCTCCAATTGTTCGCCACCATGACCTATCCATAGCTTCTCACATCCATGCTCTTGCCAGCCATCCAGCGCAGATCGTCCCTCCACCTAACCAGAGGGTGACCTACATTATGTTTTCCAAGACGCGGTCTCCACTCTAGAACTCGTTTACCCCATCGGTTGTCGGTTCTGCTGCTAATATGCGGCTACTAAATCAAGCTTAACTGTTTCAAAATACAAAATTTAAGTACTTGGGGAGAAAAAAGTTTTTGAATGGAGCAAGTTCAATTTTGTCTTTCTGGCCAGTGTGTCAAAAAGATCACACCGTACAATCGTGAAACATTTGTAGAATTCCCCAGAAGTCCCAAATGAGACAACCTGTTGTAGTGCAGTGGGCTAATGACCTAGCTTGGCAAGGGCCCAACCTCATTTAGAAACGCCTGCGTCGCCCGCAGCCGCTTGCAAGCACTTATGTTCATTGCAATGTGCATAGATGCAAAAGCCATAATTGTCTGATATGAAGTATTGATTTGAATAACTACCTATATGATATCAATTTATTGTAAATCCATAGTAATTTTATTCATTTGAAAAGTGTGTGTCTGTTGGTTCGTCTTTCACGGTAAAATGAAGTGACATGATTTTTTTATTGGACATAGTTGAAGGGATGGGATGAGAGTAGCATTGGCTACTTTTTGTCTCTTTCTAACATGCGAAGGCAAAAGCTAATTTATAATAATTCATTCTATTTCTATTATACGAGTTACACCGTGACCATGGCGCTTGCACCGAAATATCGAAAATTCAAAAATAAGGGCGTGTCCCTTAGCTTAGCATTTTTGGAAAAGACTACCTCGACTAGAACAGTCCAATACGTTAATACAGGTGTTCGACCAGAAACGAGCTGTCGAAATAATAAAACTGAGCAGAGGACATATTAGGGCACTCACTCGGACCCTCACAGGGCACTGCAAGTTAAACAAGCACCTAATTAATTAAGCAACCACCTTGTATTAACATGTAAATTATACATAAGTACTTATAAATAGTTTTAAGGTCATTCAAATGCATGACGATTTGTAAGTGCTGTGTACAAGCCTATGAAAATAAAGAATTATTTGACTTTACTTGACTTGACCTGCACAACATGGGCCTTTCAGATACCAAAATCTGCAGGTTCTGTCGCGAGGACGAGGAAACTGATTATCCACGTCCTCGGCGAGTGCATAGCGCTTTCACCGCTGCAGAAGCCGGCACCTGGGAGCACACACGATCTCGGCAGACGAGATCAAAAGCTCCCCATCAGCTCCATCCTCGGGTTTATCCTGGAGCTGGAGCTACATGAGGTGCTGTAATACGTTCTGGGGCTACCACAATAGATCTTCTACTGGTCGCAGTGGCTATGAGATGCAATGCTCACCCCATCTTAAACTATTCTAATGGTAGTGATAGTGATTATGAAAGTTTAAAAATTTCTACGAAGTTCTAGAACATAACTATCGACCTATAATAATATCCTTCAATCGATTTCGGCTAAGGCAGCCAATCTAAACGATTAGCCACTTACTCAGGATATATTATAGTGCTCAAGTGTGTGCGCAAACACAAGTGCACTCTATTTCCTTGCTCTCATATTCCGATAAGACACCAGTGTGACACGAATGGAGAGGGATCGGGCGCAGGACCCAACGACTTAACATGCTTTCCGAGGCACGGGGCGGGTACAAGAAAAACTCGGGTAAAATTTTAGCCTGATCCGGGGATCGAACCTAGAACCCCAAGCGCAGCCGTCGCTCCACTGCGCCAACGAGGCAGTCGTATTTATCTAACCAGAGGCCAGAGGGCGGTGCAAAATAACTTTCTTGCTTGAGATCTCTTCCAGATAACTTTGTCTCATTCATAACCTTGCCATGTTTGGTCTACATTTATTTTCATACCATGAATTAATGAATGAATATTCTTTTATTGCACTCAAAATAAACTTAAAAACTAGGTATTACAGCATGCATCGCAAATGAGCTACTAAGTACTTAGTTTTATCTTGTACAATGAGTGTGGTCACTTCACTCTAAGTATCATGAAGTAGGTAAATATTGCATCCGTTTCGTACTGTGTTTACATCAATAGTGATCTTACATAAGAACCTAAGTGAGGAAAAGACAAGGGTTTTGCGATTGAGTTTGAGTTTTGATGAGTACAAAGGCCAATTTGTTAGATCATATTAAACAATAACCTTTAGAAGGAGTCAATTGTACATAGGTCAATCGCACATTGAACCTATGGCCACTAGATGCGACCACGAGCTGCGGACGAATTTCCTCATACCACAAAATATAGAAATAGATAGGTATGTTATTTTGTGCTCATACGCTTTTAACCCCCGAGGAAAAAACGACGGGGTGTTATAAGTTTGACGTGTATGTGTGTGTGTGTGTCTGTGTGTATGTCTATGGCATCGTAGCTCCCGAACAAATGAACCGATTTTGATTTTTTTTTATTTGAAAGATGAATAAGAAGGGAGTGTTCTTAGCTATGTTGGATAAAAATCGATCCAAGATGGCCGCCGTTACAAAGATTTGGATTTTATGTTTTAACACAACTCCCACAATATGGTTATCTTATTAAAGGGCTTGAGTAGCAGAATATATTAATTGTGAAAAATTTGAAATCCAAGATGGCCGCCGTCAGAAAATGACGAATAACCTATTTGTTGTTCAACTGCCTCAATATAGGTATCAAATGAAAGAGCTTTAGTTGTGTCGGGGGCTTTTTAAATTTTCAATCTAATTTTTAATGTAAAGCATGATCATCTCATCTTAGCTTGTAATTCCCGGTTGCGTCTCAAGCTGTCGTTTCGGAGCCCGGGGTACGTTTGGACCATGATCCGGAATTTGGGAAGTCTGGTAATTAATTACATCTTTTTAGGGTTCCGTAGCCTAATGGCAAAAAAACGGTAAGTACCCTTGTAGATTGGTCATGCCTGTCAGTCACTTCGTCCGTCAGTATGTCACAGCCACTTTTTTTCGAAACTGTAAGAACTATACTATTGAAACTTTTTTTGGAGAATTCCCCATACTTAGAACTGAAATTATAAATTTTTGTTTTCATCAAACCTATTCGTGTGAGATATCTATAGATAGGTCTTTAAAAATGATGTTGAAGTTTTTAATCTATTTTAATACTTTGCGGAGGAGACGCTCCCAAAGTAGTAAATTCTGTGAGGCCATATGGTATACTCCGGTCGAACTGACCTATTCATGCCGAAGCGTGGCTCCCCCGCGGTCAGACATTTTATGGATTCGAACCAAAACCCCCCGTTTAGAAAGCACACGTTTTTATCTACTGACCTACCTTCGCTCTATACATATATTTTGCTTGGCGCAAAAAAGCAGTTAAGCACATAAGATTGGCTGAAACAATCGTGCTCGTTACAGTTGCCGAAGTCTACTTATGATGATCAAACGTATCTCATTGCTTGATATGAAAATAAAGATATATCGCTGTCAACCGTACGGCATCGGTAATATTAAAGTGACGAAGTGCCCATTTGGAACTCATTGACTGACGCCTATTTGTATCTGAAATTGGGTTTGACTGATTTGAAGATGTTATAAATTACATATTTCTGTCAAATTACGTATTGTACTTAAATATGAATAAATACATATTTCACAACATCACATACATTGATCTGACTCCGAGATAGGTAGCTCAAGCTACAGATATAAGAACTAACAGCGAAATTACAAATATATGTATACATTTGATACTTTTCTTTTGTAAATACATACTTATGATACATAGAAAACCTCCAGGCCAATACAAAAAGACAAGTTCATGCACACAAATGTTTGCACGGTGCGGGTATCGAACCCGCAACCCTTGCACCAGAGGCAGCGTTCACTACCACTGATCCAAACGGGTCGTACTTAAAATACTTTCCCTGGGTACTAAGCCTATGAAAAACTTGTAATTTAACTTGATCATCATCATCATCATTTCTCCTGGTTATCCATATATCATATTTTATATCATTCCATAAGTGCTGGCCATTTTATGGCGAGGAGACACTATTGGAAACGTAGTGTAGGACGCCCTGCAGCTAGTTGCACTCGATTCGAGATAGCTGGTGTAAGTTGGATGTAAACTGCCTCGTAACACCATCGTCTTACTCGAGAACAGTTCCACGCTCATCATTTAGATGGCTGGTAAGCCTCAACTTTGCGTTTCTCAAGAAACTTTCTACCCCTTAAAATTCGTGCCATCTCCTATTAACATTGCGTTTTTGGAACGGGATGACATGAGCTTTAGTACGGTAATAACTTTAGATCACGATTTATAATAAAGTTGTCGACAAAATTATGGATTCTTTTCGCCTGCGGTATTTCCGGACCCATATGCAGCCGTGCAAAAAAGGGCTTAAATCTTCATAAAATGCCGGTAGCGTACTTGCGACTCCTTTGGTGTTGCAGTGCGTCAGTAATCCCCTACTATCTGGGGATCCTTCTGCTCGTCTGCACCCTATCTCATAAAAAAAGGACTTCGCTGGACCAGATTGATTACCGCTTGGGAATGACCTAATTACAGTTGAATGCGATTAACTGATTGATTGATTGATGTCACAAGTAGTGGAGTTATATTTTCTTGCTAGAAATTGCATTCATGTGCTTCCTACATTTTAAACTCTGTCTCGATTTGTCAATGCAACAGATATAATTTGATCCGGAGTAAACCGTAACATAATTCCGTGCCTTTCGTATTATAACAGACACGCAGCTTACACTTGAGTCTCGTAAGATGCACAAATATGGATGTATGACACGAACCATAACCAGTGCACCTTTCGTGATGAACGACTTACTTTCATCCAAGTTACTTCAACGACGAAGCCCATGATTTACTTCTTGTAGTTTCGTGCTTCTGCAATTTCGCTCCAATTAGCAAAATTGGCAAAACTACCATCATTATCGAAAATAATAAGCACGTTGTGTGCTTGTGTATGCATCATTTCAATTTCGATGGAAACGTTTCGTACATTAATGACAGCGTTAAATTGTCGGTCCCGAAAGACTCATAAAATATTCCACGAGAATTCCACAAGGAATATAAAATTTATATCGCCTGACTGTTTGTTCAGTTTCACTCGAGTCCCTGACCCAGTATTTGTCTAAACGACGTATTTTTATTCTCTCCATGTGTCTTAGAAAAACATTTTAAGTAGGATTACCGCATAACTCTGCAGCAAGGTAGAGGTCCTGTGGTTCAAAGTTGAAATTCGTTTTCGTTCCATTCATAACAAACTGATCATGAATTTTAATGACGTTCGAGTTCATAAACCTTGAACTGAGCAGGTGGAGTGAAAATATATTGGGTTTTTTATGTCACATCAGTATGCAGCAGTGTTTTGATGAGCGATGGTATCTCAGTGGATAAGAACGCGCCTTCCATGCGGGGGGTCGTGGGGTCGATATACGTCTACCGATACCGAAACCGACCGATAGAAGATAGAGGCCTTTGAGATGTAGTGTTGGAGGAGAATGTTATTCATACCTTGAACCGCAAAAAGAATCAACAGATCAATTCTCGACCCACTGAAGATCAAAACCAGAATGTCAACTATCCGTTACCAAAGAATACTATGTAGTTTATCTTAGACAAGTTGGTTGTGGTGGGTAAGTTCAATGGTAAAAGACGAAGAGGCCGCCTCACCTCTACCTTGGACAGACTAAATAAGGGCTGTAACGGGACTCACTTTGGCAAAATGGCCCTATTCTACAAGCCGATGATAGGAAAGAATGGAAAGACCTTGTCACCTCGGTAGAGGCATTTCAAGAAAGGCACGACCCTCAACAATGAAGAAAACGATGAAGAAGATGCGTCTACCATTATCTCGGCGGTGAGGGTAAACCTACTACACGTTTCGGATAGTTTCTGAAACGTCAATATGATTCATTTTGTCTGGTTCCCCTGTTAAGGGGTTGCGAAGGTCAGATGACAGTCGCTCCATTGTAATTACCAGGCTCCCCAAACCCCGAATCATGGTGAAAGCGTACCCTGGGCTTCAAAGCCACAGCTACACTCTAAGATGAGGATCAGTATGCAGCAGTGTTATGATATCAGCATACAGTTTTTTGTTGTGAACATTTACATCCCTTTAACGACGTGTTCTACTAACCATTATGAACAACATTTGTTCTATCACTTGGAAGTTCGCATGAAAAAATTACATATTTTCATACAAAGTCGGTCACGTGACTTGGTCATTTTGTATCGAGAACTTTTCAATGAATTTCGAAAAGTCGTTGAACAAATGTTGTTCAGAATGGTTGGTAGAACACGTGGTTAAAGGGATGTAAATGTTCACAGATACACCCTGTAGGTAGAGGAAATTGATACATTGTACATTTAAAATTGAACAGAAAATATTCAGTTTAATTTCCGAAAAGAAAACCTCGCTATCATGTTGCGGCCTTTCTCAGTTATCAGAGCAAATCTGTGACATGTTCTAATCCCTATTCAAAGTTCTAATCACACAAAATTCCATGTTAGCAGTCAGTGATACTAAGCACACATTGTTTTGTATCAAGCGTAACAGTGTTCTGGTAGGTTTGACCTAATAATTGTCAGCGTTATCATTCGCATTGCTATTTTCAACGCTTGTTAGTATTTGTGCAATAATTATTTCTGCAGGACTGCCTCGTTGGCGCAGTGGGTAGTCGTCGCACTATAAAGCGACGGCGCTTGGGATCTCGGGGTCGGGCCAAAATTTTTCTGTTAATAAATTCTCAGTGTCAGCCCGGAGTCTGGAAGTCAGCGGTCTTGTACCCGTGCCACGGAAAGCTACGCCCTATCCCTCTACGGTCGTGTCACACTGGTGTCCTATCGGAATATGAGGGCATGGGAATAGAGAGGGCACATGTGTTTGCGCACACATATGAGCACTATAATATATCCTGCGTAAGTGGCTGATCGTTGAGATTGGCCGCCTTAGCCGAAATCGGTTGGAGATATTATAATATTGGTGCAGGTTCTATAAAATAATCGTACACAATATTTTGACATCAGTCATTTTAGTAACACTAATAGATCGTTATCGAATGTTCCTCAACAGAAAGGGATATCCCATTTTTGAATGCGAAAAGTTTGTTTGCACTTATTTCTTTACAATATCAAAGAATATCCTCTGATCAATTTCGTTGCAACATTTACATCAACCTCTGCTCACATTATCATCAACTATATAGAAGACTCAAACCTAAAAGTAGGAAAGAAATCTGTGCTAGCAAACCATAGCGATATATACAACTACAGCAAGGCTATAATGAAGAGAGTACGCTCATAGGCGTGACACATTATGAGCGCTACTTCTACCGATATGACTATTATAGACCAGCGTAATCACTGTGAAATTGTCCATCACGTTTACACGACCAAGTTTGTTTGTATTTTTTATTGCAGACACTTAGCAAGTTACTACCTTAACGCCTCCTTGACTTACTTGACAAGTGAAATAAATATTAAGGCCGTTTTCATCGCTGTGGCTAATGTAACGTGGACCACATTATTATCATTTTTTGACTGTAACGAAATGTATGCAAGTCAAATGCCGCCTATTAATTACAATTACATAGTTTGCAATTCAGCCTAATTGAATAGGTATTTTGTTGATTTAGATCACAAAATTAATTAAGACGTAATAATGTGTAATAAGTTTGATTGTGATCTCTTGAAATGGCATTCACGCAAGGAAAATGATTCTTCTTGAAGCCACAGAAAATTCCTATTTTAAAGACCTAAATTGACGAAACAGACTGAGTTCGTGTTGGGTTAAGAGCCTCTATTATACTGGCCCAATAACAAGTGTGAAATTGGCAATCACTGCGTGATACGGTACCTCAGACCGTTAGTGCAGACAATAATCAAGTTTGTAAAAAGTGATAGCACCAATGCCGAGACCACTGCATCCATTATTTATCTTAGCCTCTCGATTGAACCCTTCTCCGACCTCGGCTAGACCGGTTTCCGATTCCACCTAATGCGTACATTCCTCTAAACGGCCCGTTCTTCCCGCATTTATCAAATATGGATAATCGTGTTATCATTAATTCTAATAGCGACTTTGATAGGTCCTATGAATCATTAGATCGTATTGGCGTTTTGCTAATTATCTACTCATTTGCACTTCATTTCACTGAACGTATAGCAAATTAAGTAGAATTAACTGCAGGATCATTGTTATTTTTAAAAAGAATTAGTCGTACATTGTAGATTTGAACTGCTTTAGTTTTTGAAACTGGCATATATTTTGCTTCAAAATCATAATAATAGTATTTTTGTTGTAAAGTTGTAGGGACACATTTTATTGGTTTCAGCTTAGCATAGCGCTTTTAATGTAAATGTAATTTTTAGCGGTACTCGTCCCGCTCCGCCAATAAACACACACGTTCCGTATATAATATTTTATTTAATAATGCGCGTAGTGTTCCCCAGTAGCAACAGTATTTACAGAAGTTTTAGAACACTTTTCCCAACAGTGTGTTTTGTTTTTTCAACTTGTTCCCACGGCCAAGAAACATAAGAAAATAGATAAGCTTTTATTTCCATTTGAAACAAATGCATAGACCTTTTCTTCCAATCGAGTAGTAACTACATAACTTCAATCTTCATTAATCTGCATACGGTATGCGCGTCGTCAAGAGCAGGATGCACCTCCCATTAAATTGCACTCGTCTATCTGATAACCTTGAGCTCTATTGCTTCAGCTTTTGATCTTTCCTTGTTCTCCTAACCACAAACTATTGTAAATTCCAAATTGTTCAACCTAAAAACCGAGTCTAGAAATATCAACAACGCATTTCCAGTCCAGTTACCTTTCTCGTTTTTATTGCGAGCATCCAATTTTGTAGCTGTACACGAAACGTGTTTGTAATCAAATATAACGTTTTTCACTAGCAAGCAATAAAAGTTACCCTGACAGTTTGTTTACCTTCTGTCAAAGTTAATCGGAAACTTGTGCTTTCTGACCTAAATAGAATTACCTACCGCGAACATGGCTTTTAAACATCTGAATTTCTAAACAAACTGCTATTCAAAATGTATGTTTTTCTGAAATTGAATGTTGCTTTTATTATCATTACGCACAAGCTATCTAATCCAATGACTTTATACATGTCTCATCAGTTTTTTTCCCACCATGAAGTGGTTAAAAGTTTGTGTATTCCATCAATCGAAAAATCTATCCATCATTGAATAGGTCTGTCCGCTCTACAAACTTATATGTAAATCGTTCGCTATAACATTACCTCTTTGAACTCCAATAAATGTTAACAAGGTCCCTGCCCTATTCCGATATCTCTAAGCTGACAACTTTGTCGTGGCTTGGTTTAAATCGTTATTTCGACTGTACAAAGTTTAATTTTCCACATTTCATCGAAGAGAAGGTTGCGGAGGCGGGTACGTGACAATGCTAACTACAAACAGTTGTGCTAACTGTGCAGTCGTCATGGGAACGCCTATGAATACCCTACGAGGCCCATAACTCGTGGTTTTGCTGTTTATGTGTCTCTTTCCGCTGTTTTTTTTTTCGCTAATAGATGTTTTTAAACTTTTTGGTCCAATTAAAATTTTGCAAATTTACAAAGAAGCTTTCCGCTCAAATATTCCAAAATAGAGAAGTTGGTCCCGACTTTACAGAAAACTTTACTTAATAGCAACTCTACCTCCATTGTTTTATTAAATAATGCGTTTGCATTAACGAAAACTACAGGTGTCTCTAGTGTACATTAGAATTTATCGACTGTCGTCGGAAAGCAAACCTTTTAAATATTTTCTTTTATTCCCCAAAGCATGACTGTATTTACTCTATTGTTAACTTCCAACGCGACTAAATAACTTCCAATATGTTTGGACAACTAACTAATAATGAAGAATCGAAAGTGGTCATTCCAATATCTTCTTACACTATTTGTAATGCAAATCCACACCTACACCGGCAGTGTGGTCATTTTAACTTTGTCAAGATGAGAGACTTTCTATGTCCCCGATCTGCCGGCCCGCCACGACTGCCAATAGTCACAAACACTCCACCACACATATGGTAATTTGACCACTGTTTAAGTTGCTTCGCGTACAGGACGTTTCTAATCTATATCCTTTTGTCTCGTGACCCAGTCGTTCCCATCGCTCACATGGTGTTTTGTGTCGTGGACAAGCTCCGCACCTCTCGCTTTATCTTTCAATTGCCGGCGATAAATCAAGGTCGGGCGATTGTTCCCGTATTACAAAACTAGAGTTACGTGAATGCCGGCAGATGTACCGAACAATAAATTGGGTCTGACCCTCTATTTGCATACATGTGATTCATCGGCGCTAGAGGCATATTCACTATCGCCGCGTCGTGATTTAGAAGCTGTCCTAGAATAAATTCTTTCTTCAACAATTTGTTCTTTTTTTCTTACTGAACGTGTTTGTTAAATCCTGATAGCAGTTCCAACAATCCTTTGAGTTGGTTAAATAACGATCACTATTACGACGATATAAACGAGACCGATGGCCTAGAGTCCTGTATTCGTGACAAGGACAGGTGATTTTTAATCTTGCTCTACTTCTTGTTCTTCTCCATCTTCATCGCAATGTTGTGATCTCTTGGAATTTAAACATATATCCTCCAGCCTTTACTAACTCCCAAGCAAAACGCCACGGCAGCAGCCAGTTTGAAGGAATTAGTTAACTGTTGTTATCTCGTGTAACAATGAGTTAAGTAGATTTTTCGGGCTACTCGGGTCTTCGTCCGATGACATCATTGCAGCTCCGATTTTGTAGATTTTTAATACAACATCGCTGATTGTGGCTGTGGGTGTGTCGTCCTTGATGGCTAATGCACCCACATTCAAACCGCTTCTCTGTGTCCCACGCTACGCCTACCAGTATTATGGAATCAGCACTTTCATTTAATCAGATTGCTTAACACGCCCGGATTTATGTGGGGAAAACTATAGATGCATCTCACTTGATTCGTAACGTACATTCTGAGATGAAGTAATTTATTGGAAGTAGCAATTACAGTGTCTTTAAACTTATGTCTATGGGAGCAACTCTTTAAACGTCATTTTCATTTTGTTTATTCACCAAGCTTTGAGGAATTACTTCGGCATCAATATTTTCACACGGCTATTAGTGGAGTGGCAACTTTGCAAAACCAATTTTTTGTTTCATTGTTAGTTAACAAATTTCCTTTCTAGACCTTGCTCTTCATTCATGTGATGTTAACAATGAAAACTTTTTGTGACATGTTACCTAACACCAATGCCTTGCCATCAGTCAAAGTTATCTTGAAACATCCAAGGTTATCGAAACCAGAAGTCTCCAAATGTGTGTGGTTTAATTTTAACCGTTATCTAAAGGTTTTCATATAGCTCACTCAATCCGATCTTGCGCGTGATATTTTTTTACACAGAAATTATTTTTGCTTGCTTCAACAGACAGGTTAAGTCTTAAAAATGTAAAGCCTACTTGGTTATAAAACCCGGAGACGGATAGAATACTCTTTTATTTAAAGTAGTAAACTAGTTTATTTTTTACTAGACACGACAAACGAGCAAGCGGGTTACTTGATGGTAAGTTATGTTATCACCGCCACCCATGAACATCTGCAAGATCAGATGAGTCGCTGATACATTGCCGACCTTTTAGAAAGGATCGTCTCTTGAAGGTCTATACACAACTGAGTTACGTAGTAGAATCTTTCAAGATTGGGTTCCGTTCCTTTGATACCACCAGTGACATGAGTCAAGTGTTTTTTATTTATCGAAACTATTTTATCTAGGTTATTAATAAATATTATTACAATAAAAGTATAAATAGCGTGAGTTACAATACACTCGGCACACATTTCGCCACAATCGCCCACTTCCTAAAGCGCCTGCCAACCAATTGTTACAGTTTGAATTATACGGATACCTATGATGCCGTTTCGGTCCGTTATTACAAAAATCAAAAATTGATCACGCATCGCCCTCGTTTTGCGACACACTTAAGTACGAGTTTGTAATGAGATCAAAGCGGCCGCCCGAATGTTTCTTCGACAGTCCTAAAAAGTATTAAAGACTATATGAAAAGATCCTAAAATCTGTGCTTACGTTTGCTAGCACATATTCTCTATAAGGTTTGATGTAGGTAAGGTCAAATCAAAAATATGACATACAAAGCTCACAAATTTTGAGGCATAGTCTCAACTCCTGCGTGAGCATAGGTGAATGGCTCACTGCCTTATCTAGTCCAGTACAGCGGCTTCATCTAATATTGATATAGAAATTTCAAGATGAAACTGACCCATCTTAACTTATATTTCCTTCCTCTACCCTAAAGGTTGTCTGGAAGAAATCGCTACAAGCGATAAGACCGCCTTATTGTACTGTCTGTTGCTTTTGTATCATGCTTGTATTTTGTTTTTGTGCAATAAAGAATATCTATCTATCTATCTTATATTATGAAACCTTTATGCACATATTTAACGACGGACAACTTAATTTATTACCGAAGTAATGGGTAGATTGGGGTCACACGTTAATCTATCAACTGTAAAACATAGGACATTAATAGAGTTCCCACAAAGGTATTGCCGGTCTAGCCCTAAACTTAAGTGTGCTAACTAAGCAATCGATGTTTCAATCAATAACACAAATCGATTTTATTTTGGTGTCCTGGGTTGATTCTGTCGAAGTTATTACTATAGAAAGTCAACGCAGGAGACCTACTCGTATGTGCGGCGATCAATTTCTTTTAACATTCTCTTCTTCGGTCAGATTCATTGAGTCAGTATGACAATAAGTCTGCGTACAGTTAGGCCTCCCGCTAAATTCGCGTCCACAGTTACCAATTTACCATAGACTTGGCCCATTTGCGCGAGTGAATAAAATAAAGAGTTATCTCATATTGCCGTATCATACGTGCGTCAAAACATCGCCATCCATTGCATCTTATATCACTCACACATCAATACACGTACATTTGCACGAGCTAATGTGTGTGATTAGAACGCATTTATTTTCATACATTTTATCGAGTGTCCGATGTGTGGTAGAAGAATATATTCCATTCGAATAAATCGATATACATACTCTGTCTTGTCCATGCCTACCTACCTGTGTGTGTAATGCAATGTCCCTTTACAACGTCGACGTGGAATTCCAATATGACCGGGGGCACGCCCGATTACTGCGCGTACGCACTTTCCTCTCTCCTGTCTGACATGGTTAATGAAGCGGGCTTGAGATTTTTATGAAGTCCTCATCGCAGAAAGGTTGTATATTTTTTTGTATAAATTTGTATTATATTCTTATTATACCATGGGACAAGGAAAAGACAAGGTAAGAAGGAGGGGAATGGGAAAAAGTTACCAGCAGCGCACTTGTGATGGACCGTCCTATCACGTGCGCAGCAGCAATCACTTATTATCGCGTGATCTGTCTCTACAACCTGTGACAAAAACAAAACAAAGTGAAAGAAACCTATAATGAATTTGAGAGATTGTTGGTCCTTCGAGTACCCTTAAAAAAAGAGCCCTAACCAATGGTGCCGTCCCGTATGCCTTTATGATAAAGCTGACCGACGGTACCGAATATAGCTTATTTACATATGAAATACATATAGTCGCTTCAGCAGAAAATTATTAAAATCAATTGAAATGAAGCCTTTTTATACAATTTCGTTTTAATTACGAAGTGGTTATTAATGATAAAGAAAGAAGTAATGGTATAAATCAGACAATTTGTCTGTCAACGTGCGAACATAAAAAGCGCCCGAAAAGGCGATGATTCCGCGTGTCGACTCCTGCGCACCGCGCTAAATTCCGATCTGGCCGCCTGTATTGCGTCCACGCACTTTCTTCTCTACTTGTACTTTCTCGTAGCTTTGGACCGGACACGTAGCCTTTCTGTATTGCATCGAAAATACGACCTGTTTCTTTTTGATGGTAGCTAAAAAGTAAAATCTATAAGCTCAATTTTATATGATTTATATTCGCCAACTAGGAAGCGCTTGGTTTTTACCAGACCTGATAGCAAATAAATCTTTCTCAGTATTTTTAAACCTTTGCTGACTAAAGCGGTGTTATAAAGTAGTTTTAATCCTTTTTTTTTCGAAAATGTAGTATGTTTTTTTTTCATACGTCAAAACGGCTCTATAACATCGTTTTAGCTAACAACGGTTTATTGAACGTTTATGAATAAAACCCATGTTTATAATTTTAGTTTCAACAGTATTAGGATAAAATATGCTTTGTTGTGCAAAAAGGTGGTACAATTGATTCCCCTGTATCCCAAAATAGGCAGAAGCCTGTAGAAGGAACATCATAAGGTATGATTTGTGGGAGAGTCTGTGTTATACCTGTTGTACATAAATGATATTAATTTTATTAAGACCAAAGAGTTGATAGCACTTCTTAGGGAGTCTGGTAAATTACAATGAAGAAACTGCCGACTGACCTTCGCAACCCTTTAACAGACACCAGACCAACTGAATCAGGGTGACACGTTTCAGAAACTATCCGAAACGTGCAGGTTTCTTTACGATGTTTTCCTTCATTGCTGAGCTAAAATATTTGAACCTAAGAACTAACATTAATAAAGCCTATGTTCTTATTCACTCTGCGGCGCTACCATCGCTCTATGAATAATTACATGTATACTAATTTTTATTTTTATTTCCCAGGTAAGCGTCAAGGTCAAGTAAAATGAATTCACGTAAGTAGCAATCTCCAATGTCTTATTGCCACATTGTTTGCTGTGACGTGTCTCATCTCTGTATTTTTCCTCATCTTATCTGATAAGATGTACGCGGCACCCATGTTGGGGCGTCGTTTCACCACGAGATTCCACACATACACTAATTAATGTAGGTGTAATTATTTATAATACGAGTAAATGTTACATGTTTTAAGATTGCATCTCGGTGAAGAGGAAGGTTTCTTGGGCTTAGGTCGTAAAAGCTTATTTATTTTCAAATGTCCATTTTAAATAAAGCTGATGAATGAGATTAGTCAAGAAGAACACAATATAGATACTTTAAAATTTTGAGGTAAAAATCAAGGTGTTTACGATAACCCTATTTTTGAAATAAACACCTATTGTCTTGGTCAGTTGATCTTTGTTTTTTTTTGTTGATATTGAAAGTAACTTAACAATTTTACGGCCGCACTCAGAGACGTCATTTAAGCTAATGTTCATTAACTTTAGTATCGGTAGTATTTATGCGTATCAAAACAAGGGTGAAAATAACCTGAATGCTGATTGGAAACTCAAAAAACTTCCGCATACATGGCTCATACACGTGTAGTTTCAAGGAATATGTCAAGTTTAGTTTACATTTTGACATTGAATTAAAATGCTACGTCAAAAAATTAACAACTGGACCACATGTCATGTCATGAATGTCAATACTGATAGCATTATCTCGAATACCATCGGCAGTCGGTGTTCTGGCTGTTTCGCAGCCGCTATCATCGCACTGGGACTGGTTTCTTTGTCCAAGTTTATTATAATGCGATAACACCAGTCATCGTTATTTGCATTGTTCTTTTCGTTTTGTATTGCAATACATTTGCAGACGTATCGACCTTTCCATAGGATAATCTAATCGCCCATTTTTTTTCTTTCATATATAAACATACGCAGGAAATAATTTCACACTTTAAGCAGAGACAAAGACGCTTCTCACCTTTCGTTGTTTATGTTTCCTGCTCCTATAATTTCATAAATGATGCTAATGTATTCACAGTACTCAGAACTCCAGGCACATGAAATATTGAATTTTACACTTCCTGAACAGTATTTGCAAAACATTATCTTATTCTGTTCACCTGATGAGAAATAACATCTCAATCAAAAACTATTTTTGTGTTAATGCCGGTCGGATTGGTCATACTTGTAATAAAGTGATTAGGAAAACAACTGGTTACTGCATTTGGAAAAGATCCAAATGTGGTCGCCGGCACACCAGGGTCTGCAGGTGAACGTCCTTATAGCCCACGCGCGTTTACAAAAATCGCCCGCGCAGCTAAATATGGCCACTGCGGACCTCCTCCGCCGATATGGTCATTACTGAGTTGATCAAGATCAAGGTTCGACATCTCGAATGATCCTTCGCTTTTAACATTCATATCAGATCATCTAGAGATTCTTAGCTTAAAATATAAATCAAGATAGCACCAATCTTATCTGATTTTTCAAAGTTCAATATCTTTTGATATTTTTATTAAATGTTTGTACAGATTTTTCTTTTCTTGACTCCCAAGATTTTTCTTCTCTTGACTAATCAACTCATTGTATCAATTAAATTAAAAAAATAAAAATATAATTTATTTCAGATCAAAGGGAATCCATATATTGTTAGTACAAATTCTTGATATTATGTTAGTAAACATTCAATTTTAAATTTAGATTAGAAGTATTTATTCCATTACAATTATAATTTCAAATTCATTCATTTAAACGCATTTAAATATTAAATAAATTATGTTATCATAACCCGGTTTTAAGTGTCTGTAAAAAGGACTAATAATATGTATTTATATGAATGTTAACAATTTTTCGGTGGTTATAACTCTTATTTTGCAAAAAAATACATATATATTTTCATGTTCAGGTACTTAATCCTGCTTTTTAGCAACTTCTTCAGTATGCTTAGCACTGTAACTTAACTCGACACTAAACCGTTTTTATCTAAATCATGTAGGAACGACTATTCTACAGATTTAGCTTCTAACTCAAGCAAGACAGAATGGGTCTTATCTAGATTTCTATGTTTATTTCATGATCCTTCGGCTGCTTACAGCGGCAGTGATCGTAAAGATCTTTACGTCCCAATCGTACCTCTTTATCGTAAGAATTACGACGGGGCAGTAAAATTTTCGCGATTTCGCAAGAGTTTTTGAAACTAGTTGTGAAATAGTTGCGGGCAAGAGGCCACTTCCTAATAAAGAGATCACGTTTGGGTCGGTGACGAAAATGGGTATGTCAGGCATCAGTTAGCTGCTGCGTGCTAATGTGTTACTTTACAGAATACTTTAAGATCTCCGCAAGGTATATTTCATACCACAAAATCCAATACGATTGTATATTTTGGCGCCAGGCGTGGTTATAATCTCATAGATTACATTAGCACAAATATTAATACAACGACGACGCCTACATAAGATAGCGTAGACAAACACAATAAAGCAAAACCTTTGACTAACTAGAGTATTGCTGGTATAATTAATAAGAATGAATATCTTATTAGAATTGATATAACCAATTTTGACGTCATCATCTCAGATGCGACAAGATATGATAGCTTAGTTAGCTATTTGATCGACAACGATTCGCAAAATTATGAATAAATACTTTATTTGAGAGTCAAAACGTAAAATCTCGCTAAGGCCAGTCATCAGTGAGTATACTCATAAACTTGAGAAGTTTCCAAAGCGTCGAACGAGACAAATCTAATTAGTCTAGCAGATTTTAAAGAATTTGGGGCGAAATAATATGTCAATGGAACGTTAGTCATCTTTCTGGATACGTTTCAACAGTTCCAGCTAAAATAAAATATGCCATCCGTTTCAGCCAGGCGCCGTTATTTATCTTGCAGTTTTATCGTTTCGGTTTCCGCACTAAATATACCGAAGGACTATAATGAAAATCAACCAAATTCAGTGCTGATGAAATATGGTTTGAGTGCATCGGTGTCTTTTAACTATTCAAGCAATCGCTGAACTGTCTGAAAGCAACTAACTTACCTAAGACCCTACTCTACTCTTTTCTCTCAAAAGAAACTCTTTACACTAAGTTTGTAAGTGACACAAATTCCTTTGCAAAAAATTATAAGAATCAATTTTAAGTCTCATGCATAAGATGTTACGGTCCTAATTCTAATCTACTGATGTAGCTCCGGCCAGTCTCGTCAACTCAATTGTCTATACTATTGCCTCTGGGCATGTAACCTTGCACTTCCCCAACATCCTTTACTTTAATTCGCTACGGAGAGGCTTATGAAATCGGTCATCGTTCATCCGGAAGCGCGCGTGTGACGTATTGAGTTCATCGTCAACGAAAAATTACGTAAGGACGCAGACGCAGCTTATATCTGTCCCTCGTTCCCAACCGCGAGTCTTGACCTAACTCCTAACATGCTTCAAAGAAAAGTAGACCTAAAAAACTAATAGGCAGGATTGAAAATCGCGTAAGGGGTTCATGTTGAGTTCGGACTTTTCAGAGTTGTATCAAACATGGCCGCCCGCCAGGCCGGGTTGATGTGACTATTCCCGTCTGGTTAACTGGATACTGTGTCCAATGCGCGAACTTCTTTTTGGCACGTGTCATTCAATTCTAGCGCCGGATTATTGTCTTTAACAATTTACATTTCCACTGATTTGAATACCTACATCATGAACATATTAAAGAATTTAACATTACCGATATATTTTGTTGATATCCAAAAATTTTAAATACAATATTTCAGCTCAAACATGATGTCCTGTAGCTAAGAAACACTTACATCTTAGAAATATCGAAATTGAACTTTTAATTTATCGTTGATCCTAAATTGATTTGTCGATTTAACAAATTACTTGTTTCCAATATTTGTGTTATGAACTCTTGCGTTGTTTTGTTGATAGATTACACGATTGTTATTTATAGATTGAAATGATGATATGTCCAGCAGTGGAAGTCTATTGGCTGAAATGATGATAGGTCCAGCAGTGGACGTCTATTCGCTGAAATGATGATATGTCCAGCAGTGGACGTGTATTGGCTGAAATGATGATTTATAGATCACATTATTATTGATTATTGTTGTTGATTACATACACTATGCTACGTAGATGGTAAATTTAATTTACGACAAGCAGTGATTTAAATTGATGGAAATCTTCTGTCAGAAGATCCTTAAAAGATCTAAGTCTGTACATAATAAGATTAGGTTACATTCGGCAAAATTGATACTTTTCGTAATCGTATTCGTGCCGTTTTGTCCAGCTGCTATAACTAGATGAGTCATTTTAAACCCGGGATTGTCCACTTAACAGTTATTGTTCTGTACATGAAACTAATTTAATCAGCGCTCATTTGTGTCCAAAATGATGGTATAATCAATGTCATGTCCTGAACTTAATAAAATGTTAAGTGGTTTTTATGCGTCATTACTCGAATTAATTTTGGCGCTTGGATTGCGATAAATTATGCGTTCGATGTTTGTATGGTGATGTTTGTTTTATGTTTTGGCGCCAGACATCATTGTCATTATAAATAGCATCACCAATTTTGCATCGATAAGGCTCTGTGTTCAATGTGTGTTTCTGTTCATGCTCATCTTCCACCTATCACATAAAGGTAGTTGAAGAGATTTTTCACTGTGCGTGTACGAAATTTGGACTGGCCAACAGATCCTTATAATTTGGTGATCACAACATTTGGGGACTTGGCTGGTATCTAAATAGAATTTTAGTCGGTGAAGTTTTCAACCTATAATCTTATTTTTAGTGAAATCCTGAGGGCACGGCAGTGCCCCCACCAAGTCGAGCAAAAAAAGCGGCACGGCCGTAACATCCTTTTTTTTCGACCCACCTATAATTTCGTTATAGATAAAACAAGAACCCTAAATTTTCAGTAACTAATCTAGGCATTGTATAAACACGATAACGTGTTTATTTTGGTATACACTGCTTAATAACACCATTTTAGTTAGCAAAGGTTTAACATACATTTATGAATAAGACCCTTAAAATTTGCCGAATACTCAAAAGTGTTTAGTCTCAACAGGAATCTTTTAAACGTAGTTTTGCTTAATGCTATGATGATGACAGTTCCTTGTCCACCTAAGTCAAAAATCACCTTTCGAAGACCAAATCAATACAAACATTAACAATTATAAATAACTGCGTTTCTATATGCGTCTTTTAACTGCCTTTATAGGCCTTTCTGTTGGATCCATAAAAGGGCGGTACTCTCTATCTTCCCCAAGATAAACAAGTTTATTGATATTGCTATTGCTACCTCGGCCTCGACAAAAAGCCCAATGGAACCTGCGTGGACGCAGAGTCAACATAACGCTTACCAGATCTAGCCCAACAAGTTTTGTTGCATACCATTTTACTATACCTTTTAACGTACGCTTTTTATATGCATCCTACATTTTTTTTAAATTAAATCCAATTGTCCACTACTAGATTATTTTGCCCTGTTTATGTGTAAACAAGGTTTTTATTAATCGAATTCTATTTGCATCTTCATAACAGTCAGCTTATTCTTACACGAGTATCCTTAGTTATACATTCTTGATGATTCTGATTCCGATAGTCTCGAAAAGGAGATCAGTTTTCTTAAGAAGATCACCAACCATACTTGTCAATCTCGTTAGTATTTTAATGTTGAAATAACTGTTTTTTTTAGAAAGATAGTTATTGCATCGTCGTTATATGACAGGCAAACAGTAACGTGTATGGAAAAGACTTACCATATTCCCTCGTTCTTATCAGCTCTTTTTTTTGGGCTGATGGATAGATCTTATATCCACGATAGACCACAGCGCGCGCGACCGAATGTGCTGATTGAACACGGAATATAGTGGTTTATGTCATTAACCTATCGAGCCAATTGTTATTTCCCTGATTGCGATTTATAACTACGACGATGTCTCAATTTATGACTCTCCAGTCCCTTGTTCATTTAACTATCTAAAACCCCGCCTTTCTCCTGTAAATCTAAATCAAGTCAATATCGCGGGGGGAATCCTCATCGCGTCCCACTTTCATCAGTTTCGTCATGTTGCGTTTATGTTTAACTTTCAAGCTTGAAATATGATCGTTATCAAGTATAAATCTGCTTCAAACATAACAATTTGGAGCAAATGCGATGGCCATCAAATAGCGTAAATCAGTTAAGATTGCCAGTTTTAGGCCAATGAAAATTTCATTAGAATATTTGGTACGATAGTTAAATTACATAATATACGCTCCCGTTAAAACGGAACAACGCATTAAGCTTCATCTACATGACGCATCTAATTAAAAAGAAATAGATTGTTGACTTATGCCACTGCTATCAATAAGGATTAATGGATACATTTCGTTCAGATCAAGACTGAAAAGCTCATATGTTACTCTTGCATAATCTCATAATCGTTTGTTTAATTTTAAATCAGTGGTCAAACACAAAAGATTCGTGTTTAGTTACACCTTAACATTGGACTACTATTTACGTTGATAGTTTATTATGTCATTTGTCTCGTCCGATGAACTGAACAATCCACGGCTGTTTCGCAGTCGTCGAACGAAAATGAAAACAAGGTCGCCACGCAGGATGAATATTTGGGCTATCAACGTCACACTATTTAATACTACCTTATCTCTAATAATGTTTTCGCATCGCCCTCATATTCAAAGTTATCTACATCTATTTTAATGAACAAAAGCGACAGTTCTACAACACATGTGTTACTCACGAGATCCGAAAAAGAAATTAGGTCAAGAGCTACTTTTTATATTTGGATCATCTAAAAAGTTCCTAACGACTCCAGATGATCTATGAGTCGATTCAATGTCAGACTTATAACTATAATTACCTCTATGACATAAAGACATTTATAGATGTAGATCTACATCTATCTATATTACTATAATTACTTCAGTTATCTATTAGTTCCTGGTAATTTCTCAGGTGCCGCGTCTGTTTTCGCAACTGTTTGGTGTAGGAATGCGGCAAGTGAACGTCCACAGAGTGGCTCGAGGCATCCTGGCATTGCCTTTGGCTCAGCTATGCGCCGAAATGTCACGGAGGCAAAAGCGTGACCTCCCACCCACAGAGTTATGGCGAAATTACCACCCATTGGTATCAATTGTGCCTTATTACGTCTATATTCTTTCCCACCTTTAATTTCATAGCCTTTTACTTACAGCTGAGCAAACAATTTTTGTTCTACAATCCATTAACTCATTTTGTAATTAGTTTTGTGTAATTTAGAAATAATTTTATCTATATTTCCTACTTGTGTTCCGTTATTGCTTTAACTTTGTAGTATAATCAATATATTACCTGTGATAATTTTTATGTGCAATAAAATATGTTCTGTAAGAAGCGTCCCGTAATTGTTATTAAATCTACATCAACAGTATCTAGTTCCTAATTACGCAGTCCATCCATACATTTCTCTAGCTGGTTCGAAAGCCAGATGTTTCTGTGTGTGAATGTTGTTAGACTGGCCGCTGCCCTGTCCCTTTTCTTTTTGCGCCGAGTCAGTTCCGTCTGTGTTTTATCTCTTTCGTGCGTCCCCTCCCCCGCCGATTCACCTGCGCCGGAGTCGCGACACACATCTCGCGTCTTCCGTCCAATGCTTTCTATTTTCGCCGGTCACACTTGATTTGTTTTTGTGTGCGTAATATTGATACTTACATTTATTTTTGCATCTTGTATACGCTCTTAAATACGTATACTTCAACAATAAAAAATATGCCATATACCACTGGCCAATTTACACACCGCATATTATTATTCACCGTGTCAAGTTTACGGTCGTCCATTGTGTTAGATTGATGCTTTCGCGAAATTTTTCTCATGTGTCTAGTACACCATTGTTTTGAAACTCTTACTGCGCATGATTAATTACATTAAATGTGGTATTTTACTTTTATCTTTAATATTTATTATAACTTTCTCACCTGATTCGTAGCATAATTATATAATTTTACGTCTAATAGCTTTATAATACTTGTATCTTCTTGCTTGAAATGATAAGTTTAACCTTGAATGATCTCAAGTTCACGTGCAGTTTGTCTTATTAGTTATTCTATTTAACTTTGTTACGGAAACAACTTTGTATATTATTTAAACTATTTCACGTTTAACTCTTTAATTATTAATTACCTTCATTAAATGTATTGTTATCTAATAACTTCGTCTTTGCCGTCATGTGAGTGAAAGAGGCTTCAGATGTTTGCTCTCTTTAATGATTGGTTGTTTTTGTTTTACAATTAGATTGTTACTACTAATTTGAAGGCTTTGTTCACAGTTCGCTGATCATGCGGGGCATACTAGCAAAGGGCACATTTGCTTTCTAATATTAATTAGAGCGCATGTTTTACTGACGATATTTCCAATTAAAACATTTAGTGATCCCAACAAACCAGGTTGATGAATCGACGGACCGACTGAAAGCGGAATGTTGAGATCCGGACCGTGTAGACCACCGCGACGCGACGCACCTTTGAAATGCTATACTTAATTCTATATTGTTTGAGGTTCAAACATTCCGATGAAAATTTCCCCTGTCGGAATTTATTTTAAACACTTGCCAAGCAGGTAGTTTCGTTTTCTTACGTTTCAATGTCCACAATTCACTAAATCTGATAAACTTTACTACTTTTAAAAGGTTCGTCGCGTTAAAGGAACTAATTTTTGTCCCGCTTGCAAGAAAGTTGGCTCAGCTATCTTAGCAAAATCAAAAATTATATAAAACTTTACTTTTTTCTCAATAACTTTAAAATTATACAATCTTCCATTATAGTTATCCAACCACGGGATGTGAAAAGTGTGAGTAATTCCCAATCGCATGTTTTCATGTTTATTACGAAACAGCTGTTAGCAATTTTTTTGTGTCTATCACTTTGTACGTAACACACATCGGATTTGCTGTTAATTACTGCTCTAAAAAGTGGATCGGCATATTAAGAGCAACATTCCAAACTGGTGCTACATTTACTATGCCTTTAATCAGAAGTACATGAAAGTTGACGTTTTTATTTCCATTCGAATCCTCTCCAAGTCTATGAGCGATAGTCGCTTAGTGGAAAAGATCTTGCGCCTTCCATATTTTTCAAATCTATGTGCGTATTTACACCATTAGCTCGGCGATGTGGTAGCACGCTGTTTTCCCACCTGGGAACCTGCACGTTTCGGATAGTTTCTCAAAAATTAAAAAAAAAATTTTGATTAGTAAGTAAATAAGTCACTCAATCGTAAAAATGAAGATCCATCATCTCATGATGCTCTCGAAGTCTAGACTTCTAACTGGGGACCATTGATAGAAGCTTCGATCGACTATTTGTAAAATTGATCGAAGGTTAAAGAGAAAGTACCAGTATATTGAGCCCATACTTTGACAGAACATGCCAGGAATTCTTTTCCTCACAGTCGTATGCAACACCTATAGTTGTAAGATGATGCAACCCATCCGTTAGCACCAGGCTGTACAATCATCCGGCTAAAACAATCGCTTCAACATTAAATGTCTGGGTGCAAGGTGTTATCTCATCACCATTGATCGATGCCACTTGCATTGTTGCACAGTGACTTGCCCTAGTTTGTCTTGATTTATTTGTTTTAGATATCTCACATGAAAATTAGTTATTATTATCTGCAATAGTATTAGTTCTAACTTCTAGATTTAGATCACTACCAGTATTTTTGTGTGTTCTGTCATTATGTTAGTTGAATCAATAATCTACATATCGGCTTGAAATTACATAATTACGAATACTCTTTAAAAAGTAAACAATTAAAGTCCACCATAATCAAATACTTACGATAATTGCGGTTGGTGATGCACATGTGTGTACGTAACCACGTCGGTTAGCCACATAATAATAGGTGAACGATGTTGCGATTGACGATTGTCCGTCAAACAGCTTCAACTCAATGGCCCATTCAAGAGGTTCACAATAGATTTCTCAAAATAAAGTCGGAAGGTGCAACATGCTTCCCTCTGCAAGTCTGCAACCAAACGGTTTGATCAAATGTTTTTAAACTCGCGCGCGTCTATTATTAAAAATATGCGTTTTTACTTTCATCTCTGTTTGAATTTAGTTCAAGTTTATTAGTGAGTTTCATCGCTATTTTTTCTTTTTATATCTTGTTTGTTTTGAAATCAAAGTTTTTTTGTTTGTTGTATCAACAATCCCTTCCGTGGATAGTTTTTAATCTTGTGTATGCTTTTATCAATTTAATTTATTCATACAAGAACTTTGCAGTTTTTCATAATCTTAATATTCAATAGATGTTATTTGTACCTATCGATACAATTATTTACTGTTACTTAGATTCATTAATCGATTCGTTTATCTTATAAATATGCGAATTGGAGATAGTTTCTAAATATTGATCATGTAAAAATTGAATACACATGACTCCTTAAAATTTGAGTCATCAAGGAAATGAAATGCAAAATTTAATTAAAGTCTGTAATACTGTCAGACAGGAAAATACATAGCTAAACAATCAAAACCCAAAGCTAAAACAAACAAAGTGTATTATATTTTGTAAAAATATATATCGTCTGATCTACTCGGCCCGACTGCAATATTAGTGTAGAAAACATTTAAGGAACATCGATTTTGAAAGTCGGTTTTTAAAAATTAAAATACCAAACACTTCAATATATAATAATTAGAATTCGAAACCAGTTTATCTTGACACTGAATTGGTTAAATATTAGTGCAAGGTCTTTTTTTTTCGCATACATACAATGTTTTTCGCCCACAACAGTTTTTTACACGTCAACGGGATCGTGAGTAATTTTACTTCAGCCAAATTGTATATGTAGCTGAGATTTTTAGTACAATAATCAAGATATTTCTCACATTTTATATTTTGATTTTAAATACTTAAATCTTACTTTCAATGTAAATGCAAACATTAAAGAAAGCTTAAATTAGAAAATTCCATATTCCACTGACATCATTCCTAGTGCGTTTAGTCAGAAATTCCTCTACAACCTACGGAATTCCTTTTAGCTTTACACACAACCTTCAAAGGAGTGCCTATTGCATGTAGGTACCTGTATGGGTTTACATAGACCAGCATCTACGCTTCGCTAATTATTACTACGTTTCTTACAACAGGTTCTTGCAATCGAAATTCCGACGACACTATGCATAGTGTTTTGAAGATCAATAGGTCCATAACCGAAGCAGATTTACACTGGGAAAATTAAAGCACTCTATTCCACATCTTTGCAGTTTGCACTTTCATCAAAGTTATTGTTTCGAGGTTTTTTTAAAAGCTGATGCGGTGGCTGATACGAGGATTAATGCCAGTATAATTGCGTTTTTGAAAAGCCTCTACCATTAGTGGAAATGTGTACAGTGTGATTTTCATCAGTGATAAATCCCGTTCGCGGGATTTTACTGTTAATTGTAATTTTGTTTAATTTACAATAGAAAATACGTAATAACTTAATTTAAAATAATGAAAAATACTACCTAGAACTAGGAAATAGGTGTCAGAGGTGCATAGTGCAATAAAGGCTAGGAGCCCTTAATGGACATCACAGCAGATTTAGCTCATACTCTCAGTTAGCATTTATTTACATACAAAGACGCCAACAATGAAGCTCTTAATGAATCTAATCAGAGTTTAGATAAAAATATTAGAACAAAGAATATTAAGATATTATTTGGGTTAATGGTGGCGCTGGAAAGTTCGTAACCCTTGATTACAACTTACAATATTCCATGTGATTTTCTAACATCTTACGTTATCTCTAGACTAAATCTATAAAAAGTAATTGCTTTGAATTAAAGCAACATCAAAGAGTACTTACATGACAAAAAATAAAAGACACTGACACTATTGATACATTTTATGTTTGAATATTGTATAGAATGTTTGTGTACAATATTAAAGAGTTCAAAACATAGGTTTGTAATAGGATATAACAAGATAACAACCAGATGTCCCTTTTTGCCTAACGGCCTTGATGGAGCAGTGGTGAATTGTCTGGTGCATTTATTTATGACGTAGGTATTCTTTTTTTTATTATTGTATATCCATCTCATAAATCTACAATACCTATCAAAACCAAAATACCCCAACACACTTCAATAGTCCCATTTCAAATTATCGTCATAATTGCAACAGTTAATTATGTTCCCCTTTGCCACTTGCCAATAAGCCGCATAAACATTTATTAATAGCTATTATCTCGTCGTGGTTTGAAATATTGATTTCAACGATTACATCATCAATGGTGATAGTTTTGTCGATGTATAAATCTTATTTAACCGCGTTAGACAGAATGGCCGGCACGCCTTGCTGACCTAATTCCGATTAATAACATTAGGTGGGTGATAGGAATCGATGGAGACATTTGGAGAGGCTGTACATTAAGGATGGGTTGATTGTGTTGCAAACTCTCTCTCTACTACAAACTACTCTCGTCTGAACCGGTGTGGTGATCATCACCTACCATCAGTTGACCAGCGTGCTCGGCTTGCCTCCCTCTCACATAAAAATGCATATTATATTTGGTATAATTTTCTTTAAAAAGATATTTAAATCAAGTTCATAAGACGGAGAATTATATCTACTGATAAAATTAACTACTAGAAAAGATACTTAGTCCATGATACTAATTAAAACTCAACTTATATTGATCCAAGAACCCAATTCTCGTGCTCGTGATATTTTAAAAACATGGCGGATATCACCTAAAAACCATACAAAAAACCATGTTGTAGTGATATATGTCGTATGATAATAAATGTCACAAGAACGAGAATTGGGCTCCAAATGTGTTAAATAAAGTGAGAGGCGATTGAAGAAATTTGACATATTTAGATACTTTACCGCGTGGCTGTCCGTACAAGATAATACTTGCCATACATAATCTGAACAATATCAACAACTGTTTTACAAAAACACTGATGATTCCGCAGAAAATCTACTAGAAAACTAATTGAAACTTGGAACGAAAAGGTTGATAGTTCTGTTCATTGACGAATGCGTAATAGCAGAAACATTATGAAATACTGTTGTCTCTGTAGAGGGGACAGGCCAGACGATTATCCTTGGTAGGTGGCGTCAGGTGACCGGGTGCATCCCTACAAGTGCGATCTCCGATGCAACACGCATACAGTGCTCTAAAGGTCGCAGTGAAGAATCTCTTTCTTTAGTCGTAAAGGTGCGTCCATATATTGAGCGGCAAGAGCGCGCCAGTACCGTGTCCCCGGCAGAGTAGAATAGGCCACCCTCACTCTTACCGAGGTGTCGTAAAAGGCGACTAAGGTAAAGCTGCTGGCATGATCATCAGCACCCAGAGAAGGCAACTCTGCATTTATATCAAAACCCTCGCCAACCCGTCTGCCAAGCGTGGTGAGTATGGCAAATACCCCTCATGTGATTGAGGGAGGCCCGTGCCCCAGCAGTGGGGACTTAAATGGGCTGATGATGAAGAGCGCGGCATGGCCAGGACACAATTCTGCCGCGCTGCTAATTAGGACCGCGCATATGTTTGGACGCACCTTAATACTTCTAGGTAGGTTGACACAGCGTTAGCCTCCCATAATAGTGCTTCCATCTCCGTCCGTCTTGCCTCATCTTCCAAGAGTCTGTGCAAATCTGTAATACGGCTTTGGACACACCTGACAATGACACCCTAAGATGAGACCATTTTTCATCATCATCATTGCAGCCAATAAACGTCCACTGCAGCTGGACATAGGCTTCCTCATTGATATCCACACAGATCGGCCCTGTGCCGCCCGCCTCCAAGGGATTCCCGTGACCTTCACCAGATCATCGGTCTACCTTGTGGGACGGGTAAATAAAGATAGGCTTATTTCTACCAACAAATAATAACATCAATGGTATATTATGAATTTACACGAACTAAGGTTAGGATCACGATTTTAATCCTGTATTTATTTATTTATTTAAAACATGCCTGTTACAAGATAACGGCTAAACTGTAAATGTTTCTTTGCAATATCTAATCGTTACGCCTTTAGGTTCTATCGGCATTTTAGGGCCGATTTCACCGCTTATATTGAACGAGATCAATTCGCTTGAACTCGGTTTACGCGCTAAACTGAGTTCCGTTCCATTGTCTTGGCTTGCATTGATCGCGTTTTAGAGTTGATCGCGTTCAATTTCAACGGTGAAATCGGCTCTTAAACAACAACACCAATATTACGGTAGGACTAAAAAAAATGTACGTCTTAAACAACATCGCGAAATATAATTGACCTAAATTTTTGTCTCTAAAATACACAATTTTGAATTCATTACTGGCAAACCACTGCCCACTTGACTCCCTGTTCTGAATCTCAAAATGGCTCAGATGTTTTATTTTAGTAATATTCTCAGAGATGTCTCACTGATATGAATTCTTTACAACACAACGCGACCTCTTTGGTTAGCAAACACCGCTTGTTATGGTAATGTCGACACACTTAGTTTTATCTGTGTATATATTTTAGACCTCTTACTTCGTATTCCCTAATCGGATATAGTTTGGAATAAATTCTCATCTGTGGAATCCGTAAAAGGGTTGTTGAATCTGTAAGTTTTTTTTTATGTCATAGGTGGTAGACGAGCAGACAGATCACTTAATGGTAAGCGATTGCCACCGCCCATGGACACCCGCGAAACCAGTGGACACACAAGTGCGCTGCCAACTTTTAAACCCCCCTTTCCCCCGGATGGGGCCTCCGATACACTCACTCACGCAACGAAATACAGTACAGTGCTGCTTCACGCCGGTTTTCTGTGAGGCCGTGGTATCACTCCGGTCGAGCCGGCCTATTCATGCCGAAGCGTGGCTCTCCCACTGTCATTACTTACTCCGAGTATTGGCCTTTTTTTTACCCGGGTGAAATGCCGCCGGTCCCTCGGAGTGCAATGGGCCGGCGCCTTATGCACACCCGCCGGCTGGGAGACCGACGGGTGATGTGGGCTCTCCCTTGGGAGAATCCCAGGGGCTTACCAACTAAACCACCTGGGGCTTTTCCTTCTGTGCTCTGGAAGTCCGAGTGGGGCATAGGCTCGTAGCTCCAAGCCTAGAACCACACGCCACCCACGAGCAGGAACGCCAGCGTAGCCTCGTCCAGTCACCCGGGGTTTGAAACCCCGGGGCAGCTCCCAATGCACGCAGATCAGTCTCGACGACGTCCTTCCAGCGACAGCGCCTGAACTCAAATTTTCCTTCATCGAAATTCTACTTATATTTTGCTATATGTAGAGCGTGAAAAACATATTCATAACACAAACCACAGATATTACGTTATAATCTTTTTGTGTATCATATTTTTTATATACCTACTTCTGTTGATCAATCAAAAATTTCATCAACTTGACTCAAAGCCAAACTATACGGTCTATTTAATCATTTATTACTTATGTTGTTACAAAGATGTGGGCCTTACTATGTATGAAAAGTTGTAAAATTTCATTGCAGCATAAAATAGTGATTGTTTCTACCCATTCCTATTCATGTACAGTCGGCTGCAAAAAGATAGAAACATCTGACTTCTTTCTCACATGGAAGGTATATACTATTGTGACAAAGTACTATTATAGTGTTAATATCTTTATGCAGCCTCCTGTACATTGTATTCAACATTTAAAGATGGGTGTTTTACCGGAGCCAGCCTTGCCAATGTCCTTGTGAAAACACCTCTGACATCGTTTCTAGTACATAACTTGATAGAATTACCATAATAAATGGTAATTTCTGGTGTTCAATTGATGATTATTACTTAAGGTTTCACTAACCATATCCATAAATTCCTAGTACACATAGAAAACTTCGGTTCTATAACCTAGATTCTTTCATGACGTGACGTATGTATGGTGTCAGATTAAATCTCAAACTCACACGAAATAGTAGACGCTAATGGGAATTTTAATATTTCAATTACACAGAAAAACCAATCTTATCAAAACTCAAGCATTCCGATCTAAATTCCCTAAAACCCAAACACCTACACAAACACACTTCATTCGCCCATCGCAAACCATGCAGCAAGAATTGACCTTGTTCATAAAGGCGTTAATAACCCGCAAACACCGTGGCTTTACGTTCTGCAACTAGTTTACTACACAGGCTGTTAACACCTGGTCCTAGGCAGTTTAAGAGTAGTGTGTGGAGATTGTTTACTAACAGCTACTGCTTGATTCTAACGACGGCCTATATATGAATGAAATTTGACTGCTAAGTCAAAAAGTAAGTAAAAAAGCTTACCGCATCCCATAGTATCATCTTTATTTTACAAAAAATCTGTTACAGAACCTTTGAAGACGGCAAAAGAGAATTTGACATTATTAGAGGATGTCTATATCTTCCTTGATAAGATAAATTAGTATTATGTGTGTTCATGTGATTTATTAGTGCATGTACGCGTGGATTATGTTAGAAATTCAAACGCCTTTATTTATGTATGTAATCGTTCTTAGACAACCTATTTTTGTAACTATCTCAAGATTTTCATTGTAGCGTCAGCAAATGATTTCATTATCATCAGTGTCACTCAACCAGTTTAACTTAGCTCTATTCCTTTGTTTCTGTCGTACATTGTTTTAGTTCTGTTTCTTAGATCATCGTCTAAATCATATAGTACGTAGCAGCATTCATCATCAGTATCGATAAAACCTTTAATTTCTCTCGCGAACGTTGAACGCGCATAACAGACGGACGCAGCTCGTGCGGAATCTGCTCGACTCGGCACGAAGCCAAAACTACTGTCTTTTTTAAACACGCCCGTTTATTATACCCAGGCATCGATTGAGAGACGCGCTTTTAATGAGATCGCCAGCGATTGTTTCGGATTTGGAGTACCTACATGAGTTGCTAGTTCGTCATACATCTCCAGAACTTTTATGCGTGGTAGTTTACCATTGTCTATTTCCTTAACTAATGTACGCGCTTTTAGCGAAACTGCCACTGATTGTTACAGCTGGAATGTGGTATAGCGACTCTTGCTTTAATCTGTACCGCGAATCCGAATTTCTAAGATAACAAAAGTTTTGCTGCTTTTGTGCTTGGTATTTTGACGACCCGTTTGGAACAGTGCTAGTGAACGTTGCCTATGGTCCAAGGGTTGCGGGTTCGATCGCCGCACAGTACAAACATTTATGTGCATGAATATGTCCGTTTGTGGTCTGGGTGTTTTCTTTGTATTATAAGTATGTATTCACAAAAGAAAAGTATTATTATGCGTACGTATATTTGTAATCCCACTGTCGATTCTAATATCAGTAACACAGGTGCTTGAGCTACTTATCTCGGAATCAGACCAATGTATGTGTTGTTGTAAAATATTCATTATTTATTTATTATTATTATTTATTTCGTTAGGGCAAGTCGTAATTAACTGCAGGAAGAAACTAAAATTCCATATCCACCCCTACTATATCACAAACGGTCTTACAACTTACGCAACATCCAGAAATAAAGGAAATATTTCAAATATCAACATAACCAACATGACGTCAAAGTTACAAATTAGCAAATCTCCGTAAACATTACTGTAAATGATATCTCTTATTTCGATTTCCACATCAAACAAAAAGTTGTTCGTTGTAACCTTGCGATTGCGGAAGATAAGGCGTGTTGGGTCAACACTGGTGCTAGTACAAGAAAAAGGTGTGCAGTTGCTATCGTATAAAGAATTGTTGATTTTGAGACTATATTAGAAGGTAATTGTTCTGAAGACAGAAGCTGAGAATAGGCGTGAGATTTCCGTCCAACCTGTTTGTATTTTTAATCTAATTTATGGGAAACAAAGAGTTGTTAAAATTACTAATACAATGCAGACTGTATTTTATAATAGGACTTATAATAAAGTTGATAACATGCAACTCTGAATTAACTGGTTATCCCCACTTTGTAAATTGACTTTACTTCGTTTCTAAAACACTTGTTTGCAAATGAATGTCGTGTTTAGTAAATCACTCGCCATACATACAATCTGTGGTAGTTAAGTTACGGTCGCTTCGCTATCGATATCGATTTTTTCTTCGTATTTTTATTTTTTAATTGAAATTAGGCTATATCATTATTATAGCTAATAACCATATTACAGTATCTCAATTTCTTGTTGTCTTCCAAGTTTAGTTTTAAAATCCATGTCTTAACAAAATTACTATTACATACCTAATTAGATTTAGAATTAGATACCAAAGTATTTTCAAAATGTTATGTGTGCAAAATTATTGAAACAAAATAATTATTACATTATTTGGTTTGAATATGTCGAGACTGTTTATGTCATGCCAGAATCGTTTAGATCGAACCTTGGCCGCACCATTATACACCAGTAGCAATTAGTTTTTTTATCTTCATTTCTTTTGCATAATGTATGGCAACAGAAATAAAGTAAAATATTGTCACAAAGTACTTCTTATGGTCCGTAAAATATAGCTTGATTAGAAAGACAGATGTCACTTGACCTTTATTTCAATCAGTTAACCAAGTTTCGTTCCTTAGATTTTTATGATTATAAACTTTCCTGTGACAGCAATGGCTGTAAGCTACATTTAACGGACTATAAGGACTGTCACTGCAAACATCGATATTAAAGTCACCCAACCCTACCAGAACGGTAAAGAGATGAGGAGTCCATTTGATTGATGGTCGCATTGTGAAGTCGACAATGGCCGGCAAGTGAGGCATTATCGCCGACTGCTGTTCAGGCTACGAGTACACAAATAGCCTTTTAGGCCCCTGTTTGGAAAGTTTCGCCTCTAGCACTGAGGTTGCTAGAAATCTGGAAGTGTTATCATTGAGCACTGTAGTTTTACATTGCCAGTTAAAAGATATTGCAAACGAACCTGCAGGTCTTGTATACAGAAACTTTCCTCCTCCTCCTCTAGTCGTTTTCCTCATTACTGAGGGTCGTGATTCCTCGCGTGGGCGGTCAATTTGCTCTTTATAATAGACCTTAATAGACCTTCATCTATGTATATCTTGCAATGTGGATAATCAGAATCAGAAACTTTAGGTTGCCAAAATTGTGCGTTAAACATTTTATAGGCGGTTACAGTGACCAGTTGCATCCCCGATCTCTGACCCCGACCTGGGGGTCTAATTTCAAGTTACCACGTACGATCGTTCGATCGAGCCGACAGTCAATCAATTGTAGTTTAGTTTGGCAATTTGAAATACCATCGTATGGGACACTTTCGTACGGATCCGACCATAGACTCTCGTGAATGAATGATATTCGCGATGATAGTGTCGCCGAAAGAACCACATCAAATAAAACCAATTGAATTGATTTTATTTATAATTAACAATATTTTTTTTAAAGAATAAAAGATATTTGACTTTTTAAATTAAAGGACTATTGTTTTATGTGTTTGAAAGAAAGATTTTAAATAATAAAAACATTAAAATGTTAAAATATTTTTAAAAATCTGACAGCTTGCTATTTTTCTACATCATAGCCCATATAGTTATCTGTGGCCATCTGTGAAACATTAGAAAAAAACTTGTAAATTATTGACATAAGTATGTACGTACGATAAATATGCAATCTCAATACATAATTTAAAATATTGTAAAATTGTTTGAAAGCGTATGTACATTAGTATTATGCTTATATACATCTAAAGACTTATGTTCTATAGTTATCTAAAGACTCTACTTTCTTAAGTAAAATCAAGTATAAGTTAGGTTAGTCGCATAATCCTACCTAAATAAGTTTATTTGTTATTAATTTTACTCTGCCGGGGACCACTCGGCCACGGAGTAGAATAGGCCATCCTCACTCTTACCGAGGTGTCGTAAAAGGCCAATAAGGTAAAGCTGCTGGCATGATCATCAGCACCCAGACATGGAAAACTCTGCATTTATATCAAAACCCTCGCCAACCCGTCTGCCAAGCGTGGTGAGTATGGCAATTACCCCTCATGTGATTGAGGAAGGCCGGTGCCCCAGCAGTGGGGACTTAAATGGGCTGATGATGATGACTATTCCAATTTACACTTTAGAAAGAACAACTTTGAAACATCATTTCTATAATTTAACCATTTGTAATTAAATATTTCAGTAAACAAGACATCAAAGTTCTCCATTGGACCAAACTGTAATAGAAAGCTGAGCTAGAATGACTGTTGGAGAATGAGTTGAAAAAAGTGAACATCTCAACGGAGGTAATCAAAATAACAAAAAGTTATTTAACTGAATCTATAATATCTGTGCTATAACTAATTTCCTTACTGAAAGAAAAAACATTAAGATAAAGATAATATAATTGTTTGAAACATGTATACAAAAGTGTAATCCTTATAAATAAATATTTAACAACATCACATACATTGGTCTGACTCCGAGATAGGTACCTCAAGCACCTGTGTTACGGATATCAGAATCAACAGTGGCATTACAAATATATGCATATAATACTTTTCTTTAATAAATACATACTAATAATACATAGAAAACACCCAGACCAATACAAACAGACATGTTCATGCACACAAATGTTTGTACTGTGCGGGGATTGAACCCGCAACCCTTGGAACAAAGGCAGCATTCACTACCGTTCCAAATGGGTTGTCAAATCCTTGCAGTGTTATTCTTGGTTGGTGGTCCAGAACCATGATTTTGGAGGCCAGTGTACCGTGAGCCATGATCGAGGATTTGGCGAGTCTGGCAATTACTATGAAGGGACTGCCGTCTGACCTTAACAACCCTTAGACGGGGGAACCACACCAAATTAATCATGGTTACATGTTACAGAAACTTATTCAAGTAATCTTAAGTGCATATGGAGCTCGTTGGTAGAAATATGCATTTGAGTTTATTTTTTACATTATTTCCAATCTAAAATTAAATAGCTTGTTTTTATTTACTTAATAAGTATGATTGTAATCGAAATACCTATGTACCTACCAACAGTTTTTTGTATGAGAGAGCAATAAAAATACTTTTATTATTAGGTATTTATTTATTTTATTTAAAACTCCTTTATGATTATTGCAGAATATCTACCAGCATTGCACAGATCTCCGCTAGAAGAAACATACCCAGTTCCAGTACTCCGGGCTTCATTGCTAAACGAAGTTAATTATTTGCTGAAAATAGTTTGTTATAATTCAACTGATAAGTACCTATGGACAAGCAACATTCAGTCATCATTTATTATGTAAATAAAGTAAAGTATCAGCTTAATTATTCCCTTTGTAGGGCTAAGACCCCCATCATAGAAATCAAGTCATCGCTACTATGATGGGATTAGGCTTAATCATCACTCTTGCCAAATGCGGATTAGTGATCACAAACCCGAACTATGTTCGGAAAATTCAAAACATACCTTTGCTCGACCCGGGAATCGAACCCATGACCCCGAGATCATGGCCACAGGGCCATCGTCAGAACCGTCTTAAACCATTAGACAATGGGGCGTTGTTTTATTTGTAAATAGTTAAAGGTTATTAATTAATACTAAGTGGGTGTGTGAAGATAGATAGATAGACATCCTATTGCACAGAAAGAATACAAAATATGTGTGTGTACATAGTTTCTTCTTAAAATAGGATAACATTATTGTATCTTTTATTATTTATTTTAATAAATGATTCCATCACATGTACTTTGTTGTTTTTTTCATTCCTCATGTACTGCTCTCCTGTTAATTAGTATGTTAATCGCATGAGTGTTAACAGGGCTTTTGGAACAGTGGTAGTGAACGATGGCTTTGGTTCAAGGGTTGCTGGTTCGATCCCCATACAGTACAAACATTTGTGTGCATGTACATGTCTGTTTGTATTGGTCTGGGTGTTTTCTATGTATTAGTATGTTTTTACATAAGAAAAGTATTATATGTATATATTTGTAATCCCACTGTGGACTATGATATCCGTAACACGGGTGCTTGAGCTACCTATCTCGGAGTCAGATCAATGTACATATGTGATGTTGTGAAATATTCTATGGGATATATTGAAATTCACTAACTAATAGTCGAGCAAATGTATTAAACCAGTTAAACATAAGTTTAACTGGTTGGTACTGTGTAATCTTTAATGGATATCCAAAATTACCCCAAAATTGTAAAATTTATAAGTAGATAACTAGGTACTTAAATAGTTATGTAGGAACCTAACACAAAGGTAAGTAGGTAGGTATACCTACTTTTTAAGGAAAGAGAAAACTTATTACGTAGACTTGTAATGTAGACAAAGTAGGAACTTAGGCAAAATTATTGCCTCTTGTAATACATAATTGAGGCTTGCAAATGGTTAAAACCCTCAAAATGTATTTCACTTTGTACTTTGGTGGATTAATACCTAATTGAGTCAAAAGCCTATATAAATAATACCTAATTAAACCATCAAAAGTTTCAAACTTTTGAACTGATAAGATTAAGTTTGAAGAATACAATGTACTTAGTCGCAGAAGAAGACTAATTACTTAGTGAATCTAGTTTATCTATAAGAAGCCTACACCACTTGGTAGGTACTTAGTATACTTACTTACTTAAATCTGCATAAATCATTGAACTATACCATACATATTCTCACTGGCATAAATCTACAAAAATTCTCAGTAAGTAGGTAAATAGGCACTTAATGTAAATTAATTTACATATTTAAACGTAAGTACTGAGATTCATACATTAAAACTTTGATTAAGCATTAAAAGTACCTAAGTACTCTATGTATTCATAATCATCTATATAGGTATAGCAATTTTAACATTTTATACCAAGAAACTCCGCTTTAAACTAATCTTTATTGATATGTAAGTCATTGGACCTTATTTACAAAGACATAAAGATCCTTTTTTAATACACCATAAATCCATTCAACCGAACCAAAACACCTTTCGAGCTATCGTGAATTTTGACATAAAGACGCGAGACAAGAAATGTCAAATTCGATATTTTGGTTGAGCATTGGTGTCTTCAAATTAGGGTTTGAGGCGAGATGTGTCAAAAGAGTTTCGATTGAGTTCAACCGACGCAATGTTCACTTCAAATTAGGAAACGTCGTCAAATACGTTTGGTTGAGTCTCAAAGTTAACTTCAAATTAGACCCCCTGAGCTCCGCTTTGATCCTTGAGTGAGAGTGTGTATATAGTAGTCTAGAGAGATATTAACATTGTTTTTATGTGATTGGCACAGAAAGAGATCACCAATGAAGTCACATGCGCTGCCAAACTTTTTACTTCCCATCTCCCGGTTAGGTCTCCACTCGGCGTAACACAGTGCAAGCGCTTCTTGATTTGTGAGGCCGTGGTATCATTCCAATTGAGCCGGCTCATTCATTCCGTTGCATGGCTGTCCAACGATTGAGCGTCGGTTTTGTTATTTATTGGATTATAGATTTCTATTTATGATTGTAATAACTTTAAGTCGGAAGTCTAACACCTAAAATTGATGTAATAAAATTACGCAAGCTTTTTAACAACATCCTATGTTACTCAGGATGAAAGTAATTCGTAAAACCGAAAGTAATCGAAACGTAAATGTATAGGTAGGTACTTATTAGGTAACATTTTTTAGTTTATATTTACCTACAGGTGTAGTGTTTTTAGTGTGTGCCGTGTGGTCCCCGACAGAGTAGAATAGACCACCCTCACTCTTACCGAGGTGTCGTAAAAGGCGACTAAGGTAAAGCTGCTGGCATGTTCATCAGCACCCAGAGAAGGAAAACTCTGCATTTATATCAAAACCCTCGCCAACCCGTCTGCCAAGCGTGGTGAGTATGGCAATTACCCCTCATGTGATTGAGGGAGGCCCGTGCCCCAGCAGTGGGGACATAAATGGGCTGATGATGATGTAGTGTTTTAACTTACCTGATATTCCCAAAATATTAATGGCTTTTAAAACCCACATCATCGTCATCATAATCATCATTTCAGCCAATAGACGTCCACTGCTGGACATATCCCCCAATGTTCTCCATACAGAACGATCCTGTGCCGCCCGCATCAAATGAATTCACGCGACCTTCACCAGATCGTCGATCCACCTTGTGGGGGTCTGCCACGGCTGCGACCTCCTGTACGTGACCTCTACTCGAGGAGTTTTCCGCCCCAACGGTTGTCTGTTCTCCTCGCTATGTACCCATTGCCACTTGAGGCATGCAATCCTTTGGGCTTTTTCTGTGACCTTAGTTCTCCTGCGGATCTCATCATTTCTGACACGATCACGCAAGGAGACTCAAAGCATAGCCCTCTCCATTGCTCCTTAATCGGCACATTGTAAGCGGCCACGTTTCGGTTCCGTATGTCATCACTGGCAGCACACACGCAATAAAGACTTTCGTCTTGGGACACTGCGGTAGGTGGGCCGAAAATATGCTGCGTAGCTTCCCGAACGCGGCCCAGTTAAGTTGGATTCCCCGATCGACCTCTTTCTGGAAGTTGGAATTCCCAAGCTGGATTTTTTGTCCGAGGTAGCTGTGCTCGTCCACAACTTCTAGTGTAGTGCTTCCAACCTGTACAATAGTTGGTGCGACATGGGAATTCGACATAATTTTCGTCTTGGCCATATTCATTCATGTAACTCACATCTTCGCTCTTACATGACATAATACCAATAAAGTATCTCATTATCGAATTAATAAATATAATAAATAAATATTTCACAACATCACATACATTGATCTGACTCCGAGATAGGTAGCTCAAGCACCTGTGTTACGAATTGTCGTACAGTATCTACTTCCTCTAAACTAATATACTCTACCTGTATTGCGATAATTGTGCGGTTTTCTATAAGGTGTAACGTTATTTCCTAAGCCTGTGCCAATCGATATTAAATAACGATATCGTATTTGCAACCGTTCGTACTTACAGTACTTGCGGTTTCTGTACACTTGTAGGTATCCTGGGATCTGGAAATATCTAGGCTTTATTATGAAACCTAACTGAGCGTCGGTCACGTTTTCACCTCTTTGTTTGTTATTTGCTTGCTACTATTTTAGTTTCGTTCATTTGTACACTTGCAAACGTTCGTTCATTCATGCCAGAAATATGAATTCCCTTCATAATGTCAGTGTGGTTTTCAGACTCTTGAAACGGATAGATATTATGATTCATCAAGTAATGGGAAAATAGAAGAATGCCGAAAATATTATATGCTCAGACTGATACACATAATATAAAATCTTTATTAGCAGGAAATATATCAATAGCGCCTAAAATGTGACCTTTGCCAATCAATTTCATTCGCCAATTTCTTCCTTTTAGTTTCACATTTGTTTGAAAATTTGTAGTTGAACCAGTTTCATCCGTGTTACTTAACGTATTATCACGGATATTTACTTCCGAACGAATATAAATAAATTGCAAAATGACTTCACGTTTATACAACAATTAATAAATTAAGTCATTGCTGTGTTGTCTGTGCATATTTTTGCAATCATTGTATCTTTGCATAAAGCAGATTCTTTTATAGGTGTCATTGTTTGGAATTGTAGTAAGTTAAAAATTAAGTAAGAAATGTACCAATATATTTGTTTCATAATAACACATTTTCGTGGTTGAACGTTCATGAACTTTAAAAACTAATATTTCCCTTTATTATATTAACCTTTTTTCAATATTGCAAAAGTGTGCCACAATTTAAATCTCATAATTACTTCGTGAGTACAACAAATAAGAGAGTGAATATATTTGTCGTGTTTGTAATTATTTTTTTCTCTAGTAATAAGTTAGAGCAATTCGCCTAGATTTGGCACGGACAGCTGCAATTTTTTAACAGTCATTCGTGTCGCTATTTTATATAGTATGTCATCTGTAACATATTGCGCCGGTTGCTAGCCATCGCGTGGACGCGTTATGAGGTCTCTGGGATGTGTATTCACGTCTCAAGTTTTTATTGCATGATTGTCGTCAGTTGTCAACTTGAGCGCACCAATTACATAGTTGCTTCGGCCGTGGCTGTTTAGCCTTCGCGCTGAGCAATGTCTTGCAGAAGTACTTCATGCAAATTACACAGTTTATGGACATGAAAGTTAATATTCACTAATAGGTCTAAGATTTTAATTCATACTTTATTCTACTACTCGTATTATGCTAGGGAGTGTGCGAAGATCCTGCATACTCTCATCTCCTCCATTGCTTTATTCTGGATAAAAATATATAATATATTTTTTATGTCATAGGTGGCAGACGAACAGACTGATCACCTGATAGTAAGCGATTGCCGCCGACCATGGACACCCGCGAGACTACTGGAGTCACATGTGCGCTGCCAACCTTTAAACCCTCCCTTCCCCCGGATTGGGCCTCCGGTACCCTCACCCACGCAGCGAAACAGCACAGTGCTGCTTCACGCCGGTTTTCTGTAAGATCGTGGTATCACCCCGGTCGAGCCGGCCCATTCATGCCGAAGCGTGGCTCTCTCACGGACAAGGACACACACGCACACGCACACGCGCACACACACACACACACACACACGCACACACGCACAAACACACACACACACACACTTGCACGCACACACACAGATAGATCCTTATGCGCTGTTTATTTGTTGTATGTAACTGTTTTTTTTTGTTAAGGAAGAGTGGCTGACACAGGTGCTAATTTTGTACCTACTAGAGGACCTCAACACCGAAATTGTAATGGTTGTTGTTGAAACGAATAAACAATTTTTATTTTTATTTTTTTTAAGGAAGAGTGCAACGGAGAGCAAATATCCAAGCAAGAGTGAAAAGGTATCTCTCTCATCTCAGACCTCTCTCTGTGTCCACATCAGTGAGATTGTGGTCAAGCATAGACCTCTTTTTGCTAACCAAAAAATAATTTTGTCCTACAAAATGTTTAAAGCCATCAAGAATATAAGCAATAGTGTTTTATCCCAATATGCAAACTGGTTAAATTTTATTTTTGCCTTGGTCTAAAATTACAAGCCCGTGAATCAAAACGTGGGAAATCAAAATGTTAATTTGCGACTTTCGTGCGGTTCATACAGATGGGAAAGTACATTTGACCCTGACTTGTAAGGAAGTATAATTATATTCGATTTCATACATAAACGTCCGCTTCACACCTAATGCTGTTTATTATAATTGCGCCACGCTCTTTACGTGTTCCTTCCTAAAACAATTGTTTTAAACGAGCACGCTGGAAATCAACTAAATTTATCTTCGATTTGTTTCAAAATCTTTGCTGTGTACATAATTTTATTAATTAAGTATGTAGGCAATTGTATTGCACTCTTTTTCAGTAAACTTCCTTCTTGTAATGTTTACTAAAAAAAATTGACTTTAAGTAAATGCTCCTATTCTACTCGTCTATTATTTTCATTAAGTGGTTCATGATTAATGACAACAGTACTATGTCTTACATATTTCAATATTTTTAATTTTTTATGTCACTACTGGTATTTGTCCAGAATGTTTGCTACCAAAGCTTTTACTGTAATCAAAAACTTTTTTATTAATTTCCACAATTTTTACATTCTACTGTTACAAAATAGGTCTCTCTCAAATAGCAACGCACTGATGTACAATTAAATTTCATAACCAAGTTAAAAAACATGAATATCGATTAAGTGCAATTGTACAACCGTGATTATCACCGATTCCACCAATATAACCTTTATTGCTAATCCAAAAGTAACGTGGACTAAAAGGATTATTTGGCAATCCGATGTGCAGTAACAAGTTGCGCAGGCGACTATGTGTTAATAATGTAATGGAGGCGCTGAACGCTCTATTTCACCTTCCTTGTTGGATATTAACACACTTATGCAATAGCATGTTTCTTGGAGTATTTTGCCTTGTGCTCCTGATGCCGGACGAATATGGAATCTTAATAGTCGCTTTTAACAAATCGGTGTCAACTTTTGTACTAAGTAGCATTAAAGTAAGCGGAAAATCGTTTTCATCCCAGCAATCAATAACACTTTACATCTCCTTACTGTCAGATGCTATCTCTGCCCTCAGGCTTAAGTCTAGGTTTACGGGAGGAGATCTGTTGATAATATCTGTAAACTTGTGTAGTAAGTGATCATTTGCTTTATGGACAAGACACTTCTTCATTAATCCGCGCTTAGCCTGTTTGCTAAGGGTCACACCGCTAGTGTCCTAGTTAAAATGTGGGCTATACCTGCACACTATTCAGCTATTATTCTGACACTATCCATCATAGTATAAGATTATTATTGTCTCTAGGAAGTTCTTAAATATACTTGGCGATGAGGTTCGCCGAAACATGTTTAATAGGCAGTAGGCAAATGAGTATTTTTTGGCAGTTCAGATAATTCAAAGACAGCAATGGATCTACGTCAAACTTAAGCTGGATGGGGCCAGCTCGACCAGAGAGATGTCACTGCTTTACAGAAAAAGGCGTGAACCAGCGCTTGCGCTATATTTCACCGAGTGAGTGAGGGTAACTGGCCCAATCGGGGGGGTAAGGGAGTTAAAAGTTTGGCAGTGTACTTGTAACTCCACTGGTGTTGCGGGTGTCTATTGGTAGCGGCAATCTCTTACCGTCAGTTGATTTGTTTGTCACCTATTATCTCATAAAAAAAAGGTTATGAACAACTTAGTAAGATCCAGGTAACCAATAATGAAGGTTTTAGTAGTCACAACTGCTGATAAGACTAAGGGTGTACAGTAGAATATTAGACCTACATTTGAATCGTGATGACCATGCAAAGATGAAGAGGATCTCTCCTTCAATACGGGCGCGGTTGCCGCAAGCAGGTGCCTGGTGTTACCTTTTCGTGTCTATGAAGAGAACCCACACATTTGACGAAAGGTCACATAATCATTTACATGCACCGTTAACAGTCGAATAGTTTAATCATGAAGCTATGATCAAAGTGTAATAAAATTTTAGTATTTACATAAAACCGCAGTAGGTTTTAGATAGAATCCGAACACGATTCGCATAAGCGGAGCTCTCCGGCAATGAATATGCAGATGCGATAAAAAAAGGAAGAAACGCAGTCTCAAGTGGGAGATCTATGGTTATTTATGTATCTGTGCCTGTGGAAAAGTGATTCTGATTGGTTTTTCATTTAAATGAAAATATAAAGCATAGACCGAGGAGGCGATGGCGGGATGAGCTCGATTCCTATAACACCAACTGACCAACTGCCGAACGCCTAAAATCGAGAAATATGGAAAAAGTGGAAAAAAAAAACCTATCTTGGTATCATTTAACGCAGCTCCTGTGTATACAGGAGATACTTTAAATGTTGTATCCGATGTTGTAACTGGAGTTATTTCGTGTCTCTTCTTAAATTCAAAGTAATAAAGTCTTTTGTCTTTATCATCGTAATCTCGTGGCAATGGATTTTAAAAACATCGATCTAAAAAACGAGACAGATTCAAGATATGCTCATATCGCGTTCTTGAAAGATTGTCTAAACAAGCGAAATGCTGAGTGAAACAGCTAGAAAACAAAGCGAAATATCGAATGTAATTTTTAGATAGTAGCCCGCATAGATAATGGATAAACTGGACTTATCCGAGTAGCAGTAAGTTAACTCTGAAAATTCTTAGCGAAAGCTTATCAAAATGAGGGGATAAACACAATAGAACCAAAACACCGTTTTATTTGACAGTTGTTAATTTCTCTAGGTTAATTTTTAAAAGAAAAGTCTACACAATGATAACACTACTATGACACTATAATCAGGACATCTTTAAGCCAAGAGTGAACAAGCATCTTCTAGGCAAACGCGTATTATCCTAGAATACATCGTCGTTTTCCATACACGTGATAGTGGTCAAGCGTTAGTCTATAGTCTAATAAAAAAATAAAGACACCTGCCTGAATACTCGTAGATGAAACTTCGGTTATTGTTAAACATTTCACCATTAAACAAAAATGATATTTTTAAAAAGACGAACGTATGTTAAAGCTATACATGACAGCGGTAATAGTATTAGGCATAATTCCGTTGCTGCCAAAAAGCATTCACTATTGTCACTTGGCACATTACGTTCACGGAAAAAATAATCATTGAAAGCTATTTGGCACACGGAACAGGCGTACGCCAAAGTTCATCATCACTAAACTGGGTGAAGGACTTAGTGTGTTACTGTGCGCTGTATCTATACTGTGACTGTGCGCGGGCGCGCAGTATGTATGTATGTGTGGTGACAGTGAGTGCATCTTTTACATATTCATGGTGTCGTACGTCCGTCTGGATATAGCGGTACGTTCTGCGTTTTATCGTAGATTATGTTTTATACTTTATTATTTAGAATCCATTGGAATGTTTTGACAGGACTGGGAAAAGCTTATGATTTGTCTCTCTTTCTAATATTACTGCTACTCAGTGGATTTTAAACTGCTTATTACAATCAAGAGTCTCATACTATTATTTGAAATCACTTTGCTATAAAAAAATAAAAGAATGATTTTTCTCATCAGTCATCATAAAATCACCCTTTTAGTTCTTCCGTTAAGGCATATACTTTCATCAATTTCTGTTTAAAATTTCGTCCAAGATTAAGCAATGACATCACGATCTCTCTCTCTCTCTCTTAAGAGCAATGCTCTTGTCGGTGGAGTAGTCTCCATTCCTCTCTCGACTCTGCCAGCACCTTCAATTCCTTGTACGACATGACATCACGATAAAGGTATTTTTTTAATTATTACTTCTTTGACTTTGTACTTACTAACTGCAACGTCCGTTTCTCCGTTTGTGCATTCTTTGGCACTTTAGGAATCCGTATGGATTGTACTATTATCCTCTTAATTTAGTGAAATCGTTTTAATTGTAAGTCTCATTTGCATCAGTGATTGTTTCTAATGCCTTTTCCCGGTTGTAAGTTATTACTTATTAGTGTTATTAGACATGTTGATGGTAAAAATTATACGCTTTCAAAATGCAAATGAATTAATTCTAATTTCTTGTACGAGGTTGTTCTAATTTATCGTTCAAGTTTCAAGTTTCATCAATTTTGACGATTTAGTTAGAATAGCTTTTAATTAAACAAGATTAGTTAAGATCATAAATATGTGACCCGTGGAATTTATGGAACAAGATAGTAATTGACTTTCTGAATTTACAATCACAGTTCTCCTAAACAGCTGTTATTATGACTGAGAAGAACCAGGGCAACTCATGAATAGGGCACCATACTTAAATTTATTTGTATTTAATTCAATTTACAACCTAACTAATTGCAAACAATGACATTAGTCTATTATCGATAACATGATAAATACCAGTGGGAGTCATTGAACTGTTATATTTATTTAAACCACAATAATCTGATAAAAAAACTTAACTTCAATAAATCATCAATATCCGTCGATAATGAACCTAATCCAGCAGACAATAAGAACGAAAAAAAATTCACGATGAGTTTAAAAATTTCAACGCGTGCGCAAAGACAATAGACGTAATTAGAGGCCTCGGTCAAAGACAATCGAAAATGAAAGGAATCGTGCACGGATGTGACGTCACGCTACGTAATGGAGGTAACGATGTTCACCTGATACCGACTTCCGAAAACTATGGCGATTGTGTTTGTCTGGAGGTTATTCTGAGTGTTGCTTGCGGATGTTTCGGAAGGAAGAAACAAAATCATCTAATAACTAAGTTAGTATGCTGAACACGGTATGAATGGATTGGGATTGAAACTGACTTGCAGGCACTAATTTGGGATTTTTATTTTGCTAAAATCCATTTGATCAATGATAAGATACGAAAAGACTCTTTGTACGAAACAAGAACTCATAAGAAGAACTACTAAGTAGTTGTAAAATTCCTAGACGTTCTGCGACACCACATTTATTTTACTATTCATAATAGTTAAGTCACGGTATGTAAAACTTATAAAGATCCCCAGTTAAAACGATGCACTGTAGTCATTTCGTGGTACCCGTGCCTATTATAATATCGGGCACATGTGCGCGTGAGTGGAACAATGAATCCGGCCGATGACACAAACGCTCGTAACCCTATGTCCAATCTTGGTGTAGCGGGTTAGATTGTTCGATTTGATATATACATATATATAATATCATCATATTTCAACTTTCCTTATACTCATCAGTCACCTTTGTGACATCTTGGTTTTGAAATAAATCATTGTCAGTAAACCTGTATACATTGTCTCTTATTCTGTTCAGATCTTTGCATTTGTATGGTGTATGTGTTTTAGTAATTATGGTGTGTTACAATGTTGTTGATACTAAAACTAAAGTATATTTAAGTATGACTTTAATGTAACTGAATTTTTTGCATGCCAGTTTCTGGTGCATTGTGCAGATAATCTATTTGTAACACCATCATGTACCACCTTTCAAACAAAATAAATTTATTGATTGATTGTTTGCATACAATATCGATAAATAAAAAGTATTTTTATCATCTCTATCCCCAATCATTATTATCAAAGGTTGTGGACATATTATATTTATTTCTTGAAGTTCCTCTAACTAAACATTGAGGCCTCTAATGTTTCTATTTTGTTTGTTTTATGTCTTCGTCTAAACCTAACTAAATATTTACGTTTGCGATCTTACTTGAAACTTCGGTGTTAGTCAATACGGTAACGTCATATTTTTCATACGTTTAAATATGTAATATATTCTTCTTATAAGATTTTACCTACATTCATAATAGGTGGATCACATGTTTATAAGAATCTTTATTATTTAATTAAACATGCAAACGTTCTTTTCATTACTATTCCTATATATTGACGCAATTTCTATTGAAACAAGCCTAGTGTTTGAACTACGTGACACAAGATTATGATTAATAGCGTCGTAGGTAACATTCCCTTCCCATATGAGACATTAGTGTCTTCAACCTCCGAAGATGTCTCCAATCGGATTGTAATGTTGGCCCTGACATTATTTATCATTAAGTCGTTCCGTGTGAAGTCCCCATGCCAGCTCTCTATGATTACCAAGTTCTAAATGAACGGGTTTAGCCTGCAATATTCTTTGCCAGATGGCTTGACGCGAATCTCAGTTGCGTAACAGATGTTTAGCATGGATTTTGCAAAGGAAACGTTTCTAAAAATAAAATAGTCGCCAACCCATTTGAAGCACCACTCAGATAGCTACATGTTGCGACTTTCCCGTTTTTTATATACTACAAATGGACATGACATCTGTCCGTCGTTTGAAGATGAAGTCTCTGTTGGAACTCGGTTTTTGTTTGCTGAAATTGCGATGAATGTGTGAAAGTTTCTTTGCTTTCTATTGAAAGTAAATCTATGTATGTATCAACATAGTTGTATAATGTAGTGGATTGTGAAGATATAAGTTTATTCGTACGTTGGAGTATCAACGTACGAATGTTTGTCTTAACTTGTAAATCCAAAATATTCCTAAATAGTTTTCCGATTATAGAACCTCGTCCCAGCGTTTCATTCTAAATTACGTAGTGTGAACCTCATATCCTTTTTTTTATTGTTATCACCTATCGGTAGCAAACGAGCAACCTGACACACGTAACACCAGAGTGGAGTTGCGAATGCGCCACCGACGTATAAACTAACCTTCCCCCGGGTTGAACCTCCGCCGGTCCCCTTACTCGGCGAAACGAAGCGCAGGCAGGCCTTTAAGGAGTGTGTGGTGTGTCTGTCATATTTAAAATTACAGAGAACGGTAGTTAGTCATAAGGAAAACCTTGTGCCCTATAAAAGTCTCTTAAAAATCACACTCATGATGATAATGCAGATTCAACCTTTACGAACACTTTCGTTTCTCTCACGACGTATGTGCATCTCATCCTCATACATTAATCAGCAATACAATGGAGTACTAATAACAGTAAGCCGTCTGACCTTGAACCCGCGTACCGTAGCTATGGTTCTATTGGAATTTAGTACGAAGGCAAATGCGAAATACGAATGGCAACGGCATTTTATAATCCTTCATGCAGGATTCTGGGTCTGTTACTAGTAGCGCGACACTAATTCAATAGTGTTGCTGGATTATCGATAATTTTATCGATGTTTTTTAATATGTCACTTACCTTCCCCTTTTCAATTCGCTGTACTTTTCCTATACCCAAGGTTCTCTAGAAGAGTTAACGATGATGAAGATAGTATTAAGTTGTCTAACCTTTTGTGCAATACAGAGTATCTATCCATCGATATATGTTTCTTCGATATTGGATCAAAATCTCTACCTGCCTCTCGGAAAAAACCGTGACGAATTTGTAACTAAGCATCAGCCTAAAAACTGTCCTACTGCAGGGCAAAGGCCTCCATCATAGAAATCAAGTTATCGCTACTATGATGGGATTAGGCTTAATCACCACGCTTGTCAAATGCGGATTGGTGATCACAAACCCGAGCTATGTTTGAAAATTCTGAAATATACTTTTCGCTCGACCCGGGATTGAACCCAGGACCTTGAGCTCACGGCCCCGTGCCCGTACTTAAACCACTAGACCAAACAGGGCGTTACGAATTTGTATATCACTTCAATTATTTTGATGAGTACTATAGATAATAAAAATATCAACAATAGTCAAGACCTCATCTATTGTAGTTTTTATCAGTATGAATATTGAGCATTGTTGAAATTGTATTGGATCGTGCACCAACATTGACCCGGTACATATGTACAGTTACAGTTAAGGCAGGTGCGGCATACTCCGCGGTGCGCATACAATGGGCCGCGCGTCTGCGCAAGGTCACAAGATGACAGATTGCGTCTTATGAAACCGGTGCCGAGTGTTCTGATAGACAATAGAGTATGTTTAGTAACTTGCATGGTGAGGCACTAAAAGTATTTCATCGATATTTCTAATAGCATCTCTATCTTCTCTCATCTTAGCTAGCGTGTAATTCCCGGTTGTGTCCGGGGCAAGCTTGGACCATGATTCAGGAGTTAGTTAAGTCTTATGAAGCTTTTCTCCTTTTCCACTCTTATTAGACAGGGAAACCAGACCCGCGATCAGTATTTGATCAGCTGCTTTTAACGCTGACTGACATTCTCGCTGACTGGATAAAAAAATAGAAATGTGCTGAGCTGAGAATGTAACAGTCAGCGTTTAAAGTAGCTGATCAAATACTGATTTCCAAATTTAATATTTTTTCAAAATGAATGTAAATATTGCACATTCGAAGAGTTTATTTCAGATAGGTACTTTTGTAATATTTTACAACTTAGTCAAACATTGTTTGATATGTTTGGCAACGCGATTCTCTTAGGACATATAGCTTGGTATATGACCAAGCTATTTATAACACTGACTATTGTAACCTAATTTCAATCTCATTGATCATGATATCTTTTTATTTGCAAGGCTAAAATTCTAATTAGTCCGAATTACACCTACATACGTTACGTTAAGTTGACGTGCGTCTGCGCATTAGCATGCGCCCGATTAGAGCCCACGTGGGAAGAAGCGAAAGTTAAAGGCGAGCCGAAACAGTGTTACAAGTTCCACCTACACGATAAACGGAGCACGAGTTGACACTTTTAACGGACTGTTATGTAATGATTTTTAAAACAGATTCACACTACCCTTTTTTGTTGTCTATACAATTAGTAAAATGACTGACTGACCGAATGGCGCATTTGGTAGATAGATGCTGCTGTCTCATACGCCAAAGGTTAGGGGTTTCGAGCCCAACCCTGAAAAAACATTCGTGTGATTTAAACACTAAACTTGTATCTGTTCATTGTGTAGCTGTAATATGTATTTAAGTATACATTTGTAATTCCTCTGTAGTCTGATGTCCGTAATAGTGCTTAACGCCGTGTGGTCTCGGCAGAGTAGAATAGGCCACTCTCACTCTTACCGAGGTGTCGTATAAGGCGACTACGGTAAAGCTGCTGGCATGATCATCAGCACCCAGAGAAGGAAAACTCTGCATTTATATCAAAACCCTCGCCAACCCGTCTGCCAATCGTGGTGAGTATGGCAATTACCCCTCATGTGATTGAGGCAGGCCCGTGCCCCAGCAGTGGGGACTTAAATGGGCTGATGATGATGATGATGAATAGTGCTAAGTTGAAAGACTGCTAACCATCATCTAGATGGTTGGCAGTATTAAACTGTGCGTTTCTCATGAAACTTTCTACCTCGTACGACAAAACTGTGGCATGAACTATCGCCTGCGGTGTTTCCGGGCCGATACGACCTGCAAACCTTTAAGAAAAGAGCATACTCCCTTTTAAGGTGACGGGTAGGGCACACTAGCGACGCCAATCTATTTTAATTTTTAGTTAATTAACCGTAATCTATTTTTAACAATTTCTGGGTTACAACCTCTGGAAAACACTTATACCTACTATTTATTAAATCACCATTCAAAAATTTTGGGTCCAACGCGTACGCGAAAAATTGATTTACTGCCAAAAGCGGCCACTTTTGGCGTGAATCAATTTTTCGCGTACAACGGACCTAACATCTGTGCATGGTTATATAATAAATAGTATAAGTGTTTGCCAAGAGGTTGTAACCCCGAAATTGGTTAAAATAGACCCGGTTTAGTAGCTGAAAATTAAAATCGATTGGCGTCGCTAGTGTGCCCTACCCTTCACCTTAAAAAGGCCAGCAGCGCACCTGTGACTCTTTTGGCGTGACAGGTGTCCATGGGCGGCGGTATTCTCTTACCATCAGGTGATACGTATGCTCTGTCTGTCCCCTATATCATAAAAAAGGAAGCCACTCAGTACGAAATCAGCTCAATGTATGTAATGTTGTATCATCATCATCATCAGCCTATCGCAGTCCACTGCTGGACGTAGGCCTCTTCCAATTGTTCGCCACTGTGATCTATCCATGGCTTCTCGCATCCAGCTCTTGCCAGCCATCCTGCGCAGATCGTCCCCCCACCTAGCCAGAGGGCGCCCCATACATTACGTTTGCCAAGACGCTATGACGTAATGTTGTATGAATTAATAAATTTACCTATTTATTTAATCAACAAAAAAACTGATAGCTGGATAGTAGCATAAGCTAACCGCTTGACCAAAATCTCACCTAATGGAGAGTGAAGAAGTTAGAACAAATACATTCATTCATTCATTCATTCAAGCCTTATGCCATGTCGTTTCATACGTTCTTTCACCTTCAAGACTGGTAATTGCTTCTTTCCTAACGTTGGAAGCGGAAGATATTTGGAATAATAGTAATACGATATTATCCACTTTTATTAGTTCCTGTAACTCTATGTTTATCGCCGGACGGAAAATACCAATAAAGTTTCAATTGTTAGGCTCCGCACAAATGAGGTACCAACCACAGCATTTAGTGACAGCCAGTATATGATTTTTATACGTTTTTCCTCGAATTTTTTTCCGAAAATTGTTTGTACTATAAATTATTTCCTTTATTTTATTTTGTGTAACAATTAAACTGTATGGCTTGGTATGATGATGACACAACATTGTATGAAAGTTTGGCGATTAAAAAGAGTAACTGGCGAGTTTCTTGCCGGATCTTCTCGACCAGAAACAACTTTCCGAGCCGGTGGTAGAATCGCATTGTTTATTTCTTTAGTATATTTTATGTATTAACATGTAAATTATACATAAGTACTTATAAATAGTTTTAAGTCATTCAAATGTATGACGATTTGTAAGTGCTGTGTACAAGCCTATGCAAATAAAAAAATATTTGATTGATTGATTAGTACCTACCAGTAATTTTGTTGTTGCGATTATAGCAACTTGGTTCTACAATCCTTTACCATCAGCATAATGGCTCCATCATGTGAAATGGGGCCAATATGCTGTACAATACTATTTGTTGACGCTGCGGAATGCCTCCTCATGCAAACCCTCTTGCCGGGGAGCAGGCGGGTTATATCGGACTCTCCTCCGGCTACTCCGGAGGCATAACGACTAAACTCCAGCTAAGAGCCCCCTCATCGCCAGAGTGGAGAGGGGACATGAGTACGGGTTGAAGAAACTTCAAGTCCCACCCCAGGCAGAAGGCCCGCTTACATTGCGGACCCGACACTTTTTCCCGAGGAACTCATTCCAGACATGAACGTGGGAGAATTGATCGCTGGAAGTATAAATATTAATATGCAAGAAAATGATGTAATAGATCCAACCAAAGCGCATGTTTATGCTATCTATGTTAATACGTCCTTAGTACACGTGGCTCAATTCAATGGGCATAGTATTGAGTAGGTACCATCTATCATGATGATCATTGTAAACATGCGATGCGTCACAAAACTCACAAACATTGTAATTCTCTTGACTTCATCATGTACGCTCTATGTTGTTGTCATCATCATTTCAACGCTATTACTCTTAGATTATGGTTTATCTTCATTTGTGTTAAGATATGTTTCTTTACGATGTATCAGTTTTCACCTGTTGGTAAATAATGTGCTTGAAATGGCACACCCAATACACCCATTGTCTGGTCTCCAATTAGATCCTTCCAAGAAAGGCACTCGTAGTAAATATAACACTAGGTTGTTTGTAAATAAGTATACTTATCATTTATTCGATATAGTGATGGTAGCTCAGTACATAAGAATATGCGTCTTCCGACCAGGAGGTCGTAGTTTCGAACGCACCTTTGAAATTTTCTTGCGTATTTTTACAATTAGCTCGACAGAGATGGATCATAAAACTTCCCATCTGATTTTGAACATACACCCACTTATAAGTTGGTCTCTAGTTCTCCCGTCTGAATGTAGCGAAGGACAGTACCCTTACTATTAGTTTGAAAAACTGTTCTCGCTATCGAAAACTATCGCTTTGTTCCTTTCATTGTGGTGCATGTGAAAGAGACAGAGCAATAGTTTTGGATAGCGTGGATAGTATATCAAACTCATTGTAAGGCCTCAGATGGTAGTCGCTTCATTGTTATCGCCAAAACAAAATCCTGGATTTATCACTTGCCATCAAGAGTTGGTCCATCTTGCCGGACGTAGAATTTAAAATATATGAAATCTGTCGGCATCAAAACTAACAGTATATTTCTCTTGTCCCCAGCTCCTCCAAAACCTGGGCAAAGTCGACCGCACGCTGGACGACATTTTCGAGGAGCACCTTCAGAACTTCAACCGGCAGCATCAGCAGGCGACGAGGCTGCAGAAAGAGTTCAACAACTACATAAGATGTATAAGAGGTGTGTATCAATAATGATTTTGAACATACACCCACTTATAAGTTGGTCTCTAGTTCTCCCGTCTGAATGTAGCGAAGGACAGTACCCTTACTATGAGTTTGAAAAACTGTTCTCGCTATCGAAAACTATCGCTTTGTTCCTTTCATTGTGGTGCATGTGAAAGAGACAGAGCAATAGTTTTGGATAGCGAGGATAGTATTTCAAACTCATTGTTATGTTTGGCGCTGAATAAATTATTTTATTCTTATTCTTATATAATAGACCAGACAAGCAGCTGATGACAGGAAGGTGTGTAAACGCACCTAATCAACTCCACGACCTTCATAAATGAAAAATATAACTAAGGCGCCCCTCCACTTTTGGGCAATGACATAATTAATCATTTAAATAATTTGAACACTTCTCACAAAAAAAAAAATCAAGTAGAGCATATTTTCAGTTACCCCGTGACGTTCTGTCAATTTATCATAGTGCGCGTGAGCACTCATTGCTAATTTGTAAGCGATAATGAGAAAAGGTGGGGCGCGTCTTCGTGGATTGAACTATCTGTAGATGTAACGGCGTAGTGGTTAGTGGGTCGCACTCTAAAGCGACGGCTGCGCAAGAGGTCCCGGGTTCGATCCCCGGGCGGGCCAAAAATTTGTACCTAAGTTTTCCTTCCGATCGGAATCTGAAAGTTGTCTGGAAGGAATATTGTATTCCCGTGAATCGGAAAGCACGTTAAGCCGTTGTCCTGCGCCTAATTCCTCTCCGTTCGTGTCACGCTGGTGTCCCTTCGGTGAGGGTGACGGAATAACGAGTGCACTTGTGTTTGCGCACACGCTTAAGCCCTGATCGTTGAGAGTGGCCGCCGTAGCTGAAATCGGTAAGAGGATTATTATTAGATAGAATGACAGCGTAACCCTCGGGTTAAGATTGGTCGAATTGAGCCTAAGAAGAATTAAACCATACAATGTACTACATGTCCGATCAATGCTCGTACGATGGCCTTATGGAAGCTACCGATAACGTTATTTATGTGGCAGGTTACTGGATCAAGTATTATTTTAATCGCCATTGACACGACATAAAGAACTTCATTAATGGTCCCTGGCCCTAGTGTATTAATTTTCATGCTTTTTTGATATCGATAATCTTCGTCGGTCTACCCATTTCTTGAATACCATTCAGTCAGGCCTTTATCCACCTATTGCCCTTATTTCTTAGGCGACCCTATTTCCATGAGTGCATACAAGCTAATGACAGATGCATATAATAGTGATTGTGCAGACCCCCCTCCCCTCCTCCCTCCCCCAAGGTGGACCGACAATTTGGTAAACAGGCTATGACAGGCTGAAATGATGATGTAAAGTGATTTTCTTGACTAACTCGTCCTATTTTTCCCATTCCAGCGGTGCAGACAGCCTCCAAAACGCTGATGGAAGCGATCACGGAGGTGTACGAGAGCGGGTGGTCTGGCCACGACCTGCTGTACGTCCAGGCGCAGAACATGGAGATGCTCTGGCAGGACTTCTCGCACAAGCTCGGCGACCAAGTGCTGATCCCGCTCAACACTTACACCAACCAATTCCCTGAAGTTAGGGTAAGCGATATGTGTGGCAGTAGAAGGAGGCAAACCATCCAGCTTTTGTTAGGGTTTGGTACGAGAGCTGGTGGTCCGGCCACTATCTGCTGTACGTTCAGGCGCAGAACATGGTCATGCTTTGGCAGGACTTCTCGTTCAAGCTCGGCGACCAGGTGCTGATCCCGCTCAACACTTACACCAACATGGTTACCTGAAGTTGGGGTAAGCTATAAGTGAGACAGTAGAAGGAGACAAACGATCCAGCTTTTGTTAGGGTATGGTACGAGAGCAGGTGGTCCGACCACTACCTGCTGTACATCCAGGCGCAGAACATGGAGATGGCAGGACTTCTCGCTCAAGCTCGGCGACCAGGTGCTGATCCCGCTCAACACTTACACTAACCAGTTCCCTAAAGTTAGGGTAAGGAATATGTGAGACATGCATTACGTAAGGTGGTTCAGACCTGTCCCGGCTGGGAGCAGACAACTTAATGTAAGGAATATGTGAAACAGTAGAGTATGTGAGGGGGACAAACGGCCCACATTTTATAAAACGTGATAGATGGTATACGAGCAGACGGCCTGATGGTCGTTGCCTGCCGATGGACACTAATGGACAGTCGTAACAATAATTGAAATACAAGTGCGCAATCCAAAGAAACTTGATTGGGCCTCCAGTACTCTCACTCACTCGGCGAAATACAGTGGCACTGCTTTACGCCAGTTTTCTGTGAGGCCGTGGTTTCCCTTTAATCGAGTCTATGTCGAGTATTTAAATTCAATGAAAAGATTTAATGAAGCGGGATCCAGATCTCCGAAATCACAGGCATCGGACGTAACCGAAAAGACACGCTATTATAATAACGAGTGAGAAGATTTGCTATGTTACGTTTGATATTTATTGGTAAATATTTTTTTTTTTCAGAAAAAAATTGAGAAACGTGGACGCAAATTGGTAGACTACGACAGCCAAAGGCATAGCTTCCAGAACCTCCAAGCGAATGCTGCTAAGAGAAGGGATGACGTCAAGGTAATTGTGTAAAGTAGTTAACTATTTATTAATCATATTATATATATTGTATGTATTAGTATATTCATATTTATTTATGAATTTGCATTTAAACTTTCTGTGTAAGTATATAAATATTTAAGATTGCACCGCCCTACACCTTCATCAAGTGTCCTTTATCCAAAGGTTGCCTGGAAGAGATCGCTCATAGTGATAACGCCGCCTTCGTTGTACATATCCTGTAATATCTAGTTTTAAGTTTTCATACTTTATTTTGAGTGCAATAAAAGTATATTCATTCATTCATTCATTCATTATATACTCAATGCTTTATATAATCTTAATATTATTTTGTTTGTGACCAGATGGTCTTCTATGAAACATCCCTTAATGAATGAGAATTTACCTTTCGCATCCAAAAAGAGACGCACAATGCGTGTGAACGGACGGGGATAAACATTTGTTTTCTGTGAGACCGTGGTATCACGCTGGTCGTGCGCGTGGGGGAGAGGTTTCGGCGTAAAAGGGCCGTACGCCGAAACCTCTCTCCCACGCGCAAAGACTGGGGAATTGCTTTGCATCATATATCAATTTATATAGAAAAACTATTTTTGACTAAAGCCAGCTTTCCTAAAGAAACTAACTATGATTCCAGGTAACGAAAGGAAGGGAACAACTAGAGGAAGCAAAGAGGACATATGAGGTCCTCAATTCCGAACTTCACGACGAACTGCCCGCCCTATACGACTCCCGAGTACTCTTCTATGTCAACAATCTGCAAACCCTGTTTTCGTCCGAACAACTCTTCCACTCGGAAAGCTCTAAGGTGAGAATTTTAGTTTATACCTTGTGCAAAAAAAATTATGCTAAAATGCACTGGACGGCTGCTTAAAACAAACTTGACTGTTCGCCCGTCAAAAGTACTGTTTTATCGATAACGGCAACTTACAAATGGGTGTCGCGTGAGCTGGCGTGCTTATTGATAAAACAGTACAGTTCCGGGTGTCGTAATTTGAATTTAGTTTCCTAGACTGAATATTCAAAAGAAATACTTTTAAACTATTCTTAGTTCTTTGAATAAATACTTATTTGTCAGTACAGACACTGTAATAATAACTAGAAGTATTTTATCTTTATACAAAGCAGGCGGAACGCGCTTGAACTTTCGGGCAACCACTAAGGTTGATAGATCGAGTATTCCTAATATACTTTTAACCAAGTAAAATTATATTCGTTTTACGAATACTGACGAATACTTCAACCATACCGCGTTTTGACGTTTCGCGCGGCCTTCACATGGATTCCAAAAATAGGGCTAATTTAATATAATGCTAGACACATTACCATAGTATAGAGAATCATCACCTCTAACCGAAGGCATATTCTCAGGTATTCGCGGAACTGGAAGCCATCACAGACAAGCTAGCTAACGACTGCCAGCGCGGCTCGTACACCAAGAAGGCCAACAACATCTCGCCCGTCAACGCCGTCGCCACGCTCAACTCCAACGTCAGCGCGCACAACGGCAACGCGCCCTCGCCCACCAACACTGTGCAGAGTGAGTACACAGAGACACACAACACCAACAGTAACATAACGTTAGGTACGTTCTCAGAACAGTTGCTAAAGCATAGGCAAAAGTAACACAACGTTAGGGCCGTTCTCAGGACAACCACTAAAGCTAAATTACTAAAAGACATGTCCAGTAACGTGTGGTCCCGGCAGAGTAGAATAGGCCACCCTCACTCTTACCGAGGTGTCGTAAAAGGCGACTAAGGTAAAGCTGCTGGCATGATCATCAGCACCCAGAGAAGGAAAACTCTACATTTATATCAAAACCCTCGCCAACCCGTCTGCCGAGCGTGGTGAGTATGGCAATTACCCCTCATGTGATTGAGGGAGGCCCGTGCCCCAGCAGTGGGGACTTAAATGGGCTGATGATGATGATGATGTCCAGTAACTGGCTAGAACATTGTACAGTACTCTAAAAATCAAGAAAAATCTGTTGATTTCGAGTGATAATGATATGTCATTTGTCGAATTCTGATAAGTAGTTTAGAAGTTACGTGGAAACAGATGAACATACATACATAGCCTGTCAAAATCATAACCCTCCTTTTTCTTTGCCGTAGTCGGGTAAAAATACAATAATTAATAAATAATTTTACTCCTAATCGAATATACAATATGGCGTCAAAGAAAAAACGACATGAACCATAGACTGCAAATGATAACACTGTCAGATGTCACTAGTCCCTTTGACATCCAATATGTTTGTATTGTCAAACCTGACAGTTGGACGTCATCATCGAGATGTCATTCCTCGCCATGATGGTTTTTGCTTTTCTGTATTCTCTGATTTTTATTTTTGAACCAGAAAACGAAGCTATTATAAAGTAAGTGGCGAAGTGTTCTAGGCATATCAGCCATTTTTTTGAGCAACTGTACCAGGTCCTAGCCAATCCTTTATTCAATTTTGGACAACACCTTAACTCATATTCGTCGTCTCTGATTTGCATCTCTGAGAGCGATAGTACTCTGGACGCGGACGCTTCAAGAGTCCTATAGCTCCTTCTATGCTTTAGAAATTGTTTTGAGAGGCAGTCTTAGAGTCACACTGACCGTCAGCGTGTAAGAAACGCGTATATGTTTCGTGAGCGTGACTCAAAAACGTTTCCTTCAATGGAGACTATATCTTGTGAAAAATCCGCTAGATGGCGACGATGGCGTACTGTTGGACTGAGGTCCAACTTCAACAGCATTGGTTGTTTCATCCGTCAAGTTAAAATTTAGATAAGACACGTTAAAAATAACCAATCAACCAACCAGAGCGCAATCTAGCGGATTTTTCACATACGACAGCCACCATACATATTGATCTGTCAGCGCGACTCTAAACAAGCCATACAGTGTGGAACGATCGTTGACACTAATGCTTTACGTCCACTATGTATGGAATTTAACGTTAAATTGACCAGTAAGGGTGAATCACATAAAGGCGACGTAGGTGAACTTTTTTGAATGAATAATCGCGCACCCACTTACACACACACTCTCTCTTTCTCTCAAACACAAACACACACACACACGTCACCTAACGTTGTATCTATGCGATTCACCACCAAAATCATTGTATACGCAATCCGCAGTATGTTATTCTATAAGACATTTAATTTTTTTTAATTCTTGGCCATGAATTCAATTCAATTCGTTTATTGCGTGTCACATTACAAAACAATGAAGGTTGTAATCAGAAAAAAAACAAGCAAATAATCTTGTTTTTGTTAATGTTAGTTATAAAAATACAAACCCCCCAAATAGTACAAAATATAAAGAGCTTATCTAATTGCTTTAAAATTTAGATTTTTAAAGAAGTATATAAGTTAAGTTATACTAACTAAAAGTAGAAGCAAATGTATTTAGCTTTGAAGTATTCTTTATAAATGAGTTGTGTGAATTCCTGTGTGTAGGACTTAATAGTATTAAAATATCTGTATGTAACCTTTTTAAAACCTATAAGCCACTAAAAGTGAGAATGAATATTTTTGAAATTTTTGCAAAATTTGGCTTAAAAATTTCAGAAATATTAAATTTCATGTTTTAATGTCTCATTGATGTGTGATTTTACTAATTGCTGGTCGTCGATTTGTCGGTCTGAAATCAAGTTTGTTTGGCACTAAATTACCTAGTAGGTAAGGTTATTATCAGAGATGTGAAAAATAGTTTCGTAAAAGTATTAAAAATACAAAATGCAAATGCATAGTTGTTAGCACTATTTCAAATAGAAATACAAAATAGTTTTCAATAAAAGTATTAAATGCAAAATACGCATTTTCAAAATAGGTTTGGAAAGTAAAATACCTTGTTAAGCATAAGCACTTATTTTTATTTAACTAATTTTAAAACTAGTATTTGTTCAAAGAGTTCATCTTTCATGTTCTTGGATTTTAGAAAGAAAAATTCATTAAAAATATAACATAACTATTTTGTATTTTATAAATACTAAATATTTATATAAAGTATTTCAAATAAAATACAAAATATATTTAGAAAAAAAAGTATTACAAATATAAAATAAAAATAGGTATTTTGCATTTTGTATTTGCATTCCAAATACATGTGTTTCAAATAATTCATATCTCTAGTTATTATGTTACCTATAACAGAAATGTAAGAGCGCAATAAATAATCCGTGAATTTTTGATAACACTAAAACTAATTGAACCGTAATCAAAAAGTCATGGTGTATTTTTATTTAGAATTTTTTGTGGAACACATTTTCGATTGTTCGAGGCTTCGATGCCCGATTTTCAAATCACGATTTCCTACGTATCTTGTTAATCGTCGCCGAACGATAGACCGATGTATCGGCGGCCACGGCATGTGCCGTGTACCGTGTCGAGTGCATGTGTGTGCGTGTGTAGCGCCCCCCTCGCCCCCCGCGCTCAACGGCGACGCGCGCGCGCACTCGCCCGAGCCTCCCGCGCGCGACGCGCTCCACGACGACTCCGACGCCCCGCGCCCACCCGCGCCCTCCGCCCCCACCGCCCCCACCGCCCCCACCGCTGTCGCAGCGCCCCCAGCGCCCACAGCGCCCTCCGCCCCGCAGCGCCGCGACTCCGTCGAGAAGGCGAACGACGACCACGCCAACGATAAGAAAGTGGAGGAGCTGTATGATATTCCTGTTGGTAAGTAAATTTTAATGACTTCGGTGAGGGGGTTAAACTTAGATGTCAAACTTACGATTATTGCTACGACAGGCAATTATTTATTATTTAGGCCGTGTGGTCCAGGCAGAGTAGAATAGGCCACCCTCACTCTTACCGAGGTGTCGTAAAAGGCGACTAAGGTAAAGCTGCTGTTATGATCATTAGCACCCAGAGAAGGAAAACTCTGCATTTATATCAAAACCCTCGCCAACCCGTCTGCCAAGCGTGGTGAGTATGGCAATTACCCCTCCTTGATTGAGGGAGGCCCGTGTCCCAGCAGTGGGGACTTAAATGGGCTGATGATGAAGTAAATCTTAATGACTTCGGTGAGGAGGTTAAACTTAGATGTCAAACTTACGATTATTGCTACGACAGGCAATTATTTGATAAGAGGCGAGAGTAGGGTAGACAACATTACGTAAGCAGATTTTTTTTAAAATTGAACATCAATGTGAGCATAAATAGTAGCATAGGTAGTAAACTTACGCGTAATGCTACAATACTCAATTATTTAATAATAATACGAGACGAGAGTAGAGGAGAGCATATTGCTTAAACTGGTTTTTTTTAAATTGAAATCCATTGTCAGCATAAATATTAGGGCTTTCTTCCCCAATTTATAAAAAAAAAACCGGCCAAGTGCGAGTCGGGCTCGCGCACAAAGGGTTCCGTAGCAGCAAAGTCCAAAATTACAGTTAAATCAACCTATCTCAAAAACTATAAGAGATACTTTGATCAAACCAAAAATCGTTGAAAGAGTTAATTAGCATGCATCACCTCTATTTTTTTTAGAATTTTATACCCCGTAGTTATAAAAATAGAGGGGGGGGGACATACTTTTTACGACTTTGAGAGCTGATATCTCAAAAACCGTTCACTTTAAGAAAAATGTTTTTTAGAAAACTTTATATCATTTTAAAAGACCTTTCCATTGATACCCCACACGGGTATGTACATCGAAAAAAAAAATTTCATCCCTCAGTTACATGTATGGGGGGCCCCACCCCCAATTCTTTTTTTTACTATTTAGTGTCATATTTTTGTAGCGGTTCATACAACACATATTCCCATCAAATTTCATCACTGTAGTACTTATAGTTTCCGAGTAAATCGGCTGTGACAGACGGACAGACGGACAGACGGACATGACGAAACTATAAGGGTTCCGTTTTTGCCATTTTGGCTACGGAACCCTAAAAAGAAAGCATAATTATGTAATTGAGTTCTTCTCGTTTAATTATATTAATAAATAAATAAAAAAATCTCCAATCCCTTCGATGATTACGAATTATTAAGTGGTATCTTAAGTGATATTATATCATCCAAGTAGACGAACGTAAAATGGGTAATCCTGAAATAATGGAAAGGTAACTCTTCCTAAATTATCCACCATTCGGACATTTTACATTATAGGTCGAAAGGCAAACGCGTAACATCCTAGTCCTCATGGTCACTCTCCATCAGGTGAGATTGTGGTCAAGCGTTAGTCTAAAGCAAACGAAAAAAAAACCTTTTGCTAACACCACACCTTATTTTATAACAGGCACATATACAAACGACTATAATTGTAGATAGGCATAATCGAAGAGTAAACCATCTGAGGTATATACTACGGTAGTAAATACGTAAGCTGTATCATGCAGGTATAGATATTGTTTTAAGTATTTAGTGCATGACACATTCGATATTTTTCGTTTTTGTAATAGTACCTATTATTTACTTTGTAATGATTTATATTGCTATTACCTACTATAATTTTAACCCCTTCCTTACCTACGCGTACTATATATAAGGGAACCATGTCTTAAAGTAAGAAATATAGTACTGTATGTGTAACATTCAAGTACAACCTAATTTTGTACCTACTTAATAAATAACTGTCACCATTTATGCTAGACCCTTCTCAACCACATATTCTAGGGTTGCCAGGCGTACAGATATACCGGAAATACAGGAGTTGTGGTTTTGTTACCGGCCAATATAGACAGTGCACTTGTAGCTGTTATTCTTGAAGGCTTTTTAAAATGAACTTTATTTTTTCTTTTATCATAATTTATGTCGGTTACCAAGTCTACGTCTGTAGTTTTTTTTTATCTCTCCCCGCATTTGTGAATAAAATAGTTATTAAAAAGCCTAACTAAGAAAAATGTAAAAAATATTTATATTAAGGATTGAATATTAAGTGTGATTTTTACCAAAATGTCCGGTTCAAACGTTATGTTTGGCAACCCCATACATACACCATACACCATCAAACGCTAGGCCAGGTTGTACTAGAAATACGAAACTACGTACATTCTCCCAGGGTCGCCAGTCCCACCCGAGAAGACCAATAATAACAGCGAGGAAAAACCAGTAGATGTAGAACCGAGAAAGAAAGAGACAGACAGCAAACCGGACGAGAGTCCGAGCAAGACAGACGAAGTGTACGACATACCTGTCGGTGAGTGGAGACGTGTTTGGAACCTATTCATACTGGAATTTAATTGAAAATAAAATAAAATTTAGAAATTAAGGAACTTAAATCAAATTTATTTTTTAACAAGAAGGATACGCTGAATCGTCCTCTGTCAAGTGCAAAACTTGTATATTATCTTTTTATTTCTTTGTAATATGTATTCGCACATAAAATGTAATTTAAAAAAATTAAAATTTAGTATGAATGGGGTTTCTTATAGTATCTGTTATAAAATGTATATATATTTATCTCAGAAATGTTTCATGTTTTTGAAAATATCGTAAAGGAAAATAATAACGTAATGGACCGAATAGTAAAATTATAAATAACAGATACTAATAATAATAAAAAAAGATGGTGAGGGTCATACTAATATTACTGGTAAGTTTAATATTATTATATTAAGTAATTTATTATTTTTCCACCATGTAACTGTACTTATTTTATTCATAATTAATTATGTTATATATTTATCGAAAATGCATTTTAATCTATTTATTTTTAATAGGTATTCTTGCGACGAAGGTAATTTTGGTTCCTATGCATATCAAAGATATGTATGTATTGTATTATAAGCTTTGATAACATTAACGTGTGTTTTGCTTTGCTTTTTATGTGTTTATAACAATAAAATAACAAAAGTACCTAAGTAAGCCTTGCCTTGAGTCAATAACGTAGAAACAGCCTTCAAAATTATATGAACATTTATCATATTTACACAGGAAATATTTTCATATACATACCTGTTAAATTGATAACATGACTGAAACTCAATATTATCAAAAGTCTACAACATTCGAAACTATCTATTTACGCAAAAAATATCTAAGCCTTTTTATAATTAGTAAAGTTGAAACTGGTACTACAAAAAAGCGGAACCCAGCAGCTGCAGCATTTGATGGTAAATGAAAACCGCCGCTCATAAACATCAACAATGCCGGGCCACAGTCTTACGTAGTTGTTTACCATAGATAAAGAAGTATTTTTTCACTTATTTTATATAATAGGTGGCATACGGTGTCATCTGATGGTAAGCAACCGCTTCCGCCCATTGACACTCCCAACACCAGCGGTTGGTATGGAGCTCCGCTACGTGGTTAGCGACTTATTTTTTTTGGTCACCCTAGGAAAATGCTTTACGCATACCCGTCCACCGAGGGCGGACGGGTTATGTCGAACTCACCTCTGGCGAGGGCTTCTCCTAACGAGAAGCCGGCCAGAGGCATACCGACTAAAAACTCTGGGGTGCTCCCGTCTTCGCCAGAGTGGGGAGGGGACATGAAAATCTGACTAAGAAGTCTCCCTTCATGTTCACGTGGTTACCGACTCACTCAACGGAACACAGCTCAGGCGCTGCTCCACGACGGTTTTCTGTGATGCTGTGGTATCACTCCGGTGGAGTGTTTTTATTATTATTTTTTATATACAGTGTGAGTCTTCATAAAGTGCACATATTGAAAACACGAATACTATACTTAATTTTATCGACGGAAAAAATATTTAAAATATTTTTAAAAAATTGATAATTTTTTTATACAGTTTTAAAGATTATCTTTTGTTACAGTGACCTCCTTTTTATTTAAACGGTATTACTTTTGAACTAAAGAATCAATCAGAATAAAATAAACTTATTTCTAATTGGCAATAACAGGGCATTCTCACAAAATCAAACTTGAGGACAAAATACGCTCGATTGACAGTTTAGAGATTTTTTTTTAAAGAAAATCTTTTTTTTTTTCATCAATTTACACAATAATTTCAAAATATCTCAACAAAACGACCCCTTAACCTACTTTTTTTATTGATTCTAATTATTCTACATCATAATAGCTTTAGAAAGGTAAAAATACTATGCTTCTAACTCAATCATAACATTTTTTATCAATTTTTAAAGATAACGTCGTGTGCAGGGCCACGTGCCATTTTTTGGCAGGTAGAGACCCTTTTTGAGTCATTGTTAGTGAGCGCGGAGTGGGGTGCGCGGGGCAAAGAGAGCCAAACAAAGGACCTGTTTGTTGAGGACCCAGACAGACAGTCGCTCCGAATTATTCGCCGCTGCTAGTAGTATTTCTTTTTCCGTTCACATATCGCTAACGTTCGTTTTTTCCTACGCAATGCCGCGTCTAAGTGAATTCTCCCCAGCACACATTGCTGACATTCACTTTTACTATGGCCTGGGACGAGGAAGTGCTCGAGCTGCGCGTGACGCTTACATTGCTGCGTTTCCTAACCGGCATCCGGTGCCATCTGCCCGCAACTTCCAAGAGATCCACAGAAGATTGTCTATTACTGGACTTGGATTGAGTAGAGATCGCCGCGAGCCGCCGCAAATAATAATTGATGTTTCTGTCGAACAAGCAGTGTTGGCTGATTTATTTGCTGACCCAAGCATTAGCACTAGACGACTTGCACTGCGTCACGGCATTTCCCAAAAATCTGCATGGCGTATTTTGAAGAAGGAAGGGCTACATCCTTATCACTATCAAAGGGTGCAACATCTTCATGGAGACGTTGATTTTCGTCCAAGGTGCGTGATGTCTACTTGGATACTAAGAAAGATCAGAGATAACCCCAACTTCCCTAAAAGAATACTGTGGATGGACGAGGCAAGGTTTACGAGAGACGGTATCGTCAATTGCCGGAATTTGCACAAATGGTGCCCTAAAGGTGAAAATCCAAGGCTAAAACGCTCATCGACATTTCAAGTCAGGTATTCTTTAAATGTTTGGGCTGGTCTCATTGATGATATGTTAATTGGACCAGTGATATTACCATCAACATTGACCGGTGAAAGTTTTTTAAGACTGCTACGAGACGAACTTCCGGAGCTTTTGGAGGATGTGCCATTGGCTTTACGCGCACGAAACCGCATGTATCTACAAATGGATGGATGTCCTGCTCATCATGCAAGGGATGTGCGTTCGTTTTTAAACGAAAATTATGAAAATCGATGGATCGGCCGGCAAGGACCGGTAGCGTGGCCTGCGCGTTCACCCGATATGACTCCCTTAGACTACTTCTTATGGGGGACCATGAAGCAACGCGTTTACAGTACCCCAATCGACAGTGAGGCTGATTTGCGAGAACGCGTTATAAGCTGTGCCAATGCCATTAGTAATGACCCCGAGATGATAAGGAGAGCGACACAACAAATTGTGCAGCGCGCAACTTTGTGTTTACAACAAAGAGGGGGACATTTTGAAAACCTTATGCATTAGATTTTGTTACTGAATAGTATTTAGAAGCAGTAGTTATAAGCTAGATAAATAAATGATTTTAATTGAACTCTTGTGTATTATTTACAAACACAAATAAACGTCTGCTTAAAAGATTAATTGCCGAGAGTCCGGAAGGCGTTTTTTTGTCGTAGTTGATAGAAAATGTTGTGTTTGAGTAACAATTGTACTATTTTCACCATAAATAGCCTGTATGATGTAGATTAACTTAAAGAAATAAAAAATGTACATAAAGGGGGTGTTTTATTGAGAAATTTTGCAATTATCGTAAAAATTTGTAAGAAAAAAAGTTTTTCGAACAATAAATACCTTATTCACTAATTAAGAACCCCTTTTTTCCTATAATTTTCATTTCAAAAGAAAGTCCTGTTATTTCCAATCAGTAGTAAGTTTATTTTATTGTGATTAATCGTTTAGTTCAAAAGTTACATCGCTTTAATAAAAAGAAGGTCACTGTAGAAAAAAAAAACTTTAAAATTGTATAAATAAATTAAGATATTTTTTTAAATTTTTTTATTATGTTTTTCATCGATAAAATTAAGTATATTTTCCCTGTTTTCAATATGTGCACTTTATGAAGACTCACACTGTATAAGGGTTGCACTTGACCTCATCTCACCTGATGGAGAGTGACAATAAGGTCTCAAATGTAGCGTGCTTACCCAGAAGAAGTCTATTAAAGAAATCTCTCAACTTAAAGGACACCCTAATTGTAGCTGTCTGGGAATACAGAAGCCGGCAAGTTGTTCCATTCCTTAACAGTTAGTTGGCCTATTTATTAGCGTGGTTCTCCTACTGGGCAAGACTTATCGTGTTATTGCCGTAGGGGCGACGCTAGCCGGGCTGCCGGCGGGCACGCTGTACCGCGTGCGCGCGACATACCGCTACACGCGCGAGGACTCCGACGAGCTGTCCTTCGACGTCGGTGACGTCATCCGCGTCGTCGAGTACGACGACCCCGATGAACAGGTAACTACCGAATCCGATATACGGCTACCTCAATATTATAAAATACGATTTAAGAATAGTTCTAGAACTAAACTCGTGCCTGCCCTTTTTAACATTGCGTGGTGGAACAGATGGCATGAGCGTTAGTACGGTAATAACTTTAGATCATATGTTGTAATATGGGGGCTAAAGTCTGCGCCACGAAAGATGTCCCGCGGCAAAATACGGAAGCTAAAATTTTAGATTCTTTGTGTCAAGCTCAGATTTGACTTTTTTTTAAATGACGCTCACTTATATTACTTTATAGACAGTGTTGACATAATTTCTGGGAACCGATACGGGACTTTATCCCCCAAGGGCCAAAATGATGATGGTACATATGGCGTCATCAACATTAATATTATAATCACTAGACTATATTCGTCTACTGCTGGACTTAGGCCTGGCCTGCTAAGCACGGATTGTCATCCGGTCATTATTTTAAAGGACATTTCCGTCACAACAGCTAAAATGAATACACCTAATCCGATCAACTGATCATCATAGACTTTCAGAGCGCCGAAAAATTACATCAATTCATTGGTGGGAGTACTGTACGCTGCCTTATCTTAATTGGTCTCATGATTGAGCACTCCCATTTTGAAATGATCATCCGTATCTAACCTAACCATAATTTTTCTTCGGAAACCGGCAGACTTTATTCTTCACGTTTGATTTTATCTAGCACGAGCACGGATCCATTTCTTTTTATTGGAAAATAATGATAGACAACCCAAAATGTTGACTGGCTCATCGGTTCACACCCTTGATCCTCGTCCTTTATAATTATGTATTATTTAAATTAAATTGCAGGAGGAAGGCTGGCTGATGGGCATCAAGGAGACCACCAACGAAAAGGGCATGTTCCCCGCGAACTTCACGCGGCCAATATGAGATGGCGGCACTGTGCTCGCGGCGCACGAGCATACAACTACGGGACGATTCTCGACGTAAACTCGAATCCGACAGTATGTCGAAATAAACAATGGATGCTGCCGCGAATGTGAAATGCGCTAGATGGCGTTGTAGACGTGAAATTCTACAAGATATATTTTCAGATGTGACATTTCAAAATGACAACATATCTTTAAAAAGTTGGATCTTAAGCCTCCATAACGCCATCTATCGGATTCTTCATTTGCTGTAGCCGTCATAATATTTTTCCGCTCCAAAATTTTATTGTTATATTTTATAGATGAAAATAAAATATTTTCGGACAAATGTCGAATGAGACATTATTGAGAATTGGCCCCCGAGGGTCGTCCCTTGAACCATGTTTGAGATCCGCTCCTGTACTGCCGGTTATAACTTGCTTGCTGTTGCCAAAGTAATACCAACTGTCGATAGTGTTGTCACCGAGGAAAATAGTCTATAGATAAAATCAACAAAACAGTTTAGAAATAAAATAATTAATTTATAAACAAAATTAAGAAATATCGACAGTCCGGCAACACTAGTGCTTCAACTGCGATTCCCAGCACTTCACTAGTGGAACCACTGACCCCAATGTACCAGTAGCTCCATCAGTGGAACTCGTGGGAATGACCGGCAACAGAAGTGTTTTGCGCATTCCCGGGTCAAGAAGATATAACTTGCTGCCGTCAAATAATGACCCAATCACTATTTTCGTCAGATAATGACCCAATCATTATTTTCGTCAGATATTGACCCAATCATTTTTTTCGTCAGATAATGACCCAATAATTATTCCGCACCCGCGAATGCCTCGACACTTCGACGTTTTAGTCTTTAGTTGTTGAATGTTGATAGAAATCTATTATTTATTATTATTTTTCGTGTTGTATCGCAACGAATTATGAATAGCGTCTTACCCGTTTATTTAACTATATTGAAACAATTTATGATTTTGTATATAATACAGTGTAATAGCTCACCAGAGTAGTCAATATGGCAGGTGTAGGGTTAATATGTTAATCCTTTTCTATTATTTATAATTTGTTAGAGTTTTACGTTTTATACATTCACATGGAAAATACCTTTGTGAAGTTAAAGTTGTTTTTTAACTATTTAGAGTTGATCTATTTCGATGAGCAATAATTATAAATTACTTACTTCAATAAATATTTTCTACTCGATAGTTCTAAATAAATTGTAAAATAAAATCGAGTATATTTGAATAAACGCTCAAAAGCTTATGAAGGTATAAATAGTCAAACGTTGTGACAATAAAGAAAATTATGTTCATCAAATTGAGAGAATCAGTCGAAAACATTGCTCATATAAAATGGAAAGTGACCTTAACTTGTAATGAATATTTATGAAATTAAATTATAAACAATTTCTCTTATAATTTTTACAGTATTATATCATATTTGACAACTTGTAATAAAAGTTTGGACTCCAATTTACATTGGTAAAATATTAAATTGTAAGACGAGGAATCAATGTTTGATATTAAGAATTTCGGACGGCTTTGGTGTGAAATTTTAGACATATCCATTTTTTCAAGATGTATGTCGGTTATTATAAGCATTGGTTACTGGGTTGTGTCAAGTCATTTATTAGGCAACTTGTGAGACATTATAAGTTGACGATAGACAATACATATTGACTGAGCTATATAGAGAGGTCAGATTATTATTATGTACACCCAAACTAGATAAACCATTCATAATATAATAAGCCGCACAGATCCGTCACTAATTACATGACGTGCACTCCCACTATATTCTATCTCTATCGCAACCGTATACAGATGCATTTAAGCTGCCTTTTGCCTTAGATGCCTCTCTCACTCACTCTGACGTTTTTCGTGAATTTAGTGAGTTCAGCGCGTCTTCTAGTTACATGATAAAAACAAATAATATAATTAAATGCAGAGTTGCCACCTGTCCCGATTTCGACGGCATTGTCCCGCGTCCCGACGGCCAATCGATTTGGTTCCGATTTTTGACAATATGCGATAGGTTCAATCAATTCATTCGCAGGTACCCAACACAGACCTAAAACGCCCCGTTGGTCAAGTGTTTTAAGTACCGGGCCGTGATCTCGGGGTCCTGGGTTCGATTCCCGGGTCCAGCGAAAAGTATGTTTCGAATTTTTCGAACATAGCTCGGGTTTGTGATCAAAAATCCGCATTTGGCAAGCGTAGTGATTAAGCCTAATCTCATCATAGTAGCGATGACTTGATTTCTATGATGGAGGCCTATGTCCTTCAGTGGGACAGTTTATAGGCTGATACTTTAACTTTAGCCCACCCAACACAGTCACGCGCCACCCCGCCATCTACCGCGTGCCACATGTACCGCGTTCGTCTTCGCCTTCTCCCGCACGACGCCCATTGTACAATAAAGTTTTAAAAAATGTATCATTTGCCATAGACATGTCTCACATGGGTCATATTTTGATCGAACCAAACTCCGAACGTCTCTGATGCATGCCCGATCGTCCCGGTTTTTTTTTCCCTAAAGGTGGCAACCCTGTTTAAATGATATGTCGAAAGTCGTTTCATTATGACCACACTTGCCTAATAAAGTAACCTCGAAATAATCAAGCTTCTTTTTTTTTTTTCAAAATTTGTTATTTTATATACATTTCCATCTATGCATTGCATTTCATTACTAAATAGCCTCTTTTGCATTTCGAAAGTATCTTTACACAACACATAGCTGTAGATACGCCTACATCGACCCATGTATGTCTGTACCAATATCATTATCATTATCGGCTAAGTTTCAATGTATATAAATATGATTTTAGATATTTTGTTGACCCTTATTTTTATTGTTAATACATTTTAACACTAGTAAGTAAAACAATTCGAATATGTTACAATATACGGTATATTACTCCATAGAACAAGTTTTGTTTATGTAAACATTATTTAAATTCTTTGTTAAATTTTAACTGTATTAGTAAACCGTATGTACTAACTTTGTACTATAAGTATGCTTTTGACTAACGTCAAAACAATTTTGAAGTTTTCCAAATAAATAAATGCATAATCAAAATAATTCTGTGCGTCCTGATGAAAAGTGGTACAAGTCGACTTATATCGAATTTGATTTTCTTCTTGCTACTTCATCACAAAAAAGTCTTCTATTACAATACAATACAAAAAAATCCTCCATTTTTCCGTCTGATCAGACAGAATAATAGAGGTTTTTTTTTGTGATGAAGTAGCAAGAAGAAAATCAAATTCGATATAAGTCGACTTGTACCACTTTTCACAGGACGCACAAAATTGCATAGAAAACAATATTTCTTTCATAATATCTGAATTTAGTGAAAAGTGCACAAGAAAGACTACATAATCAAATAAAATCAAGGGGAAAATCTGTTTTGTATGATCATCCTAAGTAGTATTATTAAATATTTATAATAATAATGGTTTCTTTGCATACCAAGTACAACTACTAATCGTGCATAGACAATAAGAATAAAATATTCTACTTTATATATTTGGAAAACTTTTATCCGAGTGATTATTAATGATTGTGCCCAGAAAACAATTGATATTACAAACGCCTGTGTCAAAAACGGTGCTTTGAATTGTACATAATTTATATTTATGTATTTTACATACATGTTTACTCCGTATTAAAGTAAGGAGTTATTTTAATCAAGTGTTCCATTAAAAATTAAACCTTTTTTTAAAACATTTCCTTAGCATCTTTTAAAGAAAATAATACAATTGGAAAAGAGGAGGTGCTATCGTAAGAAAATATCAAATCTAAATACAAACAAAAATATAAACAGATGAAAAATATAAAAGCTAGGCATGCCCTTAATTTTTTTAACAAAACAGGTCCATTGAAATCGTTTTATCGCGAGTTCTAAAATATTGAATATCAATTGTTAATATCAAAAATATTGACTGATGTTTTGTAGAAAATGTTGAAAAAGTAAGTTGCAACGTAGCGTAGGATACTGTCCAATGTGTTGAGAGTTGTGGCTTATGTCAGCAGTGCCATGCGAAGGTCCATAATATAATGTTAATTTATAAGTTTGTTAGGACTTGTACAGTTTTTACAACTGCAAATAAAATGTTTCTCACAAGTTTGTTTTTTATTTATTCCATATTCATGCATATTTATTTATTTATTTCTTGCATAATATACATCGTTATTTTTATCGTTTACATCTCGTAAACTTCATAATAGGTATAGTCTATTTTGCATGTTAGATTAACAAAATAAGCGAAAAAAAATCTGCTCTTCCATACATTATTGCCGGGTGGATATTCTATTTTGTATGGAACAGCAGATATTTTTTGTAAAATGGACTTCATTCACTATACTTATTTTGTGGTTTTCAAGATGTAACGATAAAAAAGAAGAAGGTTTAAATATAATGTACTACGAGGGCGACACTGAAAGTTTTTAGAACTGGCCACTTATAAGACGATGATTAAAAAAATAAGTTTAAATTTTGAAAATGGAACTCTGCCAATATTAGTGTCTATGCATTCAATTCGATTCTCTTTTTTTGCCGATTCGGCATCAAATTCAAAATAATCTTTAATTTGATCTTTACCAAGTGAGCATGAATTTAAGGCGAGAAAATTTACGTGCAAGGATTTTCTATGACTTTCGATGTCAAAAAAGTCAACAAGAAAGTTATTATGATAGACCTTTCACGATGAAGCTCCATCTCGTGCTACTGTTTACAACTGGTTTAATGACTTTAAACGTGGTCGCACTAATCTCACCGATGATTTGCGTGTGGGACGGCCATGTGCGGCGACTACCGAAGATAACATCAGTGTTGTGCGACGTATGATAGAGGCCGACAAAAGATTGACCTATCAGCAGATTTGGACAAGTTTAGGCATTGGTATGAGTCAAGTACACAAAATCATTCATGAACATTTAGGGGCCAGGAAGCTTTGTGCCCGGTGGATATCTCATAATTTGACAGAGGCCTATAAACTCGTGTTGATTGGTGCCGCGAAATGGTTCAAAAATTTAACGGAGCTGACTCAAATGCTGTGTTTGACATACTAACAGGTGACGAAAGCTGGATTTATTGTTATGATCCTGAAACTAAAAGACAATCTGCTGAATAGGTGTTTCCATTCGAGGAGTTGCTAACTAAAGTGAAGGGAGGTCGCAGCGTGGGAAAGAATATGGCCGCCTCGTTCTTCGGAAGGACAGGTCATATCGCAACAGTTTGTTTAGAGGATAGAAAAACAGTTACCGCATAGTGGTACCTACACTAACAACTGGTTGCCACTTGTCTTGGAAAAAGTTCGGGAAAAACGACCTCGCAGTAGGATCCTCCTTCACCACGACAACGCCTCGCCGCACACCGCCAAGCAAACACTCGAGTATGTGGCGACGTCAGACGTAGAATTACTGGGTCACCCGCCATATAGCCCAGACCTCACACCCTGCGATTTTTATTTATTTCCAAACTAATAGAAAGACTAAAAGGAAAACGTTTCACGGACGCCGAAGCAGAAGCAGTGGCTGCGCTATCAAAAGGCCGTCGAAGAGACCCCTAAGCAAAAGTGGGCCAAGTGCTTTTCTCAGTGGTTTCATCGAATGCAGCGATGTATTGATGTGAAAGGGACACTATTTTGAAAAGATATAATAAAAGTAACAACTTGCTAAATTGTTCAGTTTTTGATTTTCTAAGAACTTTCAGTGTCGCCCTCGTATATACAAGTTACACAACATACATGACTATCTGTAATGTAAGGGTATGGCAAGAGTTACATTATGAATCTACGTAACAAAACTAAAGGTGAACGCACACTTATACAAGCCGAAGGCATCGAACTGTCCGAACGAAACAGGACTTATAATCTTTTTTTTTATTGCTGGATAATGCTGCCTTATGCATGCCCTCCTGCTGGGGAGTAGGCGGGTTATGTCGGGCTCTCCTCTGGCGGGGGCTTCTCCTGACGAGAAGCCGGAGGCATACCGACTAAACCCTAGCGGTTTTCCCTCACCACCCTCGAGTGGGGAGGAGTCAGTCGGTTCTAAAAAGGGCGAACAAGCATAACAAGCGGGCCAGGCGGTTCCTTCCCGGCTTGGCCGGGAGAGGGGGTAGGGACAGACGGGAAAACTGAGCCGTCCCTACCAGGCTGAGAAGGGAGCCTGTATAATGCCGGCGCTGGTGTACCCACACTACGCGCCAGGGGGCTCCCTCTGCGGAGAGGAGGCAGACGCGCATCTCTTCGGCGTCTCCTCCCCCTCCTTACCCTTCGGAGCGCGCTAGCGAGAGGATCCCGCTCTCCTTCGCTACCATGACATGCTCGCAGAAGGCAGCGAAGGTCTTCCAGGCCTCATCGTTCGCTAGTACAGCTCCCGCTATACTAGGGAGGGACAAGTCCTGACCGACCCTCGCCACTAGCACTTGACGCTACGGATCCCACAGCACACACTCCGCAAGGGTGTGCCGTGTCCTCCGCAGCGCTGCACTCATGGCAGGAAGGCGTCTCCTCCCATTGTATTTTGTGCAGATAATAACCGCAGCACTCGGGGTCCTTATCTGCACCATCCGGAAGGAGATGGAGCCATGAGGTCGCTCAAGCCATCGGTCAAGGATCGGGGCGAGCGCATGGAGGGAGGATTATAATCTCATTAACACACTTCCCCGTGTCGAATCGTGCGAATTTAAAGGAAATGAGTAGATAATGTGTACTTGTTATTGTGACTCCACTGGTGTCACGGGTGTCAATGGGCGGCGGCAATTGCTTACCATCAGGTGATCCGTCTGCTCGTCTGCCACCTATCACAAAAAAAATGTGTCAAACAAGGAATCCGCGGGATATATGTGGAGCGCACTTTATATTTCTGAACGCAATAAACGTTCCGTTGCACGTAATCTTATATGGTCATTTCATTTTGACAGCTGAAATAAAATTTTCACGAATGAAACGGAACAATCGTTTGAAATCTTGATTGATTGGTGGGGTGGGCAAAATTTTTTGAATGAAGTGCTGTAAATTGAAATTGCAGCTTCAAAATAATTATGATTTGGCCATTGAAATCTGTGTTTTCTAGTATGAAGATATCAAGAAGACTGTTTTAAATGATTCTTAGGTTACTGTGCCATGTATTGTGTGCTGATTTGTTGACTTGAAGGCAGGTAACTACCACAGTTTCCAGATATTACTATTTTCCAGCTGGTGTGTTGATTATTGAATGTTAATTATATTTTAGGTGATCAGGTGCATAACGTGCTCGTTGCTGAATTAATCCGGGTAAGTCATTAGCTGTTATTTAAATATTATGTTGTAAATATTATGAATTTTATACCTAAGGATGTATGGAATAGTTTTGTGTTTATTTTGTTTTTGTAATGTAGTTGTTTATTTGTTTTTATTTATCTTTCAGCCGCATCATACCATGATGGCACCATTAGTTCGTAGTTGTCTTGTAAGTTTTATTTTATTTTATCTTTCATAAAACAAAGTGCAGCTTCATCTTTCAAATCAACCAGATATTTTTGAACTTGAAAATAATTCTTAATATTAATGTAATTTACTTACTTATATATATTATAAACATCATAGATGATTGATTTATGAATCAGGCCGTTGTGCAAACTCATCTTGCTTTATATCTATTTTCTTGTTTTTGTGCTTTATCTGTAGGTATTTTTTTTTTATTTCAAAAGATTTAATGTTTAATTTGAGGGACAGTGAAAGTTTTACTCAAACTACCTACTTAGTTAATTTAAGAGTAGGGCAAAGGTGACTCAGAATTAACACAATCATAATTCATCTGCTTTCGGATCCTAAACACAAGTACTTACTTAGTTCAAAATTAGGTCTATGTTAGATGTTGTATGAACTAATAATAAATAGTTTTTCTCTAAACCTGTGCTATTTGACATACAGTTATATCATATTCCATATTACTGTGCAAGTGTTTTAATTTGTTATTCAAAAAATTAAGAATACAATTTTATTTGCCATTTTAAAATGAAATGAAATGCTACTCAGGTTGAGTGAATACCTATGAGGATTCAATTTCTTTTCAATTAGACTCTGGTTTATTAAATTGCTGTGCATATTTCTACCATTCGTTGACGGTGAGGAAACACATTGTGACGAAACCTACATGGTTCTCAGATTGGAGATACCTGAAATAGTTTTCATAATAATGTTTATACCATAATTGCATCATAAAAAAATGCCATAATTATTGTGAATGTGTAATCATGTTCCATTTGGTTTGGTTTCCCTGTCTAATTGTTGCTAAGGTTAGACGATAGTCGCTTCATTGTAATAATCAGATTGACAGTACCCTGGATCTTGGTCCAAGTGTATCTCAGACTTAGAAGTGACAGCTTCGTTTTTAAATAAATAAATAAATATTTCACAACATCACATACATTAATCTGACTCCAAGATAGGTAGCTCAAGCACCTGTGTTACGGATATCAGAATCAACAGTGGGATTAGAAATATATACATATAATACTTTTCTTTTGTAAATCATACTTATAATACATAGATAACACCCAGACCAATACAAACAGATATGTTCATGCACACAAGTGTTTGTACTGTGCGGGGATTGAACCTGCAACCCTTGCACCAGAGGCAGCGTTCACTACCACTGTTCCAAACGGGTCGTCGATCGAAATATCGAGTTAAATAGCCATTGGATAATGGTTTCAATGTCTTTAACGCAACTCACGCAACTAATAGGTGGCAGAAGAGCAAACAGATCACCAGATTAAAAGCTATTGCCGCTGCCCCATAGGGTGTCTATCTGCACTAGTGGAGTCATAAGTGTGCTGCGAGCCTTTTCCATTAGGCCTCCGATTCCCTCACTCTCAAGCGTAACCCAGCTCAAACACTGTTTGACGCTGGTTATCTGTGAGGCCGTGGTATTATTCCGGTCGAGCCGGCTTATTCATGCCGAAGGATGGCTAATCCACGGTGGGCTCGCTGTATTCACTATAGTTAAGTGGATTTTGGATTACCTCTGACGATATGTGAACTTTTGTTGGAGATGGCGACAGATGGGCGACAGCATATTTTTCTTGCTGTCATAAACCTACTTATGATGGTGGACTTTCTATCGAACAAGTGTGCTAAGACTTCATTTTCTTCTTCTCAAAGTGAGAAAGTTGGCCGCAAATGTAGCACATCCCTGTCGGTCTCTAGCGAGCGCTCACTATACCCGTCCTTTCCCGGATATTACGCAGCCATGATTGTTTCGTCCGACCCACACGCCACACGATAGTAGCTCGGCGGTTCTGAACGTGGGGAGTCAAATTTTCGATACTATATCAAATTGATGCAATATTTAAAGTTTTTTCTTATATTTCTAAATAAATTCCCCCTGCGCTGGCTCTTCCTGGACTAAGGAGGTGGGGAGGGGGTGATTGGCCCCATGACCCCCTCCTGGATTGGCGCTGAGATGAGGGAATAAAAATCACAATCATTTATTCACATAAATTTATATTAATAATTCCAAAGCGTTATAAAAATCCAATTACGATGAATCGACGTCAAATAAATACTTTGTACACTTGTTCAACGGAGCCAGCATAACCGTGTTTAACAGTCGGCCGATTCCGTACAGCGGCGTTAACTTTTATAAGTAGGTCGATCTAGGGGTGGAGAAAAATCCCGGGGAATGAAAGAAAGGTGGTTGATCAAAGATTCTGATTCTGTTATCGTATTGTTTTTCGAATTGGAAAATTTAGATGTCCTTATGTTTTCAATGATGAATGAACGAGATGGAGGCTCTTATTATGGGAAGCCAAGACTCACTATGGGTCGCTGCGCCAACCTAATTAGTAAGTTTATGTTTTCAATACCTAAAAATCACGACGGGATTGACTGACTTATCATACTGACTTTTGAGAATTAATGCAGAAGCCTTAACCATTTATTTACCACACACCAAACAAAAAGAAAAATTACATCAGCAAAATACATATAATCCTAACACATACACTCTGTTTATCCGTACAGCCTCACGTCACAGCATACAAAACTGTGAAACTTCCTCAGTCGATTCTCGCCTCAATGTCAATCATATTCGGTTCAATATCAACTGCGGAATCCTGACATATCGTAGTAACCTGATGCGTGTTGGTTTGTACATCAGTTATACTAATCCCGATCAACAGTGCGCGGTTGGGATACCAGATCAGTGTACGCTGGGCAAGAATACCCACCCATTACAATTAACATTTTACCCTCTTATTACAAAATACTACTCTGATACCGGCTTTAATGCTAAACTAGCAAGTTCATGATTATTACGGAATAACGATAGTTCTTAATTTTTTATTACAAATCCTCGACTAACCATAGACCACTCAGTCATTCAATCATTCGGTCAGTGACGTTTCATTTTACATAACCTTGTATTGTTATCTGAAGTAAAAATATTTTTGAAATGTTTTTAGGCAACAATAAATCGTAGTATTATATTCAGTTATATAGTAATATGATTAGGAAACTACTCTTGTCTTGGATAAAATCCAAAAAAAGACATAAGTTGACTTCTTTATTACAAATAACTTACCGTAAAAAGGAATGAACTGTCTCATGGATAAAGTGTCATGTCACTGAATCGATATTTTGACGTTATTATTTTAGTACTAATTATAATCTAGGGGTCCGGGTGGTTTAACATTAGTATTATATACTAATGTGATACGAATGTTAATATACTAACTAACGTTAAACTTAGGTTTGCAATAATGTTTATTCTAGTTCTTCAATTATTTCTAGTATTAATCCCACTGCTTACTTTAAACCACGTTTTGGAATAAAAGGGGTTGGGTTATTCTTAGTTAAGAGGTACTTTCAATGGCTAAGACAAAAAATGCTTTTATTCCATACTAACTTCCAAATTAACCTATTTATTGATTTAAACTAAGAGTTTTCTTCTTGCTCACTCAAATTTATTACAGAAGCGTATGTAGTTTAGTCACAATAAGTTCCAATATAAGAAAAAAGTCTCTCCCCTGGTCTGTCCCCAACCCGACTTTATTTGTAATCCAGTTATAATGAGTGCATTAAAATTCTATATTTACTTTATCATTGTTATATTTATACAGAACAATAACTTAGTCACAGTGTCTTAGATGTAAAATTACTTTTATTCTAATTTTTCATAAATAATATCTACGATGAAAATTGTCCTTCGTATTTCGTGTCACGTCCCCTGGCTATTTGTTTTCGTTTAAAAATCAATTTTGTTTAGCAAGTTTGTCGAAGTTGTGACCTTGAATGCATAGAGTTTAACGTGAAGTTAGCAACAAGCGGCGCATAAGCCGAATGCGTAACTATTTTAACGGTTATTCTAGCCACGCCGCTCGCTGGGTGTAGAAGTGTTGAGTGAATGGAGTCTCTCCTCTGGTAAGTTTTATTTAGTAGTCATTCGTTAAAATATTAATATTTGCTTAAATATGCACTATTAATAGTGCACACAATGTTATGTTTGGTTCCGAATTTCATCCGATAAACACTTTTACGGCAATTTTAGATATCAATCGTAAATGTATCTCCCCTGGCGTATTTGCCCTGGCTCTTTTGATGGCAGGGGAGATACTTAATGTCCAGGGGAGATACGTTTGTTTGCGTTTTCATGACTACTTGAAATTTTTTCTTTATTTAGTATTATGTATCTAGCTTTACAATGTAGTATGATTTTTTTACAGAAAAAATGGCGTCTAGAAAAAAAATGACGCGTGAAGAACGACTCGAAAAAAAAAGAATAGCAGAACGATTACGATACCAAAAAATTAAAAATGACAAAGATAAGTACGCTCAACAAAAAGTCAAGGAAAGGGAAAAATATGAAAAGAAGAAAGGAAAAGGAGTTATTAAGACAGTCAATCAAATGACCCCCAGAGAGCAGCGGAAGGCTAGAAAAGTTTGGAGAGAGAAAGCAAAAATTCGTAGACGTCGTTTAGCACTCCAAGATATAAGCAATGCTCCTGAAACTCCACCACATTCAGATAATGAAGACCCACCGCAGCCCCCTCAAAATATAAATAGGCGAGCGCAGGCAGCACAGCAAAAATCAATTCGAGCAAGAAAAGCAAGAAACCTGATAATAAGAAAACAAGAGGCTGAAATAGCTCAACTTAAGTACTGCAGTCCAACGTTACAAGAAGCAAATACAACGGATCAAAAAACCACCAATTATCACACCCAACACTAAAGTAAATTTACTCACATCAGCAGTAAGTGCAGCTGACAAAGAAACCATAAAAAAGAAACTGCTTTTCAGTGAAGTTATTACTCAACAACTTAATGAAATTTTTTCAAATATCGACACTGCCCAAGAAAAAAGAGTCTTCAGAAGAGTGTTAAGCGGGAAAATAATAAAAAAATACAATGCTTTACCGGAAGAAATGAAAATAAAACCTTTGAGTAAAATAAACAACAAATTAAAACTGATGGATACAAAGCGCAGCTCAAAAAAACACAGTCAGAATTTGAAAACCTGCATAGTTAAATTTATGGAAGATGATTCGAGCAGTAGACTATGTGCAGGTAAAAAAGACTTTATAACGAAGATGGGCGAGCGTAAGCAAAAGCGAGTTATGCTAGATACGTTATTCAACTTGCACAAACGTTTTCTGGAAAAGACACACATTAAAATATCTTATTCAGTGTTCTGCAAACTCCGACCATTTTGGGTCGTCCAACCACGCTGTGACAGTCGTAACACTTGCATGTGTGTTATACATAGCAATATAGATTTAATGCTGAAATCACTTCACAACGCTAAAATAATATCTGTGTCGAATTACGTGGACCTTCTAAACCAAGTTTGCTGCAACAGATTCAACGAAAAATGTTTATCCCGCGAGTGTAAGATGTGTTTAAACAAAGGTCTACATTATAAAGAATTCGATAACTCTATTCAACTATTTTACAGCAAGTGGCAAAGTGTACGCCAAGATATCGTGGATTTAAAAACTCAAAAACCTCGAACTGTAACGAAATGCGTTAAAAGCTCACTACAGATTCTACCAAGGGACTTGATTTTGGATTTGGAATCAAAGATGGATAAGTTTTTGAATCACGAACGACACATAGTGCACCAACATCAAACTATAAAAACAAAAAAAGAGTCCCTTACTGAGTCAGAAGCTCTTATACACGTGGATTTCAGTGAAAACTACCTAACAAAATACGCTGAAGAAGTACAATCCTTTCATTTCGGAGGATCGAGACAACAAATAAGTATGCACACTGTTGTAGTCTATACTAAAGATGTCGAGCAAGAGCTAAAAAGTCAATGTTACTGCACTTTATCACAAAATTTATCGCACTCACCTCCTGCAATTTGGGCGCATTTACAGCCCATACTGGACTGTCTGCCGGCTACTGTTACAACTTTACATTTCTTGAGCGATGGGCCAGTCACCCAATATCGTAATAAAATGATGTTCAAAGTTTTGGCAACGATGCTAGAAGATTTCTACTCTGATCTTCAAAATTTCACTTGGAATTTTCATGAAGCAGGTCACGGTAAGGGAGCTCCTGATGGAGTGGGAGCTACTTGCAAGAGAACTGCAGATAGATTAGTTGCGAGTGGCACCGATATTTCATCAATAGATGACCTAGCTAAAGCCCTTGAGAAAAGCTGCCCGAATATTAAAATTTTTATCGTAGATGATGCAAACATATCTGAAAAAACAGCAAAATTAGGTTCTACTGAAGGTTTAAAGACTTTTTCAGGCACACTAAAGGTTCACCAGGTTACTGGTTGCGTTTTTATGCCTAATTGCCTGATAATGAAAAGTTTGAGCTGCTTCTGTAACTCAGAGTTATGTCGTCATTTTCATTTGGGTACTTTGGATTATCCACGAACGCTAGCGATTCAGGAGATGAACCACTAATCAATTTCGCATCTCAAGAACGCAGGAAGAAGCTTCCAGAAACAATACAGCATTCTGTGCCTGCCAGTATTAAAAGCAAACTGGACAAAGATAATTTAAAGCCCTCAACATCTGGAAAGGAAACATTCTGCAACTGGTGATTTTGTGCTGGTTAAACTGCAAGATAGGATGACAGAATATCGTTATGTTGCTATGTGCACAGGTGTTGAAGAAGATGATGAACTTCAAGTAAAATTTTGTAAAATATTTGATGAAACTGGAAAAAAGTTCAGAATTAATGATGAAGATATTTCTTTCATCACCTGGGATCAAGTTTTAAAAAAACTTCCCGCCCCGAACTTAAAAATGAGGGGGCAACGTATTTTTTATTCATTTAATGAATCTATTGATGTCTTTGAACGCGGATTTTAAAATTTTAATATTTCTAATTACCTTTTATTTAAAATGTTTTTTTATATTTTAAGTACAAGAAAAGTTTAATACTGTTACTTAAGTTTTGTTTCTTTTTATTTCGTTATTTACTATTGATATGATTAATAGTAAAGTTATAGATATTTTTGTTTTGATTGAAAGAAAAAGTAAGAACCTTTTTGTTTTGTACCTAGCCTTAAGAAACATTTAATTTAATAAACAATGACTGCAAAGAAATGAAAAGTCTGATTATAAATAATTAATAAGTAACATTTAATTAATATAATAATGTTGATTATTAAAAAAACTCTGTTTTTAATATGTCTGCCTCTCTTCCCTGTCCATAGAGTATCCTCCCCTGTACATCTTGTCTCTACCCTGTACTGAGTATCTACCCTGGTCACTTATAAATCGAGAAAAAACTAACAAATTGACTGGCCACTTTGTAAACGTTTACAACTTAAATGTTTTTATAAAAAAAATATATAATTAAGTAGAAATATTAAAAAAAATGCCATGCCGTCACTTCATACAACATATTACCTCTTAACTAAGAATGACCCGGTTACAGTTTATAATAATATAGTGATATCGCACTACGTCCGAATAAAAATATCGATCTTGCATACTCGAACTGAGGCCTTAAAAATACATATATGTATCTGTCGCTACGAAACAAGGGAAAAGCAGCGCGTCTGTAAGGCACTGAAACTACTATTCGGTTGTAAAGTCCGGTTCGCGCTAAGCCATCTGAATTCAGTTATTGCTTACTCCTGGAGGAATCTGAATCTTTATCTTTTTTTCTTTATCTGATGGTAAGCGATTTCCGCCGCGTATGAACACCTGCAACACTAGTGGTGTCACAAGTGCGCTGCTTACCTTTTAACTCCCCATCCCCTGGTTTGGGCCTCCGGTACCCTCACTCACGCAGCGAAACACAGCGCATGCACTGCTTCATGCTGGTTTTATTTGAGGACGTGGTATTACTCCGGTCGAGCCGGCCCATTCATGCCGAAGCGTAGCTCTCCCACTGTTAACCACGAAATTGTTTAAAATAGATCCGGTTTAGTAGCTAAAAATTAAATTGAATGAATGAATGAACAAAACATTTTTTGGCACAAAGAACAACACATACAAAAAACAATAAAAAAAAATCAGTATTAACAAAATAAAAAGAACACAATATAAAAAAAACCGGCCAAGTGCGAGTCGGGCTCGCGCACAAAGGGTTCCGTAGCAGCAAAGTCCAAAATTACAGTTAAATCAACCTATCTCAAAAACTATAAGAGATACTTTGATCAAACCAAAAATCGTTGAAAGAGTTAATTAGCATGCATCACCTCTATTTTTTTTAGAATTTTATACCCCGTAGTTATAAAAATAGAGGGGGGGGGACATACTTTTTACGACTTTGAGAGCTGATATCTCAAAAACCGTTCACTTTAAGAAAAATGTTTTTTAGAAAACTTTATATCATTTTAAAAGACCTTTCCATTGATACCCCACACGGGTATGTACATCGAAAAAAAAAATTTCATCCCTCAGTTACATGTATGGGGGGCCCCACCCCCAATTCTTTTTTTTACTATTTAGTGTCATATTTTTGTAGCGGTTCATACAACACATATTCCCATCAAATTTCATCACTGTAGTACTTATAGTTTCCGAGTAAATCGGCTGTGACAGACGGACAGACGGACAGACGGACAGACGGACATGACGAAACTATAAGGGTTCCGTTTTTGCCATTTTGGCTACGGAACCCTAAAAAAGGTTAACATTGTGCCAATAGGCCCCTCTCAGCATTAGTCGCGCCGTGTCATTGCTGACTCGTTGCGACGCTGATATTCTGCGGGAGACCCTGCATATCGTGTGCCTGCTCACGAAAGGAAGGAAAGAAGGGAGCTGTAGCAACACAAACAAAAAAAAAATTTGATGATTTAACTGTGATTGAATTTTGGCCTATCAAGCGTTGAAATAAACAGGTTTTTTTTTATTGTTCTACCTTTTATTTTAGATTTTTTTAAATTCACGAGGGGGTTCACAGTTAGTATAAAAAATAGTCTATGTTCGGGTCTCGACGCCATATTTTAATAAGAAAAATTCGTTTGGCGAAGTCTCGAAACGAAATGTGTGCGTGGGGGTTTAAAGGTTGGCAGCGCACTTGTGACTCCACTGGTGTTGCGGGTGTCCATGGGCGGCGGCAATCGCTTACTATCAGGTTATCCGTCTGCTCGTCTGCTACCTATGTCATAAAAGAAAAAAAAATGTCTCAAATTAACTACAAAATACTAGGTTAGGAATCCTCCTTGCTCGTGTTCGACACGTGCTTGGGCGGCTTCTTAAGGTGACGGGTAGGGCACACTAGCGACGCCAATCGATTTTAATTTTTAGCTACTAAACCGGATCTATTTTAAACAATTTCGGAGTTACAACCTCTCGGCAAACGCTTATACTATTTATTAAATAACCATGCACAAATGTTGGGTCCGTTTTATTACGCGAAAAATTGATTTACGCCAAAAGTGGCCGCTTTGGGCGTGAATCGATTTTTCGCACGCGTTGAATCCAACATTTTTGCATGGTTATTTAATACAAATACAAATAGTTTATTTAGCCATCCATTACAACAACAATACATCTTAGAATACTACTACTCTAAGCCATACTAATACGTCAATAAACAGTGCAGTATAACTCGACTCGTATTGACTTATACTTATAAATAATTAAACTAAACTTACTAAGATATACTAAGATGACAATTTAGTAGACTGTTTTCGAGTTTAATGAGGGTGGCATAATATATCGAATCCGTACCCGGGTCAATCCTAAATCCGCAAAAAAACATGTTACACGTCGATATTTCGTAAACAATGCTTGTTTCGTTTGTTTTTTTCAAAGATTATCTTTAGAAACTACGTTCTTAAACTAGTCTGATACTGATACATACGTAAAACTACATAAAAGAAGCATAAAAACAAAATTCAAGAGCGGCAAGTGCTCGATTTGTCGTGTAACAAACTACATTTTATACTTTTAACAATTAATTACTAAAGAAATATATTAAAAACCTCCTCTTTTAGTCACTTTTTTAGTTTTATATATTCACCCTTATCCAAAAAAATACTTATGCTTATCGTCAGCTAAGCAGAACAACATTCTTTTAGATGAAACAACTTGGGTATCCACAATTTGTCCTTACCGTATTTCGCACTTTGATGCGGCTCCGCGCTTAGTAAACGCATCTCAGGCCGCCATTCATAGCGCGAGGCGACACCTCACCCGATATGTCAGTCGGCCGGCACGCGGCATAAGTGGACGGTTGAGTTGTTTGGCAATGTAAGCAGTTCGCGCAAATTATTTTAAAAAGTGGTCATTCCTTTCCCTCAGTTTAACTGGTAAGTCGCAATTTTATTCACATGTATTATAGTGAAGATTTAGTTGTTTCTTTAAGGAAAATAACCTAATAGATGTATGAACCACATTCGCTTCGTATTTACCGAATTATTAAACAAAAATATCATTTTGTCGCTACCGTCGCTGTCCTTACCGGTGTCATAAAACTGTTACGGTAAGGACACCTTTATCACGGTTATGACATGAAAGTGCCTCTGTACCAAAGCCGCCGGCTAATCGGCATGATACCCGGCTTCACTTCAAATACTATTTCTGATTTTGATCATTAACTTTTGCCGTTGACTGGTCACACACGGCATCAGATCAACCTATCCATATCTGTTAAAATTCTGCAATCGAATTCGAACCTAACTCTGAGCAGATTGAGTTGATATCAATTAGGATATTTTGCATTTTGGGTAGGTTGATCTGATTCGCTGTGTGTACGTACAGAGCTGAAGACATTTTACTTTATCGTATTTGCAGTAGTGTTTAGTTTTGCAAATTAGCAAAATTATTAGCTACGCTCGTAGCTAATATAACGACAACCTACTTTCTTCTTTCTATTATATTTTGGGCTGTCATGTTATCATGAAGTTATTCAAATTGTTTTAGGTACTCTTTACGATAACGTCATAAATGAAACTTCAGTATTACGTTATACATATTGACACTAATAGTCATAACTGGCCCACCAATGGTTTTGAAAATGTATTAAATATGTTTTTTGATCCAATATTGGCTGTACAGCGGGGAGCAAATGATTATTTATTGATCTCAAGAAGTTATATTATCAAGAATAATCAATGCTTTGATAGGTGATTAATATTATATGAAAATATCAACGATATATATTAAATTGATTATTTAATTGATTATTAGCATGTTTTTACATTCACTATTATTGTACAATCTGTACTATCATAGTTATATTAGGGTAATATAATGAATTTAGATGCCTCGTTTATATCACGCCTAATTTAACTTGTCATTTTCATTAAACATATTATTCTGTTTGCAGATATTCGTGAATGAACTAAGGGCGCAAATATTAGATTAAAGTAAGACATGAGTAACAATAATAATGATTATAAATTGTGTTAAGCTTACATAATTATATATTATTCAAATCGAAATATTGTTTTTTTTTTTCAATCCGTATTAATAAGTCATTACCATGTTTCTTGCGTCCTTTTACCGTTTCTTTATGGTTTATCGAGTTCCGAAAGAAATTAAACTAAAAATAACAATGAAAATTACTTACTAAAATTGAATAATTTAATCGCTGCAATTCAAATAAAACTAATATATAGTTTTAAAAAAATCTGTCATTACCGTAGTTTCTGTGTCCATACCGTAACTTAAATATGTGGATAATTCCTTAATTAATCAACTTTAGTCGTGTACAAATAACATTTTAGCATCCTTGTGACATTTGCTATCCATGTGTCACAATATTAAGTAATTACCTGAACTTTTTTTTCATATCCTAAAATTCGTAAAAAAATAGGAATGACCCACCCCTACCCGCCGCTAAGTAAAAACTGTGTTGCGGCCGGTTAGTGTTCGTCATCGTCCGACCACGCACCAAATGTAAGCGCAAGCCAGCAAAACATCTATCTAACGTTGTGATATCTTAATCTCAGGTGGTAAGGGTGATTTTGCAATAGAATTACTAAATAGATGTGCAGGACACTGCGCATTCGGTACTTGTTCATAGGCGTAGTATACGCAGTGCTCGCAGATAAAATAGTCTTATTCGAATTTAATATAAATATAAAAGTATTGTTATAATAATTATAATCATGTTTTCTGTGTTCTAATTACTTTTTTATATCTATATTATTATACTAACTAATTACTTACTAATTTTACTATTCTAATGTACCTATTTTACTAATCTAATAGTTACTGGGCTAATCTTAACTGAAGTTTATTTTTGTGGTAGCAGTGAACTGGATGTGTATCTACAATATTGTGAGTGTGTGTATGTTTGTGTGTGGGTAAAGTGCGTGTGCTTGCGCATGTGTTTAGATGTATGTGTATGTGCGTATTTGCTTGTGGTTTGTGTGTGTTATTAACCCACGCGTGTATGTGTGTGCGTGCATGTGGTTGTGTATGTAAGTATGTGTGTGTATGTGTGTGTGTTTATGATTTCATATTTGATTTTATTTTGTCACATTATAAACGACTTAATTAATGATTCCGTTTGTTCGTAGTTTAGTTGCTTGAGATAGGTTGTGATTGATTTATTGCACGTATATTTTGATTGATAATAGATATCTGGTATATATTTACTAACTTTATTGTATATTTGAGGACCAAGGTAATTACTAAATCGTTGTGCACATTTTGTGTTGCAATTTGGCGGTTTAAAAACAATGTCTTTTCTACGCTTTGTTGTTAGGGTATTTCTAGGTATTTTGTGTTGTTGTAGAAGCAACAGTTTTACGTACAACTGTCTTACTGTAAGAACGCCCAGGCTTTGGTATAGCTCATAAGTTGGATATCTATAGGGCCTGAATGCCATAGTTTTTAGGATAGTCCTTTGGGCTCTTTCTAGTTCCAACATAGTCGACTTTGGGCAACCTCCCCAGCATGTAATACAGTAGGTAATTACTGACTGGCATAGTGCGTAATAGGTCATGATTAGTTGCTTTTGCTCGCAAATGTTACGTAAATTTTTAAATACATATATTAATTTTCTTATTCGAGTACTGACTGCATGTAAATGATATGTCCAACTGACATTATTGTCTACCATTACACCCAGATATTTTATTACTGACGTACTTGAAATATGTGGACAGCTACACGACAAGTTTTTATTTTTACAACTATGTGCTTGAATGTTAATTTCATTATTTAGGGGTTGTGTGTTACTTTTTATACTAAATGTCATGTATTTTGTTTTTTCAGTATTAAGGGTCAATAGATTCTTTATTAGCCAATCATTTATTTTATTAAACCCCTCATTTGCTTTCTGATTTACGTCATCCCAACTGTCTCCAGCGAATATGAGTACTGTATCATCGGCAAAAGTTATTACTTCGCCGTTTATTAAATGATTTTGACACAATTGGTTAACGTAAATCAAAAATAGGGTAGGCCCATAATAAATAGTTTAAGTGTTTGCCGAGAGGTTGTAACCCCGAAATTGTTTAAATAGATCCGGTTTAGTAGCTAAAAACTAAAATTGACATCGATTGGCGTCGTTAGTGTGCCCTACCCGTCACCTTAATGCTCACCGACCGCAGTCTCTTATCTTTGATCACGTCATCAATCATCATACTCGTAACAAAAGCCTAAATTCGGACTTTGGCGTTGGGGAGCGTTAAAGTATTACGTAACGTAATTTGGGGGGAGGGGGGGTCTCGTAAAACGTTACGATGCGTTACACGGGCGGGAGGGGGTCTTTCTCACTACACGTATTACGTAACTTTGTTTCTTTCTTTGAATAAAAAAAATTGAGAATTAAAATTCCCAAATTGGCAACCCTTTTCGTTTACGGGGAATCCCTCGATTGTAATAGTCTGGTCTTCATTTTTAATTTGTTCTGTTCGCTTGAGTATCGTCGATACCACAGTGCCTAAAGACGAAAGTCTTCAATCAGTGCGTCCTACCCGTCATGACATACGGAGCCGAAACGTGGACACTTACGGCTGGTCCACAAGTTAAAGGTCGCTCAGCGGGCTATGGAACGAGCAATGCTCGGCGTCTCCAAACCAAAGTTATCGACATTGCTCACCGGATTAGCAAGCTTAAGTGGCAGTGGGCTGGCCATATTAGCCGCAGAACCGACAACCGATGGGGTAAACGAGTTCTGGAGTGGAGACCGCGTCTTGGCAAACGTAATGTAGGGCGCCCTCTGGCTAGGTGGGGGGACGATCTGCGCAGGATGGCTGGCAAGAGCTGGATGCGAGAAGCCATGGATAGATCACAGTGGCGAACAATTGGAGAGGCCTACGTCCAGCAGTGGATTGCAATAGGCTGATGATGATGATGTAATAATATAATTGAACCAGTGAAATGACGTGACGTTTAAAGAGGGGGTGGGGTAGAGGAGGAGGAGGAGGAGGAGGAGGAGGAGGGGGAGGAGGGGGAGGGGGGGGTGTTACAGAAAAACTTTACGGTGCGTTACAGGAGGAAAGGGGGGGTCAAAAAATCTTCAAAAATGCGTTACGTAATACTTGAACGCTCCCTTGCGACGAAATCACCTCGTCTGGAACATTAGCATAATGTATGCTGGTATTATGAGACATTACGTGAATGTTCGGGACTGTTGCACTTTCCAAATTGCGAACGTCAAGACGAAAAGCGAAAAGTGTATGCGGCTTCGGCTTCTAGGGTACCTTTGATTTTGATTTTAATTTACCTTTTATTTGACGGATATACGGCAGACCTGATGGTAAGTGATCACCGCCGCCCATGGACATCTGCAAGTCTGCAACACCCGACATAATGCCGACACCCTAATAATATAGATATCATGGCTAAAGCCTCTTCCTTTAGCTTGTTATATCAACGATGTCAAAAAAAAGTGAGCTGTTCCAATAAATTCGACCGAGGGAGAGCCACGCTTCGGCATGAATGGGCCAGCTCGGCCTGAGGTGATACCACGGCCTCACAGAATACCGGCGTGAAGTGAGGGTACCGGAGGCTCGATCCGCGGAAAGGGGGGGTTTAAAGCTTGGCAGCGCATTTGTAACTCCACTGGTGTCGATGTCGCGGGTGTCTATGGGCGGCGGCAATCGCTTACCACCAGGTGATCCGCCTGATCGTCTGCCACCTATCACATAAAAAAAAGTGAACAAGAGGCGACAAACGAGCAGTTGGGTTACCTGTTGGTCAGTAATAACCGCCGTCCATGAACATTTTCCAGTGAGGGAAACTAACTAAAAGGAAGGATGTTTTGAGATAATTTTGTAGGCATTTGCATTTGCATTACATTGCATTCTGCAATGCGAAAGTTGCGTCTTTTAATTATTTTTTTATGTGATTGGTGGCAGACGAGCAGATGGATCGCCTGATGGGAAGCGATTGCCACCGCCCACAGACACCCGCGAGACCAGTGGAGTCACAAATGCGCTACCAACCTTTAAATCTCTTTTTGCCGCAGATTGGGCCTCTGTACTCTCACTCACGCAGCGAAACACAGCACAGTGATGCTTTACGCCGGTTTTTTGTGAGGCCACCATGGTATTACTCCGGTCGAGCCGGCCCATTCATGCCGAAGCGTGGCGGTCATATATTTTAATTTAGTAATGCTTTGGACCCTTTGATATTTTGTTAAGATAAATAAAAGTAGTAAATGACAGACGTCTAAATAAAAATTTACTCATTTTATTACATATTATGTTGTTATTCTATCTAAAAACGTAATCATCATCATCATCAGCAACCCACACTCGTCCACTGCTGGACATAGGTCTCCCCTAATGCACGCCACTGCTCCCGATTTTCGGCCACTCTCATCCAGCCCACACCAGCCAGCCTTCGAATGTCATCATCCCATGTTGTCGCAGGGCGTCCTACACTACGCTTACCGAGTCGCGGTCTCCACTCAAGGACTTTACGGCTCCAACGGCTGTCAGTTCTGCGGCTAATATGACCAGCCCACTGCCACTTCAGTTTGCTAATTCGGTTGGCTAACATAAAAACATAATAGGTAATTTGAATGTTTAATTCGACTTTACATGTTAGCAGTGTTAAGTTTAAAAATAAATTGATCCGGTTTTCATATTTTCGGTGATTTCAATTCCTGGGTAAAAAAATCGTTCACCTAATTATCTTGAGAATTACTTAATCTATTGTATTGTTTTGTTTTCTTATATTATATCTGAATTCCGGACACGTTTTGCTTACTACGAAAATCATTCTATATTATGTTTTGTTTCAATGTAATCCCTCGTACGGTCTCGTACGTTTGTTGAGAACGTACTATAAGAGCGAACGGATCTATACCTACCAACGTACCTTATACCATTCTCTTCGAGTACAAAGTCGAATGTTGACATTTCCAAGGGAAATATCACCTGGGACTTTTCCTACGAAGGGGTGGGCTTTTCCTCGCTTCAGCACAGGTCGGTTTCGACTTGCGTCCGGCTTCCTCAGTCGCGTCCGAGACCTGACGCTGAGCGCTCGTCGTTACTGGACTGTGTGTTGTTGTAACGAGATCGGCATCGCGATCGAATTTTTTGTTTACAAGTTTTGGCTGTTTATTTGTTGACTGAGTGTAATCACGATAGCGTCGGGTTTGTTGTAAACACAATTTTGAGTGAGTACCTACGCCTCAAATTTTTCAGTGATATTTACTGTGTATAGGAAATATAAAATATTTTCGTCAAAATAATTTTACTACAATAAATTACAAAAACAGTTTGGGATTACGGGTCTATGGTAGGATTATGATATGTGCTTTAATCTAGATTGCAAATTGGTTTCCAAAATATATATTTTTTAATACTCCTGTGGCAAACCGACCTCTTTAAGTTAATCATTTTATTTTCGTTTTTGTTTTGTTTCTCAATTTGACGTCTTTATATTGTCATTGATTTGTGTTGGTGCAAACGGTACGTTAATATATTTTATTTCTATATTTTTATTGTTTTCTTGCTATTTTTACCCATCTACCTCACTCGCTAACAACTCCTTTAAAACATAGACTAAAATTTTCACACAAGTTCACTAAGTAAGATTCATACATAAATGTTCTGTAAGAACTTACACAGAACAAAGATTATTTATTTGATTTTATTTGAGATCGAATTAATTTTACTAGGTCAATCTCAAGAGTACTAAATAAAATTCTGTGCGTCCTGTGAAAAGTGGTACAAGTCGACTTTTATCGAATTCGATTTTCTTCTTGCTACTGCATCACAAAAAATATTCTATTATTCTGTCCGATCAGACGGAAAAATAGAGGATTTTTTTTAATGAAGTAGAAAGAAGAAAATCGAATTCGATACAAGTCGACTTGTACCACTTTTTACTGGACTGCACAGAATTGTTCATAAGTAAAAGTAACCTAGAGCTTTCAAATCTGATCGCACAATAATATCAAAAAGTATTATACGGTATTGTTAACACTATAATAAATGGTGATAAATATTCAAAATGCTTCCTGTTTGGTCCAAACTGTTACCACACACCAAACAGCTCCTCACACAGGTGTTTACATGTACAATTTAGCATTTTAATATCATCTAAAACAAAACCGGTACGACATTCGATTTTTTAGTATGAGTCTACATGCATACTAATATTCTATTATAAATTGGTTTGTCTGTCTGTCCGTCTTATCACGGCATAACGAAATGACGGATTGACGGGATTTTGTTAGTGGAGATAGGTTAAGGAGATGGAGAGTAACATAGGCTACTTTTTGTCTCTTTCTAACGCGAGCAAAGCCGCGGGCAGAAGCTAGTTTTCCTATAAAACTGGCTACGCGTCATTTCGGACGCAACCTTTCCTTATTAAATATTGCACCACCTACCTCTTTTCTAGTATTTGATATTGATCTAGGACCTAAATAAATATCAAGTACTTATCCTCTTATTTCAAAAAACTACTTAGATACCGGCTTTAATCCTAAACTAGCAAATTCATGATAATTACAGAATTACGTAAGTTCTTAATTTTTTATTACAAATCCTCTACTAACCATAGACCACTTAGTACCGCAGGATAGTGTCAAAATTGATCAAATCATTCGTTCAGTGACGTTTTGTTTTAAATAACCTTGTTTTGTTGTCTGAGGTAAAAATATTTTTGAAATGTGTTTAGACAACAATCAATTATAATATCGTATTAAGTAAGGTGTCCAATTATATTAATTTTAAATATTTTCTGTTTTGTCTTCTGTTGCCAAATTGTGTTCTGTTTATAACTGTATGCCTTGGGTTGTGATGTCTATAATAATAAATGTTTTCTTTCAACTTTCTTTCAATTAAGATAATTAGGAATTGCTTCTATTTTTGGGATTAAATCCAAACAAAATAAGTTGATTCATCGTTAGCCCATTTTAGTCCCCACTGCTGGGGCACGGGCCTCCCTCAATCACATGAGGGGTAATTGCCATAATCACCACGCTTGGCAGACGGGTTGGCGAGGGTTTAGATATAAATGCAGAGTTTTCCTTCTCTGGGTGCTGATGATCATGCCAGCAGCTTTACCTTAGTCGCCTTTAACGACACCTCGGTAAGAATGAGGGTGGCCTATTCTACTCTGCCGGGGACCACACGACTTAAGTCGTGTGTCCAAGTTGATTACTTTCTCACAAATAACTTACCGTAAAAGGGAATGAACTGTCACATGGATAAACTGTTATTATTATAGTACTCATTTTATTATAGTTGATTTACTAATTAAAGTTAAACTTAGTTTTAGTAATAATGTTAATTCTAGTTCTTCAATTATTTCTAGCATTAATCACACTACTTATTTTAAACTACGTTTTGGAATATCAGGGTTAGTGTTAAACGTGGTTATAGAATGTCCCAATATTCGAAGCCTCGATGGCGCAGTGGGTAGTGGATCGCACTTTAAAGCGACGCTTGGAAGTCCCGGGTTACGATCCCCGGGTCTGGCCAAATTTGTACCAGAGTTTTTCTGTTAAGAAATTCAATTGCAATTTGTTTTCTGCCTAAACTAATTCTAAATAACAAGTAAATGTTACTATATTTATCCATACAACCTTCATAATAAATCTGTGTTCGGAACCTGTTATACATATTATGTACTTAAGTGTCTAAAATGTGGCCTCGATAATAATAATATCCTCAATCCAATTTCGGCTAAGGCGGCCAAATATCATATGTATACGCCACTTAAGCAGGATATATTATAATGCTCAAGTGTGTGGGCAAACACAAGTGCACTCTCTATTCCCTCAGCCCCATATTGTGATGGGACACCAGCGTGACACGACCGGAGACATAAAGCTAATTTCATAACTATTAAAAAAAAGTTATGAAAATGGATAAAATATTCCTGTTTATTAACCAGTTAAGAAAATATGCATCAGCACCCAGAGAAGGAAAACTCTGCATTTATGTCAAAACCCTCGCCAACCCGTCTGCCAAGCGTGGTGAGTATGGCAATTACCCCTCATGTGATTGAGGGAGGCCCGTGCCCCAGTAGTGGGGACTTAAATGGGCTGACGATGACGATGAAGAAAACATGAATAAAACTTCTGCTTTCATAGCTGGTTAAGAAAGTACTTTCCGAGGCACGGGGGTACATAACCAGCAACTTCTAGACTCCGGGCTGACACTAAGAATTTCTTACCGAAAACTTAGGTACAAATTTTTGACTTGACCTCGGGTCAGGTCGAACCCGCGACCTCTTGCGCGGACGTCGCTTTAATGTGCAAACCACTAACCACTGCCCCACTGAGGACAGTCAAAACACACACTGAGGGCCTCGTTCACCATCTCCTCAAAGTTCCAAGTAGGCCACTCGTCGATTAAAGTGACCAGGAATTCTAATACAAAATAACTTGCGAAATGTAGCAATACGTCCTTCACCTTGGATTAAGGTGACGGGTAGGGCACACTAGCGACGCCTAATCGATTTTAATTTTTAGCTACTAAACCGGATCTATTTTTAACAATTCCGGGGTTACAACCTCGTGGCAAACACTTATAAGTATTATTTATTAAATAACCATGCAAAAATGTTGGGTCCTACGCGTATGCGAAAAATTGATTTGCATAGACTTAGGATGCCGCTCCTATTTTTCGCGTACATTAAAGTATGTAAAATTAAAATCAATTGGCGTCGCTAGTGTGTCCTACCCGTCACCTTAACCCAAAGACTTAGATTCTATGCCTTACTTCAAAATATAGCAGTGTCGTTCTTAGCGTTTGGCGTGAATCAATTTTTCGCCGACAAAGACGGACCCAACATTTGTGCATAGTTATTTAATAAATAGTATAAGTGTTCGCCGAGAGGTTGTAACCCCGAAATTATTCAAAATCGATCCGGTTTAGTAGCTAAAAATTAAAATGTATTGGCCTCGCTAATGTGCCCTACCCGTCACCATAATCCAAGGTGAAGGACATATTGCTACATTTCGCAATTAATTTTGTATTAGAATTCCTGGTCACTTAACTATTTAAAATGGATCCGGTTTAGTAGCTAAAAATTAAAATCGATTGAGCGTCGCTAGTGTGCCCTACCTGTCACCTTAATTAAGTTATGCCGCTTGATATTCGGTTGCGTTTTAGCTAGTTTATTTATTTATATTTCTTCTATGTGAATACCACGAGGTTAATGTATTTATAGATTCGTTTTCGTTTATTTTATTTGTATAGCTTTATGGTCCATTCCTTTAATTCCGTAGTATTTATATTATGCAATAGCGAATGAAATAAATATTTGCATTTATACGGATTCCTTCTCACCTTAAGCATGATGGAATTCCAATTGTGATTCATTATGAAGATCATAAAACAAAGAATGTCTATTGTTTTTATGATAAGTTACCGTGAAATATTGGACCCGTATAACTAATATACAAAATAACGATATGAGAGCATGTCGATTATAAGAATAATAGCATCGGCGAAACAGCACAGACGCTGCTTTACGCCGGTAATGAGGCTGTGGTGTCACCTCGGTCGATACCTACGGCCCATTCTTGTCGAAGCATGGCTCTCAGACGGTAGAGTTAAGCTATTTTTACCTTCGGCGACGCCAACCCCTGTCGCTGTACATAGGACAAGGTGGCGAAACTTAGTCCAGGAAAAGTGATTCGCCAGGATCACGATCCTCAGCATTGTAGTAAATCGACAAAAGGAATCGAAGATATTAATAAATAAATATATTCGCTTCCAGCGATAAGACCGCCGAAATCGTATATTTAAAAATAAAAATAAAATAAAATAAAAATACGTTTATTGCTTTCTCATAAAACAAAACAGGTACATAGGTATTTCCGTAACACTAGAACTTATCTACCTTACATACTTCGTTTTTTAAAATATTAACAGTAATCTAAAGAAAGCAAAAGGCAGCGGCTCAGCTAATGCTGACATAGGTCAGCGCTGATTTTCAGCCGCTCCTACCCCTCTAAGGTCGAGTGCGAAGGGTACGGATGCGAGGGCTTAGAACATAAATAACAAAAACAATAACAATAAGATTTAAGTTTCTGTAATGCCTAGTTTTTTTAAGTTGTGTTTTTTGTGCAATAATGTATATCTATAATAATTCAAGGCGGGAATTAACATGCAGCCGTGGTCACGAGCGGACTCTCGTCCGCTGTAACGTAGCCGAAACGTCGAGTAAAATATGTGTATCACATAATAAATATCGTGTTAATTCCCGTCTTGATTAATTATAGTTATAATGCAACGCGAAAATTTAAAAAAGTATATCTATCTATCTATTTCGCAACATCACAAACTATTGACCTGACTCCGAGATAGGTAGCTCAAGCACCTGTGTTACATGTCAGAACCAATAGCGGGATTTATAAATAATGTATATTTAATACTTTTCTTTTTTTAAATACATACTTATAATACATAGAAAACTCACAGACAGACCAATACAAACAGACATGTCCATGCACACAAATGTTTGTACTGTGCGGGGATCGAACGCAACCCTTGCACCAGAGGCAGCGTTCACTACCACTGATCCAAACGGGTCGTCAAATATAAAGGCCGGCAACACATTAGCGATCTCTCTGATTTCGCAGATGTTCATGGGCGGCGATGATTACTTTCCATCAGGTGACTCGCTTGCTCGTTTGTCCGCCTCTAGCATAAAAAAAATATATAATATATGATATCCGTTCCCCCGTGTGGTCCCCGGCAGAGTAGAATAGGCCACCCTCTCTCTTACCGAGGTGTCGTAAAAGGCGACTAAGGTAAAGCTGCTGGCATGATCATCAGCGCCCAGAGAAGGAAAACTCTGCATTTATATCAAAACCCTCGCCAACCCGTCTGCCAAGCGTGGTGAGTATGGCAATTACCCCTCATGTGTTTGAGGGAGGCCCGTGCCCCAGCAGTGGGGACTTAAATGGGCTGATGATGATGATGATGATGATGATGATATCCGTTGCGCGTTTGGAAACCATGTATAATGATACTAGCGCCAGATTTTTGTTTCCCACCGATATGTATCTATTGTTTTGTATACGTTTGATTCATCTATTGTATTGTTTGGTCATGGAACTGGAATTCAGCGGAACGTTTAGTTTTCGGAAAAAACGTCACTGAGTGTGAAAGAGATCTAACCGGCCCTGACGTAGATTCTATATTGGTGCGGTAAAGAAAGAACGTCGCCCAGCATGTCATCCCAGTACTAACGGCTTCCCGTCTGTTTGGGGTGCATGTCTGTGTTTGGTATAATCTAGTCTAAACTTGCCAGTTGCAGTAAGCTGCAGTATATCATTATATAATGAAATATTTGTATAGCTATTAGACGTGTGTAACTCTTTACTGAAACGACTCAGCCAAATGATACACTGTTACGAATCTATAATGTTCGCTCCGAATGTATAATTCGACTCAAATAGATCTCGAGTCCGAGTGAACCGAATAATTCGAATGAGCTGAATGATCCGAATGATGCATCATCATCATCAGCCCATTTAAGTCCCCACTGCTGGGGCACGGGCCTCCCTCAATCACATGAGGGGTAATTGCCTTACTCACCACGCTTGGCAGACGGGTTGGCGAGGGTTTTGATATAAGTGCAGAGTTTTCCTTCTCTGGGTGCTGATGATCATGCTAGCAGCTTTACCTTAGTCGCCTTTTACGACACCTCGGTAAGAGTGAGGGTGGCCTATTCTACTCTGCCGGGGACCACACGGCCGAATGATGCGAATGAGCTAAATGATCAAAGTGAGCCAAATGATCCGAATGCATGAGCTGAATGAATCACGGATCTATCTGAGAATCGATGTTGCAAATTAAGCGTTTCACTGTTCCGCGTCTTTGCACTGTTCCAGATTCAAATGTTCCAATCTTTTGAAAGATACGTTTTTGCCAGATCTAATAGCTATTATCACATACACGCTAACAAAGCTATAGTTGAGCGTCCCGCCAATGTTTAATAAAATATTTGTATAGCTATTTGATATATGTATTTGTATGTGATCATACACGCTAACAATATGCGTAGTTTTCCTCATTGTCGGTGTTGCAAAGGTGTTATTTTAGAGACTGTGAAGCAAATGAGCAAGCGGGTCGGCTGATGGTAAGATCATCGCCGCTCATTGACATTCGCCAGTTGCAGATGCGGTGCCGGTTCATGTGTGGAGAAATTCGGGACTAATTCTGTCTTAGTCTTAGAAAATATCTAAGCTTTTTCGGGCAGAAAAATAATGCACCTACTGTATTTTTTTTCATAGAAAGGTTTAAAAACTCTGTCGCTACAGTAAATTTAAGAAAGCACCAATGAATATAGCTTCAATTTCGCCATGGGCCATGGAACTTGCCGCCTGTCCATTATTATCAATGTCCCCGAGCTGGGGCAGAGGGCGTCCCTAGTGATCTTCCATCACCTTCCGGTCTTGAGCTTTGCCTTTGACTTCACTCCAAGTCCTGCCGATGTCCTCCGTCTTGTCTGCAACAGTACGTCGCCAAGCTAGGGACATCCAGATTTGCGTTTCGCTTGAGGATTCCAATCCAGATCCCGTTTAGGGATACGAGTCATCATCATTTCAGCCAATGAACGTCCACTGCTGTACATAGGCCTCCCCCAATGATCTCCACAAAGATCGGTCCTGCGCCGCCCGCATCCAACGGATTCCCGCGACCTTCACCAGATCGTCGGTCCACCTTGTGGGGGGCCTGCCACGGCTGCGACTTCCTGTACGTGGCCTCCACTCGAGGATGGATTAGGGATAAAATTACAGCATTGTAAAGTCACTTTTTTTTTAGATTCCTCTATAGAAATACATATAAAGTACAATGACCGCCTATCATGGTCATCGATGAGCCTAAACATCCTTGTTCAGTTTATTCTTATCACGTTTAGAAGTGTGCATTTACCTTCTCTATTTAATACTTAAGTCAAATGATGGTTAACGATTGCCGCTGCCCATAGACACCAGCAACACCATTTGATCTCTGGTACCTAGAATAGGCCACCCTCACTCTTACCGAGGTGTCGTAAAAGGCGACTAAGGTAAAGCTGCTGGCATGATCATCAGCACCCAGAGAAGGAAAACTCTGTATTTATATCAAAACCCTCGCCAACCCGTCTGCCAAGCATGGTGAGTATGGCAATTACCCCTCATGTGATTGAGGGAGGCACGTGCCCCAGCAGTGGGGACTTAAATGGGCTAACGATGATGACGATGACCGTTACAACGCAAGCGTTGCATCACGCCAGTTTTCTCAGAGGCCATGGTATCATCCGATCGAGCCGGCATGTTCGTGCCAAAGCGTGTCTCTCCAACTGTAGAGGTATACCTTGAGAGCTGTATGAAAAACGATTGTCATTCCATCCTCATCGTCATCTACCCTCATCATCTTGATGGATTGATGTACAGTACTGTGTATTTTTCACGTTACTTTCTACCACGTACCTTAGTTTTGTGTATCCGTTTCGCTGCAGCAGTATTTCCCGACGGCTACGACTTAGAGACCTTCAAAAGACGAACGTACTCCTTTATAAAAGTGCTCCAACGAATCTGCTACCTCTCTCATCTCGCAGATGTTCTTGGCCAGCGGTAATCACTTACCATCAGGTGATCCGCTCGCCCAATTGTTGCCTCTAGCATAAAATTAAACCAATACCCCGTATGGAAGAAATATAGAAAAGGTTGCTAACTTGCTACAATCAAGCCCTTTTTTTGACGCTGGGGAATGCCTCCTTATGCCTCCTGCCGGGGGGCTGGCGGCTTATGTCGGGCTCTCCTCTGGCGGGGGCTTCTTCTAAGTCGGCCAGAGTCATACCGACTAAACCCCAGTGACGCTCCCTCATCGCCAGAGTGGGGAGGGGACATGAGTACGGGTTGAAGAACCTTATTTCACGTCCCTCCCCAGGCAGAGGGGCTACAACCAAGCCCTAGGCATCTATCCGTTTGTAACAACATTTAAACGCGATTAATTTCCTGGGAGATTTCAAACGCTTGTACGAACTTACCTGAATTAATGCGGGGATCAGAACTGTACTCGGACCACCTGGGCTTGAGGAACAAACCGATCAATCTACTTGGCTTTGTTTGTCTGTCCTGTCGTGTGTTGTAGAAAGAGTTATAACAACAGTAATAATAATGTATTTATACATTTGTATAGATAAATAAGTAGCGAATGGAAGCTCAGTGGATAAGAACGCGCCTTCGAAGCCGAGCATGCTCCTCTGGATTTTTCAAATCTATATGCATATTTCTGCCATTAGCACGTTTCGGATAGTCTTTGAAACGTTTAATCAAGATTGGTTTAGTTCCACTGTTAAAGGATTGCGAAGTTCAGACCCGCCTCATTGTCTCGTAATTACTAGACCCGCAAATACTTAATCATGGTCAAAGCGTACCCTGGGCTCTTTAGACGCAATTGAGAATTACACACTACGATGAAGGATGAAGGTAAGTGGCAGACAAGCAGACAGATCACCTGATGGTAATTAATGGACAACATTTCATATTTTTAACATGTCCATATTGTTTTATTTATATGAAAATAGACATAAAATGAGCAGACCCTTATTTTTTCTATTTTCAAAATTTTGCCATTTTCATTCATAAAATAATTATTGAGATTTTTTATTTTCTAAATAGACGTAAGCGCCAAATGACGTCATCGGACAACTGCGTACAGTGATATTCTTTTGCTTATCATTGCTTTATTATAGAAGGTACTACTGTCAAAGGTAAAGAATACCTACTAGTGTCAACATTCTCAACGTCAGTCATTCATTCAACGTTGACAAGTTGTTTTTTTTTTGACAGTTGCATGTCATGGGTTTTGGCATTTCGTAAATTTAAAACTATAATGTGCTAAGCAAAGAAATATTTTACATTCTGCCGTCCGGTGACGTCATCTTACGTTTTTTAGTTTTAATTTTTTTCTCAGTAAATTAGCAATACAAACAATAAATAAATATATATCCGAGAAGCGAAAAAGTAAATAAAGAATTGGTATTTGGCGGCAATGGACAACATTTCAAAATTGCTGAACTATGAAACAAAAAATACCAATTCTTTATTTACTTTTCCGCTTCTCGAATATATATTTATTTATTGTTTGTATTGCTAATTTACTGAGAAAAAAATTAAAACTAAAAAACGTAAGATGACGTCATCGGACGGCAGAATGTAAAATATTTCTTTGCTTAGCACAGTATAGTTTTAAATTGACGTAATGCCAAACCCATGACATGTAACTGTAAAAAAAAAAGACAACTTGTCAACGTTGAATGTATGAATGACGTTGACAATGTTGACACTAGTATTATTTACCTTTGACAGTAGTACCTTTTTTTTATCAAAACAATGATAAGCACAGGAATATCGCTGTATTCAGCCGTCCGATGACGTCATTTGGCGCTTACGTCTATTTAGAATGAAAAGAATTTAAATAATTATTTTATGCATGAAAATGGACAAATTAGAATTTAAAAAAAAAAAAAAGAAAAAATATGGGTCTGTTCATTTTATGTCTATTTTCATATAAAAAAACAATATGGACATGTTAAAAATATGAAATGGTGTCCATTGACTGTGCTGCTAACTGGTGCAATACATTTGAACTTCATTTGGCTTGTTAGTCAAGAATACAAATTGCTGCGACTTATAATTACTCCACGTTCCCTATTGTCATCCGCCCTAACACCAGTGAAACACAAGTGCGTTGCCAATAGTGGCAACATTTGAACTCCCCTCGCCCCCACATTGGGCCTCAGGTAACTTGAAACTTCAATCACTTGTGAAAACGCGAAGCACAAGGCAGGTGCTGCTACACGCCGGTTTTCTGTGAGGGCGTAGTTACACCCCCTAGCCAGTCCATTATTATCGAGGCTATTGGTAATATTTGGTTGTTCTAAGTGCGGTTAACTGTATGACATCCGATAGTAACTTTTTTTTTTACTTAATATGGCTCTACCCGAAGATGATTCGCGAATGTCAAGTAACTTATGGAGAATAAGTAGGTAGTCAACAGTCGAAGTCAGTCAAAGTCACTCAATAAAACGCCGATGTTTTACGTTTTATCGACCTGCGGATTCCGTGAATATTACTCTAAAAGCAATCGCAGGTTTTAAGGCTATTAAGGGTCTAAGCAAGTTGTCACGAGACAACTCACTCGACACACAATAGCAGTGTTAAAAACGATAAAATCCAACGATTCTTATTATTAGGATCACTTCGCGGCATTTCACTACACAAATAAACACCATATTTGTACACTAAAAACCACTAGACACTAATTTAAAACCTTTGAAAGGCATCAGGCCACGCGGCTTGTTCTTTAGCCCAACCCGCCGAATCCCTATAGTAACATAGCTTAGGCTGGATTCGATCAATCTTTATATCTATGGTATAACGTCTATGGTATAAGGCTATGGAACGAGCAATGCTCGGCGTCTCTCTCCGAGATCGAATCCGAAACGAGGTGATCCGGCAGAGAACCAAAGTCATCGACATTGCTCACCGGATTAGCAAGCTTAAGTGGCAGTGGGCTGGCCATATTAGCCGCAGAACCGACAACCGATGGGGTAAACGAGTTCTAGAGTGGAGACCGCGTCTTGGCAAACTTAATGTAGGGCGCCCTCTGGCTAGGTGGGGGGACGATCTGCGCAGGATGGCTGGCAAGAGCTGGATGCGAGAAGCCATGGATAGATCACAGTGGCGATCAATTGGAGAGGCCTACGTCCAGCAGTGGACTGCGATAGGCTGATGATGATGATGATGGTGATAACGTCTGATTTGTATGAAATGCATGCATGCAACTATGAAACGCGCGCTTTAAATGGAATGTACCATTTTCGAGAATAACGTCATAGAGTGTGAAAGAGATTCAACCGGCCCTGACGTAGATTCTATACGGGTGCGGTAGAGAAGGAACGTCGCCCAGCACGTCACCCAATACTAACGGCTGCGCGCGGTTTTTCAAGTATTGCTTTCTATAAAAAGGGACAGTCTGTTTAGGGTGCATGTCTATGATGGAATGACATCGCTATACCATAGTTTTAGTATCGGAACAAGGTTGGTTGAATCGGCCTTTAGGCTGGATTCGACAGACGATAAATCTATTATATCATCATCATCATCAGCCTATTTAAGTCCCCACTGCTGGGGCACGGGCCTCTCTCAATCACATGAGGGGTAATTGCCATACTCACCACGCTTGGCAGACGGGTTGGCGAGGGTTTTGATATAAATGCAGAGTTTTCCTTCTCTGGGTGCTGATGATCATGCCAGCAGCTTTACCTTAGTCGCCTTTTACGACACCTCGTTAAGAGTGAGGGTGGCCTATTCTACGCTGCCGGGGACCACACGGCAGTCTACAACAATCTATTATATATCGCAGTTATATGCAGTGTAAAATAAAAATCCGTTCTACCAACTACTCATCCAAAAGTCAACGCCTATTCCAATGGTAAATCGCTAGACCGCCAATTTTGATAGAAAAGTACAGACCGACCAAGATCAGAAGGCACTTCAGTAACATTGACATGGGGGCGCTGTACAATATTTTTTCCACGAAGCTTTAGATCTTTTGCTTCGTGATTTTTTCTATTGAAAAATGTCAAAAGCACGGACACATATAAAGGAAACAGCGGTAGTTTCAACTTGCCACGTAATTCGGCGGGTAGGGCTAAAACAAGCCGCGTGGGCTGATGCAATTCAAAGGTTTTAAATTATGCTATTGCGTGTCGAGTGAGTTGTTTCGTGACAAATTGCTTAGACCTAATAGAGTCTTAAAACCCGCGATTGCTTTTAGAGTGATATCCGCTGAATCCGTAGGTTGATAAAATGTAAAACACCGGCGTTTTATTAAGTGACTGTGACTTTGTCTGACTTCGACTGTTGACTACCTACTTATTCTCAATAAGTTACTTGACATTGGCAAAATTTCTTCGGCTAGAGACATAATTAAAAAATACTTGCCATAAATAAATAAATAAATATTTCACAACATCACATACATTGATCTAACTCCGAGATAGGTAGCTCAAGCACCTGTGTTACGGATATCAGAATCAACAGTGGGATTACAAATATATACATATAATACTTTACTTTTGTCAATACATACTTATAATACATAGGAAACACCCAGACCAATACAAACAAACATGTACTAAATATCCATCATCGCACTGTAATATCCGCCGTGTGGTCCCGGCAGAGTAGAATAGGCCACCCTCACTCTTATCGAGGTGTCGTAAAAGGCGACTAAGGTAAAGCTGCTGGCATGATCATCAGCACCCAGAGAAGGAAAACTCTGCATTTATATCAAAACCCTCGCCAACCCGTCTGCCAAGCGTGGTGAGTATGGCAATTAGCCCTCATGTGATTGAGGGAGGCCCTTGCTCCAGCAGTGGGGACTTAAATGGCCAGATGATGACTGTAATATCCTCAAATCAAAATGGTTTGGTCATTGTCACAGCCGTTTTTGATTTTTGACATTACCTGCATAACCCTACTTAACAAAAATATCCCGGTGTGAATATCATGAACTACAAAACAATACAAATACAAAATTTCTTTATTTTTTAACAGTTAAATTACATGCGTGTGTGGGGTCCTCCTGTTAAGTATAAAATACTTGTATTAGGAGACACTCCTTCCAGAGACACTTTTAAAATAATAACACTTGTATGACTGACTGATGGCGCAATTGGTAGTGACCCTGCCTCTTACGCCAAAGGTCGTGAGTTCGATCCCCACCCTGGACAAACATTCGTGCGATGAACACTTGTGTTTGTTCAGTGTCTGGGTGTAATATATGTATTTAAGTATATATTTGTGTTCCTCTGTTGTCTGATATCTGTAACACAAGTGCTTAAGCTACTAAGTATGGAATCAGGTCAACGTATGAGATGTTGTGAGAATTATATATATTATGAGACATGTTTCAGAAAAGTACAACGGTGATTCCATTAAGATTTAAAAAAAAAAATTACATTAGTAACAGTAACATAAAATTTTATAATAAGATTAATTGAACTTAATGATAGAAAAAAAAAACAATCTGTGTTGCGCGTGTGATGTAATGTATGTGTGTGTAATACATACTTGTTATAGTTATAACTGTCATGTTGAATCGGCCCTTAATGGTATGACGGTGCATATTGGAATGACGTCATCGATTGTCAGCCGTAACATTGTCATCCATCAATTATTTGAAAGCGTCCAATGCCCTAGTTCCCCTATTACTAATACGTTATTTCTTTCCTCTACCCAAGATTGTCTGGAAGAAATCGCTACAAGCGATAAGATTGTACTGTCAGTTGTTGTTGTATCATACTTGTATTTTGTTTTTGTGCATTAAAATTCTTTATTGCACAAAACAAAATACAAGTATACATTATGTATACAAGTAAATCTATCTATCTATATATCTATCTAGTTATCATCTTTTCATACGTGTTAGTTTCAGTTTTTATTTCTGAAAAAGCTATGTAATGATGGAGACTACAGAGCAACAAAAGCTAATTTTTTAATCCAGCATTTTTTAAGCTAACGTTGATATCGAAGAGTTCGTTGACCTAAGCAGTTTATCGTCTCATGTCACTCCGAACCACGCCGATATCACTACGCGAACTTGTGTGCAGGCTACGCATGGCATTATGTTTAGCACACGATGTAGGAAGCCCACGTCCTGTGTCTTTACGATGTAAGAAGTCCAGTGTCTACATATTTTGTGGACATAGACAGATGGACAAATAGTTACCGTACCTGATACCGGAAACACAGCAAAAGTCCCGGACATTTGGACAAAATTATTTCTCCGGACACCTCTGTCGATTTTGTCATTAATTTCCATGTTAATTTCCATGAGGAATAGGACTGTCTTTTAACCTCAGACCATGGAGTAGTTTCAGAGATGTTTGGCAACTGTAACGGCCAAGAGTGTACAGCAATGCTCTCGGTGTTTCTCGCGAGACCCCTTGACTCGGGCGCTAAATAACGCCTCAGGAGCGAGAGCAGACGAGAAACTCCGAGACATCATCCTTCTTATTACAAATCGATAACTAAAGATAGTCCCGGAACAAAACTGGTGCCAGCCCCTTTTGACATTGCGTGTTGGAACGGGATGACATGAGCTTTAGTACGGGAATAACTTTAGATCACGATTTATAATAAGGTGGCATGAGGCGGGACGAGTGCTACCAACTACACTCTTGTACGTGTGTGCTCAGCATATGGTCTCGCGGGAATGTACGTATGTGGACACTGTTCAACTCCCCCACCCCGGACGGTTCCCGGACGCCCTTTAAACTAGGACAAATCCGGACGGATGGCAGCCCTACCGGAAACCCAATCCGGGGGAAAGGGAGGTTTAAAGCTTGGCATCACTTTTGTGACTCCACTGTTGTTGCGGGTATCCATAGGCGTCGACAGTCGCTTACCATCACAGATGATCCGTCTGCTCGTCTGCCACATACCACATAAAAAAAACTTACAATCACCCCTTTTCCTTGGTTTTTCGTCGGAGAGGTTTTTCTTCGTTCTGCTTTGTTCTGAGTCCTTTTTGTAAACCAGGTCTAAATAAATATCCTGGAAACTCGAATACGATCTCTGTTGAAGGAAAACAATAGGGATTTTATTTGCATACATACAGGTTGTAGCAGTTATCAGGAAAATTCTCTTTTTAATTACTTATTTTTTTCTCACCATGTAGAACATGTTTATTCTATGACATTCACAGCACTGTATAACTAAGTCGACAGTCGAAATTCGATGTCGATTTTTAAGGTTCCGTACCTCATAAGGAAAATACGGAACCCTTAGATCCCTTTTCTTGTACGCACAGCTACACATCAAAGTATTTAAAACTGTCAAATTTCTTCAGTCGATTTTCATCCTAATGTCCAACACGTTTGGCACAATATCAATTGAGGAAATTTGACAGATTGTAGTGACTTGATGTGTGGCTGTCTGTACGTATGTGTGTATGGCCCCTTTGTTTCGGGAACGCAGGAAAGCAGCGTTTAAAATTTAAACCGTATACGTACTTCGTTAATGGTCACGTTAGTTAGTGAAAAAATCGCACCTCTTAAGATTACGCTCAGTGGATAAGAACGCACCTTCCAAACAAGAGATCGTATGCACTTCTGAATATTTCAAATCTATATACGTCTATATATCTCTACTATAAGTACGGCGGTGAGGAATCCAGTTGGTCTGCGCCCTGTGGCTAGAAGCGTTTAAGAATACGGCCAAGGTTTTCCCGGCCTGTCGTAAGAGGCGACTATAAACGGGCTTTCGGAGTACGTGAGCGTACCCACTGCTGTAGAGTAGCTTGCTCAGCATACGACTCCGCGGGGGACGACCTTACCGGGTGTCCTGGTAGGTCTTACAGCGTCGAAGGGAATACAGCCTTGAATTGCGCCAGATAGGGTTGAAGCGGCCCGCGTGATTAGCGTTTCCGACCGCGATTGCGTGGAGATGGATACCCCAGAGGTTTTAGTTAGGGTTTGAGTCCCACACACCACCTTGCTCCCTACATATAGAGCAAGGTATGACGGTTTCCCCTGGGAAAAAAAAGGATCCAGTTGGTCTAGTAATCTGGTTCCACTGTCTAAGGGGTGCGAAAGGTCAGACGGCAATCGCTTCATTGTAATAACCAGACGGCCCAATCCTTGGCGTCTCGGTCCAAGCGTACCGGGGTTCGACAGCTTAGGAAGCCATCGGGAATGACACGCTAGGATGACGGACACCCTGTATTATAGCCGGGATTATTACAGGGATCGATAAGCCCCGCCCCCTGCAAGCCAGACAGAATTTGTGTTTATGTCTGGGTTCATTCGCCCTGTGGTAGCCCACCTGGATACCCGGCCACTAGTGTTGCAGGAAAATTGACTATCGATTAATTGATAGCTCCCACCTGAATATGCATTCTGCCATCGGCAGCATTTCAAAACAAACTATGAACCAAACTATCCCCTGCGGTAGGTACTTCAGCCCAGTAGTACCCACTACTGAGTATAGACCTCCTTTTCCCTACGTTAATGTACCCGGTCCTGAGCTGCTCGGATCGTACTAGTCCCCACGATTTTTGTGATGTCATCGACCCATCGTGATACTGGACAACCTGGATTTCGTCTGCCGCGGTTCTAGGACTCCATTTGGTCAGGGCTTTACTCCACCTGCCATCACCGCGCCTAGCTAAGTGTCCTGCTCAATTCAACTTTAAGTTACATCACTTTTGATCCGACTGTTTTGGACTTTAGTCCTGTGACGGATTTCAGAGTATCGGACTCGGTTTCAATCGAGTTTCGATTTCGGACTTGGAGTCGCCCAACATTTCTGTCTCCATGGTAATTTGTGCACAGTCTCCTTAATAAGAGTCCAATGCAGCCTACCAACTTTAAAATAAAGAGTTGTCTTTTTTAAAAGGCCGGCGGCACACTTGTAACTCCTATGATGTTGCAAGTATCCATTGGCGGCGGTAATAAGCTTACTTGTCTGCAGGTCTGCCCCATAACTCTTAATAGACATTGCGTCCATCATCAGTGCGTCGCGTAGGCATGAGTATTGAGGGTTGTCACATATGAGTGAATCAAGCTGTCTTTCCGCTATGGATTATATCACACCTGGCTACCCCGAGCGCACCTTGTAGGTCAGGATATCGTCTGAGCACGGGAAATCCGAAATATGTAGCCCTTTTCACTGCGAATGCGAAAGTTCATTATTGAGTGGGAAGTTGATTTTATATCTCATTTGAGTGTTTGGCCAAGTTTTTCGAAGTCATTTGAGGAGGAAATTGACTAAGGGTCTTGAGTTAAGAAATGAGTCGGCAATTGAAGATCTGTTTAGCGTGGTGGTTTAAGCGCCGGTTGAGACGCTGGGGTTGTAGTCGCGCCGGTTCGATTTCCACACAAACAAATGTTTGTTGATGAAACAACGCACCTTTGTTGTTCCTGGTTTCCATAGTACAAGGGAAATACCTTAGTTTGAGATTGGGACAATTTTTGTAATGATGTCTCGTATTATTATTCGACGATGAAAGTAATGAATATTTTTTTCAAACTTCACCAACTGAAACGTGCGCCTGGACCATATGAAAATGTATGGAATGTTTTCCGAAATTATATTCGGCAAAAAGTCAATGGTATTTGGTAGGTATTCCCTGTCTGGTTGTTTGGGGTCGTTGTTCGGGGTATTGGGGGGTGCTCAAACGGTTTGTTGTCTTGTTTTACGACAGATGGTGAACTGAAAAGAAGTTTTATGAATTTAAAGTTCTGAAAGGGTCTCGATGCCCGGTGTAAAGGTGTTTTTATTTCTTAGTCCGGAGGTTGGAGGTCATTGTTCACATATAGGTAGTGAAAAACCAGACAGACCAGGGTGTTAAAATAAATAAATATTTGACAACATTCCATACATTGAGCTGTCTCCGAGATAGGTAGCTCAAGCACCTGTGTAACGGATATTAGAATCATCAGTGGGATTACAAATATATACCTACTTATAATAATTTTCTTTTGTAAATGAATACTTATAATACATAGCGATCACTCAGACCAATATAAACAAACATGTTCACACAAATGTTTGTACAGTGCGGGGATCGAACCCGCAACCCTTGTAACACAGGCAGCGTTCGCTACCACTGTTCCAATCGGGTCGTCAATGTCAAAAGAAAAACGTCAGAAGAAAAATGTTCTTGTTACTTGACCTGTTTTTGTTCTGCCCTGAGTTGTTTAATTTTTTATTAATCAACACAATTATTTTGATCTCAGAACTCGATAAAGAAAGAAGTTGCATAAGTGTTAGTTGATTTTTCTTTCTATTAAGCCTTACAATAAAGAAAAGCGGAAAGTGACCCGTTTTCTTTATTCCATTCAGTATGGGTTCCCATTGTTTATTGAATGAATGAAATGCAAATACACTTCCCGGTTGATTGTTCAAGAATTATTACTTACTTTCTGAAGTTTTACATATTTTTCAAGCAATGGTATTTTATAGGAAGAAAAAGTTTGGGATCACTTTGTCCGTCTGTCAAGACCCTTTTTACAAAGCAACGCATAAAGATCTAAAACTGAAATAAATATCAAATACTGAGGTCGTAGGTTCGAATCCGAACTTGTACGTCAAAATTTTTGCCTGGTGTAATAATATTTTTTAGACTTCTTGGTTTTTCTGTCCATTAACTTGGACACAGGCAATTTATATAACACTGTAGGACATGTTGAATGAATTTATTTATTTAAAATGTTTCAAATTGCTGTTAGTTCTGTTTTTTTTCTGTAATTAATGAACTGTTGACATATCGACAGCCCTGCAGTAGTAATGGAACAATTAGCAACAGGAAATAGCATGCTATTTCATGAATCATCATCATCATCATCGTCAGCCCATTTAAGTCCCCACTGCTGGGGCACGGGCCTCCCTCAATCACATGAGGGGTAATTGTCATACTCACCACGCTTGGAAGACGGGTTGGCGAGGGTTTTGATATAAATGCAGAGTTTTCCTTCTCTGGTTGCTGATGATCATGCCAGCAGATTTACCTTACGCGCCTTTTACGACACCTCGGTATGAGTGAGGGTGGCCTATTCTACTCTGCCGGGGACCACACGGCACACCGCATTTCATGAATAGCAATAATTAAATAATTTGAAGCTGTTAATTTTTATGATTGCTAAAATCGTCGATAGCACGAAACCATGTCAAATCACTATAGCGCGCGAAATCACGATAGCACTCATATTACGACGACCCATTCGGATCAGTGGAAGTGAACGCTGCTTCTGGTGCAAGGGTTGCGGGTTCGATCTTCGCGCAGTACCAACATTTGTGTGCATGAATATGTCTGTTTGTATTGGTCGGGGTGTTTTCTATGTATTATAAGTATGTATTTATTTATAATCCTCCTTTGTTGATTCTGATATCCGTAACACAGATGCTTGAGCTACCTATCTCGGAGTCGGATCAATCATCCTATGTGAAGTTGTGAAATATTTATATTAATTTATATTAGAACGATTTTTTTTTAAATTATCATTTAGCAATATAGCACGTAGCATGCTGTTCTATGAAAAATAGCTTGGTATAGAAATTACCGAAGAATTTAAATAATTGCCAACATTACCCTGCGGATCTGCTTGAAGTAGAGTTAGTCTCAGTTTTATATCTGCCTTTAAATACAATATGTTAGCCTGTTCTAAAACTGAGTGACACCTTAATGTGCAATATGTAGGGGGTGGGTGTAAGAGGCGCTGTCGCGTCGAACGAGCAACAAGTGACGTCATGTTTTACAGCCGATTAAAAGCATGCCTGAATAAACTCATCCCACGCGAATGTGTCAAAACTTGATGTAGCCTTTGTTTTATAACATTGTCTGGTATGAAACGATGTTTTATATTAGATAGGTAGGAGCTCGAATTAGGTTCGAAACAGGTCAAGTTACAAGAACATTTTTCTTTTGACGTTTTGCTTTTGACATTGACGACCCGATTGGAACAGTGGTAGTGAACGCTGCCTGTGTTACAAGGGTTGCGGGTTCGATCCCCGCACAGTACAAACATTTGTGTGCATGAACATGTTTGTTTGTATTGGTCTGGGTGATCGCTATGTATTATAAGTATTTATTTACAAAAGAAAATTATTATAAGTAGGTATATATTTGTAATCCCACTGTTGATTCTGATATCCGTAACACAGGTGCTGTTCGAATCCTACCGAACATTAACTATTTTTCACGCATGATAACCCTGAGGCGCACTGCATCCGTTTCCGTTTCATTATTAGAATGATGGCACTCAAAGACTTAGAAAAGTTACCGTTTTATCTCTGCACAAGAAAGGGCCGGGTAATAGAGTTGCTATGAGAATTTAACGTTTTTATACAATATTATGTGCCTATCATGGCCGTAATAATTATTAATTAAAATACATAAACAACACAACACTTCGCGTCTATAATCACGAATGTAGTAGTGTGTTTTATACAAGTGCATTTCCTTTCTTATCGTATGGAGCTCAAAGTTCTTTATTGCATTCATCAGTATCCACTCATGTCATGGTATTATACAAGACTTTATGAAATGCTATTGGCCTGCTCTCACTTATTTTTTTATCAGTGGCTGCTACTGGTGTTGCCTGTGGCGAACACATAATAACTCTGCCAGTGTCGAGTGATTAGATAGATGTTGTTAGAGAGACGTTATTTTAATGGTTATTGACCGGTGTGGCGAGTTAAAATCCTTTTAATATTTATTTTAATTGAGTTTTGCACCAAACACCATCTAAAACCAAGACAGAACAAAACATACACAAAGACGACACAATATTAAAGGGAGATTCTCATGTAAAATTAGAGTCTTATATTATATTTGTAAATATATTTACATAAATACTCTATAACAGAGGAAGAAGAAAGAGACAGTAAGTAAGAAAAGTTAATGGGGCTGGGAATTTTTGGAGGTAGCATGTCATACAGCGAGATAGGGTATTTCTGACAGCTGAAGAAAATGTGATCTGTGGAACCTTCTTCTAAACTGCATTCGCATAGCGAAGTGTCTCTGCAGTGAATTTTGTTCAGGAAGACCGGAGTGCAAGCGTGGCCAATACGCAGGCGACAAATAGTGGAGATGACGAATTTGTCCTAGGTTTTCCGCTTAAAAAACCATGGCCTCCGGGGTATCAGTGGTTGAACACCTGCGTAGTGACCTAGTGACGACCCTTGGATCTGGATAGTTCACTATACCTCGTTTGCCAATCATCTTTTAATGCTATTGTTGCGCGAGGCAGAATATCATGGGCAAAATTTTGTTGGCGAGCGGTACCAAGCTGTATGGTGCTCTCACTTCGTTTCGGGCCTTTATTTTGCACAGTGAAGTGTCAAAAGGATTTTTCTCTTTTTTTGAAATATGGCGTCTAGTCCCGAACATGGCTGATTTTCATTCTAACTTTGAATCCCCATCACCACTTAGGGGTGAATTTACAAAAATCCTTTCTTTGTGCTCTCCAACGCTATAAAAGGAACCTCTGTGCAAAATTTTCGCAGGTTTATTTTATTATCGTGCTAATATAAATAAATATTAATAGTCTATATGTGCAAATAATATATATATAATTCTCACAACTATAATAACAATAATAATTCTCACAACATCTCATACGTTGACCTGTTTCCGTACTAAGTAGCTTAAGCACTTGTGTTACAGATATCAGACAACAGAGGAACACAAATATATATTTAAATACATATATTACACCCAGACGCCGAACAAACACAAGTGTTCATCGCACGAATGTTTGTCCAGGGTGGGGATCGAACCCACGACCTTTGGCGTAGAGGCAGGGTCACTACCAATTGCGCCATCTGGTCAGTCATGTTTTACTAACAAACTTTACTATGTTTTACTAACAAATGGAAATAGTTATCTGATTTTATTCTTTTTATTTTTAAACAAAAAGAAAAACGAAACAAGCTTAAAATAACAGAATCCATTTTAAAAGACTACTACTACCATTTGTAACAAGTTACGTTCTTACGCTTTCCGACTAACGTTTTCCATTCACGCCTAAGTCAATCGGGCGCAAGCCTTTATCCGGCGAGAAAAAATTGCAGCCGCCTACCGCAAATTCTCGACACCGAAGCAGACAGCTGATGTCTTCGCGAGATAACAGAATTTCCCCCTTCATAGCGCCGCCTTTGCACCGACAGGCGCCTGCGAAACAGACGTGAATATTCTTACGTCGAGGTTAGTTAGCTTCAATAGTTAGTGAAAAGGAAAACAGTCGTGCATAGTCAATACTACGTTGACTCAGTGACTCGAAGTGGATTTTGTCATCCGACACTAGATGTCGCTATTCCGCTCTTTTTTCCAGGGTAAACTACCTATCATGGCCGTTAGCTTTTCACTTTTGAGGAAGAAAGTGGTGTGTCGGATCCTTCATACATATATTGATACCTTCTCATGGGGCTATTCCCGGTTAGACGGCCCAGGCTCTTTTCGCAGCTTGAACTGACTATTCTTACGGTCTGACTTGTCTCACCAATATTACTTATTTAAAAAAGAATATACCACTAACTTCTACTGTAGTCTCAGAATTCCGAAGTAACATACTCTGGATAGTGCTAAATCGAGTAGACCCATAAACTCTTTCTTAGCCAGTACTCCCTGCACTTGCTCCGTATTTAAAATTGCATGTGTTATTGGAGCTAGCTCATAACTCGGAATGAGAGGTTATTCAACATACCACTTGAGAAGCTTAAAAATTATATGAACGTTACAAATGTCGACAATTATCGGAAATTCGAATAAGCGTTCAATAGATTTATTCAAAAGTATAAATTCAGAATACCTGATTTCGAATAGTTAGGAAGGAATCCTTTATTACTCGAAATGAATGCTTGGGCCATTTGTTATTGAGACACTGACGTCTTTGTGAAATCAAGAAGTATCTCGCGGGCCAGGAGGCCAATTCTCGTTTTTCGATTTAGGTAAATCTCGAATTGGATATTGAAAGTCTATCTTTATGTCTATCAAAAATATCTCTATCTCTACCGAAAAATGGCGAATTGTGCTTAATTCCGTATTCTCGGTATAGAGATTCTAAATGTCGCGCGGAAATGTCGAGTCGAGTGAAAATAATGTTACCATAAGGAAGATCCACAGACTAAGTAAAACCAATTGAATGAACGATTAGTTTCCATAGTCTATGGCTCGTCTAATTGAACGTTCCGTTTTATGTAGTTATGAGTGAATAATTGACTTAATTCCAAAACGCAGCACAAACGTTATTTGATGATGAAATAATAATGTAATACAGATTATGGTTTTTAGTAGAATAATAATGTGATTGAGTAATTTTTCAAAAAAGAGCAAAAATTTACCATTTTCAATTCTTCATGTATAAAACGAAACGTTTCATTTTTAAAAAAATCAGCTTGACAGTGACAGTTGACCACAGTTAGATTTTGTGGATTGTACCTATCTAATTAAATGCGCGGTCAAACTTGTAAACATAGAGTAACACGAACTTTTAGTTTGGTTTTTTACATTAGTGCGCTGTGAAAGTGACAGTTAAACTTAAAATTAAACGATGGAAGGGAGAAAATACCCCAGTCTATCCCAAAAACTTTTATTAATTCAAGCCAAGCCGTAGATTTTAAAGAAACAAAAGAAAACGCACGCACTAACAATCTCAAAAACAAAACTCAACGAAATGACATCTATCTCTACATTCGACATAACATCTCTAGTGCTCAGAACGACTCGACATGAGCTCTAACGTTATCCTTCGACAATTGTCGAATTCGACATCCCCAGAATAGCAGCTTTCAAAATTTGTCGAAATTATGACGTCATTAGAGATTTTTGTCGAATTCGACACCATCTCTAAAATCGAGAATTGGCCCCCAGTATTGCAGTGCTATCGGAGAGCCTCGCGTCCGTTCTAACTGCAACATGGACTTCTCCTTTGTTTACCATCAAGCTGAGGCGTGCCAATACACATTGTCACTAAAAAAAAAAAAGTTGGCACTTATTAGTTGAGTTCTGTTCTTTCTAAGACGAACTTTTTAACCGACTTAAAAAAAAGAAGGAGGTTCTCAATTCGACATATATATATTTATGTTTGTTCGCCAATTACTTCACCATTTATGACCCGCTTTCGATAATTCTTTTTTAGTTGGAAAGTAGATAGTCCCGGATAGATACCATGATAAGTATATCAGGATCTGATGATGGGGTCCTGGAAAAATTGAGGGCAACACTCATATTTTAAAGACACACGTAATGTTTTTGTATGATCTTTTTTCAAAACTGCACCAGTATTTACGACGGATTGTATTAATTTTTTGGCTCTGCTGATGATGGAAGGTCAACTCCTCAACGGTAAGGAGTTAAAGGATAACTCTTTCAACACTGTACTCACCATCAGTTTGTTAGTTATTTGGAGGGGGTGGACGGGGAAGATAGGGGGAGGGGGCTGCCAAAAAATGAGAACCCTCAAATTTTAAAGGCACACGTAATGGTTTTGTATATTTTTTCAAAACTGCACGAGTATTTACGACTGATTGTATTAATTTTATGGCTAAGCTGTGATCGAAGGTCAACTCCTCACCGGTAAGGAGTCAAAGGATAACTCTGAGTATAGTATTGGGCGCCGACTTCGGTAACACCTTTTCTTGAGTGTACTGTTATAAAATGTTATTTGAAGTATAAATATTATTTAACACTTTTTAGTTCGTGGTTTTTCATCATCATCATCATCATCATCAGCCTATTGCAGTCCACTGCTGGACGTAGACCTCTTCAATTGTTCGCCACTGTGATCTATCCATGGCTTCTCGCATCCAGCTCTTGCCAGCCATCCTGCGCAGATCGTCCCCCCACCTAGCCAGAGGGCGCCCTACATTACGTTTGCCAAGACGCCGTCTCCACTCCAGAACTCGTTTACCCCATCGGTTGTCGGTTCTGCGTGGTTTTTCAAGGCGGTTTTTTTTTCGCAGAAAATTTTTTACTCAATAATTATGGGTACCTGAACGCGGTTATGGATCCCGGAATTTTGGTTACGGCTAGTTTCCCAATTGACAAGATGATGGTCATGATAGTTTCCCCTGGAGCATCATGACCAAAAGGAAAACCTAATGCTCTAGGACAGGGATGGATGGATGCTAGAATCTCCGAAGTTACAGTGCACAGTGAAAGACATTGTGACGCTGATGAAATGAATCTTTCGTGAGTAGCAGTGCAAGTGAGGAGGAGGATAGGGGAGGTACAAAAGATCCACTCCACTGGTGTCGCGGGTGTCCATGGGCGGCGGCAATTGCTTACCATCAGGTGATCCGTATGTTCGTCTGCCTACCTATTACATAAAAAAAGAGATCCCTTAGGGTCAACGTGCCCCATGAAAATGTCACCTAACAGATAAAATAAGATACGGTGCACTCTCATTCAGTATAGGTTTCCAGTGTCAGTCTCCAATAAAAAGGCCGAAAGCCTCATATCTCAGGTACAGCCCGTGTACACCCTGGTGGCCTACAAAGAACCAGACGTAACGACCGAATCGGAGTACCCCTCCCTTTCCCACGCGGTGTATTTCCTATCTCTGGACGCGACAGGCATATTCTCGTTCGTTAAGGGGTTCATTGTAAGCCACCTGTTGTAGTTCCACAAATGCGCAGTAAAAGTTTACGATACAATCGCAAGCGCAAAATGAGATTGAAGTCTAAAATTGATGTAATCTTGAGGTTAGTGGATACGGGGGCTTAGTCTTCATCTGAGGGTGTAATTCCCAGTTGCGTCTAAACCTGTCGCTTCGGAGCCCGGGGTATTCCTGGATTCGGGAAGTCTGGTAAATACAATGAAGTGACTGCCGTCTGACGTGAACCCTTAGACAGGGGAACCAGATCAAGTAACTAGGTCATGGTTATTACACGTTCAGAATCATTATCTCAAATATTGTGGGTATTTACAATTTTGAGAAACTATCCGAGACGTGCAGGTTTCCTCACGACGTGCAGGTTCCCTCACCGCCGAGCTATTGAGAGAAATTTGCAAAGTTTCCGCCGCGCTATTGTGGAAAAATGCAAGGTTTTTTTACTTCACCCATTTTTAGTCCTTCCTGCTAAAGAGTAACAGCGCTTTCGATCTCTCACTATTGACTCAGCTTATGGCCAGCGAGGACACCCACCTTTGGGCCTGCTCCGGTAAGGGTACCGGATGAGTGAGGGCACTCATTCGACGAAACGTAGCGCAAGAGCTACTAACCGCCGGTTCTTTATGGGGAATCGTCTTTGGTCGAGCTGGCCCATTTATACCCTAGCTTGGCTGTCCCATTTCACTAAATATCATACATTCGTACTTCGCTAAATAAGCTTCACTTTTAAAATCATTCTTTCGATTTGATGAGGTATTACCACAGTTATTACTTCTTTAAAATACTTAATATTTGTCTGTCAGTATTTAATTATTTATCTAGTACATATTAGAAATAATATTAGACAATTACTAGGATAGTTGAATACATAGTTATCCTCCACAGTTGACTATGTGACATCTTTAAACAAACAGAACTTACCTATAACATATTCATCAAACATGTTTAATATGTTACATACGACGCAGTTAGACGTATAATCTGCTTCATGTTGCTGTATGGTGTACGACAAGGACGGAAACGACTATATTCTCGCAACTTAGTTAAATATTCTAGTACTTAAACATATAATTTGTATCAAACAGAAGGCCGTTCCTAAACTGTTACATCGATAAATCGATGCGAGAAATGTCAATATACGTAAACTGAATTTAATTTCAAACGGACTTTGTTTATCGTATCGTGATCGTATCGGAAATAATGAAATCCGCAGGAGAACTAAGGTCACAGACATAGCCCAAAGGATTGCATGCCTCGAATTTGCAATGGGCAGGGCATATAGGGAGGAGAAAAGACGGCCGTTGGGGCGGTGCGGTCCTCGAATGGAGGCCACGTACAGGAATTCGTAGCCGTGGCAGGCCCCCCACAAGGTGAAACGACGATCTGGTGAAGGTCGCGGGTATCACACAGGACTGATCTGTGTGGGGAACATTGGGGGAGGCCTATGACCAGCAGTGGACGTCTATTGGCTGAAATGATGATGATAGTTTAGCGGTACCTACTAGTAAATAGACCTTTCACGGGCAAGCATGGCTCACCTTAGATCTCATCTTCACTTAACATCAGGTGAGATTAATGTCAAAGTCTTCTCTGTCGTAACATAAAAAAAGTATATTGTAAACCCCACCGGCAATGCATCAGCGACCTCTCCGATCTCGTAGATGCTCATGGGCGGCCATGATTACTGACCATCAGGTTGCCCGCTTGCTCGATTGTCGCCTCTAGCATTAAATGACGACCCGTTTGGAACGGTGGTAGTGAACGCTGCCCTTTTTAGTCCAAGGGTTGCGAGTTCGATCCTCGCACAGTACAAACATTTGTGTGCATGATCATGTCTGTTTGTGTTGGGCTGTGGTGTTTTCTATGTATTTACAAAAGAAATGTATCTATTGGTATTATATGTATATATTTGTAATCCCACTATTGATTCTGATATCCGTAACACAGGTGCTTGAGCTACCACCGTCCTATCTCGAAGTCAGATCAATGTATGTGATGTTGTGAGATATTTATTTATAACATACATTTTCAAAATTTCTAAAGTACGTGATAAAAATCCTTTTAAACTGAATAAAAGGATTGTTTAATAAGTATAACTGTTAGATCAGAGACTTCAAATTTGCTAGTAGTAACATTGATTCATTTTGATGTAAAGAAATTCTTAAGGCGAAAATTTACCTTAAGATGACGAACATTTATATTCTCTGTACCGACATATCCTGCAATACGTAATTTTTTGTTTTCATACTTTGAGTGCAATTCATTCATTCATTATACAGCTTTAAGATACAATGCAATATACTCGTATAATTGTTGCGTTAATTATAGTCTCATTGTGAAACCAAATGAAAAAATTGTATGAAATGTTTTGTTATCGCGAGTAGTGGGTCAGTTTATTGCTCTCGATAAGTTATCAAGTAGAAAGATCCGTAAAAGTGAACTTTGACCCTTTGACTGAATCAGCAATAGTACAAAGTAGAGTTATACAGATGAGAGAAATCAATTAACATTTTATGTTGTATTATAGTGTTAGCTAAACCATGCTAAGTATACCCATGCAACTAATATGTATTGTACATGGCACACTCATTTTATATGACCCTTTAAGAAGTCATTAAGGTGACGGGTAAGGCACACTAGCGACGCCAATCGATTTTAATTTTCAGCTACTAAACCGGATCTTCGTGGTTACAACCTCTCGGCAAACACCTATCATCATCATCAGCCCATTTAAGTCCCCACTGCTGGGGCACGGGCCTCCCTCAATCACATGAGGGGTAATTGCCATACTCACCACGCTTGGCAGACGGGTTGGCGAGGGTTTTGATATAAATGCAGAGTTTTCCTTCTCTGGGTGCTGATGATCATGCCAGCAGCTTTACCTTAGTCGGCTTTTACGACACCTTGGTAAGAGTGAGGGTGGCCTATTCTACTCTGCCGGGGACCACACGATACTATTTATTTAATACTAATACTTTAACATCAACCGCCTAATCTGGGGTAATTTTACAATTATACTCGTCACGCACGTCCAATGGACATACGGAGCCACAGTGATCTGTGTACGGAGCGAAGGCCTTGACTCATTCAAGCACTACATCTCTGTCCACCCGGCCCTGCTTGTGAATAGAAATCGATACATTGTGTACCTACCGGCACAGTGTAATCATTACCGGTGGCTCGAAATATGTAGGTCCTGTGGTCAGCACCCTTTTCAAAACCTTTGGGGTTAATTTTTTTTACCACCAGGTGTAATGTTTAGGGTGCCGTAGCCAAATGTCAAAAAACGAAACCCTTATAGATTCGTAATGTCTGTCTGTCCGTCTGTCACAGCCACTTTTTTCCAAAACTAACCTCCCTTTTCCCTCTATCTTCTATAATAGAGGAATTTTAAAACTAATATATATATATATATATATATATGATATACATTGCTATGACAACTAACAACGAATTGGTTTGAACTAGATCTAGTAAATAGTTTTACTTTAATTTTATTACGTAATGGTTATAACATAACGTTTTACCGTAAACCGCAGTTTACCTTCCTTAAATCTTACTTGCTGCTACGGAACCCTTCATGAGCGTGTCCGACTCACACTTAACCAGTTTTTTTTTTGTTTCACTAACGCTTGGCCACAATATCCACTAATGGAGAATGACGATGAGGTCCATGATGTTACACGTTTGCTTAGCTAAGAAGATGCCTGTTCAATCTTTCTTTACAGTAAGTACGGGTAAACAAATAAGAAAAACCGCCAAGTGCGAGTCGGACTCGCCCATATGAAAGGTTCCATAGCAGCAAGTAAGATATAAGGAAGGTAAATGGCGGTTTACGGTTTATAACGTATTAAAAAAAGAACTCCTTACTAGATCTAGACCAAACCAATTTTCTCTGTTAGTTTTCATGGTTATGTAGGTACATCATATTTTTTTTTTAGTTTTATAATTAATTTATATAAGTTAGAGGGAGGGGGGGGGGGACGGGGGGACGACACAATTTACCACTTTGGGAGCATCTCTTGCGCAAAGTAATGTGTTTAGAAAATGTTAAAATGTTAAAAACTTCAACATCATTTTTAAAGACCTATCCATAGACACCCCACACGTATAGGTTTAATGAAAAAAAAAATGAGTTTCAGTTTCAAGTATGGAGACCCGACCCAATTTATTTTTTTCAATTTTGATGTAATAATCGTAATGCGGTTAACAAAATACATTTATTTACCAAGTTTCAATAATATAGTTCTTATAGTATCGGACGAACATGAATCGATCGAATCGAATCTATAAGGGATCCGTTTCTTGCCATTTCGCTACGGAACCCTAAGAATAATAATTCTTAGGGTTCCATAGCGAAATGGCATATATGTCGATACAAAAAAAAAGAAATGTATATATGTATTGTGATTCTACCACCAGAATTGGAAAGTTGATTCTGACGAGAAGATTAATTAAACTCACACGGGATTTTGTTACAAAACTTATCAGGTACGAGTAACAGTTTTTTTTAAATTTGGAATGGCAAAAATTAGGACTAATGCTGCCTTCTTAGGATGTGTCCTTTAGCATGCATAGTTCTTGTGCGCAATACGCAATACAGCAATGCACTGACATTGTCTGTTACTGGACGTGTACTATGTTGTAGCGAGGTACTTTATCAAGACTAGGTGCCGACGGAATGGGTAATACGACGGACAGTTTAATTAATAGATTACTCAGGTGACCTGTGCATAGCTAAGCATGGGGACATCTATCGTGGAGCTTTCGAGTTGTCAGTGTTTTCTATTACGCCTAATTTGTGGTAATGTTAATTATAAATTAAACTTTGACTTGTTATGTTTTTTTATTTTTTTTATGCTAGAGGCGACAAACGAGCCAGCGGGTCACCTGATGGAACGTAATCAACGCCGCCCATGAACATCCGCGAAATCAGAGAGATCGCTACACAGTGTTTCCCGAAGCCTCAAAATCGGAACATCCTCTTTTTTTTAAAGCATTGGAAAGCATTTACTATTACAAATGCTTCCGCTTAGTTACTGAGTTATATTTTTTGGAAATTGGATAATTTTTGAACCCGGTAAACCGAAATTTATTTTTTATTTAAAAAAGGTACGTGCTAGAAAACTATAAATTTTAAAAACATTTTTAAACTCATAGAGGGTGTATTTACGACAAAATAAAATATTTTCGTTTTTTTTCGTTAATTTTTTTCTCTAAAGGCACATTTTCTTTATAATTAGAAATAAAGCTCAAAACATAAACTAAACGCACAAAAAAAAAACAGATGCGCATCTTGTGGAAGTTCATTTTTAAAAAATACCGGTTTTTGACTACCTAGGGTTGTCACCGAACTACTCCAGCAAATGTAGCGGTACCATAATGTATCGGTAATATATGTTACTTCAAAATAAGTACGAGGTATTTTTTATCTATTATCCCGACTTTCTTTTTACCTTCGGGAAAATGATAGGTACTTAATACTTCCCAGTGTATGTTACCTCTTGATGTTGATTTTAAAGTGCAAGGTTGTTCAGAACAATTTATTGAGTCATTAAATACTCCTTACCACAATCCATAAAAAGAAGTAAGAATAAGCATTTTAAAACAGTCAATGTGAAATTGTCAATACGTTGATCACTTAACATTGATTCATCCATGTTATGAAAAACATTGAAAAATACCGGTAAAATAAAATGGTGTTTTGTGACAACCCTAAACAAAAACAATAAAAAAATATTTTTCTCCTAACTTCCATGAGATGCGCATCTGGTTTTTTTATGCGGTTAGTTTATGTTTTGAGCTATATATCTAATTTAAAAGAAAATGCGAAACCTTGTAATTTTAAAGAAAAAAATTAAGGTATAAAAACGAAAATATTGAATATTATCATAAATAACACCCTCTATAAGTTTGAAATATATTTAAAATGATGTAGTTTGAAGTCCCCTAAATATTTCAAAAGCAAATAATTTTCTAGCACCTACCCTTTTTTAATAAAAAATAAATTTCCATTTACCGGTGTTAAAAAATATCCAATTTCAAAAAATATTACTCGGTAACTAAGCGGAATTGAAACACGGCAGTTCCTGCCTTTCATTTATAATACTAAGGTCTTTCTAATGCTCAAAAAACAGGGGGATGTCAGATTTTGAGGCTTCAGGAAACACTGTGCGCTTGTGTGATGCCGGCTTTTTAAAAAAAGAATACGCTCTTCTTTTGAAGGGCCGAACCTTATTTTCCTTAGACTCAAAATCAAAATCAAATCAAATAATTCTTTATTTGCATAGGCTTGTACACAGCACTTACAAATCGTCATACATTTGAATGACTTAAAATTATTTATAAGTACTTATGTATAATTTACATGTTAATACATATATATGTTGATACATAAAATATACTAAAGAAATAAATAAACATAATGCGATTCTACCACCGGCTCGGAAAGTTGTTTCTGGTCGAGAAGATCCGGCAAGAAACTCGCCAGTTACTCTTTTTAATCGCCAACTTTTTTACAATGGTTTATTATCCTCAAACCAAGTCATACAGTCTAATGCAACACAAAATAGAATGAAGCAAATTAAAAGCTAAATATGAGGTAAACCGAAGCGGACCAGTCCCCAAACTATTCTGTTTGTCAGGGTAATCTGTCTCAAATGAAGCTATTAAACAAGTGGGCAGACAACTTCCACTCTATTACATAACACGATCTAAAGTTATGACCGTACTAAAGCTCATGCCATGCCGTTCCAACACGCAATGTTAAAAGGAGCAGTAGGCCTATTCTCGACCACTCGACATTGAAGTCGAGCAAGAGATTCATATTCATATTCATATTCATTTATTCACATAAAATTCATAACATCACTGTACATAATACAATAAGTATAGTAAAAAAGGCAGATGACAGAGCCATGCTACAAATTACCTTTTCAAGGCACTTGTGAAAAAGGTTCAATTACATTACATTACATTACATTGATTGAAATAGATAAAATAGCATTAAAGATTACATTCATATACATTAAATAAATTCATTTATGTCAATAAAAATAAAATAAACATCAACTAAAATTTATCGTCAAAAAATTCCTTCATGTCATAATAACTTTGTACGGATTTGTACGGATGAATGTATAAATCTCTAAATTAGATTTCAATTGCACTAGAATCGTCTCTATGAAACGAGTTTTGTTCCGGAACTGTTCTTAGATCGCAATTGGTAATAGGGAGGTTTAAGTCAGTCAAAGTCAGACTCAATAAAACGTCGGTTCATCATCATCATCATGCCCATTTAAGTCCCCACTGCTGGGGCACGGGCCTCCCTCAATCGCATGAGGGGTAATTGCCATACTCACCACGCATGGCAGACGGGTTGGCGAGGGTGTTGATATAAATGCAGAGTTTTCCTTCTCTGGGTGCTGATGATCATGTCAGCAGCTTTACCTTAGTCGCCTTTTACGACACCTCGGTAAGAGTGAGGGTGGCCTATTCTACTCTGCTGGGGACCACACGGCCAATTGCTATGAAAACGTCGGTTGCGTATTATCACCCTATAGATTTTAACGAAATCAAAATCTCATTTAAGTCCAAATCAGGTTTTTCACGTAACTAGCTTACTTGGCAAACAAATAAATAAAACGCTAGCAATTAAGTGATCCTATAGTCCATTCAGTATGTGAAGGTGAATAGGGCAGTTCAAGCGTTTCATATCATGCATCCATCTTTCTACAAATAAAATTATTAAGTTGTAAAAATCATTATGTTTCTGGTGTTCTTGTTCCTGCAAAATAACAATTATTAAACTTTCTCAATTAATAGTATAATATAATAATTCATTTATTTCAGGCAACAAGATACATTCAAAAATATTTCATTAGCCCATATAATAAATACCTTACAGTTTAACATACATACATACATAAAAATTCTGCGAAAAAAAACCGCCTTCAAAAACCACGTACTTAAAAGTGTAAAATAATATTTTTATCACTTTATACGCTTCAAATAGGTAACATTTTATAACAGTACACTCGAGAAAAGGTTTTGCCGAAGTCGGCGCCTAATTGCTATGAAAACCAATGTTTTCAAAAACAAAAGAAAAGTATTATATGTATATATTTGTAATCCCACTGTTGATTCTGATATCCGTAACACAGGTGCTTGAGCTACCTAACTCGGAGTCAGATCAATGTATGTGATGTTGTGAAATATTTATTATTATTATTATTAATTAAAAATTAAAATAGCGTAGTATTAATATACTGATTTAAAATCTTCGAATTGCATGAGCCGAAATTGGTAGTTTATTAGCAGGTGTACAGATAGAAACAAATCAACATACCACTATGTTACGTGAAATTCGATGAATATATTAGGAACCACCGGATTGACCAGATCAGATCGATTATTATACCGGAAATGTCAAGGTCGTCGTAGTGTATGTTTTTGTTAAGTTTCTATTTTCAAATACCTACAGGAAATATGTATTTAAAGTTTTATCAGTTACGTATACAGAGTGTATCTATGAACATTTACATCCATTTAACCACGTGTTCTACTGATCAACATTTGTTATACGACTTTTCGACATCGACTCCTTATACAAAATGACCAAGTCACGTGACCGACTTTGTATAATAATAAAATATTGTTAATTTATAAGTACAATTAAATTCTATTTATACTAAACTAAGAACATGTATACATTGATCTGACTTCTAGATATGTAGCTCAAGCACCTGTGTTACGGATATTATTGGATATTATTAGACATGTTCATGCACACAAGGTTCTCTAGGTTGGCGCAGCAACCCAAAGTGAGCCTTGGCCTCCGACAATAAGAGCCTCAATCTAAGTCGGTCCTGCGCCACCTCCCACCTATCAAATAAATCAAAAGTATAATTATAAATAGTAAACTAGTTTATGTTATTTCCAAACCGGCACCACTTTGAGATATTCAGCCTTCATCTTCTTAAAATGCCGGCAACGTGTCCGTATGCACGGCATCACGTGTAGATGTCCTTGTTGGACTTTGGACCGTTCTTATGTCTAAAACACAAGTGCTATTTTTCACTGCGGGGGGTAACTCGACCTGACTCCCTCTGTACATCTTCTGGTGTACTGGATGTCCATGGATGGCAGTGATCACTTACATAAGCCGACACTTCTGCCCGTTTGCCTCCGTCCTCGCTTTGGTGCCCGTGGTACGCTTGGACCATTGGAGCATGATCCAGGATTTTGTGTGTCTTCGCAACCCTTTAACAGGGAAACCTGACCACCTAAACAATGATTACAACACTCTTCTGAATAGATGCTTCGGATATGGAAGACAAACGTTCTCAACCACTGAGCTACCATCGTTCATACTGTCTAATATCACAGATAGTATGACGTGTTATTAAGCTATTTTATAAATCTTAGGAAAGTCACCAATCTTTCGATCCGCACAGTCATCCTAATGAAAATATTCGGTTTGAGGCATAATAGTGCCTTTCCACCACAGATGTGCTACGCAGCTATGCTACGAAAATATGTGACCGTTTCATCCAATACTAAGCTATGCTATAAAACTGTGCGAGGAAGATGCGCTATGGAGATGCGCAGCCGCGAGGCAGCTATGCGAGGAAGGTGCGCTATGAAGATGCGCAGCCGCGCGGCAACTGTGCGAGGAATATGCGACGCTAGCCTTCTGATCCGTAGCACGCATCCGTAGCACGCATCTGTAGCACGCATCCGTAGCACGCATCCGTAGCACGCATCCGTAGCACACAACCATAGCACGCATCCAGGGCACGCATCTTTCCATACAAAAGTAATAGCTTAGATGAACCCGTTTCCACCATTGCTATGATATGTGGACAAATGATGTTGGTTGGTTATACTCCGTAAAATATAGCTTGATTAAAATTACAGCTGTCACTTGACTTTAATTTCAGTGAAAATAAGCTTATCATTTTACCAAGATTCATTCCATAGATTGTTATTACTAAAGACCTAAATTTTATGAGCCAAAAAATGAGACACTAAAAAGCTTGAAAAAATATTTTTTCGGCGAAAAAAACCGCCTTCAAAAACCACGAACTAAAAAGTGTAAAATAATATTTTTAACACTTTATACACTTCAAATAACATTTTATAACAGTACACTCGAGAAAAGGTTTTATAGAAGTCGGCGCCTAGTACCTGTTGAATAATTGAATGTTGTATTAAATTACAAGATAGTATTGGGCGCCGACTTCGGTAACACCTTTACCAATATTATTTTATATTTTTTAGTTCGTGGTTTTTGAAGGCGGTTTTTTTCGCAGAATTTTTTTTACACACTATTGACGCATCCTAGCACATCATTGGTGGAAAGAGACCCTTATAGAGCCATTTGATGTTCCAAAATGAATGATAGATGTCGTGATAGGCAATTAGGCAGGGACTGCGACCCTAATAATAATCGGTGACGTAGTGACCCGCTTCCTTTGGGTAGGTGGGTAATGGAACTAATAGTGATGATGATAACTCATAGTGCTATTGTGGTTATATACACTCCTTTGCAAAAAAAACGGGCATCTTAGCAAATAATCAATTTTGTAGTTATCATTACGTTGTTTGGTGATTTTAGGTAGTGATACCTTTATGGTTTCGTAAATTAATCACCAAAGAATCGTTTTGTGAAATCTAGCGTAACTTTTTGACTGGATTGCTAAGAAAAATGTAATAATTCAAAGTAGGGGTAGTTCACCTACCCTGTAAGTAAAAAATTAAAAACGTTTTAAAAAAAGTTTTACTTGAAAACGTTGAATAGGTTAATATGGTGTGTGATCCCCTCTTTCTGAAATGACAGCTTGCATTAGCCTTATGGTTTCCTGCGGAATACATTTCTACTCCGCCGTGATCGCATTCTTTAGCTCTGTTATGGTTTGCGGAGCCGGCTGCACTGATCACACCCGTCGCTTGAGAAGGTCCCAAACATGCTCAATAGGATTGAGGTCGGGACTTCGAGCTGACGAATCCAAACGACGGATTCCGATAGCGATGTGCATTTAATGTGCCGTTTTCGGGAAAGACTAACTCTGTACGACCCAAAACATAACAGAGCCGTAAGGCGTTATTTCTTTAAAGCAGACCTCTGCATAACGCTCCCCTGGTCTTCGCAGCACTCGCCGACGTCGATCTTCACCACAAAGTGATATCCTGGCTTCATCAGAGAACAATACCCTATCCCAATCCTCTTGAGACCATGATAGTCATCAAAATGTTATTATCTGGGTCATGTCATAAGTAGGTTTGTTTAGTAAGTTTACATTATTTACTTTCGCGTAAGATTAGGTGATTTGTAATTTATTGATAGAGAATTGAAATTGAAATATTATGTTTGTTTATTTAAGAATTATTTGTTAATTTTTTAAACTTTTGGTTTTTGCCTGAGATACAGGGTTTCCCTAGTTCAGGCACCAAAACTGAAAATTGCACACTAACTATAAGTAGATTTTAAGTAATAATTTGTTCTTATGATATTTCGATAAAGTTATTATTATTTATTTATTTACACACAATTTTAAGCAAAGTGAAGTCTGGCAACACAGTGCTCACGGTGTGTAATTTTGGACCGTGTGCGGGGCGACGACTATGTAAGTTGGTAGCTAGAAGCCTCCTCCTGACCGTCCATAGACTAACTTGCACATTTCTAACGTCTTCGAGGTAGTTCTTGAGTTCCACATACGAAGATTTGCGATTTTTCAAAGCTTGACTCACCAGAAAACGATCATGTCTTGGCTCAGTGGATGACTTTGTTCTAGATTCAGGCCTTCTTTTCTTGGAACCCGTCTTTTGATAGCGCTGCCAGGTTCCTTGGACTGTTGAACGACTTACAATCAGGCTTTGAGCCACAAAACAAGCAGCGTAATAATTTTGCTGGCTCTTACAATTTTATCTGCCATCATCCAGACTACTAAGCATTAAAAGCAATAATTTTAAATGTCTATAAAAGCAGCTAATTCAACGAAACCAATGAAAATAGCCTAAAACTTATTCAAAGACAATAGCAACTTTCGTTGACTCCCGCCAGAAATTGTACAAAAAATTGGTATTCTTTTTAAAATAAGATCAGTCATAAATTTGAATTTCGAATGTACATTTTTAGCATCAAGACACATTAACGACCGGCCAGTAATATATTAAGAAGACTTAAATCCCCTTTTGTTACCATATTGTTTTCAGGAGAGAAAAAAAATCAAAATAGCCCGTTTTTTTTGCAAAATATTATGTCGCAGGCATTTTGAAGATTACGTCACGTTCAATATAAATAACTACGTTCCAAACTAACCTAAAATCGTTCAATAGAATAGAATAAGCATTTATTTGGTAAATACATCACATTTTTTTGCAGAAAAGAGAAAAAGACACTTTCCGTGATATGCTACCAAAATGGTTGCCACTCAGCAGTATGTCACGGCGGTGGAACGCCATTACGCTGGTATTCTGTCGGAACCATTGGGGTAGAGAGTGTCACCAGACAACATTAATAAAAATACCTAGGATATACATAGATATAACACGGTTAAAAAGAAGGCCTACGCAGAGTAGAATGGGCCATCCTCACTCTTACCGAGGTGTCTTAAAAGGCGACTAAAGTAAAGCTGCTGGCATGATCATCAGCACCCAGAGAAGGAAAACTGCATTTATATCAAAACCCTCGCCAACCCGTCTGCCAAGCGTGATGAGTATGGCAATTACCCCTCATGTGATTAAGGGAGGCCCGTGCCCCAGCAGTAGGGACTTAAATGGGCTGATGATGAAAAAGAAGGAAAAAATACAATGAAAAGAATAAAACAAAATCCGCTCTAAATAAGAAACAATTTGTTTATAACAATTGAACGAGTTGTAATTTTTTGGAGTTGGTGTCTGGAAGTTACGGTCTTGTATTCCGTGCCACGAAAATCACGTAATGCCGTTGGTCCTACGTCCGATCCCTCTCCGGTCGTGTCACACCGGTGTCGCATCTAATTATTAGGGTAAGGGATTAGAGAGTGCACTTATGTTTGCGCAGACACTTGAACACTGCAATATATCCTGCGTACATGACAGATCGTTGAAATTGGCCGTTGTATCCGAAATCGGTTGGGATTATTATGTGCTATTTTGACACAGCAAATATAGCATGACGTACAGTTCCTCCTTGGAGATTGCGACTCTCTAGAGAGTACTGTGCGACCTCTTTATCACAGCAAACAGTGTGACAGTGAAGAGAAATCTTGTTGCGATTACAACGTACATGTAAAAATTGCGTGAGCTGGCTGTGCTCCTTGGAGAGTGCGACCCTCTTGGGAGTTCTGTGTGACCTCTTTATCACAGTATATAGAGTTACAGTGAAGAAAAGAATTAAGGTATGACTACAAAACAATTCTATATTATGTCAGCGTGCGGTGGCAGACTTCTGGAATGTTGTTTTGTGTTCATGTTCACAGTAGCTGACGTAGAGTTCTGTACTGCAGGTAGTTACTACTGTTGTGACCAAAAATCATTTTCCATTGTCTTACGTAGGATCGCAAAAATACTCAAAGATAAGTTACGTTCGAATGCGTTTCGAATTTTTTTAGGCCAAAGCTTGCCACAAATGATGGAAAGTGACGATGTAACGCATTTTATTATTTTATGTTTATTTTATGGTTTATTCAAAATCTAACAGCTTTTAATAATATTTTAACAATAACTTAAATATAATATTTATAGCAAATAACGGATTTTACATATTCTTACAAATATTTGAAAACAACAATGACAATCAGAGGAAGACGATGCACACAAAAATTGAAATCTACATATTAATTAAATAAAAATATATATATATGGTAGATATATTTGTATACTACTTCTATGGCAATGTAACCGCACGCAACGTTTAACATTTTTACTTAAAATATAAATGTTAAAACCAATCAAACGTATATTTCTTTTCTTCTGCACATTCTTGTAATAAATACTACAGGTGGAAGGGGTCGGCCTATTCTTATTTATTTTTATTCATAGAGACGAGGGCGGAACCAAGAAAAATTGTCACTTATGTGTGACAATTTTACTAGTATTTGGTGGCAATAGGAATAGAGCTGTTGCGCGTTTTTAGTGATAGTCGTCATACTGCTATTATTTTTTCTGTGTCTTTAACTGGGTGACGTTGGGTGATGAATAATTTAAGGGTTCTTCATATTTTAGTGCGATTGCCACTGCCATCACTATTGTTCGGCGGGAAAAGACTAGGAATAAATGCGTGTTTACTCGTTTTTAAATGTAAATTGGTTAATGTTCCGGTTTATATCTTTCTCGAGCACTTATACTTTATTCGAGCTGTTAATGTTGAGCGCTCGTTTATTTTTAACTCTCAACGCTCAGATTGTGTAGTAAACTTTTAGAGAATATACCATAAAGTAACTCAGAGCTAGTAAACTTTATATTAGTGCTTTATGCTTTTGTACATAAATATAAAACAAGGCTCTAGCCTCCTATTGATCTGCATGTGATTACAGGAACATACGAGTACATTTGAAATTCGAATATTTTCTCCCATTTTTAAACTCGACTCCTTTTACTGAAACTAGATGTTCTCTTTATGGTCTGGGCAGCCAGTAGACGTCTAATTACCTCGTCGAGTTAAGGTGACGGGTAGGGCACACTAGCGACGCCAATCGATTTTAATTTTTAGCTACTAAACCTGATCTATTTAAACAATTTCGGGGTTACAACCTCTCGGCAGACACTTATACTATGCACAAATGTTGGGTCCGTTTTTAAACGCGAAAAATTGATTCCGCTTTTGGCGTGAATTAATTTTTCGCGTAAGCGTTGGACCCAACATTTTTGTATCAGGTACCAGTCTCTTACTCATGAGATTCAGATACCTACCTTGAATTAAATCATATTATTGAATTGATTGTGTACGTTTGTTGTCCATGTGGGAGAAAATAAAGAAATAAATAAAATATTGATAAATATCCTATCCCAGTGACTACATTCCTCAAACACTAAAACTGCCCTATATTCGGCCCCAACAGAATGGAAGTAGGCGTCCGGCTGCTAGGCATAGTGCTGCGGATCCTGAACTTGCTGCTGGCGCCGCTGTTCTGGGCGCGCGCGCACAGGCGCCGGCCGCTGCCGCGCCCGCCGCGGCCGCTGCTCCTGCGCAGCGCAAAGCAACACGCCGACGCCATCCGGAACGGTGAGGTGAGTTGTCATCAACATCGACGTGGGGTACAATGGAAAAAAACGCACCGTTGCAGTTATTGTAACAACGCTTTCAAGCGATGAGTATTTAAGGCGACGGTTTGATTTAAATTGTTAGTAACTAAATTGTTAGTAACTAAACCGGATATCTTTTTGACAATTTTGAAGCTCCAGCCTCTCACACTATTTATTAGATCATCATCATCATCATCTGCCCATTTAAGTCCCCACTGCTGGGGCATGGGCCTCCCTCAATCACATGAGGGGTAATTGCCATACTCACCACGCTTGGCAGACGGGTTGGCGAGGGTTTTGATATAAATGCAGAGTTTTCCTTCTCTGGGTGCTGATGATCATGCCAGCAGATTTACCTTAGTCGCCTTTTACGACACCTCGGTAAGAGTGAGGGTGGCCTATTCTACTCTGCCGGGGACCACACGGCCAATTTATGGCCAATATATATTTATTAGATACTTATAACTTTTTGATCGATTCTTGCACTCGAAAAATGATTTTACCTAATTGTCCGCTTTTGGCGTTAATCCACTTTTCGAGTGCAAATTGAGACCATTAATTATGCACTACAATAATTAAATAAATAGTTTATGTGCTTGCTGATGGGCTGAAGCCCCGATTTTGTTGTCAAGTAGATCCGGCTTAGTAACTAACAATTTAAATCAATTGGCGTTGCTAGTGTGTCATACCCGTCGCCGGAAAAATGTGCATTTTTAGTGCACATATTTATTCACACCGTTGAAAATAATAATAATTATTTTATTTCAGGCCAAGAACTCATAAAAATTGTTATAACAATATTTCTTATGACCTAGTGTTAGTAAATACAGTTTATAAATTTTGTTATTGTATATGGGTCATCACCCACCTTCTTAGATGGGGAGAGTTCCACCGGTCAACAAAGACCTTGAGGATAGTGTTGGTGCTGCCGCGCAAGCGGACGAGTGCTGATGAAGCACAGCGCTTCCTCATGACGGCGGCAAACCCATCGATTCGCGCATCTGCGCGCATTCCGGAAACGCGGCATCGCCAATGCAATCCCAACAGTATCCTCAAAGCATTGTTGTACTGAACACGAAGGTCGCTGTATGCACGCTGGCCATGATTTACCCAATGGCTGCACGTGTAAAAAGTTTGACAGTAGGCCTTTAACAGCGTGAGCTTAACTGATCTAGTGAACGTGCGAACCTTCGAGCCAACATGTTACAGCGCACAGCCAGCGACCTTCGTTCCCTCTCTATGTCCAGGTTGTCTTTGAGAACCTCGGTGATCAAATATCCCAAGTACTTGAAACAGTGATCACGATTTAGAACCGTTCCACAGATGGATATTTCAGGAACCTGTGTATAATATAACAGTTTAGACTTAAAAAGCAACCATTACCTTTTGCTAGAATTATACACAAGCCCATGGCTCTCCGAATAAGCTTCACAAATGGGAAGAAGCCTCCGCAACCCCGCGTCCACGATATAGTTATTGCAATAAGGGTTTTACTAAAAAAAATAGGTATAGGCCTCTCCAAAGTTAGCTACTTACAGCACTCGTGTAGCAAGCCGGGACGTGGCGGTGGTGCTATGGCCAAACATTTGGTTTCCACGTAGCTGTCCGGTTGTCCGGCACCAAAGTCGGCGACTCTCCGGCAGTTGGATATTAAAGGTGTTCTATGTTCGATCTTGCTCGATATTGATAATGCTTGGAATCCACTGGACAAAGCATCTATTCATGCTGAAATCGAAATACCAATGAGGCTTTCGACTATATGCTTGAGAAGGTGCTCGAGTTATTCGGACACGTCACTAGGAAAACAGGGGACAACCTGGAGAAACTGCTTCTGACAGGCAAAGTTGACCGAGAAAAGATCGAGAGGAAGAAGCCCAACGCGATGGTCAGACCAAATCAGTACCATGCTAAACACCTTAGTGTGCGATGCCATTCACGCCGCTGAAGACAGGTCAAACTGGTGAAAAAAAATCCTGGAAAAAGTGTTACGTCGGGGTCACGACCTGAGGGTCCGTGGATGCTCGATCTTAAAACTTGACGACCCGTTTGGAACAGTGGTAGTGAACGCTGCCTCTGGTGCAAGGGTTGCGGGTTTGATCCCCGCACAGTGCAAACATTTGTGTGCATGAACATACCTTAATTTTATTACAGTTATCCATAATAACCGTAATATTTGCTAATTTGTCCGCGCCGATTAATAACAGTCAGTCATGTACCGTTAGAGATGTCCGGATGTCGATAAACTTGTCTGTATATTTGTCGACTCTTGAATTAACTCTACGAGTACATTAACTGAAAGATAGATTTGACGACCCGTTTGGATCAGTGGTAGTGAACGCTGCCTCTGGGGCAAAGCGTTGTGGGTTCGATCACCATACAGTACAAACATTTGTGTGCATGAACATGTCTGTTTGTATTGGTCTTGATGTTTTCTATGTATTATAGGTACATATTTACAAAAGAAAAGTATTATATGTATTTAATGGACAACATTTCAAAATTGCTAAGCTCTGAAACAAAAAATACCATTTCTTTATTTACTTTTCCGCTGCGCGAATATATATTTATTAATTTTATATATTGCTTATTTACTGAGAAAAAAATTAAAAACTAAAAAACGTAAGATGACGTCATCGGACGGCAGAATGTAAAATATTTCTTTGCTTAGCACATTATAGTTTTAAATTTACGAAATGCCAAACTCATGACATGCAACTGTCAAAAAAAAAAAACTTGTCAACGTTGAATGTATGAATGACGTTGACAATGTTGACACTAGTATTATTTACCTTTGACAGTAGTACCTTTTTTTTATTAAAACAATGATAAGCAAAGGAATATCGCTGTATTCAGCCGTCCGATGACGTCATTTGGCGCTTACGTCTATTTAGAATATAAAGAATTTTAATAATTATTTTATGCATGAAAATGGACAAATTTTGAAAAAAGAAAAAATATGGGTCCGTTCATTTTATGTCTATTTTCATATAAAAAAATAATATGGACATGTTAAAAATATGAAATGTTGTCCATTGTAATTCCACTGTTGATTCTGATATCCGTAACACAGGTGCTTGAGCTACCTATCTCGGAGTCAGATCAATGTACCTATGTGATGTTGTGAAATATTTAAAACTGACATATTATTAAATAATTTATTTTAATTATATGTTATTATGCTATTATGGCCGTGTGGTCCCCGGCAGAGTAGAATAGGCCACCCTCACTCTTACCGAGGTGTCGTAAAAGGCGACTAAGGTAAAGCTGCTTGCATGATCATCAGCACCCAGAGAAGGACAACTCTGCATTTATATCAAAACCCTCGCCAACCCGTCTGCCAAGCGTGGTGAGTATGGCAATTACCCCTCATGTGATTGAAGGAGGCCCGTGCCCCAGCACTGGGGACTTAAATGGGCTGACGATGACGATGATAATGATAGGTTATTATGACCCATGAAACAAACAGCTGCAATCAAAACTCACTAGTTGATATCGCAATGGGAGTTAGTCTTTTGGTTACGAAAATTCGCTAGTCACTAGCATCTGCAGGTCCGGTACTAATTGCCAAGCGATATGCCACTTACGCTCCGGGTCGGAACCGTTTACCTACGTGACGCTTTAAGCGGTAGGGCCGACGTCTCGCAGCTGCTAGAGGCATATGTCAAAAATAAAGAAATTAATATTTTAACCGTGGCTTCCCAATTTATACTCGACTGCATTATGTATGTACGTAAGAACTTGCACACTTTTCCAAAAAAGTCCGATAGTCATAGTCTTAACACCAGAAATAAACATAGGCTTGCCGTGCCAGTTCTCAGACTTCATAAAATCGGTTATTTGTTTGTTGGCTTAAGTATTAAGATATTTAATAAGATACCTCAACATGTCATTAACCTATCACTGGATAAATTTAAGTCTCATATTAAAACCTGCCTAATGAAGAAAGGTTACTATGTACAAGACTATTTAAATGATAAGGATTCTTGGTCATGTTAATTGATTAATCTTTTGAGTTGTTATTCATAGTAGTCTATTAACCTTCATAATTGTATTTTTTTCTCTTCTCAATTGAAACTCTGTAACATCATCAATATTTGAAAAGAGTAACTACTGAGTTTCTTGCTGGTGTCTTCTCAGTAGAAATCGACATTCCAACCAGCGGTAGATATTATGTACCTATTTTGACATTCATAAGTGTTCTGTGTGGACCTAAATTGAATAAAGAATTTTTATCTTTATCTTTTATCTTTAAAGAATAAGGAAATGTTTTTACTTGTTTATTTCTCTTGAAAGTGATTTGGTGAATTGTATGAGAAATTAAGTACCTATTTCTAAACCAAATCTATCTTATTATAAATAGCGATCTAAAATTATTACCGTACTAAAGCTCATATCATCCCTTGGCCGTTCCAACAAGCAATTTTAACCCTTAACCAGGAAACTAGACATCATTTATTTCATTGGTTTTTAACCTTATCTCATCTGCACAAAGTTCAAAATCAAAATCGAATGGTCCCGTATGGTTAACTGCCTGGTTAAACGTTAAAAGGTCTGCCACGAATTTTGTTCCAGGACTAACCATAGTTCGTGATTTGTAATAAGGGGGTATACTAAAAGTTTCAAATTGATTTAATTCCTGCAAACGTTGTATTATATTGGTGAGTGGGTAGATATTAAAATGGTGTTTTTATGAGGTGGCAAAAGAGCAGAAGGTTCACCTGGTGGTACGCGATTGCGTACACCCACAGCTATCCGAACTCCAGTGCAGTTGTAAGTGTCAACTGCCAACCTTTTCCCCTTCCCCCCGAATTAGGACTCTGGTACCATCACACACTCGGCAAAACAGCGTAACCGTTGCTTCACGCCAAATTTCTGTGAGACCGTGTATTCACTTCGATCGATCTGATTTCGATCTGTGGTTCTTCCACGGTTTAGAACAAAGTTGACCAACTTTTCAAACGACGGTGATCGTATTTTAACAATACAAATTAGTGGTTAAAGCACGGTTATATGTGATTACTGTTGTTTTAGTTGCAGAAGAGGGCCATCCGTGCCATCTACGGTCTTAGATTACGTGACTCACTCAGAGAAGTATTCAAGGAAATCAATATTTTAACCGTATCATCTCAATACATTTTTGATTGTATTATGTTTGTACTTGCACCTTTACTCGCAAAAATCAGATTTTTATAGCTTTAACAAGCGAAATAAACATAGGCTTGCTGTCCCAAATCTAAGACTTCATAAAATTGGGAATTCATTTTGTAGGATTGAGCATTAGAATTTTTAATAAGTTACTTCAAAATATTATTGATTTACCGGTACATAAGTTTAAGTTGCATGTAAAACACTGCCTAATGCAGAAAGGCTACTATAAACTAGATGATTATTTGATTTATCTAAACGATATTGATTATAAGCATTGTATATCATACTGTTTCTGTATTCATAATTTGTAAAAGAAGGAAAATTGTAATTACCATATTATTTGAAAAGAGTAACTACTGAGTTTCTTGCTGATTCTTGTCGGTAGAAATTGATATTCCGAATCAGCGGTAGATTACATAAATATTTGACATTCATAAATTTTCTGTATGGACTTAAATTGAATAAAGACATTTTTGATTTTGATTTTAAAGTTGCTAAACTCGGCCCTTAGTACTAAAGTAGAGAGTACGTTTAACCGGGAACAGCGATAGCAGACAAGACAGCAGCCTTAAGTTTGCGTTAGGAAACTACATGGTAAATGAAGTGAGCCTCGGGTTTCCTCACGCAAACATTAGTTGGTGGCAAATAACAGGCATCGAGATAAAAGCGATGCAACGCCATGATGTCCTGTCGTAAGTACTCGGTCGAAGTTAGGAAATGCAAACTTGCATAAATATTGTACCCCCAGCTTAAGTGCCTAATGCATACTTTAATAATCTTAAGACACAGGTCAAAGGATATTTTATTAAATATTGCACTTACAAATAGGAATGGGATTAAATGAGCTTAAGTACGGTAAAAACTTATGATCACGATTTGTAAGGTCTATGGGCGGCGTCAATCGCTTACCATCAGGCGATCCGTCTGCTCGTCTACCAACTATCACATAAAAAAGGTAGTATAAGATCAATAGGTACCCGCCAATTAAAGATTTGGCAAGATTATTTATGCAGTACTATACTCATCTCGGATGTCTACGAGTGTATTATGTTAATTTCCAACGCTTGCGTCCTCTTGCGTCTGATTTCCGACAATTTCCGTTTTATATTATCATTTATATCCGAAGTTAAAGCTTGATGTGGACGCAAATGTATTTATTTATAGAAATTGGGAAATACTCGTACATGAATTATGCAAACTATTTTATAAGTATGTTGCGGAATTTCAACTTTATATGTCAGTCGTTGTTCTTGAAGCTGAGTGTAAATTATGATTAAGGTGACGGGTAGGGCACACTAGCTACGCCAATCGATTTTAAATTTTAGCTACTAAACCGGATCTATTTTAAACAATTTCGGGGTTACAACCTCTCGGCAAACACTTATACTATTTATTAAATCATCGTCAGCCCATTTTAGTCCCTCCTGCTGGGGCACGGGCCTCTCTCAATCACATGAGGGGTAATTGCCATACTCACCACGCTTGGCAGACGGGTTGGCGAGGGTTTTGATATAAAAGCAGAGTTTTCCTTCTCTGGGTGCTGATGATCATGCCAGCAGCTTTACCTTAGTCGCCTTTTACGACACCTCGGTAAGAGTGAGGGTGGCCTATTCTACTCTGCCGGGGACCACACGGCAAATTTTATTAAATAACCATGCACAAATAGTAGGTCTGATTTTGTACGCGAAAAATTGATTCACGCCAAAAGTCGCTTTTGGCGTGAATCAATTTTTCGAGTATGCGTTGATATGGACCCAACATTTTTCAGCTTAAAAATAAAAAAAACTTTATCTACCTCCTCTTGACGAATCAATAATAATGTAAGACTACAAGTTATATTTTTTTACCACTGGTGGTTTCACTCACCTCACTATGTCAAATAAAGTCGTTCGCTACCACTAAGCCTGACTGGTCTATTGTAGCCCTCTGTGCGTGTAATGCGACGACAAAACAGCGAAAGCGGGTGCCATACAAAATGTATGATAAAAGTCAGCCAAAGCTTGTGGGTCCCCCCAAATACGATCGACTTTAGTTCCTTTTATGCCATTATCCTCAAAAATATATCTCATTCCAGATCACAAGCGAAGAACTAGTCACCGCGTACATAGACCGAGTGAAGGAGGTGAACCCGCTCCTCAATGCCCTGGTAGACGAGCGTTACCGAGCGGCCATCGAAGATGCCCGAGCGGTCGACAGGAGTTTGGCCGAGGCGCGCAGGAGTGGAAAGCTGGCAGAACTGGTGGCAGGGAAACCGTTGCTAGGAGTGCCATTCACTGTGAAGGAGAGCTGTTCTCTAGCTGGTGAGTCTAACATATTTACCTGACTCTTTCCAGAGTATTAGTAGGAACAAGGAGGACCAGAAGTGTTAGGAGTTCCAAAAGCAGGAGACCTTCGTCTCATAGCTCATAGCAGCGCCCGCTCATATAAATCAATCAATGGATTGATCCAAGTCTTACTACTAATTGACTCGTTGTTTTTTTTAATCCTCTCGTTTTTAGTGTAATATAAGTTTAGTATGGTCGCAAAATAGGTGTTCCTATTTTTACTGACTTCAAAAAAGGAGGAGCTGCCGAAGAAATGAGACACTAAAATGAATGAAAAAAAAATACAACGATAAAAAACCACCTTCAAAAACAAAGAACTAGAAAGTGTAAAATAATCCACCTTATTATAAATCGTGATCTAAAGTTATTCCCGTACTAAAGCTCATGTCATCCCGTTCCAACACGCAATGTCAAAAGGGGCTGGCACCAGTTTTGTTCCGGGACTATCTTTAGTTCTCGATTTGTAATAAGAAGGAATATGTTTAACACTTCACAAAACATTTTATAACAAGTACACTCGAGAAAAGGTGTCACTGAAGTCGGCGCTCTATCCCAAGTAATTTCACCCATTGAATGTTGTATTACGAGATTAGTATCTAATATTGTGTTAGTACTGTATCAAGTGTTAAAAATAGTATGGTACACTTTATAGTTCGTGGTTTTTGAAGGCGGTTTTAATGGTACTGTAGTATAAATTCAAAGTCTCAAAGTCAAAGTCTTAAGTCGAAAGTCTTCGACCAGTGCGTCCTTCCGATCATGACTTACGGTGCCGAGACGCTGGACACTTACGGCTGGACTAGTCCACCGGTTCAAAGTCGCTTAAAGAGCTATGAAAAGGGCTTTGCTCGGAGTATCTCTGAAAGACCGCATCAGAAATGATGTAATCCGACTAGAGAACCAGAGTCACCGACATAGCCCACCGAATAAGCAAACTGAAGTGGCAGTGGGCTGGTCATATTAGCCGCAGAACTGACAGCCGTTGGAGCCGTAAAGTCCTTGAGTGGAGACCGCGACTCGGTAAGCGTAGTGTAGGACGCCTTCCGACAAGATGGGATGATGACATTCGAAGGCTGGCTGGTGTGGGCTGGATGAGAGTGGCCGAAAATCGGGAGCAGTGGCGTGCATTAGGGGAGACCTATGTCCAGCAGTGGACGAGTGTGGGTTGCTGATGATGATGATGATGAGTATAAATTCGTCTATTAAAAATAAAGTTTGAAATATTTTGCTCCAAAATGTTAAATGTAGATTTAAAGCTCTATTGTACAGGCAGCTCGCCGTGCACTTTATTCAGAGGTTTATCAGTACAATGCGATACAGCAATACTAAACGGGAGCCATTGTATCACCAACATACATAATTTAAACCGCTCGCGATGTGAGCCGGGTAGATCGGGTAGCTTTTTATTTATTTATTTATTATTATTTGCTTTACATATGACTATATGACTAGGTATATGGTAACATTACACAATCAAAAGAACATATGCGCCTTGGTAGGCATTGCAAATTGGCATAGAGAGGAGCAGACATTTCTTATTTTATTTACTTGGTATTTGCTTATGATATGCTTTCTTCTATGTACTACCCGTGCGGATAAAGAATGGGATCAGAAATGGCGGCGCATCTATTCACTTCTCGCTCGCACACTATTTGCGTCTATACTCACACTCGTGGGTACTGACTGCAAAAAAAATATTCTGCGTTCCCTTCCCTGTCGCATCAGTCCGACGCGTTCTCAGTTTTTCCGTGGTTTTGAACCTTTCGTTATTTTGTCATTTGTTATTGTTTGTTGTTATAGTTTATTGTTAATTTGTATGTTAAATAATTGTTTTGTTAGTTATTTATTGAGTATAGATAGTGTTTTAAGATATAGTTACAATAGGATATAGATATAGTTAAGATATACTTATTACAATCTTTTATTTCAAGATACTAATTTTAAAAGTTATGAAGTGCATGTAGAATAGTACATTAAATTAATGTAATTAAATTACAACTGTATAAATCATAAACTGTTCTAACGCAATCTATATTTAATACTAATATTATAAAGCTAAATAGTTGGTTTGAAAGCGATGAACTCAGGATCTACTGGACCGATTTCAATCATTCTTTCATCATAGGAAAGGTACGTTAGGTAGATCATAGGCTATGTATGTAACACGGGCGAACCCGGGGCGGACCGCTAGTAAATATATATTTACTTGAGAACAAATTCGTTTATCGTTAAATATATATAATATGCTACCTGAATAATTTTCATACATTTTTTATATACAGTCAAAAAGACTCCAAATTCCATTATTTAAAAAAAACAAAACAGTTTTAACGGTAACGATATTTTATACTGAAAAACGTCAGTTATAAGTTTTCAAACCGTTGATGCTGACGGTACCGGCTCCACGCGCCGCCATTTCTAATCCCATTCTTTATCCGCACGGATAGTACTCAATATTTTTAATCATGTGGAGTAAACTGACAGCTCCGTGCGGATAAAGAATGGGATCAGAAATGGCGGCGCATCTATTCACTTCTCGCTCGCACACTATTTGCGTCTATACTCGCACTCGTGGGTACTGACTGCAAAAAAAATATTCTGCGTTCCCTTCCGTCGCATCAATCAGGTTTCGCAATTTTGTGAGCTAGACGCGTACTCAGTTTTTCCGTGGTTTTGAACCTTTCGTTATTTTGTCATTTGTTATTGTTTGTTGTTATAGTTTAGTGTTAATTTGTATGTTAAATAATTGTTTTGTTAGTTATTTATTGAGTATAGATAGTGTTTTAAGATAAAGTTACTATAGGATATAGATATAGTTAAGATATACTTATTACAATCTTTTATTTCAAAATACTAATTTTAATAGTTATGAAATGCATATAGAATAGTACATGAAATTAATGTAATTAAATTACAATGTATAAATCATAAACTGTTCTAACGCAATCTATATTTAATACTAATATTATAAAGCTAAAGAGTTTGTTTGAACGCGATGAACTCAGGATCTACTGGACCGATTTCAATAATTCTTTTACCATAGGAAAGGTACGTTAGGTAGTCATAGGCTATGTATGTACCACGGGCGAACCCGGAGCGGACCGCTAGTAAATATCACTTGGTTACTTGAGAACAAATTGTTTATAAATGCGATAATAACGTCGTATCCAAACTAGAGACTTGCAGCACATACAGACCACTTTACTTACTTAAGAAATCAAAAACTTTAGTTCCGTGTCTTTCGTGTCCCGGAGTCTATAATGATCACAGTGTGTTGAAAAGGGACAGTCTCAAAGGTGTTGACGCACTCTATAATGATGATACCAGTGAATGGGCAAAAAAATGGAACTAATGCTGTGTCTTCTTAGGCAGCCTGATCCACATTTCTGAATAAAATGATTAAATACTTACGATGCCTTACCTTGATTACTAATTATTATTACCATACATACACAAGAGAAAATTTCCTTGCGTTACGTTATCAAAAACGATGAGATCCACAGGAGAACGAAGGTCACAGACAGCCCAAAAGATTACATGCCTCTCAATGGCCCATAGCGAATAGTATTATGTACTTACCTATAATATTTAATTTTTTTTCCCGATCTGTGAACAGAACACTGGGGGAGGCCTATGTCCAGCTGTGGGCGTCTAATGGCTGATATGATCATGATGGCACAAAATAATCTGCAATCTGGATAATTTTCATACATTTTTTATATACAGTCAAAAAGACTCCAAAATAATAAAACCTATAATTTTATTTAATATAATTTTAATTATGTAATAACATTCATTTATTTAATTAAATTAAAAAACAAAAAATTTTCAACGGTAACGATATTTTATACTGAAAAACGTCAGTTATAAGTTTTCAAACCGTTGATGCTGACGGTACCGGCTCCACGCGCCGCCATTTCTAATCCCATTCTTTATCCGCACGGATAGTACTCGCACTCGTGGGTACAGACTGCAAAAAAAAAATTCTGCGTTCCCTTCCCTGTCGCATCAGTCCGACGCGTTCTCAGTTTTTCCGTGGTTTTGAATCTTTCGTTATTTTGTCATTTGTTATTGTTTGTTGTTATAGTTTATTGTTAATTTGTATGTTAAATAATTGTTTTGTTAGTTATTTATTGAGTATAGATAGTGTTTTAAGATATTGTTACAATAGGATATAGATATAGTTAAGATATACTTATTACAATCTTTTATTTCAAGATACTAATTTTAAAAGTTATGAAGTGCATGTAGAATAGTACATGAAATTAATGTAATTAAATTACAACTGTATAAATCATAAACTGTTCTAACGTAATCTATATTTAATACTAATATTATAAAGCTAAATAGTTGGTTTGAACGCGATGAACTCAGGATCTACTGGACCGATTTCAATCATTCTTTCACCATAGGAAAGGTACGTTAGGTAGGTCATAGGCTATGTATGTACCACGGGTGAACCCGGGGCGGACCGCTAGTAAATATATATTTACTTGAGAACAAATTCGTTTATCGTTAAATATATATAATATGCTATCTGAATAATTTTCATACATTTTTTATATACAGTCAAAAAGACTCCAAAATAATAAAACCTATAAAACATACTCGTACATAAATCGTATTTTAATTAATAACATTAATTTATTTATTAAAAAAAAACAAAACAGTTTTAACGGTAACGATATTTTATACTGAAAAACGTCAGTTATAAGTTTTCAAACCGTTGATGCTGACGGTACCGGCTCCACGCGCCGCCATTTCTAATCCCATTCTTTATCCGCACGGATAGTAATAGTAATATTTGGAATTTGCAATTTATTTATAATCCACATGTACTTATTTTTTTTTATCCTGTAAATATTAGTTCACTGAGTAACTTAGCATTTATGAGTAAGTAAATCTTTTAATAAATGAATAAACTTATTGTAATTATTTTCGTTTTTTATGTAGTTTGGCAATTTATTATATTATTTGATCGACATCGGGTAAGGTCCGGAGCTATGTAATGTTAATTTAGAAGTTATTTGGATGAGATTATTTTTATTGCGAGGCATATGATGACAAGGGATATCTCCTATTTTAGTATATAAAAGTGGGTTTTTTCCAAATAAATGTAAAATTCTCTAGCAGGTAGATGCAGGGTAGGGTTAAGATTTTTAATTTTTTTTGAAGCTAATTATCGATAGTGTAAAATATCATAAAATGTAGGTCGGTAAAGTTCTAGCCCCAATTTCATAATTTTATCTGTGTCACCTGAAGGTTGACTGGTAGAGAATACTTCTTGGCATTAAGTTCGCCTATTGTATAAAAATTTTGCGCAATAAAATTATAATTTTATATAAATAATCTCTCTCTAATTTCGAATTTTTCGAACATAGCTCGGGTTTGTGATCATCAATCCGCATTTGGCAAGCGTGGTGATTAAGCCTATTCCCATCATAGTAGCGATGACTTGATTACTATGATGGAGGCCTTTGCCCTGCAGTAGGACAGTTTATAGGCTGATACTTTTAATCTCTCTCTCCTATCGATTCCCTCACTGCCGAGGATCGTGACTCCTTCCGATTTTGTTGACCAGCTGTCGCCATCGGTTGCGCTCCGCCGCTCGGTGTAGGGCAGTGCTTATCGGGATCTCGAGCTGTTTCGCTATCTGGTCTGACCATCGCTGGGGACTACGACCTCTCGGTATTCTCCCTTCTACTTTACCTGTCACAATCAATCGCTCTAAGTTATCCCCACTCCTTCGTGGGGATAACTTGGACTTCGTTCATTATATAAATAATAGCAATAAGCAATAAAGTAATAATGTCATTATAATAATAATTCCTAAAAAAATAAACCGAATTGTCAACACTGAAAGTCATCATCATCATCATCAGCCCATTTAAGTCCCCACTGCTGGGGCACTGGCCTCCCTCAATCACATGAGGGGTAATTGCCATACTCACCACGCTTGGCAGACGGGTTGGCGAGGGTTTAGATAAAAATGCAGAGTTTTCCTTCTCTGGGTGCTGATGATCATGTCAGCAGCTTTACCTTAGTCGCCTTTTACGACACCTCGGTAAGAGTGAGGGTGGCCTATTCTACAACATAAAAATATATTACACTGAAAGTGTTATATATTTTTCCCCTCTGCAGTTATTAGTTCTACGCACTCACTTTACCGATATAAGGGGATCTAGATGACGCCCCAAAACGATACCTTTGTAATGTAACATGATAGGGATACCAAGTTTCCCCACCGAGAATCGGGTAATCCTGTAGCGTGTCCGACCCATCCCCAATTTCCATTCATTCCTTGGAAACTGGGTAAATGTACCATTTACCAAGCCCGTGTTCTACAAATTGCTTTTGTTTACTCATTTTCTCTCTCGATCAATTACATTATACATATGATTTATCTTATCGACATTATAAGTCCTTGAGTTAATTTCGACAAAGTAAATTAATAGTATCATAAAGTAAATAGTATTACATTGATAAGTGGATACCTAATCTCGTAATACAATCTGCCTGTATTTCCAAATTGTTAGACTCACCCACCATGGTTTATAATATCACGAACCATATATAAATTATTCTATGATAATATGTACATATAGCGACACGTCTTGTCACTACAGTCTGCCATATATCCTCAATTGATATTGAACGAAATGTGTTTGACATAAAGGTGTGAGTCGATTGTAGAATTTTGACAGATTCATATACATTGTATGATTACACTAGTCAACAATCTTCTTTTCGCAAAAAATAACAGAGGTCCATAATTTTACTAAATTGCACTCTCTGATAATGAATCTGTTTTGACAATTTTTATACCTCGTCTAGTATTTGATTTATAGATAGTCAAATATCTCAAAATTTGGTTTTAGGTTCTTTTTCATTGGCAATTTCAAAACAAGTACAAGCACTTTAAAAAAATGTTTTCGGCATATCAGTAAAGCTCATTTTCTCAATTATATATAAGGAATATAATTGAGAAAATGAGCTTTACTGATCAATAAGATTTATTTCGTGTTCATATCAACATCCGTATACTTATAGTGCATACAAATCATCACTTAATTCTTGTAATGGAAAAAACATAAGATAGCTTAATTGGCTGTAGCGTTGCAGGGAAATCAGGTAAAATTATAAATTAAAAAGCATTTCATAATTTGGGGTTTTTATTTTAAAAATATCTTTTGAAATTTGTTACATCCCAATTGATACATATTTAAATAAATCCCAAAAAAACACTAAGTGCCACTTTTCAGATTTTCAACCCTCTGTAACTTAATAACTTGACTTGATATGAAAATTCTGATAACAGATCTAGATTCAGCATATTAAGCTCTTCATATTTATCATATTTTTATTCAGGTTGTGTTTTCTTGTTGACTTGTGTTATTGACGTGTATATTTGAAATGTGACACCTAACAACATACGATGGACATTGAATGTATTGAGTATATTAAAATCAATTCGACCTGCAAACCTTCAAGAAATCCTGATTCCTTTCATAATGCTGGTGTCCATGGTTGGTGGTAATCACTTACCATCTAGTGATACGACTGCGCGTCTTCCGCGTTCATCATTAAAAAAAACAAAAATTATCGATAGTTCGCAAATGTGTATTACGTCGTCACAACACTACTAGGTCACACTTCTGTAAGTAGAGCTTTGAATGTATGAGTGGCGTGTGTGTCTGAAAAAAAAGGGATGTACAAGTTATTAAGATAATAAATTTTAAATATATTGTTTAAGTACGAGTCTGGGCCTATTCTCGAGCATTCAAAATTGAAGTTAAATTCAGAGATTTCATACATTCGTCCATTCCATACAAATCTTTAACTCGACTTCAATGTCAAGTATACGAGAATTGCCCCTCTGGTACTAGTTTTTATTTTATCGGAAAGGGAGGAAAACGAGCAAGCGAGTCACCTGATGGTAAGCGATCAACGCCGCCCATGTACATCAGCCACATCCGAGATGGATCCGATGGAGATGCGTTGCCGGCCTTTTAGGAAGGTATAGGCTCGTTTCTTGAAGATCTCAATGTCGTACCGGTTCGGAAATACCGCTGCGGGAAGTTGATTCCACAATGAGGAGGTGCGTGGCAAAAATTGACGTGTAAAGCGCACGGTGGTCGATCTCCACCCATCCAGATGGTACGGGTGGAATCCTAGTAATTGAATTTAATTGAAACTAGTAATTGAAATTAACTAAATGTACCTATATTTTTCGAACAGACATTTCAAAGAGAAAATACTAGATTTTTCCTCGAGTAAAGTTAGAGTTTCGCGTTACCAAGTCCACGACGCGACGGTAATGAGCTAATGAAGTCATTTGAGACGAGTAGGGTTGTCATGAATGCGTCGTCTCGTTATAGACAGCCAACAGGTTCTCACACTCTAGCTTTGCTCAAATTTGGACCGAACGTTTTTGACATTAAGGTGAGAATCGATTGAACCAATTTGACAGATTTGTATACATTAATGTGGGGATGTTCGTACGTCGTACGCACAGATCAAACAATTATGAGAGATTGCTACGACGACTCGGTTCGTGCGAAGGCATCATAAAAATACCAGTTTTTAGCAAAAAATCAAGCAGAAAAGTCTAATGAAGCGTCTCATTTCACTTTTTCTCATTAAAATATCCAACTCTCTCTCCAAAAAAAAATTAAAAATGTAAATCGTTTTGTAAGCTCCATAGAACATTGATTGGGACAAGAAGATGGATTTCTTATTTTAATTTTGTCGGCTGTAAGTTTTCTTGGTTGATTGAAATGCCTGATTAAAATGGGATTACATACAGGTCAAATTTAACCTTGAATTGAGCGTGTTTTTATGAAAAATACCTTATAAGCTGTTAGATGATTTTGACCGTGGGAGAGCCACGCATTGGCATGAATAAGCCGGCCGGATTTCGCAGTAAACCGGCGTGAAGCAGCACTGTGCTGTGTTTCGCTGCGTGAGTGAGAGTACCGGAGAGGCCCATTCCGGACGGAAGGGGGGTTTAAAGGTTTGCAGCGCACTTGTGACTCCACTGGTATCGCTAGTTACGGATTAAAAAAGATGTGTTTCTGCATGACTTTTAGGGAGCAGATGAGCAGACGGCTCACCTGATGGTAAGCGATTACCGCCGCCCATGAACATCTGTAACACCAGAGTTGGCATGGCGACATGTTGTCTATTTTTTAGCAACCCTATCCTCAAGTACGTACGTCACGAGACACCTCCCAAGGGTTCCATGTTATTATGCCAGGGATATTGGTGGACTCTGTGAAGGTTGCAGATAATTTTAGATAAATTGTTTTGATTATTTCCCAGTAATTTAGTTAAAGTAACGCTTTCATTATTAAAGTAAATTTGTGCGCAGAGATTTTAAACTGATCAAGGTAATACTACTTTTGAAATATCTAAAAAGCTTTTTAGAAGGACACAAAACTTAACGTGGTTGTTAAATATATTTTTAAATGAAACATAAACAACAGCTTTGCCCGAACTGGTGTTTGATTCGAAACAATTTCGCTGTAAAGGGCGCCATTACATTCATCGTACGATTCAAACATTTACGATATCGCAAACGACTGATCTATTCGTAAACGACTCTCATTCACAAAACGATCGATCGTTCGATAATGATCTTTGGTTACTATCGATTGTTAACATTTTAATGTGCCAGTTGAGACGCCAGGGTCGCGGGTTCGATCCCGCACCAACACAAATGTTTGTTGATGAAACGGATATTTGTGTTGGGTCTGGGTGTTTAAGGTACCTTCATTGTTCCTGGTTTCCATAGTACAAGGAAAAACCTAAGTTAGGGACTTGGACAATGTATGTGATGTTGTCTCATTTTATTATTATATTTATTAATATTTTAACCGACTTCAAAAAAAAGGAGGAGTTTCTCAATTCGGCATGTATACATATTTTTTTTATGTTTGGTCGCCGATTACTTTGCCTTTATGAACCGATTTAGATGATTATTTTTTAGTTCGAAAGTAAATGGTCCCAGATTGGTGCCATCATAAGGATTTCAGGATCTGATGTTATTGTATCTTTTTTCAAACATTCACCAGTATTTACGCCTGATTGTATTAATTTTGTGGCTCTACTGATGTAGGAAGGTCAACTCCTCAACGGTATGAAGTTAAAGGATAACTCTTTCAATATTGTTTTCACAATTAGTTTGTTAGTTATTTGGCGGGGGTGGATGAAAGGCTGCCAAAAATTGAGACACTAAAAAGCTTAAAAAAAAATCTAGGAAAAAAAACCGCCTTCAAAAACCACGACCCAAAAAGTGTACAATTAATATTTTTAACACTTTATACCCTTCAAATAACATTTTATAACAGTACACTCGAGAAAACGTTTTACCGAAGTCGGCGCGTAATCCCTGTCGTATAATTGAATGTTGTATTAAATTACAAGATAGTATTAGGCGCCGACTTCGGTAACATCTTTTCTCGAGTGTACTGTTATAAAATGTTATTTGAAGTGTATAAAGTGTTACGCCGTGTGGTCCCGGCAGAGTAGAATAGGCCACCCTCACTCTTACCGAGGTGTCGTAAAAGGCGACTAAGGTAAAGCTGCTGGCATGATCATCAGCACCCAGAGAAGGAAAACTCTGCATTTATATCAAAACCCTCGCCAACCCGTCTGCCAAGCGTGGTGAGTATGGCAATTACCCCTCATGTGATTGAGGGAGGCCCGTGCCCCAGCAGTGGGGACTTAAATGGGCTGACGATGACGATGATAAAGTGTTAAAAATAATTATGTATTTGAAAGATTTGTCTGAAATTTGTCAGCGACTTCTCTGATCTCGCAGATGTTTGAGATGAGGATCAGAGGATGCATATTGGCGGAAGGTGATGACTAACCGTCATGTCAAAAAGATATATTTATAAACTTAATTATTATTATTTATTTATTTCAGGCAACAAAAGTAAAATTACAGGCCCATATTGGTTAGTAAAACAGAATATAAATGAAATTGGTTAGTAACAAAAAAAAAAAAAAGAAAAGTACATTAATTATTAAGACAGGAGAACCTACCCCCGCCGCAGAACCTTGCGCCTATCTCACAAGCATTTGGAGACGAATCCAGTGCTGCAGCAATGGGGAGTCCCACCTGTCCACTAGAGTTTTAAGGATGGTGTTGGTGCTCTCACGCAAGCGATGTAAAAGTGACGCGGACCGCTTCCTTATTATGGCGTGAAATCCATCAGTATATGTCTCGGCAAACATGCCGGACGCGCTACAAAATCGTGGAAGTCCCATCAGCATCCTAAACCCATTGTTATATTGGACTCTCAACGCGCTATACGCCCGCTGCGTATAGACCACCCATAAGCTGCTCGTATAAAAAGACTGGCAATATGCCCTGAAAAGGGTCTTTTTAACATGCCGAGTGCAGCGAACAAACCTACGGGCTACCCTATTGCAGCGGACGGCCAGCGCCCTGCGCTACCTCTCAATGTCCATATTATCAGATAGGTCCTCCGTAACCCAGTGCCCCAGATACTTAAAGTGTGATACACGGTTAAGAGGAGAACCATTTAGAGTTAAAGGAGGCACCGATTAATGCTTACGATTTTTTCCAGGACTCTCTAACGCAGTAGGCTGCCTAGAAAACGCCGGTCGTCGGGCAACCAAAGACGGTGAAGCGGTGCGTCTGGTGAAGGAGGCGGGGGCCATCCCACTTCTGGTGTCTAACACCCCAGAGCTCTGCCTCGGGTGGGAGACCACCAACCTGCTGCGGGGGACCACCAATAACCCGTACAACTTGAGCAGGACTCCTGGTGGATCTTCTGGCGGGGAGGTAAGGGTTTTTCACTGACGTCTATTCTTCGCAACCCCTCGACTGGGGAACTAGAGCAGAGATCATGGCTACACGTATAGAATCGTTACCTAGAGTTTGCGCCACCAAAGAAGTCCCGTGAAAAAGTCCCCCTTCCCTCCTTTGGAACCCTTGTCTGTCTTGAATAATAAATCGCAAAGGACAGAATGTTTGTAATTTGTAACGTCTGGCCTGATAATGTTGTCATGTTTGTTCCAGACCACAGATCCATTCTGACTGTTTATTTTAATTATATTAACAATAGTCGTATTCTAGTGTTCGTTTAATTTGATAATTTAAAATTTATTTCCTTTATATTTTTAAAATCAATTAGGAATTATATAATTCAATTTGTTCAACTCAATTTACTCATAATAAATGTACAATATATTTTGACAATAGCCAATCTAAATAAATAATAAATAAATAAAAACATTTATTAACCAAAAACACACATTAACAGAAAGAAAAGTTCTTTGACTCCCATATTAGGCAGAGCCTGTCTCGTGGGTGTCAAATCCTATGAATTTTCGCTATGGCTAATTGTCTAAATTAAGACTAAAGTAACAAACTGAATGTAATCTTCAAAAAATAGAATTGTTATAAAAATACTTAAATTTAAGTTATGGCTGTAAGCGTGTTAGTAAAGTAGTGTGTGTGCGTGTAATCTGTATCTAAGGTAACGCTTATTTTGGCCCCCACAGGACGGCTCTGCCTAGTGTGGGAGTCACAGAAAATGTATCTACAATGGCTAACTATTTGTTTTGGCAAATTAACGTATTTTTATTTTATTTATTTATTATTTATGAATGATTTGTTAAAATATATAAAATCCGTAATTAGCTGTAAGCCAAATAAATTAATTTTCAACAATGGGAGAGCCACGCTTCGGCATGAATGGGCCGGCTCGACCGGAGTAATACCACGTCCTCACAGAAAACCGGCGTGAAGGTACCGGAGGCCCAATCCAGGGGAAGGGGGGTTAAAAGGTAAGCAGCGCACTTGTGACACCACTGGTGTTGCAGGCGTCCATGGGCGGCGGTAATCGCTTACCATCAGGTGATCCGTCTGCTCGTCTGCCACCTATTTCATAAAAAAAAATAATAATAATAATTTTAATATTGTACAAGAGCTGTGGATTTTGAATGAATGGAAAAAGAAAAAGAGAAAAAAGCGTGCTTCAGTCACCAACAATTTTCAAATTTGAGCTTATCTATGATATCCATAGAAAAAACAATAACTCTACAATTTTAATTCCGTGTTTCGCCGCGGGACTTTCTTCGTGGCCAGGACTCTATCTTAACAATTCGTTCGTGCCACAGTGGTCTGTCTCAACTCGACGTGTATTTCCTGGTTGAGTCCAGTGGCGTACCCCGACGGGGTAGATCATCATCCAGGATGTGGGCAGTCTCATCTGGTTATGAAGCGACTGCCATCTGACCTTCGCAACCCTTTTACAGGGGAAGCAGACCAGACCAACTGAACCATGGTTACACGTTTCAGAAATTTTCCGAAATGTGCAGGTTTCCTCATGATGTTTTCCCTCACAGCCGAGCTATTGGTAGAAATACGTACAAGGTCTTGAAAAATCCAATGGTGCATGATCGGATGCTCCTCTCGCATGGAAGGCACGTTCTTATCCACGCGATAGATATCTTATCGAAATCTGAGGGTAAGAGAATAAAGTGCTCACAAATTTTGCACAATCCATACTAACATAATATTATAGTAAATAAGTAAACATTTATTGACCACATAAAAGATTTACATAGACAGGACACATAACATAAGCATAAGGAGATTGCACAGTAATACATAGGAAAAATATTAAAGAAAAACAAAAAAATAAATAATAGTAAGTTAATATATAAACTCCAGGCCGTGTGGTCCCCGGCAGAGTAGAATAGGCCACCCTCACTCTTACCGAGGTGTCGTAAAAGGTGACTAAGGTAAAGCTGCTGGCATGATCATCAGCACCCAGAGAAGGAAAACTCTGCATTTATATCAAAACCCTCGCCAACCCGTCTGCCAAGCGTGGTGAGTATGGCAATTGCCCCTCATGTGATTGAGGGAGGCCCGTGCCCCAGCAGTGGGGTCTTAAATGGGCTGATGATGATGATGATATAAACCAGTGACCAAGCAAGAAGAAAAGGAACAAAGTGAAGTGGTCAACAAGGTCCAAGCTCAGCATGTGCTGCAGCGGTTTGCCGCCGCTGCCGCGCTGGTTTTCAGTTTGGACCTATAAATGTGAATGTATTTATATTGTGTTTGTCCGCTTTTCACAGAGTGACGAATTGACATGTTTTTTAAGTGGCGACAGTTGAAGTGATGGAGAATGACTTAGGCTGCTTTTTAACGCGGATGTTAAAATATGTCATGCGTCGATGGCTGATCATCGAGATTGGCCGCCATAGCCTAAATATCGATTGAAAGTTATTATTATTGGTTTCAATATTAGTTATTGCCTTCAATAATCCACACAAAAAAAATCCTAAAACTTATCGCATGTTCTAACATGTGCAGTGCAGTGTGTTTGTTCTAACTTACGTAAACGCGAGATGTGATTCGAACTAACATTGCGCACAATGGCAATTATACTTAGTTACAGACGAGTAAATATGACGACGAAACTAATAAACGGAACTAATTGAATCTATTTCCAATGTGATTTCATTTAATTAAAGTTATTCATTTTCATAAAGATATTTTATCTTCACTACACACACAATTTAGTAATCAAAAGTAAACATATTCCCTCTTATTAGAAAAAACTGCTCTGATACCGCTTTTAATTATAAACTAGCAAGTTCATGATTATTATGGAACAATGTTAGTTCTTACATTTTTATTACAAACCATAGACAACTTAGTACCGCAGGATAGTGTCAAAATTGATCGAATCATTCAATCATTCGTTCAGTGACATTTCATTTTACATAACCTTATTTTGTTGTCTGAAGTAAAAATTGTAAAGATTGGTTTTTAAGCAACAATCAATTTAAATATTGACCTAAGTAAGGTTTCCAAGTAATATGACGTCGGAAGTTGTGAATTTGGTACTCTTTTTTAAAAAGGGCTTAAAGCGATCTCTCTGCTTTCGCGGATGTTCATGGGTGGCGTTGATTGCTTACCATCTGGTGACCTGCTTGCTTGTTTGTCGCCTACAGCATAAAAAATGTTGTACGAAAAAAAACTCGAGAGAATCCCGCCAATTCCGGACCAGGGTAACCTAACCCTACTTTTACCCCGCGCGCAGGTCAATTTACCGTCATTAAATTGTTGTCTGGGCCAATGTTTCTTTTAATTATCAGTTATACAAGTAATTGTATTAGTTATCATCATATAATAGAGAATTATATTAGGTGTTTTGCATTTTCGTTTATTTAATGTTATGTATACAGAGTGTATCTGTGGACATTTACATCCCTTTAACCACGTGTTCTACCAACCATTCTGAGCAACATTTGTTCTACGACTTTTCGAAATTAGTCGAAAACTTTTTCGACTCCCGATACAAAATGACCAAGTAAGTCACTTTGTATGAGAAGTTGAATTTTTTTTTGCGAATTTCCAAAAGTCATAGAACAAATATTGCTCAGAATGGTAGATAGAACACGTGGTTATAGGGATGCAAATGTTCACAGATTGTTAAAATTCATTTGTTATTTAAGTCCTTTATTTTTTTCGTTTTTGCCTGAGATACAGGATTTTCCCAGTTCAGGCAGTAATTCTAAGATTGATCCCTTAGTACTATTAGTAGATTATAAGCATCTTGTTGTTCTAATGATTTTGCAATAAAGTGCTATTTATTTATTTAATTATCTATTGGTTGATTGTGTACCTAATGTGTTTGTCAGGCCGCGCTGTTAGCATGCTGCGCGTCGCCGCTGTCTGTGTCGTCGGACATCGCGGGCTCCATCCGCGTGCCCGCCGCCTTCTGCGGGGTCTTCGGCCACAAGCCCACACCTGGTGAGCCTACGACTATTCTTAGCAACGATAAGTTAGTGGAAGATTCTAACAACTCTGCTATGATGCGACTGATGGCGGTTGGACAGATTGCTGTCTCGTTTTTAGTGCCACACTGAAAATTAACTTCAATTGTATTGTAGGTGATTTTGTTTTCTTAGACTATAAGCTAAAATGTGGTGCTGGAGAAGAACGCTTGGAGTTTCGTGGACCGAGTTTCGCACGAACGTCTCGATGCTTCAAGAACTTTGTATCAAGCAGCGTCTGTTTTCAGTAGTACAGTCTCGCATCCTGACGTTTTTCGGACATGTTTCTCGGCGTGGCGATCAGTCCATGGAGCGCCTTGTTGTCCAAGGAAAAGTAGAAGGTACTAGACCGCGCGGAAGGTCACCCACACGTTGGACAGACCAAATCAAGTCTGCCATTGGAGGCTCAGTCAACGAGTGCAGCTGGGTGACCTCGAGCAGGCAGCGGGGGCGGCGCCTGGTGAAGCGCATCACAAGCTGCCTCTACCCACACTATGAGTACATGACGATCACGACGACGACTCTGCTAAGAGTGTACCGGATAGGAAGATTGTGCGCGATTTGGCGCCATTGTGGTGCGCCTGATGAAAAGCGACGATGAGGTCTAGGATTATACGCGTTTGCTTTGAAGATGTCTGTTCACTCTTGCCTTAAAGAGTACTTACAGAAGAAGATTACTTACACATGGCGTTAGGTTTCAAATATAGGTGGAATAGGCCACCCTCACTCTTACCGAGGTATCGTAAAAGGCGACTAAGGTAAAGCTGCTGGCATTATCATCAGCATCCTGAGAAGGAAAACTCTGCATTTATATCAAAACCCTCGCCAACCCGTCTGCCAAGCGTGGTGAGTATGGCAACTACCCCTCATGTGATTGAGGGAGGCCCGTGCCCCAGCAGTGGGAACTTAAATGGGCTGATGATGATGATAATGATAGGTTTCAAATAATAATACGATAGAGTTCTTTTTTCAGAGGATAGCGCAATACAAACTTCTGAAACCAAGCAAACAAAAAAGAATAAAATATGTATAATTAGCTCCAATAAAACTAATCGGATATTAAGGATTTCACGAGAAAAACTTTCGCAATTTGAAGTCTGTCACTATTTGACTCCAAACTGCACAGTGAAGCAACTCTTAGATGGAATTGAAAAGAAAATTGACAAATTAACAAAGCAGGACTTTTGTTTAATATTAATAGGAGAAGAGGATTTCCGAAAGACAAATAACAATTTGATTTAATATACTATATTAGAGACACATTGTCACAAATGAATCATACTAATATTGTCATTGGTTTGCCTACATATAAGTGTAATAACTTCTCTAATATGTACAATTGGCGAATTGAAAATTTTAATAATCTAATTTACTTAGATTCTATGACCTATGAGTATGCTCACATATTAGATACAAATTTAAACTTAAGCTATGACTATGACATGTTTAACAAATATTCAGGTAAATTAAATGATTATGGGATGAAACAAATTTTTATTGATTTTTATGATTTTATTAATTATAATGATTGTATTGATAAACACGACGCATGTAATTTTAAAGATGTAAATAGTTACAATGATAATAATTTATTTCGTATATAATTATATTTATATTATGCACCAGAATCTTAATGGCCTTATTAATAAATCAGATGCACTGACTATATGTTTAGCTGAATTGGATAATGACAGTAAAACGATTGATATTCTATGCCTTACAGAGCATAACATGACGCATGCAGATATTTGCCATTTAAATATACCGAACTACAAACTTGGGGCCTTTTATAGTAGAAAATCTAGGCATGGTGGTTCATGTATTTTAGTCAAACAGCAGCATCCGATTTTAGAATTAGAAGAAATAAGTCAATTGGCTATCCCGAAAATAATAGAATGTTGTGCATTGGCTCTAACAGAACATAACATTGCGATAGTTTGCCTATATAGATCTCCGACTACTAGGTCATGGGCGGTTGAATCATTCTTTTCTCAACTTGATAAAGTACTTACCATTTTAATAAAAAATTCAAAAGGTTGTGCTATGTGAGGACTTTAATATAGATTTGCTAAAATGTTCAACGAAATCTGACGAGTTCGTTAGCATACTTCTAAATAGTAATCTTAAACTTCAATTTAAAACTCCAACACGAATGGCTAGCAAAACATGCATTGATAATATAGCTCATAATATCAGGGGTTCAAAGGGAGAAATAATGGAATTTGCACTCTCAGATCACTCAGCCCAAATACTCAAGTGTCCTGTGAAGAAATCATGTTCATTGAAGAGCTGGTTTATCAAAAGACGTGATTACTCTTTAGAAAATCGGCAAAAATTTATAGAGTATATAAGTAGCCTCAGTTTCACAGATGTATACGAATCAAATATACCTGAAGAGTCATTTGCTTATTTTATGATATGTTTAAACTCTTTTACAATTTGTGTTTTCCAACTAAGAAAATAAAATTGCACAGCCACAAAAGACCAAAATGGATCTCCAAAGGTATTGCAATGTGTAGTAAACGTAAACGTTCACTCTTATGGGAATATCGGAAAAATCCATCGTTGCAAAACAAAAATAACTTTATAAAATATTCCAGACGTTACAAGAGTATTATTACCCTGACAAAAAAGGCGCAAAATAACTTTTTGATTCAAAACTCTGTAAATAAATGTGAAGCAACCTGGAAAATAATAAATGAATCTAAAAATTGCTTTCCAAAAGAAGACATTAGTAAATTAAAGATAGGAAATAAAACATGTACTAGCCCAATTGACATTGCTGAATTTTTAATGACTTTTTTATTGATCAAATTGACGATAGTAATACAAGTAATAATAATGATAATAAAATTAACCTTGACAATTACGAGAATTCAATTTTTATGGCGCCAACGACGGCAGATGATGTTGACAAAGTTATAGGTTCGCTAAAAAACTCAAAAAGTACTGGAATGATGACATAAGTACTTTAATCATTAAGGACGTATCTCAAATAATAGCACCAGTTTTGAGTCACATTATTAATTTGTGCATAGAATATGGAATTTTCCCAGAAAAACTGAAGGTGACTATTATTAAACCATTATTCAAAAAGATGACAAAACAATTGCAAGTAACTATCGCCCGGTAGCATTGATTCCTGTTTTCTCAAAAGTGTTCGAGAAAGTTATTTATAATAGTCTGTATAATTTTTTCGAATGCAACAATTTATTGGTTAGTCAACAATTTGGGTTTAGGAAAAATAAAACAATTAACCTAGCTATTTATGATTTCTTATTTCAAGTCTACTCTAACGTTGATAAAAGACGACCTACTGCAGCAATGTATATGGATATGACCAGGGCGTTTGATCACGTGAATCATGACTGTACGAGCTAACGTACCTACGTACATTTTCATAATTTTGTATATAGATAATTTTACTGCATTTCAATTGACCTAATTAACGCGTTTGCATACGCCAGCAAATCAACTTTACTTGAGCAATAAAATCAGTCTTGTATTAGCAACCTAACAAGCCGGTTTCATTTATCACTCCTCGGAGTCCCCCATATCATAGCATAGCATAACATATCATACTCTATCTTATCATCTCTTAGAAGTGTGGGGAGCACACCCTACATTCTTTTGGTCCTTCGAGCACTCGTTGCGGGACCCATCGGTGATCAAGCGAGCGCGTTGATCAAACAGAACTTTGCGTCGTGAATTTACCGAGTGACACGTGTCAAAACCTCGCAACAGTTTTAGCATTACCTATCGTCGGAACATTCTGGCAACTTCGCGTGTGAAGTTTAAGTGAGGTGCACTCACTTATCATCAGCATCACTTTCTTGGGCTATCGATCAGCTCGAGAAAGTCTCCGATCATCAGCAGTAGCAGTTCACGGGCCAACCGGAACTTAGTCATTTGGCAGCAGCCAAGTGACGCAGCAACATCATTGTGATCGCAGCAGCAAGCAGCAAGTGGAGTAGCAGCTCCAAAACACTCTACGCATCCTCGCCTTATCAAGTAAGATTGTTCCTTTATCACTTTCGTCGAGCAGTACATCAGCATAATGGAAACTACTATCATCCGTCAAAAAGATATTTTAGACCAATTCAAGCAGGTTAAAATCAATTTTGATAAGGACTCGTCTAGTAGGAAAACTGTTGATTATATTAATAAACGTCTAGAAGCAATAGATAATCTCTGGGGAGAGTTTGACCAAAACAACCGCCTACTGGAGAAATTAGAGGATAAATCACAGCAGTATTTTACAGAAAAAATCTATCAGCAAGTATTAGATTTTTATAAAACATTACGTGATCGCATCTCTTCTTACGGGAAGGATGACAAGGCACATCAACCTGACGGGGTGGTTACTGAGCTCCTTACTCAGCAGCGCACTAACTTTAGAGCATTAAATAGGCTTATTCAGGGCATAGACATAAATATGATTACTGAAAAGTGGGAAATAGAAGATGAGTTGAGAATTTTACAAGCACGGTGGAAAAATATCGATAACATTCACTTGCAAATAGATAATATATTACAAGGTGGTGATTTAATTTACGACGACGAATTTAGCAAAAATGAATCTGCATACAAACGTATCAAGAGAGTATTGAATCAAAAATTATGTGCAACTGCTCATGTTCAGCAAGCAACTCCTACGCTGGACATCCCAGTGTTTACTGGAAAGTACACTCTGTGGCCTACCTTCTATGACCTATTTGTGGAAACAATTCATAATAGCAAAATCCTTTCTAAAGCTCAAAAGATGCAGCATCTTAAGGGCAAGGTCAGGGGGGAAGCCGAACGCCTGATACAACATCTCACCATATCTGCAGACAACTATGATACAGCCTGGGAAATATTAATTCATCGGTACAATAATCCCCAGCTGTTATTTACAAAACAAATAGAAACCTTTCTAAATCAGCCCAATATCAATAAGCAGTCGTCTTACGAACTTAAAAGGTTATATGATACGAGCACTGAGTGCATTCACGCTATAGAAAACCTTGGTGTGGATACGAGCACCTGGGATCCACTATTGGTTCACCTGTTATCCAAAAAGTTAGACATTGCCACTTATACCGATTTCAAGGAAACGCGTAAATCTCCTAGAGATTTGCCTACATTCATGGATTTTATGGAATTTTTAGAGGCCAAATTCATTGCACTCGAACCTATCCATAGGCGGGAGAGGGAGAGAGAACCTACAACATCCAAAAACATTCAAGCAAATCAGTATCATCCAAAATCATCATTTAATAAGAATCCAGAAGGAAAACATTTTAATAGGTTTTATAAAGCAGCCCCAACTTTTACAACAAAATGTCCATTATGTTCATTTGATCACGAATTGTATCGATGCCACAAATTCGTCAGCATGACAGCGGACGCCAAGTTGAGGACGGTTTCGAAATACAATATTTGCCAGAATTGTCTTTACAAACACGCCGACAAATGCTACTCGGCAAAACGATGCAAAGAGTGTAATGCCGAACATAACACCTTATTGCACGATGCATTTACGCAATCATATCACCCAGTAACAAAACAATCGAACACGGTTGCGCCATCATCGTCAGCAAAAATCTATAAATAAACCGCTTAATGTCAACCATGTGGCGGCTGATAATGAGGAGGTTTTACTAACCACCTTATCACTGAAGGTGAAGGCAGCCGACGGCACATTCATCACTCTTAGAGCATTGTTAGATCAGGGTTCGCAAATAGCTCTTATTTCTGAAAACGCAGCCCAATTGCTTGGCCTGCAGCGGCAGCGTTATCATGCATCAGTGTCAGGTATAGGAAATGGATCAAAGACCAGTAAGGGAGTCGTATCCATTGAATGTCAGTCTATTTATGATAATTATACATTTTCAACTCAAGCATTAGTAATTTCTCACGTAATCAATAACTTACCAAACAGTTCTTTTAGCAAGCAAACATGGCCACATTTACAGCATATTGATTTAGCAGATCCTTATTATAATGTATCTAAACCGATAGATATACTCTTGGACGCAAGCGTATATTCGTATATTATTATGAGTGGTTTAATTAAGGGCCCTAGTCAGGCGCCCATAGCACAACAGACCAAGTTAGGGTGGATCCTTTCTGGTGCGGTTAGGACATTTAACTGCAATGTTGTAATCAATAATCTACAAGATATAGCAAAGTACTGGGAGTTGGAAGACATTTGTGATAATACCAGCACTTTGACCAGGGAAGAACAATTTTGCGAAGATTTTTATCAAACTACTACGGAACGCTTAGATAACGGTAGGTACGTAGTAGCACTTCCTATGAAACCAGGGTATGAGGAAAGTTTAGGTTCATCGAAGCCAAAGGCCGTAGCACAGTTCAAGCAATTAGAGCATAAATTGACTAAGGATAATTCATTTTCTAGTAGCTACAAGCAATTTATAGATGAATATCAGCAATTATATCATATGCGGCCAGCTAAGAGTGATGAGGGTCCTACCCATATAGCCATTTTTGGTCGCAGATTTTTAAAGATGTAACAGGTCGCACAAATTCTCGTAACTGATACGACATATTGCGACTGTGTAGGGTTATACTCACACGTGTTGTAACAGTTAAGTAACAATGTGAGTAGTATTGATTTTAGTAACCCCGTGTTGTAACCGTTTCAAAATGTGACAAAATATTTTGTGTCTACACATTTTAAAAACTTCGCGATTAGTTTGTAACTAGGAGGCAATTTTTACACAAAGTGTTGTAACAGGGTAGTAACACGCGTCGTAAAGTTACGGGAATGTTCCGGAATATTAAAATATGAACTTGCAGAAACAAACATCACTAGATCCTATTATTCTCAAAGTTTTCATAGGTTTTTGGGCGTTTTACTTTTTGAATAATAAATAAAAATGAGTAAGCAATCCAAAAAATCAGGTAAATTCCGGTGGAGTTCTACTTTTTATAGAAAAGTTAATAATGTATTAACTAACCAAAACAGCACACGTAAGTTTATTTTATTTATTGTACTAAATTGTTGTTATTGGTATGTCAGCTTCAGGACTTCAAACTTCTTTGTTGTTTTTATAGATCATTTACATGGAGAAAACGACTCTGAAGTATGTGGCACCGAAGAGCTTAGTAGTAAATTCCTTAGTGCTGAAGAAGTACATTGTAAACTCTCCGACCCCGTGCAGATTTCATTTAACAGATCTGATATCCACGAAATACCACACACTTCCAACTATGAAGTACCTAGAAGTGGAAAAATGCGATGGAGAGATGCATGACCATGAATGCGATAGAGATCTACATGCCCATGAATTACCTTATTCTGATAATGAAACAAATTCTATAAACGTCGGAGCGCAAATTCAACAATGGGTATTAAAGTATTAAATAAGTAAGCCGCTTTGAACGAATTGATTGCTATTCTAAGAGATCATCCAAACACGGATTTCAATATTTTTTTTACCAAAAGATAGTAGAAGTCTCTTAAGAACGCCTCGATCTAACAATATATTACCTATGGACAATGGAAAATATTGGTACTATGGACGAGAAAATTCTTTAAAAGATGTTTTGTCTCAAAGTATGTCACAATTACCAAAATGTATGTTGTTGTCTTTTAACATTGATGGTTTACCTATATCTAAAAGCACAAAAAACGAATTTTGGCCAATTTTGTGCAAAAAAGATCATATGGATATTTCTGCGTTAGTTTTAGGAATATATTTTGGAACAACAAAACCTCCTCTAGAATTGTTTTTGCGCCCGTTTGTGAATGAGCTGTTGAAATTACTAAAACATGGGTTGTCGACATACGAGTTTTCCTAGGGCGGATATGCCTTTACGAACCGACTATTTATTCAGAAATCGACTCGATCCAGATCATCACAAAGAAAAAAGTGCGGTAGAAGATTTGCCCATACATCTAGAGAATGACTTTACGATTGCAGATGCTCTTAATCTGTTAGATTTGGATGTGATGAAAAGATGTTTACTGGGATGGACTAGTGGCAGTTTTAATTTAAGGACAAAATGGTCAGCCAGGGAAATTCTGAGTGTTTTAAGAAAGATAATGGAAATAAAAGTAACTACTCCAACTGAAATACAGCAAGGTTGGGAGGATTAGATACCCTTCACTTTTGGAAAGCAGCTGAATTTAAAAACTTTTTATTATACTTTGGTCCAGTCGTGCTTAAAGAATGTTTACCATTTGAAGTATATCAACATTTTTTAACAATATTTTGTGCCACTACCATATGTTATTCTGATATTTATAAATCTTATCAGAATATTGCTGAAAAACTTTTCGTAAATTACATCGAGAAATTTGCAGAAATTTACGGTCAAGAGGTCAACTCACAGAGGTGAATAGTAATATTCATAATTATTGTCATATTATAAATGACGTCTCAAGATTTGGATTTCTATCTACTTTGAATGCATATCCATTTGAAAGTATGCTATTTAGAATTAAAAAAAAGGTTAAAAAAAGGTGATCTACCATTCAAGCAAGTAGCAAAATCGTATGTACAGGAACTTTCAAAATTAAAAGCTGAGAACCTGAAATGTAAACAACAGGCCTACTCTGTCCTCAAACATGAAAGTTTCCTAGAAAAAGTTGTAAAAGTATTCAGTACTGTCAAGATAAATGAGAATTACCAGTTCTCAAATAACGTTAAAGATAAATGGTTTTTAAGTACAGACAATAATATTGTAGAAATTACATACGCCATTTCTGCGCATGACAAAATTAAAATAATTGGAAAAAATATAAAAATCCAGTTTAATTTTTTGAGCGACAGTTCAATTCTTCACATATCAATATATATGTAACATCAATTGATTACGAAGCGGAAGAATCGAGAGAATATGATTTGTAAGATATAAAATGCAAACATGCAGAGATGGTATTTATGGCAATATTGACAACATTAGGAGTAGAAATAAAATAAAAACATAAAAAATATAAAGATTTTTATTTCAAAATTTGGTGGCTCTACACCATAACAAAAAGCAAGGATTCTCAAAATCAGTAATTCTTAACTGTACTAGTAACAGTGCCGCCTTTGTAGCGGTACATCACTTACTACATAATAATTTGTCTAATCAGTCCCATAAATTATAATAAAAATATCACAATGTATTTTTTTTTGGTGCATGTTGAGTATCAAATCGTTTCGAATCATGGAATCGTAATTCGGCATCGCTTATAATCACATCGTAAACAATCTTTGCTACACGTTGCATTTAGGGCATGCAAAAACTGGGTGGTTTCGGAAAACTGGGCTTTGCGTGCCCTAGTTGCAATATTTAAAAAAGATAAGTCGTCAGAACTTATATTTACTGTTTTGGCCTTAAGCTTTAAATCCATTACTTTATTTATTACTACACTAATTTTGACTTCTTCATGTTGCATTTTTTTATGCCTGGTGTATCGTCATCTGTGAAAAGATAATAAATTGTTATTATTAATAATATAGATTAATACGTTGTAATGATATGCGTGCGTGCGTGTGTGTATGTTTGTAAAAGTACTTAAAAAGACTTTTATTTTACACGTCATTTTGTTCCAATTTTGAACTGGCACACTATTTTCATCGCGTCGCTTTTTTTCTGTAATCTTGGCCAAAAAAGAGTGCCGTCTTTGACCCAAGTCCTCGATACAAAAGATATTAAATGCGACGAGCATTCTTTTGTTAAAACAATGCAATAAGGCATTTTGTTTGTCAAAACAAACCTAAACTTTGAGAGACACTGGAACCAAAAATACAAGAGAAGCCATTTAAAAATCCCGTAAGTTTGTGACGACTTTACGGAACAAGTCATCACATTCTTGTAACTTTGTAACTATTTGCGACGAGTATTTATATTCACTAAACAAAAATGATTTTATCAATATTTATGAAATATAAGCCTTGTTCTTGCTAAAATAATTAGTTATTAGTGTTAAAATTTGTTATCATATGAAAATAGGAAGTTTTTGAGCACTTTCAAAGTAAAAAATAATATCAACACACCGGTTTACAATTAGCTAAAATAATTAATTTATGAAAATAAAACCGGCGCGTTGGTAAAATCCAACATATTAGACGAAATTACACGATGAAATTCTTTTCCCACATAAATTTTAACATCGGAATTATATATATCAGCTAAATAAAGTTTGTGCACTTACCTTCGGATATCATAGATTTAATAATGGCGTACTCTTATTATTCTTAAAAACACTACTTCGCTAACACTTCGCAATTTAAGTCAAACTATTAAAAGAAATTGAACGAATGAATGAATGATTTGTTCGGATTGTGGTTATTCAAGGTTACTGCGTCACGACACGGAGTCGTTACTTAAAAACTAAATGTGTATGTGTCGGGTCTTCCCCATTTTTAGTTGTAGCGACGGATAAGCGCGGAACGTCAACCAGATTGAGTTACGGGAATCATTCAAGTGTCGGCATTAAGTATCTAAACGGTTACGTCGCGTAACCAAAAATGGTTATATGGGTAGCTGTTTTTTACCTCACCATGGTGTTTTCAAATTAGATTCTAGCACTAGTCCTTTGCGGGTGGTTTTTAATGGTTCGTCAAAAACCACATCTGGACTCAGTCTAAATGACTTGATGGAGTGCGGGCCAAATCTGCAGGTTGACCTACAAAATCTCATTCTAAGATGGAGACAGCATAAATATGTCATCACTGCGGACATAGAGAAAATGTTCCGTCAAGTACTCATCAGGGAATCTGATCAACCCCTACAATCAATCGTATGGCGTGACTCTCCATCTGAGCCACTACGTGAATACCGGTTGACAACAGTCACATATGGGACGAAGGCAGCTCCATTCCTAGCAATGAGAACCTTGAGACAGTTAGCTAAGGATGATGCCGCCAAATATCCATTAGCAGCAGCAGCTCTAGAAAACTCATTTTTCACTGATGATCTTCTTAGTGGGCATGACAGCATAGAGTCAACTAAGGAGTTGCAACGTCAGCTGATAGCAATCCTAAAGGGAGCAGGTATGAATCTAAGAAAGTGGTCTGCGAACTCTGATGAACTGGTCACGGAACTACCTTCGAATCAAGTCGACATACCATTTGACTTTAAATGCGCAGAGTCTCGCAAGACTCTAGGGCTTAAATGGCACCCATCAGCTGACAATTTTACATTCGAAAGCAAATTAGAGCATAAAGAAACAAGCCACACCAAGCGCCAGTTATTGTCTGAGATTTCAAAAATCTTTGACCCGCTAGGCTGGCTTTCACCGATTACAGTTAGAGCAAAATTACTTTTTCAAAAGGCATGGTCAGGCATGTCATGGGATGACAAACTTACTAATCAACTGCAAGAAGAATGGATTCAGCTCCGTGACGACCTTCAAAACATAAATCAATTCTCGATACCTCGTCATTTGGGTAACACAAAATCTAAATTCCAAATTCACGGTTTCTGCGATGCGTCCGAGAAAGCATACGCATGCGCTATTTACCTTATCAGTTATAACGATAAAGGTGAGGCCACATCAACGTTGGTTATTGCAAAAAACAAAATTAGCCCCGCAAAATAAACAGCTGTCGTTACCCAGAAAGGAATTATGCGGAGCTCAATTGCTATCAACTGTCATGAAGAAGGTCATGCAAACATTTTCCAAAGAACAGGTACCATCAGTTCATGCGTGGACTGACTCAATGGTAACCTTAGGCTGGATCCATGGAGATATCACTCGTTGGAAGCAATTCGTAGCAAATAGAGTCAGCAAGATCAGAGATGTGATCCCAGCGTCTCAATGGAATCATGTGCGGTCTGAGGACAACCCTGCAGACGCTGCGACTAGAGGATCAAAGGTGAAGAATCTAGCAGACAATGCTTTGTGGTGGCGAGGGCCTAAATGGCTTCCTACATTCGATTCTAGGAACATGGATAACACCAAATATCAAAGTCCGAATTTAGAAACAAAACAAGCACGTGTGAACATCGCCTTATGTGATAGTAAACAATCAACGCTTATCACTGAACTATTACAAAATAATAGCTCAGTCACTCGCGTAGTGAAAACAATAGCATGGGTTTCACGTTTCGTGGCGCGTCTGCGTCATCGGACATCTGAGCACGGTAAGGTCTTATCGCCCGTTGAAATTGAAAATTCCTACAAAATTATTATCAAACATATCCAACATCACGATTTTGAAAGGGAGATAGCACAGTTGAAAAGCAAAGGGCACATCCAGCCTAACAGCAAGTTGGCCAGCCTATGTCCAACTTTAGATGAGTATGGAATAATGAGAGTCGGCGGTCGGTTAAATTATTCATCTTTGAGCAGTACAGCAAAACACCCAGTCATCTTATCAAATCATAGTCGATTTACGGACCTCATAATTCATCAGGCACATATCACAACATTACATGGAGGTCCTAGACTAACACTATCATACATAAGAGAAAGATATTGGGTAATCAGTGGTATGAATACCGTAAAACGGCAAATCAGGATGTGTGTAATATGCAGACGTTACAGCACTGAAAGGAGACAGCAGATCATGGCTGACTTACCGTCACCTCGAGTAACCCCATCACGTCCGTTTACACACACCGGTGTTGACTTCACCGGCCACGTAGACCTGAAATCTAGCAAGGGAAGAGGTATAAGATGTCATAAGGGCTATGTAGCAATATTTGTATGTCTAGCAACAAAGGCGGTGCACCTTGAACTGGTCTCCGACCTTAGCACACCAGCTTTCTTAGCAGCATTTCGACGTTTCTGTACACGTCGCGGTACTCCATCTCATATGTACAGCGACAATGGCAGCAATTTTGTAGGCAGCGATCGGCTCCTGAAAAAAAGAGTATAAAGAGATATTAGCAAACATAAATCATGAGTTCTTTAATAAAATAGCAGAATGGAACATCAAATGGTCATTTAACTCACCAGCATGGCCGACAGCAGGAGGGCTGTGGGAGAGCGCGGTAAAGAGTTTTAAGCATCACCTGAAGCGCACCCTCGGCGAGCAAAAACTCACTTATGAGGAATTCACTACATTGATTCAACAGATAGAAGCCTGTCTCAACTCCAGACCTCTATTCCCTCTGACAGAAAACCCTGAAGATGATTACCTGACTCCTGGTCACTTTCTTGTCGGCGGATCTTTAATATCAAGGCCTCTTGGTAATGACAGCATGAACTTACCGTGTAGATGGCAGATGATACAAAGCATGACGAAGGTCATCTGGAGAAGATGGTCAAGTGATTATCTTCAACAACTTCATGCTCGCTCAAAATGGAGAAACCCAAGCAAAAACATCGACATAAATGATATGGTATTAATCAAAGATGATAACTTACCTCCCGGCAAATGGATCATGGGCCGAGTGCATGAAATACATCCTGGGAAAGATGGCTACGTTAGAGTGGTTTCCCTGAGAACAAGAAACAGCATATTAAAGCGGCCAATCACCAAACTGGTCGTATTACCAATAAATAACGAGTCTTTTGAACAAAATCAAAATCCAGATCTGCAGGTACAGAAGCAAGATGTAAACAGTCAGAAGAAAACAGGAGAAACCGCAATCAAAGCAAATTCAAAAACGTGTTATTTACTTCATTATTATTCCTTGCAATGTTATTTTCTCCAACTGTACAACAAGAGCAAAAACCTTACATGGTTACGCAAATTGAAGAGAATAAGGGCTTATATTTTGATAAGATGTCTAATCTGCAGTATATAAGAGATGAGTGGAAAACTTGTTGTATACTATAACTTATCAACCTATTATCAAGGAATATCAGACATTGAGATGTACCTAGAGCCTCCTTAAACAATCACTGGTAGATCAACCAAATCAGCCCCCAATACAAATCTATCATATTGCAACTAGACCATGAGTTGAACGAAATACAACATTACAACAGTTTACTTCATAATCAATATAAAAGTAGCAGAAACGTGGCTTACTGAACGGAGTTGGCTATGTCGCTAATGCATTGTTTGGCGTACTAGACGAGAGGTTTGCTGAACAGTACGCTAAGGATATTGAGCAGATTGTCCATAACGAAAAACACCTACAAAAAACTTATAAGAAATCAAACTATTGTGTTAGAAGCAGAGGCAAACATCATGAAACGAAATGAAGAGATCATGAACGCACAGTTCAAAACCATCGGCGAACATCTTCGCAAACTTATCCGACGAGGTCAATGACGTTCATTTAGAAGTCCACAATGGTCTCTATGTGACGTCATCAGCTCTAGTAGCTAACATAATTCTAAATAATCTAAGACGCATGCAAGAAACATTGATAAACACTATCACTGATACTATGCACGGTCACATTGATAGTCACATATTATTACCTGAACAATTAAAATATCAAATACTTACTATTTCAAGTCAGCTACAGGGTGATCTCACAATGCCTGTAGAACAATCGAACTTTGTTGATATTTATAAAATGTTAAAGGTGTCGTCCAGATTATTCAGCACCTACCTTATCATTGAACTCAAAATCCCTCTAGTAAGCAAGGAAGCATATGAGCTTGTCAGAGTTATAAGTATCCCTCAGAACAAAAATCAGCATAAATATTACATTATTCCTAGTCATCCATACTTGGCATTCAATCTTAGAAAGGACACAGTTATGTTTTTATCAGAACATGATTTAAGTCTATGTCTTCATGCAACAGATGACAGAATATTATGTTCATTAGATAAGCCTATCTACAACATTAAAATCAAGGAATCAATTTGTCAATTAAATATAAATAACGCATTAACAAAAGCAGCGCCCTGTGAATACAAAGAAACAAACTGTGACAATAGGTGGATCAAGTTACACGCGCGGAACGACTGGCTCTTCTCGTGTTGCCAAGAATGCAGTGCACGCATTTTCTGCACATCTGGAGTCTCAATGCTAAGCTTATCGGGCAACGGCCTTGTCACGCTAGGTCATGGTTGTGTGCTCAAGGACAATGATCTCTCTATTTACACTCACAATAATTACATGAATAGAATGACGGTGCAAAATGATATCAAAGTCCCAGAGTTATCTATCTTAAATAATATAATCAATACAACAATTTCTGAAGATCAGATACCTCAGAACCATACCCACATGTGGAAGCAGTTACAAGAGCAAATTGAGAACATAAAAGGACAATCTTACTTAGATTACAGCATTCATGACGTACACCACTATTCTGTTACGTATGTAATAGTTGCTGTATTGTTGATAATAGCAAGCACTTTCGCTTATTGGAAGTTAAAAGGCAGATGTCGACCGAAAGCAGCAGCCCCGGCGGTGCAGCCGGCAGCATCTGTGGTCGAGACACCGCTCGCGCTGCCCCGCGGCGTGGCCAGCAGCGTCGGCGACTTACATAGCGTCAGTGCGTCAGTGGCTAATGAGTGCAACCTACTGCGTAAATCAGTAAGCTGTATCAGTGTAGATCAAGGGACATCCCCTATTACATCTCGGTCAGTGTCGTTTCACGTCCCAAGTGTAGAATCACGCGAGTGAAAGTTATATTAAGTAATAAATAATCATGAACATTTTAGCATAATAAGCATTATCTTTCGTATACATTTAACTTCAAAGTTATATCTTTTTGATTTTATATCATATTACGTTTTGTGAATATTCATTGACTATCAATTTATCAACTTTTATGTTTTTTTTGAAATTGAATATTTTATCGTTTATTATTTTATAATTTTACAACATTTAATGTAAGTATGTACCCACGTTAGAGTACGGCCCTGGTATTCAATTGAGTTATACATTAATCATTTTATTTTATCAACTATTCAGTTACCTACATTTTCTTTTCCTTGGTGGCCAAGATGTACGAGCTAACGTACCTACGTACATTTTCATAATTTTGTATATAGATAATTTTACTGCATTTCAATTGACCTAATTAACGCGTTTGCATACGCCAGCAAATCAACTTACTTGAGCAATAAAATCAGTCTTGTATTAGCAACCTAACAAGCCGGTTTCATTTATCACTCCTCGGAGTCCCCCATATCATAGCATAGCATAACATATCATACTCTATCTTATCATCTCTTAGAAGTGTGGGGAGCACACCCTACATTCTTTTGGTCCTTCGAGCACTCGTTGCGGGACCCATCGGTGATCAAGCGAGCGCGTTGATCAAAACAGAACTTTGCGTCGTGAATTTACCGAGTGACACGTGTCAAAACCTCGCAACAGTTTTAGCATTACCTATCGTCGGAACATTCTGGCAACTTCGCGTGTGAAGTTTAAGTGAGGTGCACTCACTTATCATCAGCATCACTTTCTTGGGCTATCGATCAGCTCGAGAAAGTCTCCGATCATCAGCAGTAGCAGTTCACGGGCCAACCGGAACTTAGTCATTTGGCAGCAGCCAAGTGACGCAGCAACATCATTGTGATCGCAGCAGCAAGCAGCAAGTGGAGTAGCAGCTCCAAAACACTCTACGCATCCTCGCCTTATCAAGTAAGATTGTTCCTTTATCACTTTCGTCGAGCAGTACATCAGCATAATGGAAACTACTATCATCCGTCAAAAAGATATTTTAGACCAATTCAAGCAGGTTAAAATCAATTTTGATAAGGACTCGTCTAGTAGGAAAACTGTTGATTATATTAATAAACGTCTAGAAGCAATAGATAATCTCTGGGGAGAGTTTGACCAAAACAACCGCCTACTGGAGAAATTAGAGGATAAATCACAGCAGTATTTTACAGAAAAATCTATCAGCAAGTATTAGATTTTATAAAACATTACGTGATCGCATCTCTTCTTACGGGAAGGATGACAAGGCACATCAACCTGACGGGGTGGTTACTGAGCTCCTTACTCAGCAGCGCACTAACTTTAGAGCATTAAATAGGCTTATTCAGGGCATAGACATAAATATGATTACTGAAAAGTGGGAAATAGAAGATGAGTTGAGAATTTTACAAGCACGGTGGAAAAATATCGATAACATTCACTTGCAAATAGATAATATATTACAAGGTGGTGATTTAATTTACGACGACGAATTTAGCAAAAATGAATCTGCATACAACGTATCAAGAGAGTATTGAATCAAAAATTATGTGCAACTGCTCATGTTCAGCAAGCAACTCCTACGCTGGACATCCCAGTGTTTACTGGAAAGTACACTCTGTGGCCTACCTTCTATGACCTATTTGTGGAAACAATTCATAATAGCAAAATCCATTTCTAAAGCTCAAAAGATGCAGCATCTTAAGGGCAAGGTCAGGGGGAAGCCGAACGGCCTGATACAACATCTCACCATATCTGCAGACAAACTATGATACAGCCTGGGAAATATTAATTCATTCGGTACAATAATCCCCAGCTGTTATTTACAAAACAAATAGAAACCTTTCTAAATCAGCCCAATATCAATAAGCAGTCGTCTTACGAACTTAAAAGGTTATATGATACGAGCACTGAGTGCATTCACGCTATAGAAAACCTTGGTGTGGATACGAGCACCTGGGATCCACTATTGGTTCACCTGTTATCCAAAAAGTTAGGACATTGCCACTTATACCGATTTCAAGGAAACGCGTAAATCTCCTAGAGATTTGCCTACATTCATGGATTTTATGGAATTTTAGAGGCCAAATTCATTGCACATCGAACCTATCCATAGGCGGGAGAGGGAGAGAGAACCTACAACATCCCAAAACATTCAAGCAAATCAGTATCATCCAAAATCATCATTTAATAAGAATCCAGAAGGAAAACATTTTAATAGGTTTTATAAAGCAGCCCCAACTTTTACAACAAAATGTCCATTATGTTCATTTGATCACGAATTGTATCGTATGCCACAAATTCGTCAGCATGACAGCGGACGCCAAGTTGAGGACGGTTTCGAAATACAATATTTGCCAGAATTGTCTTTACAAACACGCCGACAAATGCTACTCGGCAAAACGATGCAAAGAGTGTAATGCCGAACATAACACCTTATTGCACGATGCATTTACGCAATCATATCACCCAGTAACAAAAACAATCGAACACGGTTGCGCCATCATCGTCAGCAAAATCTATAAATAAACCGCTTAATGTCAACCATGTGGCGGCTGATAATGAGGAGGTTTTACTAACCACCTTATCACTGAAGGTGAAGGCAGCCGACGGCACATTCATCACTCTTAGAGCATTGTTAGATCAGGGTTCGCAAATAGCTCTTATTTCTGAAAACGCAGCCCAATTGCTTGGCCTGCAGCGGCAGCGTTATCATGCATCAGTGTCAGGTATAGGAAATGGATCAAAGACCAGTAAGGGAGTCGTATCCATTGAATGTCAGTCTATTTATGATAATTATACATTTTCAACTCAAGCATTAGTAATTTCTCACGTAATCAATAACTTTACCAAACAGTTCTTTTAGCAAGCAAACATGGCCACATTTACAGCATATTGATTTAGCAGATCCTTATTATAATGTATCTAAACCGATAGATATACTCTTGGACGCAAGCGTATATTCGTATATTATTATGAGTGGTTTAATTAAGGGCCCTAGTCAGGCGCCCATAGCACAACAGACCAAGTTAGGGTGAGATCCTTTCTGGTGCGGTTAGGACATTAACTGCAATGTTGTAATCAATAATCTACAAGATATAGCAAAGTACTGGGAGTTGGAAGACATTTGGTGATAATACCAGCACTTGACCAGGGAAGAACAATTTTGCGAAGATTTTTATCAAACTACTACGGAACGCTTAGATAACGGTAGGTACGTAGTAGCACTTCCTATGAAACCAGGGTATGAGGAAAGTTTAGGTTCATCGAAGCCAAAGGCCGTAGCACAGTTCAAGCAATTAGAGCATAAATTGACTAAGGATAATTCATTTTCTAGTAGCTACAAGCAATTTATAGATGAATATCAGCAATTATATCATATGCGGCCAGCTAAGAGTGATGAGGGTCCTAGCTGTTTTTTACCTCACCATGGTGTTTTCAAATTAGATTCTAGCACTAGTTCCTTTGCGGGTGGTTTTTAATGGTTCGTCAAAAACCACATCTGGACTCAGTCTAAATGACTTGATGGAGTGCGGGCCAAATCTGCAGGTTGACCTACAAAATCTCATTCTAAGATGGAGACAGCATAAATATGTCATCACTGCGGACATAGAGAAAATGTTCCGTCAAGTACTCATCAGGGATCTGATCAACCCCTACAATCAATCGTATGGCGTGACTCTCCATCTGAGCCACTACGTGAATACCGGTTGACAACAGTCACATATGGGACGAAGGCAGCTCCATTCCTAGCAATGAGAACCTTGAGACAGTTAGCTAAGGATGATGCCGCCAAATATCCATTAGCAGCAGCAGCTCTAGAAAACTCATTTTTCACTGATGATCTTCTTAGTGGGCATGACAGCATAGAGTCAACTAAGGAGTTGCAACGTCAGCTGATAGCAATCCTAAAGGGAGCAGGTATGAATCTAAGAAAGTGGTCTGCGAACTCTGATGAACTGGTCACGGAACTACCTTCGAATCAAGTCGACATACCATTTGACTTTAAATGCGCAGAGTCTCGCAAGACTCTAGGGCTTAAATGGCACCCATCAGCTGACAATTTTTACATTCGAAAGCAAATTAGAGCATAAAGAAACAAGCCACACCAAGCGCCAGTTATTGTCTGAGATTTCAAAAATCTTTGACCCGCTAGGCTGGCTTTCAACCGATTACAGTTAGAGCAAAATTACTTTTTCAAAAGGCATGGTCAGGCATGTCATGGGATGACAAACTTACTAATCAACTGCAAGAAGAATGGATTCAGCTCCGTGACGACCTTCAAAACATAAATCAATTCTCGATACCTCGTCATTTGGGTAACACAAAATCTAAATTCCAAATTCACGGTTTCTGCGATGCGTCCGAGAAAGCATACGCATGCGCTATTTACCTTATCAGTTATAACGATAAAGGTGAGGCCACATCAACGTTGGTTATTGCAAAAACAAAATTAGCCCCGCAAAATAAACAGCTGTCGTTACCCAGAAAGGAATTATGCGGAGCTCAATTGCTATCAACTGTCATGAAGAAGGTCATGCAAACATTTTCCAAAGAACAGGTACCATCAGTTCATGCGTGGACTGACTCAATGGTAACCTTAGGCTGGATCCATGGAGATATCACTCGTTGGAAGCAATTCGTAGCAAATAGAGTCAGCAAGATCAGAGATGTGATCCCAGCGTCTCAATGGAATCATGTGCGGTCTGAGGACAACCCTGCAGACGCTGCGACTAGAGGATCAAAGGTGAAGAATCTAGCAGACAATGCTTTGTGGTGGCGAGGGCCTAAATGGCTTCCTACATTCGATTCTAGGAACATGGATAACACCAAATATCAAAGTCCGAATTTAGAAACAAAACAAGCACGTGTGAACATCGCCTTATGTGATAGTAAACAATCAACGCTTATCACTGAACTATTACAAAATAATAGCTCAGTCACTCGCGTAGTGAAAACAATAGCATGGGTTTCACGTTTCGTGGCGCGTCTGCGTCATCGGACATCTGAGCACGGTAAGGTCTTATCGCCCGTTGAAATTGAAAATTCCTACAAAATTATTATCAAACATATCCAACATCACGATTTTGAAAGGGAGATAGCACAGTTGAAAAGCAAAGGGCACATCCAGCCTAACAGCAAGTTGGCCAGCCTATGTCCAACTTTAGATGAGTATGGAATAATGAGAGTCGGCGGTCGGTTAAATTATTCATCTTTGAGCAGTACAGCAAAACACCCAGTCATCTTATCAAATCATAGTCGATTTACGGACCTCATAATTCATCAGGCACATATCACAACATTACATGGAGGTCCTAGACTAACACTATCATACATAAGAGAAAGATATTGGGTAATCAGTGGTATGAATACCGTAAAACGGCAAATCAGGATGTGTGTAATATGCAGACGTTACAGCACTGAAAGGAGACAGCAGATCATGGCTGACTTACCGTCACCTCGAGTAACCCCATCACGTCCGTTTACACACACCGGTGTTGACTTCACCGGCCACGTAGACCTGAAATCTAGCAAGGGAAGAGGTATAAGATGTCATAAGGGCTATGTAGCAATATTTGTATGTCTAGCAACAAAGGCGGTGCACCTTGAACTGGTCTCCGACCTTAGCACACCAGCTTTCTTAGCAGCATTTCGACGTTTCTGTACACGTCGCGGTACTCCATCTCATATGTACAGCGACAATGGCAGCAATTTTGTAGGCAGCGATCGGCTCCTGAAAAAAGAGTATAAAGAGATATTAGCAAACATAAATCATGAGTTCTTTAATAAAATAGCAGAATGGAACATCAAATGGTCATTTAACTCACCAGCATGGCCGACAGCAGGAGGGCTGTGGGAGAGCGCGGTAAAGAGTTTTAAGCATCACCTGAAGCGCACCCTCGGCGAGCAAAAACTCACTTATGAGGAATTCACTACATTGATTCAACAGATAGAAGCCTGTCTCAACTCCAGACCTCTATTCCCTCTGACAGAAAACCCTGAAGATGATTACCTGACTCCTGGTCACTTTCTTGTCGGCGGATCTTTAATATCAAGGCCTCTTGGTAATGACAGCATGAACTTACCGTGTAGATGGCAGATGATACAAAGCATGACGAAGGTCATCTGGAGAAGATGGTCAAGTGATTATCTTCAACAACTTCATGCTCGCTCAAAATGGAGAAACCCAAGCAAAAACATCGACATAAATGATATGGTATTAATCAAAGATGATAACTTACCTCCCGGCAAATGGATCATGGGCCGAGTGCATGAAATACATCCTGGGAAAGATGGCTACGTTAGAGTGGTTTCCCTGAGAACAAGAAACAGCATATTAAAGCGGCCAATCACCAAACTGGTCGTATTACCAATAAATAACGAGTCTTTTGAACAAAATCAAAATCCAGATCTGCAGGTACAGAAGCAAGATGTAAACAGTCAGAAGAAAACAAGGAGAAACCGCAATCAAAGCAAATTCAAAAACGTGTTATTTACTTCATTATTATTCCTTGCAATGTTATTTTCTCCAACTGTACAACAAGAGCAAAAACCTTACATGGTTACGCAAATTGAAGAGAATAAGGGCTTATATTTTGATAAGATGTCTAATCTGCAGTATATAAGAGATGAGTGGAAACTTGTTGTATACTATAACTTATCAACCTATTATCAAGGAATATCAGACATTGAGATGTACCTAGAGCATCTTAAACAATCACTGGTAGATCAACCAAATCAGCCCCAATACAAATCTATCATATTGCAACTAGACCATGAGTTGAACGAAATACAACATTACAACAGTTTACTTCATAATCAATATAAAAGTAGGCAGAAACGTGGCTTACTGAACGGAGTTGGCTATGTCGCTAATGCATTGTTTGGCGTACTAGACGAGAGGTTTGCTGAACAGTACGCTAAGGATATTGAGCAGATTGTCCATAACGAAAAACACCTACAAAAACTTATAAGAAATCAAACTATTGTGTTAGAAGCAGAGGCAAACATCATGAAACGAAATGAAGAGATCATGAACGCACAGTTCAAAACCATCGGCGAACATCTTCGCAACTTATCCGACGAGGTCAATGACGTTCATTTAGAAGTCCACAATGGTCTCTATGTGACGTCATCAGCTCTAGTAGCTAACATAATTCTAAATAATCTAAGACGCATGCAAGAAACATTGATAAACACTATCACTGATACTATGCACGGTCACATTGATAGTCACATATTATTACCTGAACAATTAAAATATCAAATACTTACTATTTCAAGTCAGCTACAGGGTGATCTCACAATGCCTGTAGAACAATCGAACTTTGTTGATATTTATAAAATGTTAAAGGTGTCGTCCAGATTATTCAGCACCTACCTTATCATTGAACTCAAAATCCCTCTAGTAAGCAAGGAAGCATATGAGCTTGTCAGAGTTATAAGTATCCCTCAGAACAAAAATCAGCATAAATATTACATTATTCCTAGTCATCCATACTTGGCATTCAATCTTAGAAAGGACACAGTTATGTTTTTATCAGAACATGATTTAAGTCTATGTCTTCATGCAACAGATGACAGAATATTATGTTCATTAGATAAGCCTATCTACAACATTAAAATCAAGGAATCAATTTGTCAATTAAATATAAATAACGCATTAACAAAAGCAGCGCCCTGTGAATACAAAGAAACAAACTGTGACAATAGGTGGATCAAGTTACACGCGCGGAACGACTGGCTCTTCTCGTGTTGCCAAGAATGCAGTGCACGCATTTTCTGCACATCTGGAGTCTCAATGCTAAGCTTATCGGGCAACGGCCTTGTCACGCTAGGTCATGGTTGTGTGCTCAAGGACAATGATCTCTCTATTTACACTCACAATAATTACATGAATAGAATGACGGTGCAAAATGATATCAAAGTCCCAGAGTTATCTATCTTAAATAATATAATCAATACAACAATTTCTGAAGATCAGATACCTCAGAACCATACCCACATGTGGAAGCAGTTACAAGAGCAAATTGAGAACATAAAAGGACAATCTTACTTAGATTACAGCATTCATGACGTACACCACTATTCTGTTACGTATGTAATAGTTGCTGTATTGTTGATAATAGCAAGCACTTTCGCTTATTGGAAGTTAAAAGGCAGATGTCGACCGAAAGCAGCAGCCCCGGCGGTGCAGCCGGCAGCATCTGTGGTCGAGACACCGCTCGCGCTGCCCCGCGGCGTGGCCAGCAGCGTCGGCGACTTACATAGCGTCAGTGCGTCAGTGGCTAATGAGTGCAACCTACTGCGTAAATCAGTAAGCTGTATCAGTGTAGATCAAGGGACATCCCCTATTACATCTCGGTCAGTGTCGTTTCACGTCCCAAGTGTAGAATCACGCGAGTGAAAGTTATATTAAGTAATAAATAATCATGAACATTTTAGCATAATAAGCATTATCTTTCGTATACATTTAACTTCAAAGTTATATCTTTTGATTTTATATCATATTACGTTTTGTGAATATTCATTGACTATCAATTTATCAACTTTTATGTTTTTTTTGAAATTGAATATTTTATCGTTTATTATTTTATAATTTTACAACATTTAATGTAAGTATGTACCCACGTTAGAGTACGGCCCTGGTATTTAATTGAGTTATACATTAATCATTTTATTTTATCAACTATTCAGTTACCTACATTTTCTTTTCCTTGGTGGCCAAGATGTACGAGCTAACGTACCTACGTACATTTTCATAATTTTGTATATAGATAATTTTACTGCATTTCAATTGACCTAATTAACGCGTTTGCATACGCCAGCAAATCAACTTTACTTGAGCAATAAAATCAGTCTTGTATTAGCAACCTAACAAGCCGGTTTCATTTATCACTCCTCGGAGTCCCCCATATCATAGCATAGCATAACATATCATACTCTATCTTATCATCTCTTAGAAGTGTGGGGAGCACACCCTACATTCTATATATATATTGCTGAAAAAACTGTATGCGGTGTAAGAGGTAATATTAACAAGCTAATAGAAGCATATCTCTCCGGTAGGCAGCAGGCAACTCAAATTGAAAGAATAAATCCAAGAGACATAACAGAGACAGTATATTTATCTAGTTTTAAAACTATAAAGCGTGGTGTTCCGCAGGGTAGTGTTCTTGGACCTCTACTATTTTTGATTTATATCAATGACTTGCCATCTGCATCGTACGCTCATAGTAATATGACATTATTCGCCGATGACAGGACTATATTATTTTCAAACCTTAATATGATTAATCTCGAAAACGACATTAATAGTTCATTAAAATCTATCATAACATGGCTCGAATCGAATCACCTTAAAATTAATTTAACTAAAACAAAAATAATGTCTTTTGCACAAAGAGGTGTTAGTTGTAGGTTAAGCATAAATTATAATGGAATACAAATTGATGAAACGGACGTAACAAAATTTTTAGGATTACGTATTGACAACAAATTAAAATGGACATCACATATAGAACATATCTGCAATAAGCTGAGTCAGTTCTCATTTGCGCTTTATAAACTGCAAAATATAGTAAATAACACATCTGCAGTTTTAACAGCATATCATAGTTACGTCGCATCGACTTTAAGGTATGGAGTTATTTTTTGGGGCAATTGTTCTGAGAAGGATGTACTGCGTATCTTTAGAGCACAGAAACGCTGCATTAGGTCGATGTTCCGGCTTAAATCTGATGAGTCTTGCAAGCCATTCTTTTTAAAACATGGTATTTTGCCTCTTCCATGTGTATATATTCTTGAGAGTGCGACATTTATAAAAGCGAACCTAAACAAATTTCAATTTAGAACTCGGGAAAGGCAAAAGGGCAAGCTATGCTCTGTTTTCAGTAAGACCACCTTATTTGGTAAATCTTTATTTTGCATGGCTCCCCGCATCTTCAACCAGATTCCAAAGGTCATTAGGGATGTAAATGACATTTATATATTTTAAAAATGACTATCTGACTACCTAATTAAAAAATGTTATTATTCTGTTAAAGACTTCTTTTTTGACAAAAATACAATATAATAAGTATGACATTAAAATTTTATTCAATTTAATATTGCATGATTTAATTTAATAATTCAATTGTTTGGTTATGTACCTATGTTAATTTTATTACTGATGTGTTTTAATTTATTATAGAGTTTAAGTCAAAATATTTTGTACGCCTTAAGAGGCAGGTCACAGTAGCTCTTTAAGAATAATCTATGTAACATCTCCTACACCTGTGTTCCACAATAAAGATTATGATTATGATTATGATGATTATGATTATCTCACTCTGCATCTGTACAATTTGTAGGTGAATTTCTAATAGGTAGATGGCGTTACTTTCCAAATAAAATATAAACAATAGAATTTCAGGGTTCAATTCCCGGGTTGAGCAAAAGGATTTTGAATTTTTCGAACATAGCTCGGATTTGTTATCACCAATCACCATTAAGCAAGCGTGGTGATTAAGCCTAAATCCTTCATAGTAGCGATGACTTTTTTCTATGATGGAGGTATTTGCTCTGCAGTAGGACGGTATACTATGTATTATAAATATGTATTTGCAAAAGAAAAGTATTAAATGTATATATTTGTAATCCCACTGTTGATTCTGATATCCGTAATACAGGTAATTCAGCTACCTATCTCGGAGTCAGATCGTGGTATGTGATGTTGTTACCGTGGTTGAACCACGCTTCGGCATGAATGGGCCGAGCGGGGTGATACCACGGCCTCACAGAAAACCGGTGTGAAGCAGCACTGTGCTGTGTTTCGCTGCGTGAGTACCGGAGTGTAGTGGTACCGGAGGCCCAATCCTGGGGAAAGGGGGGTTTAAAGGTTGGCAGCGCACTTGTGACTCCATTGGTGTCGCGGGTGTCCATGGGCGGCGATAATCGTTTACCATCAGCTGATCCGTCTGCTCTTCTGCCACCTATGACATAAAAAAAATATACTATAAGATAGGCTGATGATGAATATGATTCGTTTTTGTGATAGGTAAAATCGAATCCACACAAAAACGAATCATACAGGGTGTATCTGTGGACATTTACATACCTTGAACCACGTGTTCTACCAACCATTCTGAAGAACATTTGTTCTACGACTTTTCGAAATTAGTCGATATTTTTTTCGACTTCCCATACAAAATGACCAAGCCACGTGACCGACTTTCTATGAGAAGTTGAAATTTTTTTATGCGAATTTCCAAAAGTCATAGAACAAATGTTGTTCAGAATGGTTGATAGAACACGTGGTTAAAGGGATGTAAAAGTTCACAGATACACCCTGTATTCATCAATGTCCTGTTCCAGGCATAATACCAATAGAGGGCCACATCCCGACGCTCAGCGACCCGCAGTTCCCGCGCTTCCTCACCGTGGGGCCCATGGCGCGCAGCGCCGACGACCTGGCGCTGCTTACGGCGGTCATGGCCGGGGACAATAAGGACAAGCTAAGGCTCGACGAACCGGTGGACTTGGCCAACTTAGAGGTATGGACTAGGGACGCATGAGGCACGGTAACTAACTAGCAAAATTGTATCTTTTTTTTATGAAAGAGGGTTCAGACGAGCAAACGTATCACTTGCCGCTATTAGACACCTGCAACATCAAAGGAGTCACAAGTACGCTGCCGGCCTTTTAAAATACATTACGCTATGCTCTGGAATTTGCAGGTCGTCGGTCCGGAAACAACACGGTTGATAGTTCATTCCATAGTTTTCATACTCGGATCTGGAATAACGCGATTGCGTCCATACAGAAAAGTAATAAATACTAGAAATGTGTGACAGTGTCACTAGTGACACTAAAAACCCTGCAATTCAAAGTCAATTTTATTATTTTGTCAATCCAGACCTCTCAGTTGGCGGTCTGGATTGACGACTGGGAAGATAAACGTGTTTAAGTGTCTTCACACCGAGAGCATCAACCTGATGAACCGACCTGATGAACATCAGGGGCGTTATAAGACACATCCCAACATGGTCGCTAGCGGCGTCATCTTTGCTTATCTATTTCTCTCTTTCTAACTCCTGTCATTCATGTCACTAATGGGTCACTTATTTGTCTTTCTCTGTGTTATTTGATAGCAGCGATCCCGTAGTGGTAGTGGTCGCTAAAGGTTTCAACTTCGCTCATTTCTCTCTAAATCCTTACAAAGTCTCTAGCAGCGTAGTATTACTCAGTAGTTTTTTATTTATTTTTAACTAGGTACTCAAACATTTTTTACATGTTAAATCCAGTAGTTTATCTGCATTAGATGTGCCGCTGGGGATTTTGAATGTGTGCGTTGGAGCTGTGCGCCGTGTATTTACGCACTCTCGCGCACACATAAAAAAATGACTTCACAGACAGACAATATATTTTTATTAAATGCCAGGTTTACTACATGACGGAGGCAACGAAATCTTTGGCGCTGCTCAGCGTGGACAAGAGCATCCGGGACAAGATCAGAAGCGCTGTCAAGTACCTCGAGACTGAGTGCGGGTCCAAGATATGTGAGGTGAGCTACTTCTAACCTGACGCTTTGTTACTAAGGCCTTGTCTCATTAGGCTTAAGGCCGTAAAGGAAATGATAATATCCTCCAACGGGGATCGAACCCGGGACCTTTTGCGCAGCCGTCGCTTTAAAGTGCGACTCACTAACCACTGCACCACAGAGGCAGTCAAAAGGAAATGATATTTTATTAACAGTTTCTAAAGTCTGAATTGCTTCTTACTTGCCTTAGAAGCCGGTTTGTGCGAGGACGCCATCGAATAGCATCACAAGCGTTTGGGCGCAGATAATGTTTAGCTAGGCTTTTAAGCCGTCGTTGCGATGCGCTCCGACGCGCACTGTTTTTTTATGTGATAGGTGGCAGACGAGCAGACGGGTCACCTGTGGTGTGATGGTGGTGGTGTTCACCAGTGGAGTCACAAGTTACATTTGATATTGATATTATTAATCATCCCTAATAAGTTATAGTTTGTCGCTCTCTCAATATCACTTATACACTGCAGGTTTTTTTATAATACCTGTTACCGTATAATACTTATTTCAATATAATGCAATAGCAATGCAAATGTAATCTAATTTGAAATTAAAATTAAAAAATATTCTATGAGGGTTAATGGGGTCGCAATATCCGTATGTTATTTGTGGGTATTTATTATTGTGCAAACCAAAAAATTTCATGCAATTGAATGTGAATTATAGGTACAGTTACGAGCTTTAATTTGGGACCCAATTAAGGTTGAATGTCGTGTAGCAATCTTTCGCTATTAGGAGCTAATATTTTAACGTGTATAAGTCATCGACAACTTTACTTTTCTAGGGATAATCGTACAAAAACGTCAACTTGAGCGAGGGCATACGAATATTACTAATGTTGTTGTTACGTGGGTAATAACTTTTTGGCCCTGTGTTCTATCTATATAGCAATATCGTTTTGATTTGTCATACGCAAATAAAGAAAAAAATAAACTATTTTCTTGACTGACACTGACACGAGTGACACAACATGTGTTCGTAATTAGAAAACCTTAATGATAGCTTTTTGGCGGAATCACACGTGCGGCTGTCACCGTGCGCGGGATTAGGCCCATAAAAAATGATAGCTTTTTACAAAGAGGTTATCGTTTCAAGGGTCAATTAGATAAGACATTTTATATCTTAATTTGACGTACAACATTATTGCAATAAAGTTTCGACCTTATTGCATTATGAATGTTCTAACGACATTTAGCGGAAATGGGTCCCAATCAAAGCTTGTGACTGTATAAATAATATGTTATGATAATATTGTGTACGCATGTACACAATTTTATTCCTTATTGTGCATTATATAATCTCAATTAAAGTTTGTAATTGCTTAATTTGTGTATTATTTTTCACAGGAAAAATTCAAAGATCTAGAAGATTCGGTAGAAATATCAGTATCCGTTTTCTTCTCTATGAAAGATATTCCGAACATGTTGCAGGACCCTGCAGATCCAAAGGTAAGTTATTGTGAGGAGTTTTAAAACATTGACGACCCGTTTGGTTCAGTGGTAACCCCGCACAGTTCATTTGTTGCATGAACATGTCTGTTTGTATTGGTCTGGGCGTTTTCTATGTTTTATAAGTATGTATTTCTGTAAATACATACTTATAAAACATAGAAAACGCCCATCTTATCTGTATAAGATATTCATTTATTGTCACAACTGTGTTACAAAGTTGTTGTATGTAGGTATATAGGAATCAACAGTTTGTCCATTACAAAAGAAAAGTATATGTATGTAGGATTGGTGATCGGTAGATGCATGGTAAGGAACGTGTAAGAGATCGATATTTGAATTATAGAATGACGTGCGAGAGTGAGATAGACGACGTATGACCGACGAATGTGAATGGCGTAAAGACGTAGGACGGTTATATATTGAAGAAGTAGAACTATTCCCGAAACCAGTGGTGTGCTATTTATTCTGTCCCACATGTATATATTTGTGATTCCGCTGTTGGTCTGATATCCGTAACGCAGGTGCTTGAGCTACTTATCTCGGAGTCAGATCAATGTATCTGATGTTTTTTTTTTATGCTAGAGGTAACAACACGAGTTTGTTGAACAATAATGGCGTGAATAATTAACAATAACCACAGAATATTGATAACAATGCAATTGTAAATTTAATCATAAACCATAATATTAGGTTAATAACCTATGAAATTGCCGTTTTGTATGGTGATTTTCTTCGAAGTTGCATTATCCATAATAACTTTTTTTTTGACGCTAGGCGTTTAATATCTTGTGCAAATGCCTTTCTGAATAAAAAAATTATCTTAATATGACACCATCACTAAAATAAAAACACAACCTGTGCGGATAAAGAATGGGATCAGAAATAGCGGCGCATCTATTCACTTCTCGCTCGCACACTATTTGCGTCTATACTCGCACTCGTGGGGTGCGAGTATAGACGCAAAAACTTATCCGCACGGGTTGTACAGATAATACGCAAAGAACAAACAAAACAATAATATGTACTTAATTAAACATTTAAAACATAATAAACAATAATGTGGTGAGTGTAGGTCCAAAACCCCCCTATGATCACAGACATGGCCCAAAGGATTGCATGCCTCAAGTGGCAATGGGCAGGGCACATAGCGAGGAGAACAGACGGCCGTCGGGGCGGAAAAGTTCTCGAGTGGAGGCCGCGTACAGGAAGTCGCAGCCGTGGCGCTCTCCACAAGGTGGACCGACGACCTGGTGAAGATCGCTTGAATCCCTTGGATGCGGGCGGAACAGGGGCGATTTGTGTAGAGAACTTTGGGGGATGCCTATGTCCAGATGTGGGCTTCTATTGGCTGAAATAATGATGATGATGTCATCACCATCATTGCAAAAGCTGAGCGGTCGCCTATTTCACAGTACTAAATTTGTAAATCTATAAAAATATAATAATGAATGTTAAATATTATTAAATAGCGTATCCTATTTGTGGTGGTGGTTAATTGCAAAGTCAACCTCCAACCTTATAAATAATCAAACTAAATAAATCGGAAATCCAGCCCCCAAGTTTTAATTATTTCACAACACCATATACATTGATCTGACTCCGAGATAGGTAGCTCGAGCACCTGTGTTTCAGATATCAAAACCAACAGACGAATTACAAGTAGGTATAGGTACATTTAATACTTTTGACACCCATTTCCCGCTGACACAAACGGTGCGCATTGGGGCGATTCGCAACGTGTAGGGGACACGTTGCGAATCGCCCCAATGCGCACCGTTTGTTTATGTGATTGGTGGCAGACCAGCAGACGGATCACCTGATGGTAAGCGATTGCCACCGCCCATGGACACCCATGACACCATTGGAGTAACAAGTGCGCTGCTAACCTTTAAACCCCCCTCTCCCCTGGATTGGGCCTCCGGTATCCTCACTCACGCAGCGAAACACAGCACAGTGCTTGTTTCACGCCGGTTTTCTGTGAGGCCGTAATTTTTTTTTATGTAATATGTAGGCAAACGAATAGACGGATCACCTGATGGTAAGCAATTGCCGCCGCCCATGGACACCCGCGACACCAGTGGAGTCACAAGTGCGCTGCCAACCTTTAAACTCGCTCTATCCCCCGGATTGGGCCTCCGGTACCCTCACTCACGCAGCGAAACACAGCACAGTGCTTGTTTCACGTCGGTTTTCATTGAGGCCGTAATTTTTTTTTATGTAATATGTAGGCAAAGGAATAGACGGATCACCTGATGGTAAGCAATTGCCGCCGCCCATGGACACCCGCGAAACCAGTGGAGTCACAAGTGCGCTGCCAACCTTTAAACCCCCTCTATCCCCCGGATTGGGCCTCCGGTACCCTCACTCACGCAGCGAAACACAGCACAGTACTTGTTTCACGTCGGTTTTCAGTGAGGCCGTAATTTTTTTTTTATGTAATAGATAGGCAGACGAATAGACGGATCACCTGATGGTAAGCGATTGCCGCCGCCCATGGACACCCGCGACACCAGTGGAGTCACAAGTGCGCTGCCAACCTTTAAACTCGCTCTATCCCCCGGATTGGGCCTCCGGTACCCTCACTCACGCAGCGAAACACAGCACAGTACTTGTTTCACGTCGGTTTTCAGTGAGGCCGTAATTTTTTTTTTATGTAATAGATAGGCAGACGAATAGACGGATCACCTGATGGTAAGCGATTGCGCCGCCCATGGACACCCATGACATCATTGGAGTCACAAGTGCGCTGCCAACCTTTAAATCCCCCCTTTCCCCTGGATTGGGCCTCCGGTATCCTCACTCACGCAGCGAAACACAGCACAGTGCTTGTTTCACGCCGGTTTTCTGTGAGGCCGTAATGCAATAAAGTATTTGAATAGAATTATTATTCGTACGGCGACGACCCGTTTGGAACAGTGGTAGTGAACGCTGCCTGTGCTCCAAGGGTTGCGGGTTCGATCCCCGTACAGTACAATCAATTTTTGTGCATGAACGTGTCTGTTTGTATTGGTATGGGTGTTTCGTATGTAATTATAAGTATGTATTTATAAAAGAAAAGTATCATATGTATATTTTTGTAATTCCGCTGTTGATTCTGATATCCGTAACACAGGTGTTTGAGCTACCTATCTCGGAGTCAGATCAATGTATGTGATCATCATCATCAGCCCATTTAAGTCCCCACTGCTGGGCCCGGGCACGGGCCTTCCTCAATCACATGAGGGGCAATTGCCATACTCACCACGCTTGGCAGACGGGTTGGCGAGGGTTTTGATATAAATGCAGAGTTTTCCTTCTCTGGGTGCTGATGATCATGCCAGCAGCTTTACCTTAGTCGCCTTTTACGACACCTCGGTAAGAGTGAGGGTGGCCTATTCTACTCTGCCGGGACCACACGGCCGGACGGCCATGTATGTGATGTTGTGAAATATTAATTCGTAGCGCGACAAGAGCCTAGTGGTGGAGCTGCTGAAGCACGTGTGCGGCGGCGCGGCGCGCTCGCTGCAGGGCCTGGGCTTCACGCTCATCGCGCGCAACAACCTGTTCATCCCGCAGCGCCGCCGCGCGCACTACCACGACAAGGCCGCCCGGCTGCGCGACCTGATGATCGTGAGTCTGTCTGTGTAGGCGCAACGCTTGTGCGCCGTCAGCGCTAGTGTGTACAACCCGTGCGGATAAAGAATGGGATCAGAAATGGCGGCGCATCTATTCACTTCTCGCTCGCACACTATTTGCGTCTATACTCGCACCCCACGAGTGCGAATATAGACGCAAATAGTGAGCGAGCGAGAAGTGAATAGATGCGCCGCCATTTCTGATCCCATTCTTTATCCGCACGGTTTGTATTTGCAACAGGTTTCGACATATCTTTCGAGGAAGGTAATGATTTTTCAAGAGAGGGAGTCATCTGGAGTTGGAGCCGTTCATAGGCTGCGGTAGTCATCATTTAGGTGGTGTTATGGACACCACCTAAATGATGACTACCGCAGCCTGTGATGACAACCGCAATCACGTGAGATGATTAATTTCCAAGGTGTTCGTAAAACATGTTATACGCCAACGCTTGACTATAATTTCATCTGATCGAAAGTGACGATGAGGTCGAGGATGTAACGCGTTCGCCTTGAAGATGCCTGTTCACTGTTGCCTTAAAGATTATTTTATAGTGGCACAGTATATTGGCTCTCCTCAGCCTGATGGTAAGCAAGAGAAGAGCCCACGTTGCAATGGGGATCCACACTGCGTATTTATCCTGTCAGATGGCGTATCGTTCATACATTTTCACGATTCGTAAGCAGAAATTATTAATATGATTAGTTTCTTTCTAATAAGACACTAATATGTCTTGTACAGTACCAGGCTGTTTAAATATTGGTAATCACCGTTTCCCAAAAGACCCAGCATTGAAAAGAAAGTGGGAAAGAGCTATAAAACGAAAAAACTTTGTGGCTACTGTTTATTCAAGAATTTGCAGTGAACATTTTAAAGACACTGATTATCAAGGAGAATCTGCTTATAATGTATGTTTTTATCGTTTTTAATTGCAGATATTATGATCATATTAAATTAGTTAGTTACTATCTCACCACTTTAACCGAGATTACACCTATCTTTTTATATGGTCAGCTTTTTTCCCTTTTACTTTCCCCCCTCGCTTTTTTAACTCTTCTTTAAGATCCAATACATTTTAAAATTAAAGCAAATACAGAATATTTTTTTCAAATCCACTAGAATAAAAACTTTCGCAAAGACAACAAAGTTTGACACTTACGAACCGCCGCTAGCGACATCTGCGATAAGCTTTGCGTGTGGATTTCCATTACAACGGACGCGATGCCAAGGCATCACCTCCGTTGGCACCGCCCCGTACTGGCCGGCGTGATGGTTGTTCACGCTTCGACTGTTGTCGCCTGCAGCGCAAGCTGGGCACTCGCGGCGTGCTGCTGTACCCGGTGTTCAGCGGGCCGGCGCACCAGCACGGGCGCGTGTTCGTGCGCGCGTCCGGCGTCATGTACACCATGCTGTTCAACGTGCTGGGCCTGCCCGCCGCCGCCGTGCCCGCCGGCCTGCACCGCGGGCTGCCCACTGCTGTGCAGGTGCTTACATTGCTAAATACACCATGCTTACTGAACAAGAAACACCCGCCCATGTATGAAAATGAAAAAATAGTTCATATTTTTTATAGCGATCTTTTGCAACGCCGGCCTGCACCGCGGGCTGCCCACCGCCGTGCAGGTGCTTACATTGCTAAATACAACATGTATATTTTTATACATGTTGATATTTTTATTGAATTTTTGTTATAAATGATCTATGTATATATTATTATTGGGTATGTATGTATTGTTTATTATTATTTATGTAATGTAATCCTTACTGATATTATAAAGGCGAAAGTTTGTTTGGATGGATGTATGGATGGATGCTTGTTCCTCTTTCACGCAAAAACTACTAAACGGATTTTAATGAAACTTTACAGTAATGTAGCTTATAGATCAGAATAACACATAGGCTATAATTTATAAAAATATCTATAAGACCTTGCTTTTATTCGAAATACAGGCAGACGAAGTCGCGGGCAAAAGCTAGTAATGTATAATTCTGCCATTCTCAATTTCATTTGTTAAACTACTTTGCACTGCCTTCCCTTATTATTACGAATACGATATTTTTTTCCTCTACCCAAAGGTTGTCTGGAAGAAATCGCTACAAGCGATAAGACCGCCTTATTGTACTGTCTGTTGATGTTGTATCATGCTTGTATTTTATTTTTGTGCATTAAAGAATATCTATCTATCTATCTATCTAACATGCTTACTGAACAAGAAACACCCGCCCATGTACAAAAATTAAAAATACTTGATATTTTTTATAGCGATCTTTTGCAATTTATTCTTAAATAGATGGATAGATATACTATATTGCACAAAAAAAAACACAACATAAAAAAACATTCATCATCATCGTCAGCCCATTTAATTCCCCACTGCTGGGGCATGGGCCTCCCTCAATCACATTAGGGGTAATTGCCATACTCACCACGCTTGGCAGACGGGTTGGCGAGGGTTTTGATATAAATGCAGAGTTTTCCTTCTCTGGGTGCTGATGATCATGCCAGCAGCTTTACCTTAGTCGCCTTTTACGACACCTCGGTAAGAGTGAGGGTGGCTCAGAAAGTGGTCGGTAAGAATGACTGCCGCACCCAGAGCCCATGACTACCCCACCCAAAGCCTATAGGCTGCCGCACCCTGACCCATGACTGCCGCACCAAGAGCCTATGACTGCCGCACCCTGAGCCCATGACTGCCCCACCCTGAGCCCATGACTGCCCCACCCTGAGCCCATGACTACTCCACCCAAAGCCTATAGGCTGCCGCACCCTGAGCCCATGACTGCCGCACCAAGAGCCTATGACTGCCGCACCCTGAGCCCATGACTGCCCCACCCTGAGCCCATGACTACTCCACCCAAAGCCTATAGGCTGCCGCACCCTGAGCCCATGACTGCCGCACCAAGAGCCTATGACTGCGCACCCTGACCCATGACTGCCCCACCCTGAGCCCATGCTGCCCCACCCTGAGCCCATGACTGCCCCACCCTGAGCCTATGACTTCCGCACCCTGAGCCCATGACTGCCGCACCCTGAGCCCATGACTGCCCCACCCTGAGCCCATGAACTGCCCCAACCCTGAGCCCATGACTACTCCACCCAAAGCCTATAGGCTGCCGCACCCTGAGCCCATGACTGCCGCACCAAGAGCCTATGACTGCCGCACCCTGAGCCCATGACTGCCCCACCCTGAGCCATGACTGCCCCACCCTGACCCATGACACTCCACCCAAAGCCTATAGGCTGCCGCACCCTGAGCCTATGACTGCCGCACCCTGAGCCCATGACTGCCGCACCCTGAGCCCATGACTGCCCCACCCTTGAGCCAGGACTGCCCCACCCTGAGCCCATGGACTGCTCGCACCCTGAGCCCATGACTGCCCCACCCTGAGCCTATGACTTCCGCACCCTGAGCCCATGACTGCCGCACCCTGAGCCCATGACTGCCCCACCCTGAGCCTATGACTTCCCCACCCTGAGCCCGTGACTTCCCCACCCAAAGCCTATAGGCTGCCCCACCTGAGCCCATGACTGCCCCACCCAATGGCCTATGAGCTGCCGCACCCTGAGCCTATGACTGCCCCACCCTGAGCCCATAACTGCCGCACCCAAGAGCCTATAGGCTGCCCGCACCCTGAGCCCATGACTGCCGCACCCTGAGCCTATGACTGCCCCACCCTGAGCCCATGACTGCCGCACCCTGAGCCCATAACTGTCCCACTCGGAGCCCATGACTGCCCCACTCTGAGCCTACAGACTGCGCCACCCTGAGCCCATGACTTTATAAAAAGACTCATAGATGCCGAGACTAACGTTCTTGAAACTCGAATTTAAGACTCGAATGAACCCGAATCTTTCTTGCTTCCAACAGCCGTCACTCGTCTTCACAATGTGCCCTACCCACTACCACTTGAGTCTCAAAACTCAATCCCCTGGGTTATCCTCCGAATTCGGATCTCCTACAGACCTCATCGTTCCAGATACGATACCACTCGTTTAATAAAACACTTCCCTATTGCAGGTAATAGCGGCGCCGAACCAAGATAGACTGTGCCTCGCCGTGGCGAAGCAGCTCGAGAAGGCCTTCGGCGGCTGCCGCGTGCCCGGCCAGTAGGCGCCACATACCAGTACTACACACAGAACGCGTCAAGTGATCTCGCCGTGAGATAGTAGCAGGACTATTAGCAAGAGTCGAATTGAAGGTAGAGCCGCATTGAATGAGTGAATGAATGAATGATAACTTAATTGGTTACAGTTAGGTAGGGCTGTCATTGCGATGACGATAGGGAGGTTTTAATTTAAGTCAAGGTTTAAGGTCATGCATTGCCTGTAAGTAGGTGGAGGAGGTACAGGGGACGGCCGAAAAAGAGATGGATGGATTGAAGAATGACATGATGGAAAAAGGGGTGGATGATTCGATGCCGAATGACAGGGACGTATGGAAAATGAAGAAATATTGCGCCGACCCCAGATAACCTGGGAAAAGGGCAGGAGGATGATGATGATTGACGCCCCCTCCCTTCCCCCCTCTCCCCCAACTACGCAGACAGAAGCAAAATAATCTGCATCTGTCTCACGAATGGTCTGTATACACCGTATGTATACAGGAGAGACACGACACGATATACTGCCTAGCGCGTAGGTCAATGAACTCGTCGATATCAATTTCAGCTGGAGCCGTTCTGTGTGCCTATATTATTTTGTAACCTAGGCTAACAGAGCGCATAGCGCAGTGGCTCAACAAACTACATACTAATTAATGAATGGAAGAACCTATTTAACTATATTTTAGTACCCACTTATCTTTATCGTCGTGAAATTGTAAATATCATTAGCTGTACTGAAACACAAAACTTTAATTAATTAACACGAAATTTATTTATGAGATTCAAAATACCGAAACCTAAACGTCAAGCAAACTATGTGAGTACAAAATTTTGTATGTCATAAATAAATATCGTGTTAATCCCCGTCTTAATTAATGATAGTTATAATGCAACGCGAAAATCTAAAAACTATTTAAGTAACTTTGCGCACCTAAACTCTTCCTACGCTACGGACAGTGGATGGAACCGCGTGCGAAAATTCCGCCAGATGTCGATTATAAGACTGAGGTTAATCCACAACACCTTGTGAATGAACCTCAGAATTATTATTGTTTATTGGAAAAACATGGAATTACTTCAACAAAGTTGGACTTCAGTCCAAAAACACCTTATCTAACGATTTTTTCATGCGCAATGGTCGATCAATTAAATTAAAATTTAAAAGTGCGATATGGAGTGCCCAATAGTAAACTTGTAGCGAAAGATGTAAGGGCATTAAATTCGCCAATACTTTTTATTTCGTACAATAAATAATAAATTAAATAAATATGAAGAATAGTTAAAACTATAAATAAGTCGTAGCGGCCATTGTTATAGATTATTTTAAAATAATAATAAATCATCACCGTTTCTTACGAGTATTTGTTTAATATAAAAAAATGTGAACTCCATTATCTCGTGTCGTGATATTGACAGTGACATAATGACAAGACAACCAAATATGGCGCAAATCGTGATCAACCAATCAACGCCCAAATTAACTTTCTGATAGAGTATAAGTTAAGTTTTAAGTACCAAAAAAAGTAGATAATTAACTATGGTATTCACAAATTTACGATGAAATTTCCATTCGACATTTCTTCAAAAAAGGAAAAACTTTGGTATAAATAAATGAATGAATGAACGACCTATTTTTGTGCCCGATATATAACTTTTGATATTCTCATATATTTTTTCTATACTTCAACAGTTTGAGAACCACTGAGCTACAATTTATAGTGGACTAAGTGCAATATCAATAAACCACATGTATGGCGTGGTTGGTTTTCTACCAGCGGACAAACTTAGATTATCTTAGTGTTAAATGTTTTGTACGTACAATATGTCAATAGTTAGGCCAATCAAATTGGTGTTGATTGTCTTGTATAATTAAAATTAATATATTATTATATTTAATTACGAAACGATATGTGGATGTTTATGTTTAAGGACACTTTTTCGTATTTTTGTTAAAAATGTTCGATTGATTTTGATTTATACAGTGTTTTTGCTTAAACCAGTTGTTAAACGAATATATTCGGTTTTTATGAAGAAGATAATATATTCAAGAGAAAATAGACAATGAAAATCATTTTATGATTTAAACATATTAATAAAAAGTATTGTTCGTGATATTTTGAAATAAGGCATAGTCACATAATACATGATATTACTTTTAATTTTATCGTTGCCTTTGGTATTTGGTTTAAAGAACTGTGTGTAAATCACTTGTTTAAATATAATTACATTCTTATAATAATTTATAAAACTATTGTGGTTGGGAGGAAACGTTTCTGTGATTGTACTTTTTTTATTAAACTTATTGTTAAATATTTAAAAGTGTACATGTAATCTCCATTCGAATAAAATTATATCAAAAATCTGAAATCTATTAATATTCTGTGAATTGTACAAGAAATATTATACTTATCAAACAAATGATAATTTTTCTCATTCTTCATGTTTCATAAGTATGGTATAAATGTAAAATTAGCACACCGTATATAATTTATTTTAAATTCGAATGGACAAATATACAGATAAGTATCAATTTACATGTTATATCCTGATGAAACAACTACATGATATTTGTAGGAATAATTTTGTATTTACGTGCTCATTAGTGTGTAATTTTGTTAAATGGAAGACACAAATAAACGATCGTCGTATTTATTTTTTGTTTTTCTTGTATTGTGCCACATCGTCTGTTTAATTACCAAATTTCCAGCCATAAAATGGTCGCTAAAAATGGACAGATCCCTGATATGTAGACCTCTGTTTATTTTGCGTAGCTTCTTTTTTTATGACTTTGAAAACTATTAAGTATTAAGTAAATTAATAGAAATAAGTAGCGACCTTGTTTTTGTAACCTGCGTCTTTCATGAGGAGCATTCATATATCATGAGTAATATGACAGTCATACCACAGAAAAAGTCACAAAAGCAAACCTCCTAACTTAGCGACATTATTAACTGAAGCAAACAGAATACAAAATACTGTCATGTTTTCCCTATTTATAGTAAGAAAATAATAGTTTGGACCCTATTGCTAAACATTGAGGTAGATAGATGTAACCTCAATATTGTTAAAAAGGTTGAACTGAGTTCAAATAATAAAATAATACATCGTGTGACATTTGTCCTGAACATTATAATCAATAAGCTTAGTAGGTCTTTTCAAATAAATATCTTACAGGCTTTGCTTACTTAACCAATAGTACTACCTGCCACACTCAGTCGTTGATTAACTTAGTTGGCTACTTATGAAAAAATATTCACACTTATTTTGGTACGTATAAAGACTACCGATATAAAAGTTAATGAACATTAGCTTAAATGACGTCTCTAGAGTGCGGCCGTAAGTTATTTCCTTCACATAGACTTTAAAAAGATGAACTTCAAATTTCCCGCCTCAAGGCTAAGTTTGTTTACCGCCTTTCCAAGTAGGTTTTTTAATATACAAGTTTTTAGCTCTGGATCTGGCTGGTTAGACTAATAATATAGTGATCTGTGGTTGGGGTTGGATTCTTTCTGGAAAAGTAAGCGCCCGGCGCCACCAAGGAAGTCCCGTGAAAAGCGCGCTTTAGTGTCCAATCGCCATCAACCTTTGCCATCAACAATAAAATTGAAATAAGGAATCTAAACTTATAGTTCCGCCGCACAGTGGATCGTAACTGAAAAAAGAGTGACTTACAGACTACAGTCCCATCTTCTTTTTGAAGTCTTGTTGGAAATAAGATAGCAATGAACACACTGGAATCATTTATTGTTTTTAACGAGAATTCATGTATTCTTATAACTATTGAATACACTAACGTTTAAAACCCCATCTTTATTTACTTGAAACTCACTCCTCTTTCAGTAATAGATTATGATGCAAATGTTCAGAAATCCATCGAATTTTTTTATTCATTATTACTAAAATTTAATAAATTTTACTATAAAATGTTCTATGTTTAATTATAAAGTTCAAAAGAACTTAAAAGACCACATATCACTATATATGTAGTTTGTAGTGCACAATAATAGTGGGGTACACTAGGAATAAGGGGAAAAAAGTTTTAGTGGGGGATCACCTCATACTTATTCAGAATTAATTTTTATGTCATCCGTTTCATACAAAAAAAAAGAAACAATATTTTTTTGTAGCTAAACTACCCTATTGAGTTTATGAAAAATCTTATAAGTCATTTATTGTTTAGAATAATAATTTATCTTTGCTTCCTCAGTCACTCTTTTTTAGCTTCAATCCACTGTGCGCCGTGTTTTGCCGCTGGACTTCTTATTCGGCAATTCACTTTTTCGCGGCTATTTGTATAGTATTCGCGGCTTCACGCGTGATTCGCGGGCTAAGCGTGGAGCGTGCTTATTAGGAGACTAAATAAAATATTTTTATGGCAACATTGAATAACTAACGACGTTCTTGCAAATGCGTGCGACATGACGCGCCGGTGAATTTTTATATAAATTTGACGTAATATTTTCTGAATCGGTTGGAAATAAGGTGCTGTACCTTCGCTAATGACCTAAACTGTTGTTTACGTGTGTGAATGTGTAAATAACCTGTGTGATTGTACTTGCAGATTTCACCATGGCGGACCAAGTTGACTCAATGTCAGATGCCGAGCTTCGGACCAAATTGGCAGAGCATGGGTTCCCTATTATGCCTATAACCGCTTCGACGAGGAACCTGTTGGTTAAGAAACTCAAACTAGTGCTGGATAACAAGAGCAAGCCGCGCAACAGCGTCGATAGCAAGGTGGAAAGCCGGCGTACACTCGCTCAGTATTCCAGCGGGGAAGATTCCGATTTGGACACAACTGGCAATGCTAGGGAGAAGCGAGGTCGTCGTGCTACGACAGGGGGTGCTATGCTTCCCCCCGTGACGAGCAAAACAAAGCGTCAACCGTCTGTGAAGAAGGGATCGCCGGTTAAACGTGATTCTGATAAGGGTTCCGAGTCTGAAGAAGAAAAATCGCCCGTACGCACTCACGAGGAGGTGGAAACTGTGACAACGCGCCGTGTTACTCGCACATACGCGGCTAATGATCAGGATGACTATGAAACAGGGTCAGACAGTGATGTGGACACAGGGAAGACTGGCAAAAAGACATCATCGCCGTTTAGAAGCAACTCGCGGTCTAGTGACTACATTTCCAGCACACTGCCTGCAAACGATGCTGCCACTAGTCCTCCGAAGACATCCATCTTCTCCCGGCCTTCTATCTCACCTGGTTTCACATCTTCTCTGTCTTCCTCGGATCATCTCAACTCAATCCGATCAAGACTAGGATTAACTTCGACACTTGGTGACCGGCCATCTGTTAGCAATTACACACCAAGCTTTGCAACAAGTACTTATCAACCATCAACATCTACAGTCGATGAAGTTGAGTCGCCATATCTGAGTAACTTCACACGCAGGTTATCTTCTCTCAAGGCTGAGCCACCGAAACCGACAACATACATTGACCGAGATGCTAACAATGGAAGCACATTATTGCCACGCAGGTCTTACATAACTGGTGTTACTAGATCTGAAGTTGTTGACTACAAAACTGCTAACGATAAGAAATTCTTGAAAAATAATCTTGTTTCTTTGGCTTTGGTTGTGTTAGTGGCACTTTTTTTTTTTTGCTTATTTTTTATGTATATAGTTAAGAAAAACGATATCACCTCTGTGGTGGATGATCAGAACAGTGTCGTACCGATATGCCAATTAAATATACCTGGGAATAGACCAGGGATAAATTGTGTGCCTAAAGAACAAGTAAGTTATGCTAAAGACCTTCTGAAAGTTATCCACCCAGAACTAACATCACGAGCTGCTACGTTCAAGTGCGGGACTCCTGCAGCTGTGCCTTATCTTACGGAGAGGGAGATAATAGATATAGCCAGTGCAAAAGCTGGTTCTGTAGATGTCAGTCAGTGTCGCACTGACCTGAATAATCTGCAGGTGTTGATCGTCAACAATCCTCGGTGGGGACTTAGCGTTGTTCAGTTGAAAAACCTCTATACTAAAGATGTGGAATATTCACCAATCACTTCAACTGATCTTGTTGTCCAGCAGCGAAACAAAGGCAGCGTTGCTATAGTTCTCACTGACCCTTCTACACCCATCACATGTTTACTAGTAAACACGCTATACTCGGCAGGCTCCACTCTGATCGTTGTCGGCGTGCTCGCTTTACTACTGCTCGGCCTTCAACGTTCTTATAAGTACTATGTCATTTATCAGAAACGGAAAAGTGAGGAAGTGTACTCAATGGTTGAACAAATAATTCAGGTCATTTCACAGGAGACTGAAGACAGTGGTGAGCCTTACATATCAGTAGACCATGTTCGCGACACGTTAATATCGCCACAGAATAGAGAAAAAATGTGCTCCATTTGGGATTCTGCTGTGAAGTTCATTCAAAGAAATGAAAGTAGAGTGAGGATGGAGGTTCAATCCGTTGATGGTGAAGACTGCAGGGTTTGGAGGTGGATATCTCACAACAGCCCTAAGCGCAACGCCGCGTGGCAGGGCCAGGCCTTTGAAACTCAGGAGGGCTCAGTCAACAACTTAACAGTGTCTCCTACTCCATGCCTGAAGATTCGTAACATGTTTGATAAGAACGATGCTAACCCGAATTTGCGATCAGTAATCCAGGAAGCGATTGTGGAGAAATGTGGGGACCACTGCAACATCTTGCATGTGGATATTGAGAGAATGTCATGTTGCGTATACGTTAAGTGTGCGACCCCGGCGGACGCGGGGGTGGTGTACCGCAGCCTGCACGGCTGGTGGTACGAGGGCCGCCTCATTACAGTCAAGTACTTGCACTTGGAGCGCTACATGCAAAGGTTTCCCAACTCACCCTCTTTTGGCCCATACCTGAAGCCCTCCCGCCAGCGAAGGAGCAACTGGGAGGAGTGAGCCCCTATCTATTCCAAGCTAACATTACTATAGATGGTTTTAGTAATTACTGTCGTCATAACAAATTATTTTGTGTATTTTCGTACAGATGGCTTGTGGATTATTTATTGCAACTAATTGTTCTATATGCAAACTCTAATGAAATATTTATCTCAGATTCTGTCAGATATGCTGAGCTTTGTGTTGGCATGTAATAAATGACTTATTCTTGTATACCATTCAGATTAATGTGAAAGTTGGTCAAATATTTTTTTCATAATAAATAGCATAATTTTAATCCACAATTTTTTTAAACACAAATGTTCATAGTTAATAAGCGACAAAGTCAAAGTTGATAGCATTCTATCTTTGTTTTTATCCAACCTCTGGGGGGAAACTATGTGAATTATGTATTATTCAATACATTGAAGTGTCTTTAGGCACATTGTTTTTAAATTTCCAACATACATTTTTATTGATCTTGTTCATGATCTACTACACAGATGCATGCATTTTCATAATCTCCATTTGGAATAATTCATAAATTGTGGTGATTTTTTAAATTTTAAGGTATGTTGGAATTTTTAAAACAGATCACATATCCTAAACGAATTATTTTATGTACAATATTCCAAATTCTCATAATTTATTTGCTTATAATTCATGTACCTAGAGCCCTACACTGCCTGGCATCTGTCAATTAGTTATTTTAATCTATTATTGTGGGCATTTTGATATAGACTAGATGTCTATTAGTCACTGATCTGATTCCTTATTCTTAGTGTGAGGTGCTGGTCAAATTGTAATTGCCTTATCATTTTGTAAAACGCTTTAAATATTAGAATATGTATGAATAAAATTCTGCTCAGTTGACATTGTAAATATCTGACATCACAAGGTTGATTCATAATTAATGAAATAAAAATTAGTAGGTATCACTAAAGGTAAAGTAGACATATAGAAAAGTAAGTCCTAAAATTAAATGGATCTAACAATATATTATGTTTTTTAAGGAATGGGATAGTATTGAATTGGGCATTCTAGTTAGGGGTGGACTTTTCCATATGTTTACTTTGCTGATAGTAAGTTAGTTGTAATTGCTTCTATTTGTTACTGAATTTTACTAACGTTTTGAACAAATTGTTGAGAGGTAGATGCGTAAGTAACTAGCGTAAGTTTTTCCGATACATGTACATTGATTCGCATTAACTCGTTTCTAATTTGTAGTTTACGTTAGCACAACTTAACGGTACCTTAGTGTGTTTTAATTTCTTAAGATTGACATTTATTTTAGGCATTTCTGCTAACTGCTGTTCTTAATTTCTAGCTTTGATTTTTAAGGTTTGATTTTCATTTTTTTTTAATAAATTGATGTAAGTAAATGTGTTTTTTTTATTCACCCATCGTAATATATCTACCTCGGATCGCCATCAGCGATTCTTTGTACGTGACGCGGACTTATTTATTTATTTAAAAAACCAACAGCGTTTACAATAAATATAGGTTCCGTGCAAATTACATAACATAAGGCCAATAACAGGTTTTTCTTGGTTAACTGTAAGTACCTACTGTGTTGTTTGTGAATACATTTTAAAAATACTTAATTGTTTAATCACTTATTAATATATCAGAACAATCTTATTCTCAGGCAATTCACTGACTCGTAAACGTAATATAACGATAGTCGTTGATATACCTAATTATAAATAATAATAATAATCCCTCGACTCACCCACACCAAGTATTAATATATTTTTTTAATAATAATAAATATTTCACAACATCATATACATTGATCTGACTCCGAGATAGGCATCTCAAGCAGACGGTTACGTTACGGATATCAGAATCAACAGTGGAAATAGAAATATATATATAATACTATGCTTTTGTAAATACGAATTGCATAGCTACAACGCAGTTGCGAAATGTTGAGCAATATTATTACGCAACACAATGTTGAATTTAAAAAAATCTTTGATGATGGTGTGTCTTCACGATCCAAAGGAACGCATCGAAGGTTGTCAGAGAGCGGTTTGTCGCTTATTAGCCAGCGAGTAGCGGGTTATTTATTTATACCTAATTAGTACCATACGCAATTTGTCATTCGCCTTGCGCATATCCAAGAGATTTTATATAGATTTTACAATATTTATGAACACAGATTTTGCAATAAAGATTATTCTTATTTGTGTTTGGGCAATCATTTTCCCCCTCAGCTATAGGATAAAAGAGAAAATAAAAAACAAATATGTTGATCTATCGTTTATTATTTAACCCGTAACAGTAAGATAGTCTAGCAGTGCATTTATAAATATTACTGACAGCTATGTATAGTTTTACCAATTTTATAAGTTACACCAATGTACCTGCGCAGAAGTCTTTTTTTCGAAAACAGCGGCAAAATCTTAACCAATCACAACGCTCCATTTACGCGCGCCAAAAATTACAGTTTCTTATAGGTTGATACGTCAGCGCCTTGTTCGGTGATAGATAGCATTCCTCTCTGGATTTATTGTATTTAATCTTAACGTAACGCAATAAAGTCTGTATTTCAACTGCTTTCGCAATCGTAATCAATCTTATTTTATTTGCTCTTCTGCGTAGACGATTGCCGATGTAACTTATAAACGTGGTACTGCTGTATCTACATCTTTTCTCAAATACTCTCAATGTCAAATACAGGGGCGTAGCTACCGCCGTATCTGCCGTATCAATTATACGGGGCCCCCGGGCCACGGGGGCCCCCAAAGTGTGTAAGGAAAAAAAAACTTTCTAATTTATTATATTTTACAAATGACAAAATTCAAAGGAATTACTTTTTTTCCCGCCTTAACCGTTCGTTACAAAGTTCAAAAAAATATTTGTAAAATGGTTAAATTATGTTATGATAAATAAATTTCTTTTCACAATATTTTTTTTCTTTTGGGAAAAATCTTTACCCCCGTAAAAGGGCCTCCATACAAATTTTTTGTATACGGGGCCCCGAAAAGGCACGCTAGGCCACTGGTCAAATAGTTTCAGTTCAATATCAATTGAGGCAAGAGATTGTATTAACCCAATGTGTGTCTATCAGTACATGAGATTAATAGCGCAGCAGGTCCTCGAGCTGGTGGTAGCAGCGCCAGGCGCTGGGCAGGTAGAAGGGCTCGAACACGTGCGGGAACGGCGCGTCCCAGCCCGTCGCGCGCGCGACTGGCGCCTCCAGATGTAAGAAACATTCCTCCTGCAATACGAGATACTCATTATCAGCGTATATTCAACCCTCTTCCCGTGACCGTGGGGGCCGTGTAGTTCCCGGCAGAGTAGAATAGGCCACCCTTACTCTTACCGATGTATCGTAAAAGGCGACTAAGGTAAAGCTGCTGGCATGATCATCAGCACCCAGAGAAGGAAAACTCTGCATTTATATAAAAACCCTCGCCAACCCGTCTGCCAAGCGTGGTGAGTATGGCAATTACCCTTCACGTGACTGAGGGAGGCCCGTGCCCCAGCAGTGGGGACTTAAATGGGCTGATGATGATGATTCAACCCTCTTCTATTCTCTCTATGCTACGCTACGCTATGAAGAGAAACTTAATGTCAAAAAAGATTCAGGACAGAGCGAGACATAGTAAAATTAAAAAACCCCCGACAGCGACCATCTGTGATTTGAAATTCGTTAGAATAAAAATATTCTACTACTCAAGCCCTTTTATATGATACCAATGTACAAAGAAAACAAGTTCGTCATTGTTCCGGTAGATGGCGCTATGCATTATTGCATCGCGCTAGCAAAACGTATCACCGGGACAATGACCCCAGGCCGCCGGTCTAGGTTAGTCAGTTCAAAAATAAAACTCAAGAATACAAAACGGAACTGGTTTCTTATTTCTACAGTCCCCCTGTCTGAGCTCGGTTGGTGCTCTACAATCAATTATGTGGGAGTTGTGCTGTGTTTCGCTGCGTGGGTGGAGGTACCGGAGGCCCAATCCGGGGGAAACGGGGGTTTCAAGGTTGGCAGAGCACTTGTGACTCAGCACTGGTGTCGCGGATATCCATGGCCGGCGGCAATCGCTTACCATCAGGTGGTCCGTCTGCTCGTTTGCCACCTATCACATAAAAAAAGGCCACTATTGGATACAAGCCACTGTAAATATTCGCCACTCCGACCTGTCACCTGCTTCTCGAATCCAGCTCCTACCAGCCAACTTGCGAAGATCGTTACTCCATCCATTACAGAATAGATTACCTGAATGGTGGCAGCCAGTTCAGCACCAAAGCCGGATGTGAGTGGCGCTTCGTGTGAAATAAGGCAGCGGCCTGTTTTCTTCACCGACTAAAAAAAAAAACAAACAAAATAATGTTTAGAACAAAAATGAAGCAGCACTGTGCTGTGCTAACGCTGCGTGAGTGAGGATACCGGAGGTCCATTCCGGGGGGAAGGGGGGTTTAAAGGTTGGCAGCGCACTTGTGACTTCACTGGTGTCGCAGGTGTTCATGGGCGGTGGCAATCACTTATCATCATGTGATCCGTCTGTTCGTCGGCCACCTATCACATAAAAAAATATGGAAAAAACATTTATAAGCCATTATCACAATACAAACAACAACAACAAAAAAAAAGAGCGATGGTAGCCTAATGGTTCGGAACGCGCCTTCCATCCCCGTATGTTCGGGTTCGAATCCGAGCATGCACCTCTGAAATATTCAAATTTCAGATTTCAGATTTCTACCATTAGCTCGGCGGTGAGGGAAATCATCGTGAGGAAATCTGCACTGCAACTGAGGTCTGGTTCCTCTGTTAAAAAGGGTTCCGAAGGTCAGACGGCAGTCGGTTCATTGTAATTACCAGACTCCCCAAATCCTGAATCATGGTCCAAGCGTACCCCGGGCTCTAGAGAGACAGCTTTAGATGCAACTCACAGAAAACCGGCGTGAAGCAGCACTGTGCTGAGTTTCGCTGCGTGAGTGAGGGTACCGGAGGCCCAATCAGGGGAAAAGGGGGCTTAAAGTTTGGCAGCGGACATGTGACTCCATTGGTGTCGCGGCAATCGCTTAACATTAGGTGATCCATATGCTCAGTCTGCCAATCATCACAAAAAAAAGAGTTATTTTCCTAAATTGACAGAAACCGAAATCCTGGTAACTTCTACGCTTGGTTACAGCACTATAGCTATTTCAGAATAAAGGTGCTCAAGGAAGAGTTCGCACTCACATTGCAGACGGTCTCCTCGTCCCAGGGCAGGATGGTCATGAGGTCGATGACGTCACACTTGACGCCGAGCTTGTCCTCGGCCATCTGCGCCACCTCCAGCAGCACGTGGATCTGCGTGCCCCAGCCGATCAGCGTCGCCGCGTCGCCTGGAAATACCAGTTTTTTATGTGATAGGTGGCAGACGAGCAGATGGATCACCTGTACAGGCTGCAGAACCGGGTTTATCGGGTCCTATTTCGAAAGGAACCGAGTACACGGGTCGTTTCGGTTCTTTGGGTTCGGCAGGAGGGTAGGTATTGATTTGGCTTGCGCTTTTGATATATAGAAAGAAAAAATCAACAACCTCCATTCTCGTAGCATATCTCTTATCCTCTCAAATTTTCGGAGGTGGATAAACGACACAGTCCAGAGGGAGGTAGGGGTGAAAAAGCCCTCTAAAAGTGGCAAGCGACCAAATCTTCCGAAGACCGTGACGCTTACAGGTTTGCTAAGCGGTAACTAAGAGAGCTGTAGTCAGAGCCAGACGAGACTACTTGCAACCGCTACATGACAAGCTAAGATCGTCTTGAACGGCAGAAGCTCATCTACAAATTGGCACGCTCCAGGGTTAAAGCAGCAAAGTACATTTCCCAGTGCCGCTGCGTGAAAGACCATGTTAGCATTCTAGTTAATATGCGAGGACGTCCCGGTAAAGGAGAGGTCGCGCTTGTATTTCCACGAGTTGCTGAACAAGCAGCACAAAGAGGTACAGCCATTAGAACTCCCTCCGAATCAGGGACTAGTGCCTACGATAACGCCGGAGGCAGTCCTTAATGCTCTTCGCCACATAAAGAATCAAAAAGTTTTCGGATCCGATGTTATCTCCAATGAGGTGTGGAAGGCAATGTGTTTTCATGGTATGGACTTCATAGCCTACCTTTACAACCGCAAACTCCTCACGGGGATATCTCAAACCAATGAGACTGAGTATTATTGCTCCAGTCTTCAAAAGTAAGGAATCGGTACAGGGGTGTGAAAACTGCCGCGGAATAAAGGTCAGTCCCACACCATGGAGCTCTTTGAACGGATTTTAGACTCCAGGGTCAGACAGGAGCGTACTGTCTCCTACCATCAATGTGTATTCCGCGCGTGATGATCTGGTAAGCACTAAGATTCAAAGGAGTTCCTGAGGTAAATTATTAACGTTCCAGGTACACCAGGGTTCCTCAGTCCATTTTCATTTTGCGTGATATTTTGCCAGACCGCTTTGAAAATCCGCTTGAGCCTCCTTGTGTTCAGCACAGAAGGAGGTATGCTGACAATATCTCGCTGGTTGATTCTGAGAAGGTCAGGTTGGCGAGACGAGTAAAAGTGTAGAAGGAGTCGTTTGAGAACAGTGGTCGGAAACTGAATGCTGTGAAGACAGAGTACATGGTCAGACACTCTCCTGATCCCACTCTGTCCGTATTGGCGAGATTAGGTTGAGCCCGCGGATCAGTTTAGGTACTGGATTCAGTACTCATTCGTCCGAAGACATCGATTACGACGCATTGTTGCCGCGTGGGTTAATTGGCATGAGATGATGGTAGGCGTCATCTGTGACAAATGCGAGTCCATCATTAGACAGGTTCTTTTGTATGGCAGCGAGACTTGGCCTGTACTTGAGCGACACAAGCAAGAGTTGCATTGTCACGGAGTTGAATATGCTGCGGTGGATGTATGGAGTTACGCGGAAAGACCACGTGAGGAACTCGCGCATGCCTGACAGCCTTCATGTCCGTGACATAGCAGATAAACTGCAGGAGAGTTGCCTACGTTCGTACGGTTTAAGTCCTGCGAAAATCGGACAGTTACGTGGGAGCACCCATCGGGACAAAACGCTATGATGATCCTTTTCTATTTTTTTGTTCTTATAAAAGAACCGTAGCAATGTAAAAAAAATACGCTTTTATCGCATAAAGATGAATAAAAACGATTAATAAGAATTAAAGGTTGTCACAAGTGCGTACTTGTGACTCCGCTGGTGTCGCGGCGGCGATCGCTTTCCATCGGCGATCCGACTGCTCGTCTGCTATTTATCAGATAAAAAAAAAGTGAGTCCACTCATGTACATCGAAGACCCGATTAGCCGCCTCTTATGACAACAACAACAAACCGGGAACACGTTGGCAGTATTCTTAACGCCCTAAGCCACAGGGCACAAGTAAGAGCCTACCTTCCCTCAACAGCTGAGCCTTCCCAATAGGCAGAGTATAGTCCTCGACGGGTACCTCCTCGGCGGCGGAGCGGTAGAGGATCTTGGGCTCCAGGAACACGCAGGGGTCGTGGTCGCGCACGCACGACAGCAGCAGGCCCTTGGCCGCGATGGGGCCGCGCGGGACCACCACCTGGGGACGGACCAACCATTATGGTCAGTGTTTTCAGCTCCGATGTTGCGAATGTGTATTGTTTGTTTAATAATAATATCCTCCAACCAACCTATGCCCAGGAGCCCAATTCTCGGGCTCGTGACATTTATTTTCATAAGACATATTATAACTAAAACATAGTTTTTTTGTATGGTTTTCAGGTGATATCCGCCATGTTTTCAAAATATCACGAGTACGAGAATTGGGCTCCTGTTGGTCTAGTGGTTTAAGTACCGGGCCGTGATCTTTGGGTCCTGGGTCCGATTCCCGGGTCGAGCAAAAAGTATGTTTCGAATTTTTCGGGTTTGTGATAAGCAATCCGCATTTGGCAAGCGTAGTGATTTAGCCTAATCCCATAATAGTATCTTCGTTTCGTCGATAACTTGATTTCTATGATGGAGGCCTTGCCCACTGCAGGGGGACAGTATATAGGCTGATACTTAACTTGCTCCAACCGATTTCGGCTAATCTCAACGATCAGCCACTTACGTAGGATACCTATATTTTAGTGCTCAAGTGTGTGCACAAACACAAGTGCACTCTCTTTTCCCTTACCCTCATAATCCGATGAGACATCAATGTGACCGGGCGCAAGACCAACGGCTTCGTGCTTTCCTAGGCACAGGGGTACGAGACCGCCAACTGCCAGATTCCAGGCTGACACCGAGAATTTCTTAACAGAAAAACTCAGGTACAAATTTTGACCCAACCCGGGGATCGAACCCAGGACCTCTTGCGCAGCTGTCGCTTTAAAGTGCGACTCACTACTACCCATTGCGCTAACGAGGCAGTGTAATATTACCATATACTTAGTCATATAGTTATATGTAAAGCAAATAAATAAATAAAAATAAAATTAAATAAATAAAAATAAAATAAATAAAACTAAATAAATAAAAATAAAAGAAAATAAATAAAAATGGAACATGGGTGCCATATGAAATATAAGATGCTATATTGTTAAGATTTTTTTAAATAATGCTGTTGGGCCTAAAAATAATTCAGAAACAACACTTAGAAGTGAATCGATAAGGCGAAGCACTTGCGCAATGCAAACGACACCCAGCGCCATCTATTGGTACTGGTCTAAATTATATCTAGAATCGTTTGAAAATATTTGACAAATTTGAATATATTAATGTGTGGTTGTTTGTACATGATAGGACACCGTTGGCCACCTTCGTTCTCAACCGTAATCCTCTTCATATATTTGTGGAATGTATAAAAAAGTAAATATCAAACATTTATTTATTTTAACGGAATACCATTTCATCATCCGTTTCCGTTACATTAAAAACGTCTACAAAAAAATTGATCAACCGTAAAACATCAATCTGTGTTATTATCTTATCAAATGACATGTTATATCATTCATAATCATAACATGTTATGATTATATCATTAACAAAATACATGATGATAAACAATCAAGTATAGTTAGTTACTAAGAAAGATTTAAGTGAGTAGTATGTATTTAATGGGGTATGGGAAAAAAATTTAAACAGGTTTCAATCCGAAAACCGTTTCGAGGCATTTGTATTTTATAACATATTTATTATTTTTTTTAATTAAAACTACTAGATCAAGGATATGTTCAATAAAATAGCGTTGACCTTCATTTGATCCTAAATACGCTTGCGGTTCTGACGCAACAGATACGGACCAAGTAACAGATGGCTAATTTACAAAAATATTTAAATTAGTTACTTAAAATAGTAAAAGGCATTGGAAAAAAATATCAAAACCATACTTAAAAATTTGTTCCCATAGCCCATTAGGATAGTATTTAATTTCTCTGTGCTAGGGATGGGCAAATGGAAAAAAATATCGATATTTATCGTATCGATATTTTGATATATCGATTTTTTTTGCCCAATCCTACTCTGTACATGAATACTAATACTATTAGGTAGGTATTCTGATACAATTCCAATTATTAGATATAATTATTGCCTAAATGCAGTAAGGTAATTTGCGCAGGAATATCTTACCGGGCGACAAATTTTCCACCGTGGGACTTTGAATGTTTGAGGGAGAGTCACGCTTCGGCATGAATGGGCCGGCTCGACCGGAGTGATACCACGGCCTCACAGAAAACCGGCGTGAAGCAGCACTGTGCTGTGTTTCGCTGCGAGAGTGAGGGTACTGGAGGCCCAATCCGGGGGAAAGCGGGGTTTAAAGGTTGGCAGCGCACTTGTGACTCATCAGGTGATCCGTCTGCTCGTGTGCCACCTAAAAAAGTCGGTACTAACGCAGTTTGGTCTCACTAATAGAAGACGCAGTGTTACTACTCTTTGATTCTTCTTCACACTTTGTTTAAAAAGAAGTTTAATATGTGTATTAGACTTAGTACCAGATATTTAGCCAGGTAAGATTTTCAAGCGCAAATTACCTTATTATAATTTGTAGGCTAGAATTGTGCACTATAACGCCCGTAGCACACCTCCGCCGCAGAACGCATTGCGGACCATACTGCTGACATGTAAAGAACGGAATACTTGCCAAACTGTCTCTTCTAGCACTTATAAAATAAAAGTAAAAAAACTAAAACCCAACTACGACAAAAAACGTCGCTGAAAAAGTATAAAACAAGCCTTCGTTGTCAATTTATGCAATATTCACTATGTAGAGATAAAATTTCATGTTTGGAAATCCGCAGTCACACGTTGTCAAAGGGTAGTATATTTAACGTGTGACTACGCCTTTCCAAACATGAAATTTTATCTCTACATAGTAAATATTGCATAAATTGACAACGAAGGCTTGTTTTATACTTTTTCAGCGACGTTTTTTGTCGTAGTTGGGTTTTAGTTTTTTTACTTTTATTTTATTTGTACTATTTTGGTGTCCAAGTGCTAGTAATATATATATATTCAAAATGTACAAGTCAAGCGCTTTCAAATGATACCAAACACGGCATATTTATCATAACTTTATTTTTTTACTCTGTATGTTTTGTCCGCTAGAGGGCGCCACATTAGATTTTGTGAAACTTCATATAGCCTATAACCAGCGGACGATCAAGACGCTTATAATGATATGTCATTTGTCGAATTCTGATAAGTAGTTAAGAAGTTACGTGGAAACAGATGAACATACATACATACATACATACATACATACATACATACATATCCTGTCAAAATCATAACCCTCCTTTTGCTTTGCCGTAGTCGGGTAAAAATTGACAATAATGACGTCTCTTTCATTCCGCTAACAGCGGAGGGGTGCTATGGGCGTAATATGTCTTGTTGTATCTTACGATGATTGTTGAAATAGGCCGTCTAGCCGAAATATCAGTTAAGACATTATTAGTACCAAACGTGGCCGCTTACAATGAGCCGCTTAAGAAGGCTCTAAGTCACCCAAAGCGCAGAGGAAAGGCTTATGCTCGGAGTCTCTTTGCGTGATCGTATCAGAAATGATGCGATTTGCAGGAGAACCAAGATCAAAGACATAGCCCAAAGAATTGCATGCCTCAAGTGACAATAGGCAGGGCACATTGCGAGGAGATGAGACGGCCGATGGGGCAGAAAAGTCCTCGAGTGGAGGCCGCGTATAAGAGGTCGTGCGGTGGCAGGACCCCCCACAAGGTGGACCGACGATCTGGTGAAAGTCGCGGGAATCCTTTGGATGGGCGGCACAGGACAGAAATGTGTGGGGATGATTGGGGGAGGCCTATGTCCGACTTTGACGACCCGATTGGAACAGTGGTAGTGAACGCTGCCTCTGATACAAGGGTTGCGGGTTCGATCCCCGCACAGTACAAACATTTGTGTGCATGAACATGTTTGTTTGTATTGGTCTGGGTGTTTGCTATGTATTATAAGTATGTATTTACAAAAGAAAAGTATTATATGTATATATTTGTAATCCCACTGTTGATTCTGATATCCGTAACACAGGTACTTGAGCTACCTATCTCGGAGTCAGATCAATGTATGTGATGTTGTGAAATATTTATTTATTATGTCCAGCAGTGGACGTTTATTGGCTGAAATGATGATGATGATTAGTATGATGATGTAGATTAGTATGTGAAGCTTACTTTGAGTCCTGGCGCGTGTGCGAAGAAGGCCTCGGGGCTCTGCGAGTGGTAGAGCGCGCCGTGCCCCACCGCGGCGCAGGGCGCGCGGATGGTGAGCCCCCCGCACGGGAACTGCCCGCCCGACCGGAACCGCGCCTTCGCCGCCTCGTTCACTATCTGCAGACATTCCATTGGGAAATGCTAGATGCCAATGTGTTGAAAGCCATGGCAGCTCAGTGCATAACGCACCCTTAGTAAAATACCGACCTAACTCAAAATTGTTGATATTTTTATAGCAATTCTTTGCAATTTATTCTTGAGTAGTCTTGAGTAAGTAACGCACTTCAAATTTCATCTCGAGTTCATATGTGAGTGTACCTATTTACTTAACTCAAAATTGTTGTAAGACGACCTTTCATCCCTGGATTTTAGCCGATACTATTTTCACTTAGCATCTATTTAAAATTTTGAGTTAGGTCGGTATTTTACTAAGGGTGCGTTTAGAAGGCATCATCCATGAGGGGGGTCAACCAATGCACCTCTGGAATTTTCAAATCTATGAACAGGCATATTTCTACCATTAGCTCAGCGGTGAGGCAAATAATTGGGAGGAAACCTGCACCTTTTGGATTGGTCTGGTTCCCTGTTAAAGGGTTGCGAAGGACAAATGGCAGTAGCTTCCTTGTAATTATCAGACTCCCCAAGTACTGGATTATGGTTTTAGTGCACATGTGTGTGTATGGCTCTTAAGTGACAGCTAAGACAACTAAGAAACAAATGGTAAGGGCTAATGAGATAAGATCAATTCAATGGTAGTTACCAGACTAATCAATCAATTGTTCAAGGTCTCAATCGATGGAAAAATGCATAAATCGATGTCGTTCCATACTTCATCAGACCTATCATCAATGACATGGAGCGATGGTAAATTGGATTAGTCCTTTGATCAATCATCGGCCAATTCTAGACCAATCGGACATCTCTCACAAACGGAATACCGTAGGTTCGAATCTGACCATGCACCTTTAAATTAGACAAATTGTTTACATTATGTAGATGGTTTACCTACATATAGGCCACATTGAGAATTAAAGAATATGAAATATCCTCCATGATTAGATTTCAATAGGATGCCATCTTTAATAAAAAAACTTCAAGCCAAGCAATATTTGAAGACATAAATCTGTGCATCCTGTGAAAAGTGGTACAAGTCGACTTATATCGAATTTTCATAGGACCCAAAGAAATGTATTGGTAGTTTAAAATGGTTAATAGAAAAAGTGATTTAATTTAAAATATTGAGAGCCTTTCCCAATTACATAAAGATAATTATTTAATATACAAACTTGGTCAAAAGCAGGGAAGATATAGTCAGCAAACTGTATTTCAGCAATGGCCGTCGCTCCAGCAGTAGCCAGCCCAATCCCGAAACCAGCAATGCCTTGCTCACAGAGGGGAGTGTTGAACACGCGGTCTCTGCCATATTTTTCCTGCAAAATCACAATGAATATTTAATGAATACTAGTCCACTAGTAAAAGTACATTATTTGAATAAATTTACATGATCAAAATCAAAAACGTCTTTATTCAATTTAAGTCCATACAGAAATTTATGAATGTCAAATATCATGTAATCTACCGCACCTGTGTTACGGATATCAGAATCAACAGTGAGATTACAAATATATACATTAATACTTTTCTTTTGTAAATACATACTTATAATACATAAGTCAATTTCTACCAAGAAGAATCAGCAAGAAATTCAGTAGTTACTCTCTTCAAATAATATGGTAATTACAATTTTCATTCTTATACAAATTATGATTAAGTGACAGTATGATATACAATGCTTATAATCAATTTCGTTTAGATAAATCGTCAAAGAAAAATTATGAAATTAATTATACATTAGAAGACAGGCGAAGAGATCAACAAGTCCATGAATCCTTATCATTCAAATAATCATCTACTTTATAATAGCCATTCTGCATTAGGCAGTTTTTTACATGCAACTTAAACTTATATACCGGTAAATCAATAATATTTTGAGGTAACTTATTAAACATTCTAATCATGTTTATTGTAATGATTCAAATATTGATAATTCAGATTACTATAACAACATGAAAGACTACTTTTGGTCACATCCATCTTTTTTTGTAGATTGGAGCATAGCACCAAGAAATATTTATATTACCCATTAATAAAAAGTTGTAATAATAGAGTAAATGTGAGTTCAAACTTGTAATGCTCCACTAAACTGAGCTAATTGGCAATTTTGACAATAGTGCAATAGGACATTCCTTCTCTATCCCTCTATTATTCTTTATTTATTTGTATACCTGTAAACCTAAGGCGCATCTGAACACTCCACCGAAGGCCACATCTTCACCGAACAGCACAGCTGTTTGATCATTCTTCAGCGTGATGTCCATGGCATTGTTGATGGCTTGCATCATATTCATTTTAGTAGACTCCCCTATAAGAAAAGGCGATCTCAACTTATTGATGAACTATGGCAGACTAGGAACCCCATACTACTTACTTAGGTACTTGGTAGAATTTAGTACCAACTACATTTTGAACAATTTAAAAGAGCCTTTAGTTATCTAGAAATAAATACGTACCTATTTGAGATACAGAATAATTATTATGAGGGTAGAAAAAATAGCGAAAACGGGATACCAAGTGGCGTGTACTAATTTTTTAGTTTTTCAAATTAATTTACACTCAATACTTACCATCTACAGGTTTTTCATTGTCAGGAAAGTAATTGAAATGCGACGAAAGTCTTTTCGGACAATTGTTCACATGTTTTACTAGTTTTGTAAGCAAATTTGCGTTTTTCGTAACTAAATTCGTCATTTTTGTGTCGGGTACGCGACGAATGTGGAGCTCCGTACGTCAAAGAAATTGAATAAAACATCTTATCTGCAATTGTAATTAGCCACACTGTGATTACGCCAGCGATAAGACTGGTGACGAAATTAAAATTGTTTTTCAATGAAATTCTATGAGTTTTGAGGTTAGAATTTTGTTGACATAGCTGGTTGTCACCGTACCGTCAGTGAAATGACAGCCACAGATAACTACATTGTAGCAAGCTAATGACAGTGACAGCAGCTAGAATAAGTGTCAAAGTTGGAAAAAATAATGAAAGAATTTGAGGTAACGTGAATTATACAGCCTATCGAATTTACAAAAAAAAATACCCTATTTGTAATAAATGAACCATAGAGTAAGATAATAATATTTGGAATGAACTATTATCGAGTCAAAAGAAGTCCCGCAAAAAAACACATGACTAAAATTTGAGATTGCTTATTATTATAACTATAGTCTTAAGGCTCAAATTTGAATGCTGATGCAAGCGCGCTTTTCACGGGATCCGCTTTGGTCAAACAAGAGTCGGAAATAACGTTTTGTTTCCTTTACAAGGTGTCAGTACTGGTGACATTTTTCCATAGAAAAAATAGTTTTATTCAAAGGAAAAAATACAAAAAAATATTGTACCGCGCCCCCATGTCAATGTCGCTGAAGTGCCTTCTGATCTTGGTCGGTAGTGGTCGTATGTACCTACCTATCTTCTACTTAGTTGGTGGTTAGCTTGCTACATACCTATATAGTGATCTGTGGTTGGTGGTCTGTAACTGACTTACCAAAGTCTTACCTACTTAGCATTAATTAACATAACTTAGGTACACTTTACATAAGTACATAGGTAAATGCAATCTTTCTGTGTTTCTGTTAGAACACTAAAGTGGCACTAAAGAAAGAGAGAGCATCGGAACCACGGGCCCAGTGTTACAACACTCCGGAAGCTTTAAAGTGGTAGGTACCGGATAGATGCCAATACTTACTTAATAACTTTTAGTCTCTCTGCCGTGTCGGCACTCCTCGTAGTCCCGGAAAAGATGAGAAGGAGCCAGAGTGTCGACGCAGGTAGCATCCCACACGATGGCACGTCCCATCTTCCAAGCGATGAGAGACTTTCCGTCTGGCCTCTTGTCATTATCACGAAAAATGCTGTTGGGCTCCAGGTTTTGATTTGGCACATTGATGGTAGCAAGCGACCGACAGATAATGTCGCTTAATGAGGAATGCCAGGAGCCCAATTCTCGTGCTCGTGATATTTTGAAAATATGGCGGATATCACCTTAAAACCATACAATAAACTATGTTTTATTGATACAATGTCGTATGATAATAAATGTCACGAGCCCGAGAATTGGGCTTCAGGTAATATCCGCCATGTTTTCAAAATATCATGAGCACGAGAATTGGGCTCCTGGGGAGACGGCCGGCACTTTTTACACGAGAGAGCCCGTGGTGCCCCAAAGCGTTAATACAAAGTATGCAGAAAAAAAATCCGCATCTTTTTTTTTGGAAAAGGGGAACTGTGTTACCCTGATTTTAATGAGGATGAAATCGCGGGCAAAACCTAGTGAAGTAATAAATTACGTTTCAAATAAACTGTTACGATATACTTACCTATATTTATTTATTTACAATAAACATAATATAGGTCACCGGAAGACAAGGCGCGGCGAGGGCTTTCATTCTTATATGTGGTAGAAATGCCCTTTATCCGCACGAAGCGATTCGCTTCTATATTTATAATGCAGATAGCTAGCTTTTTTTAGGCAAACGCGCATCAGATCTCTTCGTCGCTTTCCATCACGTGCGATTGTGGTCAAGCGTTAGCCTATAGCACAGATAACTATATGTATGTATAGTAAAAAATATACACGAAGACTTTTAATCGGTGATCAGGACCTACTGATTCCGACTAGGTGGATGATGGCCATTGCTATAGTAATAGTAGTTACATGTTTTCTTTTTGTTTAGGTTTTATTTTAAATTTTATTAGATATCTAAATTTAATTGGAATGTATGGTCTTCCTACATTTTTATGAAGTGAAGAAGATACGTCATCAATCATTATTGATAGATGCAACAGTTTGTTTTATTTGACGTTGTCTGCCATTTGACAGTTTTCTACCAATAATATGAAAAACTTTAAATCTCTAATGAGGTTTGTTATCATCACTGTACCTGTACTTATGAAGAGGTTTTATTTGTAACAAGGAGGAGTAGGATGACCATATTCATAGTTATTAACTTAAAGTCCCAGACAAGAAAAAAAAAATGGAACGCTGACATGTAACTACTATTACTATAGCAATGGCCCACATCCACCTAGTCGGAATCAGTAGGTCCTGATCACCGATTAAAAGTCTTCGTGTATATATACCTGGGTAGTAACTATACGTACTCCTTTCGCTTTATCATGATATCGGTGACAGCAGAACAGAGTTATACGTGAGTCACACGTTAGAAAGAGACTAAAAATGTATAGATTTTGACATCTGTCACCCATATCATGCTAAAGCGAAAGGAGTACCTATAGTTATGTATCAATCTCTAAAAATGTTAAAGGTAGGTTTAGATTTTGAACACTGAATAGATTTACTTACCAGATTCATCCAGAGTAAAATTATTACATTCCCTTATGCTTACTATTGTGGTTTTGGGAACGAAAGACTTCAACGCGTCATTAGCTTTGAAAAAAATAATGTCATAGGGTACGTCCTGGGTATTTCTAGTAAGTATTTCGAAAAGGTCCTTAGAAAAATACCTATAGATGTAACACGATACTTACTTTCGATAAGAAACACTCAAAATCAACATCAAAAATGTCTTTATTCAATTTAAGTCCATACAGAACATTTATGAATGTCAAATATTATTTAATCTACCGCTGATTCGGAATGTCAATTTCTACCGAGAAGAATCAGCAAAAAACTCAGTAGTTACTCTTTTCAAATAATATGGTAATTACAATATTCATTCATAGACAAATGATGATTACAGTGACAGTATGATATACAATGCAATATGGTTTAGAAAATCGTCAAAGAAAAATTATGTTACTAATCAATCTATGTCACTAATCAAGGGTATATGTATAGTTAGGTAATCTTAAATCATACCTAATTACATAGGTGGTGAATAAAGAACCTACTTTTGTTTTCATACTCCTACATTACATACAACTATAGAAGGAAGCTCAACCGGAAAGATACTACGGCCTCACAGAAAACCGGTGTGAAGCAGCGACTCTGCTGTGTTTCGCTGAAGCCTAATCCAGGGGAAAGTGGAGTTTAAAAGTTGGTAGCGCACTAGTGACTTACACACTGTTGCGGGGAATATGGGCAGCAATAGCTTACCATTAGGTGATTCGCCTGCTGGTCTACCATCTATCACAAAAAAAAACATAAATAGACGCACCATGACATTACAGATTTAGCAGATTGGGCTAACTATGTGTTTTCGACAGATTACAATTTAACGGAAATGCTTCAAATTGTGAGCTCAAGTGATCAGGGCCCCAATTCTCGTGCTCGTGACATTTATTTTCATACGACATATAATGACTAAAACATAGTGTTTTTGTACGGTTTTGAGGTGATATCCGCCATGTTGTCAAAATATTCTGTACCCCCGTGCTTCGGAAAGTTCGTTTGGCCGTTGGTCCTGCACCCAATTCCTCTATGGTCATGTCATCCTGGTGTCCCATCGGAATGAATGAATTTACAACTCGCACACATATTTGCGTCTATACTCGCACTCGTGGGGTGCGAATATAGACTCAAATAGTGTGCGAGCGAGAAGTGAATAGATGCGCCGCCATTTCTGATCCCATTTTTTATCCGCACGGGTTGTACTTTTATTGGACTCAAAATAAAGTATGAAAACTTTAAAACTAGGTATTACAGGATGTGTTGTACACAAAATAAAGCTAAGGAATGTAATGTTGTAAAGCGAAGGAATATGAGGGTAAGGGAATAGAGAGTGCACTTGTGTTTGCGCACACACTTGACCACTATAATATATTCTGCGTACGTGGCTGATCGTTGAGATTACCCCCCGAAGCCGTAATCGGTTGGAGGGTATTATTATTACATCTATCATTTTTTATAATTTTAAGTACCATGCCTACATTTAAAACAGGGTTTTTAAGGAAAGAAGCTATGGTCAAAGGGTCAACGACCTATACCAGAAAAGTGTAAATCCCACTATATTTCTAAGGAATATTCCGCCAACACGTACAACGAATTCCTTCCCGCGATACATAATTTTGCCAAGCCCAAGAGCTGTCATTTGTTCAAAGATGGCGATTGGCGAGTTTACTCCTCACCTTTGGCGCAAAAAGACGTGCCGAAACGCGGCCCGGCAGTGACCTTCCCTGACCTCGGCTTGGTCTCGTTACTTTCAAAACGAAGGTGGGTAAGCGCGATCCCGACTGACGGCTTAAAGGTTCTTTTCAGAATACACGGATTAAGTAGGATGTATACTTTGTTACAATTAAAATCATGGTCTGAATATACAAGGTTACATAACGAAGGGATAGGTACGGTACAGAGAAGAAAAAGCTTCGTCACCTTAAGGTAAATTTTCTCTTGCAAGGCAAGAATCAGTTATACCAACATACCGTTTTAAAATGTTCTGCCAACCTTCTTTAAATTTTCTTTAAATCAAAAGGAATCAATGTTGCTCCAAGCAAATCTGACCTTTCTGATCTAACAGTTAAGGTGACGGGTAGGGCACACTAGCGACGCCAATCGATTTTAATTTTTAGCTACTAAACCGGATCTAGATTAAACAATTTCGAGGTTAGAATATCTCGGCAAACACCTATACTATTTATTTAATACTTACACGAGTAGTTAACTGTTTGGTCTGAAAAGTGGCCGCTTTTGGCGTGAATAAATTTTTCGCGAACAAAAACGGACCCGACATTTTGCTCATGGTTATTTAATAAATAGTATATACCTAATTGCCGTATTTTGCCAAGTTCCTGTTATACCTGTTGCCCAGAAAATTATGCTTAAGGTGACGGGTAGGGCACACTAGCGACACCAATCGATTTTAATTTTTAGCTACTAAACCAAATCTATTTTAAACAATTTTCGGGGTTACACTCTCTCGGCAAACAATTATTATTATTTATTAAATAACCATGCAGAAATTTTGGGTCCGTTTTTGTACGCGTAAAATTGATTCATGCCAAAAGCGGCCACTTTTGGCGGTAATCCTAAATTCGAGTGCAAAAGCAAACCAAAAAGTTAACTATAAGTATTAAATAAATAGTATAGGTGTATGCCGTACAAAAACGGACTCAACATTTGTGCATGGTTATTTAATAAATAGTATAAGTGTATGCCGAGAAGTTGTAACCCCGAAATTGTTTAAAATCGATCGGCGTCGCTAGTGTGCCCTACCCGTCACCTTAACACGTTACGTAGGCCGGGTTTTTCAGTCTGTCCATTAAGTTATAGGGATCCCCAAAACTTACAAACATTATATAAAACTTATCTCAATTTCTGCTGCTGATTGATCATGTGACAGACAGGAGTGAATCTTTCCCAACAGCACTTAGCGTTGCTTAACCGTCGAAACACCTGCGATTTAATTAAATTGCGAGATCGTAATTAATACAGCACATTCCCCAGGATTTACGGTTCAAGTTATTGATATTTATTTTTGCTTGGGAGAGCTAAGAATGTCTATCGTTACTTGTGATTTAGAAATGTTGGTTACACAAACAGTTTATACTTACTCGTATGCCTAATATGTCCTTAAAACCGATATTTCGGCTATGGCGGCCGGCCAATCTTAGCGATCAGTCATCGACGTGCACAAGTGTTTGCGCAGACACATGTGCACTCTCTATTCCCATACCCATAGGGTGACACGACCGGTTGATCAGGTGCAGGACCATCGATCAGCTTAACGTGTTTTCCGAGGCACGGGGGTACCAAACCGCCAACTTCCAGACTCCGGGCTAACACTAAGAATTTCGTTACCAAATTTTTGGCCCGACCTGGGGATCGAACTCGGGACCTCTTGCGCAGCCGTAGCTTTAAAGTGCGACCAACTACCCACTACGCCATCGAGGCAGTTTTTGGACTATAGGCCAAAACTTAACCACAATCGCACCTGATGGAAAGCGACGATGAGGTCTAGGATGATACGCGTTTGGCTAAAACACGTCTGTTCACTCTTGCCTTAAAGATGACTAGATTATTAGTGGTCAGGAAGTGAAAAACAGACCTTGGCAGTCGTTAGCTATAAATAAAAAAAATACTTCCAAAAGAAAAGCCTTCAAAAACCACTAACACTTCATACACTTCTGATAACATTTTATAACAGTACACTCGAAAAAAGGTTTCACCAAAGTCGGCGCCCAATACCATCTAGATACTAATCTAATCTATTCAATTATTCAGCAGGAAGCACCCCTTCTAAATAACTAACAGCCTAAATGTGCGTGTATTGAAAGAGTTATCTATTAAGGCGACGGGTAGCCCTAACTAGCGACACCATTCGTTTTTAATTGTTAGCTACTAAACCGGATCTATTTTAAACAGTTTCGGGGTTACAACCTCTCGTCAAACACTTATACTATTTATTAAATAACCATGCACACATTTTGGGTCTGTTTTTGTACTCGAAAAATTTATTACCGCCAAAAGCGGCCACTTTTAGCATGATTTAATTTTTCGCGTACAAATGTTGGGTTCGCATTTGTGCATTGTTATATAATAAATAGTATAAGTGTTTGCCGAGAGGTTGTAGCCCTGAAATTGTTTAAAATAGATCCGGTTTACTAGCTAAAAATTAAAATCGAATGGCGTCTCTAGTGACCCCTTCCCGTCACCTTAACTCCAGACCGTTAAGAAGTTGACCTTCCATCATTAGCTGCGCCACAACACTAATACAGTCAGACGTAAATACTAGTGCAGCTTTAAAAAAAGGTACAAAAGCATTACATGTGCCTTTAAAATTAGAGGGTTGCCCTTAATTTCACTGGGATCCCATCATCAGATCATGACAGTGACAATGGGAACAACCAACTTGGGATTGTATTCTTTAAAAAAATACTTTGGAAATCGGTTAGTAATTGGCGGAGAAATCGGTGAACATAGATAAAAAAACAGATGTATGAACATACAGTCGAATCGACTTAACCGACTTCAAAAAAGGACGAGGGTCTATGCCTCGTCCTTTTTTGAAGTCGGTTAAGTCAATTTTAAATCGACGTGTCTCTCTTATACACTTGACATTGGCGGAATCACACGCGCGGCCGTATCCGTGCGCGGGAATAACACCATAAAAAAAAGAAAAAAGAAGTCGGTTAAAAATTGCTGTATTGGCATTGGGCAAAAAATTAAATTGACAGGAAACTCTAAATTTTAATAATAAAATACTATTTGACTAGTAAAAAGATGTTTATTTTCTTGTTTATCATCTAGTTTAAATAACAAAGATTAGCCTTATAGGTTACCTCGTAAACGGAAAATAAACTGCATGTTTATTTATAATTATATAATAATTAAAACAATAAGCACAATTTAATGTCAATGCTATGTCAAATCGATTGTAGTCATAAATAACTAACTACCTATGTTTCACGGATCAGTCTTTTGTTGATTTTAGGTATTGCGAATAGTCTGGCCTGCCAGTAGCGTAGAGTGGGTTTTGTCGCCCCAACCAAACAGTTCCGCCGGGAGGTCGCTTCGCGGCTGTATCGATGCTGACACGCGACATCATCGCTACTGCATCGCTACAAAAAGTCGCCGTGGGCGACCTCCCTAAGCTTCTTCACCCCTCCTAAAAAGTTATCGTTCGCTACACGGTATTGTTTCCACCCTCTGTTCTTCCTCGTTTTCGCGCAAATACCCCTGGACATCTTTCACGCGTAAAAAGATCGTCTAATTCTGACAAATCGATTTTTGATATTGTGTAGTAACAACAGTTGCCTACGCGTTTGCGTTTGCCAAGTGACCTTTGAGCTTTGCCACTTGCTTAACATTTGCAAAGAGATGGACTGTTTATTCTATTTGAGCAATTCCAATCTTCATCCAAGGCCATTTGTACGGAAATGTCAAAAAAGAAAGAGTGTTCGTTGGGAGGCACTTAGGTCCTATTAGCACAGAACCATAAATAATATTATTATGTACATGTTAAATACATTTTAAAAAAATCTTAGTATGGGATAAAAATGTTGCCGCAGAACCGACAACCGATGGGGTAAACGAGTTCTAGAGTGGAGACCGCGTCTTGTAGTAACCGTAAACGTAGGGCACCCTCTGGCTAGGTGGGGGGACGAATTGCGCAGGATGGCTGGCAAGAGCTGGATGCGAGAAGCCATGGATAGATCACAGTGGCGAACGATTGGAGAGGCCTACGTCCAGCAATGGATTGCGATAGGCTGATGATGATAAAAATGTAGACATGGTAAGGCTCTTGTTGAAGTTACGTATGTAGGTAGATCTCATAGGAAACCAGCGTGAAGCATCGCTTATGTGTCGCCGTAGGAGTGAGAGTATCGAAAGCCCAGTCGAGAGAAGGGGAGTTAAAATGATTGGCAGAGCATTGGCGACTCCACTGGTGTTACATTTGTCCATGTCTACCATCAGGTGATCTGTTAGCTTGTCCGTCACCATTTATCATAAAAAAGTCATCTTTGTTATCATCAGGAGCCCAATTCTCGTGCTCGTGACATTTATTATCATCATCATCATCATCATTTCAGCCAATAGACGTCCACTGCTGAACATAGGCCTCCCCCAATGTTCTCCACACAGATCGGTCCTGTGCCTCCCGCATCCAATGGATTCCCGCGATCCTCACCAGATCGTCGGTCCACCTTGTAGGAGGACTGCCACGGCTGCGACTTCCTGTACGTGGCCTCCACTCGAGGAGCTTTTCGCCCCAACGGCCGTCTGTTCTCCTCGCTATGTGCCCTGCCCATTGCCACTTGAGGTATGCAATCCTTTGGGCTACGTCTGTGACCTTAGTTTATTATCATACGACATATTATATCACCAACACATCGTTTTTTGTATGGTTTTCAGGAGCACGAGAATTGGGCTCCAGGGCTATCATTTAATTATCGTAATGGATAATAAAATTGATGATGATGACTGCCTCGTTGGCGCAGTGGGTAGTGCGCTTGGGGTCCCAGGTTTGATCCCCCGGTCGGGCCAAAATTTGTACCTGAGTTTTTCTGTTAAGAATTTCTCAGTGTCAGCCCGGAGTCTGGAAGTTGGTGGTTTTGTACCCCCGTGCCTCGGAAAGCACGTTAAGCCGTTGGCGCCCGTTCCCTCTCCGGTCGTGTCACACTGGTGTCGCATCGGAATATGAGGACAAGGGAATAGAGAGTGCACTTATATTACCGCACACAATGGACAACATTTCATATTTTTAACATGTCCATATTGTTTTTTTATATGAAAATAGACATAAAATGAACCGACCCATATTTTTTCTTTTTTCAAAATTTGTCCATTTTCATGCATAAAATAATTATTGAAATTCTTTTTATTCTAAATAGACGTAAGCGCCAAATGACGTCATCGGACGGCTGAATACAGCGATATTCCTTTGCTTATAATTGTTTTAATAAAAAAAAAGATACTACTGTCAAAGGTAAATAATACTAGTATCAACATTGTCAACGTCATTCATACATTACACGTTGACAAGTTGTCTTTTTTTTTTGACAGTTACATGTCATGGGTTTGGCATTTCGTAAATTTAAAACTATAATGTGCTAAGCAAAGAAATATTTTACATTCTGCCGTCCGATGACGTCATCTTACGTTTTTTAGTTTTTAATTTTTTTCTCAGTAAATAAGCAATATAAAAAATGAATAAATATATATTCGAGCAGCGGAAAAGTAAACAAAGAATTGGTATTTTTTGTTTCAGAGCTTAGCAATTTTGAAATGTTGTCCATTGAGCACGATAATATATCCTGCGTATGTAACTGATCATTGAGCTTAGCCGCCTTCGGTTGGAGGATATTATTATTATTATTTTAAACCATAGTTTTAGCTCAGTATCTAAAAAGGTACTGGTGTACTGAAATGCACGGGCCTAAGCCAAGTATAATTATTATTATTATTTATCTTTTTATTTCTGTTCTCAGCTTGTAGCTGGTATTATAGAGACTAGCCACGGGCATCAAGGCCAAATAACTAGTCCTTTTTATTATTATTATTATTACCATCCTAATTTGAAACTTCACCATCATCATCCACAACAACATCATCTTCATTATCATCATTAGCATGACACGTCCACCGCTGAACATAGGCACAAAATAATAAATGGACTGGACTGAAGCCCGATTCGACCGATCTTGATCCGACAAAAAGTACAATGCTACAAGTCGTGTGGTGTAAATAACTGCGCTATAAAAGTAAAGTAAATTATCAACCTATAAACTGTCTCACTGCAGGGCAAAGGCCTCCATCATAGAAATCAAGTTATCGCTACTATGATGGGATCAGGCTTAATCACCACGATTGGATAATGCGGATTAGTGATCACAAACGCGAGCTTTCTTCAAAAAATTAATAACATACTTGTTGCTCGACCCGGGACTCTAACCCAGGAACCCCAAATCACAGGCCTGTACTTAAACCACTAGCTAGACCAACAGGGCGAATGTAGTGTGTTATACCAAATACATAGATATTATTTATTCTCGGTTGAAGATAAGTCGAATCGGGCCTAAGTCTAAACCCTAGCTAGATCATAAATAAGAGGTACCTAGTGATTATTATAGCGGCTAGCAAGTGATCTTTAAAAGTTTAGCTAGTAACAAAGTAACACTTGTTAAACGCGGCGCTTCTCAAACTCGAGGTTCTCACTTGGTTTCGGGACTTAGTTCCAAACTGAACCAACAGATGGCGTTGAGAGTCAATTACATCGCGCAAGTGTTGTTTTGGTAATAAACCTTGTCGTTTTCTATAGAATTAACTTTTTTGTAAATAGTATAGAAGATATCGACTAACAGTCACACTTAGGAATTAAGTTAATAATAATTTCAAAACACCACATACATTGATCTGACTCCGAGAAACGTAGCTCAAGCACCTGTGTTACGGATATCAGAACCAACAACTGAATTACATTATAATATTTTTCTTTTGTAAGTACATACTTATAATACATAGATAACACCCAGACCAATATAAACAGACATGTTCATGAACACAGATGCTGGCACTGTGCGGGGATCGAACCCGCAACCCTTGCCGCAGAGGCAGCGTTTACTATCACTGATCCAAATGGGTTGTCAAGCTTAGTTAAATGTTCATTAACTTATGGCCGCACTCAGAGACGTCATTTAAGCTAATGTTCATTAACTTTAGAATTTTACCTACCTATTTTTCTTAAGTAGCCAACTAAGTTAATCAACGACTCAGAGTGTGGCAGTTAATTAAGGAAAGCTTTTGTCCGTATTTAAATAAGTTTTAATATTTTTTCTTAAGTAAACATTAAACTTATAATATTTTTGTTTGTATACGTTTTATTGTTTTGTTTTAGGTGGTGTATACGTCAATTAAGACATAAAAAATCAGAATGAGAAAAATACACCATACCCGGTCAATTTCTCTTTAATGACTCGACATTTTTTTTATTTTTTTTTTATAGAAAGGCCAATCACGATGACCTCACTCCGCCTGATGGTAAGCGGCCGTGAAATCCAAAAATGAGGCTGACAGGCACAGAAGAACTAACAAAGTACCCATTGTGTCTGCCATCCTCACCCTAATGGCCTGCTGAGATGCCGATTCCGAAGGAGGAAACACATGAGCTGGGAGGGCATTCCATGCCTTGATGGCTCGGGGCAGGAACGAGGACATTGGCAGAGTTATATAAGTGTAACACAGTAGCAGCCACAAAAAATAATTTACTAACTAGTCTGTGCGAAGACCTGAGGTACTTACCATTTTTTGCATATAGGGGGCTACGGACCCCCTTTTGGCAACCGCTGGGAAGTGGAGCGCCTTCGCTTTAGTCGCGCTGCTATTAGCATATGGCTTTATCGTGTCCGCCACAGATACACGGTTTTGCAATAACAAAATCTGAGGGGAAACTTGCCTATATCACGTTACTGGGCGTAGTTCATATAGGGCTGCAATGTGCCTGGTATGCTAACAACGCATTGTATAAAAATTAAAAAAATCGAAATCAAATAATTCTGGCACTTACAAATCGTCATACATTTGAATGATTTAAGATTATTTATAAGTACATATATAATAATTTACATGTTAATACATATATATGTTGATACATAAAATATACTAAAAAAAGTAAATAAACATAATGCGATTCTACCACCGGCTCGGAAAGTTGTTTCTGGTCCGGAAGAAACTCGCCAGTTACTCTTTTTAATCGCCAACTTTGTATATGGATTTACGATACCTCTCCGGTCGTGTCTCACTAGTGCCCCATCGGAATATAAGGGTAAGGGAATAGAGAGTGCACTTGTGTTTACGCACACATTTGAGCACTATAATATATCCTGCGTACGTGGTTGATCGTTGAGATTGGCCGCCTTAACCGTAATCGGTTAGAGGATATTATTTTATTTTAAATGGATTTAGAATTGTTTCTTACTTAGAGGTGTGCATGTGCAGGCCTAAACTCATCATATAATGGCGACGACTTGATTTCTATTATGGAGGCCTTTGCCCTGCAGACAGTATATAGGGACACTATATAAGCTGATACTTTGCTTTAATTTACTTAGACGTCTGAATATTTCAAAAATTTAAAGAAGAACCTATAAGGGCCGAGTTCACCAACTTTCCTAACGACGGAAATCACACTTTTACCCTGCGTTAACACAAGTGTGCGCATTAACCGCTAAAAGAGATGCTTTTTAGTGCCAATAAGTTTTCAGAGCACTCCCCTTGAGATCAAGCCTTCTATCGGGATCCTAGGTGTCGACGTTTCGAGCGATGTCCAGTTTGCAGGTCATTTTGAAGACAAAGTAATAGCAATAGCTTCAAAGAAACTTGTTGTACCTACTTAATAGAATCGCAGTAGAGTCATAATAGTTTGTCGCATCTAGCATAAAAAGAACTAATCAGTGGTTTTTGTTTTTTTTTAATGTAAAATTCAACCACAGACTCTTTGGTGGTAGCGTGCTTTTCTTAGATTAGTTTTATTTGTTCAGTTAAAAACAGAGCTTAAACCAAATAGGTTTAAGCTCTGTTTTTCGCGCGAAAATGTTTTAACAAAAATCGCACTTAAATACAATAAAAAAAAGGGGAAACGTTTTTGATGTAACAAGGTTGGGATACAACTTATGGATGAAAGGCTGTCTGGAAGAAATCGCTACAAGCGATAAGACCGCAATATTGTACTGTCTGTCGCTGTTGTATCATGCTTGTATTTTATTTTTGTGCAATAAAGAATATCTATCTATCTTATGATTTTAGTTCAGTCTCCAATAATATTAATTAATTTATTTATATAATTAAACGGGAAGAACCCAATTACATAATTATGCAATACAAACATTTAACAGCTATTATATTTTACAAACAGATATCAATTTGATTTAACAAAGACTAAATGTTATCTGTATATTAAAAGTTTCTTAACTAGCTTTCTTAATTCTTAACATATTATAATGTTCTACAACATTATAATATGTATAGTTTGTATGCTGACAGTTCTTAAAGTAAGATTATTATGATACGATTTTTTTTGTTGACATGTTTTTTTTAATACTAAGCAGTGGTTAAAGTGTAATTGCCGTTGTTTTGAAGTTGGTGAACTCGGCCCTAAGAATTCGGTTCCAATTTTAACTCGATACATTTACAGTTTACACGTTCCCGAAATTAAGGGTCGTGACACGTAGACGAACAGACAGACAGACGGACAACAAAATGATCTTATAAGGATTCCGTTTTGCTCTTTGAGGTTTGGAATCGTAAAAAGGGCATGCCATAGCGATCAAGTTATCGGTCCTATTACTTCCCTTGCTACTGGGTAATCTTATATTACCACAATAAAACATATAGCTTTTTGTTATACTGTGCTTCTAATCTTAAGTGCTGTTATAGGTACTTAGATTCTAATTGTCTTGAGCACTCAAATGGGGAGAGTACTTAGCAAGTACATGTTGACGGAGGCTCTTCAGTTTATTAGCCGCCGGAATTTACATTGTAATATCACTTGCTAATATGGTAATACTGCCGAACTTCAACTTAACTATTAAGTAGGTAATCGACGATGGTGTGGCAATACCTCCTATCTAACAAATTAACTGACATTAATAATCAACCTTAACACCAATGACATAAGGCAGTAATTTCTCGAAAAGTCTTGTTAGATAGGATGTATTGCCATTGCCACATCATCCGCCGATATTCACTTTGGTTAAACCATATTTTTGCTCTATTGAAGTTGGTGAAAATTCTAACATGTGTGTGAAGAATCGGAAGGAAAACAGGATATATTTGAGTCCTTCGATCATCATCATTTCAGCCAATAGACGTCCACTGCTGGACATAGGCCTCCCCCAATGTTCTCCCGCGATCTTCACCAGATCGTCGGTCCACCTTGTGGGGGGCCTGCCACGGCTACGACTTTCTGTGCGTGGCCTCCACTCCAGGACCTTTCTGCCCCAACGGCCGTCTGTTCTCCTCGCTATGTGCCCTGCCCATTGCCACTTGAGGCATGCAATCGTTTGGGCTATGTCTGTTACCTTAGTTCTCCTGCGGATCTCATCATTTCTGATATAGTCCTTCGATAGTTTCTTCATAATAACAGGTGAACGTAAGAAATCATAAACAATTCGTAGAGTAAAACATAGGGTACGTCACACTCTCCCAACCGAGAAGAGCCGGGACGCGTCCCTTAATCTAAGACATAATCGAATAGGTGTTGTGGCAATCTTCTGGATCGCTTTAGCCTAGATGTCCCTGGTTGATTTTCGTCTGTCGAATCAAGTGCTAGTCTATCATGATCAGGTACGGTCTCGGTGTCTACGCTACCTGTTGTCGAGTCATGAGGGAAGAGTTCTAGAGGGAAAAGGCGTTGCACAAGTCAACCTATGGCTCTCCTTAAACGTCCTCCCTTTCCTGTCCATTCTCTTCTTCGTCATCATAATTTGTTTGCGGCCGCGGTACGTCGCGCCACGGTAAACCAACCTCACAGCTACCTTCCTCATTAATTTTTATGCTATCCTTGAAGCACCGGAGGACTTTCTGTTCGCGAACAGACCTTTTCATTTGCGTAGCAGGATCTTGTATGCTTAAGGGTACGTCACGATGTGATAGTGGCAGACGAGCGATGCGAGCTTGCACCGGTCTTTGGATTATCCAAATGAGAATATCTCATTACGTACTGGAAGTGGCAGCCCACAAGGTGGACGACGATCTGGTGACGGTCGCGGGAATTCATTGGATGCGGGCGGCACAGGACCGATCTGTGTGGAGAACATTGGGGGAGGCTAATGTCCAGCAGTGGACATCTATTGGCTGAAATGATGATTATGATGATACTTTTGCTCTATTGAAGTTGGTGAAAATGATATCATGTGATAGGTGGCAGACAAGCGATTGGGCGATGGTAGTTCAGTGGTTAAGACCTCGCCGTCCATACAGGGATCGTGGTTGAAATCCGAGCATGCACCAGTCGTGGCCGGCGGCAATCGCTTACCATCAGGCGATCCGTCTGCTCGTCTGCCACCTATCACATAAAAAAAGTCTCTGGATTTTTGTAATCTATGTGCATATTTCTTCCATTAGTTCGGCGGTGAGGGAAAACAGCGTGAGGACACTTGAAACGTCTAACCATGATTCAGTTGATTGGGTCCTCTTATAGTAAAGGGCTGCGAAGGTCAGATGGCAGTCGCTTTATTGTAATAACCGCATACTCCCCAAATCCTAAATCATGGTCCAAAGGTACCTCTGACTCTGGAGCGTTAGCTTTCCAGGAATCACACGCTAAGATGTGGAGGAGGAGGTGGCAGACGAGAAGACGGATCACCTGATGGTAAGATAATTGCCACCGCCGATCATGTGATTTGCGCTGCCAATCTTTAAGCCTCCTACCTCCGGTAGGTAGCCTCGCACTCTAGGTGACTCCTACACAATCGCTGCTTCACGCCGGTAACACTCCGGCCCATTCATACCGAAGCGTGGCTTTGGCTTTACAAACGATTACGGCTACGGCGGTCAATCTCAACGATCAGCTGACGTTTGTGACGTACGCAGGATATATTATAGTGTTCAAGTGTGTGCGCAAACACAAGTGCACTCTCTATTCCCTTACCGTCATATTCCGATGGGACACGACCGGAGAGGGATCGGGCGTTTAACGTGCTTTCCGAGGCACCGGAGTACAAGACCGCCAACTTCCAGACTCCAGGCTGCCAATAAGAATTTCTTACCGAAAACTTAGGTACAAATTTTAGGCCCGACCCGGGGATTGAACTCGGGACTTTTTGCGCACTCGTCGCTTCAAAGAGCGACCCAAGTCACTGCGCCACCGAGGCAGTCAATATTGCGCATTATTGCACAGACAAGCGTTTTGATCGAGCTGTTCTGTGATACACCCTGCATAGCCTTATTATCTCCAACAAGTCAGCCTGACCGCGGGTTGATTCTACGCAATACGGTTTCAAAAATGGCCGCCAGACCATGAATATTCAGCTCGCCTTGATGAAAAGTCGCTCCACATTTAACACGTTTGAACGCCTCCCATACTGAACGTTTCCATGAAATAGGGATGTGATCTGAGTCACATTATCCATTCGAGCCATTGTTATGATCAAACTTACTACCTCTTCATAGAGAGATGTCTAATGATGATATGTTCCCACCGATTTCGGCTAATGCAGCTAATCTCAGCGATCAGCCACTTACGCAGGATATATTATAGTGCTCAAGTGCACTTTCCGACATAAGTCCCATAATAGCGCGAAGGTATCAAGCCCTCTGATCCGCATTATGATAAATTATTTTGCACGTCACAAACTTTTTTAATTTTAAGTTTGTATACCTACTGCTTCCGATGCGATACAGCATCGCGATGCGATTTTGATGCGTTACAACATGCGTAGACGTGCTGCAAGAATCTCCTGAACAGTGGTTCTGTTTTGAGATCTTCACAGTGGTTCTACCATTAGTTCGACGGTGACGGAAAACATAGTGAGGAAATCTACACCTTATGCCTACACGTTTCTTATAGTTCAGAAACGTATCCAAGATTCAGTTGGTCTAGTTTCCTTTCCGACCGACTGCGCAATCCAGCGCAGCCGGCCTTGAAGTCGACTGGACGGGGCAACCTTTGGAAGCCTGCAGGTTCGCCCCTTTTCCTCGCCCTGCAGCTAGCAGGGTGTGGTGTCCTGCAGGAGCCCATGCCCGCGACGCCTGCATCGCAATCCAGCAATGTGGGCGCGACCCGGTGGGGGCTTTGCTGGAAGGGTTGTGGGAGCTGCCCAGGGGGGCTTTGAGCGCCCTAGTTGAGGAAAGAGGCCGTGCTGGCGTGCCTCGCTGTCGATAGATGGAATGCGGTGCCAGGGTTCGTCCTTCGAGCCCGTATCCCATCCCGTAGCCCTGGATATGCCAGGAACAGCCTCAGTTTAGTCGGTAGGCCCAATGACCGGCCTCACATTAGGTGAAACCCCAGTCATGGGAGAGCCCGACACTACCCGTCCGTCTCCGGACGGGTGTGCATAAGGCGCCGCTGAAAGGTGGCGACGTCAGCTGATTGCACTGCGGGCTGGCGGCATTTCCACTGCGAAAAAAATAAAAAAAAAGGTCAGACGGCAGTCGCTTCACTGTAATAACCAAATCCTGGTGGCTTAATTCGTAGCCGTCCTGTAACGAACGAGAATATACCTGTCGCATGCAAACAAAGGAAAACACAGCGCATGTGAAAGAGAGGGAAACTCCGATTTGGTCGCAGATAGATAGATAGATATTCTTTATTGCACAAAAATAAAATACAAGCATGATACAACAGCAACAGACAGTACAATAAGGCGGTCATATCGCTTGTAGCGATTTCTTCCAGACAACCTTTGGGTAGAGGAAAGAAATATCGTAATGTCGTAATGTATTATATAGGCTCTTCCATGGAGAGTGCCCTGAGGAGCTGTTTAATATCATACCAGGGTTACCATTGCACGATCGCACGACTAGACGCCGCGGCAAACTTCACCAACACTACCTGGAACCAATCCCTTCCAGAACGCTACGTTTCAGGCGCTCCTTTTTCCCACGCTCGTGCAAACTCTGGAATGAGCTTCCAGCCGCGGTGTTCCTTGATCCCTATGACGTGTCCTTTTTTAAACGAGGTTTGAAAAGAGTTCTCTCACGGTAGGCAGCGGCATGACTGTGCTCCAGCATTGTTGATGTCTATAAGCAATAAAAAAATGTGTACTTTAAATTAGGCCGTCTGGTTCATGTTTCAAGCAAGCGTACTCCGGCTTCAAATCTAGGTCTTCAAATACTTTGGACGCGACTGGCAATAACACGCCGTGATGGGATGAGACTCGAGTGGTTTCAATTTGTATCCCATCTCTACCTTTAGACCTTTCCGCTATTATGGGACTTCTGTCGGAAAATATTTTTGTTGGTAACTTTTTCTTTAATGAATTCATTGAGTTTGAATTTGCGTATTTTGCGAGGCGGACTTTTGTCAGCGGATCAGGAAAAGCAAAGTGGGGTTATGTTGTCATTTTTTATCTGGGTATATTCATTTATGGGATTTAATGTTTTTATTCCATTTTGGTGCTTATTGATGATCACTTCCGCCCTTTTATCTTGTGGGCTGCGTAATCTACGTATTGCGGCCTCACAGAAAGCTGGCGTGAAGCCTCATTGTGCTGTTTCGCTGCATGAGTGAGGATACCGGAGGCCCAATCCGGGGGAAAGGGGTGTTTAATGGTAGGCAGCGCACTGGTGTCGCGGATGTCTATGACCGCCGGCAATCACTTACCATCAGGCGATCCATCTGCTCGTCTGCCACCTATCACATAAAAAAAGTGATTCTAATCACTTCCGGCCTTTTAACTTGCGGGCTGCGTAATCCTGGAGTGTGATGCTGTAACCCTAACCACCCTCTCTCATCTCGCGTCCAAAGCCATCTCTTCGGAGTCCGGGATACGCTTACCATCCAGGTCAGGATTCGTGAAGTTGTGTAATTACTGTGAAGTGACTACCGTCTGGCCGTGTGGTCCCCGGCAGAGTAGAATAGGCCACCCTCACTCTTACCGAGGTGTCGTAAAAGGCGACTAAGGTAAAGCTGCTGGCATGATCATCAGCACCCAGAGAAGGAAAACTCTGCATTTATATCAAAACCCTCGCCAACCCGTCTGCCAAGCGTGGTGAGTATGGCAATTACCCCTCATGTGATTGAGGGAGGCCCGTGCCCCAGCAGTGGGGACTTAAAAGAGCTGATGATGATGATGATGATGATGACTGCCGTCTGACCTGCGCAGCCTTTAGACTTAGGAACCATACCAACTAGGAATACGAAGAAACTATCCGAAACGTGCAGATTTTATAACGATGTTTTTTTCCTCACCGCCGAGCTGATGGTAAAACGTACATTGATAGATCCAGAGTTGCATGCTCAGCTCAAATGTGGAAGTTTTCCACTTTGTCTTCGGGAGGACATATAAAATTTCTGGCGAATCCCGTCAAATCTCAACCCTCTGGCAACCCTAACTCCACTGGTGTTGCAGGTCTATGGGCGGCGACAATTGTTTACCATCAGGTACTTCGACCATCTCGGTCCTGTGTTGGTCGCAGATCAGGTGATTCGTTTGAAACTAGAGCATTCCCTCTCGTACAAGTACTAATGACGTAGCCGGGCTGTTCCAGCTCGCCCAGCAATCAGGGCCATTTAGGAAAGTCCATTGTCCTGTTTAAAAATTTATTACACCATCGGAGGTCCTTGAAAACCTAGTGCGGCCTAGTTGTCACTGCTTTTTACCCGACTACGGCGAAGCAAAAAGCAGGGTTATGATTTTGACCTGTATGTATGTATGGTTGTTCATCTGTTCCCTCATAACTTTTAAACTAGTCATATTTGAACAAATGAGGTGTCGTTTGCAGCGTCTTGATTGTCTTCTGGTTATAGGCTACATGACGTCACGTTGAATTGAGGACAGCGCCCTCTAGGGCTTAGAGTAAGGGACTAAAAAAATATTTGCTTGTACAGTGTTGAGTATCAAATGAAAGAGATTTTTAGCACATTTTAAATATGTAATTCTATTTACATAACTTAAAATATATTAAATGAAAATTAAGTTTAAAACTTACACCCGACTACAAAAAAAAACACGCTCTAAAAAGTACGAAACAAAAAAATTGTCTCTGCTGAAATTATTATTGCCGTGTGGTCCCCGGCAGAGTAGAATAGGCCACCCTCACTCTTACCGAGGTGTCCTAAAAGGCGACTAAGGTAAAGCTGCTGGCATGATCATCAGCTCCCAGAGAAGGAAAACTCTGAATTTATATCAAAACCCTCGCCAACCCGTCTGCCAAGCGTGGTGAGTATGGCAATTACCCCTCATGTGATTGAGGGAGGCCCGTGCCCCAGCAGTGGGGACTTAAATGGGTTGATAATGATTGCCATGCCGGGTTTTAGTTTTTAAACTAAATTTTTTGAATGTTGAACTTAAGCAGAAGAGCCTACTATCCAAAGGAATAGTAATATGACTTCTGAACTTGTTGTCCTTGAACCCCAAGATTTGAGAATTACACTAATAATCTTCACATTAGCAATCGACACCAACTACGGCTTAAGAATATAGAAAATTAGGAAACCGCAACCTACGTAATATGATGATGCATCAATAAATAAATCCTTACAAAAATAGGTAATACCAAATGATTAATAAAAATTGCGGGTAGGTAGGTATCTAGATAGTTAGCAGAAAATTGGGCTCCAAATTAGCTAGCAATCTCGTGGGGCGTCACGCATGAGTCGCGGCTGGCTTCACGTGGCCTGCATACGTGAGCTTTCAAACCCCAAGGACCGCTCCCGAAATCGTGACATCGATTAGAGTCGAACGGCGCACGGTAATCCGGTAACACGCTTACGAAACTATAAAATATTATGGAGTTAAGTTACGTAGGTATTCGAGTTGCGAATTGTCCGCTCGCCGCGGCGTCGGAGTACTGTGGCATTAAGTCGGCAGTCCCGCGTCGTACGTCTTGCGAAGCGGACGTGTGTTCGGCCCGCGCTCGCGACCTCTCGTGCTACCTGTGTACCTGTGCCCTGTGTTATACCTCTCAAAGTACGTAAACAAATCACATTAACTCGCCAGTGTTGTCAAGTGCAGCTGTGAGTGGAGCGGCGACCCGAACTGTGTGCGTATACCCTGATTACTTGAGTGATAGTTATAATCTTACACTCGCAGGTGTTTGCTTGTTCTTTATTAATTGAAAAGTGATTGTAACGCGGTCACGGCCGCGGCACATATGTCCGGCCCAGTTTTCACGATCGTTGCCTCCGTCTTGAGAGAATTCCAATGGTTGTTTCTTTGTTTACCGCACGGTCCCGCAGGATTCACTTGTTGCTGCTCAAATCGCAGCACGACCTCTAAACGCGAGCCAGCTACGCGAAAACATCTGCACCACCGTTCACGCATCTTTCCTCGTTTGTTTACAGATCTTTCTCTCATTTGCATAACACTGTCCGATGCTTATTCCGATTCGAATGCTGCTGATCGCTTCAAAACTCGACGAAACGCGTAACTTGAATGACTAAGATGTTTCCAAGCAAATTGTCTTTAGCATCCTTCAATTGTAACTTGAAAACAATTGCTTGAGGATGATTTATCTCGGAAATACATAATTGTTGAATACAACTAGAATACGGCTTTATCATTAATTCAATACCTTTCCCATCTAACTCGAAATTAATTACATATCTACCTGCCTTTATTTTAAAAATGTCTTCATAAGAGACTGTAAAATGACGACCCTAACTAAAGCTTCATCTATAACTGATTGAAAATAAACTGATCTCGATGAATATGGTTCTGGGAACTACGTGATTCGTATTTGGAATCTTATTCGAGATGCTTATTTGGTTTGCCGTTTCAATTCTCGTGGAACTTCAAATACAGATTCAAATTAATGAAGACAATTTGGAGTAGGTAATACGAGCAAAGTTCTGTTACCTACATGCTAATTTAATATTCCCCATTCACGTTGATCAAAGGGAATTTTAACACTACATTCTAAGATGTTGACTGCTTCAGATTTATCAAATTAACTGGTCATAATATAGTAGAAGCTAGGGCCCTGTATGTTAATGATACTAAAGGACGTTGGCCGAAGTATCTTTCTGAAATTATCTCTCACATGAATAACTTATTTCTAGTCGCCAATTTATAATAAGTGAAATAAAACAATTAAACATACATACATCACACTACTATCATCATGCTGATCTCAGGCTCTCAGCGTGTCTTCTTTATTGCAAATCGATTCCCTATAATAATATAATAATAATAATTCTCACAACATCTTATAGGTTGACCTGATTCCGTACTCAGTAGCTTAAGCACTTGTGTTACAGATATCAGACAACAGAGGAACACTAATATATACTCAAATACATATATTACACCCAGACACCGAACAAACACAAGTGTTCATCGCACGAATGTTTGTCCAGGGTGGAGATCGAACCCACGACCTTTGGCGTAAGAGGCAGGCTCACTACCAATTGCCAAATTACCTATTATCAAAGTCAGTCAGTTCCCTATTATCAGTGTAAGACTCCGGAGCCTGGAGTTCTACGCTGATAATAAATAACAGAGGTATTTTCATAATGGAAATTTAAGATATACGCAATAGTATACAAATCTGACGAAATGAAAACGCCACCGATATTGAAGTTTCTTAAACTACCGTCAATAAAAGCACAGTAGAGCTATCAGGAAAGAAGACTCCAGGCTCTGAAGCGCTTTTGGACGCAAGCGGGAATGACCCAATAAATATTACATCAGTTACTAATAATAATCTAGATTTAATATCCAATAGTAGGCAAATCTGACGAAATGATAAAGCCACCGATATTGGAGTTTCTTAAACTACCGTCAATAAAAGCAAAGTAGAACTATCAGGAAAGAAGACTCCAGATTCTGAAGCGCCTTTGGACGCAAGCGGGAATGACCCAATAAATATTACATCAGTTACTAATAATAATCTAGATTTAATATCCAATAGTAGGCAAATCTGACGAAATGATAACGCCACCGATATTAGAGTTTCTTAAACTACCGTCAATAAAAGCAAAGTAGAGCTATCAGGAAAGAAGACCCCAGGCTCTGAAGCACCTTTGGACGCAAGCGGGAATGACCCGATAACTATTACATCAGTTACTAATAATAATCTAGATTTAATATCCAATAGTAGGCAAATCTGACGAAATGATAAAGCCACCGATTTTGGAGTTTCTTGAACTACCGTCAATAAAAGAAAAGTAGACCCCGGGCTCTGAAGCACCTTTGGGCGCAACCGCGAATGACTCAATAAATATTATAGAAGTAAAATTATTGTTACTTCTACTAGATTATTCTAGTTTTTATGTGGATTCATCGCAATCGTAACTATAGGAACAATAAATGCAGAGTTTTCCTTCTCTGAGTGCTGATGATCATGCCAGCAGCTTTACCTTAGTCGCCTTTTACGACACCTCGGTAAGAGTGAGGGTGACCTATTCTACTCTGCCGGGGACCACACAGCATACGTTTGCCTTAGCTTGAGCATAGTCTAACGTGATGAGGTTTGTCAGGTCTTAGAAACAAAAAGCCGGACAATCTAGCTGGACATTTGGGTAAAAAGCAGACACCCTAAATTTATAGTTTTACTATTAGATCCATACTAATATTATAAATGCGAAAGTAACTCTGTCTGTCTGTCTGTCTGTCTGTCTGTCTGTCTGTCTGTCTGCTACTCTTTCACGCCAAAACTACTCAACGGATTTAAATGAAATTTGGTATACAGATAATCTAGACCCTGAGAAAGGACATAGGCTACTTTTTATTGCGAAAAGGGGGTTGTAAGGGGTTGAAAGGGGGGTAAAAAGTTACTTTTCCACGCGGACGGAGTCGCGGGCGGCCGCTAGTAGATTATAAACGGAAGGGGAAAAAAAGAGTTCTGCTCGATAGCTAACACTAAACAAATGCTAAAGAAATGTTAACATTTTTAAAGCCTAACAAAATCCTGAGAGAGTAAATACACAGACGGACGAAGATTGAACAGGCATTTTTTATTTATTTATTATATAGATATATGTATGGATAATAAAATATCTTTAATCAATGTTGAATATCATAACGACTGCACCACCACCCCTCTTCTATCTAATGTCCTTTGCCTGAAGGTTGTCTGGTAGAGATCGCTGCCAGCGATAAGACCGCCTAAATTGTACATACATTGTATCTCTGTATACCTAGCTTTTATGTTTTGTATCATCATTTCAGCCAATAGACGTCCACTGCTGGACATAGGCCTCCCCCAATGTTCTCCACACAAATCGGTCCTGTGCCGCCCGCATCAAATGGATTCCCGCGATCTTCACCAGATCGTCGGTCCACCTTGTAGAGGGCCTGCCACGGCTGCGACTTCCTGTACGTGGCCTCCACTCGAGGACCCTTCCGCCCCAACGGCCGTCTGTTCTCCTCGCTATGTATATGTTTTGTATGCTGTGCAATAAAGATGAGGTATCTATATATCTTTCAAGCAAACGCGTATCATCCTAGACCTTCATCATCGCTTTCCGTCAGGTGCGATTGTGGTCAAGCGTTAGCCTATTGACCAAAAAAACACTGAATATTTTGGCCGGACACTCACCAAACGATGCCCTGTTGGTCTGGTGGTTTAAGTACCGGGCCGTGATCTCGGGGTCCTGGGTTTCGATTCCTGGGTCAAGCAAAAAGTGTGTTTCAAATTTTTCGAACATAGCTCGGGTTTGTGATCACTAATCCGCATTAGGCAAGCATGGTGATTAAGCCTAATCCCATCATAGTAGCAAATACTTGATTTCTATGATGGAGGCCTTTGCCTTGCAGTGGGACAGTATATAGGCTGATACTTTACTTTACTCACCAAAAACCTAATGTCCGAATTTATCCGGTGGCTTTACATCTTTTGGAGAGTGACGATGGGTCTAGAATGTTCCGCGTTGGTCTGGAAGATGCCTGTTCACTCTTGCCTTCACACAAGATGATTTTTTCGCCGAGTCGTGGTTAGATTAATGCAACGCAGATCTTCAACCTCCGGTTTGGGTGGGTGATGTAATTCTAATTCAAATTATTTAATGCTTTTAGCCAACCATTGTTATTATGTCAATATTGAATGTGCGTCTTTGCATCGGGTTATGCTACGCAGCAATTAAAAGGTGCGTTTGAAAATATAATGACGATCAGCAAAAAATGAGATTTTTTTTTGTGAATGAAGAAGTCACGGATGATCGACCGTGTTGTACAAATGTCAGTAGCTACATTACATATACTACATTTTCTTTTCTTGCAACTATCCTTTCACCGTGGGAAAGCCTGTCCTATGGTCGTTTATTGTATAAATTTGCCACAATGTAGCTATGTTATTCTTTTTTCCTCGACGTTGTTTTCAATACATTATGGAATAATTGTACCTACACTACGACACTTCCTCTTGGACTCTAGTGTTATTACTTCTGCAATATGTCATTAAGGTGACGGGTAGGGCACACTAGCGACGCCAATCGATTTTGATTTTTAGCTACTAAACCGTATGTATTTTAAACAATTCCGGGGTTATAACCTCTCGGCAAATTTTTATACTATTTATTAAATAACAATGCACAAATGTTAGGTCCGTTTTTGTACGCGAAAAATTGATTCACGCCAAAAGCGGCCACCTTTGGCGGTAATCCAAAATTTGAGTGCAAAAGCAGACCAAACAGTTAACTATAATTATTAAATAAATAGTATAGGTGTTTGCCGAGAGGCTGTAATGAAATTGTTTAAAATAGGTCCGGTTTAGTAGCTAAAAATTAAAATCAATTGGCGTCGCTAGTATGCCCTACCCGTCACCTTAAATGTCCAGTTCAGTTTACTAGCGCTGGAATGCGAATTTTACTACTTTTTTGCATTGCACGAAAAAAAAATCAATTGATCAAAATTCCTGATTCTGGAATTAAACGTGTTTTTACATTAAGGTAAGAATCGGTGAAAAAAGACAGATTGTAGTTCTATAATTCCAATGTGTGTTGCATGCAACAAATTCAAGGAAACCAGTTTATTTCAGATCTATCTTGTATAGCAAATTCCTGATATTTTTAAAAGTGAACACTTTTAGAAATAGACTAAGATGATGGTTGAATACTGTAGATACCTACAATACTTGAGATAAGGATTCTCAACATGTAACCGTCATCCCAGTTGGTCTGGGTCCAATGTCTAAAGGTTGCAAAGGTTAGACGCTTCCGAATCCTGGATCATGGTCTAAACATATCCCGGGTTCCGAAGCGACAGCTTTTAACGCTAAGATGAGGCGATGGTTTAATATAGTTATTGTATTATAGTAAGTTAACATTCGTATATATTAGTGTATGATAACGTGTTTATTTATTTATTTATTATCTAGATATATGTATTTATACTATAAATTTACTTAATCAATATTCAAAATCAAAAGGATTGCACCACCCTCCCCTCTTCTATCTAATGTCCTTTACCTGAAGGTTGTCTGGTAGAGATCGCTCCCAGCGATAAGACCGCCTAAATTGTACATTGTATCTCTGTATACCTAGCTTTTAAGTTTTGTATGTTGTGCAATAAAGAGTATCTATCTATCTATCTATAGTTTAATGCCGCTTAGGTAACGATGCCTAATTACATAGAACATACATTAAACACATCTCAAAAATTACAAATACTTTTGTCAAGTTAAAACAAAATACGAAGAGATGTTTTCTTTAGAATCATGATGATGGCTGGCGTGAAGCAGGGCTTGCGCTGTGTTTCGCCTTGTGAGTGACGTTACCGGAGGCCCAATGGGGGGTAAGGGGAAAAGGTTGACAGCGCACTTGTGACTCCACTGGTGTTGCGGGTGTCCATGGGCGGCGGAATTTATTACCATCAGGTGATTCGTCTGCTCGTCTGCCACCTTTCATATAAAAAAATAAATGATAGCATTTTTTTATTAGTTTCACATTATATTGGCTCTCTTGGCAGATGGTAAGCAAGAAGAGAATCCACGTTGCAATTACAACGGACGTGATGTCAAGATATCAATATAACAATCAGTGGCGCTAGCGGACCGACCAGGCTCCCAGGTGTTCTGCCATCATCGCGATTTTTCACAGACCGTCCCTCGCAACTCTTAACTTTAACTACTTTAATTGTCTAGGACTTAAAGTTAAACTTTACTTCGTTTTCTGTGACGGTGAAACTCCGAAACTTTGCTTTCTCTTGTCCCTAACTAATTTGGTTACGAGTTACTCGAATTATTAAGGAGTAACGGTCTCAAGGGCCCCGTTTACCCCGAGACTATGTAGGGTAGTTGGGTCTGTACTCAAAAGCTTACCCGACGGAAATTCGCAATAAAAAACACACCTTGTTTTGTGACTTATTAAAGCTCAAATTACTTCAACGACGGTTAACAACGCACGACTTATTTTAATGAAAGTTTACAATAAAACGAAAGCCTAACAAAATTCAAACAAGCGGGATTGTCTACCCTACCTTCACCACCCTACCTTCGGCAGCGCTTCCAGTTTTTGCAGCCCATCCAGGGCCATATGCGGTAGTCCAAACATCCTCGCCTGAAAACTCCCCCTCACTTTATCGTCCAGTCCATCCGTTTATGGAACTCCTTACCCCTATCCATAAGACAGTCTCAATCATTGCCCATTTTTAAAGCCCGAGTCAAAACTCACTTTTTGCAACTTCAACACCCTCTTCTTCACTCTTCCTCATCCCATTAACTTTTTTACAATCGTCCTGTTATCGGCAGCCTGTAGTCGATAGTCCATCCATTTGATTATCATATTATTATTTTTGTCTTTTTCTGATATGAATCTCACAATATTATGTGTATGTATTTGAGCATAACTTATTTATTAGTTTATAATACTGTATTTTATTTATGTATTTGGGTTATAAGTTATATTTTAACATTAACAGTTTTTTTTCCTTATTGAATATTGGACCCCCTACCCCTTCTCTACTATCAAATGTCCTTTACCCGAAGGTTGTCTGGTAGCAATCGCCGAAATTGTACACAAAATTTCTGTAATGCCTAGTACTTAAGTTGTGTATTTTGTGCAATAAAGTATACCTATTTATCTATCTACTTTGGCCGGCCATACAAAATTAAATTGGCACATTATCTTCATATTATTGTGCCTTCCCGGATGAAAGAAAGAAAGAAAATACATTTACTAATTTTGACACCATTACATGACTACACATTTGATACGGACAAATTACACACCATCTTCAGTTTAGTTGGATCCAAAGCTATACCTTCGATATCCGCGTTCATGTTTAGCCTCCTCCACTGATGCGTGATCTCATCCATATTATAGTACCTCACTACAATTGGCATGCTAAAAAAACAAACAACTACATTGGAATTTACTAAACTTAATTTAGATATTAAAAAATACTAAATCTATGTAAATTAAAAAAAAAACGACTAATTAGTAAAAGCAAATAATTCTAGAAGAAAAAAAAATTAAACTATCTATTGTACTGTAATTCTACAAACATTTGTGTGCATGAACATGTCTGTTTGTATTCGTCTTGAGGTTTTCTATGTATTATAAGTAAGTATTTTTTTACAAAAGTAAAGTATTTGTAATTCCGTTGTTGGTTCTGATATCCGTAACACAGTGTCCATGCTTGAGCTACCTATATCGGAGTCAGATCAATGTATGTGATGTTGTGTAATATTTATAAATTTAATTTTGCACAGAAATTAGATGCCTTTTTACTTTATTTTTTATATTTGCCATACTATCTCTCGCGACATCAAGCCAAGAAAGAGACAGACATTAGTTATCCATAGATCATGGAACTAGAAAACGCGGGTTCGATCCCCAGGTAGGGCCAAAAATTTGGTACGAAATTCTTAGTGTTAGCCCGGAGTCAGGTAGTTGGTGGTTTGGTACCCCCGTGCCTCGGAAAGCACGTTAAGCTGATTGATGGTCCTGCGCCTGATCCCTCTCCGGTCGTGTCACAGTAGTGTCCCATCAGAATATGTGGGCAAGGGAATAGAGAGTGCACTTGTGTTTGCGCCCACACTTGAGCACTATAATATATCCTGCGTACGTGGCTGATCGTTGAGATTGGGCGCCGTAGCCGTAATCGATAGGAGGATATTATTATTATCCTATAAAACATGGCTTAACTTGTTATTATTTAGTTAGAGACAGTTGGTAGGGTTTTCAAAGATGTGTATGTAAAGGACTTTAGTTTTAGAATATCTTTGAAACTCGTTTCGAATAATTGCGTATAACTAGAAATGAAGATACGGATGCCATAATAATTACGTCGGTAGGTAATGTTACGTGTGGTTATTAGAGATAACTTTAGACATGGGTAGTTGCTGTCAAATTGTTCAATAGCTCAGTTTAATGTAGGTGCTGTCAAATCGTTCAATAGCTCTGTTTAATGTAGGTGCTGTCAAATTGTTTAATAGCTTTCTTTAATGTAGGTGCTGTCAAATTGTTCAATAGTTCAGTTTAATGTAGGTGCTGTCAAATTGTTCAATAGTTCAGTTTAATGTAAGTGCTGTCAAATTGTTCAATAGCTCAGTTTAATGTAGGTGCTGTCAAATTGTTCAATTGCTCAGTTTAATGTAGGTGCTGTCAAATTGTTCAATAGCTCAGTTTAATGTAGGTGCCGTCAACTTGTTCAATAGCTTAGTTAATGTAGGTGCTGTCAAATTGTTCAATAGCTTAGTTTGATGTAGGTGCTGTCAAATTGTTCAATAGCTCAGTTCAATGTAGGTGCTGTCAAATTGTTTAATAGCTCAGTTTAATGTAGGTGCTGTCAAATTGTTCAATAGCTCAGTTCAATGTAGGTGCTGTCAAATTGTTCAATAGCTCAGTTTAATGTAGGTGCTGTTAAATTGTTTAATAGCTCAGTTTAATGTAGGTGCCGTCAACTTGTTCAATAGCTTAGTTTAATGTAGGTGCTGTCAAATTGTTCAATAGCTTAGTTTGATGTAGGTGCTGTCAAATTGTTCAATAGCTCAGTTCAATGTAGGTGCTGTCAAATTGTTTAATAGCTCAGTTTAATGTAGGTGCTGTCAAATTGTTCAATAGCTCAGTTCAATGCAGGTGCTGTCAAATTGTTCAATAGTCAAATTTAATGGTAGTGCCGTCCTTGTTCAATCGCTTAGTTTTAAGATGTAGTGCTGTCACATTGTTTAACATGCAGACGGCGAAATGTTTATTGCTTCTTACTATAACCGCTGTAACCATTCGGTATTGGTTAAGCTAGTTCTTAATTTACCTAGTATTAACAGAACCGGTTTCGACGACTGCTTGTTATTATGTGTTAGTCACTCTGCATGCCGTGGCAGCCTTTAATTAAGGCATCACTATATCATGTATTTTAATTATAAGTTAAGATTGTAAAGTGTATGCTTTGTTGGTTGTCCTTAAATAAATAAATAAATAAAAATAAATAAATAATAAAATATCTTTAATCAATGTTGAATATCATAACGACTGCACCACCACCCCTCTTCTATCTAATGTCCTTTGCCTGAAGGTTGTCTGGTAGAGATCGCTGCCAGCGATAAGACCGCCTAAATTGTACATACATTGTATCTCTGTATACCTAGCTTTTATGTTTGTATCATCATTTCAGCCAATAGACGTCCACTGCTGGACATAGCCTCCCCCAATGTTCTCCACACAAATCGGTCCTGTGCCGCCCGCATCAAATGGATTCCCGCGATCTTCACCAGATCGTCGGTCCATCTTGTAGAGGGCCTGCCACGGCTGCGACTTCCTGTACGTGGCCTCCACTCGAGGACCCTTCCGCCCCAACGGCCGTCTGTTCTCCTCGCTATGTATATGTTTTGTATGCTGTGCAATAAAGATGAGGTATCTATATATCTTTCAAGCAAACGCGTATCATCCTAGACCTTCATCATCGCTTTCCGTCAGGTGCGATTGTGGTCAAGCGTTAGCCTATAGACCAAAAAAACACTGAATATTTTGGCCGGACACTTACCAAACGATGCCCTGTTTGTCTAGTGGTTTAAGTACCGGGCCGTGATCTCGGGGTCCTGGGTTTCGATTCCTGGGTCGAGCAAAAAGTGTTTTCAAATTTTTCGAACATAGCTCGGGTTTGTGATCACCAATCCGCATTAGGCAAGCGTGGTGATTAAGCCTAATCCCATCATAGTAGCGATTACTTGATTTCTATGATGGAGGCCTTTGCCTTGCAGTGGGACAGTATATAGCCTGATACTTTATTTACTCACCCAAAACCTAATGTCCGAATTTATCCGGTGGCTTTACATCTTTTGGAGAGTGACGACGAGGTCTAGAATGTTTCGCGTTGGTCTGGAAGATGCCTGTTCACTCTTGCCTTCACACAAGATGCTTTTCTCGCCGAGTCGTGGTTAGATTAATGCAACGCAGATCTTCAACCTCCGGTTTGGGCTGATGTAATTCTAATTCCGTGGCCGTGTGGTCCCCGGGGCCGTGTGGTCCCCGGGGCCGTGTGGTCCCCGGCAGAGTAGAATAGGCCACCCTCACTCTTACCGAGGTGTCGTAAAAGGCGACTAAGGTAAAGCTGCTGGCATGATCATCAACACCCAGAGAAAGAAAAGTCTGCATTTATATCAAAACCCTCGCCAACCCGTCTGCCAAGCGTGGTGAGTATGGCAATTACCCCTTATGTGATTGAGGGAGGCCCGTGCCCCAGCAGTGGGGACTTAAATGGGCTGGCGATGAATTCTAATTCAAATTATTTAATGCTTTTAGCCAACCATTGTTATTATGTCAATATTGAATGTGCGTCTTTGCATCGGGTTATGCTACGCAGCAATTAAAAGGTGCGTTTGAAAATATAATGATGATCAGCAAAAAATGTGTTTTTTTTTGTGAATGGAGAAGTCACGGATGATCGACCGTATTGTACAAATGTCAGTAGCTACATTACATATACTACATTTTCTTTTCTTGCAACTATCCTTTCACCGTGGGAAAGTCTGTCCTATGGTCGTTTATTGTATAAATTTGCCACAATGTAGCTATGTTATTCTTTTTTCCTCGACGTTGTTTTCAATACATTATGGAATAATTGTACCTACACTACGACACTTCCTCTTGGACTCTAGTGTTATTACTTCTGCAATATGTCATTAAGGTGACGGGTAGGGCACACTAGCGACGCCAATCGATTTTAAGTTTTAGCTACTAAACCTGTATGTATTTTAAACAATTCCGGGGTTATAACCTCTCGGCAAATTTTTATACTATTTATTAAATAACAATGCATAAATGTTGGGTCCGTTTTTGTACGCAAAAAAATGATTCACGCCAAAAGCGGCCACTTTTGGCGGTAATCCAAAATTTGAGTGACAAAGCAGACCAAACAATTAACTATAAGTATTAAATAAATAGTATAGGTGTTTGCCGAGAATTTGTAAAGAAATTGTTTAAAATAGATCCGGTTTAGTTGCTAAAAATTAAAATCGATTGGCGTCGCTAGTATACCCTACCCGTCATTTTAAATGTCCAGTTCAGTTTACTAGCGCTGGAATGCCAATTTTACTACGAAGACAAACATTTTTTTTGCATTGCACAAAAAAAAAATCAATTGATCAAAATTCCTGATACTGGAATTAAGCGTGTTTTTACATTAAGGTAAGAATCGGTGAAAAAAGACAGATTGTAGTTCTATAATACGGTATACGACTACTTTTTTTTTAATTTTGCAATCAAAAGACCTCTCAATGATAGAAACATCGTTGAAAGAATCACTTGATTCTCATTTAAACTACTTGAGATATCACAACTTTAAAATCACATTATTTTGGGCAAAACCCAAAAGGCTCCATACAAATGGCTACTTAGATGTGACGTCACACTTAAGTATTTTGTATGCATTTCATTTGAATTTTGTATGGTAGCTATTACAAATGTTTCGTTTATGTCAATGGTTCTATTATAATAATTGGTGCAAATTGTATGGGTTATTCAATGGTATAATTATTTTTTAATAATTTCATACTTTTAAAATAGACTTGCCCATGAATCTTTGAATGGCCATAAAACCGGCTAGACGTAATATTTTTAATTGAGAATTTTTGCCTTTGGCACATATTGACCTATATTTTGACAAAATATTTATATTTTGTAAAATCTTGAACTTAGTCGTATACCCTACTCCAATGTGTGTTGCATGCAACAAATTCAAGGAAACCAGTTTTATTTCAGATCTATCTTGTATAGCAAATTCCTGATATTTTTAAAAGTGAACACTTTTAGAAAAGACTAAGATGATGGTTGAATACTGTAGATACCTACAATACTTGAGATAAGGATTCTGAATATGTAACCATCATCCCAGTTGGTTTGGGTCCAATGTCTAAAGGTTGCGAAGGTTAGACGCTTCCGAATCCCTGGATCATGGTCTAAACATATCCCGGGCTCCGAAGCGACAGCTTTTAACGCTAAGATGAGGCGATGGTTTAATATAGTTTAATGCCGCTTAGGTATCGATGCCTACTTACATAGAACATACATCAAACATACCTCAAAATGATGTTTTCTTTAGAATCATGATAATGGCCGTGTTTCGCCGTGTGAGTGAGTTTACCGGAAGCCCAATGGGGGGTAGGGGGAAAAGGTTGACAGCGCACTTGTGACTCCACTGGTGTTGCGGGTGTCCATGGGTGGCGGAATTTATTACCATCAGGTGATCCGTCTGCTCGTCTGCCACCTTTCATATAAAAAAAAATAATGATAGCATTTTTTATTAGTTTCACAGTATATTGGCTCTCCTCAGCCAGATGGTAAGCAAGAGGAGAGTCCACGTTGCAATTATAACGGACGTGATGTCAAGATATCAATATAACTATAATAAATATATCAATATAAAATAAAGCAGCCGTGGTCACGAGCGGACTGACTGTCCGCTCGTGACCACGGCTGCTGTAACGTAGCCGAAACGTCGAGCCAAATATGTGAGTACACAATGTTGTTTCACATAATAAAGATCGTGTTAATCCCCGTATTGATACATTATAGTTATAATGCAACGCGAAAATCTAAAAAACAAGATATCAATATAACAATCAGTGGCGCTAGCGGACCAACCAGGCTCCCAGGTGTTCTGCCATCATCGCGATTTTTCACAGACCGTCCCTCGCAACTCTTAACTCTAACTACTTTAATTGTCTAGGACTTAAAGTTAAACTTTACTTCGTTTTCTGTGACGGTGAAACTCCGAAACTTTGCTTTCTCTTGTCCCTAACTAATTTGGTTACGAGTTACTCGAATTATTAAGGAGTAACGGTCTCAAGGGCCCCGTTTACCCCGAGACTATGTAGGGTTGTTGGGTCTGTACTCAAAAGCTTACCCGACGGAAATTCGCAATAAAAAACACACCTTGTTTTGTGACTTATTAAAGCTCAAATTACTTCAACGACGGTTAACAACGCACGACTTATTTTAATGAAAGTTTACAATAAAACGAAAGCCTAACAAAATTCAAACAAGCGGGATTGTCTACCCTACCTTCACCACCCTACCTTCGGCAGCGCTTCCAGTTTTTGCAGCCCATCCAGGGCCATATGCGGTAGTCCAAACATCCTCGCCTGAAAACTCCCCCTCACTTTATCGTCCAGTCCATCCGTTTATGGAACTCCTTACCCCTATCCATAAGACAGTCTCAATCATTGCCCATTTTTAAAGCCCGAGTCAAAACTCACTTTTTGCAACTTCAACACCCTCTTCTTCACTCTTCCTCATCCCATTAACTTTTTTACAATCGTCCTGTTATCGGCAGCCTGTAGTCGATAGTCCATCCATTTGATTATCATATTATTATTTTTGTCTTTTTCTGATATGAATCTCACAATATTATGTGTATGTATTTGAGCATAACTTATTTATTAGTTTATAATACTGTATTTTATTTATGTATTTGGGTTATAAGTTATATTTTAACATTTACAGTTTTTTTTCCTTATTGAATATTGGACCCCCTACCCCTTCTCTACTATCAAATGTCCTTTACCCGAAGGTTGTCTGGTAGCAATCGCCGAAATTGTACACAAAATTTCTGTAATGCCTAGTACTTAAGTTGTGTATTTTGTGCAATAAAGTATACCTATTTATCTATCTACTTTGGCCGGCCATACAAATTAAATTGGCACATTATCTTCATATTATTGTGCCTTCCCGGATGAAAGAAAGAAAGAAAATACATTTACTAATTTTGACACCATTACATGACTACACATTTGATACGGACAAATTACACACCATCTTCAGTTTAGTTGGATCCAAAGCTATACCTTCGATATCCGCGTTCATGTTTAGCCTCCTCCACTGATGCGTGATCTCATCCATATTATAGTACCTCACTACAATTGGCATGCTAAAAAAACAAACAACTACATTGGAATTTACTAAACTTAATTTAGATATTAAAAAATACTAAATCTATGTAAATTAAAAAAAAAAACGACTAATTAGTAAAAGCAAATAATTCTAGAAGAAAAAAAAATTAAACTATCTATTGTACTGTAATTCTACAAACATTTGTGTGCATGAACATGTCTGTTTGTATTCGTCTTGAGGTTTTCTATGTATTATAAGTAAGTATTTTTTTACAAAAGTAAAGTATTTGTAATTCCGTTGTTGGTTCTGATATCCGTAACACAGTGTCCATGCTTGAGCTACCTATATCGGAGTCAGATCAATGTATGTGATGTTGTGTAATATTTATAAATTTAATTTTGCACAGAAATTAGATGCCTTTTTACTTTATTTTTTATATTTGCCATACTATCTCTCGCGACATCAAGCCAACCCTTTCTGAAAGAGACAGACATTAGTTATCCATAGATCATGGAACTAGAAAACGCGGGTTCGATCCCCAGGTAGGGCCAAAAATTTGGTACGAAATTCTTAGTGTTAGCCCGGAGTCAGGTAGTTGGTGGTTTGGTACCCCCGTGCCTCGGAAAGCACGTTAAGCTGATTGATGGTCCTGCGCCTGATCCCTCTCCGGTCGTGTCACAGTAGTGTCCCATCAGAATATGAGGGCAAGGGAATAGAGAGTGCACTTGTGTTTGCGCCCACACTTGAGCACTATAATATATCCTGCGTACGTGGCTGATCGTTGAGATTGGGCGCCGTAGCCGTAATCGATAGGAGGATATTATTATCCTATAAAACATGGCTTAACTTGTTATTATTTAGTTAGAGACAGTTGGTAGGGTTTTCAAAGATGTGTATGTAAAGGACTTTAGTTTTAGAATATCTTTGAAACTCGTTTCGAATAATTGCGTATAACTAGAAATGAAGATACGGATGCCATAATAATTACGTCGGTAGGTAATGTTACGTGTGGTTATTAGAGATAACTTTAGACATGGGTAGTTGCTGTCAAATTGTTCAATAGCTCAGTTTAATGTAGGTGCTGTCAAATCGTTCAATAGCTCTGTTTAATGTAGGTGCTGTCAAATTGTTTAATAGCTTTCTTAATGTAGGTGCTGTCAAATTGTTCAATAGTTCAGTTAATGTAGGTGCTGTCAAATTGTTCAATAGTTCAGTTTAATGTAAGTGCTGTCAAATTGTTCAATAGCTCAGTTTATGTAGGTGCTGTCCAAATTGTTCAATTGCTCAGTTAATGTAGGGGCTGTCAATGTTCAATAGCTCAGTTTAATGTAGGTGCCGTCAACTTGTTCAATAGCTTAGTTAATGTAGGTGCTGTCAAATTGTTCAATAGCTTAGTTTGATGTAGGTGCTGTTCAAATTGTTCAATAGCTCAGTTCAATGTAGGTGCTGTCAAATTGTTTAATAGCTCAGTTTAATGTAGGTGCTGTCAAATTGTTCAATAGCTCAAGTTCAATGTAGGTGCTGGTCAAATTGTTCAATAGCTCAGTTAATGTAGGTGCTGTTAAATTGTTTAATAGCTCAGTTTAATGTAGGTGCCGTCAACTTGTTCAATAGCTTAGTTTAATGTAGGTGCTGTCAAATTGTTCAATAGCTTAGTTTGATGTAGGTGCTGTCAAATTGTTCAATAGCTCAGTTCAATGTAGGTGCTGTCAAATTGTTTAATAGCTCAGTTTAATGTAGGTGCTGTCAAATTGTTCAATAGCTCAGTTTGTCAATGCAGGTGCTGTTCAATTCGTTCAATAGCTCCAATTTAATGTAGGTGCCCGTCAACCTTGTTCAATAGCTAGTTTAATGTAGGTGCTGTCAAATTGTTCAATAGCTTAGTTTGATGTAGGTGGCTGTTCCAAATTGCTCAATAGCTCAGTTCACTGTAGGTGCTGTCAAATTGTTTTAATAGCTCAGTTTACTGTTTTTTTCAGGTGCTGTCAAATGTGTCAATAGCTCAGTTTAATGTAGGTGCCGTCATACTTCGTTCAATAGCTTAGTTTAATGTAGGTGCTGTCAAATTGTTCAATATGCTTAGTGTGATGTAGGTTGCTGTCAAATTGTTCAATAGCTCAGTTCAATGTAGGTGCTGTCAAATTGTTCAATAGCTCAGTTTAATGTAGGTGCTGTCAAATTGTTCAATAGCTCAGTTCAATGTAGGTGCTGTCAAATTGTTCAATAGCTCAGTTTAATGTAGGTGCTGTCAAATTGTTCTAATAGCTCAGTTAATGTATGGTGCGTCAAATTGTTCAATAGCTTCAGTTAATGTAGGTGCTGTCAAATTGTTCAATAGCTAGTTTGATGTAGGTGCTGTCAAATTGTTCAATAGCTCAGTTTAATGTAGGTGCTGTCAAATTGTTTAATAGCTCAGTTTAATAGTAGGTGCTGTCAAATTGTTCAATAGCTCAGTTCAATGTAGGTGCTGTCAAATTGTTCAATAGCTCAGTTTAATGTAGGTGCTGTCAAATTGTTCAATAGCTCAGTTAATAGATCAGTTAGGTGCCTGTCAAATTGTTCAATAGCTTCAGTTTAATGTAGGTGCTGTCAAATTGTTCAATAGCTCAGTTGATGTAGGTGCTGTCAAATTGTTCAATAGCTCAGTTCAATGTAGGTGCTGTCAAATTGTTCAATAGCTCAGTTTAATGTAGGTGCTGTCAAATTGTTCAATAGCTCAGTTTAATGTAGGTGCTGTCAAATTGTTCAATAGCTCAGTTTAATGTAGGTGCTGTAAATTTTTAATAGCTCAGTTTAATGTAGGTGCCTGTCAACATTGTTCAATAGCTCAGTTTAATGTAGGTGCTGTCAAATTGTTCAATAGCTCAGTTTAATGTAGGTGCTGTCAAATTGTTCAATAGCTCAGTTCAATGTAGGTGCTGTCAAATTGTTAAATAGCTCAGTTTAATGTAGGTGCTGTCAAATTGTTCAATAGCTCAGTTCAATGTAGGTGCTGTCAAATTGTTCAATAGCTCAGTTTAATGTAGGTGCTGTCAAATTGTTCAATAGCTCAGTTTAATGTAGGTGCTGTCAAATTGTTCAATAGCTCAGTTTAATGTAGGTGCTGTCAAATTGTTCAATAGCTCAGTCTAATGTAGGTGCTGTCAAATTGTTCAATAGCTCAGTTTAATGTAGGTGCTGTCAAATTGTTCAATAGCTCAGTTTAATGTAGGTGATGTCAAATTGTTCAATAGCTCAGTTTAATGTTAGGTAATGAACGTGAGTAAGGATACTGGATGCGCAATTCGCGGGAAAGTTTAAAGGTTGGCAGTGCACTTGAGACTCCTTTGATTTTGCTCGTATCCATGTACGGCGGCTATCGCTTACCATCCGTCTGCAACTTAGCGCATAAAAATATACATGTCGAATTGAGAACCTCCTCCTTATTTTTGAAGTCGGTAAAAAATTCACTTGGCAGACTTTTTTAATGTGGTAGGTGGTAGACGAGCAGACTGCTGCAGTAGATGAGCATCACCTGATGGAAGCGATCGACGCCGCTCATGGACACCCGCGACACAATAGAGTCACAAGTGTGCTGCCAACCTTTAAACCCCCCTTCCCTCGGATTGGGCCTGCGGCACTCACGCAGCGAAACACAGGACAGCACTGCTTTACGGCGGTTTTGTGTGAAGCCGTGGTATCACTGCGGTCGAGCCGGCACATTTATTCTCCCATGATGGAAAATGTTATAAATCTACCTGCCAAAAGGTCGTTGGCACGGTTGATGTGCTGAGCCTTTGAGGCTTCGTCGGCGAAGCCGTTACGATGGAGCAAATTAATTTATGCAAAAACCAGGCCTGTTTAATATTCAGGCACTAATACAACCATCATCCCCCAACTAAATCTAATGCATGCCTTGGTAAATTAAATCTTGCGAAGTTATATAATAATATATACAACAAAACAGCATCATCTGATCATGGTGGGTAAAGTGTCGGGAAGACGAGCAGTTGGCCGGAGAAAGAAATCATGGTTTTGCGTAACATCAGAGATCGGACGGCCTCACAGAAAACCGGCGTGAAACAGCACTGTGCTGTGTTTCGCTGCGTGAGTGAGGGTACCGGAGGCCCAATCCGGGGGAAAGGGGGGTTTAAAAGTTGGCAGCGCACTTGTGACTCCACTGGTGTCACGGGTGTCTGTCTATGGGCAGTGGCAATCGCTCACCATCTGGCTTCCGTCTGCTCGTCTGCAATCTATCACATAAAAAAAACGTAGGATCACGCATCGTTCGTTTACAAAAGTCCCGTCAGCAGGTCTGCAAAACCGTCTTCGGAGCCACGTAATTAAGAAGTGGAGCGCCACATTTCAGCTTAGATTTCTACTGTACATCACTGATTGGTACCGAATTACGTCCAAAGCTGTTGCTACGACCATCATTCTGGATTTATTGAGTTATAATTGCTATGAAGTGATTGCCATCTAACCATTCGCAATCCTTAGACTAGTGAATCATAGCAACTGGACCATACTTACATTTTCAGAACCATTTCCTTAACGATTATTCGTACCGCATAGTTTGAGAAACGTACAGGTTTCCTCACGATGTTTTCCTACACCGCCTTGGATATGCATTTAACCGATTTCAAAAAGGAGGTTCTATCTTCGACTGTATATTTTTAAGGTTTTGGATAGAATTAATTTCAATTTAACTATCAAACCACTAGGTGGAAACCAACTCAGTAAAAAAGCTAAAAAAATTAATTACCTAAAAGCATCAAGTACAGAACTTATCTAAATACCAAAAATAGTGACTAGATAAGCTGGAGCACTAAAGGTAAACATAATCAATAGAATCCCTTAGCAATAGAGCCATTTGCAGACATCGTTTCGCATTACAATTTACGTACTTTCAAAACGAACGTTTTGTTTGAAATAGAAGTACTTTTCGTCGTTTACAATGGCCTTTATAGGCGGGCGGGGGATATATTTGATGTCAGTTATAGTGAAATATAGACTTGAATACGAAGGGAGTATTAGAAGGGTCTGAAGGAAAAATATTTTTGCGCAAATGTGATACGGCTCGGAGCAAAGTAAAGTGGCATTTCTCTAGAATTTTGTAAGATGGTTAAAGCTAATAGAAATATGATTATGGAGCTTAATTTTTTTTGCACAACGATTCGCGTACGTAGAGATCAGCAGAACTAGTATTGTATAGACGTTAGCACGCGATTATGTGAACTGGAGCCAAATTTTCGTGACGTATTTTGTTATCATTTATGATTTGTATATCATGCATGAATGATAATATCGCTAAAAACATGTTTTTTTGTATGGTCTTCATGCGCCATCCGCCATGTGTTTTGATATCGAAAATCCCAAGAATTAGGATCCTGCAGTGGAGATAGGTGGGATGGATGCATATAAAAATAGGTTATCAATATATTAGGGCGCATTTACATTGGTCGTAACCACATGCGGGGTAAGAGAAACAAACGCCACAGGGCCCGCACGGAACGGGAAAGTCGCTTCATTGTAAATACCAGATTCTCCAAATCCAGCGTACCTTGGTTTCCAAAACTTTGGATTTAACCGGGAATTACACGCTTAGATGAATGAGAAAGCCACAGGCTTGTTGAATTGGTCTGATTGACAGGTAGGTAGATCACCAGAGAACTGTGCCTAATTGATGCGTGATATTTAGAGTTACGGCACAAATTCAATTCGATATTTGTGAATGATGTGAACATTTCCCAAAAATTCAATTCGATATTTGTGAATGATGTGAACATTTCCCAATTGAAATTTCCATCTATGCGGTTTAGCTCGAAGTAATCTATAATATTAATAAAGAGGTAAATTTGACACGACAACGCTTAGTACCGAAAAAGCAAAACGCATGCGCGATGTAATCGACTCCCGGCGCCATCTATTGGTACGATTTCAAGCTAATGTCCCGAAGCGAAGTGGGGGTGTACTCACACGTGATTTGTGTACAACCGGGGGGCGGATCTTTGCTCTTAGTTTTTCTCTACATATGTAAAGGTTTGGTGACTGTCTCCATGGCGCAGTGGGTAATGGGTCGCACTTTAAAAGCGAAAGCTGCGCAAGGGGTCTTAGGTTCGATCCCCGGGTCGGGCCAAACATTTTTACCTTATTAATTATCGTTATTAAATGAAGCTAAGGAGCTAGAGAGTGCACTTGTGTTTGCCCACACACTTGAGTACTATATCCCGTAAACGGTTGAAGGAAGTTGAAGTCGTGGGTTTAATTCCCACTCTGGACACGTGTAAGGAGCTTAGGTTTGTTCAGTGTCCGGGTGTTTGTTAAACTGCTTTGCACTGCCTTCCCCTATAACGAATACGTTTTCTTTCTTCTACCCAAAGGTTGTCTGGAAGAAATCGCTACAAGCAATAAGACCGCCTGTCTGTTGTTGTTGTATCATACTTGTATTTTGTTTTTATGCAATAAAGAATATCTATCTACGAGTATCTATCTCATCATCATCATCATCAGCAACCCACACTCGTCCACTGCTGGACATAAGTCTCCCCTAATGCACGCCACTGCTCCCGATTCTCGGCCACTCTCATCCAGCCCACACCAGCCAGCCTTCGAATGTCATCATCCCATCTTGTCGCAGGGCGTCCTACACTACGCTTACCGAGTCGCGGTCTCCACTCAAGACCTTTACGCCTCTAACGACTGTCAGTTCTGCGGCTAATATGACCAGCCCACTGCCACTTCAGTTTGCTAATTCGGTGGGTTATGTCGGTGACTCTGGTTCTCTGTCGGATTACATCATTTCTGATGCGGTCCTTCAGAGTTAGTCCGAGCATAGCCCTTTCCATAGCTCTTTGAGCGACTTTGAACCGGTGGACTAGTCCAGCCGTGAGTGTCCACGTCTCGGCACCGTAAGTCATGACCGGAAGGACGCACTGGTCGAAGACGTTCGACTTAAGACTTTGAGGGCTGGGTGACGAGAAGACTTGACGAAGTTTACGAAATGCTGCCCAGCTTAGCTGAATTCTATCTAGATGCGGGTGTAATAATGTATTTTTATGCATTATATTAGCGTTTTCTCCGTTGTCCGACGTATGTTGGTCTGAAATGGTCCTGCAAGTAAGCCGCAGATGTTCGCCGCTGTACAAACAATTTTGAGGTGGTTAAACCGTAATAATCCGGTGTTTGTGAAACATTACTCATTTATTTTTTTAAGATTTATGGTGTTAAATATGCGGTTATTATTTTAGCAACTTTTTGACAAGGTCTCAACTGAAAGGGAGGCTGTACTGATAGAAGGTATAAAGTAGGTAGGTAATAGGTATAGATAGTACTGATTGCCACACAAATAGGTTAAGGCCTGGAGCCCAATTCTCGTGCTCGTGACATTTTGAAAACATGGAGGATATCATACGACATATGTATCACTAAAACAGTTTCTATGGTTTTCAGGTGATATCCGCCATGTTTCCAAAATATCACGAGCACGTGAATTGGGCCCCGGGAGCCCAATTTTCTGGGTATGGTTGGTATTATTTGGAGATTGTTTTAAGGGACCAGCTTTCGAACCGGATGTCGTATGCATACCATCAGGCGATCCCTCTACTCATCATCATCTTCATTAGCCCATTTAAGTCCCCACTGCTGGGGCACGGGCCTCCTTCAATCACATGAGGGGTAATTGCCATACTCACCACGCTTGGCAGACGGGTTGGCGAGAGTTTAGCAGAGTTTTCCTTCTCTGGGTGCTGATGATCATGCCAGCAGCTTTACCTTAGTCGCCTTTTACGACTCCTCGGTAAGAGTAAGGGTGGCCTATTCTACTCTGCCGGGGACCACACGGCATAAACCCTCTACTCGTCTGCCATCTATCACATACAAAAACTCATACATTATAATATTAAAAACTAAACCTAAAAAGCTCAATTTATCGATTTTTAAATCTAGGCGAATGAACGAAATGTTGCAAAATTTAAATTTGTAAATTCTTGTCGTGAGATAAAGATCTCATACATTTTACTTAACTAATTATAGGATGTGTTAAAAAACATACATTACAAAACGATTTTGAGAAGAGGCATTTCATGAACCTACTTTAAATACTAATAATATACTTAGGGATTCGTCGCCTCATATTAAAACTTGCCTAATGGTAAAGGTTACTATTAATTAATATTTCACAACATCACATACATTGATCTGAATCCGAGATAGGTAGCTCAAGCACCTGTGTTACGAATATCAGAATCAACAGTGGAATTACAAATATATACATATAATACTTTTCTTTTGTAAATACATACTTATAATACATAGAAAAAACCCAAACCAATACAAACAGACATGTTCATGCACACAAATGTTTGTACTGTGCGGGGATCGAACCCGCAACCCTTGGACCAAAGGCAGCGTTCACTAACACTGTTCCAAACGGGTCGTCAAGTGACGGGTCAACAACTATTCCTAGTGTACAAGAGTATTTAAATGATAAGGATTCTTGGTCATGTTTATCGATTAGTCTTGTGAGTTGTTATTCATAGTAGTCTGTTAACTTTGACAATTGTGTTTTTTTTCTTCTCAATTGAAACTCTGTAACATCAACAATATTTGAAAAGAGTAACTACTGAGTTTCTTGCTGGTGTCTTCTTGTAGGTAAAACCTGCTTTTTGTCTAATCAGACACTGGCAATATTGTGACACTTATTTGAATTTTATGTATGTACTTTGTTTACAACAGTATATCATGTCTGACTATCTCCATGTGACCAAGATACCATGTATACTTAAACCTATTAAATACAACTAATTATTAGGATACTCCAGCGGCTATTATTCCGGCATTTTTCCACTGCGTCCTTCCTCTGCATCAGAACTTCTCAGTAGAAATCGACATTCCGACCCAGCGGCAGATGATAATATGTGTACCTATATTAACATTCATAAGTGTTCTGTATGGACCTAAATTGAATAAAGATTTTTTATCTTTATCTTTGTCGTAACGTACAGTTACGACGAATTCCAAAGTATTAAAAATATGTTACGATATGAAATTACTTTTATTATCATTGTTATCTAATGTTAAAATCATTAACATACGCAAATAGTCTCATAAAACACATTCTACGTGAAAAAACCAATAAACATGCAAATTATATTGCAACAAATTGCACGTGTTACGACCTGTCATAAATTATTGCAAGTTGTCATTACTGCAGAAAAGCGAATCAAACAATTAGTGCAATTAACAGCTTAGGTTGGTATCAAAAGTGTGGTTATGCAATGTAAGTAAGTAACGCATAATTGCAGGGACGGATCGTGCGCGCGAAGGTATTTAATAGTGTAGTACCATAGTACAGAAAAAGTCAGTAACGTCCTCACGTTTTGATTAAAGGCCGTGTGGTCCCCGGCAGAGTAGAATAGGCCACCCTCACTCTTACCGAGGTGTCGTAAAAGGCGACTAAGGTAAAGCTGCTAGCATGATCATCAGCACCCAGAGAAGGAAAACTCTGCGTCTATATCAAAACCCTCGCCAACCCGTCTGCCAAGCGTGGTGAGTATGGCAATTACCCCTCATCTGATTGAGGGAGGCCTGTGCCCCAGCAGTGGGGACTTAAATGGGCTGATGATGATGATGATGATGATGTTTTGATTAACACCGCACCTCTGATGATATGCATGCATGTGACTCCTCTGATCTCGTAGGGCAGAGGTGATCACTGACCATGAGGTGAACCGTTTGCTCGTTAGGGGCCGTTCAAGTATTATGTAAGCACTATTGGGGGGGTTTTTGCTTTGCTTATTTTGGATGACATGGAGGGTAGGTCTAGATGATGATTACGTCATCGATAATTATTTTCTTTTTAACACAAATGGCAACCCTCATTCTGTTTGCTTGAAGACGAAACGTATTTTCGGGGAATTACCTACAAATAAATGCATACGGTTGCCAAACTGTGACAAAAAAATCGAAAAATGTTTACGTAAGCATGGGGGGAGGGGGCAAGAGCTTTGCTTACTTTTGCTGACAAGGGAGGTGGGGGGTAAATAACTGTAATAAATCTGCTTACGTAATACTTGAACTTGCTTACGTCCCCTAGCCACCTCTGGCATAGAAGACGCTTCTACCGGTGGTGCAGGTATTGGCGTTCTAAACAGTCTTTATTATTATTATTATCTTTGCAAGTAAATCCACGTACTGAGTTCCATTTCTAAGATTCTTCTGATGACAAAAAAAGTCTTGTCGTCTCTTCAGTCTCGCTTGCATGACCTCACAGAAAACGGGCGTGAAGTAGCACTGTGCTGTGTTTCGCTGCATGAGTGAGGGTACCGGAGGCCTAATCCGGGGAAAACGAAAACGAAACGGGTTTCAAGGTTGACAGCACACTTGTGACTCCACTGGTGTCGCGGGTGGCCATGGGCTAGCCATCAGGTGATCCGTCTGCTCGTCTGCCACCTATCACATCAATGTGTATTGAGTGCGTTCCTACTGTTTCCGCAATAATGTTTTGGTTTTTAATTCTTTATTTATGTAAGAGGCTTTTGTCTTCATAGACATTATGTCAGCCCCATCGAAATTTAACCGAAAAATTATTGGTGGTGTACGAGCTTATGTCAGTGTGATGAGAATGCATTAATTTCTTTTAAAATTTGTCCCGAGTAGAATTCGAGATGTGGTGTGGTGGTAGAGAGGTGGTGTGGCAGGCTACCGACAAGAATATTTTGCTGGGAAAATATAAAATTATCGCCATCCACACGATAGGAAGAAGAAGAAGTATAACCGCCCCGACTTGCACATCGGCGTTGATAATTAATAGTACGTGCAGAGCCACTGGTTATAAAACGCTGTGGTAGTCTGCCTTAGGGAATATCCTCAATGAAGGGAAATTTTACAACCCCAAACCCAAGGCCAGTGATCCTCAAACCTACATAATATTTCCATTACTTCAAACTAGAATATGTCTTCCTGTTCACCATCATCATCATTTCCGCCAATAGACGTCCACTGCTGGACATAGGCCTCCCCCAATGTTCTCCACAGAGAACGGTCATGTGCAGTCTACGTGAAATTAGGCGACGGGGACCTAATTTATGCGATCCACGCGGTAGAGACGAATCACCTATCTTCTGCTATTTTGATTTAATCTAAGATATATCATACATATAAAAGGCATGGCCAGTACACTTGGCATGCCTTGCCATGCCATATTATACTTACAAATAAATAGTTATAATTTTTAATGTATGACGATTTGAAAGTGCTGTATGTATACAAGCCTATGCAAATAAAGATATTTTTGATCTTGTGACTCCAAACGATTGCCGTCGATTTGATTGGTTACCATCAGGTGATTTGGTCATCAGCTTGCCACATAAAATAAACATTACCTACTGGTAATGTTTATTTTACCCCGAGGGTAAAAAACCTCTACTTTGAGAATATCTGACCCTGGTTATTACATCAGGGCACAGAATGAATGTCAACAGCAAACAATATAAGTACGTAGTCGCTTTGTATTTTATGAAATATGAAGACTTTGTCATCCGCTCCGCCAAGCGCCGTTTGTACAGTCACCATCAAAACGATCCTAGCGTTAGAACCTACCAAAAATATCTGAGCATTTGGCAAATGTCAACTTTATGTCAGTATACGTCAAGGTGCATTTTTATTTGGGTAACCGTTATGCCCTCACTCCGGACTGAATTTGAGGGCGATCCGGCCGAGAGCGGTCCGGAATGAGGGCGTAACGGATTAAGCGGTTAAACCTTAAGGTATCGTGCTGAAAGTGTTTTTTGTCAAATGCACAGATTTTTTTGGTAATTGTGAACGCTAAGATCATTTTGATTAGGGATGATCGATATTCATCGATGTTGAATAAACATCGATGTTTTAACATCGATGGATTGACTTCGATATCATCGAAATATCGATGTTACTTAAATAAAATATCGAAACGTCAATTATTTTCCGGCGCGGTCTAGCGTGCAGTAGGTGTACTAACTTCAACTAAATTTTGCATAGATATTATTAGCAGATGACTATTAAGTTTCAACTATTTTCCACTAGAAGACGCTGATCAAAATAATCGGAGTAAGCCCACAGCCGTACGAATAAGTTTGTTTTAATTTCTCAAGAGATTGAAAAAAAACTGTCACTGTCACACACTTGATGAGTGAGGTGTCGTATTGTGAGTAAACTTGTAAAGCGTTAGCAAATTTGATTTACGTAAGAGTGCATTTATCTAATAATTAAAACACAGTTTTATTTGTTTCCAAAAACATCGATATTTTAGAGATATCGATGTCTTTCGATCGATATTTATCGTACATCGATACTTTTGATTCGATGTTAACATCGATGTTTTTCTAATATCGATCATCCCTAATTTTGATTGTAACTGTACCGTACCCCGTTTTTATTACTGCCTGGAATCAGATGCAAACAGGGAGTTTTAAGTTAATTTAGAAGAATGAACGACGGGAGAGTTGCTCAGGGGACAAATGACACGAATAAAATAAATAAATGACTCAAGGGAGAAATGTCAGGCTATTAGACAAATTAATAACGATAGAGAGTGACTCAGGGGAGAAATGTCATATGCTACCATTCCCTTGTGTGATTTTAACTTTTTTTTGTGAGGCGACAAACAAGCAATTGGGCCACCTGATGGTAAGTCAAGCGCAAGTCCGAGCCTGCATGGAGTACTGTTCTCATCTTTGGGATGGCTCAGCCAAATACCAGCTTGAGGCGTTAGAGAGTTGTGGCAGACGAAAGAAAACGCGCATAAAAATAGTGAAAGAATATAATTAAATTAATAAATAAAAAATACAAACCAAAATTCCAAGCAAGATTTTTACGACAAGAGAGAAACAAAAAAACAATGACAACTTCTGTCAATATAAGTAAAAACATTATAAAAAACTAAAGAGACCCAAGGAGTCTGACTCGACAAGTGTATTGAGAGAAGTCGACGACGAGCTTGTGGGTAAGAGGCTACAAAGCCTTGAACACCGACGCGAGTTAGTAGGCTCATCGATCTTCTATCGGATACATTTTGGAGAGTGCGCCACGGAACTGTACAATGCGATTGGAGCATCTCCGTTCTTCCACTACTCCACCAGGCAGCCCCTCAATCGACACCGGTACATGGTAGAAATACCAAAAGTCCGCACAAAGAGGTTTGAATCCTGTTTCCTTATTCGTACTGCGAAACAGTGGAATCAGCTGGCTGAGGAGGTGTTCCCTAGAGGCTACAATTTGAGGGTTTTCAAAGCGCGAATGAATTGGTATCTTCTAGGTAATCGTGCTACATCTTAGACCATATTATCACTTACCATTAGGTGAAATATGGTCAAGCGCTTACCTATCTACAGTAAAAAAAAAAGTAATTACTGTATGTATTAGTATTTATAGCTAGTATATATTTATTTAATATAATGTATGTATGTATATACCATACTCGTATTTATACAATGTCTTTTTTTTCTCTTTTTCTGACTTGCACTGCCTTACCCCTTTTCTTAATTCGCTATACTTTTCCTCTACCCTGAGGTTGTCTGGAAGAGATCGCTATTAGCGATAAGACCGCCTACATTGTTTTAGTATAATAACTTAGGCTCAGATCTGTAAATTTTGTGCAACAAAGTGTATCTATCTACTGGCGCCCACAAACATCTGCGAGATCAGGTGTGATTTATTTTTTACCCGACTACGGCAAAGCAAAAGGAGGGTTATGATTTTGACAGGCTATGTATGTATGTATGTATGTATGTATGTATGTATGTATGTTCATCTGTTTCCACGTAACTTCTTAACTACTTATCAGAATTCGACAAATGACATATCATTATAAGCGTCTTGATCGTCCGCTGGTTATAGGCTATATGAAGTGTCACAAAATCTAATGTGGCGCCCTCTAGCGGACCAAACATACAGAGTAAAAAAATAAAGTTATGATAAATATGCCGTGTTTGGTATCATTTGAAAGCGCTTGACTTGTACATTTTGAATATATATATATATATATATATATATATATTACTAGCACTTGGACACCAAAATAGTACAAATAAAATAAAAGTAAAAAAACTAAAACCCAACTACGACAAAAAACGTCGCTGAAAAAGTATAAAACAAGCCTTCGTTGTCAATTTATGCAATATTCACTATGTAGAGATAAAATTTCATGTTTGGAAAGGCGTAGTCACACGTTAAATATACTACCCTTTGACAACGTGTGACTGCGGATTTCCAAACATGAAATTTTATCTCTACATAGTGAATATTGCATAAATTGACAACGAAGGCTTGTTTTATACTTTTTCAGCGACGTTTTTTGTCGTAGTTGGGTTTTAGTTTTTTTATTTTGTGTGGCGGCAAACGAGCAAGTGGATCACCCGATGGTAAGTATTCATCGCCGCCTAGAACATCTGCGAGATCAAAGAGGACGCGGAATTCAAGAACTTCGCGGCCTTTTAGGTCATCATTGAATTCATCATCGAGCTCGTAAACTGTTCCCATAATGAGTTGCATCTCACATACATACCATTGCACCGCCACAGTTCACTGCAATATGTGTCATAACATGATGTGCGTTGAATCCGAATTCGCATGAAACAAGATAACAATATTACATAAAGTAATGTTTACAGTCCATTTTGTAACGTTGCCGTCATTTACGAAAGTCGAGGTGAATGACCTCTAGGTATTACCAGTATTGCCTACTGTGCACTTTGCATTCAGGGTTGACATTGTAAGTAAGATGTTAACATCTGTCACCGGAAAATAACAAGATCCGTAAATTTATCAATTTACTAGGAAGTTTATGAACTTTCGTTTGGTTTTGACTGACCGGATGGCGCAATTGGTAGTGATCCTGCCTCTTACGCCAAAGGTCGTGGGTTCGATCCCCACCCTGGACAAACATTCGTGCGATGAACACTTGTGTTTGGTCGGTGTCTGGGTGTAATATATGTATTTAAGTATATATTTGTGTTCCTCTGTTGTCTGATATCTGTAACACAAGTGCTTAAGCTACTTAGTACGGAATCAGGTCAACGTATGAGATGTTGTGAGAATTATTATTATTATTATTTTTAAAGTTTAAACTTTCTCCCTCCTGCTACAAGGAGTGGGTAATTTCCTGATACGCGGACCTCAGTCAAGCGTAACAGGGTGGAGTGCGACTGCTGTCAATCCAGATGACAAGAATTTTCGTGTGATGCGGCATGTATTTAAATATATGGCTTTCTGAACGGTTTCGTAAATTTATCAATTTCCAACTTCATACGGTAAATTTATAAAATACGGATTACTATATACATTACTAAAGATAGTTGCGTAATAATGTAACATGATTTTTGTTCTACTATGATAGAATTAAATTAGAATTAATTAAATCGAAGATAAGTCACTCCAAGTCCTCTTAGGTACTAGACACCGTACTTTCGCAACCGTAATAAATAATACAATGTCGCCGAGTTAAGTAAGTACTTAAAAGGCCACATCACGCGATACTAGCGCCGCCAAGTGATTTAATATATAATAATAATATAATTTTCACAACATCTCATACATTGACCTGATTCCGTACTAAGTAGCTCAAGCACTTGTGTTACAGATATCAGACAACAGAGGAACACAAATATATACTTAAATACATATATTACACCCAGACACTGAACAAACACAAGTGTTCATCGCACGAATGTTTGTCCAGGGTGGGGATCGAACCCACGACCTTTGGCGTAAGAGGCAGGGTCACAACCAATTGCGCCATCCGGTCAGTCGATTTGTATTGATTGTGGCGATTAGGAGACATTTTTAATAGTGAGCTACTAATACTTTAAGGGAATTATTAAAAAAAAAAATTGCGACTCACCTATTTAATAATTTCTTCTTACAAGTAACAATAATCTTCATAATTGCTAAAAGTAGCCATCAAGATTAATCTCACTGACAGGAAGAAATTATTACATAAGTTTGTTTAAAAAAATGTTAATACTATCCTTGAAGTATTCATTGCTCACTTTAAAAAAAAATCTCTTAACCACAGAGTATGACTATAACTATTATTAAATCTGTGGACATAACCAATATAAAACACTTGGCGGCGCTGGTATCGTCGCGGTGTCACCTTAAGTAGGTATAATGATGTGTCAACTCGGGTTAATGACTTGAGTTGGGCTTAAAATTAATCAGACAAATTTTCTCAGTCGAAATTATCTCGTTCGTAACGAATCAACAGTCTCTTATTCATCCATGACGGAACTTTTTGGGATGAAGGGTGTTAATGAATTATTTTACCCCTTCTCCTATCCCTTCTCTACACACACACATACAAACACACACACATTCAACTGTTATTTGATTAGTATTTAATTAGTTACGCCGGGTGGTCCCCGGCAGAGTAGAATAGGCCACCCTCACTCTTACCGAGGTGTCGTAAAAGGCGACTAAGGTAAAGCTGCTGGCATGATCATCAGCACCCAGAGAAGGAAAACTCTGCATTTATATCAAAACCCTCGCCAAGCCGTCTGCCAAGCGTGGTGAGTATGGCAATTACGCCTCATTTGATTGAGGGAGGCCCGTGCCCCAGCAATGGGGACTTAAATGGGCTGACGATGAACTAGTTTCCTATTAAATCTTTAATCTAAGATAGCCGTAAGGGAAGTTGCGAATCATACCCAACACAAGTGCCTTACGACAACTTACTGGGTAGTCTCGGCCACATTTTGTAACCTTGATTATAGAAATAAACGAATTTCTATTTATTTTCTCTACTATCAAATGTCCTTTGCCTGAAGGTTGTCTGGTAGAAATTGCTTCCAGCGATAAGACCGCCGAAATTGTACAATTAAGTTTCTGTAATGCCTTGTTTTTTTTTAAGTTGTGTTTTTTGTGCAATAAAAATATATCTATCTATCTATTTTGAATTTCAATCAAATTAGGCGTTTAATATGGGAAAAATCGAGATTATTTTTAATATCATATTTAAAAATAATCTCGCTTTTTCCCATACATACATTTCTTACAAACTAACAGATGTCGCTATTCAAAACGCTTAAAAGAATATTTATGTTAAGTAATTAATTTATAACATCAGAGTAATTCAAATATAGTAGATAAGTTACAAGTCATATGGAAATGTGTTTATCCCAAGTGGACACTGTTACGATGGCTGATTCGCAGTGATCGGTATAGGTCTTAGATTAAATCATGATTTAAAATAAGGTACAGGTAGTACAATTTAGAGTCAACGACCTCAAATTTTAATTAGTATGGATACGCCCGCGGCATTGCGAGATTTCAGGAATGTTCTATACCCATAGATTTTTTTTTCTTTTCTGAAAATGAAAAATAGAACCAATATTTAAGTAAATTAAACTTTACATTTGGTATACGCAACTCTTATCGAATTTTTAAGCGCCATTAGTGATGAATTTAAAATTTACTAGTAGATGGCCGCAGCTCCCTTTAATTGGGTTAGCAATCAAAAAGTTTTTTTTATTACATTATACCCTAAAGTAAGGGAGCATAGTCTTAAGGTACTGTTACATGCTTATTATCATGCTTAAAGCATGCTATTTTTGAGCAAGTGCTACTTAGTGGCATGCATGGATGGAAGTGCTACTAATAAGCATGCTAGTTTAAAGCATGCTACAAAATCTCGCGCCGGTCGAATTTTAAGCATGCTACCTGCAGTGCGAGTGAAAGGGGAGGATGGTAGAGTGCTTAAGCACGTGTAAACAGGTTTGCTTATTTTTAAGCATGCTAAAATCGAAGGCTAATAGCATGCTTATTGATAGCAGATGTGGACAGTTCATTAAGCATGCTTGCATGTATATCTTGCATGTTTAAAAAGCATCTGGGAATTTGGAATATAATCGAGCGTGTCAAATTAATATAGGGGACTATATTAATCTGACACGCTCGATTTAATTCGTTCAGGCTAAAAAGCATTCGAAAACGTTCAGTACTTATTGAATGTCCGATATTGTAAGGGATTTTTAGTTCCAAGTTCCACCAATAGATGGTGTTGGATGTTTACTGCATCGCGAAAACGTTATGTGTGTGCTTGTTTGTTTTGGTTTACCCAGCTACCAAAGCGAATTTTTAAATACATATTTTGTGTTTAGAACTTACTTTACACTCACAATTTCTCAACCCTAGCTGACTACCTGTAGTGGGCATAGCCAACGTGAACTAGATATGCGCCGCGATAGCGTCGCGTGGGCGGAGAGTGGCAATACGCCGGCGTACGCCGACAGCCCATCGGCGTACTTTATCGGCAGGCTAAAGATAACCTTTCCCAATATTAATTTGATACTATGGCCTTGACAGTATTGACAATATCTAGATTTTTAGGTATGCAGTTAATTTAATTATAGTCGTGTTTTACGCGTACGGAAAAAAATGAAGACATGATTAATTTGCCGTTTAAATGACAGCTGGAGTCAGATGTCACTTGTCGATTTGGCATAAGCAATAAAAAAAAAGACAGCTGACAGATGTCATAAACAATATTCCCGCCATTTTTGTGAAATATTTATTTATTTAATGGGTTATGCTGTTCCCTTTTGCTATATTTTTTATTGGTACCATTTAAGGCATTATAAAGAAAAATAATGACAAATGTTTTAGGTAGGTATATATATTTATATGTAGCTTTGTATGTTTTATATATCTTTTATACTTTACCCCTTTCAACTGCGGTATTCCAAGCCCAGTTGGTGAGATAATATCTGTACCAAAACTAATAATTTGAGCCGATCTTGCAACATCAATAAATATGAACTAGTGTTGCTTATCGATAGTGAAAGTAAAATCAATAGTATCGATAGTCTTTAAATAGTATTGTTGGTTGTCAATAGTATCGATACTATCGATAGTTAACTGTCATTTAATCAGGCGGCAATACTATTGAAACATAGCTTACTATCGATAGTTTCTGATGCAATCCTAAGTACTGTGGCCTGTGCCTCCTCACCCTGTACCTCCGGAACGCCATGCACCAGCAAGAATTTCCGCCGCCCATGCATCTCGAGCCTATCGCACTCCTGCGCTAAGAGGTCCGCCTGTCGCTGCAAATGCATCAGAGATGTGGTCATAAATTTCTTAAAAGCGGCTAACTCTGCAGCCAGAGTCGCAATAGTCGGAGAAGGAGCAGCTTTCTCTAAATTCCTCTGGAACTCTGCTAGCTGGGATGCAAACATCTCCTTCATGTCACCAATAGTGCTGTGCAGTGACTCCATTCCTGTTTTTACTCGCCTTTGTTCCGAAATTTGTGAATTTGTGCTGTGATTATTTATTAAGGAGATGTGGCAGGTATTGTACACTGATAATTTAATACATGTACCAATAAATTGATATTATTGTATTATTTATAATTTTTTTAAATATGAAAGTAAAAAACTCGACTTGGGTGTTATCAATAGTATTGATAAATGTTTAACAATCGATACTATCGACAGTATCGATAGTTTTCACCAATAGCAATGCTATCGATAGCACTATCGATAGTTCAGCAAAACTGATAGGAAACAGATTATGTCGAATCTTCGAATGTAGTACTGGGTTACCCTTCCGCTGCTAATCTTTCCGATCCGTTGCTCTTCCCGTCTATTCTCTCAGTTATGGCACAAAATGGATAAACCAACACAATAGTTCGTCTTAGAACCTCTGTCTACATCGCGATTTAAACAGGCTATGCACACATGTTTGACCGCGGGAGAGCCACGCTTCGGCATGAATGAGCCGGCTCGACCTTTAGATACCACGGCCTCACAACCGGCGCGAAGCAGCACTGTGCTGTGTTTCACTGCGTGAGTGAGAGTACCGGATGCCCAATCCGGGGGAAGGGGGGTTTAAGGTTGGCAGCGCACTTATGATTCCACTGGTGTCGAGGGTGTCCATGGGCGGCGGCAGTCACTTACCATCAGGTGATCCGTCTGCTCGTTTCCAACTATCACATAAAAAAAATAATCATGCGCGCGTACTAGTACTTTATAAAAAACAATAAAATATAAATTAAAATTTTTGAAAATCCCCGACCATCGCGGCCATCTTGGATTTGAAATTTGTCACAATAAATATATTCTACTACTCAAGCCCTTTTATATGATTCCCATATTGTGGAAGTTGTGTTAAAACACACAATCCATATCTTTGTGACGACGGCGACATCTTGGATCGATTTTATCCAACATAGCTAAGAACACTCCCCCCTTATTCATCTTTCAAACAACAAAAACAAAATCAAAATCGGTTCTTTTGTTCAGGAGCTGCGATGCTATAGACAGACACACTCACACACAGAGACACGTCAAACTTAAAACTATAACCCCATCGTTTTTGCGTCGGGGGTTAAAAATATATTATATTTTAAGCCCTCTAAAAGCGCGATGACTAACATGATTGCAACATCAATATTGAAGTTAAAAATAAATCCTGTAACAACACTCCCCCGACCCAACAACACACGGATGGGCAGAGATAACCAACAAATAATGCTGGAACATGGCAGTCGAGGCTTGATATCGGAGGTTTATCGCCCGTATCGCATTGACAGCCTTCGGAACACCATTGATTTTCCCCTGGATTCGAGTGGCGCGACTCATCGCCAATATTAACAAAAGGCTATATCATGTGGAGATATGAAGGGACAATAGAATTTAGAATCATGTGACGATTGGAAAAATGTTGAGGACACCTGTGATTTGCTGTTCGAAATTAAATGGATTGTCTTTTGGCTAACGCGAAGAATAGGCTTGTGTACTGGATCAGAGATTAGCAGATTTTTTAAATAGCATTGAGAAATAACAGTCAAAAGTAGCTATGTACAACATTTCAGCTTCAAACCTTATGTATTATTTTTGTTATGATCCCTCAAAGGCAATGATAGGCACGTCAATTTTAAGTCTTAAATTTACGAAATATTTATATAGCAATTGATATCTTATTCAATTTATAGCTACTTTTGTTAAGAAACCATTTTCATAAATGCAGTATTTTATATAGCTATCTCGCGATGTGCACAAACTAGTGACGGCTGACGTTACGCCTCGCGTCGCTGTTTGGAGCAAGAAGGTTATATAATTTCGTGGTATGGAGCGTTTTGGGCAAGTCTATTTTAAGTGATTTTCAAATGGTCTTATCTCGAAGAGTTTTGGAAAATTCACTCTTAGCATATGCAATAGCAATCCATTTAGTGGTATGAGCTGTGAGTTGGTACGTGCATGCGTCTGATTTTTAGATACCGACTGGTGATGATGATGATGAACTGATTCAATGTTTTTGTTACATATTGCAGAGAACTTGTGACTCCTCTGGTGTTGCAGGCATCTATGGGCGGCGGTGATCGCTTACCATCAGGTGATCCGTCTGCTAGTCTGCCCCCTAAGGTATCAGAGATAGGTCTCATAAAAAAAGTAATATACAGTGTTGAAACACTGGGCTCGTGGGGTCCCGACGCTCTCTCTTTCTGCCGTGACTTAGTTAGTCGTCTAGTCAAATCACGAGAGAGTCAAAGGCTGGCAGCTAGCTCGCCCAGCGAATAACCATCGCGATTCGCGATCCAGCGGGGTAATGCTGCCAGCATTTTGGGGACTTTCCCACGGGGACCTACTTACTTTGTTTTAACTTTCCTTTTTATTTACTTTTAGCTTAATTTTATTTCTTAGTTATTGTCTTAATTTTCTTGTGTTTTTGTTCTTTTGTTCAATAAAATTACCATTTGTGTGGTTCACCCATTAAATATAAATTATATTTTTTGCCGTGTGGTCCCGGCAGAGTAGAATAGGTCACCCTCACTCATACCGAGGTGTCGTAAAAGGCGACTAAGGTAAAGCTGCTGGCTTGATCATCAGCACCCAGAGAAGAAAAACTCTGCATTTATATCAAAACCCTCGTCAACCCGTCTGCCAAGCGCGGTGAGTATGGCAATTACCCCCCATGTGATTGAGGGAGGCCCGTGCCCCAGCAGTGGGGACTTAAATGGGCTGACGATGACGATGATGATATTTTTTGCAATTCGTTAACTCAAATAGATTAAAAAGGCACTTAAAGTTAAATGTTGAATAATTACCGGAACATGAAAGATGTGGGTTTACATCGCGCCTGAACACGTGATTGATGATGATTTTTTATAAACGTGCACTGAATGATGTATCAACGCACTGCAGAAACCACTAAAAGCTAGAAATTAAATAGTCAGCTTTCCGCGTTTGACAAATGATTATCCTAAATGAAAATAAGATTCAATAAATGTCAACGTAACATCAAATCACAGAAGTCGTCAACATTTTTTTTTTCATCACGTGATTCAAAATTTATTATGATTTAATTTCATCATTTTACTTTGACCATTTAAACGAAACTGATTATAAGCATTGTATGTCATACTGTCACTGTTATCATAATTTGTATAAAAATGAAAATTGTAATTACCATATTATTTGAAAAGAGTACTTGTACTGAGTTTCTTGCTGATTCTTCTCGGTAGAAATTGACATTCCGAATCAGCGCTAGATTACATAATTTTGACGTATGTATGGCGTGTCGTTTCTGTATGGACTGACATTCAATAATTTGATATTTTTAATTTTGATTTATTTTGTGCCTCACTTTTAGCATATTGAATAAAAAGTCAAGTAGATTTTCCAAAAGACAGCGAAGAAAACATCCCTGCAATTCTATGATCGATTACATCAACTATTCTAGCTGGCCTCATTGGCTGGCTAGGATGAATATTGCTAGCGTTTAGAAGGTGCGGAATGCGAAGATATTGTTAGTAAAAAGCGCAGGCGCAGATGTCGACAGCGGCCATCAGCGCATAATCGCTTGCATCGGTTTGTGACGCATGACGCAACTGATCGCAACCGGTTCGTTTTTTGTTTCCCCTGCTCCCGATGTTTAGGGAAATGTGTGTCTCGCTTACACTATAGGGATGTACCTGACCAGAAAACATCGATATGACTTCGCCCTCAATACGTTTCGGGACTTCATTTCGCTGTGACATGAAGTGTCTAAACGATTTTTTTCCTCTTTTTGGAATATAGCGCCTTAGCCCGAACATAAACAATTTTTCATATTAACTTTAAAAACCGTTTTACCCCCTTAGAGAGTAAATTTACAAAAATCCGTTCTTAGCAACACTACGCTATAAAAGATACCCATATACAATTTCAAATTTCTAAATGAAGTAAATTACGAATTTTCAAAAATAAAAAGCTTAGTTACGAAATAATTTCTTAACTTATTTCACATGTTACGTTTGGTGATAGATTTTTCTAGGTCTTACGTAAAAAAATGTCATTTAGCACCTAACTAGCACCTTTTTAGCACTATTAAGACGATGGACGATGGACAATGATGTCAAAACAAGTACACGATCAGTTTCAGCTTTCAGTGTTTTACATGGACACAACTAGTGGTCGCTCACACACAGCTTCGCTCGCGGGGAATACTGTTTGCCACAAAGTACCTAGTCTATGTCACTGTCCATCTCTTCAACTATCTCGACTTAAAATGCCGTCAATTCGGTGCTCCGAAAGACGGACAAACAAACATACAGACACATACTTTCTCATTTATATTAGTATTGATTAGTATCGGTATACATAATTTTATTCAAAGATCCAATTCTTTATATCTTGTTATTTAGTGGTAACCACAAAATTAAAGACACGGAACGGTGGCTGCCTACATAACGTGACACATAAATGCGCGCGTATTGATCTCGGTGTGGTTCGGCGTGAGGAAGAGACAACAGAACGTGTGCGCCAGTGACACAATACGATACTGCCTAACATATAGGTCAATGAACTCTTAGATATCAATGTTAGTTAGCTCGAATTTACCTTCTGTGTCTGTTCATGTTGAGTCCCTAAGCGAGTCCTAACTAGGTGTGTACTAAAACCAAACCAAATTAGTATTCGCCAAAGTTAAACGATTCTAGAAAACCATTTAACCATCTTTTGTCGATAGCTTTTTTGGCAATATTAACACTTAAGTGCCCGCTACCTTACATTACATATCATATTTTTTACTATTACAGGGTATTACACATCCTTTTAACAAGTCAATAAATCAATCGAAACATCCTTTGTGATTCTTGGAAATGTTTGCTATTAACTAATACAAACTGTGCTATTAGTATTGGTTATTTTTGGCGAAAAAATATTGAGTAATGTGTTTCTAATTATTATTGTACCGAGTTAATATTAGATTAAAATGAGTACCATTTGGAGTCTTTATGATAAGACATATTTGCTCATAACAGTGTGAAGTAACTTCAAGTCTTTCAACCAACTAATGATGGTCTGGCTCAGTTTGTTGTTGCTTCTTTCAACTGACACGATAGTCGTTAAGTCTCATATACTGAATGATTGCAAATTTGAATATTTTCTAATATATGACGTCTTTCATCATCCAGTAACCTGCTCATGCTCAGATAATGCTCTCATACACGGCTGTCTGTAAAACTTCAGCTGCATCTTTCTATAGTTAAGTATCAGCCTATAAACTGTCCCACTGCAGGGCAAAGGCCTCCATCATAGAAATCAAGCTATCGCTTCTATGATGGTATTAGGCTTAATCACCACGCTTGCCTAATGCGGATTGGTGATCAGGATCACAAACCCGAGCAATGTTCCAAAAATGCGAAACATACTTTATGCTCGATCCGGGAATGGAACCCAGGATCCCGAGATCACGACACGGTATTAAAGCGCTAGACCAACAGGGCGTCTCTTTCTATAGTACGAAATATTTCCGGATTACGACATTGAAATCATTAAGAAACGAGTCCACATCTTACTAAAAGGCTACAACAAATTCCTCCTGGTGTAGCTGATAGATAGATAGGTATACTTTATTTCACAAAATACACAACTTATGAAAACTAAGCATTACTGAACCTTAAATGTGCAATTTCGGCGGTCTTATCGCTGGTTGTCTATGGGAAGCTGTGACCAGTTACTATCCGGACCAGTTACTAATCGTAGCTCGTTTGTGTCCCTTCTACATCAATAAGTTGAGAGCATGTCTTAGTTAATTTTTTTTGGTCGAAATATCGATATTTTTCAAAGATAAACTACACCTCTAGTTCTAGGTCCTAATAGCAGACCTTTTAGGGATTACTGTGAGTAAATCCGAAAGATCGTTATCTTTGTTTCCATTGTGTTAATGCTTGATAGGTGTCGTAAAAGGCGACTAAGGTAAAGCTGCTGGCATGATCATCAGCACCCAGAGAAGGAAAACTCTGCATTTATATCAAAACCCTCGCCAACCCGTCTGCCAAGCGTGGTGAGTATGGCAATTACCCCTCATGTGATTGAGGGAGGCCCGTGCCCCAGCAGTGGGGACTTAAATAGGCCGACGATGATGATGATGATGATGAATGCTTGATAGCCATCTATTTTTGTATGGTTTTGTAAAATTTGCCTGCCCCCATATTGCGCATCTGTTCAATTACTTATTTCTTTTTTGTTTGTCTCAATTTCATACATGCGACTGTTGCATAGTTAAGGAACAGATACGTAATAATGTTATGGTAGTCGCTGAAAACCAGCGTCGGGGTTGGTCTCTTGGATTAGCACCGACTATTGCTGAGCGGCCGCCTGTTTGGCACTTACAGGGATAATGTATGTCCCACTTTTCGTTTATTATTTATGTCTAGGTTATGTTTCCAATTAAGTTTCCTTGTTGTGTATTGTGCCAAATAATGTTACCAACGGTGTCACCGCTTCACAGTGGAAAACATTCCATCACGGACTAAAAAAAATTGCAATTCCTATTTCTGCCGCACCATCATCATCATCGCATAAATGTGGGAGAGCCACGCTTATGCATGAATGGACCGGCTCGACCGGAGTGATACCACTGCCTCACAGAAGACCGGCGTGAAGCAGCGCCTGCGATGTGTTTCGCCGTGTGAGTGAGGTTACCGGAGGCCCAATGGGGGGGAGGGGAAAAGGTTGGCAGCACACTTGTGACTCCACTGGTGTTGCGGGTGTCCATGGGCGGCGGAATTGCTTACCATCAGGTGATCCAACTGCTCGTCTGCCACCTCTCATATAAAAAAAAACCATCAATGAATGAAATTCGTTGCCAGCCTCCTTTATACAATATGGGTTCCTTTAAACGAAGCGTGAGGAGCATCTCGCGGGCCAGTATGGCAGTTCCAACGGAGGTGATGCCTGACGTCGCTACCGTTGTAATTGCAATGAGGGCTCTTCTCCTGCTTACCATCAGGATGAGGAGAGCCAATATACTATGTCACTATAAAAAATAATTCATTCATTCATTCCATACTAATATTATAAATGTGAAAGTGTGTGTCTGTCTGTTTGTCCGTCTTTCGCAGAAAAATGGTGCGACGGATTGACGTTATATTTTAAGTGGGGATAGTTGAAGGAATGCAGAATAACATTGGCTACTTTTTGTCTCTTTGTAACGCGAGCGAAATGGCGGAGCTAGTAGGGCATAAAACAGAAACCACCAGGTAAAACACTTGTAAAATTAGAATCATGCCATCGTCCATTCATTGTTGAGTTCCGAGAACCGTCATAAAAGTCGAGCATGGACCGTAGGTTTATCATTCGTCCGTTGCGTATGAATCAATATCAATTGTCATGATCTTTATTGTATTTCGTGTATTGTAATTCATTAGAGAATGTGGAACATTTTAGGGCATGACGATATTGGAAATAGAAATGAAATTTATTGGAAAAACTAGCAAAAATGATTTTCTATTTGAATGGGAAAAGATAAACGAGCAAGCGAGCCAACTAATCTTAGTGATGGTAAGTTATCACCGCTTCCAAAGGACCTAGCTACACCAGAAGGACATAGAAAAGCTGATACATACGTTTACAGCTTTATAGAATCTTAAACGCCCTGTTGGTCTAGTAACACCCTGTTGGTCTAGTGGTGTAAGTACCAGGCCGTGATCTTGGGGTCCTGGGTTCGATTCCTGGGTCGAGCCAAAAGCGTGTTTCGAATTTTTCGAACATATCTCGGGTTAGTGATCACTAATCCGCATTAGACAAGCGTGGTGATTAAGCATAATCCCATCATAGTAGCGATGACTTGATTTCTATGATGGAGGCCTTTGCCCTGCAGTGGGACAGTATATAGGCTGATAGTTTAAGTGATCACCGCTTCCAATGGACCTAGCTACACTAGAAGGACATAGAAAAGCTGATACATACGTTTTCAGCTTTATAGAATGTTAAACGCTCTGTTGTTCTAGTAACGCCCTTTTGGTCTAGTGGTTTAAGTACCGGCCGTGATCTTGGGGTCCTGGGTTCGATTCCTGGGTTGAGCCAAAAGCGTGTTTCGAATTTTTCGAACATATCTCGGGTTTGTGATCACCAATCCGCATTAGGCAAGCGTGGTGATTAAGTTCAATCCCATCATAGTAGCGATGACTTGATTTCTATGATGGAGGCCTTTGCCCTGCAGTGGGACAGTAAATAGGCTGATACTTTAAGTGATCACCGCTTCCAATGGACCTAGCTACACTAGAAGGACGACTATGTTTCAGCTTCATAGAATGTTGTAGGCTCATCTCTCAAAGATTTCGTAGTCGTTCCGAAAGATTGATTGACCGTGGGAGAGTTTCGGTTCGTGAATGAGCCGGCTCGATTAGAGTGATACCAGGGCTTAAAGGTTGGCAGCACACTTGTGAGTCCACTGGTGTCGCGGGTGTCCATTGGCAGCGGCAATCGCTTACCATAAAAAAACATGATTCCACCCACCATGAGGAGGTGCTTGGCTGGAAATTCCGGGTAAAGTTGTCATCAGACAAATAGATAATGTTATGAGCGACTAATTATTATTGTGTGATCTGCGCTGGATTGTTGGGATTTTCCAAAGGAAAGATTTTTATTTTTCCCAGACTTTCCTCGTCTAGTTTCTGCCAGCAGTCGCCTTAAGGTGACGGGTAGGGCACACTAGCGACGCCAATCGATTTTAATTTTCAGCTACTAAACTATACTATATATTAAAAAACCATGCTCAAATGTTGGGTCCAACGCATACGCGAAAAATTGATTAAGTACCGCCAAAAGCGGCCATTTTTAGAGTGAATAAATTTTTCGCCTACAAAACGGACCAAATTTGTGCATGGTTATTTAATAAATAGTATAATACAAATACAAATAGTTTATTGTGCTTACTTTGAAATAATTTTTACATTACATAACAGCTAAATAACTACAAATATTTTGATAATAATAACTAAATATTGCAGGTAAGTACAAAACGAATGATTCTTACTTTCCGTACTAGTAAAAACTGTGTTACGGCAAAGTAATGATTCTCGTCTTACTGTTAAGGTACATTTTTAAAGTAACAGTCACTAAGCCTGTCAACCAATCCCGACGAACAAAAAGAAACCAGTATCCAAGTGTTTGCCGAGAGGTTGTAACCCCGAAATTGTTTAAAATAGATCCGGTTTAGAAGCTAAAAATTAAAATCGACTGGTGTCACTAGTGCCCTACCCGTCACCTTAAGGTCAGGACATTAGACTTGCTCCAATGATTGTCGGTTCCACGGGGCAGGGCGGCCTACTTCCGAAAGCTATCTAGGTTCAGTTTTAGTTTCCGTTCACCTATTTAGAAATTGATCCTAAATTTTCCAAACTAGGTTTCGCGTAAATGAAACTTAGTTTCGCGTTCCCTAGAATAGTCATTGGCATTCCGCCTCAATATTTGGAAGGTTATTTCTTACGGTGTTTGCAACCGTGTTTCTAATTTGTAATCTTCATTTGGTTCTTCTTCTTATTTTATTTGTGGCAATCAACTTCTCGACTGAGAATTACTCCTGCCATTATCATGTTTTAGATTTTAGGCATTATTAAGCGGGACAACCGAAGATAATTCGCCAATGTCAAGTAACTTATTGAGAATAAGTAGGTAGTCTACAGTCGAAGTCAGTCAAAGTCACAGTCACTCAATAAAACGCCGGTGTTTTGCGTTTTATCGACCTACGGATTCAGCGGATATCACTCTAAAAGCAATCGCGGGTTTTAAGACTCTATTAGGTCCAAGCAAGTTGTCACGAGACAACTCACTCGACACACAATAGCAGTGTTTAAAACGATACAATCCAACGATTCTTATTATTAGGATCACTTTGAGGCACTTCACTGCACAAATAAACATCAAACTTGCACACTAAAAACCACTAGACACTAATTTAAAATCTGTGAATTGCATCAGCCCACGCGGCTTCTTTTAGCCCTACCCGCCGAATCCCTTCATTTGGTTGGTGCTATAAAATAACAGGTCCCTACCTATTTAATCAGCGTTTCGTTACTTTAGAAACACGGGTGAAAAGAAATGATAGTAAACATTAGGTACTACACCTATTCTATGCAAATGTGACTGAATCTTTAAATCTACGAATGAGGAAGTAAACCTTTTCTAATTAACCAGCGAAAAGGGCTGCATTCCAGCCGGCACGCGCGCCACAAAGGGCTGACAGCTAGAACAGGAGCGCCAATCAGCTCGGCGCACTTTCACCGGCGCCCGCGCGTGACGTAACGGCCGATGCTGTCTCGCTCTCGTCTGGATCGAGGGTTCTGTTTGAATATCTATTTTGCTAATGAATACATCTTGCACGCAGCTTCGCAAGATTGTTTCGTATGTTTGGTACGAGTTCTGTACTACACGCAAAGACTCGTGGCAGTCGGTGTCATATAATTTATCTTCGTATGATACCAAAACGACGGCTTTGGCTTTTTAGCAAATGGAAATGACACATGAAGATGATGATGTTAATACGGACTTCCTAGCTTCTATGTCAATTTTAACATTTGAAGGATTCGAAGCATGTTTTGTCAAATTTTCTCAATTGCTATGGAACCAAATATCTTTGACAGTAAATCGAGAGTCGTTTGATGAAGGCCAATTTAGATATCCTAACGTGAGGCTGTTCGTACAATAAACGGCGGCAATCGCTTACCATCAGGTGGTCCATCTGCTCGTCTGCCACCTATGTCATAAAAAAAAACAGTAGATAAGATAATAATAATTCTCACAACATCTCATACGTTGACCTGATTCCGTACTAAGTAGCTTAAGCACTTGTGTTACAGATATCAGACAACAGATGAACACAAATATATACTTAAATACATATATTGCACTCAGACACCGAACAAACACAATCTATCGATCAGAACGGATATGATGACACGATCACATCTCCTGCTAAATTGTTTTAAAAAGTAACCCACATTGATATTAATACAAATATTGAGAGATGAAGTCTTCAAAACATTCGATAGTTTAAGATCTTTAAACATCATTGTTCAAGCTCCTTCGCTTTTTACATTAGGTCATCTTGACATTAGGTTCTTTGAAGACAAATGGCGGTCAAACGGCACTCGAGAGTCATTCAGTTTTTATCCAATTAGACACGCAGTTACCGATGTGGTCACCGATGATTTACTAATCGGAAGACTGTTTGCATCGCTGAGTGATCACTTAAGTGTCTCTTTGAGTTTTGTGGCGTGTGATACTCTTTGAGATGTCATTTGCTTGGCAGTCAACAAATCCAATATTCCTTTTAAATTTTAAATTTAATTTCGATATCTCAGCAACAGTCGATCCCGTACCTACTTCATCTTTCAGGATAGGCAATATTCTAGAAGGCATATTGGCCGTGTGGTCCCTGGCAGAGTAGAATAGGCCACCCTCACTATTACCGAGGTGTCGTAAAAGGCGACTAAGGTAAAGCTGCTGGCATGATCATCAGCACCCAGAGAAGGAAAACTCTGCATTTATATCAAAACCCTCGCCAACCTGTCTGCCAAGCGTGGTGAGTATGGCAATTACCCCTCATGTGATTGAGGGAGGCCCGTGCCCCAGCAGTGGGGACTTAAATGGGCTGATGATGATGATGATGATAGAAGGCATATTCTCTGGATGAGATTGGCGAAAGCATAAGAGGAGGCCTATACCGTGCAGTGCAGTGAAATTAAAGGTTAATAATTTATTTATTTATTTATTACGATCCCAACACAAGTGTCACAATCTTAAAAATTATTTGAGTTTGAGTTAATGTCTAGAAAAATATATAGGTAAGTTATCCATCTCCATTGAAATCGCATAAATGTATTTACAATTGCGGAATGGCGAACTGCCATCCTGCAAACCGTTTTTGGACAATCAATTCAGAATGTCTCATTATACAATATAAATCAATATGCGACAACCACTAACTAACATATTAAGCATCCTAATTTGCTGCTAATAGAATTGAATACAACATTCCTACACGTTTTAAAAATATTCCAGATCGTATCAATTCCACTGCGCGAAACTAATCGGTTTCGGTTTTGATTAATTTAAAAAAAAACTACAAAAGAATTTAATAACGCTCATGATTAGGTTCATTTCAAAATGTCAATCAGCAATGCCCCAGATTTTAACATATAGTTGGTAAAACGAACGCAGCCGATTTACGCCTTTTTGCAGAAACGGATAAAACCTAGCTGCTGAGCAGAATCCAGTTTGTTATTCCACAAATCAGTATTCATAATAAATAAATGGTTATATACAAAAGTGAGTGTTGCAAGGCTAACTGGTGCCCGCGTTATCTGGTACTACAAATTTGGCGTTAGGCCGAAACCGTCCCTATGCAAGGTTGCGGTTGGGTCGATATTCCGAGGCGCTGCGCCGGCGGCTTTTTGCGGAGCACGACAGTTCGTTGCCGCTTTTAGAAGTCGCTTTCCTTGCCTAGCTTTGTCTCCTGTTTGATATATTGCACCGCTCTATACAGCCTTATCACGAAACGATTGGGGAATGTATGTCGAGTTTTTCGGCCGTTTTGGCAATCGACTTTCGACGTAGGTTAACACTGGCTAATCTAATCTGTAAGAGGAAAAAACAAGCTCTGATAATACTGAATTTGCATGTTTTCGTGCTGACCTATTTCAAAATACTTAGATATACCTATGTTACTATAAATGATCCTGGTGAGTGCACCTAGATCATTCATTCACGCTTTCCTGGATGGTGAGACTACTAAACTGTTTGTAGGGATTTCATGACAAGATTTTTTGTCGATAGAAATCTTGCCCACATTTTTGGAGTTTCTACTTCCTTTTTCAACATCATCTCAGCATATGATTCTCGGTTGCGTCCAAAGCCTTTGCTTTTTGTTTGGTTTGGAGCGTGTTTAGACCTTCCTCACGACGTTTTATACGCACATAGATAGATAGATAGATATTCATTATTGCACAAAAACAAAATACAAGTATGATACAACAGCAGGCAATTATTTGAGTACAGTAGATTTTAAAAATCCAGAAGTACGTTCTCGGTATTGAACCTTTCGTCCCGGAGGCGCACGTATCCATCTTCCTGCTCCAAGTTTCCACTTCCTTTTAGTCTCATAATTTGATGTACAGACAGCCCACATCAGGTTACTAAAATCTGTCAAAATGACTCAATTGATATAGAACCGAAAGTATTTGACATTAAGGAAGAAATTTGACAGTTTTGTATACTTGGATGTGTGGCTTTACGTACTTAGTATCAGCCTATATTTTGACTGCCTCGGTGGCGCAATGGTTAGTGGGTCGCACTTTAAAGCGACGGTTGCGCTTGGGGTCCCGGGTTCGATCCCCGGGTCGGGCCAAAATTTGTACCTGAGGTTTTCTGTTAAGAAATTCTCAGTGTTAGCCCGGAGTCTGGAAGTTGGCGTATGGCGTGTCTCGGTAAGCACGTTAAGCCGTTGGTCCTGCGCCTAATCCCTCTTCGGTCGTGTCATACTGGTGTCCCATCGAAATAAGAGGGACATACAGGGGGAATACAGGTTCGGGGAATAGAGAGTGCATTTGTGTCTGCGTAAATACTTGTGAACTATAATATGTCCTGCGTCGATGGCTGATCGCTGAGATTGGCCGCCATAACCGAAATATCGGTTTGAAGGACATTATCAGCCTGATTTACTTATGTTTTAAATTATTGTTTAACAAATATTTGTTTGGTCATGTTTCATTTTACCAAATATGATTTCATCAAATGTTACATTCGGCAAAACATACTCTTCCCAAAATATGTCATGGCAAACGATTTACATGTAATGCATGGGTTCTCTCACAGCTCCGGTGCTGCGGGCCTCCGGCGGTCCCACGCGAGCTTATCGTCGCAGATGATTTTCGCTCACCCCCGCAGCTTCGGCTTTCTGGCCGACTAAGCCGGCCAGCCTCAGCCGCGGCGGCAAGCTTTACAACCACCTGCTCCTCAGCTCGCGGGCCGCCTCGCCCCTTTGCACCTACGCGGGCTTGAATTACACTCTAGGGGGCAGACAAGACTACGTGAAGACGGGTTTGCAGCTATTCGCTTTTGTCAATACCTTTTACCTAATACCCAAGAACAGAACGTTATCACTCTATCGTTAAAAATAAGCATTAACGATAGAGGCGATAACGTGGGCCGCTGCCGCGGCTCGCTCACTGCGCTCGCCTTGCTCGCTCGCCTTACTTTAGAAAATCGTTTCTGTTTCTACAAGCTGATCCTAAAATTATTAGTGTAATAAATACTATTTTCGGCCATTTATTTGTTTTTTAAATTTCTAAATACCTATATCAGCACAACTAATCATTTTCCTAACTACACTATAATTTGAGTGAGTATGCGAAGTGATATTTTGACCAAAGTATTTTTTGGCATTTCAGATTTGCCTTATGATTATTTTTCTAAATAAAACTTGTCAAAGTAAGATTTTGCCAAATATTAATTTGACCAAATAAATGAAGTGCGAAATGTGCATTTGCTAAAGATTCATTTGCGAAATGAATCTTGGGCGAAAAGTTTTTTGGAAAATGAATTTTGAAGAAAAATAATTTGGCCAAACGGAGGGATCCCGATCACCACGCATGCCTAATGCGGATTGGTGATCACAAACCCGAGCTATGTTCGAAAAATTCGAAACATACCTTTGCTCAACCCGGGAATCGATCCCAGAAACTTGAGATCACGGCCCGGTACTTAAACCACTAGACCAACAGGGCGTACTTAGGTTACTTGATTAATTAATTTAAAAATATTTCAATTTGAGCATAATTAAAAAACCATGTTATTTGTGTTTAGTTGCCTGCCGTTACATTCAGATAAGCAGGTCTGTACCTAATCCATTGATTGGTAGTTTTTTTCGATGAATTGTTGTAATTACTAGCAAAATGTTTCTTATCGCTCTCGGCGAGAGTTGACTTTTCCTGATCAATCAATTTATTTGTAGGAATAGATTGAAAGCGCAATATTTGTATGTGTGTAGTAGGTATGTATATTATTCTGAACCATGTTTATTCTGCTAGTCATATTCTCAAATTACCTTTGAAAGGTTACGATTGCGAAGATCAAGCAGCAATTATGGACAATAGGACAAGAAAACAATTTTCGAAATGAAAAAACTATTTCTAGATTAGGCTCATAGAAATTAAAGAAAAATAATTTCAGAATTTTTAAAAAAATTGTCCTGTGCCGTTCGGCATAACGATTTAAAATAAAATAATGACAGTGACAGTAAGTCACTTAAAGTCACCTAAACTTTTTTATTGGACATATTATAGCACTGATATCACAATACGTTGAGCCTCAGGACTTTAATAAAAATACACATTTAATGATAATTATAAAAATTAAATTAATATAATTAATAAATAAGCGTATAAAAATGCTAATATTTTTTTGTCGTATTGTCCATTGATCCTAGATGATGATGATCCTAGTCCAAGCGTACCGTTTTTTTAACGAAATAGGGGGCAGTCGTGCAAATGGATCACCCGATGGTAACCGATTAGCGCCGCCCTCGGACACCTTTAACTCCAGAGGAGACACCAGTAATATGTAATGTGATGTAAAGTGGACTCCTTTTTCCGCACTTAGACTCTCATTTGGTCCATTGTGCGTGTTGGGTCCTGGCTACTCTAGCCAGCCTAACTCCGCCCAGAAGCGCAGAAGCTTCCTGGGAGCTTCGCGTTGTCTGGTCACCGCATCGCATTCCAGGACCACGTGTGTGACTGATTCTTTGGCGCTGAGGCATCCCCTGCATAGGGGGCTGTCGGTGGCGCCTAGGGTGTAAAGGTTTTTATTTAGGGGACAGTGGCCCATGATTGTCCCCATCATTATTCTGAAGTTTTTCCTACTAAGACACCAGTACGCCGCTGGGCGTTTAAAAAGGAAATCGCTCTTTGTTGAAGTTTTCGCATTCGTTTTAATTTATATGGACCTTAAGGACATTTCTCGAGCACTACATTAAATAATAGTCATAGTCATAGTGATAATACGTAGTAAATATTCTCCGCCTACGCCGTGTGGTCCCGGCAGAGTATAATAGGCCACCCTCACTCTTACCGAGGTGTCGTAAAAGGCGACTAAGGTAAAGCTGCTGGCATGATCATCAGCACCCAGAGAAGAAAAACTCTGCATTTACATCAAAACCCTCGCCAACCCGTCTGCCAAGTGTGGTGAGTATGGCAATTACCTCTCATGTGATTGAGGGAGGCCCGTGCCCCAGCAGTGGGGACTTAAATGGGCTGATGATGATGAAATATTCTCCATCTCTCTGTGGCATTATGCTATTATTGTACCTACTTAAACTGTTTTATTAGTAAGCGAGTTCATAATTCTTAGGTAGACATTTACCGCATTAGAGGCCCGCTGCTGCATCAGCGGAATCGCTCAAACGGCGCAAATACGCGTTTAAGCAACACGTGCCTATTTGAGCTGTATGGAGTTGAGTCCCTCCGTCCCACCGGGAGCCCACCACCTGTACCGCGAACTAGCCCAGAGGCTGGTTGACGCTACGGTTGACAGGAGAGCTAGCGTATTTCTGGGCCAACGTATACGTTTGGCCATTCAGAAAGGAAATACGTCAAGTTTTCTGGGCACGATGCCTGTGGGCAGCGATTGGGGGGATATATTTTCTTTGTAAATATCTTACATTGTAAAATATACTCGTAGGCATGAGAAATCATCATCGGCATCATCAGCAACCCACACTCTTCCACTGCTGGACATAGGTCTCCCCTAATGCACGCCACTGCTCCCGATTTTCGGCCACTCTCATCCAGCCCACACAGCCAGCCTTCGAATGTCATCATCCCTTCTTGTCGCAGGGCGTCCTACACTACGCTTACCGAGTCGCGGTCTCCACTCAAGGACTTTAGGGCTCCAACGGCTGTCAGTTCTGCGGCTAATGTGACCAGCCCGCTGCCACTTCAGTTTGCTGATTCGGTGGGCTATGTCGGTGACTCTGGTTCTCTGTCGGATTACATCATTTCATGAGAAATAAATGTCTTTAACCATCTGCAGCAGTATGTTGAGCTGAGCATGTACTTAGAACCTTAGGTATCTATGCCCGGTTCGAACAATCTTTTTCCGTGGACAAATCTACGTTATAACATAGAATTATCCACGGTCAAAGATTGGTCGAATCTAGCCTAAGTCTAACGACCAAAGCCGTGGGTGAATGGACACAAACGATTGTATCGTTGATCAATTAAGGTGACGGGTAGTGCACACTAGCGACGCCAATCGATTTTAATTTTTAGCTACTAAACCGGATCTATTTTTAACAATTTCGGGGTTACAACCTCCAGGCAAACACTAATACGAGTTATTAAATAACCATGCAAAAATGTTGGGCCCAATGCGTACGCGAAAAATAAATTCAAAAATCAATTTTTCGGGTACAAAAACGTTTCCCTGGAGGTTGTAACCCCGAAATTGTTGAAAATAGATCCGGTTTAGTAGCTTAAAATTAAAATTGATTGGCGTCGCTAGTGTGCCCTACCCGTCACCTTAATAGCTTGCTTAATAGCTTACACAATTCGTTTTTATTCAAAACTTGCAGTATTACATATTACATTACATTTATGCAACTTCAAAAGAGTAACGTCAGTTCCATATTTTTGCTAAACCAAGCTTTTTTAATTTTCCGATCGCATCGCGTGCACTTACACACATAAATGACTGCAATAAGAAATTGAATACGTAGGTATAATTTAGTTCTTCTATTTTCCATTCACACTTTGATAAACGTGACAGAAACACGCATATGGCGATTCGTTCCGTGTAGATTATTGAAATGTATATGGAAGATTTTGAATATCTGAAGTTAGAATATTGTTTGTTTATTGTATGTATATATCGTACTTTTATAACCGTCGTGCTCACTTACCGAGAGCATTATAATAATGAAATATATAATATATGTAATAATACTGTATTTTAACCAAAATCATAATTTTACATATTATTTGCACTTACAAACCATAGGGACAATGAAAACTTAAAACTAAATAATAACTTTTACATCTGCGCCTGAACTAGGTTAATAAATAGCCTGTATCTCGGGCGTCAGCGCTCATCCTTGTGTTACAATATTGTGATAACAGTTAATTGTATTTGTGCTAATCAATCAAGAAGTTTTTAACATAAAAAATAATTAAAATAATAAAAAAAAAACAAAAAATTGTGAGAGATCAATGAATACAGAAGTCAATTGCATTCTATTTTTAAATTTATTTGAATTAAATTATTAAACTAAACTTAAATTGTCTTCTATGATTTTGTAAATACTGAAATGAAAACAAACATATTTCCCTTGGGGCACATAGGGTCCAATTTTGAAAAAAAATATCGCCTTCCGATACAAATGCACCAATCAGCTGATCACTTTAATATGAGAAGGAGATTCTTTATTTTAGAGATTAGACTCTATTTTACTTAGAGAAAAATGTTTATTATCATCAGTATGATGTCCTCTATAAGCGAGTAAGACGATTAAAAAAGCATGGTGTATTTATGGTAACATACTTATTTGGCTCACTACTTATAGTTGTCTACAGGTGGGCCGGCTCGACCGGAGGGATACTACGGCCTCACAGAAAACCAGCGTGAATAAGCACTGTGCTGTGTTTCGCTGCGTGAGTGAGGGTACCGGAGGCCCAGCAAAAAAAAAGTTCTTTTGCAGATCTACTTTAATAGTAGCACTTATTCGAACTCCCCGTATCATTTGTTGGATCTGCACTTCAAATATGCAAATCCTTGTATTGTTTTTCCGAGCTACATTTCCGCTTATGGTACCTTTAAATAGATGCGTATAATGTACCTCACTTATGTCATAATATTATTGTTTTAGCCGATGACAATAATCCGAGCAGGGAGTGTGCATACTGTATCTAACGAAGTAGATACAGTACGAAGTAGATAGAGAGTGTGCGAATGAGCTTCACGACCTGATACCACCTTCTCCTTTCTACCACCGGACATTACGGAAGACGACAGGAATCCACCCTTACACTGTGCAAGTTCCACCAGCTCGTACTAAGCGTTTCGCTTCTTCTTTCTTGGTACGAACTGCTAAGGAATGGAACAACTTGCCGGCTTCTGTATTCCCAGAGAGCAACAATTTGGGTGTCTTTAAGTCGAGAGTGAATAGGCTTCTTCTGGGTAATAACGCTACATCTTAGACCTTATTGTCACTTTCCATCAGGTGAAATGAGGTCAAGTGAAAACCCATTTAATATATAAAAAAAATATATAAAAGATACCACTTGGGTGCCCCAATTCATAAAATCACTAAGTTCTAAAAGTGACTTTTGAGATAATCGCATTTTAATAAGTTGATTGCGACGAAAAATATAATAAAAATACATGATATAGTGTGAAATACGTAGTTTTATTTAAAGAAACAAAACAATGTAATTAATAGGAACCTTGTAACAACAAATCAAAAACTTTGGACTTAGTGTCTAACCCTTGGACTTAGTAATTTTTATGTAAGAAATAATGGACTTAGATATATTATTGCGGTACGTAGTACAGAATTGTATCAAAATATCGATCCAACCCGTCAACCCGTCTGCCAAGCGTGGTGAGTATGGCAATCACCCCTCATGTGATTGAGGGAGGCCCGTGCCCCAGCAGTGGGGACTTAAATGGGCTGATGATGATGATGATGATCGATCCAACTTCCACAGTTATGAGGTTGCGAGGATCATTAAATAAATCATCATAAAAATATCTTTCCGACTCAGGAATAGATTCCAATAACCGCTTGATATCTTGCAATTTAGCGGCTTTCAAAGTTAAGGGTGCATCATGACAGTCTTCAGGCATTTCGTTAATTCGTCTGGTGAAACCGACTTTATACAATGAAAACGGTCTCATATCTTGACCCTTCATAGACATGAAAAACTCTGGCTTACTTTTTTAAATATAACTTTACGGCACTTGGATATTCCAGGAAAAATAGTTCTAAGAACATTTGTTTTGTTAAGTTTAGAATGTATTATCATCACAAAAATATTGGTAAGGTTAGGTTGGTACAGTGACCAGCAAAAAATGTCAAAATTTCTTGGGTGAGTTGCCACCTAAGCTTTCTTACATCCATGTAACTTTTTAAAGTCCTTCACTTTCAAAACATCTTCAGAAATGCCTTCCTTGATCAAAGTTTTTTCCAAAAATACTATGTGGAATTTATTGACATTCTTCCTATTTTTTTGGGTAGTGTTAGTAACGGCCCTTAGAGATTTTTCTGGAAAACCTCAAATATACCATTCGAAAGATATAATAATAAACCAAATCAGACAGTGTTGCTAGCTCAAACCTGCAAAAACTGGACTTAGTGATTTTATGAATTGGGTCACCCTGGATGAATTGGGCCTTATACTCATCTCCCTACTTATTTTATACTTTGTAGGTGTTGTATTGCGATTTTTTTGTAAAGGAATATCTAAGAGCCCGTCACTCGTGTGGCTCTTCAATGAAAAGACTATTAATTCCGAGTTTTGCCATTTACCAAAACAGCTTTGTCGCACTGTAATTCCGGTTAGTCGCGCTGTAATGAGAAAACAGGGAACCGATTGCTTGCGATTCACTAGCCAAACTTAATCAACACTTTAAACTAATTAAACCTAGATGTGTTACCGTTATTATTGATACGCGGGTTTCATCCATGACAGCGATTGCTATGTTTACAAAATGGCCGCTGATTAAATATCGATAAAATGGCGGCGCGGAGCGTGACGCGTGGCGAATGCACACGTGCCGCTCTAATCGGATGTACCTTTACCTTTTTATTTCGTTTACCGTTACAGGGAGCTGGAAAAGGTCAAGCAATTTTACCAAATTTTTCCTGCCTACCAGTCATTAGCGAAATTTGGTCCTATTTAATTTCTTAAACCAAAAATATCTGTGATACAGAAGGTGATGTATGTGCTCAGAATCGACGGCTGGACCAGTCACTTTTTAAATTGTTGTATTTTTATACTTTTTTACTGCTTGGAAATATTATTGTTTTTTTAATGTACCGAGGTCTTTTTGTGAGAGTTGTTGTGCTGAAGGATATATAATCGGATATTTAAATAAACAAAGTGATTTGACAGTTGCTTATGTCAAATCCCCATCATCATCATCATTTCAGCCAATAGACGTCCACTGCTGGTCATAGGCCTCCCCCAATGTTCTCCACACAGATCGGTCCTGTGCCGCCCGCATCCATTGGATTCCCGCGATCTTCACCAGATTGTCGGTCCACCTTGTGGGGGGTCTGCCACGGCTGCGACTTCCTGTACGTGGCCTCCACTCGAAGACCTTTCCGCCCCAACGGCCGTCTGTTCTCCTCGCTATGTGCCCTGCCCATTGCCATTTGATGCCTCAAATGGCAATGGGCAGGGCACATGGAAGTTGGATTTACCAAGCCCAAATCCCCATACGGGAATTACACATTGAAATCTATCAGTTCACTTCGTCAAATTAGAAATTCGACTGTAATTATTTAGCCTCTACCAGTCCTTATATCGGCATCACCAGCAGCCTTTAGACACGTTTGTATACAGTTCAATCACATCGATCACAGTAGGTAACCCTTTACACTAGCTTAATTCACGCAAATTATCAAGTACGTTAAGCCGTGATCGTAACTCCACATCTCTACTCACGAGACACAAAGGAACATCACCTCCCCATACTAAAGTGATCAGCTGATTGATGCCATTTGTATGGGCAGGCGAATTGTTTTGAAGATTAGTAGACCGTATGGGGAAAAAAAATGTTTTCATTAGTGTAATGCCCTCAAATAGTTTCTAAGGTATTAAAAAATGTGTTGTATAGTTGATTGACTAATATTTTCCACATATAAGTACTTTGACTGACCCGTTGGCGCAATTGGTAGTGACCCTATCTCTTAAGCCAAAGGTCGTGGGTTTGATCCCCACCCTGGACAAACATTCGTGCGATGAACACTTGGGTTTGTTCAGTGTCTGGGTGTAATATATGTATTTAAGTATATATTTGTGTTCCTCTGTTGTCTGATATCTGTAACACAAGTGCTTAAGCTACTTAGTACGGAATCAACCTTTGAGATGTTGTGAGAATTATTATTATTATTTGCCATCTAATCTTGCAATTTGGCTGTTAGTTTTTATCCACATTTGAAGCGCCACCATTAATGTCCATAAAACTAATTATCAAGCCAATTTCCTCGTGTCTCCTCAGAGACTACATCGAGCTCTTCACGAACGGAGTTAGGAGGTTTTGTAGGGTCAATACCTCGTAAGTGATGTGGGTATCTGGTGTCGTGTCGTGTTATACGACACGTTAACCTCTTGTATTAGGTGGATCGTAAAAGCCTTTGCCCCATTGCTATAAATAAAACGTTAACTAACTACCATAGAGTAAGAAGCATCTACACACATTGCTCTCAGATTTCTTTTTCATTAAAAACTTTTTTTCCTTAACTTAGCATGTGGTTTCCATTTGCGTTCATAGCTGTCGCTCTGGAGCCCGTGCTACGCCTGGACCATGATTCTTGATTTGGGGAGTCTGGTAATTACAATGAATCGACTACCGTCTGACTTTCTCAACCCGTTTGCTAGGGAAACCAGACCAACTGGATCCTGGTTACACGTTTCAGTAACTATCCGAAACGGGCAGGTTTCGATTCCTCACAGGTGCATGCTCGGATTTGAACCCAGGCCCTCCGTATGGAAGGCACTTTCTTAACCACTGAGTTACCATCGCTCAGCTTCGTTTTAAGTCCATACCTAACGCCATGTAACGTATTTTTTAAGCGACAAACATAGGGTCACATTCATAAATGTTTGTTAAGTATTTGTTAGCTAACAAGGTGTTATAGAACAGTTTTGGCGTTTGAAACAAAAATGATCTTACAAAATTTTAGAATAAAGAATGACAACGGCTTTACCCATTAGGCCATATTTATTTATTCGTATGATATTATAAAATAGGCGAGATAACATTTGATAACATACTGTTACATGATAGATGGATAGATAGAGATAATCTTTATTCCACAACATACAAAACTTAAAAGCTTACAGAGATACAATGTACAATTTAATAATAAGCTCCCAGACTCGATAAAAAATATCACAGATTAAAAACACTTTATAAATGATCTGTAACAAATACTATCTGAAAAATGCTATTATACCATTAAAGAATATCTGGAAAATAACTGTAATTAAATATAAATAAAAATTATTTGAAACATATATTTTAATATAAATAACTACATATTATTTATCACAAGGCATTGTATTACTTTAACATTTAAACATTAAAATATAGATGATATTTAACAATAATTTTCAATATTTTATTAAATTAAATCAATGTTTTCCTCCTCTCCATTATTGTTGTGCCCTATAGATAGGAGCCGTGTGGTCCCCGGCAGAGTAGAATAGGCCACCCTCACTCTTACCCAGGTGTCGTAAAAGGCGACTAAGGTAAAGCTGCTGGCATGATCATCAGCACCCAGAGAAGGAAAACTCTGCATTTATATCAAAACCCTCGCCAACCCGTCTGCCAAGCGTGGTGAGTATGGCAATTACCCCTTATGTGATTGAGGGAGGCCCGTGCCCCAGCAGTGGGGACTTAAATGGGCTGATGATGATGATGATAAATAGGGCCCATGGTGATCATCATTTTTTGTAACACCTCTTACACACTGTGGAAAGCAATAAATAATTAAGTAATGAGAATTTAGACGGTCTTATCATGATGTCAAATGAATCATCATCATCATCAATTGTAGTGTAGGACTTGCGATTTGATACAGTGGTTACAAAGCTTACAAATCTAAACTTCGAACAGCTGTTAAATTCCGAAGTTTAATTTAATTTAAAACAAAAATCGGCCAAGTACGTGTCGAACTCACGCACAAAGGGTTCCGTAAAAAAACTACTCACTACGACAAATAGAAACCAAAAAAATAGTAATTGCCAGTAACTAGAAACGTGGTTGTGTCAGAAGGATGAACTGACATGACGAAAGGAAATAGCTGTAGCCAGACTGCGAAACCCAATAACCTTAGCAACGGTCTAGCTAGGTAATCAAGCGGTTTAGTGATGCGACGCGGGTGCGGCAGGGTCCCAAGTCCGGTACGCCCCCTGCTGGCGGGTGCCTGCCAGCCGGGGGCGTACCGGACTTGACGTTTTATTGAGTGACTGTGACTTTGACTGACTTGGACTGTTGACTACCTACTTATTCTCAATAAGTTACTTGACATTGGCGAATTATCGTCGGTTAGCAATAATAAAAAAAAATAGACATTATGTGACAAGGGGAAGTTTCTATTTCGTGACGTCAGATATCGGAAATATTGAAATATGTAGGTAGATCTATTTAAACGATTTTGGACTACCCATTAAAAATTACCTTTTTTATGTGACAGATGACAGACGAGCAAACAGATCACCTGATGGTAAACGATTGCCGCCGCCCATGGACACCCGCGACATCAGTGGAGTCCAGTTGAGCTGGCCCGTTCATGCCGAAGCGTGACTCTCCCACGGTCATCTCTCTTCTTCATCGATTTTTTTATTGATAAAGGTCATGCTTTTCTTGAAATGCCTTTACCGAGGCGGCGACAATTCTTCCTTATCCTCGGCTTGTCTTAGGGTAATGTGCAAAGGGAGTCCGGTTACTCCCCTTATTTGGTTTGCCCAACGAAGAGGTGAACGGCCTCCTCGTCTTTTACCATTGACCTTTCCCACAACAACCAACTTATCCAAGTTGTCGGACTGTCTACGGGTTATTTGGCCAAAGTAACCAAGTACTCTTTGGTAACAGATAGTCGGCTGTCTCGTTTTGATCTTCAGTTGGTCGAGAATTGATCTACTGGCCCGACCCCAGGCGCAACCGTCGCTTTAAAGTGCGACCCACTAACCATTGCGCCACCGAGGCAGCCAGAGAGTATCCATAGCGAGGCTACATCTCTACGCAGTGCTACGGAGTCTAACCTATTAGAGATATCTTGGCAGTCGACGATTCGTTATACGAGGGCGACACTGAAAGTTCTTAGAAAATCAAAAACTAAACAATTTAGCAAGTTGTTACTTTTATTATATCTTTTCAAAATAGTGTCCCATCACATCAATACATTGCTGCATTCGATGAATCCACTGAGAAAAGCACTTGGCCAACTCTTCGACGGCTTTTTGATTCGCAGCCACTGCTTCTTTGGCATCCGTGAAACGTCTTCCTTTTAGTTTTTCTTTTATTTTTGGAAATAAATAAAAATCGCAGGGTGTGAGGTCTGGGCTATATGGCGGGTGACCCAGTAATTCTACGTCTGACGTCGCCAAATACTCGAGTGTTTTCTTGGCGGTGTGCGGCGAGGCGTTGTCGTGGTGAAGGAGGATCCTACTGCGAGGTCGTTTTTCCCGAACTTTTTTCAAGACAAGTGGCAAACAGTTGTTAGTGTACCACTCTGCGGTAACTGTTTTTCGATCCTGTATACAAACTGTTGCGATATGACCTGTCCTTCCGAAGAACGAGTTCGTAAATGTTCGATTCGTTATATACGTTCGATATGTTAGCACTGATTTAAAAATAATAATTATGATCAATCTCTCATTCCATTATTGACAAATGACGTGTTCACAATGACGTCACAGGGATGGAGCAGTAGTGCAAGCATTACGAGTCATAAATAGTTTACTGCCACCGCATCAGGGCCAATAATTAAATCCCGCAAATGGATATCCGATGTGAAATACGAGCTTCCAACAGTTAGCTTCCGGGCTTCAGAATATTGGAGGATATAAATTCATACTTCTATACAGTCTGTGCGGATGAAGAATGGGATCAGAAATGGCGGCGCATCTATTCACTTCTCGCTCGCACACTATTTGCGTCTATACTCGCACCCCACGAGTGCGAGTATAGACGCAAATAGTGTGCGAGCGAGAAGGGAATAGATTCGCCGCCATTTCTGATCCCATTCTTTATCCGCACAGGTTGTAAATATTATTAAGAGTAGTTCATATGTACTAATATTATAAATGTGAAAATGTCTGTCTGTTTTTATGTGATAGGTGGCAGACGAGCAGACGGATCACCTGATGGTAAACGATTGTCGCCGCCCATGGACACTCGTGACGCCAGTGGAGTCACAACCTTAAACCCCTCAGATTGGGCCTCCGGTACCCTCACTCACGCAGCGAAACGCAGTAGTCTGTATGTTAGTCCCTCTTTTACGGAGCGACGGTTTGACGTGATTTTTTAAGTGGAAATTTAAGTTGAAGGGATGGAGAGTAACAATGTGCAGTCAATGCACTGATAACTATACAACCCCGTTCAAATATGAATCTTATTGTTCCGCCTTAAGAGTCGATGTGTTTACATTTCCTTGCAGTCGACTGTACATTACAGTCACACCGATGTGTAGCTGTATGTACAGTAAAAGAACGAAAAGTTTCGTCAGTTTTCAAATTGATTCGGTTGATATACTATGAGCACTTATTACCTTTCGTAAATTTGTCATATACCTGTTGCACAGAAAATCATGCTTAACTGGTAGATCAGAAAGTTTAGATTTGATTGTAGCAACATTGATTCCTTTTGATGTAAAGAAAATTTAAAGAAGGTTGGATCTTTTTAAAACGGTATGTTGGTATAACTGATTCTTGCCGTGCAAGCGAAAATTAACCTTATGGTGACGAACCTTTTTATTCTCTGTAACTATACGTCTTTAGTAAATTATTTGGTACGAAGGAATACATCGTATGTATGCATGGTGAAAATATCGTTGAAATATTTTTAAATATTATCATGGACCAATTAGTCTATGATATTATGTAAGTACTTTTTGTATATTGTTTACAAACGTTAGGTATAAATTTCCTTAAATTCCTATTAGGTACTTTAAATTAATGTATTCCTGTATTATTCAAATGGTCAACAAGGTTGCTATACCTCAATTCTTGATATTTAAACCCCGGGAGGATATTACCGCGCTTGAAAGCTTAACAGACGCTTACCGGGTATAACGGCTGATTTGCAACTTAATTGAAGGGTTGTGAAATTAAGAATAATAAGGGAATGTTTACACATAATCTTAAAAAAATTAAGCCTACACTCATTTTTAAAAAGTTTCAAGGATAAGATGGAGTTTCTGTACAGAAACGACCTGGTGATCTTCAATAAAAGAGCTTAATCCTTTCATTCATCATCAGCCCATTTAAGTCCCCACTGCTGGGGCACGGGCTTCCCTCAATCACATGAGGGGTAATTGCCATACTCACCACGCTTGGCAGACGGGTTGGCGAGGGTTTTGATATAAATGCAGAGTTTTCCTTCTCTGGGTGCTGATGATCATGCTAGCAGCTTTACCTTAGTCGCCTTTTACGACACCTGGGTAAGAGTGAGGGTGGCCTATTCTACTCTGCCGGGGACCACACGGCGATCCTTTGATTAAGGGCCGGTAAACCAGATGTCCATGGGCGGCGGTAATTACTTAAAATCAGGTGATTCGTCTGCTCGTTTGTCCGCCTTAATGTAAAAAAGGAGCTACATGTCTGTAATTCCTCCGCAACTTTGATACTGGTTATGTACAGTCGGGCCAAAAATATCTAATAATACAAAATAGTCAAAATACCCTAGTTTTTGTATGAGATAGGGGGCAGACGAGCATTCCCCAATATGGGCGATGAGGGAGAACCGCAGGGGGTTTAGTGGGTATGCCTTTGCCTGGCTTCTCCTTGGGAGAAGCCCCCCGCCAAAGGAGAGCCCCACATAACCCGGCCACCCCCCGGTGGTCTGGTATGCATAAGGTAGTCGGCTCATCTCTTGAGCCGGCGGCATTCCCCCTGCGAAACCAAAAAAAAAAAACCGGCCAAGTGCGAGTCGGGCTCGCGCACAAAGGGTTCCGTAGCAGCAAAGTCCAAAATTACAGTTAAATCAACCTATCTCAAAAACTATAAGAGATACTTTGATCAAACCAAAAATCGTTGAAAGAGTTAATTAGCATGCATCACCTCTATTTTTTTTAGAATTTTATACCCCGTAGTTATAAAAATAGAGGGGGGGGGGACATACTTTTTACGACTTTGAGAGCTGATATCTCAAAAACCGTTCACTTTAAGAAAAATGTTTTTTAGAAAACTTTATATCATTTTAAAAGACCTTTCCATTGATACCCCACACGGGTATGTACATCGAAAAAAAAAATTTCATCCCTCAGTTACATGTATGGGGGGCCCCACCCCCAATTCTTTTTTTTACTATTTAGTGTCATATTTTTGTAGCGGTTCATACAACACATATTCCCATCAAATTTCATCACTGTAGTACTTATAGTTTCCGAGTAAATCGGCTGTGACAGACGGACAGACGGACAGACGGACAGACGGACATGACGAAACTATAAGGGTTCCGTTTTTGCCATTTTGGCTACGGAACCCTAAAAAAAAAGGGGGCAGACGAGCAGACGGATCACCCGATGGTAAGCGATTGCCGTCGCCCATGGACACCTGCAACATCAGAGGAGTCACAAATACGCTCTTTTCTTGAAGGTTTGCAGGTCGAATCGGGCAGACACCGCAGGCGATAGTTAATTCTATAGTTTTGTCGTACAGGGTAGAAAGTTTCTTGAGAAATGTACAGTTGAAGACTGCCAACCATCCAACCATGCTAGTATTAAAAAGAAGTAAAATGAAATTTCTGCATTCATATTTTATTTCAATAACCTCTTTGACAGTGTATGTATTTTACGAAAATCCACCTAAAAGTGTTAAATACAATTATATCGTTGTAATATATTTTTTTTTTAGTCAATAAGCCAACGCTTGACCACAATCGCACCTGATGGAAAGCGACGATGAGGTCTAGGATGATACGCGTTTGCCTAAATTGTAATATATATAGAAAGAAACTCCTACTTAACATTTTGTGCCGTCTATGTGTTTGTTTATACGTTTTGTTGTATCTTTTTGTTTTAGGTGGTGTAAGAACTCAAATTAAAATAATATCCTGAAGAATTTATTCTCATCCATACCGGTCAATTTTTCTTTTAAAACGTGTCTCGTTAATCACTCGACATCGGCAGAGTTAAAAAAATGTGTTTGGCATAAGCAAACGCAATAGCAGCCATTACAAAAAAAAAGAGTAATATAAATAAATATATTATCTCTTCCTCTACAAATTTATTACGAATCAATACTAATAGTAAGTAAATGTGAACCCATCTTTATTCTAAATGAGATTTAAGATGAGTTCATACTTTTGACATTATGTAACTTTGGAAATACATACATTCAAAGCGATGCAAAGAATGATGCAAAATATTTAAGGAAAAGAACAAGTAAGTGCTTATTTCACGTGCAGAATACAAGTTACAAAATAGATTGAAACAAGTTGCAAGAATAAAAAGTAAGAAACAGAAGTTTTATCTGATTACTTTTACCTATTACGCAACTCGAGGTTGAACATTCGTTGTGCGGCAAAAAGGTCAAAATAGACAACTATGTGATAATGACCACTCATCTAAATGAGTGCGAAGCATGAGGCATCCCGGGGGGTGGGAATCTGGTCTAAATTAGGGTACGTGTTATTTTGAAGGTTAGCAGACGGATCACCTGATGGTAAGCGATTGCCGCCGCTCATGGACACCCGCGACACAAGATGGGCGAAACACAGCACAGTGCTGCTTCACGTCGGTTTTCTGTGAGTACTCCCCTATGCTATATAAAAGTAAACCCTGTGCAAAATTTTAAGTTTCTATTACTATATTCTACCCATAGTTTAGGCCTTGCCTGCTATAGTCTCGGCAACGCGTAGTTTTTGTTTGGCCGGTAGATTACAGATGCGCTAGCTCCGGTCTTAGACCTGTGGATAGAAAGACCCCATGGATTCCTCTCGTTTCGATGGTGCAGGTCATGACAGGTCATGGATGTTTTGGAAAGTTCCTGCACCGTATCGAGCGAGAGGAGACCCCACGTTGCCACTCTTGTGGGGCGGATGAGGATACGGCCGAGCACACCCTAGCCGTGTGCAGCTCCTGGGGTCAACAGCGACAGGAGCTGGTGCGCGCCGTTGGGAGCGTATGCATAAGACCACGTCGGGCCACTGCACTACAGGCCGGCCGCATTCCCCCGACGCAAAAAAAAGGCCTTGCCTGCCATTGATTGTTCAGTCAGTCAGCTTCCGCAATAGATAAATTTAGATTTGACTATATTCGTAACTATAAATGTACATATCCCCTCCCCTCTTCTATCTCATGTCCTTTACCTGAAGGTTGTCTGGTAGAGATAGCTCCCAGCGATAAGACCGCCTACATTGTACATTGTATCTCTGTAAACCTAGCTTTTAAGTTTTGTATGTTGTGCAATAAAGAGTATCTATCTATCTATATGTTTTTGTACGCGAAAAATTGATTCACGCCAAAAGTAGCCGCTTTTGGCATGAATCAATTTTTCGCGTATGCGTTAGACTCAACATTCGTGCATGGTTATTTAATAAATAGTATAAAGTGTATGCCTAGAGGTTATAACCCCGAAATAGTTTAAAATAGATCCGGTTGAGGAGCTAAAAATTAAAATCGATTGGCGTCGCTAGTGTGCTCTACCCGTCACATTACGGTGATATTTATTTAGAACATATAGTACGAGAATAAAGATTAGTCGTGAATTCCGTTTTGTTGTAGGATCTCAGGTTTTCCTCAATTCCAAAATTCAGTCCAGACTAAAATGTTTTTGCAATACATTGTATGTGACACTGATGGATCGGCGTCTAAATATAGCTACGAGTGGAAGCTTTGCTGCTTACAGGTTTTCGACAGTATTAGCCCCACTTTCCTCGCATAAATTCGCCCACAATGTGACCACAGTATATCTGTCGCAGCCATCTGTTTAAATTAGCCATCCAATCGCTTAGGGCATTCGTTAAACACCGGCATGCAATTAAATGGCTAAAGAACAACTAGCCATCAAAACTTTGTGTAAAAACTTGCGGACGAATATTGGCAATTATAATGGAAATCCATGTTTATAACAATATTGACAATTACACTTCAATTTTGCTTATAAATAATTGCACACATAAACGAGATAATAGCACCATAATATTCACAGCTGTTTTCGCTGCAGACGCCATATTTGTTTTGATGATTACTAGCGCTGCAGTGAAGAAAATCTGAAATAAATTTAAATAACTTAGCTGAGTTTAGATCAGTCATTGAGTTATCCGTTGAGTGGTTTTAGTTCTAACAACTATCGGCCTAGGAATCCTATTGTGTTGCAAGCTGCGTGAATGCGTGTGTACGCACGCAATATATGGGCACGCATGCGGGCATTGGATCCGCGTGCGGGCTGTACCTACTCTATGTGAACACTCATTCACTCCTATATGCAATTGGCAAATTTTCCGGTGTATCAACCCTAGGCGATATTTGCTTGAACACGCAGCGGGCTGGGCGCGAAGCATAGCGCAGTGCAAACGATTTTGCCGTCTAACTGGAACGCTGCTACGTTTGCTAATCGTATATACGCTGCCCATCAAAGAGAAAATCCTATTTTTTTTTAAAAAAGGCCAATCAGGATGACCTCACTCCGCCTGATGGTAAGCGGCCATTTTTTTTCCTAAAAGCAAGGGTAGGCTAAAAACTCGCCGAGTTAGTTAAACTACTGTACCTTTGAATATATAACTATTACTTAGGTATTCTGTATTTTAGCTCCGCTTTTTCTCGCTTATTTTAGTCCACAGTGTTACTTTCCCAGCGGTTCCTGTCTCACTAACGTTGTTACATCAGGTTGAGATGAGAAACCGATCTCCCTAACACATTTCATTATCGCACGTGAACGAACCGCCGCTCTCACATTGATTGTGGTGGCAGCTGCGATGTATTTCACGGTAAACTGTTCACACCTTTAAGATATACTAGTGGCCCGCCCTCAATTCGCTACGGGACATTAGTTCCACTTTATACAAATAGGTGGCGCTAGGTGTCGATTACAACGTGGAAGCATATACACCGCGCCAAGAAATGGCGCGAGATGCAGCCCGGGTGTGTTCACCGATTTCTCCGCCAATTGTTTACCGATTTGCACAATTCTTTTGTTATTTGAAAGAACACACTTTCGAATTGGTTCCATTTTCGTCATGTCAGGATGTGATGGGATCCTAGAGAAAACAAGGGCAACCCTCAAATTTTATAGGCACTTGAAATGTTTTTGTATTTTTTATCAAAGCTGCATCAGTATTTGTATTGTTTTTGTAGGTCAGCTAATAAATCTAAAACTAGGCTAGAAAAATATTAAAATAATCCACTAGACAATCGCTCAGTATGGGCAATTATGGTATTCCCTGTTTCATTTCACAATTTAACGGTTTTACTGTAATGGATTACATTTACTTAGGTGTATAGAAATTAGTTTTAGTATAAGCATCCTTATTCCTTACGCCAACCTACGTGCCTAAGCTTGTATAAGGCGAAACACTCACGGTGCGACCGGCTAGCTGCGATTGCATCTATCGGCGGGGTGAATGAATCGCACGAAAACGAGCTGGCTGCCGGCCAGATGCAACAAGTGCCGACCTTGGCGTGTTTTTATCGCCCAAGTTCACGGCTGGTTTATTTGCGCGATTACGTCGAGTTGCGGATGGTGCGTGAGTTCAGTCGCCGCGTGAAATGTCTAGCCGATTTTTTTGCGCTTAACAACTTACTTCAATGAGCTCAATCCAGGAGGAGGAGCATGTCAAGGTATTTATTCCCTGGGACATTCCTAAGAATGACCCGAGGAATGGCTGAAATATCTATATATATATAAATCAATTCATAATAAAATAAATCCGGGAATCTCTAAAGATGGTAGCAATACTCAATCCAATGACACCAGGGTCGTAAAATTTAAAAAAATCCTTAAAAAAAGAAGGGATCTATGTACTAAAAATGTTACTTTTACGTATATTGTGACATTCCGACGTCAAATTTGAAGCAATATTGGATTCAAAGACTGCTAGAGTAGGGACCATCGATTTAAATTAAAGCGGACAAACGAGCAGATGGCATAGACATTTCTCTAGATGGCAACCACGGATCAGTAATTTAGTAATCACTATTAAGTTAGGCGATACTTCACGCCGGAACAGGTTCTCAAACTCTATCAAGCTCAAGTTCGGTCGTGCATGGAGTATTGCAGCCACCTATGGGATGGCTTTGCCAAGTATCAGCTGGCTGCCCTCGACTCGATTGAGCGTCGAGCCATGAAGTTAGTTGGTGACGCAGAATTAGTGGAGGGTAAATCCCAAAGTCTCGCTCACCGACGTAGAGTGGCCTGTCTATCGGTTTTTTATAGGATGCAATTTGGAGAGTGTTCGAATGAGCTTCACGACCTGATACCACCTTCTCCTTTCTACCACCGGACATTACGGACGACGACATGAATCCACCCTTACACTGTGCAAGTTCCACCAGCTCGTACTAAGCGTTTCGCTTCCTCTTTCTTGGTACGAACTGCTAAGGAATGGAACAACTTGCCGGCTTCTGTATTCCCAGAGAGCTACAATTTGGGTGTCTTTAAGTCGTAATGAATAGGCTTCTTATGGGTAAGCACGCTACGTCACTCACAACAGGTCCTGCCAGAATACCAGCGCTGCCGCGGCATTTCTGTCGGTGTCCTGGCAGCACCATGCTGAGGCCAGGACCTGATTGACCTCACACTTCACACACGCCTTTTTATTTAGAATATTTTCATTATATAACTTTGTATTTACCTACCTATCGTCTGTTCTCGTACTCACCTTTATCTTTGGTTTTAATGTGTCAATGTTACTTGTTAGTGTTCATTGTTAAATTATTTATTGTGATGGTCAATAAAAAAATTCTTACTATCACTATAAAAAGCTTTATTAGAAACGACTAGGGTACTGAGATCTAATCAGGTAGGTGTGTATCTGAGTTTTTTGTGATTTGGCTAATAACACATTTTTGTTGCATCATTTACAAGTTACACAACATTTTTGAGAGCGGCGGTAGTTCAGTAGATAATAACGCGCCTTTTATACGGGAGGCCGTAGGTTCGGATCCGAGGAAGCACCAATTTGATTTTTTAAGCTATTTCCTACTACTAGCTCGGAAAACATCGTAAGGAAGGTCTCCTTTATCCATTCATCCATTATTTTAATAACTAAATAGTTTTTGAAACGTGTAACGATGATTCAGTTGGGCTGGTTCTCCTGTTAAAGGGTTGCGAAGGTCAGCCGGTCCGAGTCGCTTCAATGTACTTAATTACCAGGCTCCCCAAATCCTGAATCATGGTCTTCTACCCTGGGCTCCGAAGCGACAGCTTTGGATGCAACCGGGATAAGTAACAACATAGCAAGCAGTATATGTCTTTAGAAGTACTAATATTTACCATTATATTTTTTGTACATGACTGTTTGCTGCCTTAAATATTATTTTTAAAACGAAGCTGATTATAAATAAATGATATAAATATAAATAAATATTTCACAACATCACATACATTGATCTGACTCCGAGATAGGTAGCTCAAGCACCTGTGTTACGGGTATTAGAATCAACAGTGGGATTACAAATATATACATATAATACTTTTCTTTTGTAAATACATACTTACAATACATAGCAAACACCCAGACCAATACAAACAAACGTGTTCATGCACACAAATGTTTGTACTGTGCGGGGATCGAACCCGCAACCCTTGTATCAGAGGCAGCGTTCACTACCACTGTTCCAATCGGGTCGTCAGTTATGGAAGGGGTGAATCAGAAGTGGGGATTAAATTCCATTACTATTGGGGGTGAATAATATTCATCAAAATAGATTCGTGGCTATTTACTGTAAATCTGGTCTGGCGAGCCAATACCGAGTGAGATAAATGGTAAATAAACCATTAATCGTAGGTTTAGGGCTATCGCAACTTACTATTAATATTATTTGGTTAATCGTTTCTAACGGCTTTATTCATAAATGTACAAAAGACCTTTATTAACTGAGCAGTTTGAGGATGTTTTTTGTCTCAAACAAAACAAACAAATTTTCATAAGCAAATATGTATTTCGAAAAAAAAAGAATTCTGCTTGATAACATACCTACTGTGCTTCACAACCTACCTGTGATTCACAATGAATATATTATGATTATGATTATAAAAAAAAATTGGTAGAAAAGGCTTAACAATCATTTTTGAAAAAGACGGTAAATATTTATTTGAGCTTAAGTTCAAATACGAGTACATCATGTTATTTTTATAATATTCTACAAATGAGACTATACCACCATCGTGGTCATTAGTGTTGCACCTTGCTTGTGTGATCTGCTTCAATCGGTGCCTATTCATCGCGTCCCTACTCATCGAGAAAAACTTGTTTGAGGGTGCTTCTTACACTTGATCGGTCCATCTGGTTGGGGATCGTCCTCGGGTTCCCTTAAACTCCGTGTTCCCAACAACAACTTTTCAAGGCTTTCGTCACCTCTACTCTTTATGTGGCCGAAATAAGTCAGTATACGCTGTTGACAGATCGTGGAAAGGCGGTTTTTAACACGAAGCTGCGAAAGAATAAATAAATAAATAAATAAAAATCGTTTATTGTCTCTTAAAAACATAATTATAAGTACATTAGTTGAGAAAGGAGAACAAATTTGAGACAAAGGGACGTAGTTCAGCTCATCGATCGATCGATCGAAGAATCGATGCATTTGTGCTAGACGTGTTTAACTCTTTACTGAAACGATTCAGTGATCCGACTCAGCCAAATGATACACTGTTCCGAATCTCTAATGTTCGCTCACAATGTATTATTTGACTTAAATGTTTTTTTTTAGATTAGACCCTATGTTCCTTGGGGGAACTCAGGACCTCGAGATTACAGCCCGGTACTTAAACCATTAGACCAACAGGGTGTTAACCTAATCCCTGACTATAAATAGAAGTCTGCCGTATTTCCGTACAGAACAAATCCTTGTCTATATCGGACCATCCCTGTCCGCTATTAAACAACCGATAGGCAAACAAAGCTTACCTGAAATACCTGATCACCGCTTTGGCAGCTGCCCAGCTGAGTTCGTTGTCATTTGCACAACAATCGACTAATTCTAGTACACCCCTACGGTACCAGGACTGTTTATTGAACTTTATTACGAAGGGGTAGAGTGCATTTTGTGGCTGCGAAGCGGTTGGCAGACGTCCATGAGATGCGTTCGACGTTGCAGCTTCCGTGCCATGTGATTTAGCACCTGTGTTTAAACGAGACCGAAAATTAAGAGCAGTTTCGGTTTGTGAGTGCTTCTATGATTTTTTACTTCACTATATATATGTCAGAAACAGTATGTCTATACCTCAGTGGCGTATAGTACTTAGTTGGCAGCATCGACGTATAGTATCTATTAAAATCATGGTTGGCCGTACATGAAGCGACGGCTGAATGAATGAAATCTTTAATTTTGGACATACTAGTGATTTGCACCTAGTTTTTAAGTTTTCATACTTTATTTTGAGTGCAATAAAAGTTTATTCATTCATTATTTTTTCATTTACATTATTCACAACAATACATACATATGAATGTTATGGCTGCGCTTGGGGTCCCGAATTAAATTCTGGGTCAGGTCAAAAATACCCGAGTCATTCACTGAAAATCAGCGTCATGACCTTTTTCAGGGTCATGGCATAGGCTGAGTGGGGGCCATTTATGTTGGAGGTCACAACACACAATATATTATTTGCACTGCTTGGTTATTTGTACTCATTATTTTGTTTTTCCTTTGTTTTGTTTTCTTTTTTTTCTGTATTTTTTTTGTTTGTTTGCTTGTTCTTTTGTAACTAATGTTGTACTCGTATGTAGTGTTGTGATGTCCAAAATAATAAAATTTTTCTTTTTTTCTTTCATTCTGTTAAGATATTCTCAGTGTCAGCCTGAAGACTAGAAGTTGGCAGCCTTTGTAGATACCCGTGAAGCTTGGAAAGCGCGTTAAGCCTTTGGTCCTGAGCCTGATCCCTTCCCGGTCGTGTTTCATTTGGTGTCCCATCGAAATATTATAAGTAAGAGAGCACTTGCCTCACACACCTTCGTGCACAATGATTGGCTGTTGAGATTTGCCATAGCCATAATACTCTGTCTACAGTAATGGTGATTGAAACGATTCGTCTCTGCCCTTCCCCACGGATCGTAACGGGGGACATATTGAGCCACTCAATCAATAATTCGCTGAGTCCTTGAGGAACTTTCCGAAGCGTTCCTCTCGATTCTTCGGGAGTGCGGTTTACAGCTGCCGACCCATTTTAGGAGTAATTGTGAGCTATGGTCTAATCTGTGAGCGTTTTTCTACTTTAAGAAACCACGCACCATTCACGTTTTGTGTAGTTTCTGAAATAATTAAATGAGTTGGTATGGTTCCCTTTACCTAACCTTAACCTTTAAGTTTACCCTTGGGTTTTTAAGTCTGGTAATGTGGTCTACTGTGCTTTGACTTATCTGTTTCGTTTGTTCTAATCGTCTTAGCGGCAGCTTAATTGTTATTACCAGACCCCTCAAATCCTGGATCATGGTCTAAACGTACGCTGGGCTCCTTAAAGACAGGTTTTGACGCAACTGAGATGAGATTTTATTTGAGGAATCTGGTAATTACAATGAAGCGACTCTCGCTAAAACTATTGGAATCAATTCAATTTAATTCAATTCAATTTATTTAGATAATAATTTTACACAAATAATACATATGTAAACCTATTACAATAAGGACAGAAATAAATACAAATGCCTGAACTAGGCGAACCTGTTTCTCAGGCTAGAAGGTTAAAACATAACAGTAAGTACTCTCATAAATAATCACAAAAATATCTATCTAAGAGAATACAAAGTAAAAAAAAGTAAAAAAAAACAACAACTTTTATACATTACCTACTTCAAAACAATAAGCAGTTTCTCTGTATCGTCATATGACATGTTAAGTAGAGCATCATGATGGTGGGTACGCTTAGATTTAGCAAAAGTAAACAAACTTTTATATTAAAGACTAAACGTTATTTAGATTTGTATGCCTTTACTTTAAAACTAGATATTACAGGAGAATCTAGAAGCGAAGTGATGTGTTTTATAAATTTTAGGGCAAACAAGATCTTTTCGTCTTTTATTAGTAATGGAAGTGCTATAAGGAAGTGCAGCATGCTGTTTAAGAACTATGCTTAATATAAATAATTCTCGTACTGTTAATACTTGCCACTCTTTGTGGAGGAGGTTTGTAGGAAAGAGAAAAGGGCGGTGAGTACACACAATGGTACAGATAAGTCAAAGCACAGCGGAACCGAAGTGGTTGTGAAGAAATCATAGAAGTATACTTTAAAGTACATGTATTTGTTCTGTGTCTGGATGTCTACTGTCGTCGCCTATCAAGCCTATCCTGCAACAAGTGAGGGTGCCGCGGTGACCCCCTTCCCGTGCCAAGGTCATGTCGCAACAGGTCCCCCCTCCCACATTATAGACGTGTTCTAAACCATTCCATGTCTGAAGGGTAAAATGACAATGAAGCCCTGCCGTACACCAAGTAACGGAACGCAACCGATTTGGAAATAGCTGGTTGTCAGAGTCGGAAGGAGTCACGATCTTCAGCACTGAAGGAATTGACCGAAGAAAAAAGGGAGAGAGAGAAAATGCAAAGTTTAACTTGGATATGGTTGCAAGCAACTTAGCAGTCCAAGATACCGGTGGTAGAAGAATGAGGTTGAAGAGGACTTGTGCGGAGAGGAGGTGGCGTAAAATCGACAGAGACGTTTAAAAGGGCTTGCATCACGACACCAGGGGAACGTGCAACCACCACGCAGTACCGATACGCCTTGGTATCGGTAGACATTTACCACATAAATCTGTGACATTTACAAAGCCCTAAATCATTATCCCTGTCCTTGAGAGAAGGTGCCTTCTCAAATCTCGCCCTCCTCTATAATTAAAATCATTGCTTCCTATGAAGTAAAGGGGGAGAGCCATCGGGTCCTATTAAGCCAGTGCAACAAGTGAGGTTACCGGTGACCTTCTTCCCGTGTCAAGGTCATGTCGCGCAACAGGTCCCCCTACGTGGCGCCGTCACCGTGCCCCTGCTCGTCCATGGCTTCTGGTTAATGGGATGTCGCGGTCAGATGAAAATATTGGTCGCTTTTTAATGTGTCTCGGTTGGAAAATTATTTGGCGGTTAGATTATGTTTTGTTATATAGTGGATCATGTTTCGTGGACTTATTTTTGTATCGAGATATATGTTTTATTCATCATCATCAGCCCATTTAAGTCCCCACTGCTGGGGCACGGGCCTCCCTCCATCACATGTCCCCACTGCTGGGGAGCAGTGGGGACTTAAATGGGCTGATGATGATGATGATGATGAATAACTTGTTTTCTATTATTAAATATAACCTATGTTAATTTAGGATAATTTAGCGTTCTAATGGTGAAATCATTTTAGAAATTGTGTTTATTCGTAACATACAAAATTTTTTAATGTTACCTCTTTAAAAAAATACGTCCATTTTAAATTATTTTATTATAGATCGATTTTATACTTCCGCGTGGAATTATACTTTGCATTAAGGTCAAAATGCCAAGCAGTTTATCCCGTTTATACTCATATCTTCTTATTTGTCAAATATTATTTATTTATCTTATGAATTGTAGTAAAAGCCACTTGGGTATATAACTCTCTCGAACAAATAAACAAATTGGTTAGATAATCATTTCTTACACTTGAATGGAGAATCAATAAAGCAAAATGGATTAATACTGATCCGTACCCTAAATATATTATCATTATAATAGAAGGAGCGATGGTAGTTCAGTGGTTTAGAGCGCACTTTCCATACGTGGTTCGAATAGGAGCATGCACCTCTGGATTCTTCAAATCTATGCGCGGATTTCTACCATTAGCTCGGCGGTGAGGGAGTACATCGTGAGGAAACTTGCACGTTTCGGATAGTTTTTGAATCGTGTAAAGGGTTTTTTTATGATATAGGTGGCAGACGAGCCGACGGATCACCTGATGGTAAGCGATTACCGCCGCCCATGGACACTTGCAATACCAGTGGTGACAGTGGTGGGTTGCGAAGGTCGGCGACGGTAGTCGCTTCATTGTAATTACCAGACTCCCCAAATCCTTAATCATGGTTTGAGTGTACCCCGAGCTCCAGAGCGACAAGTTCACGTGTCTGTGTGTTTTATTAAATGTCATTTGCTCACGGCAAAACGGAGCGCCGAATTGATGTAATTTGGGAATTTAAAGGGATGTAGAGTGAAACTAAATTCCACGCGAGTGAAGCTGCGGGCGACCGCTTGTTTATTATAAAGCACAAAACAATGTAGTTTTTTTATATCACAGGTGGCAGACGAGCAAACGGATCACCTTATGGTAAGCGATTGTAGTTTTCAAGAATGAGATTTTTAGTGTCTGGCTTAAGGTGACGGGTAGGGCACACTAGCGACGCCAATCGATTTTAATTTTTAGCTACTAAAACTTAGGACGCAACCGGGAATTACACGATAAGATGAGGAGGACCCTGAATATAATAAACCAATATCGGGTTGTTCCAGGGAACAGAATGGGGAATGAAAATGCGTAATTCTTATTTATACGATGTGGGTGGTTTCTGTTAGAGGTGTGATGTGATTTTGTAGGATCTTATCAATATGCAGTGCTTGTTACTGCTAAAGCTTATATACTTTGACGACCCGTTTGGACTAGTGGTAGTGAACGCTGCCTCTGGTGCTAGGGTTGCGGGTTCGAATCCCCGCACAGTACAAACTATTTGTGTGCATGAACATATCTGTTTGTATTGGTCTGAGTGTTATCTATATATTATTAAATATGTATTTACAAGAGAAAAGTATTATATGCATATATTTGTAATCCCACTGTTGATTCTGATATCCGTAACACAGGTGCTTGAGCTACCTATCTCGAAGTCAAATCAATGTATGTGATTTTGTGAAATAATAATTTATTTATTTAAAAAAAACTGGTTTCCTGATATTAAACTATCTATAAAATACTAAAACAGTAACATCAGATCCCCCCTAATCGCAAACTAAGGACAGTTCCTGAACAAAATTCGTGCGAGCCCCTTTTAACATTGCGTGCTGGAACGGGATGACATGACATTTAGCACGGTAATCAGTTAAGACCGCGATTTAGAATAAAGTGGATAAAGTTTAGCATTTTATAAATTTGTTATGGATAAGGTATTCCATAGTGAGTGAGATTGAGTGGAGACCACGACTCGGTAAGCGTAGTGTAGGACGCCCTGCGACAAGATGGGATGATGACATTCGAAAGCTGGCTGGTGTGGGCTGGATGAGAGAGGACGAAAATCGGGAGCAGTGGCGTGCATTAGGGGAGACCTATGACCAGCAGTGGACGATTGTAGGTTGCTGATGATGATTCCATAGTAAATTTATAAATGGGAAAGCGTATGTGTCTGTTTGTTTGTTTGTCCGTCTTTCACGGCAAAACGGAGCGACGGATTGACGTGTTTTTGTTAGTGGTCATAGTTGGAGGGATGAAAAGTAACATAGGCTACTTTTTGTCTCTTTCTAATGTGAGCAAAGCCGCGGGCAAAAGGTAGTAATATTATGAATAGGAAAGTTCATGTGTCTGTGTGTTTAATTTAAATGTATTTTGCTCACGGCAAAACGGAGCGACGAATTAATGTAATTTGGGAATTTAAAGGGATGGAGAGTGAAATTGAATTCCACGCGAGTGAAGCTGCGGGCGACCACTCTTGTTCATTATAAAGCACAAAAAAAAATGTTTTTTTTTATGTCACAGGTGGCAGACGAGCAAACGGATCACCTGATGGTAAGCGATTGTAGTTTTCAAGAATGAGATTTTTAGTGTCTGGCTCAAGGTGACGGGTATGCCACGCTAGCGCAAACATACTATTTATTAAATAACCATGCACAAATGTTGGGTCCGTTTTTGCACGCGAAAAATTTATTCACGCTAAAGTGGCCGCTTATGGCGGTAATCAATATTTCTCGTACACATTGTACCGACCCATTTGTGCATGGTTATTTAATTAATAGTATAAGTGTTTGCCGAGAGGTTGTAACCCCGAAATTGTTTAAAATACATCCCGTTTAGTAGCCAAAATAAAAAATCGATTGGCGTCGCTAGTGTGCCCTACCCGTCACCTTAATATGATGAAACACAAAGACAAGTGTGTCTTTGTTCAGTGTCTGGGTAATATCTATACCTCTGTTGTCTGATACTAGTACGGAATCAGGTTAATATATGAGATATGAGAATATATGAGAATATATGAGAAGAAAAAAAAATATATGAGATGTTTTATGCACTTATTTACTATCTTTATAATTTTTTTTTTTTTTTTTTTTTAAATAATAAAAAAGTTTATTTCATAACCAGTTTACAGTATACCAACTAAGACACGGCAACAATTCTATTATTGACTAGCAGTATGGTCTTATTTGTAGTCGCAACAAATATCTGTTGAAGATGAAGGTATACAAACAAAACTCTTTACCTCCCGTGCTAGTCCGAGAACTGTGTTACGGCTAGGTAAGATTCTCGCCATGGTATTACCAACTTTATTACAGATGAGTGAGAGACATTTTTTGTATAGACTTCAATAAGTACGAATCATTGACATTAAAATGTAAAAACATTTTTTAACACAATAGGCCCATATGATAGTTGCCGTCAACTAGTGGCCAGTTTAGCGTAAACACGTAGTAAATGCAAAAAAGGGAGATGAATCGATACAATGGTACATAGTGCCAGAGTATTTTGTGTAAAATAAATATATTTAACAAATACTATATAAACATATGAAGGTGTAACTCATTAGTATACGCAAAATGAAGTGGTCAATTCATCCCCCGAATTTACCTAAATATCTAATTAATATTTGAATCAAAATAAAAGTATGAATCAAAATAAAAGTATGAACCCCTACATTTTTTATTCTTATTAGTTAGATAGATAGATACTCTTTATTGCACAAAAAAACAGAACTTAAGAACCAGGTATACAGATATTAATGTACAATTTAGGCGGCCTTATCGCTGCAAGCGATCTCTATCAGACAACCTTCAGCTAAAGAACAACCATTCTTCCTTGTATGTAATACTTACGTATATGTATATATTGTAAATTTTGATTGCACGTGTGTGTTTACAAATAGCGGGAAAAATTAATGGTCAATGTGCGAGTATATTTATTTATTTTTTTATTTGTGCGTAGGTAGGGTGTGTGTGTATGTGTGAGTAAGGTGTATTTTTGATATGGGTGTGTGTGTATGTATGCGAGTGTCTTATGTGTTATGTATCAGAATCAGATATCTTAAGCTTTAAGTAACTCCTCAGTGGCTTTGTAATCTAAACTCAATAGTAATGATGATACTAAAGATTTACAATTATATTTATTTTTATCTTTGAGCACTTGGTAAACGCGACTGATTTTATTATAAAGCCAAGGGCCTAGCCAAAAGTGAAAACTATGTGTGAATTCTGTTTTACAAGGAGGAACAATGTAAACAGGTGCAATTCTCCTCCTAGATGTTATCTCTGGGAGTGGCTTCTGGTGTTGTCTGAGTATAAGACATTTTATAAACAGTTGTCGAACCGTGTGAACTGAAAATTCTTTATATAATTGTACTGTAGGGAACCGGAAACTTTTAAAATTTAGAATTTTAATTATGGCTCGTTGTGCACGCTCAATGCTTATAAGATGTGATTTTTTTGCTCCACCCCAAGCAGTTATCCCATAGATAAGGAGTGATTGGCATAATGAGTAGTATACTGTTTTTATTGTATTTTTATCTTTTATATGTCTTATTTTCTTGCAAATACAAATTAATTTCCTAATTTTGTTACTAAGTGTGTTTATTTGACTTTTCCAATTTAGATTCCTGTCCAGTACGATTCCCAAGTATCTTATGGAGGTAGTAGAAGTAAGTGTGTAGCAGTCACAATTTAAGCGACCGGAACAAGTATGAGCGGATAAGGAGAAATTACTCGGTTGATTACTGTCGTAAATGCTAAATGTCATATATTTTGTTTTGTCAAGGTTTAAAGTTAGAAGGTTGTTATCAAGCCATTTCAAAACCATTTCGAGGCCTTTCTCACTTGTCCGCTTCACATCATCCCATGTTGGTCCATTAAATAAAAGAACCGTGTCATCAGCAAAAGATATCATTTTAGAGTTTTGTAGAACTGTTTGGCTAAGATCGTTAAGATAAACTAAGAATAGTGTAGGCCCGAGCACTGAACCCTGTGGCACACCAAAAGAAATGTTCAAATCCTCGCTCTTTACGCCATCGATGCAGGTACACTGCGTTCTATTCTGGAGATACGATTCAAACAATCTAAGCGGAATTCCACGCACGCCTACGCATTCTAATTTACGAATAAGGATGGGAATAGAGACAGTGTCAAATGCTTTGGCCAGATCCAGGAAAACAGCTAAACATTTATCCTTTGCGTCTAACCTTTCTACAATCGATTGTACGACCTTTTCGATAGCATCTGTGGTTGATATTTTTGCTCTGAAGCCGAATTGATTAGGCGACAATAGATTGTTCTGTTCGAGGAACTTAGTAAGACGAGAATTAATAGCTTTCTCCACTATTTTTGCGACACTAGATAGCAGGGAGATTGGCCTATAATTGGTGACACTGTCTCTAGCCCCTGACTTATGTATTGGTATTACAACAGATTTTTTTAGCACAGCAGGAAATATACCAGTTGAGAAAGACAGGTTGCAGATGTGGGAAATTGGCATAGCCAAAAGACCAGCTGCCATTTTTAGAAAAATAGATGATACCCCGTCCCAGCCAGTCGACCCTGTTGATTTCATATCTCGTATAATTTTTATTATTTCGTGGTCATCAGTAGGCAGTAGCATTAATGATTGTGATGGGCCCATCCTAGAAACTAAGGAGGCCAATTCTGATTCACTTTTATTGAGTTTAAACATAATTTTATCTGCAAGTGACTTTCCGACATTTCCTAAGTATTTATTGACGCAATTTATAGAATCTAAGGGGTCAATTATGTTGGATAGTAATTCGCTTGCTGGTGCGGGTCTATCATTAAGGTTACATATCTGGCGTATCACTTTCCAAGTCTCTTTCGTATTATGTTTATATTTATGTATTTGAGATCTTTCGTATGCAGTTTTTACGTTATGAAGTAACCGATTACAAAAGTTCCTGTATCTTTTGTAGGTTAGGCCAAGCGCAAGATTATTAGGATCCTTTTTTGACTTCATATGCAATCTGTCACGCCACTTTATACACCTCAATAAACCAGTTGTGATCCATGGCTTTACTATATTTTTCCTATTGCTTATTCTATACTGACTGGTGCACTTAGTGATTGTGGTGGACAATATATTTAGGAACCTACTGGTAGCCACCTCAACATCGGAACATTCCGTTATTTCCGACCAATCGTGCTCTTTTAGTATCTGAAGTGCCTTGCCATAGTCGGTTTTAGATTTAGTTATAGATTTACGTCTTATATTATTGTTGTTTTTATATTTTAGTGATACTATCAAGGAAAAGTGGTCAGTAATTGTAGATTCTAATACTAGGGTGGTAGCTTTATTACCAACTGATAGGAAAAAGTGATCAAGACAATTGGGACCGCGCGTTGGCAGTGTATGACATGGTAAAAGACCAAACATTGATAGCTGGGTGAGATAATCACAAGATCTTGGGTCACTGTTTTCGTCCTTTATATCAATGTTTAGATCTCCAGTGACAGCCAGGGTCTTGACCCTTGCAAGATCACTCATTATACTGCGCAAAGACTCCAAAAAATCATCGATGCTTCCCACTGATGGCGATCTATAGATTGCTACAATTGCCAGCTCATTTCCCATTTTTAGTACTAGACTGTCAGCATCCACAACTTGAGGTTCATATACAGTCGCCTGCAGGCAATCACTTACATAAACTACGACCCCACTATTTTGGTTCATATGTTTAGTTGCGAGTCAACAACAATACTTCCATACGAATGACCTGAGCCGAAGGTTCAATGACTTTCACGCTGGACCAGCAGATGACATCGCGGTTCGCGAGCTTATGCATGTCGTAACAAGTTAAAAATCCGAGCGAGTGTTGGACCTCGAGCATTCAGGGTTCTGTGCCTAAATAAAAATAATCTTATTGCGTATTGTATGTAACGGCCATCATTATCATAGCAGTCCGTCTGTGGCATCAGCACATTTGTGACTCCACTGGTGTCACGGGTGTCCATGAGCGGCGGCAATTGCTTCATCATCATCATCATCATCAGCCCATTTAAGTCCCCACTGCTGGGGCACGGGCCTCCCTCAATCACATGAGGAGTAATTGCCACACACACCACGCTTGGCAGACGAGTTGGCGAGGGTTTAGATATAAATGCAGAGTTTTCCTTCTCTGGGTGCTGATGATCATGCCAGCAGATTTACCTTAGTCGCCTTTTACGACACCTCGGTAAGAGTAAGTGTGGCCTATTCTACTCTGCCGGGGACCACTCGGCCAGCCTGCCACCTATCACATAAAAAAAGTGGACTGTGATAGGCTGATGCTAAGGTGGTTAACATTTCGAGAGGCCTATTTCAATTAATGATTTTCAAAATGTGATAGGAGGCGGAAGAGCAGATGGATCACCTGATGGTAAGCGACACCAGTTGGTGGAGTCACAAGTGTGCTGCCAACCTTTAAACCTCCCTTTTCGGATTGGGCCTCCGGTACCCTCACTAACGTAAAACACATCACATCGGTTTTCTGTGAGGCCGTATTATCATTCCAGGTTAGACGGTCCATGGCGCGAAGCGGTGGCTCTCCCACGGTTTTCCACTTCAATATTTCTTTATGCGGATCCCTAATAACGAATCCACATCGATTCTTTCCTCTTGCATCCGCATCATGATCGGATTGGATCGACTTTCGCTCTCGTCCGCTGACCTCGGCCGAATAAGACTGGTTTCCATTCCATATTATAACTCGCGCAAATATTTGGAGATGATATAACGAGTTATTTGACTTTAAATCGAATCGGTATTCGGTCTGAGGCAGATTAAGCTAATCGATTCATGAATGGGTTGTTAAACATGCTTAGATGAATGTGATTGCCCTGTTAGCAGAAGAGGTCAGCTGGAGCAATCGAGCAAGGGTCGGTGGATAGATAGCTTGATTGCTCCAGCTGACCGTTTTCATCTCTTGACTGGTCCATCGCATAGGTGACCGTCCGTGAGTCCATTCTAATTTGCCTTGTACAGACTTCGACTGTGGGAGCAAGAGCCGCTTCGGCAAGAATGGGCCGGCTCGACCGGAGTAATACCATGGCCTCACAGAAAACTGGCTTGAAGCAGCACTGCTCTGTTTCGCTGCGTGAGTGAAGGTATCGGAGGCCCAATCCAGGGAAAAGGGCGGTTTAAAGGTCGGCAGCGCAGTTGTGACTCCACTGGTGTCGCGGCTGTCGGTGGGCGGCGGCGATCGCTTACCATAAGGCGATCCGTCTGCTCGTCTGCTATCTATAAATAAATATTTCACAACATATACATTCATCTGATTCCGAGATAGGTAGCTCAAGCACCTGTGTTACGATACCTCCCGGCAAACACTTATACTATTTATTAAATAACCATGCACAAATGTTGGGTCTAACGCCTTGGTACGCGAAAAATTTATTCACACCTAAAGCGGTCACTTTAGGCGTTGATCAAGTTTTCGTGTACAAAAACGGACCCAAAATTTGTGGATGGTTATTAAATAAATAGTATAAGTGTTTGCCGAGAGGTTGTTGTAACCACCACCCAAACCCCCAAATTGTTTGAAATAGATCCGGTTTAGTAGCTAAGAATTCAAATCGGTTGGAGTCGCTGGCGTGCCCCACCCGTCATGTTAACAGACTACTATGAATAACAACTCAAAAGAATAAATGGCAGGAAGGCATTATTCCTACGTGTGGGAGCTTGTAGGTAACAGGTAAAGTAGGATAACATTATTAGTGGTTATTACTATGTAGTATAACAGATATCCATAATAATTTGCTAATTTGTCCGCGCTGACTAATAACAGTCAGTCATGTACTGTTAGAGATGTCCGGATGTCGATAAACTTGTCTGTAAAGTTGTTGACTCTAGAATTAGCTCTACGAGTACATAAACTGAAAGATAGGCGACCCGTTTGGATCAGTGGTAGTGAACGCTGCCTCTGGGGCAAAGCGTTGCGGGTTCGATCACCATACAGTACAAAGTGTACAGTATAGTACAAGTGGGCCGTGTGGCCCCGGCAGAGTAGAATAGGCTTTCTTACCGAGGTGTCGTAAAAGGCGACTAAGGTAAAGCTGCTGGCATGATCATCAGCACCCGAGAAGGAAAACTCTGCATTTATATCAAAACCCTCGCCAACCCGTCTGCCAAGCGTGGTGAGTATGGCAATTACCTCTCATGTGATTGAGGGAGGCCCGTGCCCCAGCAGTGGGGACTTAAATGGGCTGACGATGACAGTACAAACATTTGTGTGCATGAACATGTCTGTTTGTATCTATTGGTCTTGATGTTTTCTATGTATTATAAGTATGTATTTACAAAAGAAAAGTATGAAATGTATATATTTGTAATTTCGCTGTTGGTTTTGATATCCGTAACAAAGTATGTGATGTTGTGAAATATTTATTTATTTGATTTCTTTATAGATAAAGTTATTCTAGTCTAAACATGTCGGTTTACATTCGGTTGTGAGTGCTTATGTTATGTATTTTATTTTGTTCTGAATGTGTGTATTCCTGAGAGTTTACACACATTCTGAACAGAACAAATTTTACCTTTAAAAAAAAAAGCAATCCATAGGAGGGTTTTAAAGTTAATCTTAACATTTAAGCGTCAAAAGATTAAAATCTACACAAAACAGCTTCTGGATAAACTCGCTCTCGTAGGCTTGTCGCTGTGGAACGGTCCAACAGCAACAAGCCTACGATAGAGAAGGATAGTTGTGGTCCTTTCTGTATTATAGTAATAAAATCGATAAAAAAACAGCGTTTTGTCTCCGCCCTAATGCGACCCGACCCAGCTTGCTTCGAAGTTATAGTACCTAGATATATTTTACTCGTAGGTTTAAAGTTCGTATCGTTTGCGTTTGGCTTCGGTTGCGGATTCCTGCGGTTTCCAATCCCAGTCGAGGTGTTACCAATAGGTTATTTAGGAGTCAGACTGAATTGTTACTTAACTCTGTACTTTGTAAGTGATGTATTTGGGTCTAATTCAAAAATGTTTGAATTAGACCCAAATACAAACTTTGCTTACAAAAACGAGTGTTTTTTTAGAAAAATTTGTACGGAATGTTATTGTTTCCAACATTTAAACTTCTCTATAACATCGTTCTAGCAAATACCGTTCTAACAAAGACATTCTCTATGTGAGCCCTAAATGCTGGAAACCTTGAACCTCCGTGCCTTTTTTATCTACAGTTTTGAGAAATTATATAGGTGAGCTCAGGTGGCGATGGGAAACACATCGACAGCTGTGGGGGGAAAAACATCGACAGCTGTTGGGGGTCGATAGGACAGCTGTGGGATATGAGCATTAGTTATAATGCTCATATCCCACAGCTGTCCTATCGAAATATTATGAGGGTAAGAGAACACGTGTGTCTGCGCTTAATTTCACTTATATAGATAGAGGTAAATCAGATAGACAGTAGCAATGCTCATAGGTAATCCGAAAACACGAAACACTTGCGCGATGTAATCGACACCTAGCGCCATCTATGGATAAAAAGTGGAACTAATGTCCCGAAACAGAGTGAGGGCGTGCCGCTTGTATACAATTAATTTTTTCATTTTGTTAAACGAAGTCTAATTTCCTAATAATTATCATGGGTGTACATATTTTTATGTCATGCTCTTTGCTACCTACTCTATAGACTCTACATGACGAATATTTAATAAAATTCTTCATTTTGTTAATCGAAGTATAACTACCCAATAATAAATTATTGTTTAATTATGCGTCGATTAATCCATAGACATATAATGGGTGTATTTTATGATGTCATTCTCTTTGCTATGCATGTCATAGACATGCACCCTAAACAGACTTGCCATCATCATAGAAAACCATACTTGAAAAACGGCGCGAAGCCGTTAGTACTGGGGTGACGTGCTGGGCGACGTTCTTTCTCTACCGCACCCATTTAAAATCTGCGTCAGGGCCGATTGGATCTCTTTCACTCTCTGTGACTTTTTTTTGCGAAAATGGCACATTCCGTTGACTTCTAATGCCATGTAGACTCTTCATAATGAATTGTCTACATCGTATATATTGACATTTTTAATCAGTAAACATGGCATTAGTTGATTTATGAACAGAATCAGAATCAGAAATCATTTATTGCGGTAAATGTAGTTACAGTAAGTTACATAATTATCGTTTAGATTCTTACATTTAACCGAATAATATCGGCATGCAATAACAGAGAGTTAGCGTTGTCTTAAGTTATAATAAAATAATACATAGTCAAAATAAAATCAATACAAAGAATTAGTCACTCAAAAAATATTTAATATAATGTCAACAAAAAAAATAATTAAATCTTACATTCCATAAATTCTTTAATACTGTAGAAACATCTATCACAAAACCATTTAAATAAACTATTTTTGAATTTTTTTATGGGTAAATCCTTGAATGCTTCTGGCAACTTATTGTATAATTTGACAGACATATAATGACAATTTTTTTGGTAGCTCGTTGTTGAGCAAGATGGCAGCACCAAACGATTCGGATATCTGTTATTAACAACAAAGTAATTTTAAGTTAAACCGTAAACGTTTTATAAAAACATATTTTATGTGTGTGTTTATCAAACGGGACTTTGAAGGTTTGTGTTAAATTATTTTACGCAGTTTTTAATATCAGGTATGTCTTTTAACAAGTACAACACAACCTAGCGTTATCATCCTACTGAATTTTGTTCTTAGAGAACGTTATACCTTCGTAATTTCAGCCAATAGACGCTGACTGCTGGACATAGGCCTCCCCGAATGTTTTCCACACAGATCGGTTCTGCGCCGCCCGCATCTAAGGGATTCCCGCAACCTGCACCTTATCCCTTAGTTTGACGGAAATATTTGTGAATGCCACTTTATCCCTGATTCATCATCATCATTACCTGGTGAAGTCCACTGCTGGACATAGGCCTCTCCGTGTTGGCCACTCCGATCAATCTGACCAGATCCCTGATAAGAATTGGTTGAATTTTACTATGGCAAAACGTGAATATTTTTTTAGTAAGTACTAAAATTCACTCAAAAACCGCAGTAAAGATGATAGGTGGACTATAAAACTTACTGAATGGCAGCCAACAATGGGGCGACGTCCTGTGGGTAGACCACCTCTGCCCGATGGTTTGACGATATTGTGACGGCAGTGGGGAAACAATGAATAAGGCTGGCGAGGGACCGAAGGGAGTGGCGTGATAAAGAAGAGGTCTATACTCAGCAGTGGGTTGATTTGGGCTGATATGATGAAAGTCTCATCGTCAGCCCATTTAAGTCCCTCAATCACATGAGGGGTAATTGCCATACTCACCATGCTTGGCAGACGGGTTGGCGAGGGTTTAGATATAAATGCAGAGTTTTCCTTCTCGGGTGCTGATAATCATGCCAGCAGCTTTACCTTAGTCGCCTTTTACGACACCTCGGTAAGAAAGAGGGCGGCCTATTCTACTCTGCCGGGGACTACACGGCCAATGATGAAAGTCTACTCACAGCTTTTATTGATATTATACAAAAACTCGTTTATACTAATCTTATACAAGTTAATAACGGACTCTTATATACATGGATAACGCTGCGATCCGGAAGCTAATCTGTGAAAAGCAAGACTCAGAACATTCCGGCGAACGTAATGACTTTCATAATGAAGTTACTTCTTGACCGTGGGACAGCCTCTCTTCGTCATGAATGGGCCGGCTCGACCGGAGTGATAACACGGCCTGACAGAAAACCAGCGTGAAGCAGTGTGTGCTGTGTTTCGCTACGTGAGTGAGGGCACCGGAGGCCTAAACCAGGGGAAAGGGGGATTTAAAGTTGGCAGCGCACTTGTGACTACTGGTGTTGCGGTTGTCCATGGGCTGCGGCTATCGCTTAGTAGGTGACGACCGGACGGATGGTCGTCTGCCACCTATCACATAAAAATAGGGCTGTCAAAAATAGTAAATCAGGATGTTTACTTTTCCGACAACGGCATAACAATACCATGTTGTTATTTAATCTTGTCTCATGTTTGTTTACATTAAGAACTTAATTCATACCTTCTACGAGCTTTACACTCGCAATATTTATTTATAGCGTCGACGCGTGCGACGGCAAACCGCATCTTTAATCGTTATTAATTAATTATTCTGTGGTTAACCAGTCACGACGAAGATATATTTTTAACGGTCTGTCGATGTCACTTAATACATTGACTGACAAACATTTAAAATGATTAATCCTGAGACCTGCGTAGGATCCAACGGATCAATCTTTTATAATTTGTCAATGAAGTCGTGAAAATAAATGTTGGCGCCTGAATGACTGCCACTTAGGTACGTCAAAATAGGTTTTTTTTTATAAAGGCACAGTATATTAGCTCTCCTTAGCTTGATGGTAAGCAAGAGAAGAGCCCAAGTTGCAATTAGGTACAACGGAAGCGATGTCCGTGTGTGTTGGCCGTGTGGTCCCCGGCAGAGTAGAATAGGCCACCCTCACTCTTACCGAGGTGTCGTAAAAGGCGACTAAGGTAAAGCTGCTGGCATGATCATCAGCACCCAGAGAAGGAAAACTCGGCATTTATATAAAAACCCTCGCCAACCCGTCTGCCAAGCGTGGTGAGTATGGCAATTACCCCTCATGTGATTGAGGGAGGCCCGTGCCCCAGCAGTGGGGACTTAAATGGGCTGATGATGATGATGAAGCGACGTCAGGCATTATTACCTCCGTTGGGACTGCCTATGAAGGAATCCATATTGTAGGAAGGAGGAAATACATGCGCCGGCAACGAGTTCCATTTCTTGATGGTGCGGCATAAATAGGAAATGCCAATTTTTTTTGCCAATGTATGGTACAGGCCAAAGGATATCATGTCTCAAGTGGGCAGGGCAGGGCACATTGCGGGGAGAACAGACACGGCCGTTGGGGCGGAAAGGTCCTCGAGTGGAGGCCACGTATAGGAAATCGCAGCCGTGGCGCTCCCTCACAAGGTGGCCCGACAATCTGGTGAAGGTTGCGGGAATCTATTGGATGCGGGCGGCACAGGGACCGATCTGTGTGGCGAACATTGGGGGAGGCCTATGTGCAGCAGTGCACGTCTATTGGCTGAAATTATGTTGGTACAGGCCGCAGCATATAAGTATAGTTTGCGCACTTATACAATAGGCCTGGGCACTCCGGTAGTTCCTTAACTATCATCCCTTGTCACGACTTGACGCATTATTATAATATATAATATAATACTTTAAGGAATTTATTTTTATCTAGAGCGTGTACCTCATATAATAGTGACTTTAAAGACATCGATCTATTTAATATTAATAATGTGTGCACTTACAAAAGGCAAATAAGAGAAAAGTTACTTTCATGAGTGGATAGCTCGTCTTGATTTTTTTGGCTTAATTGACTTAATCGATTTCAACCTTTATGTTTTTATTAATTATGCTTTTTTATTATTATTAATTTTGACATTTATATATTATAATAATCTTAATGTAGGTGTAGGTGGTTTGTAAGTGTGTTTTGTTCTTTTTTTAATTTTAGTTATAGCTTTTAAATTACCTGACATTGTATTTTTCTATTGTATTTTGACTCTTATTATTTATTTAACTATTATTATTCGTCTATATTTTTTTTTTGCATTTATTTTATAATTTACGTTTGACATGTACTTTTCTGTGGAAACTTTGCTGATTTGTGTATTATTTAATTGTGTAAATTATTCAAAATAACTAAATTGTTTGTTTCCCAAATAAATAAATAAATAAGGCGTAATATTTTGTGTGATCACGGTCTCACGGAAAATTGTGTTTCTCCGAGTGAGTAATGGTACCGGAGCCTCAATCAGGGAGTAGCTTAAAGGTTGGCATCGCACTTGTAACTCCACTGTTGGTGCTGTTGGTAGAGCAAGACGGCAATCACTTGTCAACATGTGTTCCGTCTGATCCTCTGCTACCTATCACATAAAAAAGCAGCATAAGGCGACGGGTAGGGCACACTAGCGACGCCAATTGATTTTAATTGTTAGCTACCAAAACAAATATATTTTTAATTATTGCGGGGCTTTAGTCTTTCGGCCAACACTTACCTATACTATTTATTTAATAACCATGCGCAAATGTTGGGTCCGATGTTTATACTAAAAAAATTGATTAACGCCAAAAGTGGCCGTTTTGGCGATAATTCAAAATTCGAGTGCAAAACTAGATCAAACAGCTAACTATAACTATTAAATAAATAGTATAGGTGTTTACCGAGAGACTGAAGCCCCGAAGTTGTTTAAAATAGATCTGGTTTAGTAGCTAATAATTAAAATCAATTGGCGTCGCTAGTGGGGTATACATTCACCTTAAGTTCTCTGTTTGTATAGAATACTAGCTGACCCGACAGACTTCGTTCTGTCAAAAAAAATTGTAATGTGGTAACAAATATGAACTTTATATAATAGCAATAAAACTCAAATTGATTCTACGTTTTAGTTAGTAAACGTTTGTATATGAAAAAGAAAAGGGCTGTTTTTAGGGTTTTCCCGACAATTATTCGATTTTTTCTACGTAAGAACCATGACCCGACAGACTTCGTCCTGTCGAAAAAAAATTGTAATGTGGCAACAAATATGAACTTTATATAATAGCAATAAAACTCAAATTGATTCTACGTTTTAGTTAGTAAACGTTTGTATATGAAAAAGAAAAGGGCTGTTTTTAGGGTTTTTCCGACAATTATTCGATTTTTTCTCGCCGTAAGAACTATCCTTGGACTTCAACGAACATTTTAAAAAAAGAACTGGCCAAATTGGTCCAGGCGTTGTTGAGTTATGCGCTTACCAACACATTTTGCGATTCATTTTTATATTATAGAAGATGATGATGAAATCATCAGTCTGTGTAGTGTTTCAGGTGTTTATCGGCGCCTTTGATCACTTACCGTCAGGTGACTTGCTCGTTTGCTTTCGATCATAAAATAAAGCTTCCGTTGGTACCTTTTGAGTTATCGCTTCTTTTTTATAACACGTCATCCATCACGCGAACCGGCAACCTGTTGCCGCGGCTTGGTATTTTAATATAGGGCCTTGTCATCATCATCATCAGCAACCCATACTCGTCCACTGCTGGACATAGGTCTCCCCTAATGCACGCCACTGCTCCCGATTTTCGGCCACTCTCATCCAGCCCACACCAGCCAGCCTTCGAATGTCATCATCCCATCTTGTCGCAGGGCGTCCTACACTACGCTTACTAAGTCGCTCAAAGAGCTATGGAAAGGGCTATGCTCGGAGTATCTCTGAAGGACCGCATCAGAAATGATGTAATCCGACAGAGAACCAGAGTCACCGACATAGCCCACCGAATTAGCAAACTGAAGTGGCAGTGGGCTGGTCATATTAGCCGCAGAACTGACAGCCGTTGGAGCCGTAAAGTCCTTGAGTGGAGACCGCGACTCGGTAAGCGTAGTATAGGGTCTTGTATGCCTTGTAAAAGGGCTGATATAAAAAAAATGTTCTGGTGCGCCCAGGGCCCACCCTAGAAACTCGTCATAGCAAATGATACGATGAGTTGCTCGTGGACTGGTGGACTGGACTGGTTGCCGGGGGAAGGCCCCCGTAGCGAATGAAGATTTCTCCATGGAAAAATTCCTAGCTACGCTAATGCCTATCGTAGAAATCAAATCATTGCTGCTATGATGGGATTAGGCTTAATCACCACCAGGATTGGTGGTCACAGACACGAGCTATGTTCGATAAATTCGAAATATACTTATTGCTTGACTTGGGAACCAAACTCGAGTTACAGCCCGGTACACAACCCTAGACCAAAAGGGCGTTGACCTTTTCAAAATTCAGCTTTACGAAAACATTTTATTTAACTTCGTTGTTGCACTTGAAGAGGAACGGGAAAGTATACAATCTTTATAGAACAAACAGTGCGAGCTTTTTAACCTTTTGAAAATACGGTTTTCACGGTCGCTAAATCGACACGAAGAGTCATACGGCGGGTACCATAACCATTGACAAACTCACCTAAAACTACCTCAGCGTTAGCCCTTAAAACAATTTCAGGCCACTTTTGGACATTAGCTTTTCCAAATATTCGTCACTTTGATCGGTACGCGGCAATTCGCATCCAGCTGTTACTCTCATTATTTTATTATCGCCAATATATGTCCACTGCTGGACATAGGCATCCACACATTTCGGTCCTGTGCCGCCCGTCACCAGATCATCGATCCACCTTTTGGGGGCGCCACGGCCGCTGCGAGCTCCTGTACGCAGACTCTATCCGGGGACCTTTCCACCCCAACAGCCGTATGCTGGGGCCGTGTGCGTCCTCGCCATGTGACCTGCCTATTGTCACTTGAAGCATGCAGGGCCCTCTTTGACCTTAGTTCTCCTGCCATCTCTCCTACCATCAATTTTGTCAACAAATCATTTCGTTTCGTCCATTTAACGAGACCAGACACCCCAGTTTTAATCATGGACGACCATGGTTGAAACTGGGGTATTAATTACATTTGGATAAGCTACGAAGTTCATCCAAATGTAGTTAATGTAATGCATAGAAATCTGAGCCTTAATGGACTAAGTGTTGTCGTATATGATGTACCGAGGCGCCCAAGCGACTTAAGTTGATTATTTCTTGCAAGAATGACCAAGAAATCGCCGGGAACTAGGCCAAGGGCAATCTCCCATTAATTACTTTTCTTGTTGTGAGAAACATCTTAGAAAATACTTACCAAGGGTATTCGTGGCTCCTAATATGGATATTTCAAAATTTAATTAATAGATAGATAGATATACTTTATTGCACAAAAAAACACAACTTAAAGAAACTAGGCATTACAGAAACTTAATTGTACAATTTTGGCGGTCTTCTAACAGATAACCTCCAGGCAAAGGACATTAATGTTGGAGTAGGCCACTATCTCAGGTCTTAGCTAACAGCTTGGATGTGCATTTAATGACTACTAGCCTCAGCCCGCGGCGTTGCCCGCGCAGTAATACTTTTTGTTAATCCTCAGGAAAGGGATAAAAAGTATCCTATATCTTTACCCTGGTTCTAAGCTACCTCTCCACCAATTTTCAACTGAATTTGTACATCCGTTCTCGATAACTGATATTGAAGTAAATAGTGTAACTAACACTTACTTACTTACTTTTTTAAATATCCCTCCTCACACTCACACACATTTTCAATTTCAATTCAATTCTTTTTATTGGAAATTTCAATTCTTTTTTTTTGGCAAAAATTATAAACAATTTAAGTAAATTCAGTAACTTATGCACTAGGCTCGCAGGCCTGTGTCGCATAAGTCGTTGAGTAAGCTAATTAAACCTAGTTACAATTTGCTTAATGCTCCAGTTCTTTAACTGCCAAATGTGATACATAACAATTTAAAAATCTATAATATCAAAAATCTGTAAAAGGTAACTTAATGTCTACAATGAGTGGACAAAAAAAAATATAATAGAAAATAAAACTGAAAAATAACATACACACACTACTTCACTAACGCGCTTACAGCCATTACTTAAATTTTAGTATATTTGATTACATTTCGATTTTTTTTTAAGATTACATTCAGTTTGTCACTTCAGTCTTAATTTAGACAATTGCCATAGCGGAAATTCATATGATTCGACACCCACGAGACAGGCTCTGCCTAGTGTGGGAGTTAAAGAAAAATTCTTTCTGTTAATGTGTGTTTTTGGTTAATAAATGTTTTTATTTATTTATTTATATAGATTTGGGTTAGATTGTTTTGTTACATTTAGCATTTATTTTTATAGAAAATAATTATTTTCTACAGCAAACGTTTATTGCTATTACTTGCTGTGTAAAAAAGGTTTTTTGCTGATTAGTCATTTCATCAAGAGCGATGGTAGCTCATTGGTTCCGAACATGCCTTTCATACGGGAGGCCCGGGTTCGAATCCGAGCATGTACATCTGGATTTTTCAAATATATGTTCAAATTTCTACCATAAGTTCTGCGGTGAGGGAAAACATCGTGAGGAAACCTACACGTTTCGGATAGTTTCTGGAACGTGTAACTATGATTCAGCTGGTCTGGTTCCCCTGTTAAAGCGTTGCCAAGGTCATACGGCAGTCGCTTCATTGTAATTACCAGACTCCCCAAATCCTGAATCATGGTCCAAGAGTACCCTGGGCTCCAGAGCGACGGCTTTGGACGCAACTGGGAATTACACGCTAAGACGAGGATGAAGATAGTAATTTCATTGGGTAGGTTAAAAATATCTTGAAAGCGTTTTTATTAGGCAGAATTGACGTTTTCATCATTCGTTAATGACGTTTTCAATTTTTAAATAAATAATGTTTTTTTTTTGAAAACCTAATCTAAATGTACCTAAATAAAGATATTAAATAGTTCACAACATCACATACATTGATCTGACTCCGAGATAGGTAGCTCAAGCACCTGTGGTACGGATATCAGAATCAACAGCGGGATTACAAATATAATACAGATAATACTTTTCTTTTGTAAATACATACTTACAATACATACAAACACCCAGACCAATACAAACAGACATATTCATGCACACAAATGTTTGTACTGTGCGGGGATCGAACCCGCAACCCTTGGACCAAAGGCAGCGTTCACTACCACTGTTCCAAACGGGTCGTCAAACCTAAATGTTGTCTTTTAAGGCGACGGGTAGGGTCAACTAGCAACGCCAATAGATTTTAATTTTATCTACTAAACCGGATCTATTTTAAACAATTTCGGGGTTACAACCTCTTAGCAAACACTTGTACCATTTATTAAATAACCATGCATAAAAGTGGCCGCTTTTGGCGTGAATAAATTTTTCGCGTACGCGATTGGCGTTGCTAGTGTGCCCTGCCCGTCACCTTAATAAAAGCATCTCATCTGGTAAGTTCTTTTAACATAAAGTAAAAATACCGTCGCGTCTATTAACAATTTTACTTTCCCTTTCAATATGTTATTATGACATATATAATGCGCCGAAGTGAGATAACCTGGTAAAAAGGAAAGGATTATATTATGGCGTGAAGATAATAAGTAGACTACCTTAGTTGCAATAAAATTCCGTTAACTCTTCGTATCCAATGATGACTGCCTCGGTGGCGTAGTGGTTAGTGGGTCGCACTCTAAAGCGGCGGCAAAAGGTCCTGGTACGATTACCGGGCTGTCCAAAAAATTCTACCTAGGTCTTGTATCCCCGTGCCTCGGAAAGCACGTTAACCCTCCAGTCGTGTCACGTTGGTGTCCCATCGGAATATGAGGGTCAGGGAATAGAGAGTGCACTTGTGTTTGTGCACACACTTGAGCACTATAATATAACCTGCATACGTGGCTGAGATTAGCCGCCGTAGGTAATCGGTTGGAGGATTATCATTCAATGATTGCTTACTTACAAATCTCTCTCATTGTCCACAGGGCGCAATCAGTGTAGACGAAACAGCATGTAGTGGACAGTGCGACAACGAACCAGTGTTTTCCGCGTCAACCATGGCCGACATCGACCACGACACCATGCTCGACGATGTAGGCTTCGAGTACGACACGACCAAGATCCCCGAAATCGTCACCCCGGATGAGATGAACGAGTCTGGGTATCAAGAAGGCTCAGAGAAGAGTTACGGCGATAGGAGGGATTCTAAGGAAGGATTTGGAGGGGAAGTTGACTCGGATAGCGGGGTCGATGGTGTGAGCAGCGGATGCAGTACAGCTGATGAGTGCCCAGTGGTTTCGATCAACGACGTGGTGGCGTATTATGACGATATCCGGCCGAGGCGACGTCACGCGCCGCAGCTCAACTTCTACAATGTGGACATCGAGAGGATGGCGCTAGATGTTGCTGCTGCTCAGGTGAGTTTAATAACTTAAGATTTTACTCTAGTGACGTCAAAGGAAAATGTAATAATGAAAGCAAACAACAACGTGTAAGTCAAGCCACCAACATTTCGGCTGCTGTCACAGATTAAACAAATAAAGGAGATGAGCTGAGAAGGCTCGGTTAATATACATCAAGCACAAAACCAATTTTCTCGAAAATGCCAACTTGTTCAGTAATTGTTTTCAAAAATTCTTGGACTATTGGATATCCATCCCCGATTGCTTGAACCCCTTTTCTACTAAAGCAAATGTATGAGTCCTAAGGAATCTTGAAAATAGCTTTTATTTCATGCATTTATACTTCGCGCTGGTAGAATTACTCGTGTGTAAATATACGTACCACTGCATACTCCTAGATACCTGAAATAACTTACTATGCAGTTGCACATCCAAGAGAATCATAGGTGCAAATATTATTCAGATTTATTTTCGTAGCAATCCTTTAAACGCTGATCAAACTGCATGCAATAGATCTCATGATTGTTTTGCGAAGACATACTGTTTTGTGACATTTTGACACAAGATAATGTATCTATTTCGAGAGTTATATATATCATATTTCTATTAGTATATTGAATTAGGCACACTGGGCCTATTATTTATCGATATCTCAATTAGCGATCTCTCTGTTTTCGCGGATGCTCATGGGCGGCGTTGATTACTTTCCAACAGGTGACTCACTTGCTTGTTTCTCGCCTCTAGCATAAAAAAAACACTGGGCTCGTTTCTCATGGAACTTTCTACCCCTCAGAATTACCCTTACTTTAGTTTTTTTTTTGGAATGGTTCAGACGCGGCATTATTTCCTGACGGTTATGACTTAGGGACCTTCACGATACGATCATGTTCCTTTTGAAAGAGCGGCAACGCATCAGACTCTCATCTGATCTCGCAGATGTTCATGGGCGACAGTGATTACTTACCATCAGGTGACCCGCTTACTCGTATGTCACCACAAGTTTAATAACAAATTCCTTAGAATTGATAGTTTTTTAGATTTTCGCGTTGCATTATAACTATGTATAATGTATCAAGGCGGGAATTAACACGATATTTATTATGTGATACAACATTGTGTACTCACATATTTGGCTCGACGTTTCGGCTACGTTACAGCAGCCGTGGTCACGAGCGGACTGGCGGAGCACGGCGTCGTCTGCTGGGGCCGGGCTGTGAATCCTCGGACACCCTCACATTTTTTGATATTAATTCGCCACTAGATGAATTGTCAGTGAAGCTACTCCGACACACTACACTAACAGTATCGGTGTTTGTTTGCGTTAGTAACGGCCAAGCACGGGGTTTGCACTTGTTAATAAATAATTTCCTTCGAATTGGCTTCTTAATTTATTTTCTGTAGTAGTGTTTTGTGTGATATCATTTAAAAGTATAATTAGTTTAGGTACGTCTGTTTCTCAAGAGACACTGATTACGAGTAGCTCGGTAGCTCGAACAGTGGCAACATTTTAATAAATAATAGTTACGTCTGCATAGAGACAGGTTTACAACTTGGAATCTTCAAGATGGGCACTATGTCGCTGTGCTAACTGTTTATGTCTCCAATTATGGCGGGGAATTACTAGGTATGTCAGATTAGAATTCTTTTGAGAGCCGAGACTTTATTCATGACTTTTGCTTTTCATTCTTTATTTATGACTGGTAGTATTACGATGATCGCATTTTTTATTGCGTGAGGAAAGATATATAAAAGGTTGACGTTTTAGTATCATTATGGTCAAAAGCTAGTTTTGATTGTATCTTGTTGCCTGAAATATATGAATTATTATTATTATAAAAGCTTTTAATTGTATGGTTTTCAAAGATTCTTTAATTTTATACAATTCATAAAAATCCGATTAGAAATGGACCAGGACTCATATCAGTGTGGACACCCTTAGGGGAGGCACAAGAATAAGGGGAGGGCTATGCCGCGTAAGCAGTGGTTGTCACTTGGCTGAAATGATGATGACGATCATTTCAATTCATCGGTAGGGTTATGCAATCTAATGTTATATGTTAATATCAGTTAGCCAAATTTTTACGTAATTTTTCTATTCAAACTAACTGACTGTCTTTTTATGATCATTTACATTATACTTACATTTGAATACCAAACATAAGTTTGTGCAAGTCATAAATAAGACTTAGGCCTAGAACGCACTAACGGTAGGCCGCGATGCGGCGTGCCGAACATCAGCTCCAGAATAATCGGAGCATTTGACGGCTGGGCACATCAATGTATACACGAAATCGCTTGATAACAACGCACTCATTTGCGGCCAGCCGTCAAACGCTCTGATTGTTCTGGAGCTGATGTGCGTCACGACGCATCGCAGCCTACCGCTAGTGCGTTCTAGGCCTTAGTCTGGCTTCATCCTTTCACTATTAATTTAGCATATAATTTATGTAATTATCCACGTGATGTTGCTCCTTGTTAATTTTATTAGGAACCGGTCCTCATTCGAATTTCGTAAAATAGTAGTGTTTTTCTTAGAATTGATGTTTTGTTTTCTCTTTAATATATACCGCTTTCATAGTGTACGTTTAAATATGTCCACGTAGAGGTAGTAAATAAAATATTATTAAATTGAGCGAAATCTATCCCGTACTTTGCTTAATTTATATTTTTCTTTCATTTATGAGTTTGGCTTTTTTATGTGACAGGTGGCAGATGAGCACACGGATCACTTGATGGTAAGCGATTGCCGCCGCCCATGGACATCCGCGAAACCATTGGAGTCACAAAGTGCGCTGCAAACCCTTAAACACCCCTTTCCCCCGGATTGGGCCTCCGGTACCCTCACTCACGCAGCTGAAACACAGCACAGTGCTGCTTCACGTCGGTTTCCTTTGAGGCCGTGGTATCACTCCGGTCGAGCCGGTCTATTCATGTCGAAGCGTGGCTCTCCCACGGTTATGACTTTAGGGTCCTCAAGAGACAAGTTCTCACGCATCAGCGACTCCTCTGATCTCGCAGATGTTCCTGATTCTCTGAAACTGGGTTTATATTTCGTTTACTTAATAATTACTCTGGTTCAGTGACCCTAAGTGGATATTGACCGATGCTTCCTACTGATTCTCCAAACTGAGCTTATATGCCGTTTACTTAATTATTCCTCTGGCTCAGTAACCCCAAGTGGATATTGACCTCCGACACGAGACTTCGCCATTCCGGTCTATTTTCGGCCAACGGGCGAGCGCTCGGTGAGGCCCTAGGCATTGCTGGATAGATATAGATAGATAGATAGATCTGGGTGGATATCCACCACCGTGCGCCTAAAACCGACTCGGTACTGTCACTATTTTATCTTGCCATTTTATAATCAGAGAGTTTACTTTTTTATTTTTTTCTCCATAAATATCTGTCTAAAAAATCTGTAATTAATTATTTTTCTTAAATTTCTGTGAGTCTAATCTAGAAATAGTATTTATCATTCCGAAAAATGTTTTTTTGTCGTGTTGTCCATTCGTGTGATATCGGTTATGTATTTGTTGTGTCAATAAATGTTTCATTTATTCATTCATCTGCCTTAAGGGGTAGAAACATCGACAACACGAGAAAGAGAGAGACAGGGAATAGATGCATTCGAAATGTGGTGCTGGAGGCGTATGCTCCGAAAACCTTGGACGGCTAAACGCACACATGTATCTTTTCCCTCCCAACTTGACATAAGAACCCGACTTTCGACCTTATGTCTACAAGGCATACTCTCTTATTTCGGCCACATAATGCGAAGAGGGGATGATAGCCTTGAAAAACTGGTCATGTTGGCAACACTGAAGGCATAAGATCACTTGGCCGATCACCAACACGATGGTCTGACCAAATAAAAGGAAGTACATCCCTACCAAAGTTCTACGACGTGGTGAAGGCTACTCAAAAAAAAAAAATTCAAAAGTACTTAATTTGCATAGGCTTATATACAGCTCTTACAAATCGTCATACATGAAAAATATAAATTATAACTTTGTATATTATACATGTAATTACACATATATATCGATACAAAAAATATACTAAGAAATGAATAAATATAATGTGATTCTACCACCGGAATCGGAAAGTTGATTCTGACGAGAAGATGCGGCAAGAAACTCGGCAGTTACTCTTTTAAATCGCCAAAATTTTTATAAGTACAGTATCATGGGTGTAGGCGAACAGTTTATCATTTCCACAAATTCTTGTCATTTATGTAATCATTAACTGTATAATAGGCTTTTGCCATTAAATAATTTTTAACATGTATTTTAAATTTAGGCATTGGTAAATCAACAATATTTTGTGGTAACTTATTAAATATTTTAATACTCATTCCTACAAATGAATTACCAATCTTATGAAGTCTGAGATGTGGAACAGCAAGCTTGTGTTTATTTCTAGTATTTAGGTTATGGTTGTCGGATTTATGAGGGAAGTTTTAAAAAATTTTATAAACATACATAATACAGTCAAAGATGTAATGTGATGCTAATGTTAAAATGTTAATTTCTTTGAACAACTTCCAATCAGAATCAATGGAAAAAGTTTGTTTGGTTGATGAGTTCCAGTGACTTCGATCCTCAGTAATGAGGGACTAGAGAGAGTGCACAGGAATAAGCCCTTAGGTCGAAAAAGATCTTGTTCGCCTTACATACCCCACAAATAACTTTTGAAATAAGCAATAAGAAGTAAATATTTTCCACGTTTTCAAACACAATATCCCTGAGCGTCTCCACGACGCGAGTGTAGTGGAGTTTTAACAAACAGATTTGTCGTTATAAGGAGAAGTTGCGCGTTTGATATCGGATACTCGCGAACGCGGACGCGAACAGGGGGGCGGATTCAGGGGGTGGGGGGAGGCATGGGGGGTCATACTTAGTTATTCTAAAGATCCTGTGCACTTACTTTCAAACTGAACAACCTGAGGTGTTAAACAAGTGTTTATTATTTTTATTATGTGATAGGTGGCAGACGAGCAGACGGATCGCCTGATGGTAAGCGATTGCCGACCGACAGAGACCCGCGACACCAGTAGAGTCACAAGTGCGCTGCCAACCGTTAAACCCCCCGTTCCCCCGGATTGGGCCTCCGGTACCCTATCTCACGTAGCAAAACAGCACAATGCAGTACTTTACGCCGGTTTTCTGTGAGGCCGTGGTATCACTCCGGTTAAGTCGGCCCATTCATGCCGAAGCATGTCTCTCCCACGGTCTTTAAAATGTATTGATGTATATGGTATTTATAATTTTATGACCATATGTTTAAAATTAATAATGTTTATGACACAATAATATTATTCGAATTTGACTCCATTAGCTATAAACAACTTGATACCTATAATATTATTATTTATTAACCTATATCTCCTAACGCACCGTTGGTCTAGTGGTTTAAGTACCGGGCCGTGATCTCGAGGTCCTGGACTCGATTCCCGGGTCGGGCAAAAAGGATGTTACTTATCGAATTTACATCGGGTTTGTGATCACCAATCCGCAATTGGCAAGCGTGGTGATTAAGCCTAATCCCATCATAGTAGCGATGACTTGATTTCTATGATGGAGGCCTTTGCCCTGCAGTGGTCAGTATATAGTACTTTACCTATATCTCGGCCAGCGTTTTATTCCCGGTTGTGTTCAAAAGTACGGGATTTATTAAGTCTAGTAATGAACATGAAGCGACTGTCATCTGACCTTCGCTTAGCGGTTGTAGTACCTTGTTGGCTGCTATTTTTTATGTTTCTCTTTCATATTTTTTGTTTAGGTCAAGTAATGTATGATTATTCTTTTACTGCTTACCCGAAATCAACGCATGTTGGTCAGTTAGGAATAAAAAAAAATAATCGACAAACCACCCTATTTTATTTTTCAAACTATCACTAGCAAGCCGAAAACTTTACTGCTTTACATTTTTCTAAATTCAATTTTTTTTCTGTAACTCTCATAGATTTTAGCCATCTTTTGTTTTCTCAATAGGTGCCTTCCCAAATACGAGGGCGAAATACTTTCTTCTTTATTTTAGACTTTTATTATCCTTGACTCTGCATTTATATCAAAACCCTCACCAACCCGTCTGCCAAGCGTGGTGAGTATGGCAATTACCCCTCATGTGATTGAGGGAGGCCCGTGCCCCAGCAGTGGGGACTTAAATGGGCTGACGATTATCCTTGAATGCGGCCCTGTCTGCCTTGAGTTAAGTGCTCCTTTATATCAGTTGTCGTAGAAAAATACCTGCAGAAACTCGCTATATTCACATAACTGGATAACTTATGCTACGCTAAGTGAATAGGAATGGAATAAGTGTGATACTTAGTTTTAATATATACTCTTGGCACAAGCATGGACTAATCCATGGCACAAGGTCGAAGGGAATCCGACTTATGTTTTAAGGTGACGGGTAGGATTTTAATTTTTAGCTACTAAACCAGATCTATTTTAAACAATTACGGGGTTACAACCTCTCGGCAAACACTTATACTATTTATAAATAACATGCATAAATGTTGGGTCAAACGCGTTCGCGAAAAATTGATTACCGCCAAAAAGTGGCCGCTTTTGGCGTGAATCAATTTTTCGCATACGAAAACGGACCCGACATTTGTGCATGGTTATTTAATAAATTGTAAAAGTGTTTGCCAAGAGGTTGTAACCCCGAAATTCTTTAAAATAGATCCGGTTTAGTAGCTAAAAATTGAATTCGATTGGCGTCGCTAGTGAGCCCTAACCTAACCTTAAGTATTTGTGCATCGCAACGAAATATTTTCATACCTACCGCGTGGGGCATGTCTTGTGAAATCTCAAAAAAATAGACAGATGGTCAGCTTTAACCGATGTTTTTTTTTACGTCATAAGTGACAGACGAGCATACGGATCGCCTGATGGTAAGCGATTGCCGACCGACAGAGATCCGCGACACATATTAGAGTCACAACGTTAACCCCCCGTTCCCCCGGATTGGGCCTCCGGTACCCTACCTCACGCAGCAAAACAGCACAATGCAGTACTTCACGCCGGTTTTCTGTGAGGCCGAGGTATCACTCCGGTTAAGTCGGCCCATTCATGCCAAAGCATGTCTCTCCCACGGTCTTTAAAATGTATTGATATATATGGTATTTATAATTTTATGACCATATGTTTAAAATTAATAATGTTTATGACACAATAATATTATTCGAATTTGACTCCATTAGCTATAAACAACTTGATTTAAAATTATTATTTATTTACCTATATCTCCTAACGCACCGTTGGTCTAGTGGTTTAAATACCGGGCCGTGATCTCGAGGTCCTGAACTCGATTCCCGGGTCGAGCAAAAAGTATGTTACTTATCGAACTTATATCGGGTTTGTAATCATCAATCCGCATTTGGCAAGCGTGGAGATTAAGCCTAATCCGATCATAGTACGACTTGATTTCTATGATGGAGGTCTTTGCCCTGCAGTGGTCAGTATATAGTATTTTACTTTACCTATATCACGGCCAGCGTTTTATTCCCGGTTGTGTTCAAAAGCCGTGCAGCTAAGCCCCGGGGTACGGCATTTATTAAGTCTAGTAATGAACATGAAGCGACTGTCATCTGACCTTCGCTTAGCGGTTGTAGTACCTTGTCGGCTGCAACTTTTTATGTTTGTCTTTACTGTTTACCCGAAATCAACGCATGTTGGTCAGTTAGGAATAAAAAAAAATCGACAAACCACCCTATTTTATTTTTCAAACTATCACCAGCAAGCCAAAAAATTTACTGCTTTACATTTTTCTAAATTCAATTTTTTTTCTTTAATTATCATAGATTTCCACCGCCATCTTTTGTTTTCTCAATAAGTGCCTTCCCAAATGCGAGGGCGAAATACTTTCTTCTTTATTTTAGACTTTTATTATCCTTGACTCTGCATTTATATCAAAATCCTCGCCAACCCGTCTGCCAAGCGTGGTGAGTATGGCAATTACCCCTCATGTGATTGAGGGAGGCCCGTGCCCCAGCAATGGGGACTTAAATGGGCTGACGATTATCCTTGAATGCGGCCCTGTCTGCCTTGAGTTAAGTGCTCCTTTATATCAGTTGTCGTAGAAAAATACCTGCAGAAACTCGTGATATTCACATAACTGGATAACTTATGCTACGCTAAGTGAATAGGAATGGAATAAGTGTGATACTTAGTTTTAATATATACTCTTGGCACAAGCATGGACTAATCCATGGCACAAGGTCGAAGGGAATCCGACTTATGTTTTAAGGTGACGGGTAGGATTTTAATTTTTAGCTACTAAACCAGATCTATTTTAAACAATTACGGGGTTACAACCTCTCGGCAAACACTTATACTATTTATTAAATAACCATGCATAAATGTTGGGTCAAACGCGTTCGCGAAAAATTGATTACCGCCAAAAGTGGCCGCTTTTGGCGTGAATCAATTTTTCGCATACGAAAACGGACCCGACATTTGTGCATGGTTATTTAATAAATTGTAAAAGTGTTTGCCAAGAGGTTGTAACCCCGAAATTGTTTAAAATAGATCCGGTTTAGTAGCTAAAAATTGAATTCGATTGGCGTCGCTAGTGCGCCCTAACCTAACCTTAAGTATTTGTGCATCGCAACGAAATATTTTCATACCTACCGCGTGGGGTGTGAAATCCTCAAAAAAATAGATACAGATGGTCAGCTTTAACCGATGTTTTTTTTACGTCATAAGTGACAGACGAGCATACGGATCGCCTGATGGTAAGCGATTGCCGCCGCCCATAGACACCCGCGACACTAGTGGAGTCACAAGTGCGCTACTAACCTTTAAGCCCCCTTTCCCCCGGATCGGGCCTCCGGTACCCTCACTCATATCATATCGAAGAGTTCGTTGACCTACTCGATAGGCAGCATATCGTGTCTCTCTCATGTGTGAGTGTTGTTCAGTATCATCATCATCATCAGTAATCTATACTCGTCTATTGCTGGACATAGGTCTCCCCTAATGCACGCCACTGCTCCCGATTTTCGGCCACTCTCATCCAGCCCACACCAGCCAGCCTTCGAATGTCATCATCCCATCTTGTCGCAGGGAGTCCTACACTACGCTTACCGAGTCGCGGTCTCCACTCAAGGACTTTACGGCTCCAACGGCTGTCAGTTCTGCGGCTAATATGACCAGCCCACTGCCACTTCAGTTTGCTAATTCGGTGGGCTATGTCGGTGATTCTGGTTCGTTCACAGACAGTTGTTCAGTATAGTCTGTCCCTATCTTTTTTTTTGGTCAATAGGCTAACGCTTGACCACAATCGCACCTGATTGAAAGCGACGATGAGGTCTAGAATAATACGCGTTTGCCTAAAAGATGCCTGTTCACTCTTGCCTTAAAGATGTTTAGATTATAGTGGTCAGGGGAAACAGACCTCGGCAGGGAGTTCCATTCCTTAGCTTAGGGAGTTACTCTAATGGTTCCGTGTTTTCTTTCGTGGCGCGCACTCTATCAAATCAATTTCTGATAACGTAGGCATATCAATTAGTTATTTTAACTTAAGACGAAAGTATTCATTACTAATACTAAACTACGTCGAGATCACTGTACGCGCGGATGTACGAGTATGTGTGCCTGATAAGCGCACAATGTAGGCAGCCGGCGTTCTGATTCTGAATATTTTAAGCCTATAGCCAAAGGGCCTCAGATATTTGTTATTTAGGGCCGATTCGACCAAAATCTTATTCCGATACTAAATTTGTGCTATAGTGCTGTCATTCTATACAAATTTGCCTTTATACCATAGATTTATCCACGGATAAAGATTGGTCGAATCGAGCCTTAGTCTGTTTGAGTTTGAATAGAAAAGTTGATTCTGATTTAACAATAACAGTAAAACTCGCGAACAGTACGTAATTATATTCGGGGTTAAAGTATGAAATAGCCGATTCGTATGAGATTTTTTGAAAAGCTGTGTTTTCCATACTAACTTGTTTTTAATTTTCAAAGTAAATATTAGTGGTGGTTGTTTCATATTTGACTGTGCTTTAATGGACAACGTTTAGGTACATATTTTAGAATAGGTTTTTAGAAAAAAACATTGTTTATTTAAAAAGTTATGAATGCTGAAAACGTCAATTCTGCCTAACAAAAAAAGAGTCACTTTCAAGATTATTTTTCTGCATCAAGAATATTTTTCAACTTTAGGTGAACTGCACATTATACACCTTAGAAATATAGTATTTAATTAAACTAAAAATATATCGTCGTAACTTTTTGGGGTTTTATAGGAAATAATAGTCTTAACCACGTACCACAGTTTTGTGGAACGGTTTGGCTGTAGGAGTATTTCCGGACGGCTACGACTTAGGGACCTTCAAGAGAAGAGCGTACTGCTTTTTAAAGAGGCCGGCAAGACACTAGTGATCTCTCTGATTTCGCGGATGTTCATGGGCGCCTCTAGCATAAAAAAATACTATTATTAGTTAAGACGGGAATCAACAAGAAGTTTAGTATGTGCTACAAAATTGTGTACTCACATATTTTGCTCGACGTTTCGGCTACGTTACAACAGCCGTGGTCACAAGCGGACTGGCGGTGCACGGCGCGCGGCGTCTTCTGGCTAGGGCTGGGCTGTCAATCTTCGAACACCCTCACATTTTCTGATATTAATTCGTAAATATAGTTATAATGCAACGCGGAAAACTAATGATTATTAGTTTTGTTATATCTAGAGAATAAAACAGAAATTTCATACTTTAACCACTATTATTCAAAACTTTTGGTTACTCTATATTTCGGCAACAATTATATAATATCCTCGTTACAATGCAAACAAAAGGTTTCCATTCGTCTATACACACGTGTTGAGATCACCTCGAAAGTTAATATTGGACTAAATCCTTGCGTCACCAATATCTTTGTGTTACAAAACTTATACTGTGCTTATACACTGGAGGTACACCTTTCTCTCAGAATATTGCGGTAAGGTGCGTTTAGATTTAGAGATGTGGCAAAGCGAGTAACTACAATCGATAATCATCGATTATCGATTAATTCGACAAATACGAATAAGAGATTTAGCGTATAAACGTTTATTAGATGGCGGACTATCACACTGAGGTCCAACTTAAACAGCATTGTTCGAATTGAACGAACGAAACACGTTCGTCAAATTAACATTTGGATTTCCATATGTGGCATACCTATTTAGGTGAGCTACGAACGGTCTATACCCTATTTAAATAAAATAGCCTTTATTGCTGTAATTTCTTGTACATTTTTAGATAGTAAAGTGCCTATTTGTATTAATTAGTTTGTTACATAGGTAAATTAAGTATTAATTAAAGAGGACACTTAGAAATTTGACAAAGGTAGAGAATGCTGTATAGTATGAAGTCCGCCAATTGTATTTTTTTCTTATGCAATAAAAAAAAAGGTCTTGGTACAGGTTAGATCAAAAAATCAAAAAACCAGCTGTCATCCGTGGTGTTTCCGAACAGATACGACTTGGTGACCTTCAAGAAAAGGGTGTACTCCTTTCTTAAGAGCCGGCAACGCATATGTGATACCTCAGGTGTTGCAGATGTCCATGGGCGGCGGTGATCATCCATCAGGTGTGCCGTCTGCTCGTTTGTCCGCTATAATGTAAAAAAAAATAAAATAAAAAAAAATAAAAAAAAATCACAATTTAAAATCCAATGAAAAACAGAATGACATTGTATAAAGTTACACAATTTGCAGTTACACAATTCTATCGAATATTCCACAGCTCTAGTATTTAGCTCTAACATTTACACGATGTAGGTTTTGCCATCTCATTGTGAGTGAGTTGTTTATCATTATTTCCTTATTTGGACGGAGAACAAGATTCTTATGTTTAATTGTCATGGAAACGACTTAACAATATTTTAGACTGTCACATCAATAAAATATGTATGTATCTAGTTGCACAATCCTATCGAATAGGATTTACTCGTCGCATTGCGATCTCATAGACGATGTGTGTAAGTGGTTTATTATTCAAATTTTATTTAAATTTATTTATTGTAAATCGATTTAAAAACATAAGTTCTTTAGCACGTCATAATTATTATCATTTTAATTTCATTTTATTATTATTTTTATTTATGATTTCATTTGATATCTAGATACGGTTACCCAGTCTGAGGATGTGTCCTAAGATCTAAGGATTTTGAGGCGTTTCTCAGGATCCCGGCCGGACTTAGGATTTCTCATTGTGACCAATATCTCTGGACTTTTCAGACTTCCATTATGGTAAACCCTATATATATAGATTAACAGTAAAAAAAATGCGGTTGGTTAAAATTAAATCTAGATTAGTTCAGGATTAAGTTATTAGAGCTCGAGTCTGGAGTGAATTAGATGGATTGAACAAAACATAAGTTTATACACAATAGTTGGTAGATGTGGGCTGAGGTCAGACATTTTAATAAGCTGCGGCGCTTTTTTACCCGACTACGGCAAAGCAAAAGGAGGGTTATTATGCCGTATCGCCGTGGTCGTATGCCACCTACTGTAGCAAAACAGATTCATTATAATAATAAAATAAAATCAATACGACCACGGCGAAACGGCATAATCATTTCAGCAGAGACAATTTTCTTGTTTTGTACTTTTTAGATCATGTTTTTTTGGCAGTCGGGTTTTAGTTTTTAAACTTTATTTTTTCATTAGTAAATGCACCATCGAAGCTCCAAGTTACCATAAGAAGGAAAAATCATGTGATTATGTGACGTAAACCTTTCCCCTTCAATTGGCCAATCTATCTATACCAACATCAAAATGAAAGGAGCTTGTACGGAATATCTAGTTACTCAACAGTTTGAAATTGTTAACATTCTAAATAGTTCTATCTAGGAACTGAATTCCAGCCTTACAAAGTCACGTGGAATGCATTCTCTTTGTTTCTGAAGACATGGCTCTTAAATAACTTTCGGCTTTATATATTTACTTCCTTATTTGTTATAGCAGTTAGGGCCGATTCGGCAATCTTATTCCGATAATAAATCTATGGTATAGCGCTGTCAAATCTGACGTTATACTATAGATTCGTCCACGGATGAAGATTGGTCGAATAAAGCCTAAGTGTTAAAGAATTCTAATAAGGAATTTTAGCGACGGTCTGCTTTTAAAAATTAAAAATTTAGTAACCCCTATCAAAAATTTATTTTTTTCTTAGTGTATTTATTCTACTACCCAAACCCTTTTATTTGATACCAATATCGAGGGGGGTTTTCATACAATATGTTAATCCAACATTTAGTGGGGGCGGCCATCTTTGATCAATTTCCATCTAACATAACTATGAACATTCCCGATCAATTCACCTTTCAAACAAAAAAAAACAAAATCAAAATCGTTTTACCGTTCGAGAGATACAGAAACACACACACACGCACTCACATAAACACACACAGACACATCATCATCCTCCTGCCCTTTCCCAGGTTATCTGGGGTCGGCGCAGTATGTTTTCCTTTGCGGTGTGTGCGCCGTGGGCACAGGCTCGCCATGCATTGGTGGCAAAGGTCGGCCAGGACCTCTCACTCTCTAATATAGCGAGAGCTATATTGGCGAGTGAGGATGCCTGGAAGGCCTTTGCTGCTTATTGCGAGCACGTGATGGCGGCGAAGGAGGCGGCGGAGCGCGAGCGAGAGGCAGATCCTCTCGCTCCCGCGATCCGCAAGGCACGTAGAGGGAGGAGACGACGCCAATACTTGCGTCTCCTTCCCCTGCGAGGAGCAAGTCCGCTGGTGCGTGGGGCTGTAACCCCACCACCGGCATTGCACGGACCTCCTCCTACGCCTGGTGGGGACGGCACAGCTCTCTCGGCTGTCCCCACTCCCTCCCCCGACCCCGGGGGAGGAAGCGCCGTGCCCGCCGTGTAGGCGGGCTTCCGTCCGGGAGGGGTCGTGGTGCCAGGTTCCGTACCTCACCCCATGACCTCTCCCACTATGGACGATGAGGGAGAGCCCCAGGAGTTTTAGTCGGTATACCCCCGCCTTCTGCGGGGGGGAGTCCGACATAACCCATCCGTTTACAGACGGATGGGTATGCGTAACGCATTTCTCCTGGGTCACCAAAAAAAAAAAAAACAAAAAAAAAAAAAAAAAAAAAGTATGTTTTCCTTTTCCATATGTCCTTGTCATTCGTCATCGAATCATCCACCCCTTTTTCCATCATGTCATTCTTCACACAATCCATCCACATTTTTCGGCCGTCCTCTGTTCCTCCACCCACTTACATTGAACACACACAGACACGTCAAGCTTATAATTTACCTCTCGGGGGTTATAATTAGCGCGTGTAAAGGTTAAACTCGGATGATAAATACACATTTTTCCTTCTCATTTCGTTTCATTTCACCACTATCTCACCTACCGTGCCTAATGCAGCCGCTGTTATGTAATACGACACAATTGCCGAATTAATTGCGTCTGCTTCTTTTAACGTTGCGCGGGCGCCTGTTTTTGATCAACGCCGCGGGTGTGGTAACGTGTTTTAATATTTAAATGATAAGTATTAGACAAGATCACATTGTGACTCCACTGGTGTTGCGGGTGTCCACCTATGTATATTACAATCAGAAGTATGTTGAATTCCACTTCTAAGATTTGATTGACACATCACATGGCCTCTTACTCTCAACCAAGTGATAGAAGATGATAACCCAGACCCACCAAATACACCTCTCTCTTTCATTATTGAAATGTTGCAGTCGCAATGTGCCAATCAAATTGATCAGTTATCGATATAACCAGACGGATCGGCTCCGGCATATGTCAGAGGTGCAGAAGGAAATGTCAAGATTAATGCTGTAATTACTATAATATCGATAGTGAAAAAAAAAATCAAACAAGTTGTCATATATTGACTCTATTCCGTACTTCATAGTTTAAGCAGCTGTGTCACCAAATGTTTTAAATTCTAATAAAAGTTTTTCTTCATAATTGCAATAATGATTAGCCTGTATCATGATCTTACAGCAGATCTGGTAAATGTTTACCTATTACTTAATTCTATAATATGCATAGAGAGGAAAAAACATAAGGCCCTGGAGGGAAACTACCTCAAATGCTTAATTTACCATGTTTAATTACTTAAATAAAATATTCCTTTCAACAATTCCATTAATAAAAAAATTAAAAAATAATACATTAGTAAGAAAGCATTCAAAATTTTTTGAATTATACTTGTAGTGCCTGGTAACTGAACTGAAGAAAAAATACAATATTCCACGAATCGAAACCGTCACGCGGTTTTCTGTGAGATTGTGGTAACTCCTGTCGAGCCGGCCCATTCATGCCAAAGCGTGGCTCACCCACGGTCAAAGTGTCGAGTGTTTGTGGCAGCAAACTTTTTTTTCTATAGGGTTTCCGGTTACTTTAGTGTAAAAAAGTTCATAGATTCGGATGAGGTCACTTTGTATGATGTGGTCTCAATTCATTCATTTATCGAATAGAACTGTCGATATAAATAATGCAACATCAATAGTCGAGATACAGTTATGTGATACGTCACGTGGTAGACGACAAGTGACGGGTAGGGCACACTAGCGACGCCAATCGATTTTAATTTTTAGCTACTAAACCGGATCTATTTTAAACAAATCCGGGGTCACAATCTCTCGGCAAACACTTATACTATTTATTAAATAACCATGCACAAATGTTGGGTTCGTTTTTGTACGCGAAAAATTGATTTACGCTAAAAGCGGCCACTTTTGGCGGTAATCCAAAATTTGAGTGCTTAGGCAAACCAAACAGTTAATTATAAATATTAAATATCACAATTACTTTATTTTCAATTTTGTATCAAAATAATAGCAATACATAGTGTCATCTCTTCATTTTATTTCATCTTTTTTTATTTTAATTACTAGTCAATGTGTACTTGTAAAAAGAAACACTTTAAAGTTTTTTGTCGTACACCACATTGTTTAGTAAATAAGTGTTTTGTTTTCCATTCTGTCAGCGTTAAATAAACACCCAAAATGTGTAAAATTTCAAAGTATTGTTGAAAATACAAAATTTCACTACTAAATTTCACTTCCTAAACGAACGAAAGAGATATTGTATGAAAATATTATGCTATAACTACACTGCTTAGTTCTAAGGAGCTACATAACTGTTCTATAAAATTAATCGATTACAAATTAAATTACAAATATCTAAACTAATACAATTAAATAAAGTCCATAGGTGTTAGTAACAATATTACCTTACAAACTATGTTAGTACATGTTTCTAGTCCCCATAAATAAATTAAATTAAATTAAATCCCCCCCCGTAAGCCCCCAAACCAAAAGATAATATTAAATTATAATTAACTTTATCGTCAAAAAACGGCCACTTATGGCGTTAATCGAAATTTCGAGTGCAATTGCAGATCATAAAGTTAATTATAAGATTAAATAAATGGGACGGCCTCCTGTGGGTAGACCACCTTCCCGATGGTCTGACGATATTGTGACGGCAGTGGGGAAACAATGGATAAGTCTGGCAGGGGACCAAAGGGAGTGGCGTGATAAAGAAGAGGCCTGTACTCAGCAGTGAGTGGATGTGGCTGATATAAATAGTATGATGAAATTTATAGTATATATTCTTTCCGAGAGGCTCGAACTTCGAAATTGTTAAAAAGATATCCGGTTTAGTTCCTATCAATTTAAATCGATTGGCGTCGGTAGTTAGGGCCACCCGTCGCCTTAACTTATTAGCGCTTTGACATTTCATACTTTTTGAGGAAAAAGTAAAGGTGATGTTGGATCTTTGACTTCTTGGCGTTGCGTAGAGTTGTAGCCTCGCTATCTATATTCTACCCTTTTATTATGGGAAATGCTCTGATGAACTGTACGTATCTCAAGAAACTTTGAACCTCTTACGACAAAACTATAGAAGGACTATCGCCTGCGATATTTCCGGACCGGTGCGACCTGCAAACCTTCAAGAAAAGAGGGTATTCCTTTTTAAAAGGCCGGCAGCGCACTTGTGTATCCTCTGGTGTTGCAGGTGTCCATGGGCGGCGGTAATCACTCACAATCAGGTGATCTGTCTGCTCCCTATCTCATAAAAAAATAAGCTCTTTATAAAATAAAAAATAAAATAAAACGTTTATTTAAAAATCACTAATGTCTAATACAACTTCAATAAATAAATAATGATCTGATCAAAAAATCTTATATATTATAATAATATATTTAGGCTGAGGAGAGCCAATATACGGTGCCACTATAAAAAAAAGGACAACTTCAAAAGCACCTCCTGAAGGTGTTTTTAGCGCAGGTATAGGTTATTATACAAAAATAGAAAGATATATTTTGTGTATGTGGAGCAACTACTTCACTAAAGCAACAATAAGATTACCTACACTAATATTAGCGAGAGGTAATGGCCGGAACGATCACAAAGAAATTTCGCGGTAATTTTAACCTAACAGAGATATTTATGTCTCGCGGTGACAGAAGTTCTTTTAAGAGCCCTTTTATGGATGAGTGACGCCGCCATCCGTTTTTTATTGATTGTAACGAAATTAAGTCACAAAATTAAAATTTTATCATGACCTTTTAAGAATAAATAAGGGTTTACGACTTTGCAAGCCTATTTTTCAAACGCAAGATTTAAAAAGTATAATAAAAATAATATATTTTACCAAAGTTGATTGTGACATAAACGACATGCGCCTAACAAGCTTGAAAAATCACATCATCATCATCATCATCATCAGCCCATTTAAGTCCCCACAGCTGGGGCACGGGCCTCCCTCAATCACATGAGGGGTAATTGCCATACTCACCACGCTTGGCAGACGGGTTGGCGAGGGTTTTGATATAAATGCAGAGTTTTCCTTCTCTGGGTGCTGATGATCATGCCAGCAACTTTACCTTAGTCGCCTTTTATGACACCTCGGTAAGAGTGAGGGTGGCCTATTCTACTCTGCCGGGACCACACGGCAAAATCACAAATCGTCAGTGAAAAATCACAAATCGTTGATATATTTTTTTTTCATTTTTGTCTTAATTTCGTAAAATAAAAACTAGTGGTAGCGTTAGGGCTCTAAAGGGCTCTTAAATACTTTTCATAGAAGATTTCGGAATTTCCACGAAACGTGTGTGCAGGACGGCTTCATATTCAGAGAATTGTGGTTTTCACGCCTTTGATGGGTAATAAAGGCGTTCAAACAAGATTTCTAAGAATATGTGATGTATTTTGAGGGTGAAAAAACCGTCGATTTGAGTATAAATAAATTTGAGTATAAATAAAATAAAAAAAAAGTAAATATAAATATTTCACAACATCACTTACATTAATCAAACTCCGAGATTGGTAGTCCAAGCACCTATGTTACATATAATATTTTTATTTTGTAAATACATAGTTATATAATACATAGAAAACACTCAGACTAGTGTGAACAGACATGTTCATTCACACAGATGTTTGTATTGTGCGGGGATCGAACCCACAACCCTTGCACCTTGCATATATAATAATTATTGCACAACATACAAAATTTAAAAGCAATTATATACTGATACAATGTGAAATTTAAACGATCTTATCGCTGGGAGCGATCTCCACCAGACACATAGGCATATTGGAAAATACAAGTTTCCAGTGACACGTGTACATATTACTACGGATGATCTTGAATCATGGGTACAGTCAAAGTACGAAAAGGTTTGTCAGTTTTCAAATTGTTTTGGGTGTATGAGCACTTATTACCTTTCTTAAATTGTCAGAGTAGGTAATACCTGTTGCACAGAAAATTATGCTTAACTGTTAGATCAGAAAGTTCAAATTTGCTTGTAGCAACATTGAACCCTTTTGTTGTAAAGACGCCTTATACGAAACCTTGACAAGCCTATGCAAATAAAGAATTATTTGAGTTTGAGATGAATAAAAACAAATATCCGATCCGATTTTCTTTTCCTTCAAAAATATCATGGCTCGACAGATTGTATGGATGCGACAGGCAATATTCTCGTTCGTCACGGGAGACGGTTATAGAAATATTAAATTTTATTTTCAACTCGATCCGGAAACTAGGTACATACAGACTCTTGAACGGGAAGATTTGTTAAGAAACCCGTTACGTTCGAAAGAGTAGGGGTACTTGTATAAACATCGGTCGCCCTTGAGAGAACACATCCGCCAACGCGATATCGATTTTACACGTAGGTACATAGATTCGTCTACAATACGGCTTCGTTGTCCACACCACCTTTGCTTCAAACATGACATAACATCAAACCGCAGGCAGTGGAAAGTGGGCCCTATTACTTGTAAAATATGGCTGTCAATTGTGATTATGATGGGCGGCGCATGAGACGTGCCGAAGGAGGTTGTAACAATCGAGGTAGTGACCGAGTGACGTTAATTAAGTATATAGGTATTAGTAGCCCGACCTTGTGTAAGATTCGATTTCTACGACGAGACGAGGCGCATAAAAAGTAAACTTCTTTAAGGATCGATTCAAACAATCTTTATCCGTAGACAAATATATGGTTTAACGTAACGATTTGTATAGAATGACAGCGCTACACCATAGGTTTAGTATCGGATTAAGATTGACCGATCGCCCCGTTGGTCAAGTGGTTTAAGTACCAGGCCGTGATCTCAGGGTCCTGGGTTCGATTTTTGAAACATAGTTTAGGACTGTGATCACCAATCCGCATTAGGCAAGCGTGGTGATTAAGCCTAATCCTATCATAGGAGCGATGACTTGATTTCTATGATGGAGGCCTTTGCCCTGCAATGGGACAGTTTATAGACTGATACTTATAAGATTGACCGTGGTAGAGCCACGCTTCGGCAGGAATGAGCCGGCTTAACCGGAGTGATAACTTGGCCTCACAGAAAACCGGCATGATGGAGTACTGTGCTGTGTTTCGTGTGAGGGTACCGAAGGCCTAATCCGGGGGAAAGGGTGCTTTATAGGTTGGTGGCGCACTTGTGACTCCGCTGTTGTCGCAGGTGTCCATGAGCGGCGGCAATCGCTTACCATCAAGCGATCCGTCTGCTCGTCTGCCACCTATCACACAAAAAAAAGGCTGGTCGAATCGGGCCTCATTCAAGTTGTTTAATATGATATGGTACAAGAGCGATCAGGAGCCCAATTCTCGGGACGTGACATTTTGTCATCATACGATATATATCACCAAAACACGGTTTTTTTGTATGGTTTTCAGGTAATATCCGCCATGTTTTAGTCATATGAAAATCCCCAGAATTGGGGTCCAGATTACCGGATAATAAGTTAACACCGCCCATGTAAAATTAACATCAAAATGATCTTGGCGTTCAAATTTACCAAAAATATATGAAGCATCCGACATAAAACACTTTCAACACAATAACCTTAAAGTGTACTTTTATTTGTTCTCGAACATGCATCTTGGCGTACACATATTTGACTTTTGTCAAATGCTCAGATTTTTTCGGAACGTTTGAATGAATAAAGTATCCGCCTATAAACTGTCCCACTGCAGGGCAAAGGCCTCCATCATAGAAATCAAGTGATCGCTACTAAGATGGGATTAAGCTTAATCACCACGCTTGCCAAATACAGATCACAAACCCGAGCTATGTCCAAAACATTAGAAACATACTTTTCGCTCGACCCGGGAATCGAACCCAGGCCCTGAGATTACGGCCCGGTACTTAAACCACTAGACCAACAGGGCGTCAGTTTGAATGAATGAATGAATAAATATACTTTTATTTCACTCAAAATAAAGTATGAGAACTTAAAAATTAGGTATTACAGGATATGTACGACAAAGGCGGCCTTATCACTATGAGCTTCAACGCTAAGATCCTTTTGAAAAGATTAAATAGATCGCTGCAAGAATAAAAAGGTCGCCGATGTGTTGCTGGTTGATGCTGATGGACAGATTTACAGTCACGTGTTTATTCAAACGTTTACTTACATCATTCAGTCTTATATAGTAGTAGTGGTAGTAGTGGTAGTAGCTCATAGTGATAAGGCCGCCTTTGTCGTATATATCCTGTAATACCTAATTTTTAAATTCTCATATTTTATTTTGGGTGAAATAAAAGTATATTTATTCATTCATTCATTCAAACTGACGCCCTGTTGGTCTAGTGGTTTAAGTACCGGGCCGTAATCTCAGGGCCTGGGTTCGATTCCCGGGTCGAGCGAAAAGTATGTTTCTAATGTTTTGGACATAGCTCGGGTTTGTGATCTGTATTTGGCAAGCGTGGTGATTAAGCTTAATCCCATCTTAGTAGCGATCACTTGATTTCTATGATGGAGGCCTTTGCCCTGCAGTGGGACAGTTTATAGGCGGATACTTTATTCATTCAAACGTTCCGAAAAAATCTGAGCATTTGACAAAAGTCAAATATGTGTACGCCAAGATGCATGTTCGAGAACAAATAAAAGTACACTTTAAGGTTATTGTGTTAAAAGTGTTTTATGTCGGATGCTTCATATATTTTTGGTAAATTTGAACGCCAAGATCATTTTGATGTTAATTTTACATGGGCGGTGTTAACTTATTATCCGGTAATCTGGACCCCAATTCTGGGGATTTCGATATTAAAACCATACATAAAAACTATGTTTTGATGATATATATCGTATGATGACAAAATGTCACGTCCCGAGAATTGGGCTCCTGATCGCTCTTGTACCATATCATATTAAACAACTTGAATGAGGCCCGATTCGACCAGCCTTTTTTTTGTGTGATAGGTGGCAGACGAGCAGACGGATCGCTTGATGGTAAGCGATTGCCGCCGCTCATGGACACCTGCGACAACAGTGGAGTCACAAGTGCGCCACCAACCTATAAAGCACCCTTTCCCCCGGATTAGGCCTTCGGTACCCTCACGCGAAACAGAGCACAGTGCTCCAACACGCCGGTTTTCTGTGAGGCCAAGGTTAAGCCGGCCCATTCTTGCCGAAGCGTGGCTCTACCACGGTCAATCTTATAAGTATCAGTCTATAAACTGTCCCACTGCAGGGCAAAGGCCTCCATCATAGAAATCAAGTCATCGCTACTATGATAGGATTAAGCTTAATCACCACGCTTGCCTAAAGCGGGTTGGTGATCACAGTCCCAAACTATGTTTCAAAAATCGAACCCAGGACCCTGAGATCACGGCCTGGTACTTTAACCACTTGACCAACGGGGCGATCGGTCAATCTTAATCCGATACTAAACCTATGGTGTAGCGCTGTCATTCTATACAAATCGTTACGTTAAACCATATATTTGTCTACGGATAAAGATTGTTTGAATCGATCCTTAAAGAAGTTTACTTTTTATGCGCCTCGTCTCGTCGTAGAAATCGAATCTTACACAAGGTCGGGCTACTAATACCTATATACTTAATTAACGTCACTCGGTCACTACCTCGATTGTTACAACCTCCTTCGGCACGTCTCATGCGCCGCCCATCATAATCACAATTGACAGCCATATTTTACAAGTAATAGGGCCCACTTTCCACTGCCTGCGGTTTGATGTTATGTCATGTTTGAAGCAAAGGTGGTGTGGACAACGAAGCCGTATTGTAGACGAATCTATGTACCTACGTGTAAAATCGATATCGCGTTGGCGGATGTGTTCTCTCAAGGGCGACCGATGTTTATACAAGTACCCCTACTCTTTCGAACGTAACGGGTTTCTTAACAAATCTTCCCGTTCAAGAGTCTGTATGTACCTAGTTTCCGGATCGAGTTGAAAATAAAATTAAATATTTCTATAACCGTCTCCCGTGACGATCGAGAATATTGCCTGTCGCATCCATACAATCTGTCGAGCCATGATATTTTTGAAGGAACAGAAAACGGATATTTTTTTTATTCATCTCAAACTCAAATAATTCTTTATTTGCATAGGCTTGTACACAGCACTTACAAATCGTCATACATTTGAATGTCTTAACTATTTATAAGTACTTATGTATAATTTACATGTTAACACATACATATATATGTTGATACATAAAATATGCTAAAAAAATAAATAAACATAATGCGATTCTACCACTACTCGGTAAGTGATTTCTGGTCGAGAAGATCCGGCAAGAAACTCGCTAGTTAGGTACTCTTTTTAATCCCCAAACTTTCATACAATGTTATGATAATGATAAATAATTTATTTCGAAGAACATAGTACAGAAGATCTTAAAGTTATACACAAGTTCAACATAATGTAATGTAATATTGTGTCATTATCATACCAAGCCATACAGTTCGTCTCCTATATTTTTCAGTTTTTCTTTGAATACCATATAAATAACGCTAATAATATTAGATATTAATCATAAAATATCAAATTTCGTTATAATTGCAACGTGGGCTCTCCTGTATCAATATATAAAACTGTGGCCTGGCTTCGCATTTGTGTAACGGCTGTTTCGTCTCGCAATTAACATAGAGGGTTTTGGAAAGGTGACGGCCAACCTTCAGAACTGAAGAGGCACTCAAAGAAAAAAGTTTTTTTTTAACGAATATGCTAGTCCTCTGGAGCTACAAACATCCATGCATATTCAAACAAATACAAGCATCCAGGCGGAGTTAATCGCTTACCGTCAGGCGAGTCGCACGCTTGTTTACCACCGACTTTGTATGGAAAAATAATGAATTGTGGTCCCTTTATTATACCTCCCTAACTTCTTGCGTACTTGTCTTTTTTCCCTCACCATAGATATAATTCATTTCGTAGCTTCATAAACACAAGGCTTATTATGGCATTGTTAGTAATTTAGCATGTCATGTTAGAGTAACATTTTAGTATGAAGAAAGCCAGCAGCGAGACATAAAACGTGTAGACGAAGTAGTTCTCTTAGGGCACCCAGATCCCAAGTAGCATGAATTGAATCCACGAAGAGCACCTGTCACCATCAGGCGAAATGGCTTTAGTAATCGGGAATGAGATTTGGTCATACACTACGGCTAGCCCACTAAAAGGTCACTCAGCGTGCTATAGAGTGAGTTATGCTCGGTGTTTCTTAAAAGAATAAAATCCAAAATGAGATATCCGACAAAAGACCGAAGTGACCGACTTATGGTCGCACAGCATGCTATGGAGCGGGTTATGCTCGGAGTTTCTTTGAAGAATAAAAGAAATGAGCTTATCCAACAACAGACTAAGGTGACCCGACATTGTGTATTGAATCAACATGCTGAAGAACTGACAACCGTTGGGGTAGAAAAGTTCTTGAGTGGAGACCGCAACTCAGAATTCGTACTAGTGTATGGCGCCTACCAGCTGGATGAACTTGTGACTTGATTGCGAAAGCCGAAGAAAGGGAACAGCGATCGTACCTTTGGGATGGATCAGCTAAATACCAACTGGCTGCATTGGAATCGGCGAAATGATTGGCGATGTTAAACTTTTTGACCGCAAGTTGTTAAGCCTTGAACACAGGCGTAAGGTAGCGTGTCTTTCAGTCTTTTACAGGATGCATTTTGGAGAATGTGCAAAGGAATTAAATAATCTAATTCCACCGGCCTCCATTCATCATCGGGACACAAGACGGAGAAGGTGTTGCCACCTTTATGTCGTAGAAATACCGGCAACTCGTACCAAATGCTTCAAAAGTACATTCATGTTGCGTACGGCTAAGGAATGGAACTCTTTGCCGAAAGATGTGTTCCCTGAACGATATGATTTGGACATATTCAAGAAAAGAGTGAATAGGCTGTTACTAGACAGACATGATCCATCCTCGGCCACGTAGGTCATCACTTACCATCAGGTGAAATTCTGGCCAAATGGTTGGCTATTCTAATAATAATAATAAAGCTCATTCTGAATTATTCAAATCTATGTGTATATTTCTACCATTAGGTGAGACTTCGTGAGGAAACCTTAACGTGACCTTGGCTTATGAGGAGACCTTGACTTACTCCGCTTGCGCAGCGACCTAAACAAGAGTCTTGGCCTCCGAAACAAGAGATCGCCACTTCAGCCTATCCTGCGCTACTTCTTATTGACCAGGAGCTCGCGCAGATTAGTCTCGTCGACGTCCTTCCAGCGATACCTAGGTCAGCCAGCTGTGCGTTGGCCCACGGGTCGACCCTGTTATGCTTTTTTCACGAGACGATCTTCGTCTAACGTCAAAAATGTGGATACCTACAATATTTCAGAGAATGATTTTGAACGTTTAACCGTGGACCGTGATGCAGTTGGTCTGGTTCCCCTGTCGTTCAAGTCGTTAAGGGTTGCGAAGGTCAGACGGCAGTCATCATTTCAGCCAATAGACGTCCATTGCTGGACATACGCCTCCCCCAATGTTCTCCACACAGATCGGTCCTGTGCCACCCGCATCTCTATTGCTCTCGGCAGACGGCAGTCACTTTATTGTAATTTTCAGACTTCCCGAATCCTGGATCATAGTCCTAGCGCATCCCGTGTTCTGAAGCGAAAAGTTTTGACGCAACTGGGAATTACACACTGATGAGTTGTTATTCGCTTCATAGCGATGAAGAGGCGGCGATCTGAAGAAACGATGAAATGGCGAACTTTGGGGAAGGCAGTCCAGTAGTGGACTGAGACGGTTTTATGATATTGATTGATGATGGGAATGACACGTGGTGAGCTGAATATTGAGCTACTGGCTATGTTTGAGCAGTGCGGTACTAGTTATGTTTTTGCCGGTGGTATTACGTCTCGAGCGGGTAATCAAATTAGCCATGTTTGCAGAAACTACGCGTCTTCGTCGCGAAACATGTTTCTGTTCGTTGAATTGCGTAGTAGGAAAGATTGGCGAAGTTAACGATACGAATGAACTGAGAGACAGAAAATCTCCATGAGAAATGTATCAAAGTGGGGAGTGAATTCCCTCAGTGGCATTGGATTTCAATCATCATACCTGTATCGGAATAGTAAATAAATGCCACTATACAAACATATTTTCCAAAGAAAAAGAAAGAACTAACTAACTAGGTTGGCGCAGCGACCCATAGTGAGTCTTTACATCCGATAATAAGAGCCTCCATCTCGGTCGGTCTTGCGCCACTTTCTGCAAAAAGAAAGAAAAAAAATCGTATCGTAGGTCGTATGCCACCTACTGTAGCAAAAAGGATTCATTATAATAATAAAATAAAATCAATGTGGCATACGATCACAGCGATACGGCATAATCATTTCAGCAGAGACGATTTTCTTGTTTTGTACTTTTTAGATTGTGTCTTTTTGGTAGTCGGGTTTTAGTTTTTAAACTTTATTTTTATTTAACATATTTTTAGTTATGTAAATATTACATATTTGAAATGTGCTAAAAAAGCTCTTTCATTTGATACCCCACACGGTCGGTACCGTGTGAGGTAACGTGACATCATGTTGCCTATAACCAGAAGACAACCAAGACGCTTTTAACGACACCTCATTTGTTCAAATATGATAACTAGTTTAGAAGTTACCTGGAAACACATGAACATACATACATACATAGCCTGTCAAAATCATAACCCTCCTTTTGCTTTGCCGTAGTCGGGGAAAAAAACTAAAATTAAAATAGTGTGCCAAATAGGCTTCCACTCAACGAGCGCAAACTTGAATTAATTATTAAAAATCTTATCTGTAAACATTATATGCGCCGTGTGGTCCCCGGCAGAGTAGAATAGGCCACCCTCACTCTTACAGAGGTGTCGTAAAAGGCGACTAAGTTAAAGCTGCTGGCATGATCATCAGCGCCCACAGAAGGAAAACTCTGCATTTATATCAAAACCCTCGCCAACCCGTCTGCCAAGCGTGGTGAGTATGGCAATTACCCCTCATGTGATTGAGGGAGGCCCGTGCCCCAGCAGTGGGGACTTAAATGGGCTGACGATGACGATGAGTGTCAGAAAATAAACAAGAATAATCAAAGATTTAATATAACTATTTCAAGGCGTTGTTCCATAACATATGTTGGATCAAAACCATCAGATCACTAGCCGATCTCCGTTTCCTGTAATATTGGTCCATCAATAGTTGACCTATTATTAAAGATTGATTCGTTGCCAATTCAGAGAAAACCCACAAGCGGAGCCTTGACTGCGTTAATTAGTCCCCGCGGGAGATTATCAGCTCTAGTGATGTCCACTCTAATTGGTAACTCGACTTAGTTCATGCATTTATCTTTATACATCCGCGGACTCTTGGTCCATTTGTTATATTAGGGGTTAAAGTATGAAATTGCCGTTTTGAATTTCCATTTTCTTAGAAGTTATGTTTTGAATACTAACATTTTTTAAATTTGGAAAGTAACTATTAATGCTCTATAATTAACCGTGCTTTAATGTACAACGTTAAATATTTTATCTGTACAGAAATTAACATAAATAATTGAATAGTAATGTTGTGTATTTATTGTGTATGAGTAATGTTTCATGTTATATTCGGAGCATTCAGCTGTAGCCCTGCAAGTAGTATTGCTGTTTCTTTAGTTGTAACCGTAGAGTAAGATAATGATAAACTGCGTTGTGTCTAATCTTAATTAATTTAAATAAGGTTAAGTGTACTTTATGACGTCGGAACGCACAGTGACGTCCCTTAGTTCCTTGGACTCCACGGAAGACCAGCGTCAGGGTGTCCTTTAAACACTGTGTTTATTAAATATTGGGTCAGTTTTTGTACGCGAAAAATTGATTTACGCTTTTGGCGTGAAGCAATTTTTCGCGTACGAGTTGGACCCAATATTTGTGCATTGTTTTGTAATAAATAGTATAAGTGCTTGCCTAGAGGTTGTAACCCCGAAATTGTTTAAAATAGATCAGGTTGAGTAGCTAAAAATTAAAATCGATTGGCGTGGCTAGTGTGCCCTACCCGTCACCTTAACTTACCCTCACCTTAGCGTGTAATTTCCAGTTGCGTCCAAAGTTGTTGTTTTGGAGACCGCGGTACGCTTGGACCATGATCCAAGCCTCGGGAAGTCTAAAAATTACAATAAAGCGACTACCGTATGATCTTTGCGATTGCAACCCTTAGACAGGGGAACCAGACCATCTGGATCACGATTCATCATCAGCAACCCACACTCGTCCACTGCTGGACATAGGCCTCCCCTAATGCACGCCACTGCTCCCGATTTTCGGCCACTCTCATCCACCCAATACCGGCCAGCCTTCGAATGTCATCATCCCATCTTGTCGCAGAGAGTCCTACACTACGCTTACCGAGTCGCGATCTCCACTCAAGGACTTTACGGCTCCAACGGCTGTCAGTTCTGCGGCTAATATGACCAGCCCACTGCCACTTCAGTTTGCTAATTTGGTGGGCTATGTCTGTGACTCTGATTCTCTGTCGGATAACATCATTTCTGATGCGGTCCTTCAGAGATACTCCGAGCATCGCCCTTTCCATAGCTTTGAGCGACTTTGAACCGGTGGACTAGTCCAGCCGTGAGAGTCCACGTCTCGGAAGCGTAAGTCATGGCCAGAAGGACGCACTGGTCGAAGACTTTTGACTTATGACTTTGAGGGATGGGTGACGAGAAGACTTGACAAAGCTTACTAAATGCTGCCTAGCCTAGCTGAAATCTTCTATTGGCTTCTCTCTCGAAGTTGTTTCTGCCTAACTGGAGTGTTTGTCCTGGATAGACCTATTCCTGAACAACTTCGAGAGGTACTCCATTGAGAGGTAACCTTTTCCCCTTCCGCCCTTTGGGCCTCCGGTAACCTCACCTTGGTTTTATCCAAGTTCATCCGAAGACCGATCTGTTGGGAAGATTCAGCCAGGCTGCTCACCATCTCCTGTAGGTATTGTAGGGTTTCCGACAAGAAGACGATGTCGTCTGCGAATCTTAGGTGTGACGTGGATCACAGTTACACGTTCAGAATCATTATCTCAAATATTGTAGGTATCCCCAATTTTCAGAAAATATTCAAGACGTGCAGGTTTCCTCACGATGTTTTCCCTCATCGCCGAGCTAGTGGAAGAAATATGCAATCAACCAATCCAACCTCGAACCCCCGTATCGAAGGCGCGTTCTTATCCACAGAGCTTCTAACAAACCTACATTTGTACCTAAACAAAGCCATAGGCGGAAACAAATCGACGTTACTCCTACATCGACTCGCGAATATCTCCCCAATTAGACTCGGATTTGCTCCATTAATCGAATAATGACTGGTCGAGTGCGGAGGACGTTGTTTGCACAGGGCAGCATAATTGCCCCTCTGACGTGTTGATGTATGGAGATGTGATAAAGCGGTTCATAGGCGTAGGGCTGCAGGATTCAATGAGGCGACATTCTGTAATAAATTCCATAACCAATTATAAAATTAAAACTGTTACATTTTATAATTGGTTAATTACATACCACAGACTCTAGACCTTCAAGAGAAGAGCGTACTCCTTTTTAAAAAGGCCGGCAACACATTAGCGTTCTCTCTGAATTCGCGGATGTTCATGGGCGGCGTTGATTATTTTCCATCAGGTGACTCGCTTGTTCGTTTTGTCGTCACTAGCATAAAAAGAAAAGAAAACGGTCCGTGCCTTTGTTTACTGGTATAGTTACAGAGGTTACAGACATTGCCCAAAGGATTGCATGCCTCAAGTGGCAATGGGCAGGGCACATAGCGAGGAGAACAGACGGCCGTTGGGGCAGAAAGGTCCTGGAGTGGAGGCCACGCACAGGAAGTCGCAGCCGTGGCAGGCCTCCTACAAGGTGGACCGACGATCTGGTGAAGATCGCGGGAATCCATTGGATGCGGGAGGCACAGGACCGATCTGTGTGAAGAACATTGGGGGAGGCCTATGTCCAGCAGTGGACGTCTATTGGCTGAATTGATGATAGTTACAGAGTATGTTTACTTGCTTATGTTCTCCGCGCACATAAACACTTGACTTATTTGTTTTATACCGCCTGTTACATTGTTGTTGTTACATTTTCTCATACATTGATTTTGGAAATTAATTGTTAATAATACATTCATTCAACATCTCATACATTAGGTATTTTTTCGGTCGAAGAAGATCGGCTGTATAACTGGCATCAATAATAAAAAATGTTTGATCTAAGCTCTGAACAGTATTGCGTATCTTGTTCCGTGAAGTCTGTCTATATCTCATGCCGACCCTTCCGTGTAGGATACCAGAGTTTGGTAACCAGTATCATACGAAGAAAAATGATGGTTGTAGGATACTGGTATCCAAGTGATAGGATTTGTTACTTTTCTGATACCCTTCATCATGTTTGGTAACCAGTGTATGTGTGCCTAGCCTGTTTACTTATATGTCATTAATTAAAAAAAAACACATACTTCATTGGTTCATTATTTCAGCCAATAGACGCCGACAGGTGGACATAGGCCTTCTCAAATGTTCTCCACATAGATTGGTACTGTGCCGCCCGCATCCAATGGATTCTTGCGACCTTCACGCACCAGACCGTCTTAATACTAATAACTACGTTAGTCAAAATGAGATATAAACACTGTCAATAATATTTTAAAGTTCATGTCAAAAAATAGGAATTTAAATAGCACACGATGTAGGCAGTTTTCGTTCCATATCTATCTTTTTTTGCTTTTAAGCAAAGCCCATACATACGCACTATACATTCCATATTTATACAGAACAATTGATAACATCCAACGATAAAATCCAAAAGAGAAGTAGGGAAGTAGACGCTGGCACGAGAGCGTGTGGTCTAAAGTGCAGATGGGTTCCTGCCCAACACCCTCACATCACATCATGATGGGCACCTGGCGTAATTATGGTAGGTGGTAGGTGGTGGTAGGTGGACTATAAAACTTACCGAATGGCAGCTAAGAATGGGGCGACGTCCTGTGGGTTGACCACCTGCCCGATGGTCCGACGATATTGTGACGGCAGTGGGGAAACAATGCATAATGCAGGGGAAAGAAGGGAGTGGCGTGATAAAGAAGAGGCCTATACTCAGCAGTGGGTTGATGTGGGCTGATATGATGATGATGATGCATGAATGAATGAATGAATGAATATACTTTTATTGCACTCAAAATAAAGTATGAAAACTTAAAACTAGATATTACAGGATGTGTACAACGAAGGCGGCCTTATCACTATGAGCGATCTCTTCCAGGCAACCTTTGGATAAAGGACACTTGATGAAGGTGTAGGGCAATCTTAAATATTTATATACTTACACAGAAAGTTTAAATGCAAATACATAAATAAAATATGAATATACTAATACATACAATATATATGATTGATAGATAGATAAATATAGCAACTAAAATAATAACAATGGATCCCAAAGCAGACGAATGATTCTCAGAGGACAGGAAGAGATGGGTGAGAGGAAGTGGGAGCAGTGGTCTCAAAGGTTCAGGAAATGTGATTTAATTTGGGCTTTAAAGATGGGTGGGGAATTGGATTGCCTGATTGTCATTGATGATTTAATAATAATCATTCTTACTAAACATGACTGTCACCGCAGAATTAGATGTAACGACCAATTCTAGAGAAATATCTCTTAGTTATTATAACCACAAGTTTGCAATAACCTATAATAAGAAAAAACACATAATATTATAAATCTTTACGCTACCGTTCGTAATTCCAAATTGGGCCTTATTTACCGAGCTTTGTGGTTCATTTTCGGTTTAATCCGTTTGCGGTTGTGTCGCGTATGGGTTTTGCCAGTTATTAAATAATGTGGGATTATATCCAGCAATAAAATAAACGTGTGCAACCAGCGCGCAGCGCATCTGCATTTTGTACAGCATAAGGATTAAAATCGCATTTAGATGTGTTGCTAACTGTACGGTGTGAATCACGATTTTTACATTACACAGTCGGCCCGTGATTGGGCTCGGCGTGGATGAGGAGTGGTGCCAGCGTTAGAGGGGTTCGTTCCAACTTTTTTTTACGTGTTAAGTGGTATACGAGTAGACTGATCAGCGTACCCAGGGCTCCAGCTTTGGACGCAACAGGGAATTACACGCTAAGATGAGCAGTAGACGGATCACCTTATGCTAAGCGATTGCCGCTGAGTATGTGCACCTGCAACATCAGCGGGGTCACGAGTGAGCTGCCAACCTTTAAGTTGACATCGCAACGATACTAGCGCAGCCAAGTGATTTATATTGATTGTGGCAAATAATAGACATATTTTAAAAAAGTAAGCCAAAAATACTTTTTAGGAAAGTATTAACAATTTCTCGAGACGAAATTGTGCAATAATGACTACCTACTAGTAACAAGAATCTCCATAATTGATAAAAATGGCCACTTTGAGCAATTACGGAGAATCACTATGTCAATTAATGTAGGTATCTACAATTTTGAGAAACTATCCTCGGCGTGTAGGTTTCCTTACGATGTTTTCCCTCACTGTCGAGCCTATAGTAGAAATACGCACATAGATTTGAAAAATCAACAGGTAGGTAAATGTTCTACTTAAAGGCGAGAGAGAAAACCGCTGGGGTTTAGTCGGCCGGCTTCGTTAGGAGAACCCTCGCTAGTGGAGACCCCGACATAACCCTCCTACTCCACAGCAGGTTGGTATGTATTATTTAGTTTATAACAGACTTCACAAAAAAGAGATTCTCAATTCGACATGTATACAGGGTGTAAAAAGACCCTTAACGAAGCCGAAACCTACGTATTCAGCACATCATCAGGACCATTTTTTCCTTCTAGACCATACCTGGGAACTCAATACTTTCCAAGTTATTGAAGGTCAAAGTCAAAATAAAAATCTCAAGATTTTGATGTAAATAAATTTTAAACATTATTAATTTTTGTCCAAAGAAACTTGTCCAAAATTTTAAGTGATTACTAGGAAAAAATGACTTCAAAACGTACAGCCCGCAATGTAATGTTTGAGAGCGGGGCGGGGGGATGTGCGGGGGACGCGCCTCGGCGATTGAGGCACGGGCGCGCGTGCGCCGCGGTCCGGTGTACGCCATTGCGTTGTCCGTTTATAGGATTAAAATTGACACCGTTTTAATGGTCTGAGTGCGTAGACGCCGGCTTCGTTAAGGGTCTTTTTACACCCTGTATATTTTTAAGATGTGAGACACCCTTACAGGGTCCATAATGCGAACTTACTTATTTTTCAGACCTGTATGTACCATTATGAAGCAATAAATATTATGATTATGGTTATGTAGTATTGGCAAAACTTGCACACTCTATTGTATTATGTAGGTAATCAACTTTGTACCATGTTTAAAGTAAATACAAATTATGAATTATGCATAAGGCGCTTGCCGTACTGGTGGCCACGTCGTCCCATTGCACTTCGGGCCGGATTCGAACCACGATACCCGTATGAAAGGTGCGTTCTTATCCACTAAACCATATGTGAGGTAATATCATAGGTGAGCACCTATCACATATAAAAAGTATTAATTTTTTTGGATTGCAAATCTTCTTCGGTTTTGTACCATTACCATCCGACTAAAGAACGTCAGTTGGAATATCTTACCGTGGGAGAGCCACACTTCGGCATGAATGGGCCGGCTCGACCGGAGTGATACCACGGCCTCACGCAAAACCGGCGTGAAGCAGCACTGTGCTGTGTTTCGCTGCGTGAGTGAGGGTACCGGAGGCCCAATCTAGGGGAAGGGGGTGTTTGAAGGTTGGCAGCGCACTTGTGACTTCACTGGTGCCAATGGGCGGCGGCTATCGCTTACTATCAGGTGAACCGTCTGCTCGTCTACCAACTATGACATAAAATAAAAAATTTTCATGACAAGAAGCTTTTAAATCGCTCGCAGTGAGGCCCCATGAGACTTTCGACGCGTCCAATGATGCGCAAAACATTTTGTAACACTCCAGTTTCAAAGTTACTTTGGATTCGTTTGTTAAATATACATTTATATATGACCGTGGAAGAACCACGTAAATTAAAGTATCAGCCTATATACTGTGCTACTGCAGGGCAAAGGCCTAATGCGGATTGGTGATCACAAACCCGAGCTATGTTCGAAAAATTTGAAACCAATGTTTCAAATTTTCGCTCGACCCGGTCACATAAACGAACCCAGGACCCCGCGATCACGGCCCGGTACTTAAACCACTTGACCAACAGGGCGTTGTGACTCCACTAGTGTCGCGGGTGCCCATGGACGGTTCGCATGCAATCGCTTACCATCAGGTAATCCGTATGCTCGTCCACCACATCACATAAAAAAACAAACATGAATAGATCTATTATACATTTCTCGTTGTAGAGCTGAGTTGAGTGTTTGTTTTCTACATGTGTATCTGTAAACACTTATACACAAGCCTACCTTTGACCACGTATTCTAGTAACCATTATGAACAACTTGTTCTATGACTTTTCGAAATTCATCCAAATTTTTCTTCGAAACCATATACTAAATTACCAAGTTCCGTTTTATTTATGTAATAGGTAACAAACGAGCAGAAGGATCGCCTGATGGTAAGCAATTGCCGCCGATTATAGACACCCGCGACACCAGTCGAGTCACAAGTGCGCTGCCACCCTATAAACCCTCCTTCTTCTTTTATCTCTTTTCTTATTACGTTAATTTTCAGACATCAGACTCCCCAAATCAAGAATCATGGTCCAAGCGTACCCCGGGCACCAGTGTGACAGCTTTTACGCAACTGGTAAATTCGCGCTGAAGAATGTGAAAAAATATAATTTCTGTCTAAAGGAAAATAATAAAGTGGGAAACCACGTTTTAATTATTAAGTAAACAATGCTTTATTAAAGCTGAAGGTCCTTAAACAATACATTATAACAGGCTTAAATTCCTGCTGAGTACTTCCCAATACGAAAATAGATTAACCAGCGACTCGTGCTTATGAAGTGCTTAAGGCGCTACATTGCCACTAGCGCCTATAATGACCACAAACATATAAATCTATTGGTGGCGCTAGTTACGTCGATATAGGGATTTAAGCTTTAAAAATCTTGTCTACGACCTGTATTCTGAGTACGGATTACACCCACAAACCTTCTCTATCACATTAAAAACAATACGCTCATTTCTCTTACCTTTCTCGGACGTATAGGCAGTAATATAGGTGTGACAAGACGGCAGTTTACCACATGGGGCTTTCTTAGGACAAACGATGTCACAACAATAGTATACGAATTTGTTTTATATTGTAAGAGGACGTCTTCCCTCAGGAACCTCACAACAGCAGGACAAAGAAAGACACTAACCTGGTGGGTTTTCTGCTCTGCTGGCGAAAAAGTGTGCCGGGCCCGATCACGGTGCAGTCTCGAGACGGTGATCACACAATTAACTTTGACAGTGTAGAACACAGATAACGTTCTAAATCGTTAAATAATGCACCAAAATATACGATTTTAAAGATTTAAGTTCGGCGATATCGGGAGCGCTCGCGCCGGCTCCACCGATCGATGCAAAGTGTGTCCCTCTTGAACTGTCAAAAATGACAGCACTTTGCTAATGTTAATGCTCAAGAGGTTCAGTTCAGTTACAATGTATTATTCATAGCAGGCTAATTTGCAAAATAAAGAAATAATAACAAAACATTACGAGTTACAAGCTTCGATAGTATCAATAGTTTTTACAATCGCTATCAAAAAAGCTAAACATTGTATAGCTTAGTTCCGAGCTATCGATACTATTGATTTATCGATTTTTATTTCTATGTTATTTTAAATGTTGCTTTGTTTTGTTATAATCTGTTATATGGAGTGTCTTGTGTTACGCATATAATTCTTATTCTGATAGTACCATCGATAGGATTGTCGTTTTCGAATGAAAACTATCGACAGTTCGCCAACACTACTGAATAGACTCCTATCATTTATACCGTGACTATAGTTTGAGCACGCTTGTACTTCGTATAGGACAAAAGGTCAAATTAAATTGCGTTCGGGGCAACGACTTGCTCGCTCACCCATTGATGCTGTTAAATCTGTAATTTGTCAAAAATGGCTTGGAGTGACACCTTCGATGTGGCAATGTGACTTAGATGACATTTCTGACTTATTTAGAGATTTTTATGTATGTGAAAATTAATACACCCTGTATGGTATCTGTAAACATCAAGGAGTACATCTCTTCAACCTAGTGTTCTACCTACCATTCTGAACAACATTTGTTCTATGACTTGTGGAAATTTGCATAAAAAAAAAATCAACTTTTCATACAAACTGGGTCACGTGACTTGGTTATTTTGTATGGGGAGACGAAAAAATTTTGGACAAAGTTATTGAACAAATGTTTTTCAGAATGGTTAGTAGAACACGTGGTTAAAGGGATGTAAATGTTCACAGATACACCTTGTATACGCCGAGCTTTAACCGTCTTACTGCCTTATCTAGGGCACTATACTAAAAACAAACATTTTTCCCCATGGAACATAGGGCTTAATTTCTAAAAAAAAAATCGTATTCTGATACAAATTGCAGCAATCACTTTTGTATGGAAAGGTGTTTTTTTATGAGATTTGTCCAAACAAAAAACAATAATTAGAGATCACATATTTTTCCCCAAGGAACATCCTTACGTTTGTTTTATCAGTATTGTGTCCTAGATAAGGAAGTAAGATGCAGTTAAAAACGCACGGTGTATAGAAATGTTGAAGTTAATTATAATATTTTCTTTGTGATAAACCCAAATGCTGCAGCAAAATATATTGACACTTGACAGTCAAAACACTAAGGTTTATTCTCTATAGCATACACCTTCTTCAAATACAATACCTATATTCGGGCCAAAATACAAAGCCACATTTGACACTTCAACAAAATTCGACAACGTAACCTTGTAACAACATTAAATTTATGAATCTTTTTATGTTAAAAAAGCAGAATTTCTTAAGTTTTTAAAATTATGTTATTTATTTATATCGTTTGAGGGGCAAAGTAAACAGGCATAATTTTATTTACATACACGACATATATTTTGGTAAGCAGACAATTGAACACCGAACAGACTGACATACAGGATGTCTTCTTAAAACTAGAGTGTAGACTTTGTCTATGGAAACCCAAGGAGGTTTAACAATGTTTGCTTTTATTTATTTCAATAAAGATAAAAAAGATAAATTCACGATTTTCTTTCTCTGTTAAACTATTTATAAATTTATTAAAAAAATACTTTTCTAGAGAATTGAACGTTGGTACAGTGTTGTATGTGTCAACCCATTTTCTTTTTAAGCTCTAGTGATGTACCCCAAATAATCGAACAAATACGATGTTAATCGTGTAGGTATGAATATTCATCCATAAATGAAAATCCACATTCTCATTAAAATGAAACGTATTATTCTCTTGTTTAAAAATATAAGTAAATTAATAACTTTGTATAAAGAAAAAATATACATATGGCACACAATATAATCGCCTTGATTTAGAAGAAAAATAAATAAACTGGCCGCGGATCGATATCTAGGATCGGTGACGGCGGCCATCTTGGATCGTTTTTTATCCAACATAGCTAAGAACACTCCCCCCTTATTCATCTTTCAAACAAAAAAAAACAAAATCAAAATCGGTTCATTTGTTCGGGAGATAAGATGCCATAGACAGACACGTCAAACTTATAACACCCCATCGTTTTTGCGTCGGGGGTTAAAAACAGTACTTGAGTATTGCTTTTGCTTCAGTATTACCACTGTTGATGGTTTAGGATAAGAGCGTGTGTGGATTAGAACTCGCCTTCCTTACGGGTGTTTGTGGTTCAAATCAGAGCATGCACTTCTCGATTTTTCAAATCTATATGCATATTTCTACGATTAGCTTGACGGTGAGAAAAAACCTGCACGTCTCGGATAGTTTCACAAAACTATAATATTTGAGATAGTGATTCTAAACGTGTAACCGTGATTCAATTGGTCTGGTTCCCCTGTCTAACGGTTGCGAAGGTCAGACCTCCCTGAATGAGTACAACTGAACGATTCGAGTGGTTAACTTTGTGTTACATAGAATACCAAAACTCCGCGACCGTACACATCTCTAGCGTACAGGCAAATGCCAAGGATCCGAGAGCAGCTGCCTTTGTTGACGCCGTTAGATAGATACATTTAAGTTATATCTATGTATCTATTCAATGCAGTAGTATAAATATATGTTATATAAAGGATGACCTGACCATGGGAGAGCCACGATTCGGCATTGAGTGATTCCTCGGCCTAACAGTTAACCGGCGTGAAACACCACTGTGTTGTGTTGCGCTGTGTGAGTGAAGATACCAGAGGTCCAATCAGAGGAAAAGGGAGTTGAAAGATTGGCAGAACACTTGTGACTCCACTGGTATTGCGGGTAAAATCCTAGTGCAATGATTAAATTTTTCATCGTTCACAGATATACCATCCAATATGAATGGATAAATTGCAATTCTATAGTAAATGTATTAAATTAACTAGCTAATAATTTATCGCCATCGCGCGACGGATCTCATGTTCATGTCATGTAATGTCATGCGAACTGCAACCATGTGATTAAAACACATGAATGACCGTCCGATGTCAATGAAGTGCATACAACCTTCTGTTTGTGTAATTATTGTGTTAGAACGGGAAATTGTGCGAGAATACACGAGAATACTTGCTGGTTTTCGTCATCGACAGATAATTGGAATTATAAGGATTCTGAAACACTCAAACTTTTGCGCAAAAAATAAATTTTACTGATTTTTAACCGAATTCCAAAAAAAGTTGCTGGAAAAACTAAAAAGCTTGAAAAAAAATTTCAGCTTGAATTTCTGCGAAAAAACACCTCCAACCGCCTTTAAAAACCATGAACGAAAAAGTTTAAAATAATATTTTTAACACTTCATAAACTTCTAATAACATTTTATAACAGTACACTCGAGAAAAGGTTTTACCGAAGTCGGCGCCTAATCCCTGTTGAATAATTGAATGTTGTATTAAGGCGACGGGTAGCCCTAACTAGCGACATAATTCGTTTTTAATTGTTAGCTACTAAACCGGATCTATTTTAAACAATTTCGGGGTTACAACCTTTCGGCAAACACTTATACTATTTATTAATATATTAATTATCCGTGCATAAATGTTGGGACCGTTTTTGTACGCGAAAAATTGATTACCGCCAAAAGCGGCCACTTTTAGCGTGAATCAATTTTTGCGTACAAATGTTGGGCCCGCATGGTTAATTAATAAATAGTATAAGTGTTTGCCGAGAGGTTGTGACTCTGAAATTGTTTAAAATATATCCGGTTTAGTAACTAACAATTAAAATCGATTTGGTGTCGCTAGTGTGCCCTACCCTTATTACCTTAATAAAACACTGATAAAACTTGATTCGAAATATGTTTATGAATATGAAATCTTTGTAATAATATTAAGAACTTTTAACTTTTAAATTATGTTAAATGCAATCTAAAGAAGAAGACTAATAAGGAAAAGAAGAAAGTAAGTAAGTGAAAGGAAAAAAATAATGTACTCCAAACCTATATTTTGGTCATGGCGACCGATCTCAGCAATCAGCCATCGACGCAGGACATATTATACTGCGTCGCTAGTGTGCCCTACCCGTCACCTTAAATTACAAGATAGTATTAGGTGCTGACTTCGGTATCACCTTTTCTCGAGTGTACTGTTATAACAAGCCGTGTGGTCCCGGCAGAGTAGAATAGGCCACCCTCACTCTTACCGAGGTGTCGTAAAAGGCGACTAAGGTAAAGCTGCTGGCATGATCATCAGCACCCAGAGAAGGAAAACTCTGCATTCATATCAAAACCCTCGCCAACCCGCCTGCCAAGCGTGGTGAGTATGGCAATTACCCCTCATGTGATTGAGGAGGCCCGTGCCCCAGCAGTGGGGACTTAGATGGGCTGATGATGATGATGATGACTGTTATAAAATGTTATTTGAAGTTTATAAAGTGTCAAAAAAATATTTTACATTTTTTCGTTCGTGGATTTTGAAGGCGGTATTTTTTCGCAGAAAATTGTTTAGATTACAAACAACGGACACAAGCCCTATTGCAAATCGCAAACTAAGGATCGGGTTGCGGGTTCGATCCCCGCACAGTACAAACATTTGTGTGCATGAAAATGTCTGTTTTTATTGATCTGGGTGTTTTCTATGTATTAGAAGTATGTATTTACAAAAGAAAAGTATTGAATGTCCTATATATTTGTAATCCCACTGTTGGTTCTGTTATCCGTAACACGGAATCAGATCAATGAATGTCATGTTGTGAGATATTTATATTTAAAAATACGCGCCACGCTTCGGCATGAATGGGACGGCTCCACCAGAGTGATACCACGGCCTTACAGAAAACCGCCGTGAAGCAGCACTGTGCTGTGTTTCGCTGCGTGAGTGAGGGTACCGGAGGCCCAATCCGGTTGATAGGGGAGTTTCAAGGTTGGCAGCGCACTTGTGACATCACCGGTGCTGCCCAAGGACACCCCATGGGTGGCGGCAATCGCTTACCATCAGGTGATTCGTCTGCTCGTCTGCCATCTTTTACATATGAAAAAAATTGCTCAAATTAAATGATTCATAGGTTGAAGTCTATCGAAAGATTCCATCGGGCGAAGCGCCGTAACGAGCGTAATCGGCGGCTGATGAGATGATGGGTGGCCGGCGGATGTGACGGCGGCCAAGGACGCTCAAATGATACTGTTTTGTAGGCACCGTTCATTTGGATATAATGAAATGATTCAATGTTCTATACAAATTTGTATAAAAAGGAAAAATAAAAAATGTAACATGGATAAATAGATGAGCTGCGATCTTATTGGCTTCGAAACGCGTCCATCTTCGTCATCGAGGTACTACAACCTTTGCGGATAAAGAATGGGATCAGAAATGGCGGCGCACCTAATCACTTCTCGCTCGCACACTATTTGCATCTATACTCGCACCCCACGAGTGCGAGTATATACGCAAATAGTGTGCGAGCGAGAAGTGAATGAATGCGCCGCCATTTTTGATCCCATTCTTTATCCACAGAGGTTGTACTTACTAAAAATTATGTTTAGAAACACATAGTAACGTATGTATTATTTCTGCTTATTATCATAGAGATCAGAATTTATACTTATACACCATTATTTTTAGGGTTCCGTAGCTAATTGACGCCTTGCAGAGACGAGCTGTCCGGATTGTCGGGGATCCCGATCTCACGGACAAATTGGAGTCGTTGGAGTCGCGAAGAGATTTTGGCTCTCTTTGCCTCTTCTATAGGCTCTTCCATGGAGAGTGCTCTTTGGAGCTGTTTAATATCATACCAGGGTCACCATTCTACAATCGCACGACTAGACGCCGCGGCAAACTTCACCAATACTACCTGGAACCAATCCCTTCCAGAACTCTTCGTTTCCAGCGCTCCTTTTTTCCGCGCTCGTACAAACTCTGGAATGACCTTCCAGCCGCGGTGTTCCCTGATCGCTATGACATGTCCTTTTTTAAACGAGGTTTGAAAAGAGTTCTTCTCTCACGGTAGGCAGCGGCATGACTGTGCTCCGGCATTGTTGATGTCTATGAGCGGCGGTTACCGTTTACCATCAGATGGGCCGCAAGCTCGTCTACCTACTATAAGCAATAAAAAAAAGGCAATAAACGGAACCCTTATAAATTCGTCATGTCTGTCTTGTCTGTACGTCCGTCCGTATCACACAGTCACAGCCACTATTATCGTTTACATCCCGAAAACTCATAAAAGGTATCGTGAGTAAAGCCCATTAAACATGTAAGATCGCCAAAATAAGCGAAAAAAAAAGAGCTGTTCTATACAGAATAGAATATCCACCCCGCAATAATGTATGGAACAGCTGATTGTTTTTCCTTATTTTGGTGATCTAAACATAACGGTGTATACATTTCAAGAACGACGGCCGATCTTTCCAACCAAATCGTTTTTGAAAAACCGTTCATCATCGTCATCGTCAGCCCATTTAAATCCCCACTGCTGGGGCACGGGCCCCCCTTAATCACATGAGGGGTAATTGCCATACTCACCACGCTTGGCAGACGGGTTGGCGAGGGTTTAGATATAAATGCAGAGTTTTCCTTCTCTGGGTGCTGATGATCATGCCAGCAGCTTTACGTTAGTCGCCTTTTACGACACCTCGGTAAGAGTGAGGGTGGCCTATTCTACTCTGCCGGGGACCACACGGCGATATGAAAAACCGTTATGATTTCATTATATATTTTTTTTAACTAATTAAAAAAAACGAGGTTGTTGATTTTAAAACTGAATACTTAAAACCGGAGATTGAAGAACCGTCCCCAAAAGGACGCTGTGTTACGTTTGCTATTAAAATACGTAAACTGCCTAACCTTTGAAAAATTCAATGTTACTGAATTTTTTGGCGGATTTTGCGTCAATTACTAAAATTACGATGGCGTCACAGTGTCCAGTGACGACGTTTCCCGAATGGTAGGGTTGCCAGGCATCCTTTTCTTCTTATGTGATAGGTGGCAGACGAGCAGACGGATCACCTGATGGTAAGCGATTGCCGCCGCAACACAGGTGGAGTCCCAGGGTGATATAATTTTGCTCTAGACTTTTCTCCCGCTTAATCTAACCTCCTAACTCGGTTAAACACAGCGCCAAACCCTTAGTGTTGCCGTACAATCGATTGTGCATGGATTATTAATCTGAAGTGCAAATGGAGCCCAATTTATCTAAAAATCGATATGGCTATCAATATAATCGATTTCTATCTTTATAATTCGATTATCGATTATAATATAATCGATACTATCGATATCAAACTTTGAAACAATACTATTGATGTAATCGATATGTCTATGTATAATACAAATGACTATTATATTTACAAATAATTGCTACATAATCGATTAAATTTCGATTTGGTAGGTGTCCATGGGTAGTGGTAAACATCACTTACCATCAAGTGATTCGTCTGCTCGTCTGCTCCCTATATCAATAAAAAATATTGCTACATAATAATTGATATATTCGATAGTATTGACTCGATTCCAGTATCGATTGTATCGACAGCATTTCCAATCTAAACTATTAGAATATAAGTAGTAATTGCTAGTAATCGATTATATTGATCCAAAATAAGTTATCAATACTATCGATTTAATCAATATAATCGATACTATTGACAGTTCGATCGATTTCTAGATTATTTAGAGTGGACACAATCGATGATCTGGCAATAGCAAGCGCTTCACGCCGGTTTTATGTAAGAAAGAGGTATCACTCCGGCGGAGCCGGCCCATTCGCGTCCGGCTATATGGTTTCGCAATCTGGCAACACTAGAGAGCGCTGCGTGACGAGGGTCGCGACAAAGGCGCCGGTGAAGGAATCCGTGTTTTACACATGACTTTTGCATAATTAAATTCTAACAGTGTCACTTACACTTTGTGTCGAGTTGTGCGCCGGGATACGCTCTAAACAGATTGAAAAAAAATTGGAAATGCGTTTTTGTTATTTATTGATGATGGATTTGCTTTTTAACCGACTTCAATAAAAAGAGGTTCTTAATTCGACATGTATTATATTTTTTATGTTTGTTCGCCGATTACTCTGCCATTTATGAACCGATTTAAATGATTATTTTTTAGTTAGAAAGTAGATAGTAGCGAATTGGTACCACGATCAGGATATCAGGATCTGATGATGGGATCCTGGAAAAATTGAGGGGAACTCTATAAAAATTTTACACGGACACGGAATGTTTTTGTATCTTTTTTCAAAACTGCACCAGTATTTACGCCTGACTGTATTAATTTTGTGGCTCAGCTGATGATGGAAAGTCAACTCCTCAACGGTAAGTAGTTAAAGGATAACTCTTTTAATACTGTACTCACAATTCGTTTTTTAGTTATTTGGCGAGGGTGGAAGAGGGAGAGGGTAGGAGGGGGGAGCTGCCAAAAAATGAGACACTAAAAAGCTTGAAAAAAAAATTCTGTGAAAAATAACCGCCTTCAAAAACCACGAACTAAAAGTGTAAAATAATATTTCTAACACTATATAATACTATTTTATAACAGTACACTCGATAAAAGGTTTTACCGAATCCCTGTTGAATAATTGAACGTTGTATTAAATTACCTTAAGCTATATCGCCACTAAGTCGACCATTCCATGGTAAGCGGGACGCGGGGGCGCAAAGTGCGGCTCGACCAGTCCAAAAAGTTTATATTCGGTTTGTTCCAATCAGTTGGATGTTGTCCGTCACCGTCACAGTCCAATAAGAATGACGTTCGCAGCTAGAACCTACGCAAGCTCCAAAGAGAACCTCTTCGATTGGTCAAGCATAGTACTAAATAATGCTACTGTTATTTTTTTTATTTGGACAAACACGTAGATCGCGCACATGATGGTCTTTCGGTGGCTATATTAATACGCAGCGTTCACGCGATCAGATCATTAGACACAAGTTAGGGTTGCCAAGTGTCCAAATAATAAAACAGGACATAGGCTTTGTAGAATAGAATAGAATAGAATAATCATTTATTGTCAAACTGTGTTACAAATTGTGATTACATGCATTTGGTTCGTATAAACAGTTGCCCATTTCGGACGTCCAATATATCAGATTTACAATTTAAATATAAAATAATCCTTGTTAAATTTTAATTTATATGGTCTATTTAACTAGATCTATAATATTCATCTAAGTTATAGAAACATTTGGATAACAACCATTCTTGTGGTGGCGTTTTCGACCAAATTCCGTTAAATATTTACGTCCTGTGCTGTTGCTAAAATTCTAAAAATACTTTTGTATGGTCTTTCGCCACATAATAAAAAAATGCAAAAGAAGAAAAACTTTTCAGTAGGTTATTTGTCATGTGTTCATTTTTGGTTTTCCTCTGATAGAGCATGCCAGTTAACTAGAACTATATATGTATGAATTATTAATCATCTTTTTCTTCTGGTGCCTCTTCAAGTGAATGTTGGCAGTCAGCTCTGCGCATCTCATTCGATCTCTTGCTAGATGAAAAAGCACCGAGGCACTGGCAATGCCCGTCCATACCAACTGCTCTACACTTTGTCTATCATAATCAAAAACTTATTATTAAAAAATATGTTTAGTATGTTAGTACATGCTAAACATATTTATTTATTTATTTAGTAATGGAAAACAAACAGCATTTAAATTACAATAATGATTTAGGTACTTTAGAACAAATATGCCTTAAACAGTTTTCACGAATAACAATCAGAGACAAAATGCTTTATTTATTTGCTATTTAGTTAAAATATTAGCGGAGTTCTTTACCTAAATGCCCGGCTAAACTAAACCTACTGTTGCACATGCTCATTTGTAGCTTTTTAAGCATGCTAAGTATGAACATGCTTAAGGAACTGTCTCTCACTCTGTCTCAACTCATTTGCTGTCAATAAGCATGCTTATACCCATATTTTAGCATGCTTAAAAATAAGCAAATCTGTTTACACGTGCTAAAATACTCCGCCACACTCTCTTCCACCAGCACGACAGGCAACATGCATAAAAATCGACCGGCGTGCGGTTTTTGACGTCACTCAAAATTAGCACGCTTATTTTTAGCACGTCAGTCCACACCTGCTTTTTAGAAGCACTTGCTCAAAAGAAGCACGTTTTAAGCATGAAAATAAGAATGTGTAACAGTACCTTAATAGATCTGACGACCCGTTTGGAACAGTGGTAGTGAGGTTTTTATAATATTAGTTATTAGTGGAAACTTAATTGGTTTAAGATTATGTTTTTGTGTCTTAAATAGTGTTATTTTAAGTACTGTATGTTTCCTTACAATAAAGAAAATAATAATAAAATAAGGGTTGCGGGTTCGATCCCCGCACAGTACAAACATTTATGTGCATTTATGTCTGTTTGTACTGGTCTGGGTGTTTGTATGTATTATAAGTATGTATTTACAAAAGAAAAGTATTATATGTATATATTTGTAATCCCACTGTTGATTCTATTATCCGTAACACAGGTGCTTGAGCTACCTATCTCGAAGTCAGATCAATATATGTGATGTTGTGAAATATTTTTATTTATTTTTCCGTTTTAAAAAATGACCTGACAACCCTATCAGGTTCAGTATATGTTATCACATCCATTAAACTTCATGACTCCAATAATTCCGCAGTGAGAATCTTACTATTTTACAATTATGCAATCTATATTTGTTGAGTCCAGGTTTCCAATCCTGCGAGCAAATTGTTGATTGCGAACATAATCTTCGCGCTAACAGTCTCTGATTAGAGTTGTTGGGTTTAATATGGTCATTAAAAGTGGCCGTAGAAAGATTAAGCGGGCCCAGAGGTGCCACGTGCGTCCCTCCGGCGGATAAAAGGACACGGCACGTAATGGTACACCTACTTGTTCGGTACGGTACAATCGCATATAAACGCAATCGTCAGGAAAAACATTCTGACATTTTCCCTAATGTGATAGGTGGTGAATGAACACACTGGCAATAGGCACCCTTAAGGGCGGCGGCAACAACAACATAGTCACAAGCGCGCTGTAGGTATACATTTCAAATATTTTTTTTCCATTGACTCTGCTCCGATCCACCCCAACCCCCTTGTGGTTAAGGCGTCTGTATATAGCTCCCCCGTAGCCCCCATTGCTAGGAAAAGACGCCCTCGATCTGTCCTTGACGACCGAGACGACCCTATCACAGTCGCCATGCAACAGGCCGAACAACTCGTGACAAATAACACTCCAAGACCCCCGCGGTACCGTCCTCGCCGGCGAGGACGCTCGTCGGTTCCCTCTAGAGTTAGAGATTCAGTCCAAAAACTTATGTTCGTTTGCCCTCTCCCAGCAACGCCCTAAGCCGAGGTCGTAGCCCCACTAGGGCGCCCTCAGGCTGTTGCTTAAAGTTTCTAGGGTGTGAGCCTTCTGCTCCCAAAAGATCGGTGACTCTGTTCAAAACCAAAAGGTGCACACGTAGGTTGACAGAACCGACCGACCGACAAAAAAAAAAGAAATCCATCATTATCCTTTTTTTATGACTCGGAGGAATAGCCGCCGGCTCAGAAGGAGCTGACGTCGGTGCCAATGGTCGGCCCCGCCTTAGCCACACCCGGCCGCTGGGATAGTGTGGGGCTCTCTCCTGCTCAACTGGGTCGTCAGAACGACCCCAAGAGCCCTTCTGTGTGTGCAGCTGTCAGCCGTCGGGTGGTAATGTATAGTTTGATGCGACCCTCAACCACTCATTACCATCCGCCGTTGCCCAGGGACGCCAGGACCCCTTTGGTAGCAGCCCCGAACACACGATCGTGCGCAGGAAGCACAAATACTACCAAAGGGGCAAGACGAGGAGGCTGCCGCACTGTAGTCCCCTTCCATCATCAAGCCAAGAGATGTCAACTGTTGAACTTAGACCTCTCCACTGGAGTTCAACAAAGCAACAAAATTCGTGCCAGCCCCTTTTGACATTGCGTGTTGGAACGGGATGACATGAACTTTAGTACGGTAATAACTTTAGATCGCGATTAAGAATAAAGTGGCAAGACTGTCCATTCGCATTAGGCCTACATCCAGCGAGATTTAAGAGTTGGCTTGTAGATATAGTTCCTTATTGATAGAGTGTGATCGGATTTTAAGAAACTTTACACGTACCAAGTCGCGGCGGTCACTAGTAACATTGTAACTGCGTGTGACTGTACTTCGGTATAGTACCAGTATCGCAAGTAACAAATGTTTAGACATAGTGAAGCCGATCGCCTTTCACGGAACTCGCCGCAAGGCCGCGCCGGCGGCGCCTGGAGCTCTAGGGCTGCCAGTACATACTGGGGGAGCCCCGGCTAGGTAATATGTACCTAAATAATAATAAAAATAAAGGAATGGAACCCGTTGCCGGTGCATGGGTTTCTTCCAGCCTACAATATTCCTTCAAAAGAAGCCATGATCTCGCGGGCCAGAATGGCAGTGCCAACGTAAGCGATACTCCTTTTACATACCATTAGGCTAAGGCGAGCCAATACTGTGCCACTTTGAAAAATAAATTAGAAATAAACTCTGGTGAATGATATGTTAATGTCATAATGTCCTCCAAACCAATATAACGGTCATGGCGGCCAATCTCAGCGATCAGCCATCGATGTAGGACATATTATAGTGCATAAGTATTTGCGCAGACACAAGTGCTCTCTATTCCCGTACCCTATTATTTCGATGGGATACTAGTGTGACACGACCGATGAGGGATTAGGCGCAGGACCAACGGCTTAACGTGCTTTCCGAGGCACGGGGGTACAAGAACGCCAACATCAAGACTCCGGGTTAACACTGAGAATTTCTTAATAGAAAAACTCAGGACCGGATTTAACACGATTTTTATTATGTGATACAACATTGCGTGCTCACATATTTTACTCGACGTTTCGGCTACGTTACAGCAGCCGTGGTCACGAGCGGACTGTAACGGCTGCTGTAAAGTAGCCGAAACGTCGAGTAAAATATGTGAGTACATAATGTTGTATCACATAATAAATATCGTGTTAAATCCCGTTTTGATTAATTAAAGTTATAATGCAACGTGAAAATTTAAAAAACTAGAAAAACTCAGGTACAAATTTTAGGCCGACCCGGCGATCGGACCCGGGACCCCAGGCGCAACCCTCGCTTTAAAGTGCGACCCACTAACCATTGCGCCACCGAGGCAGTCAATGTCATACAAAAATACTGAATCACTGTGTTTGGAGACAGGTAAAGAAATTGTAGGCTTGCAATAAACTCCGCACCGAAGTTTGTAAATTGCGCTATTCACTTAGAATAATACTTCTAATAATATTTCTCACTATATTGCAGTATGGTCTTTTCCTGCCCCTTGCTGAATGGAGTTGGTTACTTCATGGCGACCAAATGTCTAGAGTGGTACCCTGATCAGAAGGCTAATCAGTGACATTGACTGAGGGGCGTTGTTTGTATGGAAGAATGGCAAAAACTTTGTTGTCTATGACATTTTATAAAGGAAATAACATTAGTTCCAATTTTCGCCACCTGCCAAAATACTGCAGGGCGACTATAAACGTACACCAGTGCGCGGGTAATTTATTTATTTATTGAGGACAACCAATAAATCTTAAACCGAATAATCGTAAAAAACTTACATTAAAATATATACTATGTTTAGATTAAGTAATTAATAGTAATTAAAATAAAGAGTTATTATTTATAAAGTCCGCGTCATTCGTGTGTCAAAATGACGCCAACTCAGAATACCATTTGATTTCACCATAGACATGCACCTTGAACAGACTGTGCCTTTTCGTAGAAAACATGAAAAATACTTGAAAAACTGCTCGATGCCGTTTTTACTGGGGTGACGTGATCATAATCATTATCATAATCATTTAACGTGCTGGTCGACGTTCTTTCTCTACCTCACCCGCATCGAATCTGCGTCTGGGCCGGTTGTATCTCTTTCGCACTCAGTTACGTTTTTTTCGAAAATTGCTCATTCCGCTGACTTCTATTTCCATGGATTTCACTCACACATCTATGGTTCACGTTCACTTGCGCGAGCTTATGACATTTAGAATGTGTTTGTTTTCATTTTCTCGCGATTGTCCGAGGTCTGTGTAAGAGATCATTTGTAAAGCTGTACAATACAATGTCGGTATAAAATTACCTTTCTGTATCTAGTTTTCCTATGAAAGATGGAAAACGACTAGAATTATTCCACCAGTTGAGTAAGTTGACACATAAGTCGGCTTGTTCTGGACATTGCATTTTTTATATTATAAATAAGAACATTTTGCAATATATCGTTATCGAGTTTTCGATCCAATTTCCGTTCAGATTTTTTTGCTGTATTCTGTAAAGTCTTATCCTCCTGAGTATTTATTATTATCGCACCAAAACTGTAGTATCATTTGCCTTGGTTTTATTTGAGTTCAAAAATTATCATTTTCATACGTTTTCAGTAAATTATCAAAAAAAAATTTCGGTTTACCAAATATTGACATTTATACACCAAGCGGACAAATCTTAACAAAATACAGCATTTTTTTACCACCACTTTCATGTTTTGATCAATAATATATGAAAGGCCGTGTGGTCCCCGGCAGAGTAGAATAGGCCACCCTCACTCTTACCGAGGTGTCGTAAAAGGCGACTAAGGTAAAGCTACTGGCATGATCATCAGCACCCAGAGAAGGAAAACTCTGCATTTATATCAAAACCCTCGCCAACCCGTCTGCCAAGCGTGGTGAGTATGGCAATTACCCCTCATGTGATTGAGGGAGGCCCGTGCCCCAGCAGTGGGGACTTAAATGGGCTGATGATGATGATGATATGAAAGTCCGGGGATCTTCTTTGACTGGCTTTATAATGTTCTTGTAATGCGAGTGGCAGCCCTGCGGCGGTTGCGTGTGCGCACGCAGCTCTCGCTATCGTCGCGCTAACGTGCAATTGTTTGTGTTTTTGCTGTCTCAGTTTTGTTCGTTGCTTTTTAGGATTGCATCTTAATGTTGCACTTAGTCGATTGTTAGTTTAGGATTCGGCTGTTAAATTGTCTTTCAATTATCAAGTTTAATTTTTCTTAATTATCTGTTAATTTTTTTAAATAAATAATAACATTATCAAATCAGTTTATTGCCGTCTAACTGCTGAACGTAAGCCTGCGGATCTGCGGATGTATATATTATTGGATATGTATGTATTGTTTATTATTATTTATGTAATGTAATAATATGAATATATAAAATAATGTATATTTCTGCCATTCTCAATTTCATTTGTTAAATTACTTTGCACTGCCTTCCCTTATTACGAATACGATATTTCTTTCCTCTACCCAAAGGTTGTCTGGAAGAAATCGCTACAAGCGATAAGACCGCCTTATTGTACTGTCTGCTGCTGTTGTATCATGCTTGTATTTTATTTTTGTGCAATAAAGAATATCTATCTATCTATCTACCACCTTACATTCCAAGGCTGACCCAAAGTTTTGTTTTGAAAGGAAGTAAGCCATCCTTCTAAAATCGTGAGTCTATTCTCACTACTATTGATAACTACTGCTTCACTATAATACACTTTTATTGTTATTATATACTTTTATGACGATTACTTATATACTTCTCTTATGCAACACCACTTTGTTGAACTACCATTAATAAATAATAAATACATTTATAAAACATCTCATATATTGACCTGATCCCGTATTAAGTAGCTTAAGCAAATGTGTGACTGTTATTAGATATTCTAATGCTCTAGTATATGTAGAAGACTATATATGTATATGTCACCGGAAAATAACAAGATCCGTAAGTTTATCAATCTACTAGGAAGTTTATAAACTTTCGTAGGATTCTAAACGGGAGATAAATTGTATTATTTTACGTCCACACTTTCGTACATTGATAAACTTACTGAACTCACTCGTAAGATAATAAGTAAGCAATATCCAAACGATACGCGCGATCTGATTGGCATTGCCTATGAACATTGACCAATCAGAGAGCAGTGTGTTATTTTACGTATTTCACACACACATACAACCACTAAACGTCATGATACCGTCACCGATAGATAGATAGATAGATAGATAGATAGATATACTTTATTGCATAAAATACACAACTTAAGTACTAGGCATTACAGAAATTTTGTGTACAATTTCGGCGGTCTTATCGCTGAAAGCGATTTTTACCAGACAACCTTCGGGTAAAGGACATTTGATAGTAGAGAAGGGGTAGGGGGTGCAATATTCAATAAGGAAAAAAAAAAAAGAAACTGTAAATGTTAAAATATAACTTATAGATTTTCCTTTGGGTTCGAAGATGGTTGATTTTTATCTCTTTATGACAAAACATATATATAATAATAATAATATATATAGATTTTCCTTTGGGTTCGAAGATGGCTGATTTTTATCTCTTTATGACAAAACATGGATTAACATGGAGCTTCAGTTAATACGAGTGAAGTGCACTAAGAGATGGCAGTTCTTTTTCGTTATTATTTTTGGTATACAGAATATTTTTAAATACCTTGTTCTACTAAGAAAACAATCAATCAAATATCATTCATTGCTTTAGTTTACACTCTCAACTACATTAGCCAGATAAATAACATATTTCTCCTTTGAATTATTGCCATTGGAAGTATAAATAGCAATTATAAGATCCAAATACGGCCCTGTCAATGATAAAGTAAATATAATTTAATGGGACTGGCTTGATTGTGTTATCGTAAACGAAATTTGGTCATTAAGCATTGACGTGAGTCTAAATCATGAATCGAATTGAAATTGGGCTGGGCGCTTGAAACAATGTGATTGGCAAGCGATAGACAGTAATTAGAGTTGATATTAATTTAAATTAAAGTGTTCGATAACATTGAATATACGGTTTTAAAACTTTCGTGTTAAGTTAAAATAACTATACCCAAAACTGGAATTCAAGACCAAAAAATCTACTACAATGTTGCCACTGCAATAAAATCTACGTACAATAGTATATACCTATTTCTTAAAAACATACGCCAACATAATTTGTTTATTGGTAATTTTAATTCTATAATAGTAAAGAAGTAATTTTATCGACTTATATACTAAGAAAATAAGCATATAACAAAAAGGTTGAAAAAACCTGAAAACTTAATTTGACAATGACATAAGTGACATTGATAGATTTGACACTGACGTATCTGTCGTAGTTTTTTTGGTCTTGAATTCCAGTTTCGAGTATAATTGATATGCCTAATCAGAAATTGATTTGATAGAGTGCGCGCCACTAAAGAAAACACGGAACCATTCAGAGTAACGGGATCCCTTTAATTGGCATAATGTGTTATGTCCTAAAATGGATCGGCATAATGAAATTGGCATAATTTATTTAGGATAATATTAATTAGGCCGAATTGGTTTTAGCATAATATGTACTGTGGCATATTTATAATTTAGCATAATGCATTTATGCATAATTTTTTTGGCACACGTTTTGTAGGCATTAATGGTTGTTTGAATCTGAAAAAGAAAAAAAGTAAGTAGTAACCAGTATTTCCTATATTATATAGAGTAAAAGTAGGTTTAGGTGCGGCGGGGGTGGCCCTAGGGCCACCCGTAAGCCGCTTTTTAATGACTTATGGTTAATTATTTTATGCTTAATCATGTTTATGCTTATTGCATTTATACTAAAAACTATTGTGCTTATTAGTATTATGCGAAATTATCCTTAGTAGTAACAAACATTATGCTAACTTATTTTATGCCTAAAATTTGTATGCTTCTTGACAGTGAAGCTAGAGTGACTCCCTAAGCTAAATAATCGAACTCCTTGCTGAGGTCTGTTTTCCTGACCACTATAATCTGGATCTGAATCTTTAAGGTAAGAGTGAACAGGCATCTTTTAGGCAAACGCGTATCATCCTAGACCTCATCGTCGCTTTCCATCTGGTACGATGGTGGTCAAGCGTAGGCGTATTGGCAAAAAAATAAAACTTATAAATACTGAGATAGAGGCATCAGTCGACTAGCCAGTGCTAGCGCCATCTAGAGGAAAGCGACCAATACTCACGCGACGAATTATTTTTATGTGATAGGTGGCAGACGAGCAGACGGATCACCTGATGGTAAGCAATTGCCTGTCGCCAACCCGCGACACCAGAAATAATTTTATTTGCTATATAGCAAAAGTTCCAATACCTTCTAGATCCCTGGATTCTGCATCTCACGGAACTAAAACTTGAAATTCCTTGTGTCTATGATTATAAAGATTAAATTTGAATGATGATGGCGACTCAAGCGCGGTTTTCACGGGACTCTTTGTTGGCGCGGATTCTACCTATAACGTCGAGCAGTATGTGCTAAAATATACGGTCGCAGAATCTGCCGCATAACCACCTAAAGATCTAAAATCGTTTGCAGCTTTGAAAGCAGCATAGTTTGGAATGACACCATTTTTGTGGTTTGCGTGCAAGCGATTTTCGTTTCAATTGTTTATGCCGCAGATTTCCCGACCGTAGGTATTTGATTAATAATGTTGCGTTTAGTCCCGGGGCGATGTCAATTATTTTATAAAATTGAAACTAAAATTACGCCATTAACTACGAGTATGTACCGATTGAAGGATGGTAGCACCAGTAGATAAGAACGTAGGACTTTTTAACGAGAGGTCATTCTTCGAATCCGTGCATGCCCTTCTGGATTTTTAAATCTATGTCCATATTATTCAGAGCTGCCAGCTTTAGAAAATAAAAATCTTTTTTTTTTACTTTATTGCACAAAATTTAGTACATTTTTTTTTATATGACAGGTGGCATACGAGCAGACGGATCACCTTATCATCATCATCATTTCAGCCAATAGACGTCCACTGCTGGACATAGGCCTCCCCCAATGTTCTCCACACAGATCGGTCCTGTGCCTCCCGCATCCAATGGATTCCCGCGATCTTCACCAGATCGTCGGTCCACGTTGTAGGAGGTCTGCCACGGCTGCGACTTCCTGTACGTGGCCTCCACTCGAGGACCTTTCCGCCCCAACGGCCGTCTGTTCTCCTCGCTATGTGCCTTGCCCATTGCCACTTGAGGCATGCAATCCTTTGGGCTACGTCTGTGACCTTAGTTCTCCTGCGGATCTCATCATTTCTGATACGATCACGCAGGGAGACTCCGAGCATAGCCCTCTCCATTGCTCTCTGGGTGACTTTGAGCCTCCTTAACCGGCACATTGTAAGCGGCCACGTTTCGGTTCCGTATGTCATCACTGGCAACACACACGCATTAAAGACTTTCGTCTTGAGACACTGCGGTAGATCTGCCGAAAATATGCTGCGTAGCTTCCCGACGGATCACCTGATGGTAAGCAATTCCGCCGCCCATGGACACCCGCAACACCACTGGAGTCACAAGTGCGCACGCACAGAGGCTGCTTTACGCCAGTATTCTGTGAGGCCGAAGAGTGTCTCTCCCACGGTTGATAGTGGATAGCTGACTTTAGCGTCGCACAGAATGCGCAGAACTCCGTGTGCTATTACCGTGCTCGCCAGCGTTACAATGGCAAGGTCGCGAGGTGAGACCAACTGATTGTATCGTTTGCATCGGACATATGTTCTGACTGTTTGTTTTTTGTATGTTGTTATTGTGTTATTCGGTATTCGATTTTGGAGATAGATTCGTTGCCGAAAAGGTTTTGAAATTATAGCCATAATGGATCATTAATACCAATGTTTGTTGAGTGGGAGAGCTACGCTTCGGCATGAATGGGCCGGCTCAACCGGTGTGATACCAAGGCCTCACGAAAAACCGGCTTGAAGCAGCACTGTGTTATGTTTTGCTACGTGAGTGAGGGTACCGGAGGCCCAATCCGGGGGAAAGAGGGGTTTATAGGTTGGCAGCGGACTTGTTACACCACTGGTGTCGTGGGTGTCTATGGGCAGCGGCAATCGCCTACCATCAGGCGATCCGTCTGCTCGTCTGCCACCTATCACATAAAAAAATAAGATATTACAGCCTCAGTTCTGTGGAATGGTTTGCCTATGGGAGTATTGCTACAACTTTGGGACCTTCAAAAGAAGAGCGTACTTACTCCTTTTAAAAGGCCGGCAACGCATTAGCGATCTCTCTGATTTCGCGGATGTTACTGGGCGGCGATGATTGCTTTCCATCAGGTTACACGCTTGCTCGTTTGTCACCTCTAACATTAAAAAAAAATTGATCACTAATACTAATATAGGTAGAGAAATCTTTATGCATAAATAAATTTCAGACACCATCATATAGATGCACTGTGTCTTTACTCAAACGACTCAACGATCCGACTCAGTCAAATGATACACTGTTCCGAATCTCTAATGTTCGCTCCGAATGTAATACATTCCACTCAAATGGATCTCGTGGTCAATCGGTACGCGGTAGTAATCTCGCTGACTGATACGGATGAGCCGAATGATCCGAAAGATCCGAGTGTGCCGAATGATCCGAATGAGCAGAATGATCTGTATAAGCCGAATGTGCGGACTATCATCATCATCATCAACATTTCGTATATTGTATATATTTCCAAAAAAATAAATAACTTACACAATCTACTTAATTACTATTTCATAAATTTAGAACTTAGCCAAATGTATACATTATTTTGTTACAATCCTTATTTTGACACAACTTAATAGAACAGAATATAGCAGATAATTAGGAACTCTTACCTCCCGTGCTAGTTTTAAACTGTGTTACGGCAAGGTGATAAGCTCTCGTCCCATGCCTGAACATCTCCCATTACTTGCAATCATTATACTTTTTAATATTATATATAATTCACACACACACACAATTCACAGTAATTCAGCCAATAGATGTCCACTGCTAGACATCCGTATCTTTGCACTGATCCAGATGCAAATGTTCCGATCTTTTGAAAGATACGCTCTTTCCATGTCTAATATGTAATTACAAATACGAAATACTTAGTACGCACAAGACTCTTATCTAAGTTTTTGGGAATTCGAATCGGTGTTATTTACAACTCCATGTTATGGGACCATCGAGGATTCCGATCCCTGATGATGATGATAGACGGCGGCGTCTCCTAGCATGAACCTGGCATCTTTTGCCTTACCATATAGCATGGACACGATCAAAGGGGTTAGCACGAACATTAAAAGAAGTTATTGACGCGTGCCCATGCTATACTTTGTCACCTTTGAAGATAGTTCTGCTTACGAACGATAGATGGAGCTCTGTAGTTTCCATTTAAGCGCTAGCACTTCTGCAGTTTTTATTTATCCCACTACAACAAATACCTATAATTTTTTTTGTCATATGTAACTAGTGGCCCGTCCTCAATTCATTTCGAGATATTAGTTACATTTTGTACCAATAGATGGCGCTAGGTGTCGATTACATCGCTCAAGCATTTCCTGTTTTAGGATTAGCTAAATGCGTTGCCGCTCTCTGTAGGATTAACCTCTTTATAAATACATAGTATAGTATAGATTCTTAGCGTTTGTTTTTCATAAGTACCTACATTGTTATGTGTAAAAGAAAACATGTAACTAATTTTGAATGTGACAATAATAGATTTATCAAACAAGGCCGTCTTTCAAACACGTGATTGAGTAAATATTATATTCTGGCAGAATCGATGCTTTGTTCAAACATTGATACCAAAATCGTGACATGCTAAACGCTACGCTTATACAGTACATATAACAACAGTATGAAAATAGATTAACCATGTCGCTTTAACGTAAGGGGGCGTTCACGCATTACGTAAGCATCGAAGGGAAAAGGGAGGTCTTAGCGCTTATTTATCATAAACGGGACATTTTTTTTTACTACTTATGTTGAATAGGAGGGGAGGGACATTACGAAAAAATCTGCCCACTGCTTCTTACCTACCTTAACAATGTATAAATAAATAAATATTTCACAACATCACATACCTACATTGATCTGACTCCGAGTTAGGTAGCTCAAGCACCTGTGTTATGGATATCAGAATCAACAGTGAGATTACAAATATATACATATAATACTTTTCTTTTGTAAATACATACTTATAATACATGTATTAAAGTGAACAAAATGTGACGTAAACAACAACTACATTTTAACTTTTATTATTTGTTTTACTTAACTATTATTATTTGTCAAAAAAAAAATTATATCTCCTTCATAATTTACTTACGTTTGATATAGATAGATAGATACACTTTATTGTACAAAATTTACAGATCTTAGTCTAAGTTATTATACTAAAACAATGTAGGCGGCCTTATCGCTAAAAGCGATTTGACTATCAGTTAACCAATCTTACGTTTATCCTCATCTTAGCGTGTATTTCCCAGTTGCGTCCAAAACTGTCGCTCTGGAGCCCGGGGTACGCATGGACCATGATTCTTGATTTGGGGAGTCTGGTAATTACAAAGAAGCGACTGCATCAACTGAATCATGGTTACACGTTTCAGAAACTATCCGAAACGTGCAGGTTTCCTTACGATGTTTTCCCTCACAGCCAAGCTATGGTAGAAATACGCTCATAAACTTGAAAAATCCTGTATAGAAAGCGCATTCTGAACCACTGCGCAACCAGTCTCACTACATCTATCTTTACAAATATCTTCTTCTTCTTTAGCCATTTCCTACCTCTAGACTGAAGACTTCAGTTTATGCTATTGTTGTCAATCTTGAATCATTGTTGTGGAGATCGTGGGGCGAGAAACGCCCAAGTGGTTGACCCCAAATGCGTTGGTGTGACGACATCAAAAGGCTGGCAGGAAAAAAGTGGATAGAAACCACATATACTTAGGAGAAAAAAACGCAATGGTTTGAAGGTTCTCCACTGCCCAACATTTCGCTGTGGTGTTTGCGCAGGCGATCGTCATAATTGGACCCCTATCCTATTGTTGTCTGCGCAAACATGCGCAAATAACGTCTTGATGAGCCACTAAACGCCAGCTGTTTACCTTTTTTGTTCACGGTATTTGCACTTGCTTTTGATAGAAATAGGAATGTTGTAGTGGAAAGATTGTGTCAACAAAATACCATCACGTTGTCCCTTTCACACATGCTGTGTTTGTATTTATTTTCAGTTCTGCTTGCCAAACAAATGCAAGACGCCTTATGATAGGGAAACCAGACCAAATGGATCATAGCTTAATCATTAGGTGTCTCGGTACAGTTGATTGCCTCGGTGGCCCAGTGTTTGGTGGGTCGCATTTTCAAGCGGCGGCTGCGCAAGAGATTCTACTGAAGGTTTCCGTAAGAAATTCTCTGTGTCGTCCCGGAGTCTGGACGTTGGTGGTCTTGAACCCTCGTGCCTCGGAAAACACGTTAAGCCGTTGATCCTGCGCCTGGGTTCTCTCCGGTCGCGTCACACTGGTGTCCCAAACTGGTGTAAGGGAAAAGAGTGTGATCGTGTTTGCGCACACACTTGATCACTATAAAATATGTATATTTCTGCCATTCTCAATTTCATTTGTTAAACTACTTTGCACTGCCTTCCCTTATTACGAATACGATATTTCTTTCCTCTACCCAAAGATTGTCTGGAAGAAATCGCTACAAGCGATAAGACCGCTTTATTGTACTGTCTGTTGCTGTTGTTGTATCATACTTGTATTTTATTTTTGTGCAATAAAGAATATCTATTTATCTATATAAAATATCCTGCCTATGAGTGTTGAGATCGGGCGAAGCCGAAGCGGTTGTAGGATATTATTCGTAGTTTTTATAATAAGACAGTGAGTTATTAATTGTTCAATGCCATACGATTGTCATTTCGTTAAAGTGTAACTCCAAGTATTTTTCCTCTGGAAACCTTTCCCAGGCAAGTGCGTCACCTGATGGTACCTACTACAATCACTGTCGCCCATGGACATCCGCTAGACCAACAGGAATGCAGATGCGTTGTCGGTCTTTGAGGAAGAAGTAGATTACTTAATTGGAAACTAACTTTGATTATTAACTCTTCGGCTTACTTAAAGGTAATCGTTAGGATTCCGTACCCAAAGGGTAAAAACGGGACCCATTATTAAGACTTTGCTGTCTGTCCGTCTGCCTGTCACCCGGCAGTATCTCAAGAACCGCGATAGCTAGAGAGCTTGGATTTCGCAAATTATGAATTTCTGTTGCCGCTATAAGAACAAATACTAAAAAAAAAACAAAATCAAAGTCGGTTCTTCCGTTCGGGAGCTCCGATGCCACGGACAGACACACACACACACACACACACAAACACGTCAAACTTATACACCTCGTCTTTTTTTCGTCGGGTGTTAAAAAAAAAATTTAACGGAGGTTCCAGTACAAAAAACGCGATTTTTAACCCTTTTTTGTTCGATATCACTAATGGCAACCAGCACTTGAAATATTCACAAAACACTCAGTTGAATTTTTTCTTTAAGATGTCGGGTAGGGCACACTAGCGACGCCAATCGATTTTAATTTTTAGCTACTAAACCGGACCTATTTTAAACTATTTCGGGGTTACAGCCTCTCGGCAAACACTTATACTATTTATTAAATAACCATGCACAAATGTTCGGTCCGTTTTTGTACGCGAAAAATTGATTCACGCCAAAAGTAACCGCCTTTGGCGTGAATCAACTATTCGCGTACGCGTTGGACCCAACATTTTAGCATGATTATTTAATAAATAGTATTAGTGTTTGCCGAGAAGTTGTAACCTCGAAATTGTTTATAATAGATCCGGTTTAGTAGCTAAAAATTAAAATGGATTGGCGTCGCTAGTGTGCCCTACCCGTCACCTTAATAATAGGTATACAATAAAAATGCCTGTATTGGTACGGAAACTGTCGGGGTTGCACTTGGCCGGTTTTTTTTTAAACGCAGACGATCACAAAAACTTATCAACGAGAAATAGCCAAGCATTAGCATTGCTTAGCTTGCGATAAAGCCGATATTACGAGTACTTCATTCAACAATTTGAAACGGTTAACATTCCTAGGAAATACTTCAATAGGCGTTTTACAATAGCGCAGTGTAAATATAGCCAGTAATAAAACAAGACTATTAAGAAATCCAGGTCACGTGTCACGATGAGTCGATGAAATCAGCTTCTTAGATTTTCGCGTTGCATTATAACTATAATGTATCAATACGGGGATTAACGTAGCCGAAACGTAGAGCCAAATATGTGAGTACACAATGTTGTTTCAAATAATAAATATCTTGTTAATCCTCGTATTGATACATTATAGAAATAAGTTCGTCCTCTAGACCGTATCCAGCGAAGGGCAGTCACAAATATCGACGACCAGGCTCTTTCCGACAGATGTAGCATCGCTATGTATCGTGATAGTTGTTCCGAGGAACTGTTCGGCCCTATTCCAGCTGCAAATTTTCACCATCGTACATCACGCCAGAATTCCAAATTTGACTTACATCACTTGGATGGATTTTACTCCACAGTGCGCTTCTCATGCCACCTTCTACCGCGCGTAGTAAAACTATGGAATCAACTACCAACGATGGTGTTTCCGAACCGATACGACCTGGGGATCTTCAAGAAAAGAGCTTATTCCTCCCTTAAGAGCCGGCAACGCATCTGTGATGCCCCGTGTGTCGCAGATGTCTATGGACGGCGGTAATTCACTTACAATCAGGTGAGCCGTCTACTCGTTTGTCTGCCATAATGTAAAAAAAAAAACACCCAAATCGTGGGGACTACATGAATACCAGCAGCTCAGGACCGGGTTCATTGCCGTAAGGGAAAGGAGGCCTATACTCAGCAGTGGGTACTGCCAGGCTGATGGTGATGATGATTCGACGAAGCGGCGCTCCGGTGATCTTGTGGATGAAAAGAAGAATATTAAGCAGTGAGGACATGAATCATGCAATGGATTATTGAATTTGTAAAATACGTGGTTTTAGGATTGATACTTATGGTTTAGTATGTGGAGAACATTGGGCGAGACCTATGTCCAGCAGTGGACGTCTATTGGCTGATATGATGATGATGACTTATGGTAAAGGTATCACAGATAAATTTTTTGGCGAAGGTTTTGATATAAATGCAGAATTTTCCTTCTCTGGGTGCTGATGATCATGCCAGCAGCTTTACCTTAGTTGCCTTTTACGACACTTCGGTAAGAAGAGTGAGGGTGGCCTATTCTACTCTGCCGGGGACCACACGGCAACGGCACATCGACAAAATACATGTGATAAAATTTTTGCCATATACTTACCCCTAAAAGTCACTGCCTGGCTAAAAACTTTGGACTAAGACGAAACAGAGATTCTTTTAAACCAACTTATTTAAATTGGATATCCGGTTACATACCTACACACATATACACACACACACACACACACACACACACACCCATACGCATATACACACACACACACACACACACACACACACACATACACATATTTTTGTTATTTAAGTTTTTTTTAAACTGTTCGTTTTATTACCATATAAAATGTCATAGTGCGTTAGGGAAGAGTGACCCTGCTTCCTGCAATTAATAGAAGAGGTCAACCATTGTCTATGCAAATGTAAAATCTTGGTAAACATGAAATAAATATTTTGTATTTGTATTTTTTTTTTGGTCAATAAGCCAACGCTTGACCACAATCGCACCTGATGGAAAGCGACGATAAGGTCTAGGATGATACGCGTTTGCCTAAAAGATGCCTGTTCACTCTTGCCTTAAAGATGCCCAGATTATAGGGGTCAGGAAAAACAGATCTCGGCAGAGAGTTCCATTCCTTAGCCGTCCGCATTATAAATGTGGAAGCATTGTGCGGAATGCCATCTCGCTAAAGATTCCGAGTACTGTCTATATTAACACTGTGCCAGTTGTATCATAGAACGCAGTTATGAATTATCTGGGTAAATGCATATTTTACGACCAGTTCGTTATGATGTGGAATTAGCTTGTAAATGTCAAGTCTTCTAGTGCAACGTCGTTAAGCTGGGCAAACACTGTTTGCTGGTCATTTTTGCAAAAATCTGTGTATGCTTCATTATCTCAATTATTTTTATTATTAAAAAAAAAATTGCACAAAACGATACAATAGGCGAACTTAATGCCCGGAGGAATTCTCTACCAGTCAACCTTTGGGTCATGCGGAAAGGACAATGGTGCGGCGAAAAGAGGGCTTATGTAATTATTAATTTTTATTAATATTAAACCAATTTACGAAAAATTATGGTAACATTTAAAGTTTACATATAATAAAATAAAACTTAAAATAAATAAATTTATATGTGTATTTATTTATAAAGGACAACCAACAAATCTTACACTAATTACATTGTATACAAGCAATAAGTCTTGTCTTTAAAAATAAAGATGCGTAAGAATGCTCACGAACCCTTTTTTAGGGTTCCGTAGCCAAATGGCAAAAAACGGAACCCTTATAGATTCGTCATGTCTGTCCGTCTGTCTGTCTGTCTGTCTGTCCCTCTGTCCGTCTGTCCGTCTGTCCGTCTGTCCGTCTGTCCGTCTGTCCGTCTGTCGTCTGTCCGTCTGTCCGTCTGTCCGTCTGTCCGTCTGTCCGTCTGTCCGTCTGTCCGTCTGTCCGTCTGTCGTCGTCTGTCCGTCTGTCCGTCTGTCGTCTGTCCGTCTGTCCGTCCTGTCCGTCTGTCCGTCTGTCCGTCTGTCCGTCTGTCCGTCTGTCCGTCTGTCCGTCTGTCCGTCTGTCCGTCTGTCCGTCTGTCCGTCTGTCCGTCTGTCCGTCCGTCCGTTTGTCACAGCCACTTTTCTCCGAAACTATAAGAACTATACTATTGAAACTTGGTAAATAGATGTATTTTGTTAGCCGCATTACGATTTTTACACAAAAATTGGAAAAAATAAAAACATTGCGGGGGTCTCTTATACTTGAAACTGAAACTCAAACTTTTTTTTTCATTAAACCTATACGTGTGGGGTATCTATGGATAGGTCTTTAAAAATGATGTTGAGGTTTTTAACATCATTTTTTTTAAACACAATACTTTGCGCAAGAGACGCTCTCAAAATAAAAATGTCTAAATTGTGTGCTTCCTAACTTCTATAATAAATGAATTATAAAACTAAAAAAAATATATAATGTACATAATCATGAAAACTAACAACGAAAATTGGTTTGAACTAGATATAGTGAGTAGTATTTTTTTAATACGATATAAACCGTAAACCGCAATTTACCTTCCATATATCTTACTTGCTGCTACGAAACCCTTCATGGGCGAGTCCGACTCGCACTTGGCCGGTTTTTTTGAAAGCATCTTTGTTAAGAGCAGTTTTTTGAGATGATAATGGGCAGCGAATTCCAAAGCCATTAAGGCTTTGGAATTCGCTGCCTAGCCTATGCCTAGGTGTGATGTCGTGGGATGTAGAGACGAAGACTGTCAGATGAACGAAGGGAGCAATCATGAGATTGACACAAATATTCTAAATTGACCTTGAGGTAGGACGGAGACCTGTGCTTGGTTAGCATTAACTACCAGAAACCCAGAATTATCCGTGGGAGAGCCACACTTAGGTGAAAGCGTGCCGACTCGACCGGAGTGATACCACGGCCTCGCAGAAAACCGGCGTGAAGCAGCACTGTGGAGGCACAATCCGGGCGAAAGGGGGGTTAAAGGTTGGCAGCGCAATTGTAACTCCACTGGTGTTGCGGGTGTCCATGAGCGGCGGCAATCGCTTAGCATCAGGTATCCGTCTGCTCATCTGCCACCTATCACATAAAAAAACCCTATTTAGGAACTAAGTTAATTGATGACTGTGATTATGTCTTAAGGTGATGGTTAGGGTACACTAGCGACGCCAATCGATTTCAATTTTTAGCTACTAAACTGGATCTATTTTAAACAACAGACAACAGACGCGAAATCTTCATTCACGCCAAAAGTGGCAGCTTTTGGCGTAATTAAGTGTTTGCCTAGAGGTTTATAAACCCGAAATTGTTTAAAATAGATCCGGTTAAGTAGCTAAAAATATAAATCGATTGGCGTCGCTAGTGTGCCCTACCTGTCACCTTAATTTATTGTCGTACAGATATCAATCTTATTACTTTAAGCTAAAGTCCACACTTAACGTACGAGCAGCTACCCTTACACCCTTCCATGCCTACAAATAGTAACAAATACGTTTGTAATCACATTAAGTCGTTCTCACTTGATCCGAGACGTAAAACTTCACAAACTTGCATTGTTAGCTCCCATAGATGGCGCCACGATCGATAGGACCTGTTGCTGGAAAATGCTGGTAATGACTGCTCCACTGACCTCAAATTACCACACACCCACACAAAAATACACCCTAACACTAGCGAGCTAAAACACATTTCCACGTAACACCTCCCATAGGAGCGTATCGCACTATCCCCAGCCAATTTTATACTCTGCTGCCTTGGAAATAGAATTTACGTTCAATAACGCCAGGTTATCGTAATACGGACAAATAGAAGACGTCTGGAAGGAAAATTGTTCAAATATGGTGGCGGGATTTTTTTTTTTCATTTTGTGTCAGCAGGAGATGTTATAAGTAACTTATCAACATACTTTACTGGTACTTTGGTTTCAGCCACGAGTGCTTTTAGTAAACGTTAATGAAAACTAGACCCTGTACCTTAGGCCCGATTCAGTGGCGTCTTAGGTTAGTGCAGAGGGTGTGGGCACAGTAGATACATACGCAAACAGTATGGACACTACGAACAAACGCTCGATTACGTACGCACACAGATGCACACTTTACACGGATCCTAAGGTCCCATCAGAGTACAATCGTAGGAACTAAATTCAGGGTTGTCGATTTTACTCGAGTGCCGCAGTGCCGCTTACTTTATTTTGGTAGAGAAAATAAGTAGATACATTATTATGTAATAATGTATCTACTTATTCTGTTATCAAAAAAGGTTTCGGATTTTAAAGTGATCTGATTATGGAGGGGGTATTTACTGTTGTCTGCTGTAATTTACGAGTTACGATCACAATTACATTTTGGGGGGTCGGCGATAGAGTTTGATGTGGAGGGGATGGTGGGACCTCACTGTGTCTTGGCCCGAGCGATCGGTTGCATGACCGAATGACCTTGACGAAACAAAACGTTATGAAAAGTACGTCTAATTTTATGTATCTTAGCGTAGCTTTTAGCAACTTTAGGAATCATTTTGTGTACGAATATTGTATGCTAGTATTGTGCTTATTTCTTAAGAAATATCATTCGTTCTAATTAAACACGGACCTGATGATCCTTGTTGCACCTAGGACCCCGCGATCACGGCCCGGTACTTAAACCAGTAGTCCCAAGGTAAGAATAATATTTTACAAAAATAAGAGAACAACCCTATATAGTAGGTAACTTTCTGTCCAAAATGGCGGAGTGTCGATACTGCTTTAGCGTATTTATGTACTGTGTGGTGTGGGCGCCTCTCCGCTTGCGACAAGCCTCCACTGTAACGCTTCGCAACGAGCGAGCGTCTAACCATTTATACAGAATGTTTCATTTAGGAACGCCCTATTAGTTCAGTGGTTTAAGTACCGGGCCGTGAACTCGGGATCTTGGGTTCAATTCCCAGTTCGAGCAAAAAGTATGTTTCGAATTTTTCGAACATAGCTCGGGTTTGTGATCACCAATCCGCATTTGGCAAGCGTGGTGATAAAACCTAATCCCTTCATAGTAGCGATAACTTGATTTCTACGTTGGAGGCCTTTGCACTGCAGTGGGACAGTTTATAGGCTGATACTTTCATTTAGGATGTCAAGCTGAAGGCTCTGGATAGAAGCACCCTTTGGGGTACCCGCTATGCAGTTAACTGATTGAGTTTATGAAGGTACTATTGCTGAACAGTCGATTACGGGACGGCTTCAAATTAAGCCACCTGGTTAAGAGCTAGAAATGACGTAAACAATCGATTTTTGACTATCGATAGACTATCTTATTTTTATTTTATTTTTATTTTACAGTTTTAGGGAATCTTATAGCTAAACCACTGATAGTACTGAATTGAAACATAACAAGGCCAATTACAAGTTTCTACTTCTAGAAATAAAAACACTTTAAAAAAAGAACATTTGCTAGCTGCTCTTAAAATGAATGCATTTTGACTATAGTTGGTGGTCACTAGCAATCATATCGGTAGTAGACTATCGATCTGCAACACGACGATTGAGTTGTTAAAAAATGCCGGCCCGTCACGGCCGGGGCGCTCGCGTGTAGGCCACAGATTTCATTAATACATTGCAGAGGACGCCTTTGGTCACGGTGCGTAGGCACATACGCACACCGCAGTGTAACAAGATTTTGAATAGGCAGGGGTTGACAAAGATAAAACAGTTACGAGTAATGATATAAGTATTTGGAGACAAACACGAAGACGCGCGCGTGCTATATATCCCTAAGCTTCTAGTAGTTAGCTTTGCGAAAAGAGTGCGAGTGAGGATACCGGAGGTAGTACATACGTTTTAGTCACTCGCCTCGAGACTAGCGCAGGATTAGGAAATCTGTAGAAATCGCGCGCGCATTTAGCCGTTACATACTCACTCAGTTTTTGTCACTTTCTTCACTTAGCTTAACATCAAAGCTTAAGTACTTTTACTTACGCATAAATGCTCGTACAAACAGTAAATCTAATCGCATAAAATTTGATTTACAATTAAGATTCTCCCTGAAGTTAAATTTCATGCATTAAAAAGCCATGCGAAATTTTATTGCCCAATGAAAGAGTAACCAGTTGGGTATTTTATGTCCCTTCTACGCGATTCTGAGTGAAGCTATCATCTGATTTCAAAGACGTGTCTTCGCTTTGTGCTAATGACGTTTTCCCAGCTTAGGGGGAGTGGCCAAGTTGAAGTGGTGAGTTCTGGACATTCTAGAGACTAGACTATTCTTGATAGTTCTCATACACGGGCTCACAGCGGATATACTTGTCAAACTGCTGGAAAAGAAGAGACAGCCACACACGTATGCAGAAGGACGGCGAACAGTCCGGCGAACTACCTGGGAAACAAAAGAAATCTTCTGATCATCATCATTTCAGCCAATATACCACATAGGCCACCCCAATGTTTTCCACATAGATCGGTCCTGTGCCGTCCATATCCAGTAGATTCCCGCGACCTTCACCAGTTCGTCGGTCCACCTTGTGGGGACTGCGACTTCCTGTACGTGATCTCCACTCGAGGATCCATCCTTGCGCCCCAACGGCTGTCTGTTCTCCTCGCTATGTGCCCTGCATATACATGTTACTCTTCTGATATTAGACGATTATTTACTTATTCAGGTTGAATTTATTGGAAAAGCTTAGCAGGCTGGAATGATTACTCGCCAAAATGTTCCTTTCTAAAAATGTTCAGTACTTCTGGTAATGACTCTTACGGATCTAATTTGTGTATCATCATCAGCTTATCCCAGTCCATTTCTGGACATAGGTGACTCTAAATGTTGGCCACATTGACCGATACTCAGCTATTTGCATCCTGCTGGCCATCATAGGCCGAAATTGTACAATTAAGTTTCTGTAATGCCTTTTAAAGTTGTGTTTTTTTGTGCAATAAAGTATATCTATCTATCTATCTATCTATAGGCAAATCGTATCTTCACTTGACCTGAGGGTATATATTCACTATGTTTACTGACATGCAGCCTCCACTCTAGAACTCGTTTACCCTTACAAATTGTCGCTTTTATGGCTTCTATAATATTATTAATAATATAATATTTCATAACATCACATACAATGATCTGACTTCGAGATAAAAGCACTTGAGGGTACCGGAGGCCCAATCCAGGGGAAGGGGGGTTAAAAGGTAAGCAGCGCACTTGTGACACCTCTGGTGTTGCAGGCGTCCATGGGCGGCGGTAATCGCTTACCATCAGGTGATCCGTCTACTCGTCTGCCACCTATATCATAAAAAAAAAAAACTTGTATTATGGATATCAGAACAGCGGAATTACAAATATACAACATATACAACAAATATACAACATTTAATACTTTCATTTTGTAAATACATACTTATAATACATAGAATACACCCAGACTTATACAAATAGACATGTTCATTCCCGCAAATGTTTGTACTGTGTGGGGATCGACCCGCAACCCTTGAACCAGAGGCAGCGTTCACTACCACTCTTTCAAATAGGTCGTTAGAAATCTCGTCGAATATGACCATGTCCAGTCCACTTCCACGTCATTCAGTTTGCTTCTTAGATGAACTACTCGTATGTAGATGACTTGGTTGTAATTTCAACATTTATTTTTAAACGGGATAGTCCTCCAGTATATAGAAGGCTTGGTCACCTTACATTCAGTCTAACTTCTAGTCGGGTTACTCTTTGAGCTTGTCCTGGGATAGTGGACCTAGTTTAATGTTACATAGAAGTGATTTCCTTCTGACCTCGGCACTCACTGAACCCTTGGGAAAAGAAACCAGAGAGGTCACAGATCTTGATCAGATGCTGTAATTTTCCTTTAGAAATAGGAAGTTGAAGTTTATATAGAGTACTTACGAATTTCAAACAGATATACTTATAAGAAATACAAAATTTTTGTGCATATTTTAGCTCAAGAAAAATCGACATAGTCAGTAACGAGAGCTGCTTGGATCGTTTAAGTACAGGGAAGAGTGGAACGCTCCCGAGGCAGATCACCTACAAGGTGGACAGACAGTATCAAGTCTGCTACTAGTGTTCCTTGACTGAATGTGTACGCAGTGCCTCATACAGAGAAAGATGGGTTTAAATTGTCAAATGTCTGGAATCCAGTGATTCGAAAATGTAATAACCGTAAAACTAAACAAAGTGTCATTTCGCAGCCAGATACTGTGAGTGTTGTGTGTCGAGAACAGGTGCGAGAAAATAGTGAGTTAGTGAACAGTGGTACCGCAGGTGCGCGTAGTAAAAGACTGCGAAGGAGGGTAGACCGTTTTGTCTGCCGGTAACATCTTATCCGCAAAAACTTCAGTTACTCCGTGACCATGGCGCTTGCAACAGTGCCGAAATATCGGAAACTCAAAAATAAGGTATATGGTAGAAATCTCGTTAATAACTATTATCGATTAGCACGTTCGCAGTCACAGCACGGATGTTCGTGTTTACTACGAATAGGTATATCCACCTGCGCGGGAGCAAAATGCTCAAAGATCTTTTTGGCAGCCTTAAAATGTCCTATACCTACAAATCTTCGAATCTCTTGAGATATAGTACATATTATACTGTGTTAATAGGTTGCTAATTTATTTTTCCTCTTAATAAAAACATCCTCTTTTGTTTACAGGTACGTTCCAATTAAACAGTAACATGTAAGTAGATTACGGTGTAATAAAACGCTGAAACCAAATCTCCTACTGCTAGAGGTGCACTGGAATATGAACTCTGTTCACCTGGAACAGAAGCGACATTGTGTCAACGAAGAAACACTTTCTAATGCCGCGCGACATTATAGTGTTTTGTCGCGTAACGCAAGGTCGTCGCACGCGCAGGTGCCCTGAGATCCAATCTTTGTATCATAGTCGTTGGGGGAGAAGAGTGAAGGTTCCACTTATAACCATTAACAATTGTCCTTTCTGCATGACCCAAAGGTAGACTGGTAGATAATGCTTCTAAGCATTAAGTTCGCCTATTGTATCGTTTTATGCAATAAAGTTTTAAATTATTTCTACAATTTAATGGTAATTAAAGGGATATCGACAAGTATTGAAATTGGTCAATAGAGAAAAAAAATTAAACGTCTGCGGCTCTGCATCCTCAGAATGCCGCGTGTAGCTGACGTGCATCTTGCGCGCAATGTTTGGACACAATTTGTTTAGTTAATTAATGTAGATATTTTATAAGGCCTAAACTATTTTTAACAAGAAAATAACAGGATCATTTATTTTAAGTTCAATATTGAAGCTAAAAATAAGCTATTTATCATTAAAGCGAAAGTTAAAAAACTAACGTTGCATTTTTTACCTCGACCAAGACTAGAACCCGACGCCCACAAGTAGGTGCCATCCACGTGTCACTGCGTAGAAGGCAAAAAGCGTAATTAATTACAAACACGACATAAGCAAAAAGGCAATTAAGTGTAAATCCGGTGACCTTGCGATGAAGCGACGAGACGAGAGCGTGACGCGGAGGGATCACGCCCTCGTAATTGGTACAAGTTCATATCACAAATTAATGTCCTCGTCTTAGCGGGTAGTTCCCGGTTGCGACCGAAACTGACGCTTTGAAGCCCAGGGTACTCTTGGGAGTTGCCACACTGACGGATTGAGAGCGTTTTCAAAGCGATGCGACATCGAAAGAAAGAAATAAAGAAAACATTATATAGTAGTACATATTTTAGGCATCACAACACAGAACATATAGCAGTTGTAAACAGAACACAATTTGGCACAAACAGAAAACAAAACATAAAACAATAAAAATACATAAAAATAAAAACAAAAGGAAAAAAAAGACTAAAATATAATCAATCATGTCCAGACAGTGCCAAATGAATATTATGGTGTGTTATGACTTCTAGTATAAATGGCCCTCACTCAGCTTATGTCACAGCCCAGACATAGGCCATGACGCTGGTCTTCAGTGAGACCAGCAGAGTGAGTTACCACTTACGCTTGTCTAGTGTATTTTGTGTACCTAACGGATATGTGTGTAATGTGGGTATATAATACTTATGTCCGTGTGAACAATGTAGTATGGTGTTAGTGCGTTATTTACATAGGTATCGATTTTCTGGTTTCGCAAGACAAGTTAGGATAGGTTTTTAATTTTCAACAACCAACACCACGCCATATACTTAACAATTCAATTTGCTAAGACGATGCGTTAGCAAATTGCTTGCATTAACCTCATCCCACAAGATGTCAGGCTGTTTAATCAATTGATTTTATATCACGACAGGATAATCATACCAGTAGGTGTTTCAAACGGTTCCGAGTGCTCGTTCATGTGTTATAACAAGGTTTTGACTTGTGTAAACGAATTTACTGTTCTCATTTGCATATACAAGTGGCATTTGGATAAATAATTTGACATATGCCTGTTCTTAACGTTTGTAATATGTAAATTTGGAGAGAAGAACGATGAAATTGTTAAGGTGCAAAGCAATGTGATATGTGCAGGACGTAAAGTTGTGTTTTTTGTGCAATAAAGTAATCTATCTATCTACTACAAGCACACGGTTTATTAATGAAATAGGTTACCGGCTGTCAACTTTAGCTCGAGTTTTACCTTTTAAACTTACCTACTGTTGAAAAATTTATTGCATAATATCGTCCATTCATTATTAATGAATGATATACGTGTACTTTCGTGTCTGCAACGAGTCTTTGCGTTTAGTATATTTAGTGCGAAGACTGAGGGACAGCCACGCTTCGACATGTATGGGCCTTCTCGACCGGAGTGAAGCAGCACTGTGCTGTGTTTCGCTGCGTGAGTGAAGGTACCGGAGGCCCAATCCTGGGGAAATAGATGTTCAAAGAGTGGCAGCCCACTTTTGACTCCACTGTTGTCGCGGGTGTCCATAGGCGGCGGCAATCGCTTATCATCAAGTGATCCGTCTGATCGTCTGCCTTAATGCCTAATATTTACGAGAATTATATGAACACTATAATAATTATTGACAAATATCAGGCTCTTAATGCATATTGAAAGGCACTCATACGCAAATGACTTGAAAAGGTAACGTCGCAACTGCAATGCTTAGGTGGGCAAATTACAAGTATTATGTCTCTTTATGGTTGACAAACCCATACTTGTCGTAGACAATACTCATAAATACGGCTTTACACTTATAAGGTGATATTACACTAGCAATTGATGAATCTTTTACAAGAGCCTAATCCTTTTGAAACGGCCGACAGCACACTTAATTGTGACTCCACTGGCATTGAACTGTTGAGGGCTTGCTCAAAATAGTTCATTGAAATCAGTGTCGGCATTATCAATAAATTCATTTTTTAACCAATTAATTAATTTGATTAATTTTAATCATGATTATAAAGGCAATTTTCGTCATGCATGATTATTTGCGTAAAACATTTATTACATAGTTATGTAATATGAAATAAAATTAAGCTAATTAGCTTAATTATTTTATTAAATAATATATCCGTCAATATTATTAAATCTGTCCTTTTTTATTTAATCAGACATGCACTTAAATCAAATTACACACTTAATTAAACACACCGCTCATCCGCTAGAATAATCTCAAAATTTTATTTTTTTCAGAACTTGAGTTAAATCGTGTCATAATATTCCATGGGACTTGTGATATGGGCGCAAAGTAAGAAAAAAGAATAAGTTTACATACATCATCATCATCATCATTTCATACAATAGACGTCCACTGCTGGACATAGGCCTCCCCCAATGTTCTTCACACAGATCGGTCCTGTGCCGCCCGCATTCAATGGATTCCCGCGATCTTCACCAGATCGTCGGTCCACCTTGTGGGGGGCCTGCCACGGCTGCGACTTCCTGTACGTGGCCTCCACTCGAGGACCTTCCAGCCCCAATGGCCGTCCGTTCTCCTCGCTATGTGCCCTGCCCATTGCCACTTGAGGCATGCAATCCTTTGGGCTATGTCTGTGACCTTAGTTCTCATCATTTCTGATACGATCACGCAGGGAGGCAATTACATACATAATGTCCCCTAAACCGATATTTCGGTCATGGCGGCCAATCTCAGAGATCGTCCACCGACGCAGGACATATTATAGTGCACAAGTGTTTGCGCAGACACAAGTGCACTCTCACACTCATATTTCGATGGGACACTACTGTGACACGACCGCACAGGGATCAGGCGCAGGACCAACGGCTTAACGTGTTTTGCGAGGCACGGGGTTACAAGACCGCTAACTTCCAGACTCCGGGCTGACACTGAGAATTTCTTATGGTGACGGGTAGGGCACACTAGCGACGCCAGTCTATTTTAATTTTTAGCTACTAAACCGGATCAATTGTCAGCAATTTCGGGGCTACAACCTCTCGATAAACAATACTATTTATTGATTTACCATGAACAAATGCGGACCCAAACATTTGTAGGCGAAAAATTGATTCACGCTAAAAGTGGCCGCTTTTGGCGGTAATCAATTTTTCGCGTACAAAAACGGACCCAACATTTGTGCATGGTTAATTAATAAATAGAATAAGTGTTTGCCGAGAGGTTGTAACCCCCAAAATTGTTTAAAATAGATCCGGTTTAGTAGCTAACAATTAAAAACGAACGGTGTCGCCAGTTAGGCCTACCCGTCGCCTTAACAGAAACACTCAGGTACAAATTTTGATCAGATCTGGGGATCAAACCTGGGACCCTAAGCGCAGCCGTCGCTTCAAAGTGCCACCCACCAACCACTGCTCCACCGAGGCAGTCAATACATACATACATATTGTGTAGGTAGACGGTCAAAAATTCATATCACTATTATGGTTCCTAGCTAGTTCGAGGATTTGGCAAATAAAGATATTCCAAAATTGTCTAAACACCTAACCTACTTGAAACCCACATATTGTTATGTCCCTGGTTAGTCTGCCTTTCGAACCGTGACACCCCAACGCAAGAATCGCTTAGCCGAATTCTTTGGGTGGAGTTACAAAATTAGCACAAAATTAAGCGATTAAAATTGCGTGCTATTTCACATGTTTCCCATCCTTAATTAGTCTTTCCGCGATGTAAGTACAGGCGATGGAATTGAATGTCGAGCAGGTTGACATATTCTGAAATTATGACATGATAAAATGCCTAATATTGAATACGACAACATACATTTTGGTTGATCTTTTGACATATATCAGTCACAGGTCTAATGACCTACTACTACGCTAGCTGAACTATCACAAATGATCTAAAATCACATATCAAAACAATAGATATTTATAAGATATAATAGAGAATGTTAAATATAAAACAATAATCTTTTCTAATAACTATAACTACTAATAATTAAAAAAAAAATCAAGTCACAGAGTCCATAGGTGTTAGTAACAATATTACCTTACAAACTATGTTAGTACATATTTCTAGTCCCCTAAATAAATTAAATTAAATTAAATTTATTCCCCCCCGTAAGCCCCGAAACCAAATGATCCCATCACACTCGCCGCATTACCACGCTGAATAGCGATGGCCAGCCTCTGCACCAGGAACGAACTGGAGCGTGAGTCACCAGTCACATCGTTTATTCTGCGGCCTATCTCACGCACAAACACTCTAGCCTGTGACCCCCAACAGTTTGTGCCTGTGGCTGTGGAGACGATGGGCTATCGTCTCCACAGCCACAGGCACAAACTCGTAAAGAGGCTCCAAATTATAGGCGCCATAAAATATAATATAATATATTTATTTATTCTCTCTCACACAGGGTTACATTGTTCTAAACATTATTTGCATACATTTTACTATGGACCCCTAGAGTGAGTGACTGGTGCCTGATATAGGTTTCGTGAAGAACCCGTGATACAGGTCACCAGTGCTCCAACCCCCAGGATAACAAGTTGAAATAAATAAATAAAGGAAAATAAATAAATCTAGTGAGTGAGACCAACGTCAGACGGCAGTCGCTTTATTGTAATTAAGTACGCTTTATTGCAACCAGACTTCCCGAATCCTGGATCATGATTCAAGCGTACGCTGGGCTCCGAAGCGACAACTTTGGATGCAACTGGGAATTATACGCCAAGAGGAGGGAGAGAGCTTTTTTATAGGTATAAATTTATGAAGTTAGTCATTATAATAATTTATAAGTAGCTGCTCAGCATTAAATATCCCCGACTGTACCGTTCCATTTGCATACTTAACGTATCAAGGATTACAAACTTACGCATGTTGCATTCCTACATGCACACGTTAAGACCATTGCATTAACTCTTAACACATCGCCATAAAGGTTAAAATGGCACGCTTCGACTGCAAATGATCGATATTGTTCAGATAACCAGAAGTGTTAGGTCTGCAGTTTGAACAGGTTGATTTGAATTTGGTGGATCAAGTTATACCAGATGAATTTTTTTAGAGATCATTGGATAAAAAAAATAGAGCGGTGGTAGCAAAACGTGCGCTTTCTGATCCGGGGGGTTGTAATTTGGAATCTCAGCATACTACTCCAGTTTTTCAATTCTATGTGCATATTTCTACCGTTCACTCGGAAGCAGATATTAAAACGCATAAATACTGAACAAGCACAAGTGTGAGGCAAGCAGGGTCAATACCAAATTACTGAGAACCAACCAATATCATGAATAAATGTGAAGACGTATAGCTCTACGCGAATTAAAGGCGAAATCTAGTAATCACCTTTAGGTGGTAAACATCAGCTCTATGTTATGTCCCGTCGAGACTAAATAAATAATCTGCTTCTTCCGATCACTATGTCACTGTTGCGGTAGGACGTATGCACGTTACATAATCGTGGGTAAGTAGGGGTAGGTACAGAGGGGGGGGGGGGGGGGGGTGAGGTACTTAACAAGTTTATTGCAAGCCCCGAGGTCACGTGCCGCGATGTCAGGCGTGTGACCAGGGTTGCCAGATCGATTGATCCTATTGTCGGGAGATTTTAAGACATTTGCTAGGAGAAATCAAAAATAAAATTTAAAAATATTGCATTTATGCGTTTTCGTTGACTAACACTTTTTGCGGACGTTCAATAATCGAAGTAGATTTTCGGGAGATTTTTTACTTTTTTAAAAAAGTCGGGAGAATCCCGCCAACAACCTCCATCTGGCAACCCTACGTGTAATGTAGGACTTTTTTTACGCTCGGCTTATTATGATGAGGCGAGACGTAATATTATTAAATTTTGTTTATTATTCTTCGGGGAGATGCGGTGAATCCTGAAGAGCCTGTTTGTTATGTACTGTTTAAGAGATTTCAATGTTTTACGAACCGAAAAGACTCGTGGCAGTTAAGTTGAAAATAGTCAGTAGGTTTCATCATCAGCAACCCACACTCGTCCACTGCTGTAAATAGGTCTCCCCTAATGCACGCTACAGCTCCCGATTTTCGGCCACTCTCATCCAGCCCACACCAGCCATCCTTCGAATGTCATCATCCCATCTTGTCGCAGGGCGTCCTACACTGCGCTTACCGAGGCGCGGTCTCCACACAAGGACTTTACGGCTCCAACGGCTGTCAGTTCTGCGGCTAATATGACCAGCCCACTGCCACTTCAGTCAGTAGGTTTTAAAGAAAGTAACTGTTAGGTATACTCGAATCAATTACTCGTGGTAGTCGGTATCATATTTCATTCATAATAATGAATTATTATGAAAGTTAAGTAGTTCAGACAAAAGTTCGTATTTACAAAACAGTGGATAGATAGATAGATAGATACTCTTTATTGCACAACATACAAAACTTAAAAGCTAGGTATACAGAGATACAATGTACAATTTAGGCGGTCTTATCGCTGGGAGCGATCTCTACCAGACAACCTTCAGATAAAGGACATTAGATAGAAGAGGGGAGGGTAAGTAATCATCATGTACGGCTGTGAAGCCTGGACACTAACGCCTGAGGAAAAGAACAAGCTCCTTGTGGCCTAACGAAAGATCTGGAGGGATATTCTGGGACTATACACAAACACTATATTGACCATGGAGGAGAAGGAAGAACTGGGAGCTAGAACCAGGTGTGCGAGCCTAATATCATCGGCAAAACTAAAGCACATTGACTTCGCTGGCTCGGCCACCTCGAGAGAATGGCAGAGGATTGTGCCAGTAACAAGTGCGTACCCGGGACGGCGAAATGGTCGAAGGCGAGTTGGCTGTCCAAGATACCGCTGGATGAGGTCGAAAAGGATTTGCGTGGGCTTCTGGTGGACGACTGGCAGGAGGTGGCGCAGGACCGACCTAGATGGAGACTCTTATTATCGGAGGCCAAGGCTCACTTTGGGTCGCTGCGCCAACCTAGTTAGATAGTTAGTTGGTTGTCCAAATGATATTTTTGGTAGGTTTGAAAGCTAATATCATTTTGATGGCGACTGTACAAATTTCAAATTTAAATTGTTCTTTGGAAATTTAAGTCGTTACTAAACCTAACGGATCGTTGAAATCTTTCGTGCAATTCTAATGACGTCATTTAAATTCGAAATAAGTAGTTATAAAGTTAATTTTCCTACCGTTGTTAATTAAACGGTGTTATGAAGCAGTTTTAACAAAAGAAAAACAACAACATATATATGTATATATATATATATATATATATATAATATATATATATATATATATATATATATATATAATATATTATATATATATATATATATATCTATATATATATATATATTATATTAAAGAACATATGGCTATGAAAACTGAATAATATTAAAAACACTTTAATACATAATAATTTATCAATACTTAATTAATTAATTAATAATATTTTCTTTTTTTTCATCAATGGTGTTCCTCCTCTCCATTTTTGTTGTGCCCGACAGGGTTCACAGTGATCTATTGTGTATACTTATATTTAAGATCTAATAATGTACACTGTGAAATGCAAATAAAATATTGAGTATTGAGTATTAAAACATACAAAATGATTGAAGAAAGCTTTAGAACACCGTATTAGTATAAAAAGGTTTAATGAACGTGTATGAATAATACCCTTAAACTCTGATATAAATCGGTTCTCACGAGTAGTGTAGAAAGAACATAACATAAATTCGCCCGCTCAAAACCCACCAGGGGGTCATCACAACACATCGTTAGGTATTTGTTACATAAATAAGTAAAAGTTCCTAAATAATAGCTACAGTCTGTGAGACAAATGGCGGTCATACAAAATGCATGAGCTGTAATAGTCGCCACGGTAAGGTGCTGCCATTAGGTCGAAGTTATTTAACTTTAGTCATTAAGGTCATTTCGACGTCTTCTTAGCAAACTATTAGTATGTCGAAAAAGTTATTTTTTCTAAATAGCTATTGAAACAAAAACAAATATTCTACTTCATTGTTAAAAAAACAATGTACAGTCTAGAAAATGTATTTCTACCTTTTAATTGCAGATCAATCAAAATAAAAAAAAAATCAAAATAACTTTATTGTTAACTACAGGTAGTTGTTACATTGTGTGGGCCTCTTCTTTTAAGTTTGGCAAACCTGTATTAGAAGAGACCCCTCTCTTTAGTATACATTAGTAAAACTGTAGTTGGGTAGGTACAAAGAAGAACTTATAATAAATTGAATTATGTTCTAATCCATTTATGATAATAAGAAAATGTTAAATAGAATTTGATAAATTAAATGTTATGATTATTAATTAAAAAATAAATAAATGTGAATATTAAATTATTGTAATTACGTATAAGATACACTTACATATTAACAAAAATACATGATTTTAATAATATAACCTATTTGTAATATGTAGAATAGAATATAATGTTTATTATGTATTGTTTCTCTTTCCCTAACACCAAAATATCAGTGTGAATTGTTAATTAGGAGACCCTCAGCAGATACCGTCGGGATGTGGGCCGTGTGGTCCCCGGCAGAGTAGAATAGGCCACCCTCTATCTTACCGAGGTGTCGTAAAAGGCGACTAAGGTAAAGCTGCTGGCATGATCATCAGCACTCAGAGAAGGAAAACTCTGCATTTATATCAAAACCCTCGCCTACCCGTCTGCCAAGCGTGGTGAGTATGGCAATTACCCCTCATGTGATTGAGGGAGGCCCGTGCCCCAGCAGTGGGGACTTAAATGGGTTGATGATGATGATGATGATGATTAATTAAAAAATAAATAAATGTGAATATTAAATTATTGTAATTGCGTATAAGATACACTTACATATTAACAAAAATACATGATTTTAATAATATAACCTATTTATAATATGTAGAATAGAATATAATGTTTATTATGAATTGTTTCCCTTTCCCTAACACCAAAATATCAGTGTGAATTGTTAGTTAGGAGACGCTCAGCAGATACCGTCGGGATGTGTGACATAACCAAGTTTATAATTATGACTACTTGCTTAGTATTCAATTTACTCGCAAGATTCACCCTTTGAAGAAAAGGGTTTTCAAATCTATTGATTTACTATGCAGTGATGAAACGGAGCTACTTCGTGGAACTGTATGTAGCAGAGGTTTGAGGTATCGTAACACACATACATTGAAAATGATTTATTTATTTTCCCAAGAGTTCTATTAACTTTTAATTTATAACCCCCAAAATGCTGCGTTCCAAACTTGTCAGATTTATCTGCAGGCAATCTTCAGAACAATAGTCTTTGCAACATGGATTGCAACACCGCATTCCGAAGACGCGCTCACAGATTATGATCACAAATACTCATTGTAACTCATGGTTTTTCATGGGATATTGTGAGGCGAGCGATGTGTATCAGCGTAAAAAAGGTTTCGTGTCCGGATGAATTAGACGATGTCCGGCCTGTCCGGGGTATGTTAGGCTTTTCTTCATATTTCTTTTGCCATTAAGCTAACACATAATGTTGGCTTCCGCATCTATCCACTCCCCCAATAGAAATAAAAAATATTTATAAAGGAGACTCATTTTTTAAAAGACAATGGCGAACCTCCATGTAACATTTTGGTTAGTATATTTTTATTGGGTCTTGGTATAATTATGTAATATACAGCTTGAGTTCTTCTACAGATCGACGTTATTACACGATTGTCGTATGTCTTGAAATAAAGATATTTCAGTTCGAAGTTTTTGAGCTTATTTCTGAACATATAATATTAAGTAATTGAAAAAACGACTAAATATTTGCTGTACTTTTATGTCCAATAATCTACAGATATGTATGTTCCAAGAAGCTAAAGTTTCCTTTGACAAAGTGATATCACTTGTGAGACCCCAAAAGCCGGCTCCACACTTAGTCACATATTGCGCGCGAAGAAGCTGAGAGCAAAAATGAAGTGTGGAGCGGATTCGAAAGTCGAAGACACGATAAAAACTGTCATTGGACATATGACATCCTTTTTTTTTTTTTCTGGATTTATTCAGGACTTGATTAAAGTTTGATAAATCTTAGGAATTTATATGCCATCATTTCGTAATAACGATACTTTAAGACGCAAATAAATAACTCAACAATTATTACGCTATTGTTCTTTGTGTGCTTCATTTTAAAACTAAAAATTTACGTGTCACTTTTACATAGTATACGAGCTGTGGATTTGAATAATATATATAAACAATAAAAAATGTGTAGATTTTAACTTAAATATTTTGAGTGTCTTTTTACTCTCATGTCCGGCTTTTCAGATTTAATATCTGACAACCCTACGTAGACAATTCGACATATTTTTTTGTGTCCCTAGTTCGCTTTCTTTGACAATTCAAGGTGACGATGACTACAAATAAAACAATACTAGAATGAATTAGTGAATTCAATTAAATCGCTTGAAACCACAGGAGGAGCGAAACTCCAATACTACCTATTGAATTTAAATGGAAACATACCACAGTTTCAATTACCAATGAAAAATGCCCCTAGTTTGCGTTTTGACTTAAAACTAGCTCTGAAACTAGCACAGCTTAATGTAGATACAGTGAAGTATAAAGTAGTTGCAGAGACTGGTGACCAGTTGCTACGAGCATACAGGGCTTATCTGTGAACATTTACTTCCCTTTACCCACGTGTTCTACCAACCATTCTGAACGACATTTGTTCAACGACTTTTCGAAATTCATCGAAATTTTTTTCGACTATCCATACAAAAAGTCATGTGACCGACTTTGTATGAAAAGTTGAAATTTTTTCTTGCGAATTTTCAAAAGTGATAGAACAAATGTTGTTCATAATTTTTAGTAGAACACGTGGTCAAAGGGATGTAAATGTTCACAGATACACCCTGTACTATATTATTTTGCTATAGTTAGGACCTAGAGGCCCTAGTCCCCAGCGATGTTCAGACCAGATAGCGAAACAGCTCCAGATCCGGATAAGCACTGACCTACACCGAGCGACGGAGTGCAGCCGATGGCGACAGCTGGTCGACAAAATCGGAAGGAGTCACGATCCGGACGGACTGCTGAGGAGCAGTGAGGGAATCGACCTAAGGGATATTTAGGTACTGCAACGGTGGAGAACTCCTTTGTTGCTGGCCGTATAACATAATGGTCAATTATTTAAAAAGAAGAAATTTATTCTTTTGATGATAAGTTTCTTTTGCCAAAAGATTCCCAATGGACCTGGTAGATTATTCGTTGAGTAACCAACAACGGGGCCACAGCTAGCCTGAACTCTGGAGGGCGTTTATCGAATAGCGAGAACTTACGGAGGAGTCACGTCCGCGGTCTAACTCGCAAAGGTGCACTCGTTTATAGCACGCATCTTTCAATACAAAAATCGCAGCTTAGTTGATCTAGTTTCCACCATTGCAATGCTACCAATGAACGTGATTGCGTATAGGAGGTCGAAGCCGTGGCAGGACCCCCACAAGATGGAACGACGATCTGGAGAAGGTCGAGGGAATCCCTTGGATGCGGGCACCACAGGATCGATCTGTCTGGAGGAAGGCCTATGTCCAGCAGTGGATGATGAATTTTTTTTTGCCATACACTTCCTCATTGTGGAATCAACTTCCCGCAGCGGTATTTCCGAACCGGTACAATATTGACGAGAAACGAGCCTATGCTGTGTGTGGCTGATGCCCACGGGCGGCGGTGATCACTTACCATCAGGTGACTCGCTTGCTCGTTTGCCTACCTATCTCATAAAAAATAAAGATAATATTAAAATACTGTAGTCACTACGCAGCGGTTCGTTAGAAGGTACAAAATAATTCCTGTTTAACTTAAGCCTCTCTTCAGATAAGGAGCCTTATATTTTTGAATCGCTTTGCTGTACATATACGTTACGTTTGCGTACGTATACGTTTGCGTGCTCTTTGCTCTTTTTGGGTTGGCGATCGTAGAGCGTTTTGCTAGTGACTTATGATAATGAAGAGACATTTCCTCACTGATACCTTTTTAACTATACCCTTTATTGCGCCATACATCATGTGCTGTCGGTTACCATTAGTTTACGTTGTTTTCCCATACGATTTTCAGTTTTTCCTATGTAGAACAAAATGGCATTTTACCTTATTTGATGAATGGGTCTGTAATTAAAGTTTAGCGGAGCGGTTTGATACCAGTTTTGAATAGGGTCTTAAAACGCTTTTATTTAAGAAATAAAAGGATACCTCGTTTAAATCTTCAACGAAGAGAATTCTCACTTAGAAAGAAGTTTAGGTAATTAATTATGACTTTCAGAGATGGTGCGGTATAATTTTTTGATACCAAAGGGGCGATGGGGAGTTTAAAGGTTGGCAGCGCACTTGTGACTCCACTGGTGTTGCGCGTGTCCATGGGCGGTGGCAATCGCTTACCATCAGGTGATCCGTCTACTCGTCTGCCGCCTATGTCATAAAAAGAACGTTCGAAAAAATCGAAACATACTCTTCGCTCGACCCGAACTCGAACCCAGAGGGTCTAATTTGAGCCAGACGTTACGACCAAAACGGAAACGGTCAATATATATATTATATATTGACGACCTGTTTGGAACAGTGGTAGTGAACGCTGCCTCTGGTGCAAGGGTTGTGGGTTCGATCCCCGCACAGTACAAACATTTGTGTGCATGAATATGTCTGTTTGTATTGGTCTGGGCGTTTTCTTTGTATTATAAGTATGTATTTACAAAAGAAAAATATTATATGTATATGTCACCGGAAAATAACAAGATCCGTAAGTTTATCAATTTACTAGGTAGTTTATAAACTTTCGTAGGATTATAAACGGGAGATAAATTGTGTTATTATACGTCCACATTTTCGTACATTGATAAACTTACTGTACTCACTCGTAAAATAATAAGTAAGCAATATCCAAACGCTATGTGCGATCTGATTAGCATTGCCACTATGAACATTGACCAATCAGAGAGCAGTCAGAGAGTAGAATATTACGTATTTCAAAGATTCGTATATTTAAAAGTTTCTGTGATTGGTCGAACCATATAAAATTTTACGAAAAGATATCCGTTTGTTTATAAATTGGTTAAAAATGTGCAATTTCCGAAAGTGTGGACGTAAAACAATACAATTTATCGCCCGTTTAGAATCCTACGAAAGTTTATAAACTTCCTAGTAAATTGATAAACTTACGGGTCTTGTAATTTTCCGGTGACATATATATTTGTAATCCCACAGTTGATTCTGATATCCGTAACACAGGTGCTTGAGCTACCTATCTCGGAGTCAGATCAATGTATGTGATGTTGTGAAATATTTATTTATTTATATCCTGCGTACGTGGCTGATCGTTGAGATTGGCCGCCGTGGCCGTAATCGGTTGCAGGATATTATTAAACTCGGGTGAGTGCCTTTTTTTCACTGAGCTATCGCTCGTAACGTAAAGTATGCGTATGCATAAAAGGATTATTATATAAAATGTTCCGGTGGGTTTGTGGCAAGACCGGGTCTGCGCAAGTAGCGCGGGGCGGCGCCGGCGCGGGCCGCTGCGCACGCACAAAGCGCACGCGCATCACAAGTAATGCCTTTGCGATATTAAGGTACTGTTACACATGCTTAAAGCATGCTACTTTTCAGCAAGTGCTACTTAGTAACATGTTGCACCCTTAGTAAAACACCGACCTAACTCAAAATTTTAATATAGATGCTAAGTGTCGGTAATAGTATCGGCTAAAATCCAGGGATGAAAGGTCATCTAACAACAATTTTGAGTTAAGTAAATAGGTACACTCACATATGAACACGAGATGAAATTTGAAGTGCGTTATTTACTCAAGACTACTCAAGAATAAATTGCAAAGAATTGCTATAAAAATATCAACAATTTTGAGTTACGTCAGTATTTTACTAAGAGTGCGAATTGTGTGGACGGACGTGCTACAAATAAGCATGCTAATTTAGAGCATGCTCAAAAATCGCTCGCTGGTCGATTTTGAAGCATGCTACCAGTAGTGCGGGTGGAAGGGAAAGTGTGGCGGAGTGCTTTAGCACGTGTAGACAGGTTTGCTCATTTTTAAGCATGCTATAATATGGCTTATAGTTCATTAAAACATGCTCCTATTTGGCTTGCTTTTTAAGCATGCTTCTTTTAAGCATGTGTAACAGTATCTCTATGTGAGGGAATGGTACCTACTAATGTTGCTGGGCAAGTGGACCTTGACAAATGCGTACACTTGTCAGGGCCCCTTTGCTTAAAATATTTCACCTAGAGTCTACACAACACGAGCCATGCATCGGCATGAATGGACCAGCTCGACCGGAGTGATACCACGGCCTCACAGAAAACCGCCGTGAAGCAGCACTGTGCTGTGTTTCGCTGCGTGAGTGAGGGTACCGGAGGCCCAATCCGGTTTAAAGGTTGCCAGCGCACGGAGGTACAACTCCACTTGTGTCGCGGGTGTCCATGGGCGGCGGCGATCCGTCTGTTCGGCACCTATTACATAAAAAAGCGATGGTGCCACAATGGGTAATAAAAGATCCATGGAAGAGAAGAAGGAAGAATGAATGATAGATAGATAGATAGATAGATATACTTTATTGCACAAAAAAAAACACAACTTTAAAAGGCATTACAGAAACTTAATTGTACAATTTCGGCGGCCTTATCGCTGGAAGCGATTTCTACCAGACAACCTTCAGGCAAAGGACATTTGATAGTTGAAGATCCCCTCCCAAATGGAAGATCCATGTGGGAGGGGTCGTAATTCGAATCCGAACATACTCCTTTGTATTTTTCAAATCAAACCTGCCTGGAATCCAGCGCTGCAGCGGCTTCGGCCACTGCACCAAATGCTGAGGTTGGGCCTTGTTGGCTACAGAATTAGTTCTATTTGTGTAATTATAAATAAATCATCATCATCATCATCAGCCCATTTAAGTCCCCACTGCTGGATGCACGGGCCTCCCTCAATCACATGAGGGGTAATTGCCATACTCACCACGCTTGGCAGACGGGTTGGCGGGTTATAAATAAATATTTCACAACATCATATCTCACCTGGAAAAAGTCGATTGAAAGTCGTAATAGAAAAGGCAGATAAATTCTAGAAAACTTGCTTTAATCATTGCCAGCCCTCATTCATCTGTTTGCCTTATTTACAGACCTCATCAACCGAAGCCAGACGAGTTTCGAGAAAATTAATACTCCGACCAATGGGTCCCCGGAAAAAGAGTTATTAAATAAAAATGAGTTATTAAATAACAGGCTCTTTGAGCCGAGCCGGCGCTGGCTCAGAGGATGCTTTGCTATTTACTAATTAGAGCTGTCTTGAGTCGGATGTAATTGAAAAATGTCATTTGATCGGTCTGAGTGGCCCTTTGGTACACACGGAGACACGTTATCCTGCTCGGACTTTTTGTCTGAAACATAAATGCTATTTTCACAATGAAGAAGTTGACCATGTGAAAGCTTAGATTAAATAAAAAAAGCGGAAGATAGATGAATCGTCTCTGCCGCGTGGACTGCATAAATTATGTCCCCGTCGCCTAATTTCACGAAGACTGACGAAGCATGCGCGTAGCACGTTAGATGACTCCTTCAAGCATTTGTCAAAACAAAGAGGTCCGTTTTCAGTTGTCTAATGGACAACATTTCATATTTTTAACATGTCCATATTGTTTTTTTTATATGAAAATAGACATAAAATGAACGGACCCATATTTTTTCTTTTTTCAAAATTTGTCCATTTTCATGCATAAAATAATTATTGAAATTCTTTATATTCTAAATAGACGTAAGCGCCAAATGACGTCATCGGACGGCTGAATACAGCGATATTCCTTTGTTTATCATTGTTTTAATAAAAAAAGGTAAGTACTACTGTCAAAGGTAAATAATACTAGTGTCAACATTGTCAACGTCATTCATTTATTCAACGTGGACAAGTTGTCTTTTTTTTGACAGTTGCATGTCATGGGTTTGGCATTTCGTAAATTTAAAACTATAATGTGCTAGGCAAAGAAATATTTTACATTCTGCCGTCCGATGACGTCTTCTTACGTTTTTTAGTTTTTAAATTTTTCTCAGTAAATAAGCAATATAAAAAATTAATAAATATATATTCGCGCAGCGGAAAAGTAAATATAGAAATGGTATTTTTTGTTTCAGAGCTTAGCAATTTTGAAATGTTGTCCATTGAAGGGACGTGCCGTATTTTCCGCTATTTTGATTTAATCTGAGTGTGAAAGCCACGTTTTTGCATGAATGGTCTGGCTCGGCCGATACTACGGCCTCACTCGGTTTCCTGCCGACGTGAAGTAGCGCCTACGGTGTGTTTGTGACAGACAAGCAGACGGCAATACCAGTGGATTCACAAGAGCGCTGCCAACCTTATTCGGGGCTTTGGTACTATCACTCACAATGATATCGGGATGTTTTCAGTCTGCTCGCAGTCGTGCAAAAATCAGAATGAGTAAATTTATATATTTAATTAAATACTTAATAATTATTAAATTTAAATATGAGGCGCCTTTTTTTTCTCATAGTATCTAGGTGATGAAAGGTAAAGTAGGTATGTGACTCGGCTGTAAAATATATTTTTGGCTTGTGGCGCCGTACTTTGAATTTCTCGCTACGTTCGGGTTTAAAAAAATGCCCTCGCCGTTTAAATATTATTTTCATACAATCTACTATTAGGTTTCAATTTGCGTTGTTCTAGTCAATTCGCGGTATTTTTCCTACTGCGCCATTCATGCTAACAACCACTCACGCGCATGCGCATTCAGCAACAATCATTGCCACTAATTGCGCCTTCCTATCTCTCGCAAATTCTAGCACAAACCTAAGTAGAGACATAAAAGTCTCGACTCACTAGTACTAGCTATGATTCTTATCACCGAGGCATAGGATCGGAAAACGTAATGCGTGATAACTTCTAACGGTGGTTGTATGAGAACAAATGCGTAACCTTTCCTTTTCCGTCACAGAACTATATGCGCCGGACAATGCTGTTATCGCTTTACAGTGAAAAACATTCATCACGGACTAAAAAAATTGGCAGTTCCTATTTCTGCCGCACCATCAAGAAATGGAACTCATTGCCGGGGCATGTGTTTCCTCCTTCCTACAATATTGATTCCTTCAACGAAGCGTGAAAAAGCATCTCGCAGGCCAGTATGGCAGTCCTAACGGAGGTGATGCCTGACATCGCTTGCGTTGTAATTGCAACGAGGGGCTGAGCCAAAATACTGTGTCATATAAAAAAAAAATTAACCCGCATTGTTTTTTTTTGTGTAGTGTTGGAGACGGTTACTAAATAAAGTCATTAGTTATGATTATGATTAAGCAATATGATGCTGGTTTAGCTATGAATAGTAATTTATTTATTTAATTACACAGGTCCTTAAACCTAATTATGTAATTAAAGACGGTAACAAAAGAAAAAAAAAAACAATATCAAAAAACAGGCAAACACGTGAATTATTTGATATACCTGCATAGAAAACTAAGCTTATATTACAATACTACGGAGATCTATGCGCAGCGTTCTTCGCAGAAGGACTGGTATGTGGACAACTGTGCCACGAATCTGCAAATAGATCACAATGGGGTTGGTGACCCAAGAGTGCATTGAGGGCAGTGTGCATGCGACACAAGGGAGACTCCGCACGTCCTACGGTGCGACAAGGCAAGCGTGCGAACAACAGATGGCGTCGTGATGCGCGATGTCGGATATAATTTTCCGGTACGTATAGCCGTGAAAGCTGGTCTAAGACGTCAGGACACTGAACGTCCTCGCGGAGTATTTTCAGTCAAAAAGATCTTTTTGACGCCTAACCTCCAACGAACACATACCGAGCATACCTTGTAAAAACTTAGTTGGATATAAAAAATGGATAATATCCATAGACTCTCTTGTACAAGTATCTCAAAAACGCTTTTTGATGTAGTAATGTCTTGTTGTATCAGTGTACATAACGAAAGATGTATCAGGATACAGTAAAATCTTTTTAAACTCTTAATCTACTTGTTATTTAGTTCCTTGTTAAGTTAACAAGAAATCTATAGATCATTTTGAAGAAATCAGCTGTTTGCGGCGTGGTCAAATACTAGTGGCATTATGGTAAAAGATAAAGTCGTTCATTTTTTTTTATATGAGAGGTGGCAGACGAGCAGATGGATCACCTGATGGTAAGCAATCCCGCCGCCCGTGGACACCCGCAACACCAATGGAGTCACAAGTGCACTGCCAACCTTTTCCCCTTCCCCCCATTGGGCCTCCGGTAACCTCACTCACACGGCGAAACACAGCGCAGGCGCTGCTTCACGCCGGTCTTCTGTGAGGCAGTGGTATCACTCCGGTCGAGCCGGCCCATTCAGGCATAAGCGTGGCTCTCCCACATTAAAAATGCAAATTTGCAATGCAAATTGATTTAAATACATAATAATATTATTTTGTATGACAGGTAATGTTCTAACCGGGGTAAAACGTACAAAAGAGAAGTCCAGGAAGATGTAGTACATCTTGGCTTAAAAATCTGCGCGAGTTTTATAATAAAAGCACCAGTTTCTTATTAACAGCAACTGTGTTAACTTGACACTGAAACTGACATTATGATCGCCAATATTCGTTAGAAGACGACCCTAGAGGTGATAGATCTATCACTAAATCAATAATGATTTCGGAAACTCAAAAATAAGGTACGTGGTGGAAATCTCGTAAACAACTATTATTATTTTAGTCACCATGTTTGAATTAATATAGTGATAATAGATATTATGTCCAAATGTCTTTTCCCAACACATGCATATATTTCCAGTTATCTAAACTATTTATAAAGAGGTAAATCGTACAGACAGCGCAGCGGCAATGATTATAGGTTTTTTTTTATATATTTTTTTATATATTATGAAGGTGGCAGACGAGCAGATGGATCACCTGATGGTAAGCAATTCCGCCGCCCATGACACCCCCGCCACACAGTGTAGTCACAAGTGCGCTGCCAACCTGTTCCCTTCCCCCCCCCCCCCCCCCCATTGGGCCTCGGTAACCTCACTCACACGGCGAAACACAGCGCAGGCGCTGCTTCACGCCGGTCTTCTGTGAGGGCAGTGGTATCACTCCGGTCGAGCCGGCCCATTCAATTGCCTAAGCTTGACTCTCCCACATTTAAAATCAAATTTGCAATGCAAATGGATTTAAATACATAATAATATTATTTTGTACGACAGGTAATGTTCTAACCGGGGTACAAAGACGTACAAAAGAGAAGTCCAGGAGGATGTAGTATATTTTGGCTTAAAAATCTGCGCGAGTTTTATAATAAAAGCACCAGTTTCTTATTAACAGCAACTGTGTTAACTTGACACTGAAACTGACATAGGATCGGGCCAATATTCGTTAGAAGACGACCTAAGGTGATAGATCTATCACTAAATCAATAATGATGTCGGAAACTCAAAAATAAGGTACGTGGTGGAAATCTCGTAAACAACTATTATTATTTTAGTCACCATGTTTGAATTAATATAGTGATAATAGATATTATGTCCAAATGTCTTTTCCCAACACATGCATATATTTCCAGTTATCTAAACTATTTATAAAGAGGTAAATCGTACAGACAGCGCAGCGGCAATGATTATAGGTTTTTTTTTATATATTTTTTTATATATTATGAAAGGTGGCAGACGAGCAGATGGATCACCTGATGGTAAGCAATTCCGCCGCCCATGGACACCCGCCACACCAGTGGAGTCACAAGTGCGCTGCCAACCTGTTCCCCTTCCCCCCCCCCCCCCCATTGGGCCTCCGGTAACCTCACTTACACGGCGAAACACAGCGCAGGATTCTGGTAATCCGAAAACAACGCTTGCGCGATGTAATCGACACTAAGCGCCATCTATTGGCATAAAGTGGAACTAATGTTCCGAAACAAAGTGAAGCGTGTTGTGATTATAGGTAAAATTGCGGTCTGATAAAAGTACTCGTATATGTATTAACAATTTCGGCCTTTTAATACAATTCGGGTAAGTAGTCTTCATTCTCGATCGATAACTCTTGCCTTGCAATTGCATTAGCAATATGATAGGAAGCACAATAAAATCCGCACATAGCTACCCACTTAGTCTTAACCACCGATATAGGTCGATACGCAGCGATGCTGCGTTATAAGCCATTTCGCTAAAAGCACCAGCTTATTCGCGCTTTTGGCGTTTACATCCTACCAGTGTTTACGATAACCAGTAGCTTGACATACTCTTGACAGTACTTTGTCACAATTTTGCCTTCCGTGAAAGAAGGCAGATATACAGGGTGAAATTTTAATTCATGTTTTCCCGAAGCCCTCGTGATTGCTATATAATGAATAAAATCCTTTTCGCAATTTAGGTCAATAAAATAAGCGATATAATCATCATCATCATCATCATTCAGCCAATAGACGTCACTGCTGATCATAGGCCTCCCCCAATGTTCTCCACACATATCGGTCCTGTGCCGCCCGCAACCAATGAATTTCCGCAACCATCACCAGTCCGTCGCGGCTGAGACTTCTTGTACGTGGCCTCCACTCGAGGATCCGGCCGCCCCAACGGCCGTCTGTTCTCCTCGCTATGTGCCCTGCCCATTGCCACTTGAGACATGCAATCCTTTGGGCTATGTCTGTGACCTTAGTTCTCCTGCGGATCACATCATTTCTGATACGATCACGCAAAGAGACTCCGAGTATAGCCCTCTCCATTGCTCTGTGGGCGACTTTGAGCCTCCTTAATCGACACATAGTATGCGGTCACGTTTCGATACTCTTCAATAGTATGGAACAAGTCTTTGTCACACTTATTTTATTGATCTAAAAGGATCTTTGTCATAAAAGTTATTCAAGATACCTACAAGTATAAAGAGGGCTTCGGGAAAGCAACCACTTAAATTTTCAGTATAGACAGTATAAAGGCGGCACACGTGTGATTCCTCTGGTATTGCAGTTGTGGAGTCACAACTGACTTTGCCCGTGGGAGAGCCACGCTTCAGCATGAATGGGCCGGCTTCGACCGGAGTGATACCTACGGAGTCACAGAAAAGCACAGCAGAGTGAAGCAGCATTGTGCTGTGTTTCGCTGCGTGAGTGAGGGTACCAGAGGCGCAATCCCGGGGAAAGGGGGGTTTAAAGCTTGGCGGCGCACTTGTGACTCCACTAGTGTCGCGGGTGTCCATAGGCGGCAGCGGTCGCTTAACAATCAAGGTGATCCGTCTGCTCGTCTGCCACCCATCACATAAAAAATCTGTTTTTAACAAATTTTCGCCGTTCTCCCTAATTTGAGTCTCAGCTAGTCCGGTACCCTACTTCACTTGAAACACAGCAGCAGGCGCTGGATTTCTTGGGGCCGTGGTATCACACCCGTGGTCAACCTTAACTTGAGAGTTGTGGTAAGCTTAACTTTCACAAGTTCAGTGGAATGGAGTTCGATGAAAAGTTCTTTATATTGCTACTGCCCACCTTTATGCTGTGGCCCTACCAAATTGTATGTTTCGCTATCGCTTCAAGAGTTCTGGTTTCCTGGCTGTGAAATAGGCAATTTATAAGTCGTTTGCTTGTGTGTGTTTCTAAAGTGATTTTGCAGGTTTGGCAAGAAAAAAGGCTGCTTGTCCATCGCATAGGTATATTTAGGTTAACTGAGCGAAAGCGATGTCCGGGTAAAATGCTTACAAAAAACTATTAATTTGTTTCTAGACTTATAATGAAGTATGTATATTCTTAAGTTGTTAATTTTTTTTCAGATAATTAACAAATAATAACAAAACGAGAACTAAATTATAATTGTAAATAAATAAAAAAATAAAATAAAATATTTATTTCAAAATAACTTGGACATAAGTTATTTTGAAATAAATAACACTTTTAATCAAAAAATATTATATATATAATATTTAACATTTTGCCTGAGCTAATGTAACCTTTGTTTCAGGCTAAAATAGGTCCTAGAAACTTTAATAAAGTATAAAGGTAAAAGGTAGAAACAAACTTAACAATAAATCTAAGGCTACAAAATAATATAAACAAAAACTATAAACTAAGTTTGGCTGTAGTAAAATTATTGACAAAAGGTACTAGTCTCAGAATTTGCTCGGCTAAATGGCCAAGCGCTAATTTTCAGACTAGCCCTTTACGGCGCGTCACGGCCGTCAGAATTAACAAAGGCTGTGTAAAGAGGAGAGAAATAAAGAGAGAAATGAAAATAGTAGGTATAACAATAAATTATTAATTAAACTTAACCTTACTCTACGAGATCCGCAGGAGAACTAAGGTCACAGACATAGCCCAAAGGATTGCATGCCTCGAGTGGGCAGGGCACATAGCGAGGAGAACAGACGGCCGTTGGGGCGGAAAGGTCCTCGAGTGGAGGCCACGTATAGGAAGCGCAGCCGTGGCTGGCCCCCCACAAGGTGGACCGACGATCTGGTGAAGATCGCGGGAATCCATTGGATGCGGGCGGCACAGGACCGATCTGTGTGGAGAACATTGGGGGAGGCCTATGTCCAGCAGTTGACGTCTATTGGCTGAAATGATGAATCTTACTGTACGTTAACAATCAAATTAGGGGATAGTTATTCGTAGATAGTCAATAATTTCTCTGTATCTTCGTAAGACTACTTTGAGAGCTCCTCCTGTATTCTCAATTTATAATAATAATAATAATTCTCACAACATCTCATACGTTGACCTGATGCCGTACTAAGTAGCTTAAGCACTTGTGTTACAGATATCAGAAAACAGAGGAACACAAATATATACTTAAATACACATATTACACCCAGACACTGAATAAACCCAAGTGTTCATCGCACGAATGTTTATCCAGGGTGGGAATCGAACCCACGAAAGTCATTAAATAAAAAGTATAGATAGACTGACGACCCGTTTAGCGCGGAAGTTTGTGCGCCGGTTGAGACGCAAGGGTCGCAGGTTCGTATCCCGCACCAACACAAATGTTTGTTAATGAAACATGATGAAACAGATATTTAGTTGAGTCTATTTGTGGTTGTGCCTTCGTTGTTCCTGGTCACTTTATAACAAGTAAACACCTTCGTTTCGGAAAAAGTATGTGATGTGGTCTCAATTTATTTACCTATTGAATTAAGGTGACGGGTAGGGCACACTAGCGACGCTAATCGATTTTAATGTTTAGCTTTTAAACCGGATCTATATTAAACAATTTCGGGGTTACAACCTCTCGGCAACATTTATACTATTTATTAAATAACCATGCACAAATGTTGGATCCGTTTTTGTACGCGAAAAATTTATTCACGCCTAAAGCGGTCACTTTTAGCGGTAATCCAAAATTCTAGAGCAAAAGCAGATCAAAAAGTTAACTATAAGTATTGTATAAATAGTATAGGTGTTTGCCGAGAGGTAACCCCGAAAGTGTGGTCTCCAGCAGAGTAGAATAGGCCACCCTCACTCTTACCGAGGTGTCGTAAAAGGCGACTAAGGTAAAGCTGCTGGCATGATCATCAGCACCCAGAGAAGGAAAACTCTGCATTTATATCAAAACCCTCGCCAACCCGTCTGCCAAGCGTGGTGAGTATGGCAATTACCCCTCATGTGATTGAGGGAGGCCCGTGCCCCAGCAATGGGGACTTAAATGGGCTGACGATGAACCCCGAAATTGACTTAATATTTTTACTAAAGTATTTTAAGCATTGAATAAATCTCGATACAGATATTGCATTTTCAATTATGAGGCAAAGACGCCACAATACAAAGAACCCCTTTGTTGTGCTAAGGAGGTCTACTTGTACAAACTCCAAGAGGTTTATATCGGTTCACCGTATTTTTATACATTTCTAATATCGTTAGATAAAGACGCAAAATCTTCTGCGTCGTTATATTTTTAAAATGAAAAAAAAATCGATCCAATGCGAATCGGCTACGATCGCAACCCATTTGTGATGCCGCATGTGTCGCAGATGTCCATGGGCGGCGGTAATCACTTATCATTAGGTGAGCCGTCTGCTCGTTTGCCGGGGTTGCAGACCTAAAAAGGTGTGGCATGACATCGTAAAGGATGACGTCATGCATGACCACTAGGGATGCACAAGACCGTGTTATGTGGGGAAGTCACTTATCACATCATCACTTACCATTAGGTGAGATTGTGGCCAAATGTCTGGCTATTCTAATAAAAAAAAAAGTCGAAGTAGAAAAGCGGACCCCGGTTTCTGCAGGGAAAGCTTGAGACGCAACCGGAAAAAAAAAGCTAAGATGATGATGATGAGATCATAATCATCATCATCATCATTCGTAGATACGAAGAGTGTGAAGAACGAGAATATACCTGTCGCATCCAAACAAAATAGATACTCAGTGCGTGGTAAAGGACGGGGATAAAGATTCGATTCAGTTTTTACTCGACTACGGCAAAGCAAAAGGAGGGTTATGATTTTGACAGGCTATGTATGTATGTATGTATGTAGGTATGTATGTTCATCTCTTTCCACGTAACTTCTAAACTAGTTATCATATTTAAACAAATGAGGTGTTGTTAGAAGCGCCTTGGTTGTCTTCTGGTTATAGGCAACATGACGTCACGTTAAATTTATTACAGCGCCCTTTAGGGGACTTAGAGTAAGGAACTAAGAAGAAAATTTTGCTTGACGGTACCGTGTGGGGTATCAAATGAAAGAGCTTTTTATAGCACATTTCAAATATGTAATTATATTTACATAACTAAAAATTATGTTAAATAAAAATAAACTTTAAAAACTAAAACCCGACTACCAAGAAAACACGATCTAAAAAGTACAAAACAAAAAAATTGTCTCTGCTGAAATGATTATGCCGTATCGCTGTGGTCGTGTGCCACCTACTGTAGCAAAACAGATTCATTATAATAATAAAATAAAATCAATGTGGCATACGACCACGGCGATACGGCATAATCATTTCAGCAGAGACAATTTTCTTGTTTTGTACTTTTTAGATCCTGTTTTTTTGGTAATCGGGATTTTTGGAGATTTATAATGGCATATATGCACAAGGTTGCATGCCTGGGAAATCACGTTCGAATCGAGATTACTGTCGGTTCCCTCACCGAGAAAGTGTTTGCGCAGACATCTGTGCACTATAATAGTTCCTACCAATATCCGGGTAACTTGCCATAGTCAAAATATCGAGCAGAGAACATGATTAGAATCGAATACAGTCTGCCAATTAATCGTTTATAATAAATCATCATTATTAATATTCATTTTTGTCCGGTAATGGCAGGTCTGACATTGTTACGAGCTTACGAGTATGCTAATCGGGACCAGTCAATAATAGACTATAGTGCAAGGCATTCTTCGGACCAATATGATTTTTACGGTTTCACGCCTTTAGATTGTAAAAAGTAAACCCGTTATGATCTTTGTCTTAGATCCGGACGCAAAGAATTCTTAGGGTTTAAAAAAATATATTTTTTACCAATATTTGACACATTAACATAACATAAAATAAAAATGTTCTTAATTTTTTTTCTTAAGACGTTTATTATCATAATTATCTTAGCGTTTTGTCCCGGTCGTTAGCGTCGGAGCCCAGGCTCCACTTTTTTAGCCGACTTAAAAATAAGAGGTTGTCTATTCGACATGTATATTTTTTTTATGTATGTTCGCCGATAACTTTGCCATTCATGAACCGATTTAGATGATTCTTTTCTAGTTGGAAAGTAGATAGTCCCGGATTGGTACCATGATCAGGATATCAGGATCTGATATTGGGATCCTGGAAAAAATGAGGGGACCTCTCAAATTATATACGGGCCTTTTAAAAAACTTAAAGACACAGACAGCTAAATAAAACCGTTGAACAATATTCAAAGTGTTTAAAAATTAATACGGAACCCATACGTGCAAATACTGCACTGACTTATCAAACTTTTTAGACTGCAAAAAACATCGACCCAATTTAGTTAAAAATAACGATTCGATAGAGGATGTTTATTCTTCAATAACATATTTAAAAAAATTATTGATCCTATTATGTTTTGACAGGTTACGTTTTCAGACAGATCGTATATCAGTGGATGTATTCTAAATTAGATGTTCAAAGTTCGTGTCCTGGCACTTCTGTCTCATTATCTTAGCATGTAATTAACCCATACCATCTATCTGGATGGCTGAGACCTTGGAAGACTTAGGCACAATGCTTGACGATCTCAGCAGTCAGTCCCCCAACAAGTGGGTCTGAAAACCAACATGGACATGATCACTTACCGTTCAGTGACCCACTTGCCCTAAAGTGAGCCTTGGCCTCCGATAATAAGAGTCTCCCTGCATATAGGTCGGTCCTGCGCCACCTCCTGCCAATCATTCAGATAGTAGGTAACTACTAATCTATAGTATTTATAAAAAGTTCAATACTATAGACACAGCGGCAACACTTATAGGTAATCCGAAAACACGAAACGTTTGCGCGATGTAATCGACTCCTAGCGCCATCTATAATTGGTATAAAGTGTAATTAATATCCCGAAACGACTTAAGGGTAGGCCATTAGTCAACAATATAAATTGATGCAATGTTTCCCCACTGTTTATTCAATCTTTTAGGCATCAAACTCAAACCAGATGGCTTAATTTAAAGCTGTCCCGTGACGAACGAGAATATACCTGTCGCATCCAAACAAAGGAGACACACAGCGCGTGTGAAAGAGAGGGTAACTCCGATTCAGTCGTAACTTCTGCTTTAAATTAGCCTCTCTGGCTTCAATATCAACTTCCCAAAATAAAGTTAGGAAATTTCGTTCGTTTGTAACCCGGCCTGAAAATCCACGTTTTCGCTCCCTTGTCTAAGTCCCTTTATTATAATTTATACGAGTTAAGTAATTTTTATTACAAAGTTTTTAAAGTACCATAAATTCTTAGGAAACCAATTTCATGTTCCTGAAAAACGATGGCTGATGAAATCAGAAAGTTTGAAATTAGTTACTTATTTAGTTGTTTTTAGTACTTCAAATATTTCAGTCAGATGTTATACTTATAATTTAGAACTGCTATATTAGAAATAAGAGATGCATTTAAGCTGCCTTGTCTCATTCAGTGACGTAGCGCGGGTGTCGGCCGATCACGGCGAAGGACTCTTGCCGCTCTTTTCTTCTTCGGACCAATCCTCGCCCCCCCTCGCCCTCACTCCTCGCAAGATAAAACTTAGATTTCGCAGCCCACAATTATCTTTATCTTATCTTTTTATCTTTATCTTTTATCTTATCTTATCCCTAAAAAGTTTTGCTACACGGTGTCGTTCCCGCTCTCTCGGTCCGGATTTCGCCATCCCCTAAAAAGTGTCGGAACCGTTTTCCCCCCGCTACGCTACCGACCTCATTCTCACTTGTCGTTTTTTTTAATGTCATAGGTGGCAGACGAGCAGGCGGATCACCTGATGGTAAGCGATTGCCGCCGCCCATAGATACCTGCGTCACAAGTGCCAACCTTTAAACCCCCCTTTCCTCCGGATTTTGCCTCCGTTACCCTCACTTACGCAGCGAAACACAGCACAGTGCTGCTTCGCACTGGTTGTCGATTTTCGTTAAAATGGCGCATTCCTTTTAAAATGCCAGCAAGCCTTTTAGCAAGTTAGTCAGGCAATCTGTCTTGCCTCTGACAATGGAGACATAAGAACATTTTGCGCAGATTTTTTACACGTGAACAATTTTGTCATCACCTAATATCGCTCGCCTTCAAAGACACGCACGTGTTGTCCATTAACAGTTATTGTATTTTTATTCAAATGTTAATAACGCGACACTATATTTTTTTTTCTTTCGTTCGCTGCGATCGCATCCGTTAATAATAGGGTTGTCATTTGTTTAAATTGGCTTTTATTCTCTGATTTTCGTTAAAAAAGAAAACTTGACAGATATCATCTGTATTCCATCTATCGTATAGGATGTCCATGACCATGAGCTGAGATGATCACTTACCGTCAGGTTACTCGCTGCCTCATTTTCCCATAAAATTCTCTTGCCCGTTCGGGCGTCATTTTTCTTCTCTATCCGTGATATCATATCGTCAGGGATAATGCAGGTTTTCTTTCTTCCCCCCCAGCTTGACTGGGGGAGGCAGTGTCGGGCCCGCAGTGTAAGTGGGCCCTCCGCCTGGGGAGGGACGTGAAGTAAGGTTCTTTAACCCGTACTCATGTCCCTCCCCACTCTGGCGATGAGGGAGCGTCGCTGGGGCTTAGTCGGTATGCTTCTGGCCGGCTTCTCGCTAGGAGAAGCCCCTGCTAGAGGAGAGCCCGACATAACCCGCCTGCCCCCCGGCAGGAGGGTATGCACAAGGAGGCATTCCCCAACATCAAAAAAAAAAAAGGTTCCTTTACTTCACAAATCTCCTCCTTCTTTGTCCTAGCCATATTCCATTATTTGGGGTCAGCTCTCCTCATTTTGCGGCGCCAGGACAGCCCGTCCTGGGTCTCCTTACATCACAAAGATTGAAAAAAATAATTGTATATGACAATAAGGCACCTGTGTGTACTCTGCCAAATGTGCTAGGTGGCAGATGAGCAGAGGGATCACCGTGATGGTAAACGATGGCCGCCGGCCATGGACACTCGCGACACCAGTGAAGTCACAAGTGCGCTGCCAACCCTTAATTCCCCCTTCCCCCGAATTAAGCCCCCGGTACCCTCATTCACGAAGCGAAACACAGCACAGTGCTGCTTCACGCCGGTTTTCTAAGCTGGCCCATTCATGCCGAAGCGTGGCTCTCCCACGGTAAAATATGTGTAATTATTCAATGCTAATTATACGGATTAACACTATCCCCGGCGATGTGTATTTAGGTGAAACGGGTTATCTTTACCCTCCTGTGGCTCACCAAATCTCCCATTTTAGACTCCGAAAACTATTTGTCTTTGCCTTTGCCAACCCTAATGAAGGTTTACGCTCGCCTCGCTTTAGGTATTACGTAATCCACACTTGTTGTGACTGGTTCCTTCCTGTTTACAATCGTTCCGTGCACCAGATGGTGCCTAATTACACGCTTAATAAAGTCCATTTTCCCGTTCTACAACGGTATCTTTGTCTTGTCACATTATATGGGTTTTAGTGTCGTCTGGGACCAGTTTTCGTATTTTAGGAACGCTGTGCATAGAATTTTAGTCTAGGTATTTTTTTATGTTACATCTAAAGAAAATAAAAGTGAAAATTTCGGGCGTCCGCTAATCTTATAATACGACGCTTATTGAAGTATCATATCGTGAGATTAAAACGCCTAGAAACTGTGCACGAGCCACGGAAGCAAGGCAGTTTGAACTATGCTAAAACGGCGGCAATCCACTCGTATGTACAGTGGCGGACAGGTCAAGCTATACAAAACTGTCAAATTTCCTCAATCGATTGCGAACTCAATGTGTAACAATATAAGGTTTATAATCGAATGAAGAAATTTGACAGTTTTGTATAGCTTGATGTGTCCGCCACTGTACAACAAAAATGTGTAAACAGAAGTGGGTCAGGAAAATAATCACACAGCACTGAACTTATTTACCGCAATTTATTTGGGCAAAGTTACCCCGTACAATCCCGACAGAAAGATGTGTCACAAATCACTGTTACACTCAATTTTATACATGTCAAATTATCCATGTTGGGAATGTAATTAATTAAAAATTAACAATTACAATTACAAAATGTAATTAGCAGGTTCAATTACAAACTTACTTGAAATTTTTGGAAAGTAATTAAATTAACAATTAAAATTTGTAATTCTAATTGGTAATTCAAATTACTTAATTACCTATGATTATTACTATTAGATAAGGATAGTTATCTAAATGAAACGATTAAAGATCAATCAAACATATAATTCTGAATTGAAAAAGGAAGATTTTTTATTTTAAATTAGATTTTAACATTACTCATTATTCAAACATCTGATCGGAAAGTTTGTGGGATTTAATATAACTTAAATTTAATTGAATAATTATAATTACAATAAATGTCAATTGAATTACCAATTACCTATGTAATAAAATTAAAATAATTTCAATTACAAGTAATTTGAATTACCAATTACCTATGTAATTAAATTAAAATAATTTCAATCACAAGTAATTTGAATTACCAGTTACCTACGTAATTAAATTTAAATAATTTCAATTACAAGTAATATGAATTACCTACAGTAATTCAATTACTAAACATGAAATTAGTAATTAAATTATATATTAATTAATTACGTCCAATACTTACTTACGACATCCAGATCATAACAACTATTTAATTATGATCAATCTAATTTTAATACATTGAACTAATCTAAATGTATGTAAATTATATTTAAATACTTCAATTAGGTTTTACATAGCTGAAATTATTTATATACCTCTATTTATTTTATTAATAATTATTCGCGGTACTTCCGTAAGCGGGATGTGGTCTCCCGGTCAGGTGAGCCGTCTGCTCGTTTGTCTGTCATAATGTAAAAAAAAATGTCTGTAACAAATGCTTTGTCTGTGAGCGTAAAATATTAAAACTTAATTTTTTTTTAGAGGCGATAAAAGAGCAACCGAGTCACCTGATGTAAAGTAATCATCGCCGCCCATGAACATCCGCGAAATCAGTTTCTAACTAGAAAGAAACAATTTTGTTTTTTTTATGGGATAGGGGGCAGACGAGCAGACGGATCACCTGATGGTAAACGATTACCGCCGCCCACTTGCAACACCAGAGGAGTCACAAGTGCGCTGCCGACCTTTTAAAAAGGAATACGCTCTTTTCATGAAGGTTTGTTAAAAAATATAACATTTTTTAGGTACTTTCCTTTATTGCACAATACAGAAGTAAATATGGAATGACCACCTCAATGCGATTCGCATACTTCACAGCCAATCCTGAGGCCAGGGTTATTTCACTAAATATTTATTTTCTAAGTATGGAAAAAATAGCATAGATTAACGGTTTGCGGTTTTTTAGGTGGCAGACGAGCAGACGGATCACATGATGGTAAGCAATTGCCGTACACCATGGACACCCGTGACACCAGTGGAGTCACAGGTGCGCTGCAAAACTAAACTCCCCTTTCCCACCGGATTACGCTTCCGGTACTCACTCACGCAGCGAAACACAGCACAGTGCTACTTCACGCCGGTTTTCTGTGAGGCCGTGGTATCACTTCGGTCGAGCCGGCCAATTCATGCCGAAGCGTGGCTCTCCCACGGTCAAAAACTGTGATGCCAATGTTAAAATGTTAATTTCTTTGAACAAGTCTCTAAGCGAGTCTCGTGGCCTAAGTTCGTATATGGCCGTGACAGCTCGTTTCTGTAGCACAAAAATAGCTTGAATATTTGGTGGGGAATCCTTCGAGCCAATCGCACTGTACTTTTTTATTTTTATTTTAATTATCAGGAATAGCAAACAGCTACAAAATACATGTTCATCTAAGACAGTACATTCTTAAACTACTTAATAATATTGTAGCCCACGACGCTATCCACATGTTACTAAAATCAAGTTGTCGCAAGCTGCTCAAAAATATAACGAATAATATTACAAACAGAGCAAAATATAATGAGAAAAAAAGATTCGGTAGGTATTTAGGTGGACAATTTGAGCACAAAAACAAAAGAATAATAATTAAATAATAGAGTAGAACGGTAAAGCGTATCTTACAATGACAACTGTTCTATAACAGTTTTTTTTTTATTATTTATATTATTAACAAATATATCAATATCTTTTGAGTGGAAATTGTCATTATAAGACCACATCATATGACGAATCGGTACGCGCCAGCCGGTATTCGTGCGACTTTTACGAACTGCAAAAAGGCGAACAGCACGCACCTCTCGCCTGTGTGTGGTTCTATACTCGAAACTGGAATTCAAGACCAAAAAAACTACGACAGATACGTCACTGTCTAATCTCTCAATGTCACTTATGTCATTGTCAAATCAAGTTTAGAGGTTTTGCCAACCTTTTTGTTATATGCTTTCTTAGTATAGGCTGGCACAATTCATGATAAGGATTTTCTCAAATAAATACTAAATTACAAACTTTATTTTTAACTCAACTAAAATTGATAATTATTTTTTGTAAAGTACTTAAACAAATTGAAATACCCATGAACACCCACGAAAGTGTGGCATATACGGTATGGAAAAGTTAATAAAACCATTTTTTTATTAATTGTTTTTATTTATCTACATCTTCACCATAACTAATTTCAGAATCTCTGACTACGGAATCTAAGTCGGTCACTTATATTTTGTGTATAATAAAGTTTTCCACCACTCTAGTAATTAATTCGTCCAGTTTTGCACATGTTTTTGATTTTAGGTATTATTAAGCGAAATACTCTTAAGGAGAGTTGTTAAGTGATACTTTAACAAAGTGGGTAGTCGAAGTAGTCAATTTCAGTCACTCAATAAAATGGGGGCGCTTAGCGTTTTATCAACCTACGGATTCTGTCGAGACTACTCTTAACGAGCTCTAAACAAATGTTGAAAACGATGTAATTCAAAGATTCTTATATAAATATCACTTTGCGGCACCTCACTGCACTAAACAACAACATGTAAGTTCAAATGTTGTACCAAATGTTATTAACTCCTGAAGTGACACAAGCTCAATACCAGCTTTTCTACCAAACATTACGGATGATTAAGTTTTTAATAAAGCGTCTTGTATTTATGTAAAAATATGTCAATAAAATGACTTTTTTTAAATAATAGGATTAACATTACCAATAAATAAATTTTGTTAGCGTATGTTTTTAGAAAATAGGTACATACTATTGTACGATCATTTTATTGCAGTAGCAACATTGTAGTAGCTTTTTTGGTCTTGAATTCCAGTTTCGGGTATAGGTACAGAGTAAAACTAACTCATTACAATCAAATTTGTTGTGTACCTATTTATACAGTGTGACAGTTCCCAAGTATTTACGTCTAGTAGCAAGTTGCATTAACTGGTTGTTTCTAAGCTGTCTCGAAATCTTATAAATTGATCGGGTGGTTATTATTTACTACCGAATATAACTGTAACACTGTGTCACTTGTATCCGAAACTCACACGTTCGCTAGCCACCTGATACGAGCGTGGGCTTGCGGTCGCGCCGGTATCACTGACACGCTAACTGATCCATCACCTCCGTTGTCACTAAAGGCGGAGTTCATCAAAATCTAGATAACTGACAGTTACGAAAACGGGCAGTAACAGTTAATGTGACGGGTAGTGCATACTAGCGACGCCAATCGATTTTAATTGTTAGCTACTAAACCGGATCTATTTTAAACAATTTTGGGGTTACAACCTCTCTAACACTTTTACTATTTATTAAAAAACCATGCACAAATGCGGACCCAACATTTGTACCTACGCGAAAAATTGATTCACGCTAAAATTGGCCGCTTTTGCCGGTAATCGTACAAAAACGGACCCAAAATTTGTGCATGGTTAATTAATAAATAGTTTAAGTGTTTGCCGGGAGGTTGTAGCCCCGAAATTGTTTAAAATAGATTCGGTTTAGTAGCTAACAATTTAAAATGAATGGTGTCGCTAGTTAGGCCTACCCGTCGCCTTAAGTCAAACATTAACCAGCCGTACTGTTCATCACATTTATAGGATACCCAGTTAACTTAACTGATTGTTTATGGATATTTGAACTCAACTAAAACCAGAAGTCAGTTATTCATATTTCCTAATACGATTTATGGTATCATTCATATTTGGTAGAGTAAAGTATAATGCTTTTAAATTAAAAAATACGTACACGTGTTGCATACAGTTCGTTAGACTGTACTTTTTTACATGGTCAGGTAATAACGTCAAGCAGCTGTCACTGTCAACTCTATGAGAGTTATAGAGTAACTTATATATACATACAAAGATGCATCAGTCGGCAAGCTAGTGCTAGCGCCACCTAGAGGAAACCCACCAAAACTCAACGGTTAAGAGCTTTGAGAAGAGACACAAATTGATGACTGTTGTTCTATATGCACCACCGGTTATACATATATAATCTAAATCGACATTAAAGTCATAAACTTATCGCTGTCTTATTTTTACTTACCTCTAAATTCGAATACTCCTTGTAAAAAGAGACAGCAATATAATATTTATTAGACTTATTTTTGAAAGAATCAAAATGTCATTTTATAAAAAACCCTAAATGCGGTCGGTTTTTGGGCTCTTAAGCGACTGCTTTGGAATGCATGCTAAGATGAAGATTAGAAGAAATGTGGATGATAGTTCAGAATACGCCATCTATACGAGGAGTCTGTAGCAGAGAATCTGCGCAGACAGATAACGCGTGACGAAGAAAGGTGAAAATAACAGGGCACGTGTGTGCTTTGATTGAAACCCTAAAATATCCATAATACCTACGTTATGCTGTATATAATTAATGAAGTAGAATATCTTGATAAACACCGATTCTAATGCGGGTTTTCGCGTGGGGAAAAATCCGCTAGATGGCGTACTGTTGGACTGAGGTCCAACCAAGAAGTTTATAGATATCTTCGTGGGTCCAACATACGAAGTTAGTCCAACATCAACCACATTGGTTGTTTAGTTTGTCATATTGACATTTTGACAGATCACGTTTAAAAATAACCAATCAAATTGTATATGGCCCTCACTCAACCTCACTCCGATAGTACTTCATCTAGCGGATTTTTCACACGCGCAAAACCCTCATTGTACAGCGGTGCAATAAACAAATCTCTAGGAAGACATTATGGAATAGAAAGGGACAGCAACATATGTAAAATGACAGTTCTAAACTTTTTATAGGTATGGTCGAGGAATCTTATCAAACCGCCTTGTTTTTTAAACGAATACATTTTAACAGAGTCGTAGTTCGAATAGCTCTGGATTTTTCAAATCTAAGTTTAATTATTCTTGTTTCAGGTAAGCTGCTGCAATTTTAAGTAACCTCGAGTTCAAAGGCATCGTTAAGTTGTAAAAAAATGGGGTAAGTATTTTATTTCAGTTTGTTTAAATAAACTAGCTAACTAGATAGATAGATACACTTTATTGGACAAAATTTACAGATCTTAGTCTAAGTTCTAACTAGATCATCATCATCAGCCCATTTAAGACCCCACTGCTGGGGCACGGGCCTCCCTCAATCACATGAGGTGCAATTGCCATACTCACCACGCTTGGCAGACGGGTTGGCGAGGGTTTTGATATTAATGCAGAGTTTTCCTTCTCTGGGTGCTGATGATCATGCCAGCAGCTTTACCTTAGTCGCCTTTTACGACACCTCGGTAAGAGTGAGGGTGGCCTATTCTACTCTGCCGGGGACCACACGGCCATAACTCTAACTAGATCATCAAATTCAAAATCTAATTCTTCATTTGCATACGCTTGTACACAGCACGTGCAAATCGTCATACATTTAAGTAATTTGAAACTTTTTATAAGTACTTCTGTATAATTAACAAGTTAATATGTATCAAGTACTTGATACATAAAATATATAATTAAAAAAATAAATAAATATAATGCGATTCTACCACTGGCTCGTAAGTTGTTTCTGGTCGAGAAGATCCGGCAGGTTGGCGCAGCAGCGACCCAAAGTGAGTATCCATCCAGGTCGTTACCTCCAGTCATCCGCAAGAAGTCCGCGTCGAAAAGGATTTTCGACCTCGTATCTCCAAGCGGTACCTTGGACGCCAACTGGGTTTGTTTAAACAAGCAAGGACTGGGTTTGTTTAAACAAGCAGAATATACCTAATATTCTGATGCCCCGATAAAGTGAGAACTTTATGAATTAATGCAAGTGAGCCTCAGAGTAATAAACTAATTTAAAATGAACCTCTAGTATAATTTCGTATAAGCTTTCTCTTTTACATAAACCATGTGACATCAAAAAACTTTTCAAAGATGAACACGTAAAGTTATGCGGTACTTTGAAGGCCCCTTAACATTTTGTAAAACAAGTCCAGCCTCTGAGACAAGATGTTAATATTCATGGGGGGGAAAATTAAAAACCGGCCGAGTGCGGGTCGGACCCGCCCATGAAGGGTTCCGTAGCAGAAAATAAGATATATGGAAGGTAAATTGCGGTTTACGGTTTATAACGTATTCAAAAAAATCTCCTTACTAGATAATATATAATGTAGTAGAAACCTCAACATCACTTTTAAGACCTAATCATAGATACCCCACACGTATAGGTTTAATGAAAAAAATATTTTAGAGTTTCAGTTCTAAGTATAGGGACCCCCAAAAAATTTTTGTTCCTATTTTTGTATAAAAATCGTAATGCGGTTAACAAAATGCATCTATTTACCAAGAATCAAAAGTTATAGTTCTTATAGTATCGGAAAAAAGTGGACAGACAGACGGACAGACAGACAGACGTGACGAATCTATAAGGGTTCCGTTTTTTGTCATTTGGCTACAGAACCCTAAAAAAGTGGTATAGTGTTAAGGCAGGCTGATCAAAGGACCCGCGATTGACACGAAAATCCTGACCTGAAAACAGCTTGTTTGGGAGGGGAGTTGTTTTTTGACCTTGTCTATTACGATTTACATTTTGTATTTTTCTATGTAACATTTGAAGTTTCAGCCGTTCATTTATTTTGGGGTCTAGAATCAGTATCTTTATTGCTTGTAGGTAACTGTAGGTGCCGTGTAGTCTCCGGAAGAGTAGAATAGGCCAACCTCACTCTTACCGAGGTGTCGTAAAAGGCGGCTAAGGTAAAGCTGCTGGCATGATCACCTAGAGAAGGAAAACTCTGCATTTATATCAAAACCCTCGCCAACCCGTCTGCCAAGCGTGGTGAGTATGGCAATTACCCTTCATGTGATTGAGGGAGGCCCGTGCCCCAGCAGTGGGGACTTAAATGGGCTGATGATGATGATGGATGAACTGTAGGTATTACAATTAGCGGGTGACATTGCAACATAGGTAATATTAAGAACAACAGTTTCCCATACCGGGTATGCAATACTTAGGAATTACAACTTACAAAATACAAAATAGGAATAGAAATTTTAGTGATTACAGTTGAAATATTCATTTAAATTATAAAAGTCTGTTATAAAATATTATTTAATTTTTTAGTTAAATATTCATTTGAGTTATAAAAATCATTTAAATTATAAAGCTAACTAAGCTAATTTAATAATTCCTCAGTCCAAAGCTGTAGAGTCATTATCCTTTGTTTTATTTAAGTTCAAAAGTCAACATCTTCATAAATTTTCAGGGAATTAAATATTTAAAATATTTTTTTTATTATGCCAAATCATAGCATTTGAACATTAGGGGATGATTTTTATTTGGCTGGCACTTTCACATTTGAACCAAAAGTATATGAAAGTCCGAGGATCTCCTTTATACGATTATAGGTATGTAACATGGGACCAAGGGTCTGTACCCTTGGGTACAACTTACAATAGGTAAGTATGTATAATATTTATTTAGAGCATCTTGCGTCAAGTTTGTTTTATAAGAGGAGGTAAATAGATGTTTAGGCACATCCCTAATACCGCACGCATCCCTAGTAGCGAGTTGTCACTTGATCTGTGAAGTGAGTGAGGTTGACATAGAAAGAATCTGATGACAAGGACATTTTAAAGGTTGGCAGTGTACTTGTGACTCCACTGGAGTCCGTGAACGGCGACAAACGTTTACCATCAGGTGATCCGTCTGCTCCTCTGCCACCTATCACGTAGGAAAAAATACATAGATTTATCCTTCCCTCTCTAAAAGAACGTGCATTTTACGATATAATATATAATAAATATTTCTCAACATCACTCCAAGATAGGTAGCTCAAGCACCTCTGTTACGGATATCAGAACCAACAGCGAAACTACTAATAAATATATACATTTTAATAATTTCCTTTTTTGAACTGTTTGTTAAACCAGTGTTTGTTATACCAAGCAAATGTTTGTTAAACCAATGTCAAACTGTTTTCATTCTTTTTTCGAAATTGTATGAAAATTTATTGTTTCTAACGTCAAAACTGCTCTATAACACCGTTTTATCTAACAAAGGTTAATTGAACGTTTATGAATAAAACCCTGGTAGGTCGATGCGTAACTGTTAGACCTTTTCCGTCCACAATTTTGTGTCCCTCATTGTCATCATCTGCGTGGGCAGGAAGGGGCGAGAATTGGTTGTCAACACGCAATAGCGGTGGAAAATGTAACGCTTATCGGCTGACGCTTTGTGACTGACGCACATCACGCCTACGCGCTGGTTTACAAACGCGTTAGATAAAAAGTAAGGGGAAAATTGTCTGTAGTAAACGCGGCAGACCATAGAGTATTTTATTCATTAATTGTGTATGAAATGTGACATAGACCGCAACGAGTCTTTGGCGCGACTGTAACAGTTATTTCCCTTTAAATCTTCTTACGATTTTGAACTACTGAACTCATAAAATATTCCACTGTCTGCCGTGTGTCCTAGCGTTTAGTATAAAGACAAGGACTTTCAGTAGACGGTTAAGTATATCATTCATTAGTAAGGTTGGTAACTCATTTGTCGGAATGAGTATTGAAATATTTAACAAGTTACCACAAACGCTTGTTGACTTACCAATGCCTAATTTTCAAACACAAATTAAAAAATATTTAATGGCAAAAGCCTTATTATACACAATAATGTACCTATCACTATTACAATAGCGCAATGTAAATATAGCCAGTAATAAAACAAGACTATTCGAAGAAATCCAGGCCACGTGTCACGATGAGTCGATGAAATTAGCTTCTTAGATTTTCGCGTTGCATTATAACTATAATGTATCAATACGGGAATTAACAGCCGTGGCGTGGTCACGAGCGGATGGCCGTCCGCTCGTGACCACGGCTGCTGTAACGTAGCCGAAACGTCGAGCCAAATATGTGAGTACACAATGTTGTTTCACATAATAAATATCGTGTTAATCCCCATATTGATACATTATAGTTATAATGCAACGCGAAAATCTTAAAAAAAAAAAAAAAAAACAGCCTAATACACAGTTGATGATTATTTAAATGACAAGAATTTGTGGAAATGATAAACTGTTCGCCTACACCTTAGGACATTGTAATGGATATATTTATTGTTGGACATGAAATCGACTTATTTATGCGAGTAATATAGTGATAATAACATTTTTTTTTTAATTTTTGGCGATTAAATAGGTTTTTCAAATTCAAAAGTCGTTAGGTCTGGGGTTACGTGCTGGGTGACGTTTTTTCTCTACCGTCAGGGCTGATAAGAACTCTTTCACACCCTATGTCGTTTTATCCACTGGCACTTTTTATGTGATAGGTGGCAGACGGATCGCCTGATTGTAATCGATTGCCGCCACCCATGTCTATGGGCGGCGGCAATCGATTACAATCGCGGGTGTCTACCCGCGACACCAGTGGAGTCACAAGTGCGCTACCAACCTTTAAACACCCCTTTCCCCCGGATTGAGCCTCCGTTCCGTTTAAAGCGCGCGTTTTCTATTTCCATGGGCGTAAGCTCTTAAATGAATAGTAGTTGGCCATTTTTATGTTGAGAAGGATTATGAAAAATAAATTCACAAGAAAATGTTGAAAACAATACGTGCCACCAATTTCAACAAGGTACGAGTTGTGAACGTGAAAATATTTAATAATTAATCGGTATCTCAGTGAAAGTCATAGAATAAACTTGGGCAAAACGTACTTAGTATTACCAAAGCCAGAGGCTGAATCTGTACCGTTATATTAACCCCCTCATAATAAGTTTTTTTTTTATTTTATATGATAGGTGGCAGACGAAAACATGGATCACCTGAATTTGGAGTTTTATGAATTAAACTCTTTAAGCATGCTAGATAAACAATAAATACATACGTGCAAAATTAGTAGTTCCACACAGAATGGAATATTACCTCGGCAATAATGAAAGGAACAACAATGGTAGTTTAAAAATGATGTTCGTGTTTCTACCATTAGCTCGGCAGTGAGGAAATCTGTACGTTTCGGATAGTTTCTGGAACGTTTAATCTTGATTCAGTTGGTTGGGTTCCCCTGTTAAAGGGTTTCAAAAATCGGAAGACGCTAGTCGCTTCATTGTGATCACCAGACTCCCCAAATCCTGAATCGTATTCTAAGAGTACCTTGACCTCCAGAGCAACAGCCTTCGACCCAAATGACCGGGAGACACTTGTGACTTCACTAGTGTTGTGTCCACTCCATGGGTATCCATGGGCGGCGGCAATCACTCACCATCAGGATCACCTGATGTCCGTATGCTCGTCTGCCACTTATCTCACAAAAGAAGAGAGAGGACAGTCGAACAGACAAATCACCTGATGGATTTTATTTATCTGATAGGTTGATAGACGAGCTGAGGAATCATCTGATGGTAAGCGATTGCCGCCGCCCATAGACACCCGCGACACCAGGAGAGTCACAAGTGCGCTGCCAACCCTTGAAACCCCCTTTCCCCCAGGGGAATCCAGTTATTCCAGATATCCAGAATTCCTATCCAGATATTGCCTCCGGATTTGATGGTAAATGATTACACTCTTAGAATAACAACCTAATTCTAAGATTACACTATAGTTGACATACATCATCATCGTCAGCCCATTTAAGTCCCCACTGCTGGGGCACGGGCCTCCCTCAATCACACGTGGGGTAATTGCCATACTCACCGCGCTTGGCAGACGGGTTGGCGAGGGTTTTGATATAAATGCAGAGTTTTCCTTCTCTGGGTGCTGATGATCATGCCAGCAGCTTTACCTTAGTCGCCTTTTACGACACCTCGGTAAGAGTGAGGGTGGCCTATTCTACTCTGCCGGGGACCACACGGTGGACGGAGTTGACTTACACTTGGGCTCTATCTGATCGTTCTTTGTGATTCTGGCTATTTCTATACTGTTCAACGTTCTGTCCGCTACAAATTGTAAAACATATTTTACGTTGTTTCCAGACAACGGAGCTTAAGCTTAACTAAGGAGCCGCAATAATCTGTCTCGAGAAACGGCGAGAGAAACTCTTGGCGGTAGGTTACTTAAATGTGCTGTGGTGGTAAAACAAAGCAGTTCTAATTATTGAAACTTTGAGAAAACAAGACCTTTTTTTAAGACACAGCATAATTATTCGATGTTTCGACTACGACGGGAAATCTCTCCTGCATCTGTGAACATTTACATCCCTTTACATGACATTGTTTTTTTTTTTATAATTATAGTTTTACACGTCACTATTGGTCTAGTGGTTTAAGTACCGGGCCGGGATCTCGGGGTCCTGGGTCGAGCAAAAAGTGTATTTCGAATTTTTTGAACATACCTCGGGTTTGTGATCACCAATTTGGCAAGCGCGGTGATTAAGCTTAATCCCATCACAGTAGCGATGACTTGATTTCTATGATAGAGGTATTTGCCCTGCAATGGGACAATTATAGACTGATACTTTACTTATAATGTATCGATACGAGGATTAACACGATATTTATTATGTGAAACAACATTGTGTACTCACATATTTGGCTCGACGTTCACGTCGTCGACGTCACGAGCGGACTCAGTCCGCTCGTGACCACGGCTGCTGTAACGTAGCCGAATAGTTATAATGCAACGCGAAAATCTAAAAAACTATGATACTTTACTTTTTTTTACACCACTATTGGTAGAACATGGTGGTACTAGCTAGCAATTAATAAAGCTTTCATTCATATGACTTCATGTAATATAAGAATAGAATAAGAATAAAATAATTTATTCAGCGCCAAACATACAAAAAATAAAAATAGAACGAAATGGATATTAGAATGGCACTGAAATGGGCTCCACTCAGCATGTGTCACAGTGTCTAAAGGACACCCCGACGCTGGTCTTCCGTGGAGTCCAAGGAACTAAGGGACGTCACTGTGCGTGCTGACGTCATAAAGTACATAAGTACATTTAACCTTATTTAAATTAATTAAGATTTGACACAACGCAGACTATATCCTTACTCTATGGTTACACCTAAAGAAACAGAAATACTACTTGTAGGGCTACAGCTTTAACTGATAACTCCGAATGTAACATGAAACATTACACTCATACACAATAAATCAAAACATAAAATACAAAAAATAATTATAATAAATACACAACTTGACTACTAATATGTAATGATGACACATGTTTTGGTAAATAAAAATATCTTTATCTCTATCTTTAACCACGTGTTCTTCCAACCACTCATATCGTAAGAAAAAACAACTAATTACAAAAAAAATTGGTCACGTCGTATACTTTTTCGACGAATTTCGAAGATTCGTAGAAGAAATGGTCTGTGGTTTTGAAAGGAAGTACCTGTTATACTCCAGCCAAAGAGGTGTAGCAGTCTGTATTATATTTAATTCATAAATACAGTACGTGGTAAACTCCACCCATACTATCTGGAACCAACCCCTTCTAGAACGCTCCGTTTCCAGCGCTCGTGCAAACTCTGGTATGAGCTTCCAGCCGCGGTGTTCTCTGTTCGCTACGACATGTCCTTTTTCAAACGAGGTTTGAAAAGAGTTCTTCTTTCACGGTAGGCAGCGGCATGACTGTGCTCCGGCATTGTTGTTGTCTATGAGCGGTGGTTACCATTTACCATCAGATGGGCCGCATGCTCGTCTGCCTATTATTCGCAATAAAAAAAAAGAAAAAAGATACGAACTGGTGACCTTCAAGAAAAGGGCGTATTCCTTTCTTAAAAGCCGACAATGCATATGTGATACCTCGGGTGTTGCAGATGTCCATGGGTGGCGGTGATTACTTACCATCAGATGTGCCGTGTACTTGTTTGTCCATTATAATATAATGTTTTTTTTGGCTATGACTCTACCCGAAGTTATCTTGCCAATGTCAAGTAAGTTATTGAGAATAAGTGGGCAGTCAACACTCGAAGTTACTCAATAAAACTCCGATGTTTTGCGTTTTATCGACCTACGGATTCTGCCGATACCACTCTATACATAACTATAATTAATCAAGACGGGAATTAACACGATATTTATATGTGATACAACATTGTATACTCACATATTTTACACGACGTTTCGGCTGCGTTACGTTACGTTACAAAAAAAACCACTCTAAACATAATCGCGGGTTTAAAGAAACTATTAGGTCTAAGCAAGTTGTCACGTTTGTCATGTCAGTTGTCACTCGACACACAGTAGCAGTGTTTAAAACGATACAGTATAACGATGCTTATTATTAGGATTATTTACCACAAGAATGAAAAAAAATTGATATACTCTACGTATGACCACTACCGACTAGTCAGAGAAGTGTGTTCGAGCACCCTAGTGCACTCTATATTTCCTTACCCTCATCTCATATTCCATTGGAACACTAGACAGATCGGGCGTAGAATCAACGACTTAACTTATTTTCGAAGACACGGGGGTACAAAACTGAGCATTACATAGTTTCCTTTCTATTTAAAAAAAAATAAAAAATAAAAAAATTTCTTTATTTACCAAAAAAGTTTATAACAGCTATATATATATATTTATATATATATATATATATATATATATATATATATATATATATATATATATATATATATATATATAATTATGCATTACACACACATACATACACATACACACTACACACACGCTTATTCACACTATACACACATAACTCTGATTTGTTTTTGGTTGTTTTTTCATTTATTATAAATACCTTAGATTATTGTTACCTACATTATTAACCTAATTAATAAGTAAAATCACGATTGTAAATGTTTGAAACGCTTGTCAAATGTGAGGTAGGCGCTAATAACTGCGACACAGTCTCTGACTACTGCGGCTATTAACGTGTAAAATGTTTTTGGAAAATTGTTGTTTTAAATAAAGTTTTTTTTTTATTTTATCCGTTTGAAACTGCCTTGTCTTAATTCGAAATTCTGTGCTAGAATTGCCAATTTAACGGAACGTCACATGAAGTCATAACGCATGTCTGTTGTAACAATAACAAGAAGAAGTCATGATGAAGTAAATGAAACACACATACGTGGGTAGTTTAGTTAAATCATCAGAGTCCACCATCTTGTAACAACTCGTAGCAATTAAATATTACGGTAAAAACTGTAATGGAAACCGAAGCGGTGAGTTGGAACAAAAGGAAGCTGATAAGACCAAATTGTAGCAACTCGTAGCAGATTTGCTACTACGATATTCGTAGTGGAGATACTGCAGTGAGATGGAAACATGACCATTTTGTATTTACTCGTAGCAGTTAAATGTTACGGTACAAACTAAGGGAAAACAAGTGGTGAGTTGGAACAAAAGAAAATTGATAAGACCAACTTGTAGCAACTCGTAGCAGATTGCTACTACGAACTATGAGATAGTAGTCAGTGCAATACAATCTGCTACGAGAATCCTGCCATCTATCTAAAGGCCCGTTGACTGCATTTGGTTGATTTAGAATTTTCCAGACCCGGGAAAGACGAAAAATTGATGCATTTGAAAAGTGGTGCTGGAGACGCATGCTGAGATTATATTTACGATACGCCAAAAACGCATACTTAAATATTTTGGTCGCACAATTCACAGAGAAAATCTGGCAATACACACATCTATACACTTCTATAGCAAACTACATACGTGGCTTGTGGAAAGGTCTTTTTACTCCCTGACTGAATATTTTGATTTAGATTTTAAAAATTAGTGACATTAATTTATCATTCCCATTATTTGAATTAATTATCATTAGGTAATAGAGTAGATATTAATTATTTATTACTGACATAGTTTTTATATCATTGTTATTTTTAAGTGACATTGAATTGTTATTTTAATGTATACCGTTATTAAATATTTGCACGCTTTTTAACTTAAGCAAACTTCAGTGTTACTAAATAACATTGTAACAACACATTATGTACCTGAAATTATGCAAATAAAGTATTCTGATTCTGATTCTGATTCTGGAAAAACTGATTGTGGTTTGGGAACACCGAAAGCGGAAGATCGCGTGGTCTTTCACCAACAGCAAGGTGGACCGATCAGTTAAAAGACTCCGGCGCTCTCTAACGATAAACAAAATGAACACCACAATAACATAAACCAAACGAAACACAACAGCAGCACAGCTACAAATAAAAGAAACTCTGGTTGTAAAATTTTAGAGTTTCGTGGTTAAAAAGTAAAAACGGAACCCTAATAAAGTTGGAGCAATGGTAGCCGTGTGGTCCCCGGCAGAGTAGAATAGGCCACCCTCACTCTTACCGAGGTGTCGTAAAAGGCGACTAAGGTAAAGCTGCTGGCATGATCATCAGCACCCAGAGAAGGAAAACTCTGCATTTATATCAAAACCCTCGCCAACCCGTCTGCCAAGCGTGGTGAGTATGGCAATTACCCTTCATGTGATTGAGGGAGGCCCGTGCCCCAGCAGTGGGGATTTAAATGGGCTGACGATGACGAATGGTTAAAAGGCACGAAAATAACCAACCAATACAGTTAAGTTAGAAATTAGATTGTTGGTTCTTTAATTAGACCTTAGTCGGGAGCTTAAATACAGATTCCTTAATTACCTTTTCCGATACAATGGTTTTCCTGCCCACGCGTCTTGTAATCACAGGCAGACGGTTGTCGCAGTACAAGAAGTCCCAGTAACAAGACTCTTTCGGCTGCTAAGGGAACCGGAGTTTGGCAACCGGTTTTTTTTTATGATATAGGTGGCAGACGAGCAGACGGATTACCTGATGGTAAGCGATTACCGCCGTCCATGGACACCTGCAACACCAGTGGTGTCACAAGTGCGCTGCTTACCTTTTAACCCCCTTCCCCTGGATTGGGCCTCCGGTACCCTCACTCACGCAGCGAAACACAGCGCGTGCACTGCTTCACGCCGGTTTTCTGTGAGGACGTGGTATTATTACTCCGGTCGAGCCGGCCCATTCATGCCGAAGCGTGGCTTTCCCACTGTTAAAGTTTCCTAAAAGGCTTTTTATATCTCACCACCACCAACCTTCCATCTGGATGAATGGAGGTCCATCACTTTACGCTTTGCACGTCATTTTTTGCCACGCTCCTCCTCATTGTGCAATCTGTTAAACCTACTTGGGTTTCCATAGACAAAGTCAACACTCTGGTTTTAAGAAGATATCCTGTATGTCAGTCTGTTCGGTGTTCAATTGTCTGCTTACCCAAATATATGTCGTATGTAAATACAAAAATGCCTGTTCACTTTGCCCCTCAACCGATATAAATAAATGAATCAACTTCCCGCAGCGGTATTTCCGAACAAGTACGACATTAAGATTATCGAGAAGCGAGCCTATACCTTCTTAAAAGGCCGGCAACGCATCTCCACTCCTTCTGGTGTGGCTGACGTCCATGGGCGGCGGTGATCACTTACCATCAGGTGACTCGCTTGCTCGTTGGGCTTAGAGTGTAATTCCAAGTTGCGTCCAAAGCTTTTGCTTTGGTGCCGGGGTGCGCTTGGACCATGATTGGGAGTCTGGTAATTACAATAAAAGCGATTGTTGTCTGACCTTCGCAACCCTTTAACATAGGAATCGGACCAACTGAATCATGGTTACTCGTTTCAGAAACTATCCGAAACGTGCAGGTTTCCTCACGATGTTATTCCTCACCGCCAACCTAATGGTAGATACGTACATACTGTCCATGGGCTGCGGCAGTCGCTTACCATCAGGTGCTGCTGCTCGTCTCAAAATCAATCATCAAAATCAAATAATTCTTTATTTGCATAGGCTTGTACACAGCACTTACAAATCGTCATACATTTGAATGATTTAAAACTATTTATAAGTACTTATGTAATAATTTACATGTTAATACATATATATGTTGATACATAAAATATACTAAAGAAATAAATAAACATAATGCGATTCTACCACCGGCTCGGAAAGTTGTTTCTGGTCGAGAAGATCCGGCAAGAAACTCGCCAGTTACTCTTTTTAATCGCCAACTTTTTTACAATGGTTTATTATCCTCATACCAAGTCATACAGTCTAATGCAACACAAAATAGAATGAAGCAAATTAAAAGCTAAATATGAGGTAAACCGAAGAGGACCAGTCCCCAAAGGTGGCACCTGTTCACAAGTATGACGTATGTGTCAGCCATCATTTCACTCAACCATATTAGAGGGAATGTAATGACCCGCCACATAACGCCACCACCTCAGAGACATTTGAGTGAGCATGACTACTTAGGTTCCCCTCATAGGTCACAGAGTACTTAATCCAATACTAATAAACTGCAGGACGAGGTGTACAATAGTAGGTGGTTAGCATCTTGTCAATTGTTTGATTAATCAATACTAATCAATTTGTATACAATAATAAATGCTGCTAAGCCTAATTTATTAAAATTGATTAAGTCTGCCTCCTATCAAAATATGCTTAGAATAATGTGAACACGACGAATTACTGGTTTAATACTGTGATGTTGCCAACCTTCGCCCTAATCTCTTTATGCCACCATTTTACTTAATGATAAATTGATTTCTTTACGTTGGCAGCTCCTAAGTACGAAGCGAAAGCAAAAATGGCCACTTACAAATCCTCTGAGATTGGTGTTTGTGTAATATTATGACGGAAATGAATGTTTTCTACTTAAATGGTGGATAAAGAATTTAAATCGAATAAAATCCTCTGAAAATCGTTTATTTTTTATTGTACTGTAATGTGAGTTTTAAATATTACATACTCTGATTTTTAATTATGTGGGCTAACACACAGATTTCACGTGAAGTCTCCATAATGTACATATTGACATTTTGCAACTGTCAAAAGAAATCTAGAGGTTGTTACTTGACATTAAGGCCAAGGGCACACTAGCAACGCCAATCAATTTAATTCTTTAACTACTAAATTTGATGTCTTTATAAACATAGGCTTCTGTCCCAAATCTAAGACTTCATAAAACTGGAAAAACATTTGTAGGATTGAGCATTAGAATGTTTAATAAGTTACCTCAAAATATCATTGATTTACCCGTACATAAGTTTAAGTTGCATGTAAAAACTGCCTAATTGCAGAAAGGCTACTATAAAGTAGATGATTATTTGAATGATAAGGATTCCTGGACATGTTGATATCTTCGCCTGTCCTCTAATGTATAATTCATTTCATATTTTTTCTTTGACGATTTATCTAAACGATATTGATTATAAGCATTGTACCCTGCCTCTTACGCCAAAGGTCGTGGGATCGATCCCCACCCTGGACAAACATTCGTGCGATGAACACTTGTGTTTGTTCAGTGTCTGGGTGTAATATATGTATTTAAGTATATATTTGTGTTCCTCTGTTGTCTGATATCTGTAACACAAGTGCTTAAGCTACTTAGTACGGAATCAGGTCAACGTATGATATGTTGTGAGAATTATATAGTAACATTATTATAATGCATAAGACCTATAAAATTGATTATCTATATAGAAATAGTGCTAGTGTGATTTTATGACACTACATGATTTTTCAAAAACATCCGGGTTCGAGTTAAATACAAGTATATCATACTGTCACTTTAATCATTATTTGTATAAGAATGAATATTGTAATTACCATATTATTTGAAAAGCGTAACTACTGAGTTTCTTGCTGATTCTTCTCGGTAGAAATTGACATTCCGAATCAGCGGTAGATTACATTAATATTTGACATTCATAAATGTTCTGTATGGACTTAAATTGAATAAAGACATTTTTGATTTTGATTTGATTTGACTCTGTGTTGCCTCATGTGTTGCTGATCTCCATGGGTAGCGGTAATCACTTAACATTAGGTGGGCCGTCTGCTTATTTGTCCGCCATAATGTGAAAAAAAAATGTACCGTGCGTCGGCGACTCGGCAAAAAAACAGTCAGTTTAGTTCACAGGGTTGAAAGGCAGATTATAGAAATTGATTGCACTATCTTTGATTCTTTAACGTCACATCTTTTTAAAGCTATTTGCTTTCACTTATAGTGCAGACAGCTAGGGAATGGAAGTCCTTGGCGAGGTGTGTTTTTCCAGATAACTAATAATCTGGACATATTTAAGGCATGAGTGAACAGGCTTCTTTTTTGTGATAGGTGGCAGACGAGCAGACGGATCATCAGTGGAGTCACAAGTGCGCTGCCAATCTTTAAACCCCGCTTTCCACCAGATTGCGATGAGCTCACGGAAGCGATAAATTGACATCGCGTCCGTTGTAATAGGCAAGTTGCCTCATGTCTCCATTTATAAAAATAACTTTAATTCAAATTATTCCGTACAAGGGACCGAAATATATAAACTTTTATTGAAAAATATAAATAAGGGATTGCTGTAAAAATTCAACTTAAGCCCGTTATATGCTTACTTTTTTTCTCTTGATTAAAAACACCGCCGCCATGGTACTACGTCACCATTATTGTAAACAACAAAACTTCAAACGCCAGTATCAGGTTATTCGTGGTCTGTCATTTACACGCCTTGATTATATTTTGACAGTCACGCTTATTGCTTACAGTAACAGTGATGTCACGGCACAGACAATTAATAGACCATCATCGCGGCCGTTTTTATGGCTGTAAAGCGAAAATATGATTTAAAATATATTAGGAAATGTGCTTAAATTTCTTTCATCTTTTTTATAGCGTAATATAATCGTTTTTTTGAGATTAGACCTTATGTTCCTAGGGGAAAAATTCACCTACGTTTTCATTGTATCGCTCTCGAGTAGTTTTGCGGGTATTCAAAAAAAATACATTGTAATAGTACAACAAAAATGTCTTGTAACTGCGATTTCTGTCCGTGACCAATCACGTGGAAACATCGGCCTCCTCTCCCTCGGCATTAAAGTTGTATGTAAAGAGACAGTATACGTTTGCGTTCTTATCCAACTCCGAGTCAGAGCAATTAGTGCTAGAATTTGTTGTGCAACAGTTTGCGCTGTGGGGTCAGCAGAAAAGGGCTTCTGTTGATAACGACTCGTTTAGCGCAGTGATGCGGTCGGTTGATACACAAGCGCCGCGGGTTTGATTCCCGCACCAACACAAATGTGATCTATTCTGTTACTCCATCCATCCCGCGATACCGATATAATATAGTAGTGAGAGTAAAAGTATCAGCCTACATACTGTCCCACTGCAGTGCAAAGGCCTCCATCATAGAAATGGGAATTGGAATGGAATCGGAATGGAAATTAGCCGTGTGGTCCCCGGCAGAGTAGAATAGGCCACCCTCACTCTTACCGAGGTGTCGTAAAAGGCGACTAAGGTAAAGCTGTTGGCATGATCATCAGCACACAGAGAAGGAAAACTCTGCATTTATATCAAAACCCTCGCCAACCCGTCTGCCAAGCGTGGTGAGTATGGCAATTACCCCTCATGTGATGGAGGGAGGCCCGTGCCCCAGCAGTGGGGACTTAAATGGGCTGACGAAGTCATCGCTTCTATGATGGAATTAGCGCATTATCACCACGCTTGCCAAATGCGGATTGGTGATTACAAAACCGAGCTATTCTCGAAAAATTCGAAACATACTCTCTACTCGAACCCAGAACCCCGAGTTCATGGCCCGGCACTGTAACCATTAGACCAACGGGGCGTTACCGTGAGAAAAATGGCTCGGTCGCCGGAGTGATACCACGGCCTCACAGAAAACCTGCGCGAAGCAGCGTCTCCGCTTTGCTTCGCCAAGTGAGTTCTAGAACAGTTACCGGAGGCCCAAACCAAGAGGATAGGGCGTATAAAGGTTGGCAGCGCACTTGTGTTCGTGAACCATCCATCACATAAAAAGTTTTTTTCTCATCAGAATTAACTTTCCGATACCGGTTAGTAGAATCGCATTTTTTTCCATTTCTTAGTATATTTTATGTATAGACATATTATTTATAATTACATGTACATAAGAAATAGATATAAAGATTTCTTTAATGTCTGACAATTTGTAAGAGCTATGTAATTTTTTTTTGTTTGCATAGGATTGTACACAGCCTATGCCAATATTAGGGGTTAAAGTATGAAATCGCCGATTTATATGGAGAGATTTTTTAAAAAGCTGTGTATTCCATACTAACTTTTACAAAGTAAATATTGATGGTACTGTTTTATATTTAACTGTGCATTAATGGTTTTAGAGTATGTTTTTGGAAAATACCATTTTTTATGAATAAAAGTTGTGAAAGCGGAAAACGTCAATTCTGCTTAACAAAGAAGACTCCAAATTTTTTTTTTCTATATCAAGAATTTTATTTTATCTGATCTGCACCCACCTTAAAAATATGATCTTTAATCAAAATGAAATTATACCACGGCAAGTTTTTGGGTGTGTATAGGAATTATTATTAAATAAATAAATAAAAATATTTCACAACATCCCATTGATCTGACTCCGAGATAGGTAGCTCAAGCACCTGTGTTACGGATATCAGAATCAACAGTGGGATTACAAATATATACATATAATACTTTTCTTTTGTAAATACATACTTATAATACATAGCAAACACCCAGACCAATACAAACAAACATGTTCATGCATACAAATGTTTGTACTCTGCGGGGATCGAACCCGCAACCCTTGGACCACAGGCAGTGTTCACAACCACTGTTCCAAACGAGTCGTATTAATCTTGTTGTGTCTAGAAAAAAACGGCAATTTCATACTTAAACCCCTATTAAAATATTCGATTTTGACTTTATAAGTTTATTTAAAAAAAGGTGTTCAGATTTCACTCTACCATGCAAACGGTACCGACCAACATTCGTTCTCTTATCTCTGCGGAGATTTATCACATAATAGCTTTACGGCGTCGGAGAACTTCTGGCAGAGTTAGTAATTACGTATTTAGCAAAAGGATAAGCTGATTGTTTCGTTCCTAGATATTTTATTTAGGTGCTGAGGTAGGCAATAAATAAATTATTATTATGTTTGTCTTTCGAACCATAACCTCGGGCAAATACGTCCCGGATTTTTGGAAGGCGTGCGTGGGGCCGAAGCCAACACGTACAGGCCCTTTCTATAGACAATTTTCTCTAAAAGTGATGTGGCACCATCCGGCGGCTATCCCTGTATACATTATAAGAATGAAGCCAAGGACAGTCCCCTGTTGGTGTAGAACTATTGAAAGAAAAAGAGTAGAAAGAAACCGGGCTATTAGGTTGGGTGCACTAGCACCCAATACACTAGTATTGGGTTACCAGGACTATGGAGGGACTATGGAACCTGCCCGATCAATGATTAAAATCACGAATAAAATGGGCAGGCGGTGACTTGCCACTCACTATATGTGCCCCCTATAAAAAGCTACCAGGAAGCCAAGCAAACGCTAGCTACCAGAAATAGCAAGGCGGGCAACATTGATGTGAGCAGCTCTGGGTGAGAGGCCGAAAGGTGTACACCGCTTTCTACCCAGTGTCTGTGGTTACAGACACTGTGCCAACTCGCGACTAATGCATCTTTCACTTCCACCCTGCGAGCATATAGCTCTGACATCCCACTCTGGCCGGCTGGTGAAGGCAAGCCAGAGGTGAGAGTTCTGCGGCCCCTGCTGGGGGCCGCACCCACCCTAGTCGGCCAATAAAGGCAAACCGGGGAGAGGAGCCTGATCGACTCTCGGAGATATGGGACCCAAGGGATGTCCCTTCCCATTCAGCGCGCCACAACGCTGCCCTGGGGAGACTGACTGCACTGATGAGAGTTGTTGCTCTTAAGCAAGAGCACCAACTCTCACCAGCGGGCGATGGGGTCGTCACTTCCCTACGCACTTATTATTATTATTATTGTTAGCCTGTACTGTCCCACTGTAGGGCAAAGGCCTCCCCACCCTCTTTCCAACGTTTTCGGTCACGAGCCGCAGTCGTCCAATCCTTTAGGTGGGCATCGAGATCGTCCCTCCATCGTTTTCTCGGCCTGCCGCGTGGTCTCTTCTTATTTTCGGGCATCCATTCTGTGGTGACTTTCGCCCAAAAATTATCCTACATGCAGCAGACGTGACCAGCCCAATCTCATTTTAGCTGAGCTGCTTTTCGTGAGACGTCAGTTATTCGAGTTCTGTATAAAAATAAATAATAAAATGATTTTGTTTGGACCAAATCAGATCATAATTACAACAATTCATATTAATCACATGCATTACATAGATTTTTACTAAATTACAATTGAAATTTGTCACATAATTAAATTAAAAGAAAATAAATAAAATTGTGGCCGCGTGGTCCCCCGCAGGGTAGAATAGGCCACCTCACTCTTACCGAGGTGTCGTAAAAGGCGACTAAGGTAAAGCTGCTGGCATGATCATCAGCACACAGAGAAGGAAAACTCTGCATTTATATCAAAACCCTCGCCAACCCGTTCTGCCAAGCGTGGTGAGTATGGCAATTACCCCTAATGTGATGGAGGGGGCCCGGCCCCAGCAGTGGGGACTTAAATGGGCTGACGAAGTCATCGCTTCTATGATGGAATTAGCGGGCATAGGCAGCTTGCCAATGCGGATTGGTGATTACAAAACGAGCGATTCTCGAAAAATCGAAACATACTCTCTACTCGAACCAGAACCCCGAGTTCATGGCCCGGCACTGTAACCATTAGACCAACGGGGCGTTACGTGAGAAAAATGACTCGGCCGCCGGAGTGATACCACGGCCTCACAGGAAACCTGCGCGAAGCAGCGCCTCCGCTTTGCTTCGCCATGTGAGTTCTAGAAAAGTTACCGGAGGCCCAAACCAAGGGGATAGGGCGTTTAAAGGTTGGCAGCGCACTTGTGTTCGTGAACCATCCATCACATAAAAAGTTTTTTTCTCGTCAGAATTAACTTTCCGATTCTGGTTAGTAGAATCGCATTTTTTTCCATTTCTTAGTATATTTTATGTATAGACATATTATTTATAATTACATGTACATAAGAAATAGATATAAAGATTTCTTTAATGTCTGACAATTTGTAAGAGCTATGTAATTTTTTTTTGTTTGCATAGGATTGTACACAGCCTATGCCAATATTAGGGGTTAAAGTATGAAATCGCCGATTTATATGGAGAGATTTTTTAAAAAGCTGTGTATTCCATACTAACTTTTACAAAGTAAATATTGATGGTACTGTTTTATATTTAACTGTGCATTAATGGTACTTTAGAGTATGTTTTTGGAAAATACCATTTTTTATGAATAAAAGTTGTGAAAGCGGAAAACGTCCAATTCTGCTTAACAAAGAAGACTCCAAATTTTTTTTCTATATCAAGAATTTTATTTTATCTGATCTGCACCACCTTAAAAATATGATCTTTAATCAAAATGAAATTATACCACGGCAACTTTTTGGGTGTGTATAGGAATTATTATTAAATAAATAAATATAAATATTTCACAACATCCTATACATTGAATCTGACTCCGAGATAGGTAGCTCAAGCACCTGTGTTACGGATGTCAGAATCAACAGTGGGATTACAAATATATACATATAATACTTTTCTTTTGTAAATATCATACTTATAATAGCATAGGCAAACACCCAGATCCAATACAAACAAGACATGTTCATGCATACAAATGTTTGTACTGCTGCGGGGATCGAACCCGCAACCCTTGGACCAAAGGCAGTGTTCACAACCACTGTTCCAAACGAGTCGTATTAATCTTGTTGTGTCTAGAAAAAAAACGGCAATTTCATACTTAAACCCCTATTAAAATATTCGACTTTGACTTAATAAGTTTATTTAAAAAAGGTGTTCAGATTTCACTCTACCATGCAAACGGTACCGACCAACATTCGTTCTCTTATCTCTGCCGAGATTTATCACATAATAGCTTTACGGCGTCGGAGAACTTCTGGCAGAGTTAGTAATTACGTGTTTAGCAAAAGGATAAGCTGATTGTTTCGTTCCTAGATATTTTATTTAGGTGCTGAGGTAGGCAATAAATAAATTATTATTATGTTTGTCTTTCGAACCATAACCTCGGGCAAATACGTCCCGGATTTTTGGAAGGCGTGCGTGGGGCCGAAGCCAACACGTACAGGCCCTTTCTATAGACAATTTTCTCTAAAAGTGATGTGGCACCATCCGGCGGCTATCCCTGTATACATTATAAGAATGTAGCCAAGGACAGTCCCCTGTTGGTGTAGAACTATTGAAAGAAAAAGAGTAGAAAGAAACCGGGCTATTAGGTTGGGTGCACTAGCACCCAATACACTAGTATTGGGTTACCAGGACTATGGAGGGACTATGGAACCTGCCCGATCAATGATTAAAATCACGAATAAAATGGGCAGGCGGTGACTTGCCACTCACTAGATGTGCCCCCTATAAAAAGCTACCAGGAAGCCAAGCAAACGCTAGCTACCAGAAATAGCAAGGCGGGCAACATTGATGTGAGCAGCTCTGGGTGAGAGGCCGAAAGGTGTACACCGCTTTCTACCCAGTGTCTGTGGTTACAGACACTGTGCCAACTCGCGACTAATGCATCTTTCACTTCCACCCTGCGAGCATATAGCTCTGACATCCCACTCTGGCCGGCTGGTGAAGGCAAGCCAGAGGTGAGAGTTCTGCGGCCCCTGCTGGGGGCCGCACCCACCCTAGTCGGCCAATAAAGGCAAACCGGGGAGAGGAGCCTGATCGACTCTCGGAGATATGGGACCCAAGGGATGTCCCTTCCCATTCAGCGCGCCACAACGCTGCCCTGGGGAGACTGACTGCACTGATGAGAGTTGTTGCTCTTAAGCAAGAGCACCAACTCTCACCAGCGGGCGATGGGGTCGTCACTTCCCTACGCACTTATTATTATTATTATTGTTAGCCTGTACTGTCCCACTGTAGGGCAAAGGCCTCCCCACCCTCTTTCCAACGTTTTCGGTCACGAGCCGCAGTCGTCCAATCCTTTAGGTGGGCATCGAGATCGTCCCTCCATCGTTTTCTCGGCCTGCCGCGTGGTCTCTTCTTATTTTCGGGCATCCATTCTGTGGTGACTTTCGCCCAAAAATTATCCTACATGCAGCAGACGTGACCAGCCCAATCTCATTTTAGCTGAGCTGCTTTTCGTGAGACGTCAGTTATTCGAGTTCTGTATAAAAAATAAATAATAAAATGATTTTGTTTGGACCAAATCAGATCATAATTACAACAATTCATATTAATCACATTACATTACATAGATTTTACTAAATTACAATTGAAATTGTCATACATTAAATTAAAATAAAATAAATAAAATTGTGGCCGCGTGGTCCCCGGCAGGGTAGAATAGGCCACCCTCACTCTTACCGAGGTGTCGTAAAAGGCGACTAAGGTAAAGCTGCTGGCATGATCATCAGCACCCAGAGAAGGAAAACTCTGCATTTATATCAAAACCCTCGCCAACCCGTCTGCCAAGCGTGGTGAGTATGGCAATTACCCCTCATGTGATTGAGGGAGGCCCGTGCCCCAGCAGTGGGGACTTAAATGGGCTGATGATGATGATGAAATAAAATTGAGATAAAATTAAGCAGTCACTACATGAATCATCGCGGCATGGTTCATGTAGTAACAGTCAAATCGACTCGCAAATAGTCTGAGGATGCTGTTAGGACTAGCGCGAACGCTGCGCACGAGAGACGCACATCGCTTACGCATTGTTGCATAGAAACAGTCCAACTCCATATTCGGCAAACATCCCCCATGCGCTGCAATATCACGGCAGCCCCATCAGCATCCTAAAAAGCGTTATTATTTTGGACACGCAGGGCACTGTATTGTTTCTTTGTATAGTTTGCCCACAAACTGCTAGTGTAAAAGGGGTACAAAATGCCCTAAACAAGGTGACTTTGACCTCCGAACATCGAAACTTTCTTCGTGAAATAAACTGAGGTACATATATTTATACACCGTTATTTTTTCATCGTTTACATCTTACATACCTATTCTAAGCTTTTCGGGATTGAAACGATAATAAAATAAACCGTTATTTTTTTATCGTTTACATACCGAAAACCTTAGAATCTCTGTAGAAGAAATCAGTGTACCTAAGTATACACCTGTATACTTAGGTACACTGATTTCATGCAGAGAAAGAATAAAGTGGATGTGGCTTAAATCCCAAGTTTAATTTTAAAAAGCCGAAAAGAACCCCGTGATTTATTAAATAAAAAACTTGTTCTCGTGCATAATCCTCAAGTTTTCATGGACCACGATTAAGCGCTACCTCGGGTTTTTTTTTAATTTAATAAAAATGTATTCCTCTTTATTTTAGCGTTGGATTCCCAATTCCGTCATAAGCTGTCGTGTGCGAGCCCAGGGTACGCGCTTGGACCATGATCCAAGATTCGGGAGTCTGATAATTACACGGAACATTTTTAGAATTTTTCGAACATCGCACACAGTTGTGACCGCCAACCAGTCTGCATTGGGAAAGCGTGATGATTGAACCTAATGCCATGATGATGGTTTTATGATGAAGGCTGATACTTTATTGTATATCTATACTGACGACCCGTTTGGAACAGTGGTAGTGAACGCTGCCTTTGGTCCAAGGTTTGCGGGTTCGATCCCCACACAGTACAAACATTTGTGTGTATGAATATGTCTGTTTGTATTGGTCTGGGAGTTTGTATATATTATAAAGTATGTATTTACAAAAGAAAAGTATTATATGTATATATTTGTAATTCCGCTGTTGATTCTGATATCCGTAACACAGGTGCTTGAGCTACCTAACTCGGAGTCAGATCAATGTATGTGATGTTGTGAAATATTTATTTATTTAAACTATTTATAAAGACGTAAATAACATCGGCAACGCTTATATGTAATCCGAGAACAAAAAAATGCTTGTGCGATGTAATCGACACCTAGCGCCAGCTATTGGTATAAAGTAGAACTAATTCCCCAAAGGTTGTTACAAGCGAGAAGACCGCCTTATTGTTCTGTCTGTATGTAAGTTGTATCATACTTGTATTTTGTTTTTTGCAATAAAGAATATCTATCTATCTATCTAACTAATGTCCCAAAACGGGGCGGGCCACCAGTTCTCAATAAAATAAAATAGTTTATTGTCCTTTGTCGAACGTTATCAATAGCATTTCACACTTTACGAATAGGTATTATCAAATATTTCGGTCCCACTACAAATTGGGATTCTAAACCCGGTTTAACAATCAAATTTAATTTATAGACGTTGATCGCGTCTAATCCCAACTATTTATATTGAGAACCCTGAAAGTGATGTTTGGTTTCGTGGGATGTATCGAAAGTCATGTAATACTTAAATAAAAAATTATCCTACTATCGGCCGAATCGACCAATCTTAAACCGATACTAAATCTATATTATAGCGCTGTCATTCAATACAAATCTGAAGTGATACTATAGATTGGGATTGCGCACCATCAAGAAATGGAGCTCGTTGCCGGTGTACCTATGTATTTCCTCCTTCCTACAACATACATTCCTTCAAACGAAGCGTGAAGAAGCATCTGGCCAGTATTCCAGTTCCAACGGAGGTGAAGCCCTGACATCGCGTCCGTTGTAATTGCAACGTGGGCTCTTCTCTTGCTTACCATCAGGCTGAGGAGAGCCAATATACTGTGAATGAATGAATATAAATTTATTGTACTCAAAGTACAGTAAAAACATATTTATACACGGATAAAGATTGGTCGAATCTGACTTTAATATTATAAAAGCGGATGTATTCGATGTGTGTTAGATGCTCGAATACGCTAAAACTATGGAATTGTTTTTTCATATATTATCCAAAATATATGAATTGATGCAGACATATAATAATGATTACATAATATATTTATGGCCGTGTGGTCCCCGGCAGAGTAGAATAGGCCACCCTCACTCTTACCGAGGTGTCGTAAAAGGCGACTAAAGCTGCTGGCATGATCATCAGCACCCAGAGAAGGAAAACTCTGCATTTATATCATCGCCACCATACCCTCGCCAACCCGTCTGCCAAGCGTGGTGAGTATGGCAATTACCCCTCATGTGATTGAGGGAGGCCAGTGCCCCAGCAGTGGGGACTTAAATGGGCTGATGATGATGATGATGATGATCCAGCGCAGCTAGTAAATAAATTATTTCATACTAAATTTAATTTTCTTGACCTTACTAAGTTTCTTTATCACTTGTGTTACGGATATCAGACAGAAGAATTAAAAATAAAAATATACACGTAGGAACTAAAAAACACATATTCATCACATGAATGGAAACTATTATAAAGAAATTAGATGCAAAATGCTATGTAAATATAGATAGATAGATAGATACTTTATTGCACAAAATACACAACTTAAGTACTAGGCATTACAGAAATTTTGTGTACAATTTCGGCGGTCTTATCGCTGAAAGCGATTTCTACCAGACAACCTTCGACAACAACATATATTATTAGGTATACACCGTGGGTTTAGCCGTTAGGTTTAAACCGTCTTACCCCCTTGTTGAGGGCATTATACTGATGATAACAAACATTTCCTCCAAGAAACATAGGGTCTAATCTCAAAAAACATTGTATTGCACCAATCAGCTGATTACGTTTGTATGGGAAGATTTTTTTTTCTGAGATAAGAAGGGTCTTGTTCATACAAGGAACATAGGGATGTTTCTTGGGGGAAAATGTTTGTTTCATCAGTATAATGCTCTCGATATGGGAGTAAGACGGTTAAAAAAGCACGGTGTATATTGAACTTTTTTTTGGACAACTGTTCAAATTTTGAGACATCTTTGTTTTGAATTTTGGACATCACTACTAAGAGGGCGCTTTGAGGACGACCTCCTTTGATTTTCGAATTTGATTCGTGGCGTAAATTGGAATTAGGAGTTTTAGAAAGTTTCTTTTAGAGTTTATTAGGTAATTAAAACGGTGTGAACAAAATTATGTGGATGGTGGAAATAGATTTACCATTTCAGTTCACAAATGATATCGCCCACTCATTTCTCATTCTTTCCACATATTTCGTCCGTGCGTCACATTAGGGCTCAAATAAAACCAGCGCCATGGCCTGAAGGTACTCCTACCTAAAGCCATGGCCGAAGCTGAGTGAGCTACTTTTCACTTGACTATGGCGACATACCTTACACACACACACACACACCTGTACGCAAATACTTACTGCCCGGCTTGAGAAGCCGTATTATTCCTTTGATTTTTTTTTTCTCTTTAATTTTTTTTTCTGTTTGTCTCCTTTTATATTTGTAATGTTCTGTTTGCTGTTTTAGTTTGTATTTGATTTGATTATACTTGTTGCGTTCTTATCTGTAAAATGTGGTGTGTCTATTTTCCAGTGAATAAATGTTTCTATTTATCTATCTATCTTTCATTTTTCAATATAACAGACAAGGACTTAACCATACCTATAGAACGATTAACATTTATTATTACGCTTTCTGCAACTCACACGTAGCCACTTCTTATTAAAAGTAAAATGAAACCGTTCCGAAGTAATAATTATTCATCATCATCATCAGCCTATCGCAGCTGGACGTAGGCCTCACCAATTGTTCGCCGCCGTGATCTATCTATGGCTTCTCGCATCCAGCTCTTGCCAGCCATCCTGCGCAGATCGTCCCTCCACCTAGCCAGAGGGCGGCCTACATTACCTTTGCCAAGACGCGGTCTCCACTCTAGAACTCATTTACCCCATCGGTTGTCGGTTCTGCGGCTAATATGGCCAGCCCACTGCCACTTAAGCTTGCTAATCCGGTGAGCAATGTCGATGACTTTGGTTCTCTGCCGGATCACCTCATTTCGGATTCTCGATATCGGAGAGTGACGCCGAGCATTGCTCGTTCCATAGCCCGCTGAACGTGAGGACCAGCCGTACCGTAAGTGTCCAAGTTTCGGCTGCGTATGTCATGACGGGTGGGACGCACTGATTGAACGCATCTTTAGGCACTGTGGTATCGACGATACGATGTTTATTATTTGTGAAATTGACAACAATCATACATTTTTCGAGATATCAACTCTTAACACACAACAAAAGAAATAAAAGCAAATCAAAAGTAGAAATGATTTTTCATTTTACTCCAAAGTGGATCAGGGACGATCTGTTCGGTAATCCTATACGAGCCGGCGGCATCGAGTTTCCTCGCAACACTCCTATTTCTCGGAGCAGAAAGCGTGATTATGTGAGCCTGTGACCTCTTTGTGAGATTACACCATTATTGTGGGTGTGTGACAGAGTTCGGTGTTGTTTTGTAGTGTTTTTATCTTCATATTACCTTTAAAGTAAATGATGATTAATGAAGAAAAAAGATTTGTTATCTCTGACTGACGATAGATGTTTTTACAGAGACCAATCAAAATTTAAAAAAAGTTGTTTGATTTATCTCATTTCAATAGAATATACGATAGAATATGCTGGATTTATTATTGGATGGATTTTTATATTTTATTTTAACAACTTTATTTTGACCATATTCTACTAAATAAATGTTTTTTATATTGATCAGCTATTTCCATTTAGCATTAGTTCCGAAGTAAAGGGAAATATCGTGATTTTTAAAGCGTGTTGTAATGTTACGAGTTTGATAGAGAGCCTTCCTCATACGACCAAAGACGTGGGTTTAAACCGCTCTTGACAAATCACATTCGTGTGTTGACAATTTGTGTTGGTATAATGTCAGAATGTTCCTGCGTATCAATAAAAAAATCAAAACTATCTGATAATTACCTATCACCTAATATTCATCACTACAGTGTTCACAACAGTGCAGAGGGTATTATGAATTTATGAACCATTTCAAAGAACATATTGACCAAAACAACTCTAAGACCTAAGTATTGAACTGTTCTCGGAATTTCCTGCCAATTCTATCGTCGTATCCGTTTCATTAGAATGAAAAATGGAATCCCCCGGCGCGTCCGTTATTGCCCGACTATGTGTATGTATAGTACCTACGTACCTATAAAGATAGCCAGCAGTATATTGTTTTAAACTTTCATGATCATTAACTTCAGTTACTTCGTGACCCTCGCCAACCCGTCTGTCAAGCGTGGTGAGTATGGCAATTACCCCTCATGTGATTGAGGGAGGCCCGTGCCCCAGCAGTGGGGACTTAAATGGGCTGACGATGATGACTCCGTGACCATGGCGCTTGTAACAGTGTTGAAATATCGGAAACTCAAAAATAATGTACATGGTAGAAATACCGTAAATAACTATTCTTATAATAGCCAACAGTCTTCTTCATCTGTGGTGTAGCCATGCCATAGTCCATGGGCGGCGGGAAATCCCTTAACCATCCGGTGATCCGTCTGCTCGTTTGCCATCCATAATAATATTAACTAAAAAAATAAAATTTAAAAAAATATTAAAGCTCAAAAACAGAACTTGAAACTAAAGTTTACAAATTAAATAAAATAACAAATGCCTTTATTTCCAGGGGTACCCAAACTAAGCTACGCTTGTATCTTGGGAAAACGATTTAAATTTTCAAATTCGCACAAAAAAGAAACATGAACTTATCACTACACGTGACTTGGTCATTTTGTATACGGGCACTTTGAAGGCGTAAATAAAATGTTGTTCTTAAATCAATAAAATGTTTTTCTTAAGTTAATGTTTTTTTTTTATTCGAAGTTCTGGGGAGCGTTCGTTGCCGAGTGGTTACTGCGACCAAATTTGATCTATTGTGACCTCCGCTCCCACTTACAGATCGTCTCCAAGGCCCACTAAGTTAATGTTAGAGGTTTAGCTCCTCGTTCCTGCCCCGAGCCATCAAGACATGGAATGCTCTCCCAGCTCATGTGTTTCTTCCTTCATACAATCCGGGGTCTTGAGAAGCGGCATCTCAGCAGGCCATCAGGGTGAGGATGGCAGATTCAATGGGTACTTACCTACTTTGTTAGTTCTTTTGTGCCTGTCACCTGTTGTAAAATCCAAATATGAGGTATATTTGGATTTCACGGCCGCCTACCATCAGTCATCCTGATTGGCTTTTCTAAAAAAAAAAAACAGTTTTTCCCTGTATTGTATTTTCTAGATTTTCCAACCATGTGGCAACCCTAGTTTTAACTGGCAATTTGCCGTATCGTACCAGACACTTGTGAAATATTCGAGTTCGCATTTACAAAGGTAAATATGATATGATCCGAAATATTTACGAGAAATGTGTTGGTGGAAAATGAAAAAGGTGGCAAGAGAAATCGTAATTGACAGATTCCGACACCCTTTTAGTGTGGGTAGGTTGGGATATTGTTTTGGCGTGAATATGAAATGTGACCTTAAGCCCCCTAGTGTAAAACGCAATCTAAGAATAATCTTTGAACAAGACTTGGTCCAGCCCCTTTTCACTTTGCATGTTGGAACGAGATAGCACGAGCTTTAGTGCGGTAATAACTAGATCGTTTTTTGTAATAAGGTGGTTTATGTTACTCAAAGTGGAGCGTTTGTTTTTTTTTTTCTTTTTCCATTCTTTTATTCTGCCAAGAGAGAGCAATAGTCCGCAGTATTACACTCTGTCCAGTACTTTATCTACATACAGTGTATATCTTTGAATATTTAGACCCATTTAACCATTGAGGTAAACAGTCAATGCATTTTTATTTTGATTTTATTGACACAAATCCACAGATCTTAAAAATTAGTACACTGATCTTATACACTTAACATACAGCCAATAATGGATTTACTTTTTACTAATAATGCCAATAATGGATTTATTCTACGATTTTTTTTATGGTGTTATCCCGCGCACGTTTACGGCCGCGCGTGTGACTCCGCCAATGTCAAGTGTATAAGAGAGACACGTCGATATAAAATTGACCGGTAATTTTGCAAAATGCTCGATCTATATTCAGGTCTTCTCTAAGGTTAAAAACGCCATAAATCTACAACAAACAAAAGCGGCACATGTAATGTCATAAGTTAATAACAGCTGTCACAATGACAACGCCATTTTGAATTACCTACCTACTAACTGTCAAAATTGGCGGTCTAACAATTTACCATTGGAATTAGGCGTTGACTGTTGGACGAGTAGTTGGTAGAACGGATTTTCATTTTACACTACATATAACGCTTACGCTACGTTATTCACCGTTAGTATGAAAAGTTGAAAACCAATGTTGATCAGAATGGTTGGTAGATCACGTGGTTAAAGAAATGTATAATGTTCACAGATATAGATAGATAGACAAACTTTATTGCACAAAATTTACAGATCTTAGCCTAAGTTATTGTACTAAAACAATGTAGGCGGTCTTATCGCTAATAGCGATCTCTTCCAGACATCCTCAGGGTAGAGGAAAAGTATAGCGAATTAAGAAAAGGGGTAAGGCAGTGCAAGTCAGAAAAAGAGAGAAAAAAAAGACATTGTATAAATACGAGTATGGTATAAACATACATACATTATATTAAATAAATATATACTAGCTATAAATACTAATACATACTAGTACATTACAAAACAAATAAACATACATACTAACAGTTTATTGGATTGATAGATACGTAACCAGGGAAATAGGAGACAATGAAAGGAACTACAAAGGCTTAGAAAGATAAGAAATGATCATTAACTCGGGACTTGAAAATAGAGAGGGATTCGGATAGCCGGATGGATAGGGGTATGTTGTTCCAGAGGCGGGTGGATTGGACAGTGAAGGATTGTGAGTAGGAGTGTGTGGAGTGGAGTGGGAATGCGAGATGGAGTTTGCGGGATGATCGCATCTCACATCATCGATATACTCTGTAGTATGTGTGTAGTACGAGCAACGTCGCACAAACTAACTCAGCAACGACCTTCATGCAGCGCAGCTGACAGATGGACCGTCTTCTTGCACCGTCGGCACACTATCAAACACCTTTTAATGTGTTCATAAGATTAAACGTTGTATATAAACTATGTAATTAACATCAATAAACAGATTTCAACCGTCTGTGTTAAGTCTCATTTCTCCCGCTGCGGCCAAGACACCTTTAGCCGTCACTATGATCAGTCGAGTGAGCCTGCCTGGCAGCGGTTCCCCTCTTACCTACGGTCCTGACTCTTCCCGCTTGCTCCCGTGAGCGACCCGGGAGCAAGCTCCCGTCACCTTATCTTTATATGTATTTATTCCTATGGATAGGCAGGGCTAGGGCTCTAGGGACTTAGTGTGTTAAACAAAGGGGCTCTAGGCTCACTAGAAAGTTAGGTTCCCTTCCTTTCCTTATATTCTGTTCGCCGGGACACGGTGCCTTACAACCATCGCTTCCCGCCCGTACACATACGTTCTCGAAATTAAGAAATTAAAGGCCTTTTTAAGTAGAAAAGGTCCAGCGTTTGACAAAGTTTCAAGTGTAGGCAGCTAATTAATTTACAAAATGAGTTCTCGTCGCAATTACTTTACAAATAAGCACCGTTCCAATAATTAATTATAATTAATCACGGCTACTCCAACCCACGTGGCTAGGGTTGCCAGGTTTTAGAAACGGAAGGTCGGATAATCGAACCAGTTTAGCCGGACTTTTGACATATTCTCGATGTTTCCTACTATTTGCATACCACTGGTGGACATCGGGAAAATAGTTGCAATATCCATCAGTGGGGGACAACACTAAGCTCAACCTGGGTAGACCAAGCTGCAGACGTATCACCTGATGGTAAGTGATTACTGCCGCTTATGGACACAACTCTCTAAAAGGCGAGGCAGTCTAGTCGGACCTCCTAACGAGAGATGAAAACGGGAAGATTTCAGTAGCATTGTTACCCTCCGGCTGGACATTGCAACTTTTTTTACGATGTACACCAGTGGTGTACAAATAGTAGGAAACACCGAGAATATGTTAAATTTGAATCGATTATTGCAAAGAAAAAAGTCAAAGTAGACAAAACAAAAACTAAATTTAGTGATTGGGCTACTGAGGGTATCTTCAAAAGTAGACGTACCTTATTTGAATTATATGAAATTAAAGCAAACTCTGACGATCCTAAAATAACTGAACACCTTAGTAAATATTCCAACTTATTTAAGAAAGTCTGCGCAGGAGCAAAGCCTAATTAGTTAAAAGAAAAAATCAAGAACTCTAATAATAAAATAAAGGCCACTGGGAGTCTGATTAATAAAGAGACTTGTAAAAATACTTACTACTAAAGAGCACAAGTAATCTATGAAATTTGATAATAAACTAATAATTCAAAGGCCTTTGCTACGACAAAAGCAAAGGCCTTTCACGGCATATCATGGCTATATTTGCTCTATTTTGCGATATGGTCTTATTCTATGGGGAAACTCAGTAGACGTGAAAAGGGCTTTCCTTATACAAAAAAAGTGTGTAAGAGCTATGAGTGGTGTTGGTCCGATGGACTCCTGCAGACGCTTTTTAAAAAATATAACTTGTGAACACTGCCATCAATGCATATTTTCGAGTCATGCACTTTTACAAAAAGTTGTTTGAGTATTTTTAAAAAGAAAAATGATACGTGCGCTTACTCTAACAGATATCCATCCAATATGTGTACAAATAAATAGTTATAATTTCTAATGTATGACGATTTGAAAGTGCAGTATGTATACAAGCCTATTCAAATAAAGATATTTTGAATTGAATTGAAATTTACGGCTAAAGTGGTTGGATTATCCGGCCTTCCGTTTCTAAAACCTGGCAACCCTACCCAACGGGAATTTATTTATTTATTTTCTTTATTGTAAGAAAACATACAGCATTTATTTATGCGAGTTTTATATATGATTTTATATGATTTTCGTAATGTAAACAGAAAGAATTAAGCAATTAAAAAAAACCGAATTTTTCGGTAAAAAGGAATGCATCCTGAATTGTAAACCTATCGCCAAAGGCAAGCCAACACAAATGCAAAATAAATGTTAAGATTTTGAAGCTTAACCAAATCCTTAAAGGCTGGATCATCTAATTTGGCCGGATATGCAACCAAAAAACCTATGTATGGCTTTATCCGGACGCCTGGCAACCTAAGCCGGGGTATCTACCACTTCCGTTGGCACTCATACTGGCCCGTGAGATGCTTCTTCACGCTTTTTTCCTTTGTTTTGTTTTGTTTTTATTTTCTGTATCTATTTTGTTTTTCTTTTTGTTTGTTTGTTCTTTTGTAACTGATGTTGTACTCGTCTGTAGTGTTGTGATGTCCAAAATAATAAATTTTTCTTTCTTTTTTTCTTTCTTTTTTTGAAGGAATCCATATTGTAGGAGAACGAGTTCCATTTCTTAATGATAAGGCAGATCTTAGTTCTTACGTAAAATTACATGTAAAAAAATATGTACTATTTAATAGGTAAATATTTGTAATAAGAGAAAGACATCACCTTCAATTATCACCTATGTGCGCAATTTGCGACAAACATTTGTACAACTGAGTAAGTTGTACTTTAAGATGACATGTAACATGAATACAATTACAAAATAAACACCTGCTCATAACGAAAATTTATAACACAAATAAATTTAGTGTAATTTATATTTTTATCGTATGAGGATAATGTTTGCGAATTATTCATTAAATACTCGTATATTATTTGGGTTTTTTTTTTATATGAGAGGTGCCAGACGAGCAGACGGATCACCTGATGGTAAGCAATTCCGCCGCCCATGGACACCCGCAACACCAGTGGAGTCACAAGTGCGCTGCCAATCTTTTCCCCATCCCACCCATTGGGCCTCCGGTAACCTCACTCACACGGCGAAACACAGCGCAGGCGTTGCGTTTCCTCGTTTGCGATTCCCTCGTGGATTCTGAATTCTGATGATCAAAATCATAAAACAAGTGCTTAAGGTGACGGGTAGGGCACACTAGCGACGCCAATCGATTTTAATTTTTGGCTACTAAACCGGATCTATTATTAACAATTACAGGCTAACAACCTCTAGGCAAACACTTTTACTATTTATTAAATAACCATGTACAAATTTTAGGTCTGTTTCTGGTCTGTTTGAGGTTGTAACCCCGTAATTGTTTAAAATAGATCCGGTTTAGTAGCTAAAAATTAAAATCGATTAACGTCGCTAGTGTGCCCTACCCGTCACCTTCAGTTGCTCACCTGCCCCCTTATTACAAAAACTATTCTGATACCGGCTTTAATCCTAAACTAGCACGTTCAAGATTATTACGGCATGATGTTAGTTCTTAAATTTTTATAACAAATCCTCGACTAACCATAGACCGATAATTATTACCGCAGAATAGTGTCAAAATTGATCAACTCATTAAATTATTCGTTCAGACTTCAGTGACGTTTCATTTTACATAACCTTGTTTGGTTGTCTGAAGTAGGACCATCTAACACTTAAAAAAGGATTATGATGTGTTTTAGTTTCTGAGAATTAGACTCCAGATTTTATTTTATTAGCTAATAACGTTTTTAAGCAAGAATAAATGTTGTTGATTCTGATATCCGTAACACAGGTGCTTGAGCTACCTATCACGGAGTCAGATCAATGAATGTGATGTTGTGAAATATTTATTGGTTATTGATTAATAAATTGAAATATTGTATTAAGTGCGGTTTCTAAGGAATATGAATAGAAATTGCTTATATTTTTGGGATAAAATTCAAAAAATAAGCTGACTACTTTCTCTTTTTTTTTTTTATGGTGTTATCCCACGGTTAGACTACTTTCTCACAAATAATTTTAGTGTAAACAGAATGAACTGTCACAAGGATTAGCTGTCATTGTTCATGAACCGATATTTTGAGGTTATTATTTTAGTACTCATTTTAGGAGTCCGGTTTGTTCTAAACTTAGTTTTGTTATAATGTTTATTCTACTTTTAAACCATGTTTTGGAATAAGAGGTATAGAGCAGATTTGCTTCTTTCACCATCGGTGACAAAGCCGTTTTTTTGAAGCTGAATGCTACAACCACAAATTCCACTTCGTACCTACACTTAAAAATGGTCTGGTGCAAATGGGGGCTTAAGTTGAACCAGACGAGGTGGATGGTAGAATGGATAAGTCGACTTCGATTGTAATCTACCAGACCTATCGATCGATGTTGACCGATGGAATTCATGTATTGGTTAGGCGAACAGTATCCGTTGATCAATTAAAGATACCAGACCAATTAATCGACGTCCGATTGATAGATTTAAGGTTTCTTAGCGCACTTGTGTTACATCGTCCATTGGCATCGTCAAGTCAACCACCACGAGAAGTGATACCACGACCTTACAGTGCTGTGTTTCACTGCATGAGTGAGGGTACCGGAGGGGAATCTGGGGGAGAGCGGGGTTTAAAGGTCAGCCGCGCACTTGTGACTCCGCTGGTGTCGCGGGTGTCCATGGGTGGCAGCCAGCGCTTACCATCAGGTGATCCGTCTGCTCGTCTGCCACCTATCACATAAAAACACTTATCATCAAGTGATACAACTGTTCGTCTGCCTGACCTCATCATCATCATTTCAGCCAATATACACCCACTGCCGAACATAGGCCTCCCCTATGACATAAAAATAGTTTTCAGTTCCAAGTAAAAAATAACCTTCGAAAAGTAACATGCAGTAATATTATTAAGGAAATTATAAACCCAAAGGCATACTGAAGAAAGACGGTAAATTGTTATTTAGATCTAAATTCAAGATACCCAGACGGGCAACGTTATTTTTTACACGGGCTTATGACACTCCGAACGCAAGTAATAGAAAGAAAAATACTCTTTGAAACACGGAGGCGGGCGTCTCCTGTCTCATCTGTCAGATTTGTCTGACAGATATGTCAGATTATCCCGTGAAGATTTGACCTAAATTCAGCTTGACCGAGTCGCGAGTTTGAATTTATTTCGTAAATAAAAAATAATAAAAGCCTGCCCTGTATTTTGCCGACAGGAGGGAGAGTTTAAAGTTTGGCAGCGCATCTGTGATTCCACTGGTGTATCCATGGGCGGCGGAATTGGTTTACCATTAGGTGATTTGAACGTCGCCCTACTGCCTTTTCGGCACGTGGCAAAAGTCGGAGCTAATGCTGTTTTGAAATTTTTCGAAAGAAAAATGTTGTACAGCGCCCCCATGTCTATGTCGCTGAAAGGACTTCTGACTATTCTCGTAAATCTAAAAATAAATTACATTCCTATTCTCCTAAATCTCTAAATTCGACTTTAATGTCGAGTGCACGAGAATTGCCCCTCTAAAGGCACTTTAGTGACATTGACAGGGAGACGCTGTATACAGTTTTTCCTATCTAAAAATTTCAAAACAGCATGAATGGTACCGACTATTACCACGTGCCAAATAACTGTAGACCGAATATAACAGCGGTTAGAGTAATCAACTCAGGTCATTGCAAACAGTGTCTGGTTGACTGGGAAACCTGTGTTGACTTACATGCGCGAGGGGTATTCACACCTACCTGGTTTGGTACAGGAGCAATGAGGATATTACCTATGAGTCAGGAAAATTCAAAACTCTATAGTCGAGGCGAGCACCGCATGTACCTTATAGCTACAGCGCGTGCAGTGTGTAGTGACCGACCTTTGAGGTTGGTAGCGGCGGCGTCGATGTCTGTCTCGGCCAGAAGCGCGCGCGGCGGGTGCGTGGCCGCCACGTGCAGCGCTTATAGAGTTAATGAAAAACACAACTTGTTACGAAAGGTGGACTTAAAATTCGTTTAAAAGAAAAAATCAGCCATGGCTCATGTTGGAGACAAAGTGGGGGTCATAAGAACAGCAAATAAAACTTGGTTATCCATTCATATCTTTATATGGAATTATCAAGTTATTTATGCAGTTGATGAATCAAGAAAACTATATCAAGGATTATGCTCCGAACTACTTTTGTTTCTGCTATCCGTGCTTATATATAATAATAATAATAATATAATAATAATTCTCACAACATCTCATGCGTTGACCTGATTCCGTACTAAGTAGCTTAAACACTTGTGTTACAGATATCAGACAACAGAGGAACACAAATATATACTTAAATACATATATTACACCCAGACACCGAACAAACACAAGTGTTCATCGCACGAATGTTTATCCAGGATGGGGATCGAACCCACGACCTTTGGCGTAAGAGGCAGGGTCACTACCAATTGCGCCATCCGGTCAGTCATATATGTTATTATTACCGCAGAAAATCTTGTACTATGACATATTTGTAACTTTTGGGTCGCTAATGAGCCGGATCGAGCGGAGTGATCGCACGGCGGCGTCAGGAAAATTGGAGTGAACTGAAGTAGCGCCTGCGCTATGCTTCGCCGTTCGGCCCAGTCCGGGGAGAAAGGAAGTCCAGGAAAACTTCTTTTGACTCTAGTGTTGTGATTGTTGCCGGCCATGGCCAGCAGTAATTGCTTATCATCAGGGACATCCGGTGATCCGTCTCCTCGTCTGCTACCTAACACTTAAAAAAAGGATTATGATGTGTTTTAGTTTCTGGGAATTAGACTCCAGATTTGATTTTATTAGCTAATAACATTACCGCTTGTGTAAAGCTCCCCTAACATAGTAAGCCGGAGCATTACAAAGTGTGCACAAGTACACCACTAGCTGCCTACTGGCAGTAATTTTACTGGTCTAATGAATACTGTCGTACTGTAATCCTATTAGTGGGTTTGTACCGCTTGTTGACTTAGGTGCATCCGAGACCTGGATATAAGTGCGCCTATACTATGTGTATATGATGTTGCAGCAAAAAACTTTTGCTATTTAAATTATTTAACATACAGATTAATTCTGGAGGTATAGTGATGGTGATTAAAACTGCACCTATAACTGGGTTTGCAATCCTACCTATATAATTTGTATGGTATTACCAGATTGATCATCGTCAGCCCATTTAAGTCCCCACTGCTGGAGCACGGGCCTCCCTCAATCACATGAGCGGTAATTGCCATACTCACCACGCTTGGCAGACGGGTTGGCGAGGGTTTTGATATAAATGCAGAGTTTTCCTTCTCTGGGTGTTGATGATCATGCCAGCAGCTTTACCTTAGTCGCCTTTTACGACACCTCGGTAAGAGTGAGGGTGGCCTATTCTACTCTGCCGGGCACCACACGGCCATTACCAGATAGATACATCAATGCATAAATAACATGGTAATCCCATACAAATGTATAGAATACCAGACCAGAGCAACAAGCGCCGGTCGTCTGCTCCGCGCCCTTTTGCGTCATTACCGTCTACACTTGGCCAAAGATTATAATATAATAGTGGAACTTGGCTCGTCCAGCGGCCATTATGCAAGTGTAGATAGATGTCGTTGAAGCTGATAGCTGATGGAGGAAGAGACAGCATTATAGCTATAGAACGCGAATGGCGAAATATTTGTTGAATTATTTGTTTACCGTCTTATAAAATCGTTTTACGAATTAATGTCATATAAATTAATTAGATTTTTCAGACTTTAATCTAGTCCTGACTAAGTCTAGATAAAATATAGTTATTTAAAAAGGAGCTCATATGTCTAATGTAAAATGTACTTTTAATGACAATATAAAGATTAGATAAAGATAAAAAATTCTTTATTCAATTTAGGTCCACACAGAACACTTATGAATGTCAAAATAGGTACATAATATCTACCGCTGGTTCGGAATGTCGATTTCTACTGAGAAGACACCAGCAAGAAACTCAGTAGTTACTCTTTTCAAATATTGATGATGTTACAGTTTCAATTGAGAAGAGAAAAAAAATACAATTATTATCGAACCCGGACCCCGTCTGAGAGGTACGTTCTGAACCACGGAGCTACCATCGCTCTCTCTTCAACGTAATGTAAATAACTGCTCATAAATCAACTTCGAAAACAGCTATGGATTTTTATTAAGGAGAGACAGGAAATTGTATTATCGTGACGTGTATCCAATTGAGATGACGGGTAGGGCACACTGGCGACCTACTTCGTATCGAGCGAGAGGAGACCCCACGTAGCCACGCTTGTGTGGCGGATGGGGATACCCTAAACGTGTGCAGCTCCTGGGGCCACCAGCGACAGGAGCTGGTGCGCGCTGTTAGGAGCGATCTTTCGCTCCTAACTATAGTTCGAGCAATGGTCGCCAGCGTACCAGCCTTTACGGCGTTTGCCTCTTTCTGTGAGGACGTAATGTCACAGAAAGAGGCTGTCGAGCGACTGCGAGAGAAGGACCCCCTCGCAAGCGCTCGCAGAAGGGCAAGGAGGGGGAGGAGAAGCTGAACTGATGCGCATCTCTCCCCTCTCCGAGCGCGTGGTACGGGTGGTACGGGGCTGAGAAAGAGGCGCTCTTGGCGCTTCCGGCTGTCCCTATTCCTCCCCCCAACCCATCTGGGGGAGTTAGTGTAGGGCCCGCGATGCAAGCGGGCCACCGCCAGGGAAGGAACGTGTATAGTTCATTACCTAGTACACATGTCTTCTTCCCACTCTGGCGAAGAAGGGAGCGCCGTCGGGGGTTTAGTCGAGGAAAGCCCGACATAACCCTTCCACCCCCAGGTGTACGGGTATGCATAAGGCCACGTCGGCCAACGGCACTACGGGCCGGCCGCATTCCCCGACGCAAAAAAAGGGCACACTAACGACGCCAATTGATTGAATTGTTAGCAACTAAACCTGATATTCTTTAACAATTTAAAAGCACTTATAATATTTATTTTATACTTTTATTTAACTTATGGCGTTATTCCAAATTTCGGGTGCAAAATCAGATAAAAAGTAGTGCAGAATTATGAAATAAATAGTATAAATGTTTGCTTAGAAACTCCCACTCCGAATTTTTTTTAAATAGATCGATCTATTGGTGTCGCTAGTTGAGCTACCCGTCGTCTTAAGCGATTGCCTTGTCCTGAATTCAATTTTCTCTGCCCACATCCGATATTATAATTTAAAATTTGGTTCTTTGATCTACGCCTGAAAAATTATATTTTTATACACATTTTCGTTAGGTATTTTGTTTTAGAAATTAAACTTATTCTGTCTTATTACAAAACATGATCTAAAGCTATTACTGTACTAAAGATCATGCCATCCCGTTCCAATACGCAATATTAAAAGAGGCTGGGACAAGTTAAGTTCAGGAACTATTTTTAAATTGTATTTTGTCATAGGAAGGATTGAAGGTAATTTTTAAAATTTTATGTATCTATGTCTGATGCAATAAGTTCAATTAATATTGTCTTCTCCTTTTGATATACCTACCTATATATAATACCTATATCGAATGGCCATGATATCAGAGCGATGGTAGCTCAATGGATAGGACCGCGCCTTCCACGCAGGTGGTCGAGGTTCGAATCCGAGCATGCACCGATGATTTTTTTCAAATCTATGTGCGTATTTCTACCATTACCATCTGCTGGGCGGTGAGGGAAAACATCGTGAGGAAACCTGCGCGTTTCGGAAAAAGTTTCTGAAATGTATAACCATGATTCAGTTGGTCTGGTTCACCTGTTAAAGGGTTGCGAAGGTCAGACGGCAGTCGCTTCATTGTAATTAGGTAACCCAGACCCCCCAATCCTGAATCATGGTCAAAGCGTACCCTGGGCTCCAAAGCGACAGCTTAGGACGCAACCGGGAATTACACGCTAAGATGAAAGAAAAGATCGAATATGAGGATACCTTTATCTGACACTTTGACTGGTTATTTATAATTGTTGAACCATTGGTTGAAAGTCATTGAAGTTTGAAATACACCTTTCTACCTCGTAGGTACGACCAAACAATGGAATGAACTATCGTCTGTGGTATTTCCGGACCGATGCGACCTGCAAACCTTCAACGAGAGAGCGTTTTCCTTTTTAAAATGCCGACAGCGCATTTGTGACTCCTCTGGGGTTGCAGGTGTCCATGGGCGACGGCAATCGCTTACCATCAGATGAACCGTCTACTCGTCAGACCCTTATCTCATAAAAAAACCAATAGCCGCTCTCCCACGATTAAAATTACTCGTTGCTCCACTCTTCTATAAAAATCAAGCCTAAAATAATATATTCAAGCTAAAATCAATGAATATCCATTTTTATAAAAGTTTTGAGGCGTATACTTAATCGACGAATTTGATTTTGTTGTTTCGTTTCTTACCGCCATTTTGTAATTTGAAGACACTAAGATGGCGTCTAGAATCCGCCATTATGGTGACGACTTATTTTTAGTATTTTCTTATACGATTTTGATATTTCTAGACCAAAACTCAATTAAGATTATTTTTAATTTGATCGTGTTGGTTATACTAAATAACTAAATCCTTTGCTTTTAACACAAAAAGGCTAAATGGGAAAGTCTTCGTTTGTTGTTACTCTTTTCGTTCTTTCATTTTACACACACTGGAAATAGAACAAAGGGCAAATCTTTCCGTTACTATTTTCCGTTGTGTTGTTAGATGAAATTATTTAACTCTCCTTTTTACTGTCTAAAAAGTAACAAAATAAAACGCATTCACATCACATCACCGCTACAATCTCTCTCTACAAAAACATGAACACAACAAACAAAAAGAACAAAGTGTGGACTAGAACAAACTTTTGTGGAATTAAACTAACACAATGCTTTTAGTATATGTGTACTTGTGGTTGGAAAAACCAGAACATTTTTTACCTCTGTGCATTTAGTAGCTGGCACAAAACGTTCACTCGAGGGAAATGAGTTGGCAATTTAATTTAGGTAGTTCACTTGAATGTCTGGCCATGCCACCACCACAGGGTCCGGGCAGAAGGGGTAGACCTAAAAGGTGTGGCTTGACATCGTAAAGGATGACATGCGAGCTAATAAACTAACAACTAGGGATGCACAAAACCAGGCGAAGTGGAGGAGTCGAAATAGGAAGGGGGGGTTACCTATTCCTTGGGACGCAACCAGGACAAAACGCAAAGATGATGATGTTAACTTATGATAATATTGGTTTGACACCCGCGAATGCCATTTTTTTTGTTGTTTTTTTGTGTGTGTTGTTTTTTTTTATATAATTTTAATGTTTTTCAATTGATTATGTATGTATCTCTGTTATGGGAGACCGTCATACTCGCGAGCAAAACATCGCACGACTGCGAGGCGCGCGCACTCCATGCCGCTTATATTTATAACCTCGGCGCGAGAGGTCCGAGCGCGCCCTCTCTGTCTCTCCGTGGCCCTCCACATAAATACTGCGCGTCCTCCGGAGGTAGTTCACAACTAATTTGTGATTGGCAATAAATAATGTGTTCTGATTTGTAGATTTATTTTAGCCAATAAGATGTAGGATTAGTTTTAATATAAATAGTTGTAAGTTGTAAATAAAATCAATACGAATCTGGGCTTCGAGTTTTACTCATCTCCTCTTCACAAGAACACGAACCACGACACTGTGTTATTATTTCTTTGTTTTGTATATGTAATTTTTCATTTTCTTTTTACTTGTATTCATTGCATGTCAATCTTTTATATTTTTTTTTTCAATGCAAAAGCGTCACCCAAGGTCCAGCCTGAAAATCAGCGCTGCAGCTGCTGTGTGTTTTAGTTGCAGCATATGCTGAGGCTGGGCCTTGTTGGCCGGAACTCTTTGTCTCTGTACCTTGTTTTCTCTGTTTTGTTCTATGTGTAATGTGTTGTGGTCAATAAATTGTTTCTTATCTTATCTTACCTTATCTTAACTTGAATGTTTTACATCAAACTTATCATCTACCTACCTATAAATAATAATATAATATCACATAATATTAAAACTTGTTTAAACATTATTGTTTCCTCTATCATAAAGATGAAATAAAAATAAAACAGTGATTTCTTAGCAGCTGTCATAGTTACAACGGGTCATTTGTTATAAAATAAATTACTAATTTCCCTTATTACGAATACGATATTTCTTTTCTCTACCCAAAGGTTGTCTGGATGTCGCTACAAGCGATAAGACCGCCTTATTGTACTGTCTGTTTCTGTTGTATCATGCTTGTATTTGATTTTTGTGCAATAAAGAATGTCTATCTATCTATCTAATTTTATTCTGTATTTATTCATTTATTTATATAAGACAGCCTACTAGATAAGTATTGAACACATTTTTAATGTATATCTACTAACTTAATTATAATGTAAAATTTCACAGCATGCAACTAACATAAAAGTCAGTAATGAACTACTAGAAAGAGTGAGTGATATAAACGGCTCAACTGGTCCGGTACATTTTGAACTAAGGAACCAAACGAAACCAAAGCAGTGCACTACGTCAATGAATAGTGGACGCAAAGCTCCCTAGTACAATAGGGGCGGTGCATTCGTGCGTAGGCAAATCGTTTTGCATTTTAGTTGCATATTCTAGATGCTCTTTTTGTGAAATGGCAGCGCCTTCCATACAGGAGATCGCAGGTTTAAATCTAAGAACCTCTGTATTTTTCATATCTATGTGCATATTTCTACCATTAGCTCAGCGGTGAGGGAAACATGGCGAGGAAACTTGCACGTTTCGGATAGTTTCTGAAACGTGTAACCATGTTGGTTTGGTTCCCAGATCAGACGGCTGCCGCTTCATTGTAATTACCAGACTAAATTCTAAATCATGGTCTAAGCGTAACCCAGGCAAAAGTGACAGCTTTGGACACAACCGAGCATTAAACACTGAGATTAAATGGGTTCAATTCACATTAGTAAAAAAAAAATCTGCGAAAAAAAACCGCCTTAAAAACCGCGAAATAAAATGTCGATGCTCAAAACTACCTTGTAATATAATACAACATTCAATTATTCAACAGGGATTAAGCGCCGACTTCGGTAAAACCTTTTCTCGAGTGTACTGTTATAAAATGTTATTTGAAGTGTATAAAGTGATAAAAGTATTTTTTATGGTGCTCTCCCGCGCACGGTTACGTGTGATTAAAAATATTATTTTATACATTTTAGTTTGTGGTTTTTGAAGGCGGTATTTTTTTAAGCTTTTTAGTGTCTCATTTTTTGGCAGCAAAAATATTTCGTTACGGCTACCAGAAATGTTCTATGTACTGGTTATCTCTATTATACTGTGCTAATAGTACTTTAAAAATGTTATTATTTGTTCACAGGTACGTTTCAATTTAGCTGTGAATTATAACTGTAAGTACATTACGGTGGTATAAAACGCAGAAATTAATCGCTTTAAGGTGACAATACAGATCAGTGTTTTTTTGCGATTCCGCAGTCGTGCGGCTCGCGAAAGTGTGCTACGCTCGTCAACTCAGCTTAAGGCGACGGGTAGGGCACACTAGCTACGCCAATCAATAGTAATTTTTAGCTGCTAAACCGGATCTATTTTAAACGATTTCAGGGCTACAACCTCTCGGCAAACACTTATATTATTTATTAAATAACCATGCACAAATGTTGGGTCCAACACGTACGCGAAAAATTGATTCACGCCAAAAGCGGCCACTTTTGGCGTGAATAAATTTTTCGCGTACAAAAACGGATCCAGTATTTGTGCATGGTTATTTAATAAGTACTATAAGAGTTTGCCTAGAGGTTGTAACCCCAAAATAGTTTAAAATAGATCCGGTTTAGCAGCTAAAAATGAATACCCGTCATTTTAATAAAACTGTCAACGTATTTCATGACTAAAATCAATCTTCGATAAAACCCCATTCAGGGGTGAGTTGGGTGCGTTTACGTCAATAACGTTTTGGTGAAATGATGAGTCAAAGTTTGCCTTATCATTGAAAATATACAATTAACAGCTGTTTCATTCAGTATAGAAAGTATAAAGAAACATGTTTAAGTTTGTAACAAACCATTTCTAATGAAATATAACAATCGTTGCCCTTTCAATAATGTAAATGCTATTAAAATAGTAAAATGTATTGTATGTTATAATACATTACTACCTATACATCGGTTACGTCAATTTATACATACCTCATGTTTATCAAGTGAAAACCGACTGCTATCGGGAAAGGTGACGTCACAATTCTGTTATCAGAAAATGACGTCAACCTTTTTACATACGCTGAAAACTATTCATGTTTTTGTTATGAATGGTTTTAGAAACTGGAAAATTCTTGTTTTGTCAGTGAATTTGAACTAAAATGATTTTGTATTTTGTATCTATTTTAGTCTTAATGTGTTGTGCCAGTGATGACATACGGGCCCGAAACGTGGAAGCTTACAATGTGCCGATTAAGGAGGCTCAAAGTCACCCTGAGAGCAATGGAGAGGGCTAAGCTCGGAGTATCTTTGCGTGATCGTATCAGAAATGATGACATCTACAGTACCTAGCACTAAGGTCACTGACATAGCCCAAAGGATTGCATGTCTCAAGTGGCAATGGGCAGGGCACATAGCGAGGAGAACAGACGGCTGTTGGGGCGGAAAAGGCCACGGGCCACGCACAGGAAGTCGCAGCCGTGGCAGGCCCCCCACAAGGCAGGCCGACGATCTGGTGAAGGTTGCGGGAATCCATGGGATGCGGGCGGCACAGGACTGGGGGAGGCCTATGTCCTGCAGTGGACTTCTATTGGCTGAAATGATGTTTAATTCTAGAAGATTTTTCAACGTTCGTATTTTTTCACCTACTCAAAACCTTATTATAACTTCAAACGTATTTTTTCTCGGTCACTTACCGCCTCACTTTAGGCCTGCAACAAAGGGGCAATATCGCCCACTTTGGACAACACTGATCTATGTAAGAGAATGTTATTTCTTAATCGGCAGATCACAATGTAATCTTGATTAAACGAAATTGGCCCTTAAGCGATCACTGTTACTATAGGTTAAAGTAATTGAAACTGCGTGTAACGGATCAAGTGGATGCGTGGGAGTAGCAATCATCGTCCATTGAGGCAGTATTTGACGTCACGACTGACGTCACGACAGTCTTCTCAATGATAAGCTTGTTCGTTTGCTTATGAACAAGTGTTAAGTAGGGCATTATGTTGATGTGTACATACAATTTTGCTATAGTTTACATCCCGAATACCACATGATAGGTATCGTGAATAAAGTCCATTTGGCATGTTAGATTAACAATATAAGCGAAATAAACAGCTGTTATATACATTATCGCTGGGTGGAAATTCACTTTGGTATGGGACAGCTGTTTTTCTTCGCTTATTTTGTTGATCTGACGACCAAATCGTCAGCTCGTCCCAAAACAAACTGGTATCATTGGGCCGAGTAGACGAATTTCAAAATTAATATTTATTTCGTTCATCATCTCGTCCCACTTTATTTTTCTTCAATATTTTAAGTTGTTTCGGTACAGTCCAAACCTAAACTTTTCACTATTGTAAATAAAAGCCAAGAATTTAGGGAAATATTTAACAGACTTTAGAATTGGGCGAGATAACCAACGAAAAAAATATTAATTTTGAAATTCGTCAACTCGGCCCAATGGCCCGAGTTTGTTTGGGACGAGCTGGCGATTGAGTCGATCTAACATGCTAAATGGACTTTATTTGCGATACCTATTATTCCATATAATGTTTCGGGATGTAAACGATAAAAAAATAACGGTGAATACACGGAGTATCTGTTAATATTTACATTCCTGAAACAACCTCTTCTGCCAACCATTCAGAACAACATCAAATGTCGTAAAACAAACTTAAAATTAATAGTAGATATTTTTATATCAATCTTTTGCAATTTATTCTTAAGTAAATAACACACTTAAAAATTTCATCTCATGTTCAGGCGGGGCTCGAATCCACACCTTCCACAATCCGGTTGAATGTCCTACCAATATACCTACAATATTGATGAGACAATCGACAGCTCATGTCGAATCAGGCACTTACAAATTTCGTCGGCTTGGTAACACGTTCAGTGGTCTATTTGGTTCAAATTCTTTTTTTTGTTAATATGGCTTAAAATTTTTATAACATTATACATATATACATATGTGTTAGCCTTGTGTCTGTCCTGTGAGAGTAGGGGTGGGCGCAACAGGCTGTGGTGGGGGGAGGGGGGTCGAAGGCGCCGCGTGGTCGCCAGCTGATTACAGCCTGCCTGACGATTATCTGTGCCAAAGCGGGTGGCAACAGTTTAGCGGGTGTAGCCACTTGTAGGTATTGGGCTTTAGGGTTTACGATCGTATTTTTCCAATGCTGTAAATGTTTTTTTACCCGACTACTACAAAGCAAAAGGAGGGTTATGATTTTGACAGGCTATGTATAAATGTATGTATGTTCATCTATTTCCTCGTAACTTCTAAACTAGTTATCATATTTGAACAAATGAGGTGTCGTTAGAAGCGTCTTGGTTGTCTTCTGGTTATAGGCAACATGACGTCACGTTAAATTTATTACAGCGCTCTCTAGGGGACTTAGAATAAGGAACTAATAAGAAAATTTTGCTTGACGGTACCGTGTGGGGTATCAAATGAAAGAGCTTTTTTAGCACATTTCAAATATGTAAATTATATTTACATAACTAAAAATATGTAAAATAAAAATGAAGTTTAAAAGCTAAAACCCGACTACCAAAAAAACACGATCTCAAAAGTACAAAACAAGAAAATTGTCTCTGCTGAAATGATTATGCCGTATCGCTGTGGTCGTGTGCCACCTACTGTAGCAAAACAGATTCATTATAATAATAAAATAAAATCAATGAGGCATACGACCACGGCGATACGGCATAATACTTTTTAAATCGTGGTTTTTTGGTAGTCGGGTTTTAGTTTTTAAACTTTTTTTTTTATTGTTAGAGTAGGCAGACGAGAATGCAGTCCATATGATGGTAAATGGTAACCGCCACTCATAAATATCCACAATGCCGGGGCATAGTTATGGCGCTGCCTACCGTGAAAGAACTACTGTTTTAAAACTTAAGTAATTACTTAAAAAGTTCATTTCGTGGTCAGGTGGGTTCCACATTACTGGTTGCTATTCTACTAATTAGAAACCCGCGTTACTATGCCGATAAAAATGCAAGTTCGACATTAGCTGGCCTACATGGTGTTAGAATCCTACCGAACATTAACTATTTTTCACATTTTACCACTTTGGCAGAACGCCCTGTTGGTCTAGTACCGGGCCGTAATCTCAGGGTCCTGGGTTCGATTCCCGGGTCGAGCGAAGTATGTTTCGAATTTTTCGAACATAGCTCGGGTTTGTGATCACCAATCCGCATTTGGCAAGCGTGGTGATTAAGCCTAATCCCATTATAGTAGCGATAACTTGATTTCTATGATGGAGGCTTTTGCCCTGCAGTGGGACAGTTCATAGGCTGATTCTTACTTCTTACTACCACTTTGGGAGCGTCTCTTGCGTAAAGTATTAAGCTTAGAGTTTCAGTTCTATGTATCGGGACCCCCCTAAAAAATGTTTTTTACCTATTATTGTGTAAAAATTGTAATGCAGTTAACAAAATACATTTCAATATTATAGTTCTTATAGCTTCGGAAAAAGTGGCTGTGACAAACGGACGGACGGACGGACGGACGGACGGACGGACGGACGGAAGGGCGGACGGACGGATGGACGGACGGACAGACGGACAGACGGACAGACGGACAGACGGACAGACGGACAGACGGACAGACGGACAGACGGACAGACGGACAGACGGACAGATGGACAGACGGACGGACGGACGGACAGACAGATGGACAGACGGACGGACGGACGGACAGACATGACGAATCTATAAGGGTTCCGTTTTTTGCTATTTGGCTACGGAACCCTAAAAAGCTCCAACAGTAACTACCTACTTTGATGGAGACGTAATGTTCCGAAACATTCGTATTAGGGGTGTGTGGAATAAAATTATCATCATGATATGTTTCTGAAGGTTTCGTGTGGGTGTCAATGATACGGTCTCGTCGGTGAAATTGACACATTGTACAAACATTATTATTATTATTGGTCGGATTCAGGCGGAAGGAGTCAAACACTCCGCGTAGGCTGATGGTTTTTAGTGAACAAATTTTGTGTTTATTTGTGCAGTGAAGTGCCGCGAAGTCTATTTTTTATGTCATAGGTGGCAGACGAGCCGACGGATCTCCTGATGGTAAGCGATTGCCGCCGCCCATGGACACCCGCGACACCAGTGGAGTCACGAGTGCGCTGCCAATCTTTAAACCTCCCGTTTCCCAGGATTGGGCCTCCGGTACCTTCACACAGCACAGTGCCGCTTCACGCCGATTTTCTGTGTGAAGTGATCCTGATAATAAGAATCGTTGAATTGTATCATTTTAACACTGCTGTTGAATATCGAGTGAGTTGTCACGGAAAACTTGTTTGGACTTATAGAGTCCTAAACCCGCGATTGTTTTAAGAGTGGTATCGACAGAATCCGTAAGTCCTACGTTTTTATATTACTTGGAGACTTTATGTTATTAATATCGTTTCTCTTTGGTTCTATTGTACGTATTTTCTTTGTTTTGCCTTGTTCCCCTTGTATGTATGTGTGCACGTACGTCGCCCAAGGCTCCGCCTGAAAACCAGCGCTGCAGTGGCTTCGGCCACTGTAGCAAATGCTGAGGCTGGGCCTTGTTGGCTACAGAATTTGTTGTGTTCATGTATTTATATCACTTGGGTTTAAATCTGTATTCTGTGGCCAATAAAGAAATGTTATGATTATCTTTATCTTTAAGTCGATAAAACGTAAAGCACTGACGTTTTATTGAGTGACTGTGACTTTGACTGTTACTAATTTACTTGTTGTTAATAATTCACTTGACATTGGCAAGATATCTTCTCATAATATATAAAAATATTGAAAATATAAATTTTTCGTAGCCTATCATTGCTCGTGAAATTTGGCTTCCCGAGTACATTTTATACACGACCTCGTTTCAAATTGGACGAAAATTGAAACGTAGAGGGTACTTTTCTTGAGGGGTTATTCTCATGTGCTCGTCATTAGGTAACGATTTCGGTAAGGCGCATTGTATTTTTTTTATGATAGGTGGCAGACGAGTAGACTTATCACCTCCAAAGCTCACCTGGTAAGCGAATGCCGCCGCCCATGGATGCTTTACAACGGTTTCTTGTGAGGCCATGGTATCATCACTCCGTTCAAGTCAGCCCATTTATGCCGAAGCGTGGCTCTCCAACGGTCAAAACGGTTTTAGGTGGAGCGTAATAGTTTGGAGGTTACCCGTCACCTGATAGTGTTAACCGCCGCCCATAGACATCAGTTACACGGAAGGAGTAGAGTTTATACTTAAGCGGCTGGCAACGGGCAGGCTTTTAAGAAGATGTAGGAATAAAACTTTAGTAGATGTAGTTGACATTTTTTTATTTTTACTAGCAAGTTTCATGGACTTAATGATCCTCAGCCGATGATGATGATGTCGCAGCCGTGGCAGGCCCCCCACAAGGTGGACCGACGATCTGGTGAAGGTCGCGGGAATCCATTGGATGCGGTCGGCACAGGACCGATCTGTGTGGAGAACATTGGGGGAGCCCTATGTCCAGCTGTGGAATGATGATGATGATTGATCCTCAAAAAAAAAAGAAAAATAAAACAATGTAGTAAGCACAAAAGGCGTTTAACACGCGTTTTCGGCGACACTTTTTTTATGTGATAGGTGGCAGACGAGCAGACGGATCACCTGATGGTAAGCAATTGCTGCCGCCCATGTACATTCGTGACACCAGTGGAGTCACAAATGCGCTGCCAACCTTTAAACCCCTCCCCTTTCCACCGGATTTGGCCTCCGCGGTACCCTCACTTACGTCACTGTTACGCCTTCAAAATATCATCGAAATGAAATTAATTCTAGGCACACTTGACTTGATTGTGGAAGAGCTATGCTTTGGCATGAATCAGTCGGTTTGACCAGAGTGATACACGACACGTCAATATTGGTAGTGACCCTGCCTCTTACGCCAAAGGTCGTGGGTTCGATCCCCACCCTGGACAAACATTCGTGCGATGAACATTTGTGTTTGTTCAGTGTCTGGGTGTAATATATGTATTTAAGTATATATTTGTGTTCCTCTGTTGTCTGATATCTGTAACAGAAGTGCTTAAGCTACTTAGTACGGAATCAGGTCAACGTATGAGATGTTGTGAGAATTATTATTATTACTATATTTAAGACTTCGCATCTTTCTCCAACCTTAAAAAAAGGCGGGTAAAACTACCTATGGCGCGGACCTCAGTCAAGCGTCATAGTGTTAAGGGTTGTGGATCCTGACGATAAAAACTTTCTGGTTATCCTACATGTATTGAGAATGCTGGCTTTTTGTAGTAAATATGTTAATTTGGTTGGGATATTCAGTATTTCCAGGCTTTTCTTTATGCTGTGTGGTATCAATCCAGTTGAAGATATTACTATTGGGATTATGTGTACAGTGTCTGCATGCCATTGTTTCTTTAGTTGGATCGCCAGGTCGTGGTATTTGGTTATTTTTGCAGAGATAGTTGGTTGGAGATTGTGACTATTAGGGATTGCTATGTCTATTAAATATATGGTTTTATTTACTTTGTCTTGAAGAGTGATATCTGGTCTGTTATAGTGAACGGTTCTGTCTGTAATCAAAGTTCTATCCCAATACAATTTATATTGTTGATCCTCATATATGGTAGATGGTGTATATTTATAGTATGGTAGTTTCTCCTGAATGAATTTAAATTTATGGGCAAGGTACTGGTGTATTATAGAGGCGACTTGGTCATGGCGATGCTTGTAGTCTGTCTGTACCAAGGATTTACAGCTTCCTGTGATATGCTGGATCGTTTCAGGAGCACTATTGCAAATGGGAGATAAATAACCTTATTATATAAATAGCACAAAAGTATTAAATGTATATATTTGTGATTCCGCTGTTGGCTCTGATATTTCGTAACACATCTGCTTGAGCTACCTATTTTGGAGTCAGATCAATGATGATTAGACAATTAAAAAAAATGTACAGTATCGGCGGTCATGTCGCTAAAGCAATATCTATCAGACAAAGAAATTTTGATAGTGAAGCAGTAATTGGAGGGATTTTATCCATCCACGTTCTTTTTTTTAATGTCGAGCGTGTCAGAACCACTCCCCTGGGCGAATCTGTTCGGATTTTCCAGAGGTCTGAAAGTTTTCGAGTGGGCCGGTTAATTGGCACTAAAGTTAGATGTTTTATATGGCAGTGAATTAAGCCTGCTTTTTGACATCATAATTAAAAGGATGGAAATACCACAAAATAAGTAGACATAGAAAGTTAGCTTGAGCTGACTTTCTATATCGATGAGTTCGTTATAAGCCATATAGGTAATAGTTATAAAAGTGACTGCCTCGTTGTCGCAGTGTGCGATAGTGCGACGCACTTTAAAGCGACGGCTGCGCTTGAGGTCCCGGGTTCGATCCCCGAGTCGCCAAAAAATTGTACCTGAGTTTTTCTGTCAAGAAATTATTTGTGTCAGCCTGGATTCTGGAAGTTGGCGGTGTTGTACCCCCGCGCCTCGGGAAGCACGTTAAGCCGTTGGTCCTGCGCCCGATACCGTTGTTTCGGTAGATGTCACTATGCATTTTTAGATCGCGCTTGTAAAGCCTGTTTCCGAATTAATGACCTCAAGCCGCCTGCCAGCAAAAGAATAAGAAATATTATCATAAATCTAGAAGAATATTGAAAGTTTTATTATGATTTTTTTGGTCAATATATAATAATATTAACAATATATAATAATATATATATAATAATAGTGCGATTGTGGTCAAGCGTTAGCCGCTTGACCACAATCGCACCTGATGGGAAGCGACGATGAGGTCTAGGATGATACGCGTTTGTCTAAAAGATGCCTGTTCACTCTTGCCTTAAAGATGCTGATGATGATGCCTTATTTCTGATATATTACTTAATCATCTCCCTGACTGATTTTCGAAGGTGGCCGTTGAGTATTGGTCGTTTCCTCTAGATGGCGCTAGGCTAGCCGAATGATACCTCTATCTGAGTATATATAAGTTACTCTATTCCTACAAGATTACAGAGATAAAACACAGCCACATATGTATACCTTCTTAATGTAGGTAGCTGTCCTTCTGTGAATTATTATTTTATGGATAATAACACTGGGACTAAAGGAATGTTGGTCAACGTAAATAAAAACTTTTGATTAATTGACGACCCGTTTGGAACAGTGGTAGTGAACGCTGCCTTTGGTCCAAGGGTTGCGGGTTCGATCCCCGCACAGTACAAATATTTGTGTGCATGAACATGTCTGTTTGTATTGGTTTGGGTGTTTCCTATATATTATAAGTATGTATTTACAAAAGAAAAGTAGTATATGTATATACTTGTAATCCACTGTTGATTCTGATATCCGTAACACAGGTGCTTGAGCTACCTATCTCGGAGTCAGATCAATGTATGTGATGTTGTGAAATATTTATTTAATACTTATTTATAAATGCGAAAGTGTATTTGTTTATTTGTCCGTTTTAATAGCAAAACGGAGCGAACGAATTGACGTGATTTTTAAGTTGCTCTATATCGATTCACATACATGAATGGATGGAGAGCAACATCGGCTACTTTTTATCTCTTTCTAACCACCAACTTCCCTTAAATGTGAGTGTAAGTTTGTATAGAGAATTTAGATTTTTTTAAGGTAGATGCCATGCTCAGAATGGTTAGTAAAAGTAGTTCAAGATATGTTAATGATCACCGATACCGTGTACAGGCTGATATTTAACAAATGATGTTCTTTTGACCACTATTTCAGCGGCCAATCTCAACGATCAACCATCGTTAACCACGACCATAATCTCCAATTTCTTCTAATTTTCACCTTTTTTATGTGATAGGTGGCCAACTAGCAGACGGATCACCTGATGGTAAGCGATTGCCGCCAGCAACACCAGTGATTCACAAGTGCGCTGCCGATCTTTAAACCCCCCTTTCCTCCGGATTGGGCTCCGGTACCCTCACTCACGCAACAAAACAGCACAGTGCTGCTTCACGCCGGTTTTCTGTGTGGCCTTTGTATCACTCCGGTCGAGCCGGCCTATCATGCCGACACTTGGCTCTCCAAACGGCTGGCTAACGTACGTTTTAGTGATCGATTAAACTGCCTCTTTAACCTATAACTAAAACCAGCATCCTACATCAGCCATTAATAATACCTATATAATAATAATTTATTTATTTCAGGCAACAAAAGTAAAATTACAGGCCCATATTGATTAGTAAACACAGAATATAAATGAAATTGGTTAGTAACAAATAGAAGTACATTATTATTAAGACAGGAGAACCTTCCCCCGCCGCAACACCTTGCGCCTATCTTACAATCTTTATTAAGAGTTAAGTGAAGAATTAACACAGTAAGACATCGGTCCGCCCTTCCCCTGAAGAACTCGTTAATACTGGCCATTATGTGATAGTGCTCGTAAACCGCATTAACCGCCTTTAGTGCCACGAACAACTGCTTTTAGTGCCGTGAACAACTCCGTTTAGTGTCGGAATTGCGGACTTTGTTGGCGTGGCTCGACCTGTTGAGCGGTATTTCCAATCGATGATTCTTCGGCCCCATTCATCATTAGCAACCCACACTCGTCCACTGCTGGACATAGGTCTCCCCTAATGCACGCCACTGCTCCCGATTTTCGGCCACTCTCATCCAGCCCACACCAGCCAGCCTTCGAATGTCATCATCCCATCTTGTCGCAGGGCGTCCTACACTACGCTTACCGAGTCGCGGTCTCCACTCAAGGACTTTACGGCTCCAACGGCTGTCAGTTCTGCGGCTAATGTGACCAGCCCACTGCCACTTCAGTTTGCTAATTCGGTGGGCTATGTCGGTGAACTCTGGTTCTCTGTCGGATTACATCATTCGGCCCCATTTCGTCCGATCTTTATTCGTGGAAAAATATATGTTATAACGTCAGATTAGTATAGTATAACAGCGCTATACCATACATTTAGTATCGGATTAAGATTGATCGAAGCGGTTCGAAGGCCCGATTCGACCGATCTTTATCCGTGGAAAAACTATGCTATAACGTCAGATTTGTATAGAATGACAGCGCTATACCATAGATTTAGTATCAGATTAAGATTAACGAATCGGTTCGAATGCTCGATTCGACCAAGCTTTGTCCGTGGATAATCTATGCTATAACATCAGCTTTGTATATAATGACAGCGCTATATCATAGATTTAGTATCGGATTAAGATTGGTCGAATCGGTTCGTAGGCTCGATTCGACCAATCTTTATCCGTGGAAACACTATGCTATAGCGTCAGATTTGTATAGATAGATAGTGCTTTACCATAGCTTTAGTATCGGACTAAGATTGCTCGAATCGGCTTTTGGTGTCTAGTGCACCGACCGTGATTGCGCTGAGATGGCGTTTTGATTAGGGTGAAGTCTTCTCCAGTGTTGCCAATTGATTGTCGACTATCGAGAGTGACGTCTTCGATAGTATCGATATGTCAGAACCAAACAATACTACCGCTACTAAACCGTTGCACCTAGACAGAAAACTATCGATAGGCATTTGGTCTATCTGTCGATAAATTTCGTTTACTGATAACAATCGGATCCTACAGACTCGCAAATACCCCTTATGTATATATAAGTCGGCAGCTGCCTACGTTTAGAGCCAAAAACGCCCAAATTTTAATTGTGTAGACTTTACTGCAATTTTCTGGCTATTTCAATTTGTGTAATAAAGTCATTTAAATGCTTTTAATCAGTCCGGACCATAAAAAGATAGATATATATGATTAATCTGGCATATTTGGTCTAATGACTCATTAGGTCAATTAATTGCGCATCAAAATTACTCGCTTATTTTATGGTATAAGCAAGCCGGAAGTGACATTGAATTTAAGTTTCTAGCGCCGCCATGTTGGATGGCATAGTGATGTGACTTAACAATTTTTCACTCTAGTTATTTTATAATTTACACTCAAATGTTACGGCGATGTAAAACTAACTAACTAATGCGGACGGCTAAGGAAATATTACTCCCTGCCGAGATCTGTTTTTCCTGACCACTATAATCTGGACATCTTTAAGGCAAGAGTGAACAGGCATCTTTTAGGCAAGCGCGTACCATCCTAGACCTAATTTTTTGGGCAAGCGTTAACCTATTGACCCAAAAAAAAAAGAGTTTTCTTACAAAGTATGTAAATAAACTATAAGTAAATGCCGTTACTACCATTAATGAATTTTTAATGGAGAGATCATCACAGTTTTCAAAAAATCTTTAGTCTCAAGAAAGATTTATAACAACTTAAAATACTTTCTTTTCCTTTTATTTCGTCACACAATGAACTTGTAGTGGAAAATTTTAATTGATTATATTGTGTTAATATAAGTTTCTTCAAGACAGTTTACCATTTTTCTCAATAAAGAAAATAAACTATGTTACGTACAAAAAAAACAAATCCGTCAGTCATTCCATTTGAAAAATAGAAAATGAATGTTTTTTTTAAATTAATTAATTAAAAGTAGACCCAAGGCGCGTCACTAGAACGGATCACCAAGGACGGCGCGTGCGCCGAGCTACTCGCATGATCCGTTTCGAATCAATTAAGCACCATAAAGGTAAACAACCAAATTTTTTTTTCTAGGCCAGATTTTTTTGTTTCGCTGCTTTTATAAAAATCGCTGTAACCTATGTAAATAAATTTAGAAAACGGAGTTAAAAGGCAGCGCAATTGTGACTCCACTGTAGTTGCGTATACATGGGCGGTGATTTATTGCTTATCATCAGGTGATCCGTATGTTCGTCTACTACTTATCACATAAAAAATGTAAATAGATTATTGCTAGCTACCGTTTGGTTCATTTGCGCAGAGCCTTAGGGTGCCTTTCCACCACAGATATGCTATGCAGCTGACCAAAAAAGATGCGAAAGCTACGCTACAGAACTATGTGACCGTTGCCACTAATACTAAGCTCTGCAGCTGTGCGAGGAAGATGTGCGAGGGAGCTGTGCAAGGGAGCGTGCAAGGAAGATGCGACGCGAGGTTTCTGATCGTGTCCGTAGCACGCATACATACCTCGCATCCGTAGCACGCATCCATAGCACGCATCCGTAGCACGCGTCCATAGCACGCATCCGTAGCCCGCATCCATTGTTCGCATCCGTAACACGCATCCATAGCAACGTAGCGTCACACATCTTTAGTGGATAGCTACCCTTAGGGTTGCCAAGACGACTGGAAGCTGTTGCTAAACTGCTATACGCGCGTAGGCTGACCGATCCGATCAACTGACACATTAATAAAACCATTAGACCGCCCTGCGGGGGGCGAGATAATAAAAATTAAGTGCTCCATGGAAAGACACGAGTCTTAATGGCGAGAATTGAGTAAACACTAAATACTAGCCTAGTTTATTGTTTGTCCTTATTAAGCTCGTTTGTCATTTGATCATTACAAGAAAGTCGTTAATATCGAATGATAGATTTTTCTGTTAAACTTAGGCACCTTCAAGAGTAGAGCGTACTCTTTTTTAAAAAGGCCGGTAACACATTAGCGATCTCTCTGATTTCGCGGATGTTCATGGGCGGAGTTGATTACTTTCCATCAGGTGGACTCGCTTGCTCGTTTGTCCGCCTCTTGCGTAAAAATATTTTGGCTGAGAGTTTGTGTAGTTTGATCTTGTAGAGTTGGGACATGTACCCCATTATTACAAAACGCATTCTAAGAATAGTGCGACAGGTATATTCTGGATCATTACGGGACGTCTTCGTGCTGAGGCCCCTGGGTGTTTGTGGTACATACAAGGAAAATCCTTAATTTGTTACCAGGACAATGTAACTATTAGATGTTGTTTCAATTTATTTCGCAAGAAAATGTTCTTTTTTGTTATTTATATAAAAGAAGAACCTGAGCGACTAAGGTATTAAGTGACTAGGAATGCACCCACAGCCCAAACTACTGGCTCTAGAAACTTGAAATTTGGGAAGGAGGTTTTTTTAATAATGAGAATGAGCAGTAAGAAGAGATTTTTGAAAATTCAATCCTTTTAACCCCCTTTTTACCCCCTAAAAATGGGGTTAAAAGTTTGTATGATAGTCCGCCATCTTTGATGATAGAAATGTGAAAATTGTATTCAGACTAATCATTTGAAATAAAAAGTAACTCATTTAACATTTTTTCAAAATCACCCTTTAAGGGGGGTAAAATAGTGGATGATATGTCAGCATGGGGGTTTAGCCATATTAAAGTAAGAATCTTGAAAATTGCTACACGTTCTCCTTATTTTAAACGAAGAACAAGTTGTTTTAACATTTTTATAAATTGAACCCTTAACGGGGTGAAAAAGGGGTTTGAAGTTTGTATGGGAGTCCGTCTTTGATCTTTGATGTTAGGAAAGTAAATTGTAAATACACGTTAATCAAAATAAAAAGTAATTCACATGTACGTTTTTGAAAAGTCACCCTTTAAGGGGGTAAATTAGGAGATGAAATGCAGAATGGGCGATTAGACAGTTTCAAAATTAGAATTTGAATAAAAAAGTGACTTTTGAATTTTACCCCTAAGGGTAGTTGCGCGGGTTTGAATGAAGACTTTTGTAATAAAGACTAAAACTGCGTGAGTGACGCCGCGGGCGCAGTCTAGTCGAAAATGTTTCGTTAAAGTTTGTCCTTGGACTGATATACCAAGAGAGAAAAAATGTCTTGTCCTATTATTTTTATCCGATCACTGCGGTAATTTGTTTGCCGGGTATTTTATTTTCGATTTGCTTAATAGCCTCGCTGACACCAGCGAGATAAAGTTTAACCTTGTTAAAGCTACGCTGGTCTTTCAGACCCTTTTTCATACCTACACATTTTATATCAACTACTTACTCGTAATTTTTGTCTTTAGCATATTGGTCCCTCATCATCATCATCGTCAGCCCATTTGAGTCTCCACTGCTGGGGCACGGGCCTCCCTCAATCATATGAGGGGTAATTGCCATACTCACCACGCTTGGCAGACGGGTTGGCGAGGGTTTTGATATAAATGCAGAGTTTTCCTTCTCTGGGTGCTGATGATCATGCCAGCAGCTTTACCTTAGTCGCCTTTTACGACACCTCGGTAAGAGTGAGGGTGGCCTATTCTACTCTGCCGGGGACCACACGGCAGCATATTGGTCCCTACGTTTTTGAATCTATACAGAGACTTGAAAACTGTGCAATACAACATTCAAGATATATAATTGCTTAAAACACGGTTAACATGCATGGTGGAAATTATATTAATTTGAGTATCGTGTATTTTTCACCGCTCTATAGGAAGACGTGTTTTAACTTCTGGACTGGGATGGACTTGGCATCCATATAAATGGCGAGTTCATGACGCACTTTAGATTCAAAGATGATATCGTGCTCATGGCTGAGACCTTGGAAGACTTAGGCACAATGCTCGACGACCTCAGTGTAGTCTCCCAACAACTGGGTCTGAAAATGAACATGGACAAGACGAAAATTATGTCGAATTCTCATGTCGTACCCACTCTTGTAAAGGTTGGAAGCTCTACACTGGAAGTTGGAGACGAGTACATCTACCTCGGACAAAAAGTCCAGCTTGGTAAGTCCAACTTCCAGAAAGAGGTCGATCGACGAATGCATCTCGGATGGGCAGCGTTCAGAAAGCTACGCAGCATATTTTCGGCCCTTCTACCGCAGTGCCTCAATACATACGGAACCGAAACGTAGCCGCTTACAATGTGCTCAGAGAGCAATGGAGAGGCCTATGCTCGGAGTCTCCCTGTGTGATAGTATAGAAATGATGAGGTCCGCAAGAGAACTAAGTTTACAGACATATCCCAAAGGATTGCATGCCTCAAGTGGCAATGGGCACATAGCTAGGAAAACAGACGGCCGTTGGGGCGGAAGGGTCCTCGAGTGGAGGCCACGTACAGGAAGTCGCAGCCGTGGCAAGCCTCCCACAAGGTGGACCGACGATCTGGTGAAGATCGCGGGAATCCATTGGATGCGGGCGGCGCAGGACCGATCTGTGTGGAGAACATTGGGGAAGGCCTATTTTCAGCAGTGGACGTCTAGTGGCTGAAATGATGAGTATCCTGTCTTGCTAATTACATTGCATACAAATATAACAAGATAAAATAAGTAGGTACTAAAATACTGTGTTTAATCTATTTTAGTCTTAGTTTCAATAATATAAATTAAATTATAAAATGTTATCTATGTCAGCACTTTTTTAGTGTACATAAAACCTTTTTAAGACTTCGATGTCCGTCTGTCTGTCTCCAGGCTGTATCTCAAGAACCGCGACCGCCAGACAGTTTTAATTTTCACAAATTATGTTTTTTTGTTGCCGCTATAACGACTAATACTAAAAACAAAAGAAATTTAATATTTACGGAGGTTCCCACCTAGGAATTGAATCTCTCAAAATTTATTATCTCAAAATTTAATTTTATAATTTAATATTTGGAATTACCAATAAGTTAGCCATATATATTGAAGATGCAGAACCTAAATTCATAAAGGTCATTTAAGGTCGAATTAATTCCCTGTACTCATTCTTGAATACTCAAAAGCTTCTAAAGCCAGCCAATCCATCACGCATAAAGGGCCGAAAGTGAGTCTAGGTGAGGAAAAAGAAGTCCACTATACATTACATTACAAGCTCTTTAATTTTAAGACCTGCTCAAATGTCATTCTATGTCTTTAAGTGGACCGTATGACAGAGACAGCGACATATTTAGCAGTATATAAAGTTAGGAATTGTTTGATTATTTGAAAAAACAAATGATAATGATCCCGTAGAGATATATTTATTCAACAAAATATAAAACTTAAGACCTGGTCTTTATAGACATTTATCCTATAATTTTGGTACTGAATAATCCAATAGATTGTCAACATTACAAGCAAGTAGCTTGAATGGTCTGAGAGACCAAATCATAAACGAAAAAAGGTTAAACAAACCGCTTATTTGAATATTCAATTGAACTTAATGGCGTCGCATTATAAAATGAGTGCTCCAATTACATTCGATTACGTACGTATAATATATCAATATTTAAAAAATAATTGCCTTGTAAAGCAGTCAGTCCGTCGATAACGAGGTACTGCGGTTTTATATAGTACGGGGTCAAGATTGGAAAATTATGGCGTCTCGCTTTATGACATAGCTCATTGAGATTTTTTTTTTGTAAATAAATATTTCACAACATCACATACATCTACCAAGATAGGTAGCTCAAGCACCTGTGTTATGGATATCAGAACCAACAGTGGGATTATAAATTTAATACTTTCTTTTGTAAATACATATTTATAATAAATAGAAAACACCCAGACCAATTCAAACAGACATGTTTGTACACACAAAAACAGACGCTGTGCTGTGTTTCGATGCGTGAGTGAGGGTACCGGAGGCCCAATCCGTGGGAAAGGTTGGAATTGGTGATGCGCACAGCCAAGGAGTGGAATGACCTACCAGCGTCTGTTTTTCCCAGACCCAATATTTTCAAAGCTTGAGTGAATAGGTTACTTTTGGGTAAGCTCGCTCCTTTGTAGGTTTCCTCTCAACTCTGCGCCAATAAATTACTACATCAGATGCACAAGATCACGCGAAGTGGAGGAGTAGTAGCAGGAAAGCGGACCCCGGGCTCCGGAGCTACAACTGGGACGCAACTGGGACAAAACGCTAAGATGATGATGAGTCTAACCCATAGTAAGAGTTCAGTGTGAAGCCAAGAGCGACAAATGTGTTCCCAGGTATGAATCACCAAATGAATGTTATATAATGTGTAAAATAATAAAATAGAATATATATATATATATATATATATATATATATATATATATATATATATATATATATATATATATATATATATATATATATATATATATATATACAAACTAGGTACACGAGACACTCGTATATGGTGTTGTGATGTCCAAAAGAATAAAAAAATTCTTTTTTTCTTTCTTACTGGTGAGCTAATGAAAATAAAAATGAAATAGCTATTTATTGGAACAGAAGGGACTTAAAAGAAAAATTATTATTAAAAAAAACAAAATACCCGACTGCACACTAAAAAAAGAGTAAAACAAGCCCCACAATAATATTGATCAATCAAATGCTAAAAACTAATTATGTAATACCGTTTAAACAATACCTATATTAAAATACACTACAATATGTGTTCGTAATCGATAGTTAAATAAATAGAAACTTATTTTGAATACAAATTTACTGAATATAATTTATAAATGTTGATGGAAAGCATCGCAGGCGGGTACCCTCCTTCTTTGGCAGTCGGGTAAAAACTAACTTAGAAATATGTTTACAAGTGCTTACATATTCAAAATCACTTCTTTTCGTGGGGTACCCAAACTAAGCAAAGCTTGTATCTTGGGAAACCGATTACCATTGTATTACAGAGTTTTATTTATTATGTATCAATAATATAATATTGATCTTATTCTACAATATACATATATTACAATATACATTTATTTTTGAGTTGCAACCTTTTTCACTTGTAAATGTGCGTAGTTAACAAAGTTAGGTGATTTAAAATTAGCAAAATGTGAAAATAACTTCATTTTGAAGTGCATGCTAACTATTTTCTCCACAGTTCGCGAATACCTCTTTGAGTTTTAACTCGACCCAGTAAGGCTTAAAATAGAACTAGCTAGTTCTATTTTATATTTTAATTACTATGTCGGACTGTATTGCATAAGTGCAAAGTACACTCTGAACTTTTAGCAATTATAACTTGGATGTGCTTAGTAAAAGTTGTGTTAAGTAAGGCAACCAGTTCACGAAAGCGCTGGGCTATAAAACAGAAGGAAATGTTGTATTGTGTACGCGCGGGAAGCCGTGTGGTTCCCGGCAGAGTAGAATAGGCCACCCTCACTCTTACCGAGGTGTCGTAAAAGGCGACTAAGGTAAAGCTGCTGGCATGATCATCAGCACCCAGAGAAGGAAAACTCTGCATTTATATCAAAACTCTCGCCAACCCGTTTGCCAAGCGTGTTGAGTATGGCAATTACCCCTCATGTGATTGAGGGAGTCCCGTGCCCCAGCAGTGGGGACTTAAATGGGCTGACGATGTACGCGTAATAGTGCATCATACATTTTTTTATGTGATAGGTGACAGACGAGCAGACGGACGACCTGATTGTAAGCGATTGCCGTTGCCCATGGACACCCGTGACACCAATGGAGTCACAAGAGCGCTGCCACCCCTTTCTCCCGGATTGGGCCTCCGGTATTCTCACTCCGGTAAACACAGCAAAGTGCTACTTCACGCCATTTTTCTGTGAAGTGTGGTATCACTCCGGTCTTGCCGGCCCATTCATTCCGAAGCGTGGCTCTCCCAAGGTCTCCCATGGTGCTTTGTATGTAATTATTATAAAGGCTCGATATAGTAAGAAAATAGGACATACATTTATTAACTACTTCTACATAGATTACTGTTGGTTCTGATATCCGTAACACAGGTGCTTGAGCTGCCTATCTGGGAGTCAGTTCAATGTATGTGACATTGTGAAATATTTATTTATTATGCGTCAGCATGCATGCAGTAGCAAATACTAAACGCAATCGAGAGAAAGTTTCATTGCAGTGCACATCATCAAACAGAACAACAACGCCGGGTCCCGGCAGAAGGGGTAGCCCTAAAAAGTGTGGCTTGGCATCGTAAAAGATGGCATGCGTGCCAATAAATTGACCATAATCTCATTGTGATTGACATGGCCGAGGGAAGTGGAGGAGTCTAAGCAGAAAAGCGGACCCCGGAACCGATGCGACAGCTTTGGACGCTACCTGGACAAAACGCGATGCTGATCATCATCATTAGAAGTGCAGTCCATTGCCGGAGATGAGTCATCACATATTGAAAAATTAGGATGGTTTGCCTATTATCACCGCATTTGACAGACGGGTTGGTTTTCTTTAGACGTGTGTAACTCTTTACTGAATCAACTAAGTGATCTAACTCAGCCAAATGATACACTGTTTCCAATCTCTAATGTTCACTGCGAAGTATTATTTGACTCAAATGGATCTCGAGTTCAAAGTGAACCGAATGAGATGATCCGATGAGCCGAATGATCCGAATGAGCCGAATGATCCGAGCGCAATGAATCGCGGATCTACCTGAGAGTCGATGTTCCAAACGTTTCACTGTTCCGCATCTCTGCACTGATCCAGATGCAAATGTTCCAATCTTTTGAAAGATACGTCTTTGCCAGGTCTACTAATGTATTCTATTTATAAAGAGGTTAATCCTACAGACAGCAGCAACGCTTATAGCTAATCCGAAAACACGAAATGCTTGCGCGATGTTATAGACACCTAGCGCCATCTATTGGTACAAAGTGGAATTAATCTCCCGAAAACACGTGAGGGCGGGCTACTAGTCAGCTTATATTATAAGTGCTAACCCCTGCTAAGACGCCCTGTTGGTCTAGTGGTTTAAGTACCGGGCCGTGATCTCAGGGTCCTGGGTTCGATTCCCGGGTCGAGCGAAAAGTATGTTTCGAATTTTTCGGACATAGCTCGGGTTTGTGATCACCAATCCGCATTTGGCAAGCGTGGTGATTAAGCCTAATCCCATCATAGTAGCGATAACTTGATTTCTATGATGGAGGCCTTTGCCCTGCAGTGGGACAGTTTATAGCCTGATTAAAAAAAAATAAGTGCGACATGTTAATTAAACATATCATATTACAATCTTGAAATATCATTACAACACGGCTTTATATATCAACTTTACGCGCCATATAGCACCCATAATTTAGCGTGATATACATAATCTATCGGAATTATCGTGTCTGTGGCGCCAGATATATGGGTCGATGGTGATTTGACTAACATAGTGTACATTTAATGATGATATACATCTGTGTCGCTGCTTCGAGTTTGTATGTGTCGTATATGTCACCGCGAAATTTCAAAGACAGGAGCCCAATTCTCGTGCTCGTGATATTTTGAAAATATGGCGGATATCACCTGAAAACCATACAAAAAAACTATGTTTTAGTGATATATGTCGTATGAAAATAAATGTCGCGAGCCTGAGAATTGGGGTCCTGGTCAATTTATGGGATATCCTGCGACATTGTAATCTATCGTAAAATTTCAAACTTCAGAACCATACTGCTTATTATGTTTTTGATATAATATAGGTACGTATCTCGCTGTTTCGCTGCGTGTGCGGGTACCAGGGACCCAATCCGGGTGAAAGGGGGTTTAAATGTTGGCAGTGCACTTGTGACTCCACTGGTGTCGCGGGTGTCCATAGGCAGCGGCAATCGCTTACCATCAGGTGATCCATCTGCTCATCTGCCACCAAAAAAAGACCTCCGAAACTGTCCAATAAAATATCTAAAATTTCTAAAGTGTTGTATTTTGTGCAATAAATTATATATCATCATCATCATCATCAGCCCATTTAAGTCCCCACTGCTGGGGCACGGGCCTCCCTCAATCACATGAGGGGTATTTGCCATACTCACCACGCTTGGCAGACGTGTTGGCGAGGGTTTTGATATAAATGCAGAGTTTTCCTTCTCTGGGTGCTGATAATCATGCCAGCAGCTTTACCTTAGTCGCCTTTTACGACACCTCGGTAAGAGTGAGGGTGGCCTATTCTACTCTGCCGGGGACCACACGGCCAAACCAACCAAATTATATATATCTGCGGTGATATACATTCACTAACAGGATTAGCAACCCACAGGGCAATTAATAACGATAAATCACATTTTATATAAGGTACAGTGCGTATTATTTGTATCAAATGCCATTTACACGTACATATATGCCATTTATACGTCTCGTGAGAATTACTTAATGGACTCCGCCTTAATTAACATGATATCTAAGACAAGTTTCCAGCGAATAGGCGTGCCTGTGGATTAACACCCACGCGGTTCCACACGAAGGACTCATAGTGGGGTAAGTACACAGTCGCCTGAAGGGAAATGAAAACACCTCGACTATAAAGGCGGAACAATAAGGTTAATGTTTGAATGAGATTGTATACTTATTTGTGCATATGATTGTACGTACGTTCGTGTCACGCGCGGAATTTAAGGGATTTTTAAAAGCATACTAGGTAATTAGATTAAATCAAAATAACGGAAGATAGGTGACTCGTCTCTACCGCTTGGAACGCTTCAATTAGAAAGAAAGAAAGAAAGAAAATATTTATTATTATAGACATCACAACACAGAACATATAGCAGTTGTAAACAGAACACAATTTGGCACAAACAGAAAACAAAACATAAAACGATTAAAAATATATAAAAAAAAACACAAAAACAAAAAAAAACAAAAAAAAAAAAAACTGTATTCAATCATGGTCCGCGCCGCCTATCTGTCCCCTCCCCACTCTGGCGAAGACGGGCACCCCTGGGTTTTTAGTCGGTATGCCCCTGGCCGGCTTCTTGTTAGGAGAAGCCCTCGCCAGAGGTGAGTCCGACATAACCCGTCCGCCCCCCGGTGGACGGGTATGCATAAGGCATTTTCCCATGGTGACAAAAAAAAAAAAAAGGTCCGCGCCGCCTAATTGCACGCAGTCGCAAATTGACGAATCTGACAAGCGGTCGTGTCACACAAAAATATTATTTGTTTTAAGTGCGATAAAGGTTACTACAATGCCTTATTGCGCTTTACGCGTTGTAGTAATTAAATCATAAAGAAATAACAAATTTCATCGGAATCACATTTCAACTAAGTAAGTAGGAGAAAGTTTTAATTTCTTATGATATTTATAAATTCCAATATAGCGAACCGTGATCGTCGGGGTTAGAATTTCCGGGTCGAGCGCAAAAGTATGTTTCGAATGCCCAATTCTCGTGCTCGTGATATTTTGAAAATATGGCGGATATCACCTGAAAACCATACAAAACAAAAACTATGTTTTAGTGATATAGTCGTATGAAAATAAATGTCGCGAGCCTGAGAATTGGGGGTCCTGGTCAATTTATAAGATATCCTGCGAAATTGTAAACTATCGTGAAATTTCAAACTTCAGAACCATACTGCTTATATGTTTTTTGATATAATATAGGTACGTATCTCGCTGTTTCGCTGCGTGTGCGGGTACCAGGGACCCAATCCGGGTGAAAGGGGGTTTAAATGTTGGCAGTGCACTTGTGACTCCACTGGTGTCGCGGGTGTCCATAGGCAGCGGCAATCGCTTACCATCAGGTGATCCATCTGCTCATCTGCCACCAAAAAAAAGACCTCCGAAACTGTCCAATAAAATATCTAAAATTTCTAAAGTGTTGTATTTTGTGCAATAAATTATATATCATCATCATCATCATCAGCCCATTTAAGTCCCCACTGCTGGGGCACGGGCCTCCCTCAATCACATGAGGGGTATTTGCCATACTCACCACGCTTGGCAGACGTGTTGGCGAGGGTTTTGATATAAATGCAGAGTTTTCCTTCTCTGGGTGCTGATAATCATGCCAGCAGCTTTACCTTAGTCGCCTTTTACGACACCTCGGTAAGAGTGAGGGTGGCCTATTCTACTCTGCCGGGGACCACACGGCCAAACCAACCAAATTATATATATCTGCGGTGATATACATTCACTAACAGGATTAGCAACCCACAGGGCAATTAATAACGATAAATCACATTTTATATAAGGTACAGTGCGTATTATTTGTATCAAATGCCATTTACACGTACATACATACGTCTCGTGAGAATTACTTAATGGACTCCGCCTTAATTAACATGATATCTTAGACAAGTTTCCAGCGAATAGGCGTGCCTGTGGATTAACACCCACGCGGTTCCACACGAAGGACTCATAGTGGGGTAGGTACACAGTCGCCTGAAGGGAAATGAAAACACCTCGACTATAAAGGCGGAACAATAAGGTTAATGTTTGAATGAGATTGTATACTTATTTGTGCATATGATTGTACGTACGTTCGTGTCACGCGCGGAATTTAAGGGATTTTTAAAAGCATACTAGGTAATTAGATTAAATCAAAATAACGGAAGATAGGTGACTCGTCTCTACCGCTTGGAACGCTTCAATTAGAAAGAAAGAAAGAAAGAAAATATTTATTATTATAGACATCACAACACAGAACATATAGCAGTTGTAAACAGAACACAATTTGGCACAAACAGAAAACAAAACATAAAACGATTAAAAATATATAAAAAAAACACAAAACAAAAAAAAACAAAAAAAAAAAAAAACTGTATTCAATCATGGTCCGCGCCGCCTATCTGTCCCCTCCCCACTCTGGCGAAGACGGGCACCCCTGGGTTTTTAGTCGGTATGCCCCTGGCCGGCTTCTTGTTAGGAGAAGCCCTCGCCAGAGGTGAGTCCGACATAACCCGTCCGCCCCCCGGTGGACGGGTATGCATAAGGCATTTTCCCATGGTGACAAAAAAAAAAAAAGGTCCGCGCCGCCTAATTGCACGCAGTCGCAAATTGACGAATCTGACAAGCGGTCGTGTCACACAAAAATATTATTTGTTTTAAGTGCGATAAAGGTTACTACAATGCCTTATTGCGCTTTTACGCGTTGTATTAATTAATCAAAAAGAAATAACAAATTTCATGGAATCACATTTCACTAAGTAAGTAGGAGAAAAGTTTTAATTTCTTATGATATTTCTAAATTCCAATATAGCGAACCGTGATCTCGGGGTTCGATTTCCGGGTCGAGCGAAAAGTATGTTTCGAATTTTTCGGACATAACTCGTATTTATAGACACCAATTCTCATTTAGCAAGCGTAGTAATTATGCCAAATCCTACTAAAGTAGCAATAACTTTATTTCTGTGATGGAGGCCTTTGCCCTTAAGTGGGACAGTTTATAGCTGATACTTAAATACTTTTCTTTTGTAAATACATACTTTTAATACTTAGAAAACGCCCAGACCAATAGAAAGATACATGTTCATACACACAAAAGTTTGTACTGTGCGGCTATCGAACCCGCAACCCTTGCATGAGAGGCAGTTTTCACTACCACTGATCCAAACGGTTCGTTAAGGTGACGGGTAGGGCACACTAGCGACGCCAATCGATTTTAATTTTTAGCTTCTAAACCGGATCTATTTTGAACAATTTCGGGGTTACAACCTTTCGGCAAACACTTAAACTATTTATTAAATAACAATTCACAAATGTTGGGTCCGTTTTTGTACGCGAAAAATTGAATCACGCCAAAAGCGGCCACTTTTGGCGTAAATCAATTTTTCGCGTAATAAAACGGACCCAACATTTGTGCACGGTTATTTAATAAATAGTATAAGCGTTTGCCGAGAGGTTGTAACCCCGAAATTGTTTAAAATAGATCCGGTTTAGTAGCTAAAAATTATAATCGATTGGCGTCGGTGGTGTGCCCTACCCGTCACCTTAACACCATTTACAGTGGAATTAAGATGTGACATTATAACGCTTTATAGGAATTTCTCGCAAGAGTAATTTAATATCTTGTAACTTACTTAAGTTTCATTACATAATTCAAGCAATAATCATTAAACGCGAAATGTTTATGGCGGTGAAAGTTTTAATGACGCTTTGTGAATTCGAGTAATTAGGACATAGTTTGAGTAATATGTGATTGAATGTCAACTTTGATCATCTTATTACAAAACGCATTCTAAAGTTATAACCCTACTATAGCTCATGCCATCCCGTTCCAACACACAACGTTAAAAAGAGTTGAAACGATTTTTTGTTAGAGTTCTCCTTCTTCATCTTAGCGTGTAATTCCCAGTTGCGTCCAAAGCTGTCCCTTTGGAGCACATGGTACGCTTGGACAATTATTCCTGATTTGGGGGGTCAGGTAATTACAATGAAGCGACTGCCGTCTGACCTTCGCAACCCTTAACAGGGGAACCAGATCAACTGAATCATGGTTACACGTTTCAGAGACTATCCTAGACTAGAGACTATTAATGTGGGAGAGCCACGCTTAGGCATGAATGGGCCGGCTCGACCGGAGTGATACCACTGCCTCACAGAAGACCGACGTGAAGCAGCGCCTGCGCTGTGTTTCGCAGTGAGAGTGAGGTTACCGGAGGCCCAATGGGGGGGAAGGGGAAAAGGCTGGCAGCGCACTTGTGACTCCACTGGTGTTGCGGGTGACCATGGGCGGCGGAATTGCTTGCCATCAAGTGATCCGTCTGCTCGTCTGTCACCTCTCAGATAAAAAAAAACTATCCGAAACGTGCCGGAATCCTTACGATATTTTCCCTCAGCACCGAACTAATGGTAAAAATATGCACATAGTTTTGTTCAATAAGTATTCTTGTTTTTTAATGAGTTTAAAGTTGAGGTTAAAGTTAAAGTTTCAGTTTCAAGTATAGATAAACTAACATGAATCTATTTAGTGTGGCCTGAGAAATCCCGTAAGATTAGAAGATTCCATAAAAATATGCAAACCCAATATATTTTAATTTTTTTATTTGATATAGAACACCAATAGCCAAGCAAGAAGTCACCCAGAGAGCAATGGAGAGGGCTATGCTCGGAGTCTCCCTGCGTGATCGTATCAGAAATGATGAGATCCGCAGGAGAACTAAGGTCACAGACGTAGCCCAAAGGATTGCATCCCTCAAGTGGCAATGGGCAGGGCACATAGCGAGGAGAACAGACGGCCGTTGGGGCGGAAAGGTCCTCGAGTGGAGGCCACGTACAGGAAGTCGCAGCCGTGGCAGGCCTCCTACAAGGTGGACCGACGATCTGGTGAAGATCGCGGGAACCCATTGGATGCGGGAGGCACAGGACCGATCTGTGTGGAGAACATTGGGGGAGGCCTATGTCCAGCAGTGGACGTCTATTGGCTGAAATGATGATGATGATGGTGACCAATAGCCAGAGTTACATGAAGTTATGGTTACAAAGTTTCGATCTATACTTTTTTAAAGGAGGTAAATCCTACAGACAGCGGCACGTTTATAGGTAATCCTAATACACAAAACGCTTGCGCGATGTAATCGACGCCTAGCGCCATCTACTGGTATGAATTGGACCTAAAATTCCGATATGAAGTGAGGGCGGGCCACTATATCCAATAAACTTTTATTTTTATTTTTTTTAATTTATTGGATAAATGGGGAAGTTTCCATGGTTGATTTAAATACTTGTTTAAATGACGAGCATATACGGGGCATGTAAAAATATTTTACAATAAAACATTTTATTCTTTTTTTATGATACTGTAAAGTGTGCATGTTAATATGAAAATTAGGCAGATGTGCGATTTTTCTTCACCCGAGGTATTTTGTATGAAACAGTGAAGTTACACTTTACACGGTATAGTTATATTCATCCGGCCTCAGGTGTGCCTGAGGCCCGATTCGACCAACCTTTATCCGTGGATAAATCTATAGTATAACATTAGACTAGTACAGAATGACAGCGCTATATCATAGATTTAGTATCGGATTAAAATTGGTCATTATAGGCCCTTGGTATTATTACTTATTATTTTTACACGTTACTTTGTATAACACATCTTCAGTCCGCCGTCGCACAATATGGCCACTTCCAACATAGTTTTTACTATCAACCTATACACTCTCCCACTGCAAGGCAAAGGCCTCCATCAAAGAAATCAAGTCATCGATACTATTATGAGATTAGGCTTAACAAACGCTTGCCTAATGCGGATTGGTGATCACAATCCGAGGTATGTTCGACAAATTCGAAACATACCTTTGCTCGACCCAGGAATCGAACCCAGGACCCCGAGATCATGTTACTCAAACCACTAGACCAACGGGGCGATTAGCGATAATTATGGTTTTTGAAGTAAACAGCAGATAAATAAAACCAAGGTGTTGCGTTTAAATGCAGCGCCGACCGGCGCTTGCGCAACAGTGAATGTGAGTGACTATCGGCGCGAGAGCGCATTGTGCAAATTGAGGATGAAGCCAGTTCTAATACATAGCCCAGTGGCAGATAGATAGATACACTTTATTGCACAAAATTTACAGATCTTAGTCTATGGTATTACACTAAAACAATGTAGGCGGTCTTATCGCCAATAGCGATCTCTTCCAGACAACCTCAGGGTAGAGGAAAAATATAGCGAATTAAAAAAAGGGGTAAGGCAGTGCAAGTCAGAAAAAGAAAAAAAAATACATTGTATAAATCATCATCATCATCATCATTTCAGCCAATAGACGTCCACTGCTGGACATAGGCCTCCCCCAATGTTCACCACACAGATCGGTCCTGTGCCTCCCGCATCCAATGGATTCCCGCGATCTTCACCAAATCGTCGGTCCACCTTGTGGGGGGGCGCCACGGCTGCGACTTCCTGTACGTGGCCTCCACCGACCGTCCGTGGTTGTTTAAATACGAGTATGGTATATAAATATTATACTAGCTAAAAATATTTATACATACTAGTGGTAATCATTTAATAGACGAGAAGTTTACTTATTTGTATGTGAGGTAGCTTGGAAGAGATTGCACAGAGCTATAAGGTCTTAGCTTTCATTATTCTTGATGCAGACGTATAATAATGATTACATAATATATTTATGGATGAAAGGATGAAAGACTCGATGCATGAAACCTTTATTTACTTTTATGGCGCGAAGAATACTTTATTCTTTTTTCAAATTGTGCAATTTTTCTAATGCCACTGATTATCCCACCTTTGGACATAGAGCGTACTTTTGTGATGTTTACGCATTAAATAATTATTTTTATGCAATTTTACATTGTCCGTCATTTACAAATACCGCACATACGTTCCTGAATCCCACCGGCAGAGGCCTGCCGGTACACCTACCTACAATAATAGGTGTTTTTGCCATTCATATGTAAGTATATACTTACCTACTCCACTGGCTCAGTGACCCGAAACGAGTCTTGGCCTCCGAAACAAGAGGACACCACTTTGGCCCGACTAGTAGCTGAACTACTTGTCGCCAGTCACCAGCCTGAAGTTCTCGCAGATCATTTTCGACATATATATAAGCCTTTATGTACTATACGCAAAGACTCGTGGCAGATGAATGAATGATATATGTCAGTTAAGTTGTTCAAAATGGTCAATAGGTTTAAAGAAAGTACTATAAAAGTAAAGTATCAGTTTATATACTGTCCCACTGCAGAGCAAAAGCCTCATTAAAGAAATCAAGTTATCGCTACTATGAAGGGATTAAGTTAAATCACCATGCTTGCCAAATGCGGATTGGTGATCACAAACCCGAGCTAAGTTCTAAAAATTCGAAACATACTTTTTCCCCGGCCCGGTACTTAAACCACTAGACAAACATTGAGTAACTTATACTCGCGTTAAAAAATATATATTCATATGTGATAGGTGGCAGACGACCAGACGGATCGCCGGAGTTGTCTTATTGGTCGATTTATTCTTCCATCCAAGATCTACGAAGCGCTACGGGCGAAACCGCGCGGGCTAAACAAGGCAATTTCGCCGGTATTCTGCATCTCAAACCTTCGCTAGTGACTAACTGCATTCTGCATTAACGATGCCGCCATTCTCCGCGTGGCTAATTCATTTGTCACTGTTGCAACTGCAGACGTGTCTCAGGACAATTAGTCAAATATACAATTACTATTTACAGATTTACTCATTGTATGCAATTTTGGGATAGTGTTGTTGGTCTTGTAGCGATTCGATCTGTAGCATGTCGATAAAATGTCCATAAATGATGGATGTCCTTGAATGGAGACCAAGAGATTTGGCTCAGGCTTTTGTAACGTGGTCCAGGAAGACCGACGACTAAGAAAGTGGAGAGAAATTGGAGAGGCATATGCTCTCCAGTGGACAAATACACGCTGCTGAAGAAGAAGAGAGAAGATACCGATAAAATTGATACTCATCATAATTATCGTAGTGTTCATTCCCGGTTGCGTCCCAAGTTGGCTTTTTGTGACCGGGGTCTGCTTCCTTTCTTCACCTCCTCCACTTCTCAGGGTATTTAGGATGTTGTTGTCTTTAGGATGATAAATGAGATAATAAATAACCTGTCCATTACTATGAAATACTCGTGTCCATAACCTGACTACTATTAGTCCATGCTACTATTCACCGTGAATCTCTGAATACCCGAGAAACTTCGGAAAGCACTAGACTAATAAAAATAAACGTTTTTCTTCAAGTAACATAGGGTTTAACTAAAAAAAAATCGCAAATTCCATCGATCTGTTGACAACTTCACTATGGAAAGGTGATTAGATTTTTTTTGAAATTAGACCCTATATTTCTAGGGGAAAATGATTGAATTCATTTGTAATGCCTTCAAAAAGCTTCTCGGGTATTTAAGAAGTCAAGGTGTAAATGTAGGTGGGTATAAAGTGAGGTTATGAACACGCATAATATTATTTACGCTTTCGATAAGAAGATCAGAGGTATCAATACTATTCCTGAAATGTAACACTACAAATAACAAATTTAAAACTTATCGATACTTCAACATATCGATGCAGTAACTTTATCGACAGTCAAACCAACGAATTAAACAAAACTTATTACAACACTGTGTTGAATAAGGAATACCAGAATTGAATTCTAAATTTATATGTTTAGAGTTTAAAAAGGCGTGGCTGACAAATTAATTTAGTGAGGTACCTAAATCATTTGAAACAGGACTGTAAACCGTACCGTTGGATTTTAACAGTTAAGAAATAGTAAGTGACAATTACGGTTAATAGAGTTATGCGAAAGAGGCATTGAAGACTTAAACTTTATCGTCTCTAGTATGAAAATACATATAATAACTTTTCTGTATGTAAGTGAAATTGTATCCATCTTAATAACTTATACGTTTTTATTCCTTTACAGGTAATACCTCCATTCTTTTGCCGAAACCAATATCGGTAAGAGCTCACGCGACCCTTCGGGACGAGTACAGTCGGTCTCAATAGAAAAACCTATTCTAGAAAGATAAGTCAATGTGACAATCAACCTATTTTTTGTGGTCTCATAACTTTATGTAGGTATATTGTTTTTCTTATTTAGATTTTTTTATCTGATCACCTGGTGGTAAGCGATTGCCGCCGCCCACGGACACCCGCCGAGTCACAAGTGCGCTGTCGACCTTTAAACCCCGCTTTCCCCCGAATTGGGCCTCCGGTACCCTCACCTTCTGTGAGGCCGTGGTATCACTCCGGTCGAGCCGGTCTATTCAGGCCTAAGCGTAGCTCTCCCACGGCAAAAAGTTTGATGTTGTTTTTCTAATATAGATTTGAGAGAATTTTATTGTTTTTGTTATTTTTGTTAGAGAGGTAGGAGCCGCTGAAAATCAGCGCTGACCTATGTCACCATTGGCTGAGCCACTGCTTTTGCTTTCCTTAGATGAATGAATGAATGAATGAATTAATGAATTTATTGACATAATAAAGCATACAATTTCTTAGTGACTATAGATACTTCACTAGGCTCACAGGCCTGTATCGAGGTATCTAGTACCTAAGTGACTACAGTTTAACAAATCTTACGAACTAAAATCTTAATCTTAGATTATTGTTAATATTTTAAAAAGTAAGTATATAAGGAAAACGTCTCCTGTTTAAGTTTACTTAATAAATTATGATTGTTACGGAAATACCTACCTACCTGTTTTTTATATGAGAAAGCAATAGATGTATTTTTATTTATTTTATATTTTTTGCAATGTTAAAATTTCAAAATGTATCCTTATGATGCTGCTTCTCTGCTTTCAGATAAGTATCTGAGATTATATCTATCTAAAATCGCAGAACAAGCCTATTCGCGTCTTTCGTCGTCTCACACCCACAGATAACTCAATTATTCCCTCCGTTCACTCGTTCCCTGTTCACTCTTACTCCGTTCCATTCTACTCGTCCTCCATTCCATTTCACTCTCTCATAATCCCACGAAGCCGTGGCAGGCCCCCGACAAGGTGGACCGACGATCTGGTGATGGTCGCGGGAATTTATTGGATGCGGGCGGCACAGGACCGATCTGTGTGGAGATCATTGGGGGAGGCCCCAAATATGTCCAGCGAAGGACGTTTATTGGCTGAAATGATGATGATGATGATTCTCTGTTATAAATTCTCACAAACAACTTCCACAATAACTTAGTATGAAAAGCCGTTATATACTTAGGCTCTTTAAGATGTAACCTACATTTTGCATTACAATTCATCTTACACTGTCGATCTCCTTATAAAACATTTCTATAGACAGGCTATTTTGATACACTCCTCTGTATTATCTGGCTATTACAATGGCCTTATTATTACTCGAAGTAGCTACAAAGGGTTTAAGTCCTTACAAATAATGGGCTTCTTTTACCGTTTGCTTTTACCAAATACAAAACGCATTGTTTAGTTTTACCGATAAGATTTATTTTTTATTTTATTTTTAAAATATTGAGTGAGGGTACCGGTGGCTCAATCCGGGGAAATGGGGGGGCTTAAAGGTTGTTTTCTTATGAGAAAGGGAGTCACCTGATGGTAAGCGATCATCGCCGCCCATAGACATCAGCCTCACCAGGGGGAGTGGAGATGCGATACCGGCCTTTTAGGAAGGTATAGGCTCGTTTCTTGAAGATCTAAAAGTCGTACCGGTTGGGAAATACCGCTGCGGGAAGTTGATTCCACAAAAAGGAGGTGCGTGGCAAAAATGACGTGTAAAGCGCACGGTGGTGGATCTCCACCCATCCAGATGGTACGGGTGAAATCCTAGTTTATGGAGTGACATTCACCATGGTAAAGGCGGCAACGCACTTGTGACTCCACTGGTGTCGCGGGTGTCCATGGGCGGCGCTAATCGCTTATCATCAGGTGATCCGTCTGCTCATCTACCAGCTATCACATAAAAAATACAGATTACGTTCTGATGGCTGACCTTTAAACTCAGATTGGACCTCCGGTATCATCACCTACTGAGGTGAGAAAAAAATCTAACATTTAAGTTAACGAGTAACTAACTGTCTGTACCATGGGGCTGAGATAAGATATTGTAGGGTAACCCTGACGTTTTTGATTAACGATATTTTTTATGCACTATAGGCCAACGCTTGACCACAATCTCACCTGATGGAAAGTGACGATGAGGTCTAGGATGTAACGCGTTCGCCTAGAAAATGCCTGTTCACCCTTACCTTAAAAACGTCCAGATTGTTGTGATCCGGAAAAACAGACCTTGGCCAAAGAGTTCTATTCCTTAGCTGTCTGGATTATGAATGTTGAAGCAAATCGCTTCGTGCGGGTAAGAGGTAAGCCCACAACGTATGGATGAAACCCCTCGCCGCACCTTGTTGTCCGGTGATAGAATAGGGGGATCAAATTATGCAGACCCTCCGACTCCGCACACACCCCGAAACGAATCCGGTAGAAGACCAAGAGTCTTGCCACACGTCTGCGGTGGAAAAAGCTCTGTAAGCCAGCCTCTGAGAGAACGTCATCACAGATGAGTCTCTTCGCACGGTGCTTTATTGAGATCCTCTCAAAGGTGACAGCAGTACTCTAAATAGGAGCGAACCTAGGATCCATAAACACACGCTAAGATCGGGTGGGATTCGACGTTTGACGTTCCGCCATATGGGGTGGAATAGCTTGAGAGGATTAAGAAAGTGTGAAAACACACGTACATCGTTAAGATCGCGTGAGTCTTTGACCCTATTTTTGCTTCTATTTCCTACAACACCGTTATCTAAGAGTTATTGCTATACCGGTTTATCCGATAAAGGAATGGTTAACAACTTCATTTTGCCGGTTGGATTATAGCTTCGTTGGTGGTAAGGTTCATGATAAAATATCTGCAATGCGTATTTTAACCTTATAAGCAGGGTACAAAATAGGTAGACTAAAGGCCGGTTTACACATTCAATACTATCGAATTTTAATTCCGATTAACTCATATTTTGCATTCTACTCCGTCCATTACATTGGCGTAATATTAGTTGTAATTTGAATAAGATTACAATCTCGGTTTTTGGGAATTCAAAATTGGTGGTATCAATTGCTCCTCGTTTGTCCTATACAAAGGATATCCTATTTTTAGTTGATATTTTTATAGCAATCTTTTGCAATTTATTCTTAAGTAAAGAACACACTTAAAAATTTCATCTCGTGTTCAGGCGGGGCCTATTTTTTGGCCCAAGTGCTGGCGTCCTAACAGAATACAGCAAATTTTTTTTTGCGTCTCCTTCCCCTGCGTGGAGCAGGTCCGCTGGTGCGTGGGGCTGTAACCCCACCACCGGCATTGCACGGACCTCCTCCTACGCCTGGTGGGGACGGTACGACTCTCTCGGCTGACCCCATCCCTCCCCCCGCCGAAGCGCCGTGACCGCCGTGTAGGCGGGCGTCCCTGTCCGGGGGGTGACGTGGTGAAAGGCTCCGAGCTTTGGCCCCATGTCACCCGCCCACCCATGGACAGATGAGGGAGAGTCCCAGGAGTTTTAGTCGGTATGCTTCTGGCCGGCTTCTTGTTAGGAGAAGCCGTCGCCAGAGGAGAGTCCGACATAACCTATCCGTTTACAGGCGGATGGGTATGCGTATTTCTCCTGGGTCAACAAAAAAAAAACTGCCAAGGTTTTCCCGACACGGGCTTTCGGAGTACGTGAGCGTATCCACTGCTGGGAAGTGGCTTGCTCAGCATACGACTCCGCGGGGGACGACATTACTGGGTGTCCTGGTAGGTTATACAGCGTTGAAGGGCTGTATTGCGCCAGATAGGGGTGAAGCAGCGAGCACGATTAGCGGTACGGTCTAGTCCCGGCCTGTGGATTTCCGACCGCGATTGCGCGGAGATGGACACCCCAGGGGTTTTAGTTAGGGTTTGAGTCCCACACACCACCTTGTTCCCTACATGTAGCAAGGTGACGGCCATGATGGTAAAAAAAAAGGTGTCATTTCGCTGCCGGTCGGCTTGTTATACCTAGCTTGTAGGTAGGTAATAGTAACATCTGAACATTCTAACTAATTGGTAGTGTGAAATTCTCCTACTTTGTTAGGTAGGTATATAATTGAACATCAATAGCCAATCAAATCGTGAAGGTGTCCTGTTACATAAGGTTAAAGTAAACAGGTAAAACCCTTGGGGAACTAGTTTCCATTCAAAACTACAATATTATAATAATAATATTTTGACTGCCTCGGTTGCGAAGTGGTTAGTGGGTCGCACTATAAAGCGACGGCGGCGCAACAGGTCCCGGGTTCGATCCCCGGGTCGGGCCAAAAATGTGTACCTAAGTTTTCGGTAAGAAATTCTTAGTGTTAGCCCGGAGTCTGAGAGAGCAGTCGGAGAAACCCCGTTAAGCCGTTGGTCCTGAACCCGATTACTCTTCGGTCGTTTCACACTGGTGTCCTATCGTAATACGAGGGTAAGGGAATAGAGAGTGCACTTGTGTTTGCGCACACACTTGAGCACTATAATATATCCTGGGTAAGTGACTGATCGTTACGATCGGCCGTAGCCGTAATCGGTTGGAGGTTATTATTATAATAATGTAAACTTAAATACCTACCTTTCAGTTTATCCTAGGTTTCAGGTGTATATTATTACTACGTATACACTTTAACCTGAAGTAAGGCCAACGAGAAAAGATAAGAATGTAAATAAAAGGACCGTTTATTGAGTTCAATTCAATTCAATTAGGAAAAAATTTTACACAAATAATACATATGTAAACCTATTCCAATAAGGTCAGAAATAAATACAAATGCCTGAACTAGGCGAACCTGTTTTTCAGGCTAGACAAAAATATTTATCTATTTTTGTGATTATTTATAAGTATAGATAGATATTCTTTATTGCACAAAAATAAAATACAAGCATGATACAACAGCAAAAGACAGTAAAATAAGGCGGTCTTATCGCTTGTAGCGATTTCTTCCAGACAACCTTTGGAGGGAAGGCAGTGCAAAGAAGTTTAACAAACGAAATTGAGAATGGCAGAAATATACATTATTTTATATATTAATATTATTACATTACATAAATAATAATAAACAACTTTTATAAATTACTTAATTCAAAACAATAAGCAGTTTCTCTGTATCGTCATATGACATGTTAAGGAGAGCATCGTGGAGGGTACGCTTGCATTTAGCAAAAGTAAAAGGATATAGATCTACAGTACCATTTAGTCTATTATATAAAAGTAGGCCTAAAAAAACCAAGAATCTAGAGGCGAAGTGATGTGTTTTCTATATTTTAGGGCAAACAAGATCTTTTCGTCTTTTATTAGTAATAGAAGTGCTATTAGGTGACGGGAAAGGATTGGCGTCGCTAGTGCAAGCGACGCCAATGATTTAAATTTTTAGCTACTAAACCGGATCTATTTTAAGCAATATCGGGGTTACAACCTCTCGGCAAATACCTATACTTACTATATATCTAATACTTATAGTTAACTGTTTGGTCTGCTTTTGCACTCGAATTTTCGATTACCGCCAAAAGTGGCCGCTTTTGGCGTGAATCAATTTTTCGCGTGCTAAAACGGACCCAACATTTATGCATTGTTATTTAAATAAATAGTATAAGTGTTTGCCGAGAGGTTGTAAACCTGGAATTGTTTTAAATAGATCCGGTTTAGTAGCCTAAAAATTAAAATCGATTGGCGTCGCTAGTGTGCCCTACTCGTCACCTTAAACAGGCGAACCAGACCAACTGAATCGTGGTTACATGTTTCAAAAACTTTCCGGTTTCCTCGCGATGTTTTGCCTCACCACCGAGCAAAGTTATATGCTCATAGATTTAGTAAATCCGAAGATGCATGTTCGGACCCCCCCCCATGGAAGTTGCGTTCTTATCCACCGAGCTACCATGCATCGGTCAAAGATTCCAGTCACATTTGAACTAAAATATAAGCCCAAGGGGTCAAAATAAATGGCGTGCCCGCGACGTTTCACATAAATACATAATTTAGTGGACAAAACAAGGAGAAATTCACTAGTGATGCGAATTCGCACTACTCAAGTTATCCGCTGAATAATGCTGATAAATGACAAATTTGAGGCATCTAAAAACAATTTTATAAATAATAACTATTATATAAATTGTCGCCCAGTTGGTCTAGTGGTTTAATGACGCCCTGTTGTACTAGTGGTTTAAATACCGGGCCGTGATCTCAGGGTCCTGGGTTCGATTGCTGGGTCGAGCAAAAATAAATAGTGTGTTTAGAATTTTTCGAATATAGCTCGGGTTTGTGATCACCAATCCGCATTAGGCAAGCCTAATCCCATTATAGGAGCGATGACTTGATTTCCATGATGGAGGCCGTTGCCTTCGCAGCAGTATGAGCAGTGAGACAGTTACAGGCTGATAATTTACTTTTTTTATATTAATTGTAACTGATTCACTAAGTAAAGCCAAAAGCGTGGTATTTGCAGGAGCAATGCGAAACCGATCGATTTTCTGACGTTTAATTTTTGATAGTTGACACTATTATTACTATTATACACACTTTATTTACAGTTCAGAATATATCCGAAATATAATGGCTCTGAAATTATTTGATACATACTCAAAAGTTTCTCTTTTCATACTCAGTTCTCTACATAAAAAAAAATACTTTGAAAAACCAGCGATTCCCGCGTCGTATAAAATGTATAACACAAAAAAAGATATGTACTACTCAAACATAACGTTGCCAGATTCATCCAGAAGAAAGTAAATTTTGGCAACCATCTTCTATTGCTATTAACAAAGAGTAACGCCTCAGCGGGGGACTAACTAACTGATCTACATATCGACGCACAGCCGAAACTACTGGACCGAAAATCAAGAAATTTGTAACATATTTTTTTTTGTTTACATATATTTTGTTATGTATGCGCGCACTAAGAAGAAGTTTATACAAATAAATTCAACCTCTGATAGGTGTCTTAAGTAGATAACACACTTAATTTTTTTTATCGACAGCTCATGTCGAATCATGCACTTACTAAATTTCGTCGGCTTAGTAACGCGTTCAGTGGTCTGATTGGTAGAACATTAACCCGGATTATGGAAGGTGCGGGTTCGAGTCCCGCCTGAACACGAGATAAAAAAATTAAGTGTGTTATTCAACCGCTGATGTTAGAGATTTGACTATCAGGATTATGTTTATTTATCAAAAAAAGTGTTTTTTAATTCAATGAAATGAGGATAATAACATTGTACGGAAGATTCATAATTTTTAAAGTAAGACTCATGGAAACTGGTATGCGGCCATATTATACAAATTTAATAAAAGTACTTACAGTTTTTTTTTATATGAGGATTGAAACATCGTATGGGAGATTTGTCATATTTAATACTGGAGTCAAGAAAACTGTTTATACAAAAAATATATAACAGCAGCCAGCCGTGTAAAAATATATACAAGCAAACGCCAACGTAGAGTGGTTCACTCAGTAAAGGTATAATACCTTGACAGTATTCCAACCCTTATGTCACATCACTAAAATTCCCGAGTCCAACTCCCAGCGGTGCTACGAAAATGATTTCATTATGTTTCTATTTTCCCGTCCCCTAAAAGTTTCGGCTGTCCGCCGTCGTGGGCTGACTATGATTTGGCGGAGTATGAAGTAGGTTATTTTGCTTTGCGTGCCCGACCCAGTCATGCCGAAGCGTAGCTCTCCCACGGACATCAGCCACACTAGAAGAAGTGGGGATGCGTTACCAGCATTTTAGGAAGGTATAGGTATATTTTGACTGCCACGGCGGCGCAGTGGTTAGAGGGTCACCCTTTAAAGCGACGGCTGCGCAAGAGGTCCCGGGTTCGATCCCCGGGTCGGGCCAAAAATTTGTACCTAAGGTAAGACATTCTTAGTGGCAGCCCGGAGTCCGGAAGTTGGCGGTCTTGTACCCCCGTGCCACGGAAAGCACGTTAAGCTGTTGGTCCTGTGCCCGATACCTCTCCGGTCGCGTTACATTAGTGTTCCATCGGATTACGAGGGCAAGGAGAGTGCACTTGTGTTTGCGCACACACTTGAGCACTATAATATATCCGGCGTACGTGGCTGATCGTTCGCCGTAGCCGTAATCGGTTGGAGGATATTATTAGGTATATTTTAGGTTCTCATCTTAGCGTATAATACCTGGTTGCGTCCAAAGCTGTCGCTCTGGAGCTCAGGGTTCGCCTTGACCATGATTCAGGATTTGAGAAGTCAAGTTATTACAATGAAGCGACTACCATCTGATCTTCGCAACCCTTTTACTGTTAAAAAGACCAACTGAATCCCATGATTCAGTTGGTCTTTTTAACAGTAAAGTTGGTCTTTTTAAGTTTGTAACCATTTACATGTTACAGAAACTATTAAAAAATACTAAAACTGCGCACACATCATGCTTAAAAATGGCAGAAGATAGATAGATAGATACACTTTATTACACAAAATTTACTGATCTTAGCCTAAGTTATTATACTAAAACAACGTAGGCGGTCTTATCGCTAATAGCGATCTCTTCCAGACAACCTCAGGGTAGAGGAAAAGTATAGCGAATTAAGAAAAGGGGTAAGGCAGTGCAAGTCAGAAAAAGAGAAAAAAAAGACATTGTATAAATACGAGTATGGTATATTGGTGTATATGCGCGTTCAAAGCGGCGGTGTACGCCAGTAATAAACTAGCTCGAGAGTGCAACGGTTGTTTCATTAGCACCCTCAGTAGTTACTTACCTACCTATAGTTAGACATATCAACTGGCGGCGATTTACCCACGAGAGGAAAAAAAAATGTCTTTCATCGGAAATATTACTGTGTTCGATCATAAATATCAAGATTGGCAGATATTTCACACTCGATTGGTTCAGTTTATAGAATTGAACGACATCGAAGAGAGTAAGCAAAGCTGTTGACTCATTTATCGGACGAATCCTACCGCTTGGCTCGGAACTTATTTCACCCAAAGAAGTTGGAAACATTACCGTTCAAGGAGCTAGTCCAAGGACTCAGTGATCACTTTACTCCGAAAAGATCAACGTTTGCCGATAGGGCAAAATTTTATGATGCTACCAGATCGGACACTGAAAGTGTTGAAGAATGGGGCGCGCGGCTCAGGGGGCTGTCAGTCTATTGCGGATTTCGGACGGAGTTGGACAATTTGCTGCGAGATCGTTTCGTTCTCGGTCTAAACCCAGGACACGAGCGTGATCGGCTGTTCGAACAGGATTCCAGCACTTTGACATTCTCGAAAGCGCTGGAGATCGCTCAGCAGGCAGCGTGTGCGCGGGCGGCGCGAGCCGTGCCCGCAGGTGCCCACGTCACCATGGTCAAGCAGGAGCCCGTATATCGAGTGGGCGAGAATCGTAGGTTCACGCGTCGAGGCTCAACACAGGAATCTGATGATGAACTACGTTGTACAGTGTGCGGAATGAAAAATCATGATTCATTGAAGTGTCGTTTCAAAGGATACAGGTGTCAAAATTGCGGTCAAAAAGGTCATTTAAAGAAAGTGTGCATGCAAAAATCTGTGAGATCGCGCTTACATAATATAGATTGTGAACATGTCGAAGAACAACATGAATGTGAAGAATGCAAATTGTTTAATTTAAGGTATGTAACCTATAAACCCATCAGGCTTAAAGTATTGGTCAATAATATACATTTAATAATGGAATTAGATTCCGGGTCTGGTTCTAGTGTGATTTCAGAAGACTTGTATATAAATAAATTTTCTAGATTTAAACTTCAACCTAGTGATTTGAAAATGTGTTTATATAATGGACATAAAATTATACCAATAGGGTATTTTAATTGTAACGTAACATATTTAGGTAATTCAAATGAAATTATGTTCTATGTAATAAGAAATGGAGGCCCAGGCCTGCTAGGCCGTGATTTTATGTCAAAATTTAAAATATGTTTTACAAGTTGTAATAACAGTATAGCCTGTAGTAGTCACAGTCGAGATGAGGTACAACAATTAGTAAATGCATTCCCAGAGGTATGGAAAGACGAATTAGGTTGTTTTAATAAATTCAAAGTTGAGTTGCAATTAAAAGAAGATGCTCAGCCCAAGTTTTTCAAGCCACGGTCTATTCCTTTTGCTCTAAAAAATAAAGTTAATGAGGAGTTAGATAGGCTGGTCAATTTAGGAATTTTAGTGCCCGTAAATTTTTCGGAGTATGGAACACCCATAGTGCCCGTTCTTAAAGAAAATGGCAAAATTAAAATCGCCGGAGATTTTTCCTGTACGCTAAATAAAGTTCTTAAAATAGATAAATACGAAGAAGTTTTTGCCAAACTTGGAGGCGGAGAGCACTATTCTAAAATTGATTTGAGTAATGCTTACAATCAATTTGAAATCACAGACTCTTCACAAAACCTAACTACTATAAATACGCCTAAGGGTTTGTTTAAGTATACTCGTCTTGTCTACGGATTGGCAAATGCTCCTGCTATATTTCAACGCACTATGGAGGCTCTGTTAGCGGGCATAGAAGGTGTAAGCTGCTGGCTTGACGACGTCTGCTGTACAGCCCCGACTAAGGAACTGCACATGAGTAGATTGATGGAAGTGCTTAGAAGATTACAAGATGCAGGTTTGAGGTTACAAAGAGACAAATGTTCCTTCTTCCAATCAAATGTACATACTTAGGCTATGTTATCGATAGAAACGGTCTAAGGACCTGCCCTAATAAGGTTTCTGCTATAATAAATGCTCCTACTCCCACTAACGTATCAGAGTTAAAGAGGTTGCTGGGTATTGTGAACTACTACCGTAATTTTATTCCCAACGCTTCCTCTTTAATGCATCCGCTTTATAACATACTCCGTGCAGGCGCACAATGGTGCTGGGGACGGAGGGAGCAGGATGCGCTGGAGGCAGTGCAGCGGGAGCTAGCGTCGGAGCGGGTGCTCACGCACTTCGCCGCGGACGCGCCGCTGGTGCTGAGCGTGGACGCGGGGCCGGGCGGCCTGGGCGCGGTGCTGGCGCACGTCGACGCCGCGGGCCGCGAAAGACCGATTGCATTTGGCTCGCGTTCCTTATTGGCAAGTGAAAAAAATTATAGCCAGATCCAAAAGGAGGCTACTGCTATAATTTTTGGAGTGAAACGTTTTCATCAGTATCTGTATGGACGAAGGGAGCCCTTTATTTTGAAAACTGATCACCGCCCCTTGCTTTCTATATTTGGCAAGAAAAACGGCACTTCCGTCACAGCCGCACTACGCTTGCAACGTTATGCGATCATTCTATCCGCTTATAATTATACTGTGCAGTATATAAGTAGCAAACAAAACATAGTAGCTGATTATTTTTCGCGCGCACCGTTGCCGTTATCAATAGATCAGCACGTGCAGGAGGAAGAGGAGGACGGGCGATCGTTTCTCTTTCTCGAAGCGGCCCTAGGACCGGTTTCCTACGGCGATATTAGGCAGGCTACCGGAAGCGATAAAATATTGCAAACTGTCATTAGGTATATGAACCACGGCTGGCCAAGAAAAATAATTTGCAAAGAGGTATTGCCGTACTTTTATTGTAAAAGCGATCTGGAATTAAATGATGGCTGTCTGTTCCGGGGACATAGAATCGTAATACCTGCAGAGTTTCATAAAAGAATGTTGGAAGAATTACATTTGTCTCATTTTGGCGTGGTGAAAACAGAATGTAGTGCGCGCGCTTGAATGTGGTGGCCAGGTATCGACCGCGACATCGAGTCCTGGGTGGGCGCGTGCAGCGTGTGCGCCGGCCTGCGCCCTGGCCGAGGGCGCCGGCGCCCTGGCATCGCATACATATTGATTATATGTCGATTGGACAAAACGTCTATTTGATAATTGTAGATTCTTACAGTAAATGGTTAGAATGCATTTATATGAATTGTGGTACTTCAACTAGTGCTCTGATATTTAAACTTAAATATTTATTTTCTAAATATGGCATACCCCATGTAATAGTTTCAGACAATGATGTTAAAATTTGCTCCTCAGAATTCCAAAAGTTTTGTGAAAGTAATGGCATTAGGTATTTGACTTCTCCGGTGTACCACCCGGCAAGCAATGGTCAAGCAGAAAACTCGGTAAAAACTTGTAAAAAAATGATCAAATGCATTTTATCGGAACACAAATTACCACTTAATAAAATAGAAGAAAAGTTATCCGGTTTTCTGTTTGACTATCGGAATACCATACATTGCTCGACCGGGGTCACACCGGCTAAGTTAATGATGGGGCGCGATTTACGCGGCCGACTAGATTTAATACTACCTTCTAAAAACGATAAGATTAGCGATAAAATAAGCGACGATGTCTTAGGAAAAAGTAGGTCTTTTAAAGAAAATGAAACTGTATTGGCTATGTGGTTTGTCGCTAGAAAATCAGTTTGGGCACTTGCAGTTATTAAAAAGAAAATTGGCAATAGATTGTTTGAAGTATATTTTAAAGATTACAATAAAACATGTAAACGTCACGTAGATCAAATAATCAAATGTAACTATAATAATTTTGATCTTAACACTAATAGTGAATTATTATTGAGTACACCGAGTGCAGATCATGTCACGTCAGAGTTATCATCATCATCGTTGCCGCACTCAGATCAATCAACAACAATAAATTCACCTTTAGAAAAAACAAATTCTTCATCACAAGCCGATGACAATGTCGCGTAGGTAGTGGGTGAAGGGCACGATAATGATGATATTGATGAGTGGGCGGAAGCGAGTGATAATGTTGGTCAAAATGTAAATGTTGGGGACGGTGGACCTGATCCTTGTATTGGCCCATCTAATGATACTCAAGTCATCCCTAGTTCTAGTGATGGTCGGAGTGAGGAAGGGACAATGGGTGGATCAATGGGTCCCACGTTAAGACCAAGAAAAAAAATAGATTTTAAGCGGTTTTTCTAATTTTACATTTTTCATTGTTACCAGAACTTCAAAATAGTGTGGAAGAGAATGGTGTATATGCGCGTTCAAAGCGGCGGTGTACGCCAGTAATAAACTAGCTCGAGAGTGCAACGGTTGTTTCATTAGCTCCCTCAGTAGTTACTTACCTACCTATAGTTAGACATATCATATATACATACAAACATTAACATTAGAAGGTACTGTTATGTAAATTTTGTTAGAATTTTTCGTCGAATTTTCCAGAAATCCACCTACATTTTTGTTTATTTGAAAAGTTGGAATGAGTTTCAGGAAACCATAATGGTATGGTTATTAAAGTCGACCCGCTTGTAATTACGAAAATTTAATTATTGGGTCGTGTTGTTGTTATAGGTACTTACGTTATACAGGATGTTTCACAAATAATGGACCACATACATTAAACACAAACATAAATGGTAATTACCCTTTTCGGTGACCCATAATTAATTTATAATATTTTATTACCTAGTATTTTAAAATATGTATGTATTTTTTTTGGCATAGAAAAAATATATATGATAGATGGCAGACGAGCCGATGGATCACCTAATGGTAAGTTTTGCCACCGCCCATGGACACACGCAAGATCAGTGGAGTCACAGCGCTGCTAACCTTTAAACCCCATTTTCCCCAGGATTGGACTTTCTCTTTTTTTTCTGCCCTTAAAGTATCAGCCTATAAACTGTCCCACTGCAGGGCAAAGGCCTCCATCATAGAAATCAAGTCATTGCTACTATGATGGGATTAGGCTTAATCACCATGCTTGCCAAATGCGGATTGGTGATCACAAACCCGAGCTATTCACAAATACGAGCGAGAAACATACTTTTTGCTCGACCCGGGATTTGAACCCAGGACCCCGAGATCACGGCCCGGTACTTAAACCACTAGACCAACAGGGCGTTCTGCCCTTAATTAGTTATAATAATAATTAATTTATTAATAAATATATAAATAATAATCCGGGAATCCGAACCTGCTCTTTCCTGAGGCAAATCAGACTTTTCCATCACTTCGACTTTTATACCGGTCGCAAAAATCAGCACGGAAGGAAAGATTTGAATTTTTTTAAAACTATAATAGTATAGTTTATTCATTCACCGAGTGTTGCTATGGTTTTACACATAGAATACATATCTATGATAACAAAACTGTTGATAATGAAATTGTATGACTTAAATTACTCTGTTTATAATTAGTTGATTAGATCCCGTGACTCGACATCGATGTTACATAAAACTCCATCATTGTGTCACGAGTGAAATTCTTGGCAACGTGCTGGAATACACCTCGGCTTTGTGTTTGATGTTTTCAATTGTCCTCAAAGCAATTCGGACATGTACTTTATCAAATTACACGTGAGAGTATAGGTCAGTACATGAGTACTGATGATGACGATAATGACATCATCATCGTTTTAGCGTTTCATTCCAGTTGCACAAAGACACCATTTATCGTCGTCCCATACGTAGTGTGTAAAGATTAAAGTGTAACAATCGGTGGGTCCTACCCGTCATAACATTAGATACGGCCTGGAGACCTTTAATAAAAGAGCTTATTCCTTTTTTTTGGTAACGCAGAGAGAATGCCGCCGGCTCAGAAGGAACCGACGTCGGCGCCGTTGGTCGGCGCCGCCTTATACACACCCGGCCACTGGGAGTCGGCCGGGTAGTGTGGGGCTCTCCCCTGGGGTGCTCCTAGGGGCATACCCACTAAACTCTCTGCGACAGTTTCCATCCCTCGCCCGGGAGAAACTCTCAGAGCGGGAACGCGGGATATAGGACGAACCTTTTAGTCACGAGCCGTACTGGTGAGCCTCTTTCGCCCTGGGCACCCCCCAGGGCGAAAGAGGCTCACCAGTACGGCCTCTCTCCACACTCCGGTCCAACGGACCCAGACCTCTCCCACGGCGCACCAAACACCGCCCCACTAATGGCACTCACACTGCTGGCTGCAGTGCAGAGTGGGTTGGGGAAATAAAACCCACAGGCTTCAAAACGAAGCCGCCGCGAAACCCCGTCCAACTATCGAGCCCCGTGGCTCGAAGACTCGACGCTGGACTCCGAACAAGGCTTTTCGGCCACTGCGCCTGAAGGCGCTCCACTCTCACACCACCAATATTTTTTTGTAAAATGTTGTCATGCCGAGCTGACCAAATTTAGTTATTTTTACTCCCAAAAGGTCCTAATTTCACATACGCTACACCTTGATCAATTTTTTTCTATAATTTGGCTCTACCAATGTCAAGTAACTTATTGAAACTAAGTGGGTAGTCAACAGTCGAAGTAAGTCAAAGTCACAGTCACTCAATAAAACGCCGGTGTTATGCGTTTTATCGACCTACGGATTCTGCCGATACCACTCTAAACACAAGACTATTAGGTCCAAGCAAGTGACAACTTACTCGACATACAATAGCAGTGTTAAAAACGATACAATTCAACGATTATCAGTACCCTTACTATGAGTTTGAAAAACTGTTCTCGCTATCGAAAACTATCGCCTTGTCCCTTTCATTGTGGTGCATGTAAAAGAGACAGAGCAATAGTTTTGGATAGCGAGGATAGTATTTTAAACTCATGGTAAGGCTTCAGGATCACTATACGTCACTTCATGGAGGAATTATTTAAAAAAACACTATTTCCACACACACACAAATTAATTTCTTAAACACTAAAGCCGCTCCTCCCTTTACACATCATCACAGTCTTTTTATGCAAGATCCTGTGATAATTGTAAGATGCTATACCGCTACTTTCACTCTTACCGAGGTGTCGTAAAAGGCGACTAAGGTAAAGCTGCTGGCACGATCATCAGCGCCCAGAGAAGGAAATCTCTGCATTTATATCAAAACCCTCGCCAACCCGTCTGCCAAGCGTGGTGAGTATGGCAATTACCCCTCATGTGATTGAGGGAGGCCCGTGCCCCAGCAGTGGGGACTTAAATGCGCTGACGATGATGATGATGATACCGCTACCTACTCTCCGTACAATACCTACCAATATTGTATGGAGAGTAGGTTGCGATATCGTACTACCGCGCTCGTAATGAGATACCGCGCAAATTATCTCTGACGTCACGCCACTCATCGACCAATCATTTAGCAACCCACTGGGATGTTTTTCAATCAACTGCAAACTGGTGGAGGGATGAGGGTGACTTTTATCGATAAAAGTGAGTGTCAACATCAGTTGAATTATGGAACATAGTTTATATATTTTAATTTTATGATGTTCTTGAAGATTTTATTTTCATTTGCTTAACTGTTTATGTCTTTTTGGTTACCAAATCACCAGATAATGTAATTTTTTTAATACGCAAATTAAATGTTCTTTTTAATAATCAGTTACGTCTACAAATTAAGTTATATTTATTAAGTTATACATATTTTAAATGAAATATTGTTACTCTCTTTGAAAAACTCACATACATTGGCTAGCATAAATAATAAATAAACTCATCTACAAAAATCATCTCGTCTGCTAATTGATAATAATTGGATCTGTAGAAGGACACCATATTTTACTTGTAATTTGGTTAATTCCTTTATAAAATATATGAATAAAAAATTGCATACGTGCTAACTTTTGACTGTCCTTGCCAACACATTTCTTAGCTTCTTAGAATGATGGATGATGAAGTATACTAAAAAATGGTTTCGCCACAGTATAAGGGCTCTAGATTGTCGTAACTGATCTCAGTATAGTCTGGGCGGCCACTGCTCGTCTATTTACCTCAACGAGTTACTGGAAAATACTACTTTATTCAAAAAGTAGACCTAAAAAAAGTTAAACAAAACGGTCTGATTTTAGCTCCTCTTGAAGGAAAAGTGTTGATGGGACGATGAGCAGATATAACTTAGTAATATTATATAGTATGAGATTAAGCTGTTTATGTGGACTGAATAAAAAACTTAATTAGTTTGTAGTCAACGAACCAATCCGTTGGAAAGGGGGGTTTAAAGGTTGGCAGCGCACTTGTGACTCCACTAGTGTCACGGGTGTCCATGGGCGGCAGCAATCGCTTACCATGATCCGTCTGCTCGTCAGCCACCTATCACTTAAAAAAACCAATTGTACCCAAATGGTCGTCATTTAGGGTCTGTAGTGTATGCATCACAGATATGATCTGTGGTTTGCGTATATTCATTCATTCACTCCCAATCTCACAGGCAATTTGTTTGGATGCGATAGGTATATTCTTTTTTAGGTTTTAAATTAAGCCACTTGTTGTGAATCCTATGTCAAAGGTCGTGAAAGGTCGCGGGAATCCCTTGGATGCGGGCGCCACAGGACTGTGGAGATCATTGGGGGAGGCTTATGTCTAGCAGTGGACGTTTATTGGCTGAAATTATGATGATGATGATGATATGTTGTGATACATTCCCTGTGAAGGACTGATTTCTACAGATAGGACTGATTCCAATGTCGATAAAGCAATTGACCAATAGGTCAGCGACACCGCTTTATCTAAATGTCCCGTCTTGCTACTGGGAATTACTTATACTGTAATTCAAGCATGAATAAAAAATAAATACCTACTATTTTTGACTTTACTTACTGAAGACATTTCATCGCTTCTTAGAAAGATAGATGGAGGTACCTACTTAGAAATATTATCGCTTGTAATACCATATTGGCAAAAGTAATTGTTTACGAGAACGATGCGGACAGCCTGACCTTCGTCCTGGCTCTCATTTGTAGAATTTAAAGGAGCGTATACTATCGAGAAGACTTAATAAATGAAGGAATGAATGAATGAAAACATTTATTTCGACCATCATGCGGATCATGTACAATAAAATATGGAATGCAGATATAGATTTAACAGAAATATTTAGACGACCCGTCTGGAACAGTGGTAATGAACGCTGCCTTTGGTCCAAGGGTTGCGGGTTCGATCCCCGCACAGTACAAACATTTGTGTGCATGAACATGTCTGTTTGTATTGGTCTGGGTGTTTCCTATGTATTAGAAGTAAGTATTTACAAAAGAAAAGTATTATATGTATATATTTGTAATCCCACTGTTGATTCTGATATCCGTAACATAGGTGCTTGACCTACTTATCTCGGAGTCAGGTCAATGTAGGTGGTATTGTGAAGTTTTATATGTCCGTAAAAACCGAAACCATTTCCGTATCGTTCCCATATCCGTATCCAGAATCTAAATATCATATCCCTTACTCGTATGTATTATAATCTAGTTATAAATTGTTAACCTAACTCGATGCAACCGAGTTTGCTCAGTCGTGCAAAGTTAAGATTTAGTTACTATTTGTAACCATAAAATGTGTGTCAAAATGACAGCGAGAGTTGGAACCGCAGACCAAGTGCAGTTGCACCGTATCGAGCGAAGTACAAGTTGGAAAAGTAAGTTAACACTGGGCGGGTTAAGGTGACGGGTAGGGCACACAATTGAGTATAATTTTCTGCTACTAAACCGGATCTATTTTAAACAATTCTAGCTCGAGTCTCTTGGCAAACACCTATACTATTTATTTAATACTAATAGTAAACTATTTGGCCTGCTTTTGCACTCCAATTTTTGATTACCGCCAAAAGCGGCCACTTTTGGCGTGAATAAATTTTTCGAGTACAAAAACAGACCCAACATTTGTGCATGGTTATTAAATAAATAGTATAAAGTGTTTGCCGAGGGACTCGAGCCTAGAAATTGTTTAAAATAGATCCGGTTTAGTAGCTAACAATTAAAATCAATTGACGTCGCTAGTGCGATATGCCCTTCACCTTAAGGCGACGCATGTACGAAACTAGCGCAGCCAGTAGATTTTGTATTAATTGTTGTGCTTATGATATTATTTTTAAGAAATGCAACGGTATATCCATAGAGAAAAGTACTAAGAACTTTTTGAGACAAAATTATGTCATAATTTCTGCCTAAGTAACCACAATTTTTGTAATTGCTAAAAGTGGACACTTTAGGCAGTAATAAGAATTAAGTAAACTTGTACTTAGATAATATTACACTGATATATCTAACAACAATCTTAATACTTTCCTTTATGGATTAACCGTTGTACATACTTTTTTTGAAAAAAGTCTTATTAAAGTTTTAAATCGCCACATTTAATAAAAATCTACTGGCGTCGATAGGTCTGTCAATGTGTCACCGGTTTAACTTTCTAGTAGTGTGTTATGTTGTTCAGGTGGTTTGCCCCGAGGTTTAAGTCTGAGGTTATTATGCGCAGGCCAAATCGGGGAAAATGGAATTAAATGGTTTCAAAGCGTACTTGTAACTGCACTAGTGTTGCGGGTATCTATAGGCTGTGCCGTGCCCGTGTGCTTGTCTGCCACCAATTACATAAAAAAATCTCAGCGTTAAATCCCTTTTCTATACGTGGTATATGTGGGAAATAGTCATTATGCATTAAAATAATAGAAATAGAGTTTTTAATAGGGCATTCTTTTTTTATAAGAATAGCCAGACATTTGGCCACAAACTCAATCAATCAATCAATATATCAGCCTATCGGCGTCCACTGCTGAACGTAGACCTCCCCCAAAGAGCGCCGACCAGCCCGGACCTGAGCGGTCCGCATCCAGCTCACACCAGCCATCTTTCTTAAATCGCCAGTCCATCGCGCCGCAGGGCGTCCAACACTGCGTTTCCCCACGTGTCGACCGCTCCACTCCAGTACGTGTCGCCTCAATCTTTTATTAGTGCGTCTAGAAACACACACTCACCTGATGGTAAGTGATGGTGAGTGGGTGGATTTTGAGATAGGGGGCACACAAGCATAGGAATCACCTGATTGGTTTATAATTACCACTGCCCATGGACACCTGCAGGACAAGAGGAGTCACAAGTGCGCTGCCGGCCTTAGACTTTTGGACTCTCTGAACAGATAATCCGTGAGATGGCCGTGTGGTTCGCGTAGAATAGGTCACCCTCACTCTTACCGAGGTGTCGTAAAAGGCGACTAAGGTAAAGCTGCTGGCATGATAATCAGCACCCAGAGAAGGAAAACTCTGCATTTATATCAAAACTCTCGCCTCGCCAACCCGTCTGCCAAGCGTGGTGAGTATGGCAATTCCCCTCATGTGATTGAGGGAGGCCCGTGCCCCAGCAGTGGGGACTTAAATAGGCTGATGATGATGATGATGATGAACAGATAATCTATTCTCTCCTTTTTTTTTAACATTCAGCAGGTTGTACAAAATTTTTCCATCGCTGAAAAATCGGTGATGTTATAATGTCACATATTTTGTTTATTTGTACTATGACAGTGGTATGATCATATATTAAATCGAATAGTATGGGAACTCCCTGTGGAAATTAACACATTTTGCTTCAAGTTTTCAACGTTTATCGTAAATCATTGGTGTCAGGCTATTTATGTATCGATAATCTAATCCTTAAGCATCTAAATACGTATATTTCTGCCAATGTCAATTTTATTTATGAAACTATTTTGCCTTATCCCATTACCAATGCTCTGTTACTTTATTCTACTCAAAGGCTGTCTGGCAGAAATCGCTACAAACGATAAAGCCTTGTCTGTTGTTGTACTATCTGTACTTTGTTTCTGTGTATGAAAAAATGATCTAACCATTTAAAACTTCAAATAAACCAATTTTTTATATGTAATAGGTGGCAGACAAGCAGACGAATCACCTGATGGTAAGCAATGGTAATGCCGTCGCTCATGGAAACCCACGACACCAGTAGAGTCACAAATGCGCTGCCAACCTTTAAATCCCCTTTTCTCCCCGGATTGGGCCTTTGGCACTCATAATATAATGGCCATATTGAAACCGTGGTGTTATGTAACTATTGTTACATTACACTAAGTCTAATTCTATAGTCTTAATTGGTAGAACATTCACCCGGATTGTGGAAGGTGTGGGTTCGAGTCCCGGCTGAACACGAGGTGAAATTTTTAAGTGTGTTATTTACTTAAGATGTAAATGTTCACAGATACACCCTGTATATCTGACCTCTATGACCACGCTGACCGAGTTAGTCGTGAATGTTCAGTTATTGCCGCAGATTTAATCACTTGCTTTCAAATTAATTGACTTCTCTATAATGCAATGCAAATCCATTTGCATTATTCAATAGAAATAAAAGTTAGGTAATGTTTTGAATGTCCCAATGTTGACCATGTCTGCATAGGTGAAATTAAGTAACAAAAATAAAAAAGGCAATTTTTATCGTCTTCGTCAGCGATTTCGTTTACACAATCATATCTAATGTGGTCTCAGATGAGATTCATTTCATGGGGAATGGGATTATTCTCTGCCATGTCAAACGTGAGCTTTTTATTGACTTATAAAGTGCGACCCACTAACCATAAGCGACTTTTGCGCTTGGGGTCTCGGGTTCGATCCCCGGGTCAGTCCAAAAATTGTACCTGAGTTTTTCTGTTAAGAAATTCTCAGTGTTAGCCCGGAGTCTGGCAGTTGGCGCCAGGTACCGCTGCGCTAGAGAGATGAGGTCCAAAAGGATTCTCGTGGACTTCAGGACTACCTGACTGGCAGGAGGTGGCGCAGGACTGAACTAGATGGAGACTCTTATTATCGGAGGCCAAGGCTCACTTTGGGTCGCTGCCAACCTGTTAGTAAGTTAAAATGTTTTAATTACCGTACAGTGCTTAATTTTTACGTAAATGTGACTGCATTAAGAGTTGCTGCTCATTAATATTGAGCTTCAATTCAATGTTAATTAATTTAAGATAAGTCCTTTTACTTACTGCATTTTAACTTGGTGAATTTTAGCACAAGCAAATAATGAATGGTAATTTATTTTGCATGTTGAAATCATAATTTAAATACATTATTTAAATTTAAAACATATGTTAAAATTACTTAATGGCAAAAGCCTATTATACAGTTGATGTATACTTAAATGACAAGAATTGTGGAAATGATAAACTGTTCGCCTACACACATGATATTGTACTTATAAAAATGTTTGCGATTACAAAGAGTAACTGGCGAGCTTTTTGCCGGATCTTCTCGTCAGAATCAACTTTTCGATTCCGGTGGTAGAATCACATTATATTTATTAATTTCTGAGTATATTTTTTTGTATCGACATATATGTTTTATTACATGTATAATATACATAGTTATAATTTATATTTTTCATGTATGAGGATTTGTAAGAGCTGTATACAAGCCTGCAAATAAAATACTTTTGATTTTTTTAATTATTCTATTTACATCAAAGTTTAAAATTATCCAATATAAATTTACGATTCTAAATGATTGGTATCGATAAATAAATTTTCATTCCTCTCTGTCTCATCACTACGAAAGTAGTTACTGCCCGCATGGGCCAATGACCTGCTTCTGTCATCGATAGTTGTGTACATTTTTCAGGCAAGCTTAAGGTAAATAATATGCATTTATCTTCATAGGTGGAATCCTATAAGTCATAATATTTCATCATCAACAATAATATAGGGACTCTCTTTGTCTTGAAAAAATTATCATAATAATATGACTACAACCTGTGCCGATAAAGAATGGGATCAGAAATGGCGGCGCATCTATTCACTTCTCGCTCGCACACTATTTGTGTCTATACTCGCACTCGTGGGTGCGCGATTGAGAAGTGAATAGATGCGCCGCCATTTCTGATCCCTTTCTTTATCCGCACATGTTGTACAATGATTTTCTGATAAGTTAGTTTTGATTAAAAAAAGGCTTTAAAATACATACAGTTTCATGGGCGGCATTGATTAGTTTCCATCAGGTAACCCGCTTGCTCGTTTGTCACCTCTGGCATAGAAAAATCGGAAATTAATAAAAATAAAGCAGTTTTAAATATTTGTCCGGTCCATTGTTATTCTCTGATTTCGCGGATGTTCATGGGCGGCGATGATTGCTTTTCATCAGGTGACTCGTTAGCTCGTTTGTCGCCTCTAGCATAATAAAAAATAATCAGATTAGGTCTATTTATGAAAAGAAATTGTAAACTGTATACACCTTATCTATTTTCTTTGGTATGTGATATATTATATCGGTGTCATTCTAAACAAATCTGACGTTATACCATAGATTTATCTACGGATAATGATTGACGACTAATAGAGCCTTAATCGATTTTAATATATGTATTAATTAAACATCACCAAAATCGCGGGCAAAACTGAATCCAAAATACTTAAAAAAGATCAATGGAAATTGTTGAACCCTACTCAAAAAAAGAATAAGGTAATATTAATAATAATTCTCACAACATCTCATACGTTGACCTGATCCCGTACTAAGTAGCTTAAGCACTTGTGTTACAGATATCAGACAACAGAGGAACACAAATATATACTTAAATACATATATTACACCCAGACACCGAACAAACACAAGTGTTCATCGCACGAATGTTTATCCAGGGTGGGGATCGAACCCACGACCTTTGGCGTAAGAGGCAGGGTCACTACCAATTGCGCCATCCGGTCAGTCGATGATGATGAAAGAAATCTCAATCGTAGGCATTCGGATACACATCAATCGTGCTGTCATCGTTTGTCGTCGTCAGCCCATTTAAGTCCCCACTGCTGGGGCACGGGCCTCCCTCAATCACATGAGGGGGTAATTGCCATACTCACCACGCTTGGCAGACGGGTTGGCGAGGGTTTTGATATAAATGCAGAGTTTTCCTTCTCTGGGTGCTGATGATCATGCCAGCAGCTTTACCTAAATCGCCTTTTACGACACCTCGGTAAGAGTGAGGGTGGTCTATTAGAATAGACCACTCTCACTCTTATGACTCTTACTCAGAGTAGACTCTGCCGGGGACTACACGGCTACATCCCCGCCTGTCATTGTTTGTATTCTTGAACAATTTCCTATTTCCACACCTTTAAGCCATATTTTTGTCCTAACATTTTTCTTTATAACCTTTATTGACGTTTTGATTCGATTCGCAAATCCAATTTATCCACCGTACGCAGTAAGTATAGTTCGTCTACTGATAATCAATTCTCATTACCTACCTCGCAGTGTTGCCAACCCAACAAATCTACTACAATAAGGTCTAAGCGCGAACAGGTGCTTATTTGTGTGAAATTCGCAAAAGGCCCAATCCGGGTATGAGACTTTAAAGGTGGCAATCGCTTACCATCAGGTGATCCATCCATCATCCACATATAAAGAATGTTGTTGGCTAATAGGTATACGAGTATAACCAATTTTTTTTTTTCAATCATCCATTGATCTGACTCCGAGATAGGTAGCTCAAGCACCTGTGTTACGGATATCAGAATCAACAGTGGGATTACAAATATATTACATATAATACTTTTCTTTTGTAAATACATACTTATTAATACAAACAGATATGTTCATGCACACAAATGTTTGTACTGTGCGGGGATCGAACCCGCAACCCTTGCACCAGAGGCAGCGTTTACTACTACTGTTCCAAACGGGTCGTCAATTTACATTTCCATTTACGATTTTCAAATGATTTGTCATCCATCATAGTCATGTTAACAAAAAAGTGCCGAATGGTAGGCACTAAATGTAAAATGTTCCTACTAGACGATTTTTTTTATGTGATAGGTGGCAGACGAGCGGACGGATCGCCTGATGTTGAGCGATTGCCGCCGCTCATGCCGACACCAGTGGAGTCACAAATTTAAACCCCCCTTTCTCCCGGATTGCGCCTCCGGTACCCTCACTCACGTAGCGGAACACAGCACAGTGCTGCTTCACTAGGATTAGGATGAGTGGGATTAGACCAATCTTTATCCGTATATAAATCTATGGTATAACGTCAGATTTGTATAGAACGACAGCGCTATACCATAGATTTAGTATCGGATTAAGATTGATCGAATCAGCCCTAAATAAAAATAGTGCTAATAGGTCCGAAAGTGCTATGTTAGCAGCACTGTTATCTTGCCTCCTCCCTAGCGGAGGCTATAGCCCGCATGGAGTTCGATGACCGGCGAGCCCTCGCCGACACACAGACATATATTTTGTGTTTGTATAAGTCGAATAGAAAAAAATGCAGTATTTTTGTTTTTAGGAGATCTTCTTCTAGGCTTGCTGTCCCAAAACCTAAGACTTCATAAAACTGTAAATTCATTTGTAGGATTGAGCATTAGAATGTTTAATAAGTTACCTCAAAATATCATTGATTTACCCGTACATAAGTTTAAGTTGCATGTAAAAAACTGCCTAATGCAGAAAGGCTACTATAAGGTAGATGATTATTTGAATGATAAGAATTCCTGGATATGTTGATCTCTTCGCCTGTCCTCTAATGTATAATTCATTTCATAATTTTTCTTTGACGATTTATCTAAACGATATTGATTATAAGCATTGTATATCATACTGTCACTGTAATCATAATTTGTATAGGAATGAATATTGTAATTACCATATTATTTGAAAAGAGTAACTACCGAGTTTCTTGCTGATTCTTCTCGGTAGAAATTGACATTCCGAATCAGCGGTAGATTAGATAATATTTGACATTGATATATGTTCGGTATGGACATAAATTGAATAAAGACATTTTTGATTTTGATTTTCATTTTGATTCTTCTTTAGCCATTTTCAACATCTAGGGTGTATGCCTCCTTCAGTATATTTTGCCAGCCATTTTTGTCGATCTTGGGCGGTTTCTATTCACATTGTTCCTGCCAGCGTTTTGATGTCGTCACACCAAAGCATTTGGTGGTGTGTCTCGCTCCACGGTCTCGCTCATGGTATAGTGCTGTCATTCGATACAAATCTGACATTATGCCATCCACAAAACTTAAAAACTATATAGGTATACTTACAGATATAATGTACAATTTAGCCCCGATTCGATCAATCTTTATCGGTGGATAAATCTATGGTATAACGTCAGATTTGTATGGAATGACAGCGCTATACCACAGTAGATATATACGCAAACAGTATGGACACTACGAACAAACGATCGATTACACACGCACACAGACGCACACTTTACACGGATTCTAAGGTCCCATCGGAGTACAATCGTAGGAACTAAATTCAGGGTTGTCGGTTTATTCGAGTGCCGCTTACTTTATTTTGGTAGAAAAAATAAGTAGATACATTATTATGTATGTCATCAAAAAAAGGTTTCGGATTTTAAAGTAATATGACTCGGGGGAGTGTTGCTTCTAAGGAGCGTTCTTTCTATTTTAGTCGAAATTTACTGTTGTCTGCTGTAATTTACGAGTTACGATCACAATTACATTTTGGAGGGTCGGAGATGGAGATTGATATGGGGGGGATGGTGGGACCTCACTGTGTCTTGGCCCAAGCGATTGGGTGCACGACCAATACCTTAACGTGGTTTCCAAGTAACAAAACAAAACTTTATGAAAATTATGTCTAATTTTATGTATCTTTGCGTACCTTTTTGCAACATTAGGAATTCTTTTGTGTACCATTGTGTAGGATTATTGTATGCTAGTATTATCCTTATTTCTTAAGAATTATCATTAGTTCTAATTTAACACGCACCAGATGATCCTTGTTGCAACTAGGACCCCGCGATCACGGCCCGGTACTTAAACTAGTAGTTCCAAGGTAAGAATAATAATCATCATCATCTTAGCGTTTTGTCCCGGTTGCGTCCCAAGCTGTCGCTTCGGAGCCCGGGGTCCGCTAAGGTAAGAATAATTTTATACAAAAATTAGGGACAACCCTAACGGTAGGTAACTTTCCGTCCAAAATGGCGGATATCGATACTGTTTTAGCGTATTTATCTACTGTGGCTATACCATAGATTTAGTATCGGAATAAGGTTGGTCGAATCGGCACTAAGGCGATTTTTTAACAATATATCGAAACAGCTCCTACCTGTCGAAAACACATTAGTGCATAAAGTTTAACCTGGTTTATTATAATAACAATTTATCAATAAAACATGCTAATTACAGCAAACACTCGTGTAATTATTACATGATATTTAAAAACAATGGATAACAATAACAAATGACTCTGTAATTTAGCGTAATTAAACAAAAACGTGTTATTATCGACTCTTTGAAATAAGCGATTGTAAGAGTTCAAGCTTCAATTAGCAATATCTACATCTTAATTAACATTCCTTTGCGTTAGCGTGAAACTGTACATACTTAAATACTAATGTTTTTAAACTTAAAAATGTTGTATAACCTGAAGAGCAAAAATCGCTTGCAGCTTGCATAGTTTTTTGTTTGAAATGACACCAATTTTTCCTTGTGCGTGCAAGCGATTTTCGTTTGAAAGTGTTAAGCACCAGATTCCCCGACTGTACATATGTATATTGTGTCTAATTTTTTTTTCTACATACCTCCACTTATAATATAGTGGCCCGCCCTTACTTAGTTTCGGGACATTAGTTCCACTATATACCAATAGATGGCGCTAGGTGTCGATTACATCGCGCAAGCGTTTCGTGTTTTCGGATTACTTATAAGCGCCGTTGTCTTTAAGGTCTATCTCTTAATAGTATTGCTTTTCAATTATAATAAAATCCGCAAGATACAGCGCAGCCCCTGCTTCACGCCGGTTTTCAGTGAGCCCGTGGTATCACTACAGTCAATCCATTCTTTCATTTATCTAAAGCCCAGCGATCAATAGGATATATTATTTTTTAAATAGATTAATCATGTCATCATCATCATCAGCCCGTTTAAGTCCCCACTACTGGGGCACGGGCCTCCCTCAATCACATGAGGGGTAATTGCCATACTCACCACGCTTGGCAGACGGGTTGGCGAGGGTTTTGGTATGAATGCAGAATTTTCCTTCTCTGGGTGCTGATGATTAAGCCAGCAGCTTTACCTTAACCATGTGGTTTACATAATATATTCTGAAACCGCTTAGTGTGTCTTAGCCCTAAGCGTTATACAAGTCGTCACCGGCCCAGCGGGACCGGGTCTTGCCTGGGACAGCGTCTCACCGACATTGCGTTATATAAGGATCTAATAAAATCATAGATATTAGGACCGCAAACAGATGGCGGATATTTACAGGAAGAGTCTCGAACTGTTAGCGGGTAGACGAGGATTCGTTTCCTCCGATCAAGAGATAAGGCGCGTCATAACAACAGTTTTTAAAGAAGAAAAACGTACATTGTAATAGATTATAATGTGCAAACACTAATTAGGATATAAGCCTAGTTCTAAGTGTCAAATGTAACCATTGTATTCTTTACCGACTTATGTCTGTTGTGTTGCCAATAATAAATAAATAAATTCACAAAAACTGGTTTTGTGTTTGGTGTATAGGTAAGATACCTACTTAAATTAGACTGAGCCTTTTTAACTTCTCCGTTATATTTTTGATAGGTGCATGTGTACAGGTGTGTATGCATGCTTGTATACATATATATATTCAATTGAATGAGAATAAGAATAAAAATAAAATAATTTATTCAGCGGCAAACATACACAAAAAAAAATAAAAATATAACGAAATGGACATTAGAATAGCACTGAAATGGGTTCCACTCAGCATGTGTCACAGTGTCTAAAGGACACCCCGACGCTGGTCTATTGAGATAATCACATTCGCAAATCGTGGCAGCCTGTAACTGAATATACACTTAGCATATATTTTAATGTAAGCTTTTTTTTTACGGTTACTCGGTGTAAGATTTGTTGGTTGCCCTCAATAAATAAATAAATAAATAAATAGATGGTTTGAACCGTTATTTTCAAGAGATAAAGCTGGTAATTCCATGGGCAGGGATCTGTTAGTATTTTGATTGTTTGTGCTGCTGTGTGTACGTCCATTTCTTTGTCTGACCTCTAATGTAGAAACGATTGGTAACCGGATCGGGCAGATACCAACCTGAAACAAAGCGGCAGGTGCCACGGTGTTTTGTTTTCGATACACGTGCCGATGAATCGAGATAAGCTCTTTGTATGCGGGCCCCGAAAAACGGCACATAGTCCAGTCGAAATCAGTCTTGCATTACAGTAATTGAAAAATTGCAAAACCAAGACTAAACTTCCTAGTTTAATCGTAGTTGATATTAATGCTTAATTTCATCATCATCATCCGAGCTTTTTGTCCCAAACAGTCGCTTCGGAGCTCTGGGTACCTTTTCTGCCAAGGCCCGACGGTGGTGACATGGTTAGTTATATTAATTAAACGTTAATGCTTAATTATGCTTATATATAATGTGTTTTGGGACGCTCACTTATACTCTATCCATGGTCTTCCGTGTGACACTATTTCTAAGACATTGGATGTTTTGGGTGTGAATCGTAGACACTGACACTAAAAGGGGTATTTTTCTAGCGACGGAAAGTAAGATATTCCGAAAGATTCTGGGACCAATCAAATAAAGGATGGGTGTTGGAGACCCAGGTATTAACCCGGTATTAGGAGATTAAATACCCAATAGTCGAGCCCAACACTTTGGCGTCAAGTCTCTCAAGACCTCACAAGATCGCTGAAGCCTGTCTGTTGAAGATGTCGCCAAAGTACTAAAGATACTAAACATTTGCAGCAGTGCAAGCAGAATTGAGTGGAATTGGCACAGGATCCAATCAAATTTAACCTTGGAGGTCAAGACTCATTTGGACCAAGCCAGTGTACCTAGTTAGTTGTGTCTATAACTTAACGGGCCAAGCTAAAGAAAACGATAGAAAAATATGAGAATTTGTGGTTGGAAAAAAATGCATCGTGTTAAATTAGATTACAATTTTAAAAAGCTTTTATAGTTGTTGGGGATTCTTGAATTGTTGTATACCACACACAGAAATTCAATTTGAACCTTGTTTTAACAATTGTGTTCGGGATTAAAGCGACGGGTAGCCCTAACTAGCGACACCATTCGTTTTTTATTGTTAGCTACTAAACCGGATCTATTTTAAACAATGTCAGGGTTACAACCTCTCGGAAAATACTCATACTATTTATTAAATAACCATGCACAAATGCTGGGTCCGTTTTTGGACGCGAAAAATTTATTACCGCCAAAAGCGGCCACTTTTAGCGTGATTCAGTTTTTCGGGTACAAATGTTGGGTCCGCATGTGCATGGTTATTTAATAAATAGTATAAGTATATGCCGAGAGGTTTTTTTTCCCAAAATTGTTTAAAATAGATCCGGTTTAGTAGGTAAAAATTAAAATCAATTGCCGTCGCTAGTGTGCCCTACCCGTCACCTTAAATCAGTCTTGTTCTTGCGTTTGAACAGCACTAGTGCCTTAAATGCTAGGCGATGGCTAGTAATGCTTACGTTGGTATCAAATGTATGACTAAATAATTTTATCAGCCTTTATATCACTTCCGAATGTTACACTGGCTTATTTGTAACTATGTTACACCATCTGCGACAAAACTGTAGCTATACAACTTTTAGCATAAATTTATGTTAAGTAGGTATTCTGCTGTTGTCCATAACTTTAAATTGAAATACCAACATAAAATATTAATAAAGTCTCTCTTGTTGCAGGTAACATGGGTGTCCATTCATTTGACGACTTGCACCGAATGCCGCAAGAGGTATTTAATATTCGCGTAATATCTTCTATGCCTACATTTTATAAAGATCTAAAGTCTATAAATAAAGCCAAGGCAAGAGAGATAAACCGAAAAGGCGAAACATTTAGATAGATACATATACTTTATTGCACAAAAAAAACACCACTAAAAAAACTACTTATTTTAATAAAAAATATTGGTCCATTAGCGACCAATAATTTTGCACAGAATGCACCATCTTATTTTTTCTTTTATAAGGTGATTTATTTAATTATGAAAGTATATTATTCATACTGTAAAATATATGAAGTACTGAACTATTTTAGAAAAAATCGATTTCTAAACTATTTTATAAACATAACACGTGTACATGTCCGATTCGCAGTTCATCCGGTTTTTTTTTAAATATTTCCTGGTTTGCTTAACAGGTGATTTTTGTTTTTTTTTTTACTTTTTTTTGTTTTTTTGGCTGCTACAGTGTCGAGTTTTTTTAAAGTAAACAGTAGTCTAAAATGAAATAGGTTATCCAATGTACACTAATTATTAACTTATGCATTTGATGTTAAGCAATTGCCGCCGCCCATGGACACCCGCGACACCAGTGGTGTCACAAGTGCGCTGGCAACCTTTAAACCCCCCTATTCCCCGGATTGGGCCTCCGGTACCCTCACTCACGCAGCGAAACACAGCATAGAGCTGCTTCACGCCGGTTTTCTGTGAGGCATACATTCATAGATAAATTGTTATTAGTAATAGGCACAATAGAAGTTACTGGACAATTTTAATTGTCTCTCATTAGGATTGTCTATCAATCATAATACAATTTACTTAATAGCTGAGCTATTAATATCTAGAAAAAGTCAATCGATTGAGTGTTAAATAACCACATTATACAATAGTATCCTACGTAATATGTACTTAAGTAAGTAAATACGCCCTGTTGGTCTCGTGGTTTAAGTACCGGGCTGTGATCTCGGGGTCCTAGGTTCGATTGACGGTTCGAGCGAAAGTATGGTTCGAATTTTTCGAATATAGCTCGAGTTTGTGATCACCTCTCGCTAGCGGCAAGCGTGGTGATTAAGCCTAATCCCATCATAATAGCGATAACTTGATTTCTATGATGGAGGCCTTTGCCCTGCAGTGGGGCAGTTTATAGGCTGATACATACATACATAATAAGTAATACGTATGTACATTTATAATAAGGAAGGAGGCATCTCATTTGGGCTTACATATTTATATGATAGGGAGACGAGCAGACAGATTGCCTGAATGTAAGCGAATGCTGCCGCCCATGGACACCAGTGTAGTCACAAGTGTGCTGCCAACATTTTAACTTTCCTTCCTCGTATTGGACCTCCGGTACAGAATAAATATCTTCCGGTACCTAACTTACTAGGCGACACACAGCACGAGCTTATTTTGGTAAGGGTGGATAAATAATATTGCAGGTAATTTACAGTCTCAGGAATATCTGACGATCTCGATGATGCAGTGGATAATGTTTTATGCCCAAGCGCAGATGATTCCGGGTTCGATTCCTGATTGGGTCAATTGTAGGAAAACAACTTATCAAATTGACTTAGCCCTGGGTGTGTTAGAAGACGCCCTGACTAGGCTGTCGACCGACTGATAGAATGATCTTATTCAGGTAGCCTAAAAGTAGGGCATATTTTTACCTGATTGTTCCACATTTTATTGTCAGCGACGTATTTATTAAATTTATATTTGTTCATAATCTAAGCAATATTTTTTTTCATCACCTGATGGTAAGCGGTTGCCGCCTCCCATGAACACCAGTGCGCTGCCAAACTTTGAACCCCCCTTTCCCTGGATCGGGCCTCCGGTACCCTCACTTACATAGTGAAACACAGCACCGTACTGCCTTACGCCGGTTTTCTGTGAGGCCGTGGTATCACTCCGGTCGAGCCCTATTCCCACGGGTAAATTTATGATTGTTCATAATCTTAGCAAAATTCCTCGTGCAAATCCTACAGACCAGGAGCCCAATTCTCGTGCTCGCGATATTTTAAAAACATGGCGGATATCACCTGAAAACCATACAAAAAAACTATGTTTTAGTGATATATGTCGTATGAAAATAAATGTCACGAGCACGAGAATTGGGGTCCAGTCACGCAGCGCAAGGGTCGCACGTGACCCGGCGATTTCCGCTGCTATTCAGCTGTCTGGGTCGAAAACAGGGTTGACAGAGGGGCTGTCACAACTTTAGGCTTGTCACGCATTTCCCACTCTAACAAATTTATTGTTTAATTCGATTTGTCTGGGATCTCATCATCACATCATGACATCCACCTCCTCTCTTGTCAGATAACTAACAGCCTAAATGTGCGTACAGTATTGAATGACTGTTGAGGAGTTGACCTTCAATTATCAGCTGAGCCACACACAATTATTACAATCAGGTCAACAGTATTTATGTTGTAACTTGAAAAAAAAATACAAAATCATTACATTTGCCTATTAGAGATTTGCCCTCGGTTTCTCTGGGATCCCATCATCAGTTCATGACATACTGACAATGAAGCATACCTTTTGAATATTTTTTTTTACCGTCCAGGCGTCTCTGAGTAATCTGGGAACATACTCGTACATAAAAAGATAACGATGAATTGAGAACCTACTCCTTTTTAAAATATATTTTTTAATCCTTTTAACCCCAAACCTTTTTTTGGTCTCGAAGGGAAAATGCTTTACGCACTGTCCCGTCAGCTCGGAGGACCTGGCATGCCAACCCTAGCTCGGACGCTAGCAGACTGTTGTTCAATGCTGATTCACCACGTAAATCTGTATTTGTGAGTTGGTTAACTTTATTTGTTGGCCTTATTTAGAGCGGCTGAAGCTAAGGCTAATAAAATCTGCCCTGGGTTTGGGATAAAACCCTTATATTCTTCGTCTGGGCGGGGTACTGTAATGAATAGTACTATTTGTTAATTTATTTTACATCAGAGGTCACAAGTAAGAACATGGTCGACCAGTTGATAGAATATTGCAAAGGATTTGTAGATTTTAATTACAAATCTTATAAAAGAATAGGATGAATAATAATAATTCTCACAACATCTCATACGTTGACCTGATTCCGTACTAAGTAGCTTAAGCCCTTGTGTTACAGATATCAGACAACAAAGGAACACAAATATATACTAAAATACATATATTACACCCAGACACTGAACAAACACAAAATTCATTGCACGAATGTATGTCCAGGGTGGGGATCGAACCCACGACCTTTGGCGTAAGAGGCAGGGTCACTACCAATTGCGCCATCCGGTCAGTCTATTTGCAAAAATCAATTTTACGATGATTTGCAGAAAGGGAAGGGGGAGAGAGTCTTAGCTCTGTGCTCTGCTTATGTTTTATAAATAGGAAGAGACAAACCATATTTTGACAATTTTAGCTGAGAAAGGGGGCCTGAGTAAATTCCAGTCCCAGAAATCTTATCCCGCAAAAAGAGCGTATTCCTTTTTAAAAGGCCGGCAGCGCACTTGTGACATGGGCGGAGGTGATCGCTTATGATCGCTGATCAATCGTCTGCCCCCTATCTCATATGAAAACAATGTTATTAAAGTTCATTAGTAGTCCATAGTCACACAGCACGGAGCAAATGTTGCTCCATTCCTTCACGGTTACACTCGCTTTTATTATAATATATCGATAAAAAATTAAAACGAAAATGACGTCGAATTTTCTAAAAAGGGCATTACTTTCAAATTTAAAAGGAATTCATCGCATCACAAGCGTATAAGAACGTGAAGGCCATCTTTTAAGCAAGAGAGCATTATGCACGAATCACAACAGTATGCTAGTGGAATTTCACCTCTATGGTAAAAGCGATATGGTTAGTGGGCGCGCACGTTCTCCTGAAATGCGCGAGCGCAGCGCAACCTCATTGATGCGGTGAGACATTTCCTTTCTTCACTATAATCTGTCGCTAAACCACTAAAAGCAAAACTGTAGAAAGTTATTTAAATTTTTATTTTAGCTTCTTTTATGGATACAGCCTTATTTTTTTAACTAATAAATACAGGATGGCCCACAACAACTCAACATCAAGCCGTAACTAGAGGCCTACAACGAAACATTCCCGAAACGAAGTAAATTCACAAATTCAAAACATCAAAACAAAAGTGTGTGAAAGGGATGGTGACAACGATTCAGTCGTGAATTCCGTTTTATTGTAGACCTTCTGATTAAATTAGTAAATTACTTAGGGTCTTATTCATAAATATTTGACCGAAACTTTTAATAAGTTTGACCTTTGTTAGCTAAAACGATGTTAAAGAGCAGTTTTCATAATTTTTTCGAAAATTTTGTATAAACATTTTTTGTTTCAAACGTCCGTCCGTGTGATCCGTCTGTTCCTCTGCCTACCTATTACATAAAAACAAACGTCAAACTTATTAAAGTTTATGTAAAAAAAACCCTTATTGGATTTAAGAAAAATAAAAAAATCTATGTCATGTATTTTTTTAATTATGTACATTGATTTTAGTCGACAACATGTACTTAGGTATATCATTTCGTGTGTTCACTTATTTCATTGCTTTATCTTCATACTTATTGAATTTAAAAACTACAAAAAAAAATCGCCAATGTATAACTTATAACTTTGCGTCAGTTTTAACGATGATTTCATAGCTGATTTTACGCCAGTTAATTCTTTGCCTAATATAGGTATTATTAATGTGTAATTAATTTCAGTGATTACATAGATAACATGTTTAACAGTTTAGCAATGAGGTTTTTATAGATTTACTTAAACATACATTATATGGTTGCAAGAAGTTGAAGGAGTTTCGTTTTCATCATTATACTAAAGTTTAGATGTGTCGGGCAGGGTAGAAACAGCCCCGGGGAGTGTCATGGTGCCAGGGTTCGCTCTTTTGAACCAGTGACTACTCCTCACTTAAAGTGAAGTGAAGTAAGGTTTAGTCAGTATACCTCTGGCCGGCTTCTTTTTAAGGGAAAACCCCGCCCGTTTCCCATTACTATGCATCCTGGAGACTTCATGGTGGCGATCGGTCCAGGCGTTCCAAGTTAAAGGAGCTGGTTTGTCTACTAGCGCCGCTAGTTGATTTTATTAAAGTATGGCGAACTTTAGGCATTACAAGAACGTTTAGTGCAGCGTTATGAGCGCGCCCGTTGAGACGCAAGGGTCGATTCCCACACTAACACAAGTGTTTGTTGATGAAACAGATGCTTGTGAAAGTCATTCTAATATTTTAAATTAATCTATTTAAGTATTTAATTATTGTGAAGAGGGACCACTTTTATCTAAAGCGATTATGATTTATAATAGTTGTGATGACAAGAATAACGTTTACATACCTGCAAAATAAGTGTCAATTATCAACTAGGTCTAGCTCAACAAAGGGAGCCTTGTCCCCCTGAAAATAAGAGCTTTCATCTAGGTCGGTCCTGAGCCACCCTCTAGCAGTCTTTCGCCAAGTATTCTCCAATTCTTTTTGACATCGTTTCTTCAACGGTAGTTTAGACGGCCAAATAGTTGAAGGCCAGTTGGCCGTCCCAATGCTCTAAATTAATTGATTGAATCTTCACCTAGATTTTTTTTAGTAAGTACACTACGAAGGTATTACATATTATTTTATATATTTTGTATATATTATTTAAATAAATTTAATTCATTAATGAATTAATATACTTGTATAGTACTCAAAATAAAGTATCATCACCATCATCATTCCAGCCAATAGACGTCCACTGCTGGACCTAGGCCTCCCCCAATTTTCTCCACACAGATCGGTCCTGTGCCGCCCGCATCCAATGGATTCCCGCGATCTCCACCAGATCATCAAAATAAAGTATGAAAACATAAAAACTAGGTATTACAGGATATGCTCAACGAAGGCGATCATCATCATTCATCATAGACAATTCTAAAAATCTTTCTTAAATTCATCATAAATAATAAAAATGAAATGGTGGCGCTAGTGGACGACACAGGAACACTTTGGGAAGGAGTTATTTTTATTCATGTACCGTTTTCGCTCAAGTTCATTTTATTAATATTTGCATAATCAGATTGCGTGTTCTATAGATTACCATATTTTCTTCACATCAGAGGAAGGACGCTGGTTTAAAAGAGAGGGTGGTAAATATTTACAAGTACACATATGTTTTGGCACGTCATTCGACGATAAATTGTACTGTAAATATTTTTTCTCAATTCATTTCTATTAACCTTACATTTTCGTTTCACCCCAATTAACAGTGCCATTACTATTATTGTCTCGCCTGATCTGTATATTTAGTGCGGCCTATTTTTCTGCACCGAAGGTCATAAATTCTAAATAATTCTTAATAAAAACTCCATGTGATAATTTCGGCATGAGTGAAACATAGTCAAATCCGTCAAGACGTTTGGAAACCAAATGTTTAATAAAGCAATGGATCACCTGTATCCCTCCACCGCTGAACTATGCCACAAAACATATAGACACATACAGGGGTGGCTCTAGCCCAAGAAACGCCGGGGTGCAATTAATAACCAATCGCCCTCTTTTTTCAAAATTCGCGAATAAAAATATGATAAATTTATTATCAGACATCCCGCATCCTTGATCATGGTCCAAGCGTACCCCAGGCTTCGACAGCATTGGACGCAACTGGGAATCAGAAAGAAAGAAAGAAGAAAGAAAAATTGATTATTTTGGACATCACAACACTACATACGAGTACAACATTAGTTACAAAAGAACAAACAAACAAAAAGAAAAACAAAATAGATTACAGAAAATAAAAACAAAACAAAGGTCACGCGCTAAGATGAGGAGAACGATCACTACCCGCTCCTTGCGGAGCGTTACAGTGGAAGCTCTATGTGAACCGAGGGGCTCTCGGCGCCCTCTAACTTCCAGCGCCCAGGTGCACCGCACTCCCGTCAATATAGGTAAAGACGCCCCTGGACACATAATACAGTCTGAATGTCCATCATTATCATCATTTCAGCCAATAGACGTCCACTGCTTGACATAGGCCTCCCCCAATGTTCTCCACACAGATCGGTCCTGTGCCGCCCGCATCCAATGGATTCCCGCGATCTTCACCAGATCGTCAGTCAACCTTGTGGGGGGCCTGCCACGGCTGCGACTTCCTGTACGTGGCCTCCACTCTACCTCGGACAAAAAGTCCAGCTTGGTAAGTCCAACTTCCAGAAAGAGGTCGATCGACGAATCCAACTCGGCTGGGCAGCGTTCTGGAAGCTACGCAGCATATTTTTGGCCCATCTACCGCATTGTCTCAAGACGAAAGTCTTTAATGCGTGTGTGTTGCCAGTGTTGACATACGGAACCGAAACGTGGCCGCTTACAATTTGCCGATTAAGGAGGCTCAAAGTCACCCAGAGAGCAATTAAGAGGGCTATGCTTGGCATCTCCCTGCGTGATCGTATCAGAAATGATGAAATCCGCAGGAGAACTAGGGCCACAGTCTGAATGTATCGCGTGCTAGATCAGGTGCAATTACCTAAAGTACAAATGGGGATGGACAGATAGCCCACTGTGTGACTGTGGAATTGAGGATCAGACCATAGACCACATCGTAATGCGATGTCCTAAAAGACGCTACAGAGGCGACCCTGGGGACCTTTATATTCTGACACCTGAAGCTGTCGATTGGCTGTGTGGACTGGATGTAAACTTGTAGACATAGTTATAATCGAAATTAATTATAATAATATGTTTTATATCATATAAACGCCTCCGCCGTGTGGTCCCCGGCAGAGTAGAATAGGCCACCCTCACTCTTACCGAGGTGTCGTAAAAGGCGACTAAGGTAAAGCTACTTGCATGATCATCAGCACCCAGAGATGGAAAACTCTGCATTTATATCAAAACCCTCGCCAACCCGTCTGCCAAGCGTGGTGAGTATGGCAATTACCCCTCATGTGATTGAGGGAGGCCCGTGCCCCAGCAGTGGGGACTTAAATGGGCTGATGATGATGATGATGATGAAACGCCTACTGAAATGTAAAACGACATACGATTAAATTAATAAATCGCGTGCTAAACAAGCCTGTTTAGCACGCTTGTTGCGTAGCCACGCATATATGCGCACGTCATCTCATTATGAGATAGAGACAGACTATACGGAAAGTGGGCGGTTAGACACACTATGATATACTTCCTAGCGCACAGGTCTAAGAACTCTTCGATATCAGTGTCAGCTAGAGCCGACCTAATGTGTCTTTTTCATCGTGGGAGAGCCACGCTTCTTCATGAATGGGCCGGCTCCACCGGAGTGATACCACGGCCTCACAGAAAATTGGCTTTAAGTAGCTTCTCTGCAGTTGTACAAGTGAGGGTACTGGAGACTCAATCCGGGGGGAAGATGGGTTGAAAGAAAGGATGACAGCGCACTTGTGCCTCCACTGGTGTTGCGGATGTCCACGGGCGGCGGCGATCGCTTACCATCAGGTGATCCGTCTGCTCGTCAATCTATCACATATAATTCTCGCCTAGCTGCGGCGCAGACACAGGTCCACCAACACAAATATTGGCCGTATAACCTAACCGCTTTATTCGCAACACGTCGCACCTCCCACTACCCCCTCCCCTCGTCTCATTACCGCCTCTCAAACGTTGTTATCTGTCCTCTGCACGCGCCACTAGACCTGCTCGCCGAATTCTCTAATTATAATCCACTATTAATATACCGAAGTACCCACACTTTACCGGGGAGAGGGGATTATAGTTGTCTATTGCTCTTCCTTTTATTTTAGGTCTTGAAAATAATGACCTGTGAAATTGTCCATAATATTTTTTTTATAGAAGCACCAGTATATTGGCAGGAGAGCCAATATACTGTCAGCCTGATGGTAAGCAAGAGAAGAGCCCAAGTTGCAATCGCCTCCGTTGGCACCGCGAGATGCTTCTTCACGCTTCGTTTGAAGGAATCCATATTGTAGGAAGGTGAAGGATTGTGTTTTATAACTATACGGAGAATCACGCACACGATTTTCATTTCAACGCAAGGTTGACGTAGTTTGAAATGAAATTGATTTAATGATATCAATATTTAACTACGTCATCCATTATGCTGTTATGGCACGGGTTGAAGAGAGTTAATGCAAAATGTTTCAGGAAATATTGTCTTTATTTTTATGATGATAGCATGCCAACACTTCGTTTCGGCAGTTGGCACTTAACAGGGTATTTGACTAAGCTCGAGTTTTTACAGCATATAAATATTTTATCAAAATATAGGTAAATATGTGCCAATAGCAAAAAATCTTAATTGAAAATATAACGTCTAGCTGGTTTTATGGTCTTTCAAATATTTATGGGCATTCCATATTAAAAGTATGAAATTATTAAAAAATAACTATAACCATTGAATAACCCATACAAATCCACCAACATAACAGAACCATTAAAATAAAGCCATTTGTTTGGAGCGTTTTGGGTTTGCACAAAAATGTGATTTTAAAGTTGTGATATCTCAGGTTGTTTAAATGAGGATCAAGTAATTCTTTTAACGATGTTTCTATCATTGAGAGGTCTTTTGATCACAAAAATAAAAAAAAAACATAATCAAATACCGTATTATTAATAATACCACTTGAATTTATTAGTTCCAAAATGAACCAATAGATGGTGCTGAATCTCGATTGCATCGCGCAAGTATTTCCCCTTTAATGCCTCGGGTCCTCCTCATCTTTGCGTGCAATTCCCAGTTGCGTCCAAAGCAATCGCCCTGGAGCCCAGGGTACGCTTGGACCATGACTGTATTGGATTCTTGATTTGGGGAGTCTGGTAATTACAATGAAACGACTGCCATCTGACCTTCGCAACCATTTAACAGGGAAACCAAACCAACTGAATCATGGGGAATCATACCCCAAAAACCCCAGTCTGTCAAGATAATTTGCTTCGCAGTAACAAATCTAGAACAAATCCAGCACAGGTAACTGATAAATACGGGAATAGGGACTCGATAATTAAAGACGGCTTCGCACGTATCTCATTTTTATTGACAAGCACTTGACAACCGACACATCATTCATATGCCCAAAGACAGCGCCATAGAGCATACCCAACAGTAACATACGCAATATGTGACCTGCCTGTCTCAATTTATTTATTATTTGAAATTCTAGATACATTTTTGAAATACAGACCCTGGAGAGAGTTTTGAGTGAAAAGTACGGTCGTAATATATTTCTCTTAGAAGCATAAATAAAATAATTGTCGTCATATCAAATAGCAAAACAACGTATATGGCTCGACGTTAGGAAAACAGCGGCGATCCCGAGGGAAATCTCAAGGGCTCATGAGCCGAGCGAAATTCAATCACAACTCGGGCTTGGTTTAGTACAAGGAGCATACTGAGAACTGAGTAATTATTTTTCTCATATAGACGGGACGTTGATCGGATGACTTTGTTAAGGTGGCTGGTTTTTTTTAAGCTGGTTATAAATAACGCAAAATTATAACTCTCTTCCAACCTAAAACGAAAGAATTTCGAGTTATTTTAGCATAACGCCCTGTTGGTCTAGTGGTTTAAGTACCGGGTCGTGATCTCGGGGTACTGGGTTCGATTCCCGTGTCGAGCAAAAAGTCAGTTTCGAATTTTTCGAACATAGCTCGGGTTTGCGATCACCAATCCGCATTTGGCAAGCGTGGTGATTAAGCCTAATCCCATCATAGTAGTGATGACTTGATTTCTATGATGGAGGCCTTTGCCCTGCAGTGGGATTGTTTATAGGCTGATTACTTTACTTTTAGCATAAAGTAATGGTTTCTAAAGATATTCAGAACACAATGTTTATTTTGATTTTTAGATGTAGATATGTGATAGGTGGCAGACGAGCAGACGGATCATCTGTTGGTAATCGATTGCCAACACCCTTGGATACCCGCGACTCCAGCGTTCCCCTTGGGCCTCGGGTACCTTCACTCACGCAGCGAAACACAGCATAGTGCTGCTTCACGCCGGTTATCTGTGAAACCGCGGTATCACTCCGGTCGAGCCGGCCCATTCATGCAGAAGCGTGGTTCTCGCACGTTCGATACACCGATAATCGGTGGCGAACGAACAGACGGATGGTAAGCGATTGCTATTGCCCATAGACACCCTTTCCCTTCCAGTAGGGCTTCCAGTACCCTAGATCACTCGGCAGAAACACAGCTCAGGCGCTGCGTCATGCTGTTTATCTATGTTTATGAGGCCGTGGTAACAAAGAGGTCGAACCGTCCACATTTTTTTTTATGTTAGAGGCGGACAAACGAGCAAGCAAGTCACCTGATGGAAAGTAATCATCGCCGCCCATGAACATCCGCCAAATCAGAGAGATCGCCTTGTTGCCGGCCTTTTTAAAAAAGAGTACGCTCTTTTCTTGAAGGTCCCTAAGTCGTAGTCGTAATTATGCTGAAGCGAGGCTTTCTTATGGTCAAAACTTAACACATCACATTTTTCCCGCAACACAGGGAATCCTAGTGCGGCAAAAATTAAAAAAATATGAATTAAAAATAATAAAAAATAAAATGTTTATTGCAAATAACTTAACGATCATTCATTCATTCCCCTCTTTTATGGAACAAGATCAGATCTCACAGTAGGTGCAATGTAGTTGGATAGTGTCACAAATTCCCATGGCGCATGGTGCGTGAAGTAACCGTTGAGCAACTCGTGCGCAGGTGTCGCCCTGATCTTGCGCTTGCGCCGATTAGCTGCGCGTACTGATCAACACACGCGCACTAGGCAGCGATTTGTATGGTTTTCGCATATCATTGCGTAGATTAAAGTATTATTAGACCAATAGGTCGATCTCCTCTCTCCCTCGAGTCTCTTTTGGATGGGACAGGTTTCTCGGTAGTTACAGATCAGTTTTATTCTAGACTCTCAGTTCAGGACAGATACACTTAGGTAATTTTAACACGTTTGCCACTCGGTACTTTGTTTGATATTTCACCTATCGCTTTTTGCATCACTCCGGTGCGCGTGAGAGGATGTCTCAGCCCCTCTACATCGGAGCAGGATGGGCGATCCCTTTCACTCTGGCGACCTTGCGATGCTCACAACACCTTTTATATAGGCATGTGTGGGGCTAATAGGGTTCCCAATTATTCTAATTAAATTAAAACACTTAGTAGGTTTTTTTTTCAAAAGAATACGACCTGGTGATAAAAAAAAGCTGGCCACGCGTATTTCTTTAGAGCTAGTTACGCATATTTAATGCCTCGAGTAGGTGGTGCAAGACCGTACCAAATTATTTTCTAAGTAATTGAAAACTTTTTGGAGTAAAAAATACTTCAGACCAAAATGAAGACAATGATTGAAATAAATGAATTAAACAGTTGGGTTTAATCTACGATAAAATGATGTGTAAGTATTTCATTTCATATTTTTCTATTTCGCTCATGATGTTTTTAAAGCCCGACGCAAAAACGACGGGGTGATATAGGTTTGACATGTCTGCGTGTCTGTTTTGATTTGATTTTGTATGAAAGATGAATAAGGGGGGAGTGTTCTTAGCTATGTTGGATAAAAATCGATCCAAAATGGCCGCCGTCACAAAGATATGGATTGTATGTTTTAACACAACTCCCACAATATGGGTGCTATATAAAAGGGCTTGAATAGCTGAATATATTTATTGTGACAAATTTCAAATCCAAGATGGCCGCCGTCAGGGTTTTTTTTAAATTTTCAATTTAATTTTATTGCCAAAATTAATCTGTTTCTGCAATAATATTGTTTCTACTTACATTTAATAAACCTGCTATTAAAATAAACCTAGTCCACAGATACAAGAGTGATTCTTCGAGATGCGACTTTCGTGGCCGTCATATAATATTTTTCCGAAATTGTCATCAGAATCTTTAAAAACGCGTAATAGTTATATTGTTTAAAGAAGAGGGCTTTTATTTATTCAGAATATTTTAAGATTCTGATGTCGATTTCGGAGAAATATTAGATTCAAAGACGCCCACGATAGTCGCATTTCAAAGAATCACTCAAACGGAGGGGCTAGGATAGACTAGTCCAACTAAAACATTTGAAAATCGCTAAATGTTTAGAACTATTTTAAATAATTTTAAGACCTTATTATGTACAGTCAAAGAACGAAAAGGTTCGTCAGTTTTCAAATTGATTCGTTTGATATGCTGTCATCACCTTATTACCTTTCGTAAATTGTCTGAGTAATACCTGTTGCACAGAAAATTATGCTCAACTATTAGATCAGAAAGTTCAGATTTGCTTGTAGAAGCATTGATTCCTTTTGATGTAAAGAAAATTTAAAGAAGTTTGGCAGATCTTTTTAAAACGGTATGTTGGTATAACTGATTCTCGCCGTGCAAGCGAAAATTTACCTTAAGGTGACGAAGCTTTTTTAACCCCCGACGCAAAAACGACGGGGTGTTATAAATTGACGTGTCTGTGTGTGTGTGTGTGTGTGTTTGTGTGTCTGTCTATGACATCGTAGCTCCCCAACAAATGTTTTAACACTATCCCCACAATATGGGTATCATATAAAAGGGCTTGAGTAGCAGAATATATTTATTGTGACAAATTTCAAATCTAAGATGGCCTCTGTTGGAGGTTTTTAAATTTTCAATTCAATTTTATTCTCTGTACCGTACTATATGTACGAAAGCAATAAATTAATATAGAGTCAACCCTGGATTAATCTGTCACATTTCGTGTTACACCACATTGGAGCTAATAATTATATGCCACCATAGATTAGAACTAATTATTGCGCTCACGTGCAGCGAACACGGTTAACGGGACACCAACGTTCTCATTAGATAAAGGAGTAGAATTGCATTAAGCGTTGCTAAATTGCATGGTAACTACGTTTATGATAAATACGTATGGTATAACTAAATGGGTCAGATCGGGTCACAAAATACATGGAATGAACACACAAGCCGTCTGCCATGTATTCAGTGGTGAGGGAAAACATCGCGAGGGAACCTGCATGTTTCAGATAGTCTCTGAAACGTGTAACCATGATTCAGTTGGTCTGGTTCCCCTGTTAAATGATTACGGAGTCAGATGTAAATATAGGTATATGTATGTAAGTAGATATATAGATAGATATACTTTAGTGCACAAAATACACAACTGAAGTACTAGGCATTATAGAAATTTTGTGTACAATTTCGGCGGTCTTATCGCTGAAAGCGATCAAACCAGACAACCTTCGGGTAAAGGACATTTAATAGTAGAGGAGGGGTAGGTGGTGCAATATTCAATAAGGAAAAAAATTAAAAGAGATAAACTGTAAATGTTAAAATATAACTTATAACCCTAATACATAAATAAAATAAGTTATGCTCAAATAAAATAAGATAATGGACTATATACATACACATAATATTGTGATATTGATATCAGAAAAAGACAAAAATAATAATAATATGATAATCAAATGGATCTAAGATGGACCATCGACTACAGGCTGCCGATAACAGGACGATTGTAGAAAAGTTAATGGCATGAGGAAGAGGGAAGAGGGTGTTGAAGTTGCAAAAAGTGAATTTTGACTCGGGCTTTAAAAATGGGCAATGATTGAGACTGTCTTATGGATAGGGGTAAGGAGTTCCATAAACGGATGGACTGGACGGTAAAGGACTGGGTATAGAAATGAGAGGAGTGAGGGTATGTAAATGTATGTAGGTACGTTATGTAACCGAATATCTCAGAGAATTTCCAAAGAACAAAATTGTTCTTGGAAATTTTCTAACAAATGCGTGCTCTAAACGCGTTATCTCGTGTACGTGCTAACGTAGGATCTCAAAACTATTTCGTTTTATCTCCAATGGAGAAACTGCTCCTCATCACGCACATCTGCACTGAGGATGCTCCTACAGTAGTGAAGGTTTCTACAGTATAGTAGCTAACGTTTGATTATCTTTCTAGGAGACGATCTACTTTTCTTAGAAACTCTTTAGAAAGAAAGAAAGAATATATTTATTATTATAGACATCACAACACAGAACACATAGCAATTATAAACAGAACAAAATTTGGCGCAAACAGAAAACAAAACATAAAACAAATAAAAATACATAAAAATAAAACAAAAGGAAAAATAAAACAAAACTATATTCAATCATGTCCAGACAGTGCCAAATGAATATTATGATGTGTTATGACGTCTAGTATAAATGGCCCTCACTCAGCTTATGTCACTCAGCTTTACTAAAATGCAGCTGCATGTATGAAAATTAGAAGAATTTAACGAACTTGTAATGAACTTGTATCAGCTGAACAATAAAATCGTAGTCTCCTCAATGTTTCATAATATATTTTTGAAAATAAATGTTTCATAGGCCAAATTTCATTTATTTAGCTAATTCTATGGTATTTAAAAAAATAAAACAAAAAAAATATGCAATTGATGACTTTGTTAAATTTACAACAACCAAATTTTATGGAAACACGCTATTTTCATTTACATTTCAAGATTGAGTTAATTTTCAAATCGAGAGATGACAGCTCAAAACAGTTGTTATCATTTATAAATCAAGATTTGTAAATTATATAAATGTAATGTAAATGTAATGTAAATTATAAGTTAAAAAAAAAGCTCGACCGAAGTGATACCACCGTTTTGACCGTGGGACAGCCACACTACGGCATGAATGGGTCGGCTTGACCGGAGTGATATCACGGCCTCATAGAAAACCAGCGTGAAGAGCACTGTGCTATGATTCGCTGCGTGAGTGAGGGTATCAGAGACACTTCGGGGGTAAAGCGGAGTTTAAAGGTTTGCAGCGCACTTGTGCCTCCACTGGTGTTGCGAGTGTACATGGGTGGCGGCAATCGCGTACCATCAGGTGATCCGTCTGCTCGTTTGCCACCTATCACATAAAAAAAACAAATACCATGTCCTCACAGTAACAGGCGTGAAGCAGCACCTGCGCTGTGTTTAGCCGAGTAAGGGTACTGGAGGCCCAATTTGGCAGTACCCCTTACTGCCAAATTGGGCCTCCAGTACCCTTACTCGGCAGGAACTTGTAACTCTACTTGCGGGTGTCTGTCTACGGGCGCCAACAGTCAGTTATCATCAGGTAATTCGTCTGCTTGTCTGCCATCTTTCACATAAATAAAAAACCCACCTGTGGCTGTATAAAAATGCTCTGTTAACTTCTTCAGGCATTTAAATAAAAATAAATAAAATAAAAAATTCTTTATTCAATTTAGGTCCACACAGAAAACTTATGAATGTCAAAATAGGTACATAATATCTACCGCTGGTTCGGAATGTCGATTTCTACTGAGAAGACACCAGCAAGAAACTCAGTAGTTACTCTTTTCAAATATTGATGTTGTTACAGAGTTTCAATTGAGAAGAGAAAAAAATACAATTATGAAGGTTAATAGACTACTATGAATAACAACTCAAAATATTAATCAATTAACATGACCAAGAATCCTTATCATTTAAATAGTCTTGTACACTATAGTAACCTTTCTTCATTAGGCAGGTTTTGATATGAGACTTAAACTTATCCAGTGATAGGTTAATGACATTTTGTGGTATCTTATTAAATATCTTAATACAACAAATGAATTACCGATTTTATGTAGTCTGAGAACCGGGACGGCAAGCCTATGTTTATTTCTAGTGTTAAGACTATGACTATCGGACTTTTTAGGAAAAGTGTGCAAGTTCTTACGTACATACATAATGCAGTCGAGGATAAATTGGGAAGCCACGGTTAAAATATTAATTTCTTTAAATATTTCTCTAAGTGAGTCACGTGATCTAAGGCTGTATATAGCGCGGATGGCCCTTTTCTGTAATACAAAAATAGTTTGTATGTCAGCAGCAGACCCCCACAACAATAGACCATATGACATCACACTGTGGAAATAGCTGAAATATACCAGCCTTGCCGTCTCGATATCAGTCAGACGCCTAATTTTTCTTACTGCATATGCAGCGGAACTTAGTCTTCCTGCCAAGGCAGCAATATGGGGACTCCACTGCAATTTCGCATCTATAGTTATACCGAGAAAAACTGTGGAATTAATGATTTGAATAGATTCATTGTTCATCTTAATACTAGTATCGACCTGCCTTACATTTGGCATGGTGAATTTTACACATTTAGTTTTCTTCGAGTTAAGCAGTAAATTGTTAGTCGTAAACCAGTACAATACCTGCGAGAGAGTATCATTTACGTCGTCAATTGATTCTTTATATCTATCAACCTTAAAAATCAAGGAAGTGTCGTCAGCAAATAACACTATCATTAATGATTCTATCATTAAGACCTAATCATCGACGTCTAATATAAGATTCATTTGCTTACAATTGCAGCTGCTTAACAATGGGGGTAATTACAGCAAAAAGCCTAATTTGCTACCATTAGCATCACGTGATTAAAAGTGATCTAGATCACAATGCAGGATTGAAGTCAGTCGGAACTGTCACATGTTTTCTATGGAAAGGAACCAAGTATTTATAATTCACACACACACTAACCACAATGGAACACCAAGTCATATTTATCTATAAGTTATCTTTCATCATCATCAGCAACCTACACTCGTCCACTGCTGGACATCATCATCAGCTTATTTAAGTCCCCACTGCTGGGGCACGGGCCTCCCTCAATCACATGAGGGGTAATTGCCATACTCACCACGCTTGGCAGACGGGTTGGCGAGGGTTTTGATATAAATGCAGAGTTTTCCTTCTCTGGGTGCTGATGATCATACCAGCAGCTTTACCTTAGTCGCCTTTTACGACACCTCGGTAAGAGTGAGGGTGGTCTATTCTACTCTGCCGGTGACCACACGGCACATAGGTCATAGGCTGCTGGACATAGGTCTCCCCTAATGCACGCCACTGTTCCCGATTTTCGGCCACTCTCATCCAGCCCACACCAGCCAGCCTTCGAATGTCATCATCCCATCTTGTCGCAGGGCGTCCTACACTACGCTTACCGAGTCGCGATCTCCACTCAAGGACTTCTTTCAAAATCTTTATATAAATAATATTAGCTAACATCACACGAATAGAAATTTTAACCCGTATGCTTTAAGTATCAGAATCAACAAAATATTTCATAATTATTTTTTTGTTTTGTATGACATTTTGATTGACGCAGTCAAAGGGCATTATTGTTTGTTATACAATGATGTAGGGTTATGGTGAAGTTCACCAACATTTATAACAACTCTGATTTGAAAATATTTCATAATACGTAACGTCAAGCTGTCTATATTTATGAAACACAGATTTTCGAACTTTTGGTAGTATGATAAGCATTTCGTCGGTGAAGTTCTAACACCACGTAACTCATTTTAATCAACTTTTCAGGAAAGCCAAAAAAACTGATCCGAGACATATGTGCTATCTCCCTTAGTATTCAATTGTTGACTTCCATTCTGTTACCTATTCAACATTTAAATGGTTTTGGATGGCCGTGATTGAATTCTGAGTGAAAAAAAAGATCTGTCTTCCAAGTCTCTAAGGATGGTATCAAAATGTCGTAACCGGCGACGACCCGATTGGAACAGTGGTAGTGAACTCTGCCTCTGATACAAGGGTTGCGGGTTCGATCCCCGCACAGTACAAACATATGTGTGCATGAAAATGTTTGTTTGTATTGGTCTGGGTGTTTGCTATGTATTTTAAGTATGTATTTACAAAAGAAAAGTATTATATGTATATATTTGTAATCCTACTGTTGATTCTGATATCCGTAACACAGGTGCTTGAGCTACCTATCTCGGAGTCAGACCAATGTATGTGAAGTTGTGAAATATTTATTCAAAAAAATAAATAACCGCCACCAATAAATTATTTAAAAAAAATGTGACTTACGTCTTCATTTGAAAGCGTGGGTGACTTCCGTGCTGTTACTTTTTCGTAATTTTAAAGGTTTTTATTGGTCGTATCTCAATTCTGATTAGGCGAAATAACGCGCCTATAGTTTCTCTAGCAAATGGCATCGAAATGTCAAAACCGCCAAAAAATTACTTACGTGGTGTTAGAACTTCACCGATGATTTATTGATTTAAAAAAAATGTTGAAGATCCTTCTTCAATTTCATGTTTGATAACATTTTATGAAGATATTTGTGTCACGTAATTTGTAGTTGGAGCTTAGGCTCCATGGCGTCCAATACTAGCAATTAGCAACAATATAATAATACCCTCACGGTTTGCTTGTTGTTAGCCTCTTGATAAATTAAAGGGCTTGCGCCGAAATAAATCATACTAAGTATGTCGTTAGGCCAAATTAGTGAGGGGGCTCGTCTTACTTGACTCAAGTGAGATCGGAAAATTGGGTAAAAGATTTGTTGCCTTGAGTTCATTCAGATTCAATTCAATTTGGTCGAGAGTCAACCTGAATTCGATGCCTCAAACATTTGTAATCTTTGATAGGTGCGTCTATCATGAGGGACATTACATAGGTATTGATGTTCTAGGTATTATTATTCGAAGTTCTGGGGAGCGTTGGTTGCCGAGTGGTCACTGCGACCATATTTAATCTATTGTGACCTCCGCTCCCACTTATACATCGTCTCCAAGGCCCACGGTCAGCATAAACCGTATAATGGCCTTGGGAGCGATAGCCTTGACATCCTCCGGGCAGATGTGGTAGCTGCCCAGGGTGTGGCTTCTTGGGTGCCCGAGGGCATCGCAATGACAGAGGACGTACTTTGGTGTCTCAACAGCCGCGTGTTTTTTCACGCGTAGGTAAGTGCAAGAACGAGTTTAAAGATCATGAGACCCTCCTTTTCCCCCTATAGTTGACAAGGGGATGTTCTTCAAGGAATTCTTACGAAAAAAAATGGATGACACAAATAAGTTTGTATGACTCAAGTTAAGTCAGTGGGGTCAGCTGCTGGGCATTCTACTTGGGAAACACTGGTTGACCCCTGGAAGTCTTCAGCACGTTAAAGCGTTGTCAAGATTTCTGGCAACAATGGCTGGGAAGTGACAAGAGGCCGATTTTGCCCTCCTCAAGCGATAGACACACCATACGTCTGATTGCAGAAAAAGCCCTCATAGAAGAATATCTCGGATGGCAGGGGAGAAGTAAATAACACACTTAAAAATTTCATCTCGTGTTCAGGCAGGAATTATTTTTTTTCTTATTCTTAGAAACAAGATGATTCGAGTGACTCGTCCACTGTTCCCGGGTGGTATTCGAATTGACGACTTTATCAAATAGCTCGTATACATCATTCAACTCGAGTTGCAACACTAGGCCAAATTCGCCACGCGTCTCGGCGATATGCATGCATTTAACCGGCTGCACAATTCATGCACCATGTAATTATGATGTGAGCACATGATTAATATGGCGCCGATGCAGTTTTGCTATTCATTAGAGAGACCGTAGCTCAGTGGCTAAGAACGTGCGCTTCCGAACAGGAGGTCGTAGCTTCGGAGCATGAATGCATTATTCAAACCATTTACGTATTTCATCGAGTATGAATCTGCTTGTTTCGGAGTTTCTTAAATGAAATTGTACTCATAATTTGATAATGATTTCAGAATCATTGCACCAGCATTATTTTACCGTACCAGCTCCGAAGAGTCAGTATTGGACGCTGCCGAGAATGGCACGCCAAGATGAGGTGTATGTATGAAAAAATGATGACGAATTGCTAAGTCCCGCTATCGCTAAATGGGATCTCCTTAGCGCTAAGACCTAAGTGGTCCTACACAGCATCTGCCTAGTAAATCATTAATAAAGCAAGAAAGCACCGAGGTGCTGAGCGGTTGATTGGCTGCTTCCACCTCAATCCATCATGATAATGTCTGGGGAGCCTAATTAGCAAACTGATGGATAATTACTATATTACAGCGCTACAGGCGCAGCGGGACCGGATGGGAAAGCGAAGGTCACCCGTTACGTGCGTCTGAGCGGTACAAAGTATTGAGGAGTTTCCAGATTTAATATATGCATGGTTAATTGTCGAGTTTTTTTGTTGAATACTGATGAAGTCGAATTGGCTTAGTTATTCAATATCAATTTGATCGGATCGAGAACTCTGAATAACTTAGCCAATTCAACTTCAGTCCAAACTCATCATTTCACACATAGGCCGCCGCCAATTTTCTCCACACAAATCGGTCCTGTGCCGCCCGCATCCAATGGATTTTCGAGTGGAGGCCACCGACAGGAAGTTGTAGCCGTGGCAGGCCTCCACAAGGTGGACCGACGATCTGGTGAAGATTGCAGCCCTGGTGCAAGCAAAATCGTCATCATTAGTTTAGCGTGTCATCCCGATTCCGTCAAAAGCGGTCGCTTGCTTGGGATCCGTTACCTTCTCCCTGTGTGGGAGAATTTTGTTAGCCTAAATACGGCGTGAACTTGGAGTGAGACGCAATAGTTTCAGGAAAGATAAGCCGTCTGTGGCCTTTAGCTCTTAGGACATTACGAGCTGTCTATCTAAGCCTATTTATTTGCAAACATATTCGTTGACATTAATCCTCAAATTCCTACCTTTTACTTTCAGTAATGGTTGCTAATATTCCAGCATTTTGTCATGCCACCATTACCATATCAAGTCCAGTATCCTGCTCGACCTGACAACTTGGTAATTTCTCTGGTGCCTTGTTACTTAACGCCTTTGAGCTCTAAATCAAGTTCTGTTTAATTTAAGCGGTCATAATTTTAAGTTGCACTTGCTCAAGCCGCTTAAATGGCTGCATTCTCTATGCAGAAATTATCGTTGATAGGGCCCTGACAATGCATCGGGAATGTAGAAGGGATTGCAGGCTGGAAATGTATTGTGCATAACGAGCAAGCGAGTCACCTGATGGAAAGTAATCATCGCCGCCCATGAACATCCGCAAAATCAAAAAGATCGCTAATGTGTTGCCGGCCTTTTTAAAAAAGAGTACGTTCTTCTCTTGAAGGTCCCTAAGTCGTAGCCGTCCGGAAATACTCCTGCAGCCAAACCGTTCCACTGAACATATTTATACATAACATTTTATAAAAAATCTCGAACTCGATCTGAATTCAAACTTCTTTATTTTTATGGAGGCTCGAAATTGAAGCTACTATACCTTAGACAAGTGTTAATTTGTCTAAGTACTATATATAGTTCAATAAAGAGTAGTAAGAGCATACACTACTTTTTTTATACTCACGGAACGCACTCATCCGAGTTGTTTTGTCTCTAGTTCCGACTTATCAAAAATAACTTAATCATTATGCAACTGCTGTAATGTAACGTTATTTACTCAACCAACCATTGATAAAATAATATACTCTAAACTGGTAGTATTTCATAAAGGATAGGTATCCTCTTTTTTTAGTCCAAGTGTCGGCCAGATTTTTTTTTGCTGTATTCTGAAGGCCTAGTTCTCCTGAGTATTAATTACTATTTTACACCAAAGCTGTAGGGCCATTATCCTTGGTTTTATTTTAGTACAAAAATCAATATCATTTTCAACTAACAAAATCATTTATTTTTTGTTATGCCAAATTGACTTTTTAGCATCAGGGGGACAAGTCCTAACAGCCTACAGCAAAATTTCTTTGCCTTTTTGTTTCATTCAATTGCCCGGCACTTTCATATTTGGACCAAAAATATATGAAAGTCCGAGGATCTACTTTGCTAGTTTAATTGATTTGGTGCATATTCGAAACGCGCTGCCGTAAGATCCTTAGGAATTGAGAGTCAAGTAATTTGACTTAACTCATGAGCCCCAACTAATTCCCAATAGTAACCGTAAATGACGTTTATATTATTTTCTATACGGGCCAATGCGAATCCATAAAATCGATGATGTTAGGGGTTAAGTATGAAATTGGTATGGCGATTTTGTTTGAAGTTGTGATTTCCATTTGCAAAGTAACTATTAATCCTACTACTCCATAATTAACTGTGCTTTAAAGGACAACGTTTAGAAACGTGTAGGATAGTTTTTTTTTTTTTAATTTAATATAATATGTTTGATAAAAACGTTAATTCGGCTAAGTAGAAAAATGTGTCATTTTCGTGTGCTTTTTTTGCATCAAGAATATAACAACAATCCGATCTCTAATTTATCTCAAATTTGCAAATGTAGTTTTAAATTAAAATAAAATTATAGAATGGTGACTTTTTGCTTAATAAAGGAGTTATACATCTTAGATACAAATCTAGAAAAAATAACGGCAATTTCATACTTTAACCCCTATTATTTCATACTTTAACCACTATTATTTCTTGCTATTCTTGAGTTGAGGACGCATTTGAGACCCTGACCTTGACCCTGTCTCATTGGCCAAACAACATTCGTGTGGTGTTTGTAATTCCTGTGTTGACTGATATCCATAACATAAGTGCTTTAACTAACTACTTAGTTAATAACACACTTAAAAATATCATCTCATGTTCAGGCGGGACTCGAACCCACACTTTCCTCAATCCGGGTGATTTTTCTACCAATTAGACCTCTGAACGCGTTAATAAGCCGACGAAGTTTGTAAGTGCTTGATTCGACATGAGCTGTCGATAGTCTCATCAATATTGTAGGTATATTTACAATAACTAGTGGAAATATTATTACAAATATAATAAACGCGTTCCCCTGTCCTGCGTGTGCGAGTACCGCTTGAACACGAGATGTTTTTTTAAGTGTGTTATTTACTTAAGAATAAATTGCAAAAGATTGCTATAAAAATATCAACTATTTGACTGACCGGATGGCGCAATTGGTAGTGACCCTGCCTCTTACGCCAAAGGTCGTGGGTTCGATCCCCACCCTGGACAAACATTCGTGCGATGAACACTTGTGTTTGTTCGGTGTCTGGGTGTAATATATGTATCTAAGTATATATTTGTGTTCCTCTGTTGTCTGATATCTGTAACACAAGTGCTTAAGCTACTTAGTACGGAATCAGGTCAACGTATGAGATGTTGTAAGAATTTATTTATTGATTTAGCAGTCTCATCTTAACTGGTGGTCAAATATTTGTAATAATTATTTCACTGGATATTTATTGTAAATATACCTTCAATATTGATGAGACTATCGACAGCTCATGTCGAATCAAGCACTTACAAATTTCGTCGACTTATTAACGCGTTCAGTGTTCTGAACACGAGATGAAATTTTTAAGTGTGTTATTTACTTCAGAATAAATTGCAAAAGATTGCTGTAATAATATTAACTATTAACTATTAAGTGTCGAATCAGGTCTATATGTGAGATGTTCTAATATGTTTTTTTTCTAATCCTCATGTGCCGTATTTAACTAACGCGACTTTATTTATATCTAGATAAATATCACTATTTATAGCAATAATGATTGCTTTAAATATTTTAATTATAATTAAAGTCGCTAGTGGTGATATAAAAGGGTCGCGGGTTACATTCCAACGCCAACAAAGACTCACATTATGTTGGTACTAAAATGGAACCCGCAGCGGGATAGAATTGGGTACTCACCCAATTACCTTTTTGTTTTCAAAGCAACCCATAACCAGTCAAGTAAATGCCACACTTGCTATGTAAATCACGTATTTAATTTCAAGGATTTTCTATTTTAAGGATGGAACATTCTCGAAGGTACCACAATCCTATTATATTAAAGCCCGGACACAATAATTCAGTGGACCGCTCCGAAGGTCCTACCGGAGACCACGTTTGGTTGTAATTAGGTTTATCAGTTCCACGCACTCCCACAGGCCAAGCCTGATGACATATTAAAATAATAAACTGTAGAAATACTCTGTTAATGTAACAGCTTTGGAATAACAAAGAGTTTTCAGAGCTTACGTGGTTTTGAAACGCTTTTATTTATATATACATATGTACTTTCATGTATATTTTTGGTTAGGTCTATTAGGTATTATAATTCTTTTTTGTGTGATAGATAGATAGAAATACTTTATTGCATAAAATACACAACTTTTAAAACAACGTATCACAGAAACTTAAATTTACAATTTCGGCGGTCTTATCGCTGGAAGCGTTTTCCACCAGGCAACCTTCAGGCAAAGGACATTTAATAGTAGAGGAGAAGTAGATGGTGCAATATTGATAAGGGAAATAAAAGTGAATAGACGGTAGACGAGCAGATCGCCTGATGGTAAGCGTTTGCCGACGCCCATAGACACCCGCAACACTATTGGAGTCACAAGTGCGCAACCTTTAAACCCCCCTTTCCCTCTGATTGAGCCTCCGACACCCTCACTCACGCAGTGAAACACAGCAGAGTGCTGCTTCACGCCGGTTATCATACGCAAATATCTATAACTACCCGACTAAGGCGAAGCAAAAAGGAGGGTTATTATTATTGTGTAATAATAGATTTCAGTGATCATATTTTTTACAAGGAACACCGTTGGACCCATGATACTTCCTTGGAAAACTCTATACATTTATGATACGCCTTTGTCTTTTTATCTTTAATTTCGGGGATGCGAACGTTCTATTAATATGTGTACAAATTAAAATAACGACATATTTCATTACTAACCATAGTGATTCATATAATCGAAGAAACACTTAAGTTAACAGAAAACCCTCTGACAACGTTCAATACACTAATTTCCTCCGTCAAAGGAATGCTTAGCTGTTAGTTGGTAGCATCCCAACAGCGTGTAAGATTATACAACTATCGTCTACAATTTGATCTCATTAACTCGTTGCGTATATCCGAATTTGCGATGTAAAGCAAAATTTCCCGACAGCTAGGAATCTACATACATAATCATAAGCGTTTACTTTACGCACCAATAAGCCTCGAGCAATAATGGCTCAATAATCAATTAAATGTTCCGATGTGTTAATTTTTTTTAGCAAAAAATCATTTCGACACGGGCCTCCGTTGCTGGGCGGTTTCTTGTAGAGATTTTAATTATCCGTGTGGCGAGATTGAGACGAAAAGCTAAGTATGTACTCTTTCAAGTAAATGTTACTATAATATTATAGTGTTAAAATGGAAAGCTGAACAACTGTTATGGAAGACATAAGAAGTTTCGACGAGCGGTCCGGTGCCCATGTAAACGAAAAATTAAGGGTAACCCCGATCTCTACCTCAGCTCCATAAAACGTAATATTATATCGAGGAAGGGACAATATTTGTCTCGAGCCTTATTTCCAGGTTGTCTAGGGTCCTTTTACCGTATGCCAGGGACATTTCGTTTGACACATTCGTCATGGATTCTTCCACCTCCTTTTCAATCATTATAATTATTTTCACAATCAGTTCTGTCTCGGCTGTAGCCTGCTTCTTTACCCATTTACATTTTTATTATTTATATTGTCTCTTATGATTGGTTTGATGTTTATTCCATATAGGATCAAAATCTTTCACCCCATTTTTACCTTACCCATAACATGGACTAATTCCATGCCATTGATAAATTGTGTGGTTGTTTGTACATACTCACAGTTTCTAGCGTAGAAGGCAATGGTAGCTCCCAATGAGCTACCAGAACGTTACATAACGCGCCTTCCATACGGGGATCGTGGTTCGAATCTGAACATACACTTCTAGATTTTTCAAATCTATGTGCATATTCTCTTAGCTTACTATTAGCTTGTATATTTCTACTATTAGTTTGACGGTGAGGGAAAACATCTTGAGAAAACATGCCCGTTTCACATAATTTCTGCATCGTGTAATCATGATTCAGTTTTCGTGGTTCCCCTCTTAAATGTCGAATGTCAGACGGCAGTCGCTTTATTGTAATTTTTATTTTTTTTTACTGGAGAAAGGTAAGCGTTTGACCATATTTCACCTGATGGTAAGTGATAATATGGTCTAAGATGTAGCACGATCACCTAGAAGATACCTATTCACTCGCGCTTTGAAAACCCCCAAATTGTAGCCTCTAGGGAACACCTCTTCAGGCAACTGATTCCACTGTTTCGCAGTACGAATAAGGAAACAGGATTCAAACCTCTTTGTGCGGACTTTTGGTATTTCTACCATGTACCGGTGTCGATTGAGGGTCTGCCTGGTGGAGTAGTGGAAGAACGGATTATCAGACTCCCCAAATCCTGAATCAAGCCCAAAAAGCCCAAGGGGCCCAAGCGTACCCCGGGCTCTTGCCCAGACATAAGTTTCGTATGAAAACGAGAAGAGTTCGATGGTAACTGGTTACGAGTACAAAGAAATTAGTTTTTGATCGCAACCGGTTTTTTACAAGGCGCATCTGGTTACGAAGCTCTGGTTACGTACGCGGCCGAAGAGAGCTCCAGGCGGCAGCTTTGGATGCAACCGAGAATTACGAGCTAAAATGAGGTGGGGACTAATAGTTTCTAGAATTGATGACATCACGATCTTTAATCAAACAAGGTTTTGTGGGAAACAGTAATAAGATAATAGCCTGTCATAATTAAATTGTTCATTGTTTGGCTGACCGGCCATTAATCAAGGACTTATCGAAATAAAAGGCAATTTTGCTGACCGGTACATGAAGGCAGTTTACTTTGAGCTGATAATTTGTCATTAGTGATTTAGATCATGGACTGTTATTGTTCACGCTATAGTACTTAGGTAATGTCTTAGTGTGAGTTTTAAACAGGTCGAAACATTTGTATAACTGTGATACACACTTAGTTTAAGATCCGGCTAATAAATGATCTTTTTTTTTTAAATAGGTAACATGATCACAAGCTAAGATGATCATGATGATGATGAACTTACAAACGGAACATGATAACACTCGTTGCCAACGCATGTGTCTGTTCTGTCATAGGGAATGAATGAATGAATAAATTTAATTGTAAATATAAATTTAGGTACATAATAGGGCATTTGACTTGTTTTGATAAACCTTCTCATATTATTTTTTGGTGTATAGGGACCCTAAAATAATATTTATTTTCATTTATTATGAATATTTCGCTTAGAAAATCATTATAAAATATAAGGATTATTTATAAGCATTATGGCGTCGAATCATTCGAGTGACGTCAATCTTTTGTAAACAAGTAGGAAATTCGGTAGCACACAATAAATTTGATAGATTATTAGCGTACCGCATAGATAGAACACAATGGCGTCGAGTCTGTCACTGGTTTTGCTTACAAAAGGCTGACGTCACAGTAAAGAAAACCAATCAAAATCGTTTATTGTTACGTAGTTCCAAGCACAAAACGAATTAATTTTATTTTGGTTTTTTTGGTGAAAATATTTAATATTTTTATGTGTTTTATTGTTAAATCCTTATTGAAGCTATAAATTACGTGGATTACTATAAATAAATCTTTATTTTTCATACTGTCAAATAGCCTATTAGCAGTTGCCACATTAGCTTTAACGGAACATCAGCTAAATTTAACTTTTTCAGGTATACACCTGATATTCTCTTTAATTTTAATTCAAAGGAAGCGTCAAGAAGAGGCATCTTATATGTCAGTAAGGCAATTCCGGGATGACACGACAGTACTATCGCGTCCATTGTAATTGCAACGCTTAATGTGTCCACGACGTCGAGCCTTACATCACAGGCAAATTCTCACAATGCTTCTGTGAGCGTTTCTCGAAAACAATTTGAATAATCTTTGTTTCCAACGTCCTAGCTAATGGTTTCTAGAGAAACCACAGATATAGAAAAAAAAGTATTGACTATTATGTGATTCATTCAGAACATTCTACTGAAAAGAAATTTCAGTAGAATGTTCTGAAGTAATAATAAGTGATGGTAGCTTATACTCCTTTCGTTTTATCATGATATCGGTGACAGCAGGACAGAGTTATATGTGAGTCACACGTTAGAAAGAGACTAAACGTGAAAAATGTATATATTTTGACATCTGTCACCCATATAATGCTAAAGCGAAAGGAGTAGTGGATAAGGGCGCTAATCTCCGGAGCGGGATGTCTTACCTTTCTTTTATGTGATAAGTTGGCAGACTAACAGACGGATCATCTGATGGTAAGCGATTGCCGCCGGCCATGGACACCAGCGACACCAGTGGAGTCACAAGTGCGCTTTCAACCTTTAAACCTCCCTTTTGCCCGAGACTCTGGTACCCACACTTAGGCAGCGAAACACAGCAGTGTTGCTTCAAGCCGGTTTTCTGTGAGGCTGTTGTATCATTCTGGTCGAGCCGGCCCATTCATGTCGTACCTTCAAATTCATTCCGATGCGCCGTTGCAACGGGGCGATCGTGGATCCTCGTGGCCATAATTACAAAGATATGTTAGTACAGTTTAACAATAGTGCGGTAACATAAACAATTATATTTGCTATTTACTCAACAGAGGTCCCCAAACTATTGCTTGAATCTTGGGAAACCAATTTGAGGCGAACATACATTTTTTATTATGACAAAATCTTATATAAAAGAAATACGTATATAAAGGTAGGATTCGGTTTTAAATTGAATGATACCTAATCTTCTAAACAAACAGAATAACGTAACAAATCAATAGAAACATGAAAATAAATTTCAAATCATCAGTTTACGAGATCTTCAGTGGATTTATAATCAAAATTTTTAAGCATTTGTGATGGTTATTTAGCATCACAAAATGCTTAAAAAAATGATAGCATATTTTAACGTCACAAACACTAATTGATTCTCCAAAATGGGTAGCAAAATGTGAATTGGAACCGGAAGTTTCAAGACGCGCTTGTTTAAAGGTAAATACAAACACGCACTTATGGGTTTTTCGAATCTATTTACGTATTTCTACCATAAGATATGGTAGAAATATACATATAGAGTTGTGATATCACTTCGGTCGATCCGGTCCATTCAAGACGAGCCTGTCTCTCCTACGCTCATAGGTACTTACTACTTCAACCCGTCACACACAAGTGTCCATCTTTTACGTAGCAGGAAATATTGTTTTGTGTATTAATGACATGGATACTTTTTAAAGGGTTTCATTGTACCTTTTTAACAATGCTTTTTAAGGGTCACATCAAAAGTCCACAAAATCCGCCTCCTCATCTTAACGTGTAATTTCCGGTTGCGTCCAAAGCTGTCGCTCTGGAGCCCGGGGTACGCTTGGACCATGATTCAGGATTTAGGGAATCTGATAATTACAATAAATAAATAAATATTTCACAACATCACATACATTTATCTGACTCCGAGATAGGTAGCTCAAGCACCTGTGTTACGGATAGCAGAATCAACATTGGGAATCAATGAAGCGATTGCAGTCTGACCTTCGCAACTCTAATTCGCTAATAGTAGACACTTGCACATATTATATGATTTGAAAATTCCAATGGTGCATGCTTGATTAGAACCAGGGCTCCCTGTATGGAAAGCGCGTTTTTATCCACTGAGTTACCGTAGCTCGCCTGTCTAGAAAATATTATTATATTGCAGCGTTGTTAGCGCGAATGTTATTTTTGTCACAACAATTCCTAACATCAAAGAATGACTGTCATACAAGCTTTTAACCCCCTTTTTACCCCCTTAAGGGTTGAATTTTCAAAAAACCCTTTTATTAAAAGAACCCCCTTTCCAAATTTTAAAGTTTCTAGGATCAGTAGTTTGAGCTGTGGGTGCATTACTCAGTTTGGCAGCGCACTTGTGACAGCACTGGTGTCGCGAGTGTCCATGGGCGGTGGCAATCGCTTATCAACAAGTGATACGTCTGGTCGTCTGCCACCTATCACATAAAGAATATGAGAAGATGTAGTGAACGCGGACCAGAAGATATGGAAGCAGGATATCTTATACAGCTTCACGCCAGTCGAGACAAGACAGTTATAAAGAATATAGTTATTTCGCAAAACCCATACAAGGTTCCGTTAAGCCTACTAATTTCTAGGCGGCATCCGCCTACGCCACGTCGCTCAAAGGGATGCAAATCGCGGTAGGGTAATAACAGGGGGAGGTAGCCCCAGGTGGTAGTACTTAAAATTCCACGCGACCCACGGACTATCTCCGTCACTGTCTGTTGTTATTAAAAAGTACAGACGGGAAAAAAAAAAGTTGTTATGGAATAAATTAATAAATAATAAATATTTCACAACATCACATACATTGATCTAACTCCGAGATAGGTAGCTCAAGCACCTGTGTTACGGATATCAGAATCAACAGTGGGATTACAAATATATACATGTAATACTTTTCTTTTGTAAATATATACTTTTAATAGATAGGAAACATCCAGACCAATACAAACAGACATGTTCATGCGCACAAATGTTTGTACTGTGCGAGGATCGAACCCGCAACCCTTGGACTAAAGGCAGTGTTCACTACCACTGTTCCAAACGAGTCGTCTAATATTTATACTTAATGAGTAACTTTTAATGTTCGGAATATTTGAACTACAATGAGTAAATTTTAATGTTGCTGGCAAGCTTAACAGATTTATTATGATGTAAAAATTTTTTTACTCACCTAATATTTTGCATCACGCTTCGGCTACGTTGCAGCAGCCGTGGTCTCAAGCGGACTGAACGTCTTAATTAATTATAGTTGCAAAGCAACTCGAAAGTCTAAAAAACTATCTATATAATCAACAACCAACAAGACGACCCGTTTGAAACAATGGTAGTGAACGCTGCCTTTGGTCCAAGGGTTGCGGGTTCGATCCACGCACAATACAAACATTTGTGTGCATGAACATGTCTGTTTGTATTGGTCTTAGTGTTTGTATGAATTTTAAGTATGTATTTACAAAAGAAAAGTATTGTATGTATATATTTGTAATTCCGCTGTTGATTCTGACATCCGTAACACAGGTGCTTGAGCTACCTATCTCGGAGTCAGATCAATGTATGTGATGTTGTGAAATATTTATTTATTTATTATTATTATAACTCCGGTATTCCCAGACCAATAACGAACATGACTTAGAGCGTCTATGCTCTATTTAAAAGACCTTCGGCACAACATTAGTGATCCCACCGCCTCACAGAAAACCGGCGTGAAGCAACACTGTGCTGTTTCGCTGTGTGAGTGAGGGTACCGGAGGCCCAATCCGGGGGAAAAGGGGGTTTAAAGGTTAGCAACGCACTTGTGACTCCACTGGTGTTGCAGATGTACATGGGCGGCGGTAATTGCTTACCATCAAGTGTTCCATCAATATCTGTCATTAGGGGGGAATGGACTATGGTCCATTCCCCACCACCCTGGCCGCAGAACTGACAGCCGTTGGAGCCGTAAAGTCCTAGAGTGGAGACCGCGACTCGGTAAGCGTAGTGTAGGACGCCCTGCGACAAGATGGGATGATGACATTCGATGGCTGGCTGGTGTGGGCTGGATGAGAGTGGCCGAAAATCGGGAGCAGTGGCGTGCATTAGGGGAGACCTATGTCCAGAAGTGGACGACTGTGGGTTGCTGATGATGATGATGATGATGAAGTGTTCCATCTGCTCGTCTGCCAACATCTCATAAAAATAACTTTGGTTTCAGCCCCACGCATGCTTTTCAAAAGTCCGGAAATTACCCGTGGTTAGGGAACAAATAACATGCACATTGAAAATTTTGAGCAATTCTTTGAAAGTCTTAGGCCTGATTCGACCAATATTTATCCGTGGATAAATTTATGGTATTACGTCAAATTACATAGAATTACAGCGCTATACAATAGATTTAGTATTGGATTAAGCACTAGCCTATAAACACAACAAGTTAAAAAAAATGTTGGCCCTGGTGGTTCGAACAAGTAGATTTAACATCTTTAATATTTATAATACGGTATTTCACATTTTTTTTATTTTTGTAATCAAAAGACCTCTCAATGATAGAAACATCGTTGAAAGAATTACTTGATTCTCATTTAAACTACCTGAGATATCACAACTTTAAAATAACATTATTTTGGGCAAACCCAAAATGCTCCATACAAATGGCTACTAACTTATCTTTACTGTTATATCTCCATGCCGTTTCTTTCCATCTATAATAATTATTTGTTCGTATTTTGGTCGGCAAAACGCCATAAGCCTGCATGCTCAAGATATTAGGGAGGGGGGGGGGGGGGGGGGACTATTTGTTTTCTGGTCCATCGAGCGATGTTGCCGCACCGGTGGAACTCATAAATAGAGGATCCAAAACGAAGGAGTGCGAGTATAATAGATTTTCTAAAAATAGCATCCTATAAATAACGCGACCTTTGCTGTACTGTAACTACAAAATAATTTGTTTTCGTAGGCTTATTTGAGGCTTCACACTTAGCATAATAACAACCCGTGGGCGGTCAATTTGTATGGAAATCGGGAAAATGTCTCCTTTTAGTTCAATATCATCTCAGCGTTTTATCTATGGAAGAGTCACGCTTCGGCATAAATGGGCCAGCTCAACCTATGTGCTACTGCCTCTCACTGGACGCAACTGCACTTAATGTGCATGCGATTGCATCCAGTGCGTATACATAGGTGAATCCCAGCGGTCTGCAAACACCTTTAGGATGCCGTTCGAGCTGGTTCTCAGCCTCTTTAGTGTAGACGCGCAACGCTTACGCACTAAAAAAATCTTTGATTAGGGAGAAAAATATTGTACAGCGCCCTCATGTCCATTTCATTGAAGTGCAGTCTGTTTTTTTTTTATCTCAGTGGCTGCTACTGGTGTTGCCCACGGCGAACACATAATAACTCTGCCAAAAGTGCATTCTGATGTTAGTCTATCTGTATAGCGCTGTCATTCTATACAAATCTGACGTTTACCATAGATACCTATAGATTTATCCAAGGAAAGATTGATCGTATCAGGCCTACGGAATCAGGTCAATATTTGAGATTAATTTATTTTTTGCGTCTTAGAGTCAAAAATTCAAATGTCACAATTGGTCCCATGGCGGGCGATCAAATTACCTTGTTATTAAAAATATCCTCGCAAATCGCGTGTCAAGTTTGAGCTTATAAATATCAATTTATCCCGTTACCCGAGCCTCCTGTGGGAACGAGATTCTCACCAATTTGAGGGCAGAGAAAAATACGGCTTTTCAGAGACGAGTTAGGACTTTTATGCGCTAACAACCACAAATTATAAAAAAATCATTATTGGCAAAACAATTAAAATGTGTGATACATTTTGGATATTTAAAGAAAAAGCCCTTGTAATGATCTCAAGGAAGATGGAAGATCAGATGAATATTTTAAAAATAAGTCTCACTCTCAGCATAAGTAGCAAACTAAATGTTATTACGAATAAGTGACAAATTCGGACACTTGCCAGTGGCTCAGGACGTTCCTGACAAATAGAGAGCAGATGGTAGTACTCAATAGCCCAAATGGTGAAATAAAACGTTCTAAAGCACGGAAACTAATACGAGGGGTCCCACAAGGCTCCATATTGAGCCCTCTTCTCTTTTCAATATTCAAAGCCGACTTGCCTTCGCATATTAAAACATGTAATTACCACCTGTACGCTGATGACACTCAGATCTATTACTCCTTTAGTGGCAAAAATGTACAAGAAGCTATAAGTAAGATTAACCTAGATCTAGGAAACATTTGTAAATGGTCGACAGATAACTATTTGGTTTTGAATCCGTCAAAATCGAAAATGATAATAATGGGCACAGGACATCAAATTAGAGAAGTGATTAATAGTAAGGCAAAGATAAATATTAATAATATTGCTATAGAACCGGTATCACACGCGAGAAATTTAGGACTTATTATAGACGGGGAACAAAAATATGAGAAGCATGTAAATGGAAAAATAAAAAATGCTTTTTTTAAGTTAAAACAACTCTATTGCATTAGACCTTATATCAAGGAAGAGTTACGTATGCAACGGGTAGATTTACTGGTGCTATCACCTTTTAACTACTGCGACTCGGTTTATGGGCCAAGAATAAATAATAATATTGCAAAAGCCATACAACGCGTTCAAAACTCTTGCCTCAGATTTTGTTTTAATATACCAAGACGAAATCATGTGACTCCTTATATGAACGTCAAAGGTATTATTAATATGAGTGCTAGACGCGAACTTCATTATGCATGTCTGACTCAGAGGGTAATTTGGTCCAAATGTCCAGATTATCTATTCGAGAAGCTGACATGGAAAAAAGATATCAGTCGATCAAACCTTCGCTCAGTGTCGTCAAACATGCTCCAAATACCCGCTCACAAATCAACACGGTTTAGAGGATGCTTCAAATTTCAAGCATCAAAAATCTGGAATGATTTGCCACCACCGCTTAGAATTAAGATGACAATCCAATCGTTCAAATTGAAATATAAATTTGCTTTACAAAAAAAACAATGTGCCACAGAAAATTTAAAGCATCCCTACCACAAAGATATAACCCTAAGAGCTTTCTTTGCTTAATTTTTTCAACCCTAACTACAATTGACATATAAATACACACACGCACGCACACACGCACGCACACACACACACACAACACACACACACACACACACACACACACACACACACACACACACACACACACACACACACACACACATACATCACAGATATTAAAAATACACAGTTGCACACTCGCGTACTATCTAACAAAATGTAATTACTAAATACCCTATTCTACTGTTGTTTATAACTGTTATTATGTTAAGTATTAATAATTGTAAGTTTCTAATGTCGTCAGCAAGGATTATACTTATCTATGCTCTCAAACACCAACTTAGAGAGCCGGGATAAGTTGAAAACCAGCGCGGTCCAAGAGAACTGTACTCTCTTGTGGCAGCAAAAGCTGAACTTATCCTTTTTGTCGTACCGAGTTGACCTATGTTTAAATATGTAATTGATAAATAATTATGTTTGTGAGAGGGACAAATAAACATTTTTTTACTTTTTTACTTTTTACAAATATCTAACGTAAACAAAATATGTCTAAAAATAACTTGTTTCTGTAATGCCTAGTTTTTTAAGTTGTGTATTTTGTGCAATAAAGTTCAGTACCTTTCGTTTAAAATCTTGAACATTCACTAGGTATTAAAATTAAATGCTCTGGCTCTACGATAGATGAGCAAAACAAGAGCCGATTCGAGCTAAAATTCTTGTCGGGGACCGAAAAAGTTTGGTTCGTGCTCGCCTGAGCTCCACTCTACTCGTTGTGGTTTTATCATAGAGGGATAGCGAGAAAGTGATTGATGTAGACTCGTTATGAGTCCAGTTGAAACCCGAGTACAGAGTGGCTCGACTTACGCTCGATTCGTGCTTGGCTCAACGAGTCAATTCAAATGAAAAAAATAATCTATTTACATAGGCTTGTAAAAAACATTTTTTTCGGCCCACCTACCGCAGTGTCTCAAGACGAAAGTCTTCAATGCGTGTGTGTTGCCAGTGATGACATACGGAACCGAAACGTGGCCGCTTACAATGTGCCGATTAAGAAGGCTCAAAGTCACCCAGAGAGCAATGGAGAGAGCTATGCTCGGAGTCTCCCTGCGTGATCGTATCAGAAATGATGAGATCCGCAGGAGAACTAAGGTTACAGACATAGCCCAAAGGATTGCATGCCTCAAGTGGCAATGGGCAGGGCACATAGCGAGGAGAACAGACGGCCGTTGTGGCAGAAAGGTCCTGGAGTGGAGGCCACGCACAGGAAGTCGCAGCCGTGGCAAGCCCACCACAAGGTGGACCGACGATCTGGTGAAGATCGCGGGAATCCATTGGATGCGGGCGGCACAGGACCGATCTGTGTGGAGAACATTGGGGGAGGCCTATGTCCAGCAGTGGACGTCTATTGGCTGAAATGATGATGATGATGATGTACAAAACATTTAGAAATAGTCCTACATTTAATTCATTTAATACTTTTTAAATTATGAATAATTTACGTGTTAATTCATCTACTAGACCTACCATAGACTGTCTGGTCCCACCTTAAATAATATAAATTTCAAATCCGGGGGATAGGGGGGTTTATAGCTTGGCAGCGCACTTGTAACTCCACTGATGTCGCGGGTGTCCATGGGCGGCGGCAATTGCTTACCATCAGGTGATCCGTCTGCCTACCTATTACATAAAAAAAAATATCTATAATTAAATTCATCGCGTGTAGTCCCCGATATAGGCCGAGCGCAAGTTGCTTGTGCTTTAGTGTTTCACTCCTCCTTTGGGAAGAAGTGACATTATGGAATGAAGATATGCACGGGGTGAGCGTCTCCCGAGATTCGGTCCGTATGCCGTGATAGTAGGAAGTACCATGGCTGGTGGCGGGTTTAGTCTCTGCTATATTTATTTATGTTGATCGACGATAAAATAAAAGTCGACCCCAGTGTGCAAAAACCTTTACGTATGCGAACTTTTTTCAATAGGGCGTTTTTCGGGGGCGAATCGACTGTTTTTGTTTGGTTATGTTAATTGATACCCGTGTTCGGATTCTGGTTTGGAAATTGGAGTAATGGAAAACATCCCGCGAGTCAAATTGTTGCTCTGGAGCACTTGTGTGCCTGTGAACTTTCGGGTGAATAATGGAAACATCAGACATACATATATCTACGTAACCCTAATGTAATAAGTAGCTTACATACTTGTCTTTATTTCATTATTTCAGCGTGTAATTCCCAGTTGAAATTTAGCACAGGGGTTTCTTCTACCACAGGGGAGCACTTAGCAAGGATTTCTGTAAATTCACCCCTTAAGGGGGCTCCAAGTTAGTTTAAAAAAGTAATGTTCGAGCCTCGACGTCTATTTCAAAAAGACACTCTCGACTAGTTCACCTGTCAAACAACAAAAAAACCGGCCAAGTGCGAGTCGGGCTCGCCCATGAAGGGTTCCGTAGCAGCAAGTAAGATAAAGGTAAATTTTCGGTTTATAACGTATTAAAAAAAACTATTCACTATATCTAATTCAAACATATCTAGTCATTTTCGTTATTAGGTTTCATGATTATGTATATCATATATTTTTTTTAGTTTTATAAATCATTTATTATAGAGGGGGGAGACACACACAATTTAACACATTGGAAACGTCTCTTGCGCAAAGTATTGTATTTAGAAAAAAACCTTCACTTTTTTTTTATTTTTTCCAATTTTTATGTAAAAATCGTAATGCGGTTAACAAAATACATCCTTTTACCAAGTTTCAATAGTATAGTTCTTACAGTTTCGGAGAAACGTGGCTGTGACATACGGACGGACACACAGACACACAGACATGACGAAACTATAAGGGTTCCGTTTTTTGGCATTTGGCTACGGAACCCAAAAAAACAAAATCAAAATCGTTTATCCGTTTGGGAGCTTATTACAATGTCATAGACAGACACACAAACAAATACACACACACACGTCAAACTTATAACCCCCCCCCCCCCCCCCCGGTCGTTTTATCGTCTGGGGGTTAAAATCAGTGACTTATTTACGGTAGTAATAATAGTTTAATGCTTAAAATAAGAAAAAAAATGTTTTGACACTTCATGTCACTGTGCAAAATGAAATCCCTTGGGTAAGGTCAACACTACTAGCCATTAAAAAAATATACTAAGGTTTCCTTATTTAAAGTAAAGTCTCACAAAAAAAAATAACACGTAATCTTTGTTTCCAGGTAAGACCGGTGCCGTGCAGCGTGGCCGCGGGGTGCCATCTCCGTGATACCGAGGTACAGTCAACAGCAGAAATAGCTACACATATTTCCCAGTTTTCAAGGGCATAAGAGTCAACAGACACTATAATTGTGCAACAACTTTTGCTATTCATTGTACCTATCGTATCGCTTGCATAATTTGCAATGCAGTCGGTATCGGTGACGGTATGTATGTTGGCATGGTGGTTATGTAGATTTGTGTGCATACGGGACTCCTGAGAAGTGGTATATTGAGTGGTTCCGATAAGCAATTCACACTTTACTTATCGGCTTTATGCGTTAAACTATTTTGTTTAGGTACTTCTAAAAAAAGGTTTTATTGGCCTAAAATGGCAGTAAATACCTTCAGCGTCATGACCTTTTTCAGGGTCATGACATAGGCTGAGTGGAGGCCATTTATGTTGGAGGTCACAACACACAATATATTATTTGCACTGCCTGGTTATTAGTACTCATTATTTTGTTTTTCCTTTGTTTTGTTTTGTTTTTATTTTTCTGTATCTATTTTGTTTTTCTTTTTGTTTGTTTGTTCTTTTGTAACTAATGTTGTACTCGTATGTAGTGTTGTGATGTCCAAAATAATAAATTTTTCTTTCTTTCTTTCTTTCTTTCTTCTAAATAGGGATCAATGGAGAAACTCGCGGGAGGCATTTGACAAGCAGTGGGACAGTTAATAGATTGATAGGTATACTTTGCACAAAATACATAATTTAAAAAACTAGGCTTTACAGAAACTTAAATGTACAATTTCGGCGATCGTATCGCTGGAAGCGATTTCTACTAGTAACCTTCAGGGAAAGGACATTTGATAGTAGAGAAGGGGTAGGTGAAATATTGAGAAGGGCAATAAAAGTTAACTGTATGTATATTAAAATGTATAATACTAATTTATATTAAATTTATATTATAAATCTATAGGACAATATAAGCTAAGTTAGCAGACGTCCATGGTTATAGGTCCATCTAGTGTTATAACAATAGATGGACTTGATAATCGATTAAGGCCAGATTCTAAAGATTTTAGTCCGAAACTAAATCTATGGTAGGTATAGCGCTGTCATTTTATACAAATCTTTATACATACCATACGACCAGACGGATAAAAGTTGGTCAATCGGGCCTAAAATGTACCTAGATACCTATACCTACAATATTAAAATCGGTGATTCGTTTGTTGGCTTAAGTATTAAGATATTTAATAAGCTACCACAAAGTGTCATTAACCTATCACTGGATAAGTTTAAGTCCCATATTAAAACCTGCCTAATGAAGAAAGGTACTATAGAGTACAAGACTATTTAAACGATAAGGATTCTTGGTCATGTTAATTCATTAATCTTTTGAGTTGTTATTCATAGTAGTCTATTAACTTTCATAATTGTATTTTTTTTTCTCTTCTCAATTGAAACTCTGTAACATCATCAATGTTTGAAAAGAGTAACTACTGAGTTTCTTGCTGGTGTCTTCTCAGTAGAAATCGACATTCCGAACCAGCGGTAGATAATATGTACTATTTTGACATTCATATTCAATTTAGGTCCACACAGAACACTTGTTCTGTGTGGACCTAAATTGAATAAAGATTTTTTTATCTTTTATCTTTTATTTTAGATAATGTCTCTAAACGTGTAAGCTGTCATTGTAATTTCCGAATTCTGTATCATGGTCCAAGCGTACCCCGGTGTCTGAAGCGAAAGCTTTGGATGCAACTAGGAATTACACGCTAAAATCTTAATATACAAATGTAACAACGGGCATAAGTGGCATTGGTTTCGTCATCAGTCAGCCCATTTAAGTCCCCACTGCTGGGGCACGGGCCTCCCTCAATCACATGAGGGGTAATTGCCATACTCACCACGCTTGACAGACGGGTTGGCGAGGGTTTTGATATAAATGCAGAGTTTTCCTTCTCTGGGTGCTGATGATCATGCCAGCAGCTTTACCATAGTCACCTTTTACGACACCTCGGTAAGAGTGAGGGTGGCCTATTCTACTCTGCCGGGATCACACGGCTATTGGTTTACAAACGTACAAAAATATAGCAAAAAATTTTTTACAAAAAAACAAGATGAAATAATTACAAAAGTAAAAGCTACTTTAAGGTGACGGGTAGGGCACACTAGCGACCCAAACGATTTTATTTTTTAGCTACTAAACCGGATTTATTTTAAACAATTTCGGCGTTACAACCTCTTGGCAAACACTTATACTATTGATTAAATAACCATGCACAAATTTTGGGTCCGTTTTTGTACGCGAAAAATTGATACAAAAGCAGACCCAAAAGTTAAGTTTAAGTATAGTGTTTGCCGATAGATTGCAATCCCGAAATTGTTTAAACTAGATTCGGTTTAGTAGCTAAAAATTAAAATCGATTGGCGTCGCTAGTTCGCCCTACCCGTCACCTTAAAGTGAATCATAACGAATGATGAAAGCGATAGCTATTAACTAATCAAATACAAAAAGTAACACTCAATAGATACCTACCTACTTATCTATTTTTAGCTGTTTGTATGACACTCCTACGCCGTGATGTATTGAGACGAACTCATTGTATGATAATTGGATGACTCACTGGGCTTTCCTAACCTTAAATGATCATGTTTATTAGATGGTACAATGATAAACAGCCATACAATTAATCACAGTCGTAATAGATGTAAATAACTTTACTGCGATAATGATTAATGATTTACTATTCAATTACAATTTACCTTGGTGGTCCTGAGAATATAGGTAAAGGTGAAGTCTTTGATATGTTCTAATGTCTTAATCAATCTGGGCCCAAATAGGTAAGAAGTTCACTGACTTTTAAAACTGTGCTTTAACAAAACTCTAAAGTAAAGTATCAGCCTATAAACTGTCCCACTGCAGGGCAAAGGGCTCCATCATAGAAATCAAGTTATCGCTACCATGATGGGATTAGGCTTAATCACCACGCGTGCCAAATGCGGTATGGTGATCACAAACCCGAGCTATGTTCGAAAAATTCGAAACATACTTTTCGCTCGACCCGGGAATCGAACCCAGGACTCCGAGAACATGGCCCGGTACTTAAACCATTAGACCAACAGGGCGTCATTAGATGGTGTGTAAATAACACTTACTGATGTTTTGTAAATAAAATAATAAATAAATAATAAAATGTTTTTTTTATTCAAAATCATAATAAAATATTAAGTTCCTAGAATAAACTGACGAAACTGAAGTTCAAGATATATTTTAAAATGTTTATTAAAAGTCCTTGCATCTTTCCCAATATTAATTATAATGTAATAAACAATGTATTAGTTCATTTCCTTCTAGTTTTAATAATATAAGCAAATAAATATGTAAGTCTCTGAAGTAATATTCACAAAACAACTTATATTTAGCCGTGTGGTCCCCGGCTAGAGTAGAATAGGCCACCCTCACTCTAACTGAGGTGTCGTAAAAGGTGACTAAGGTAAAGCTGCTGGCATGATCATCAGCACCCAGAGAAGGAAAACTCTACATTTATATCTAAACCCTCGCGAACCCGTCTGCCAAGCGTGGTGAGTATGGCAATTACCCCTCATGTGATTGAGGGAGGCCCGTGCCCCAGCAGTGGGGACTTAAATGGGCTGACGATGATGACTTATATTTTTCAGAGAGTTAAAAGGTTGGCACTGCACTTGTGACTTGTGGTGATTAAACCTAATCCCATCATAGTAGCGTTAACTTGATTTCTATGATATAGGCCTTTGCCCTGCAGTGGGACAGTTTATAGTCTGGTACTTAATTGCACTTGTTACTCCACTAATGTCGGGTGCCCATATTGGTTGCAATCGCTTACCATCAGGTGATTCGTCTGTTACTCTGCTACCTATCACATAGAATAAAATTACCGGGCCGGCTCGACCGGAGCCATAGAAAACCGGCGTGAAGCAGCATTGTGCTGTGTTTCGCTGCCGGTACCCTCCGATCCAATCCGGGGAAAGGTGATTTTACAGTTTGGCAGCGCACTTGTGACTCCACTGGTGTCCACGGCGGCAATCGCTTACCATCAGGTGAACAGTCTGCTCGTCTGCCACATAAAAAACCGTACCGTGCGCGACCATTTGGGTTCCAATACGTTTAGCGTGTGCACTAAATATAGCTAAAACATTAGCTGGCAACATTGCTAGAGTGGCCGGCCTTGCCACGCCTAGCGACGTGTAGCGGCCACGATTATTGTACGTTATACATTTTACTGCAGTAACATATCCACACAGGGCTGCCAACAGGGCAATTAGCAAAAAGTAAAGTTCACGATTTTAAAATAACCAAATGCACCAACCAACCAAAAAAAAATGACAGTACATTTTATACATCTTACTAACATTAACCATGCATGACTACCTTAACTTACAATTGTTATTGTAATTTAATTTAGTTTAATTTTATCGCGGAGAAAATTTCATAATTATTTTGTAACACTTAAAAAACGAGCACAAAAAAGGCACGGAACCAGTGTCCGTGGAATTTGATTAGAATTAATAAAAAAAAAAAAACCAACTACTTTGTAGATGACTGCCTCGGTGGCGCAATGGTTAGTGGGTCGCACTTTAAAGCAACGGTTGCGCTTGGGGTCCCGGGTCCGATCCTCGGGTCGGGCCAAAATTTGTACCTGAGTTTTTCTGTTAAGAAATTCTCGGTGTTAGCCCGGAGTCTGGAAGTTGGGGGTCTTGTACTAGGTTTGTCTCGATGTTTTCCCTCACCGCCGAACGAATGGTAGAAATATCCAGATTTGAAAAATTCAGAGGTGCATGCTTGGACCAAGACCCTCCGGAGTGATGACGCGGTTAGGGACAAGCTTGCAAACAAAAAACTTAAAATATCCACATACCTCAAAACCCGCCACTGAGGCCTATTAACTACATTTTAAAATTTTGTAACCCTTTAAAAATAAAATAAGCACAAAAAAGGCACGGAACCAGTGTCGGTTTAATTTTTAGTATATTAAAAAAAAGACCCTCCGTGTTGAAGGCGCAATCAAATCACTGAGCTACCATCCCCATTGATATCTGAATTACATTCTGATTTATCTTTTGCATCGTGTTAACCCTTAAACCGCAGGTGTTGCGAAAAATGTCCATACAGCCACAGCGTGGGCGGCAACTTAGTTGCTAACGGATTTGATCATACATGCAGATAGCAAACATTCACCGACACTTGACACAGAATGTTGCCTGCTCTTGACTGATGTATCCTCTTAACCTTTAATTAACTATGCGAGGTATGTTTCGTCACACACGTGCCTTATTGGCTTTAGCATTGAGCAGTTTTAATAACTAGAAACTTTAGAAGAACTGTAACCTATAAATTGGAACACACCATGATTTTAATTAAGGAATATTCAATTTACATTTCGTGTTTTTTAATCAACAATAAATTATACTCAGCTGATTAATGTCAAGGTAGCTTTATATTGAAAAGATTTGCTCACTTATCTACTAAGTAAAACTTTTTCATTTGTATCTGTAATCAGCAGTACGTCTAATACATTTTTATTATGAGAAAGGGAGGCATACGAGCAAGCGAGTCACCTGATGGTAAGTGATTACCGCCGCCCATGGACATCAGCCACACCAGAGGGAGTGGAGATGCGATTCCGGCCTTTTCGGAAGGTGTAGGCTCGTTTCTTGAAATGTATTTGGAAATTATTAAAAGGCGCTATTAAAACTATTAAAACATGTTTTTTTTTGTTTTTGTAATAATGTAAATGTGCATTTATTTTTGTTTATGTTTATTTCTAATGATTAGCTGATTATGTATCTTGATATATATCTTGGAATTGAATTGAATCAAATTAAGTATATTATGGAATTGAATGTATCTAATGTTAAGGCAAAACAATGTATCACATCATAATGTATCATATGGCTTCTGTAACTTATTTTTTATTGCCTGAAATAAACGATTAATAAAAAAAAATAACAAAAATAATAAAGTGTGGTTTCTCCTAACATAAGCAACATTGTGTCGATGTTAATCGATTACCATCAGCGGATCCGTCTGCTCGTCTGCCACTTATCACATTTTTTTAAAATTCTCAAATAAATATTTTTGTATTTTGCGAAACTCGTAGTTAGATTGAGTTGTATATAGATACCACTCTGTTCTTACACGCAAGGGGCACTAACCCATAGCGTATTTATCATACAAACATGCTCACTTCACGATTTTTTCCCTTTTTACACAGACAATTTTATTTGTCGACTTTATTGTTTACTTATACACCTCAATATGGTACCACTATTCATCCACTATTCTTATTACACCTGAGTTCCATATTTGGCTGCTGTCTATCTTGGTATTCCTTAATTGTTTCATTTATTACATCCGTGTAAGTACATACTTTATGCTTAAAAGAGTAGGTATTTGCACTTACTTGTGGGAATTCCTTAAAAACAATATGTTTTGCACATTTTTTCCATTGTCTACTTTGGTACAGTTTGCTATTTCACCGTCGCTTAGCATAGATCCTTGATAGGTGGTCATATTTGGCGTGATACACTGATACACATACCATATTTGACTGTATGTGAAGGCGTGTGCCCACGCTTGAAACTTTAAAATATATTCGGTTCAACTATTTTCGCACGTGGTGTATTTAAGAAAGAGATTTGTTATTTTCAAACCTGGAATTCCAGTTCTAGCCCTATTGTTCGTAGCAATATTCCGATCCCAGCTCAAATGGCTCCCCATACGTTGCCGTCGTGACTTTCATATCCTCTCATTGCTTCAAAACATTTTCTTTAAATCTCCTGGGTTTGAGCCAGGATTCGGAAACCAGGATCGCGTGGACGTTGCTGTCGGAAAATGCGTCTAAAAGCTCAGTGTGGTGTGAGGGAATGCTTTGAGCATTTATGTGACATACATTAAGATTCTTGCTGTCAGGAAATTGAAGTTTTATTCGGTCGCGAAGAGTATCGGTCTGGGAAATAACAGAATCATTGAGAGAATGAAACGATGTGCTGGTATCATTAGCTGAAAAAAAATGTTCATCGTCTGACATTATAATGATTTATAAATAATAGTATATATATATATGTATAATAATATATGTATATAAAATATATTTTATAGAATAGTTGGTATAGGGGAAAGTACAATATTTATGCACCTCCCGCCGGCTAACTGTTCACAAAACAAGAATAAAAAAAACGGAATAATAAACGAAACACATAAAAAAAAAATGGGGTCCAATAAAATTCCTGACACACTATATTGACATTTACAGAAAAAAAAAATATGACACGGGATCAATCGGTTAAGTCCGGGCCGTGAACAGAAAGAAAAAAAAAACTTGCGTTGACTTTGACAATGACATTGACATTGGTAAATAAAAATAAAAGTTACGTGGAGTCGGATTAAAAGTTACAAAAATAATTTCGGGTGTATCAAGAACTCAAATAAAAATAAAAAAAAATCATAAGAAACGACGTTAAAAATATGAGTTACTTGCGGGTGGATCGTTTAACTTTGGGCGCCGATGGTATAACTTCCGGGACGCTGAGTGATGTTTCTCCGATGTTTCTACTGCCGCCAATACTGCCAGGGTGGTTCATAGCGGCCGCAGGGGTCTTGCCGAAAGCGATGAGCAGGTCTTCAAGCTCCGCCTTGGATTGAATCCTCTGGCGGGTCCCGTTGGGTAGTTTTATGGAGATGTTTCCGTCGAGTGTCCAAACATTGCGCATTCCGAAGTGTGTACGCGCCGTGACGAAAAGAGCTTGGCGAGTGCGTGTTAGGAACTCGCTTACCACGAACGACGTACCCTTGAGCTGGGATTTGCTTTTCCACACAGCATCCTTGACCGTTTGATCCGTAAATTTTATCAGTACTGACCGATTATGACCATCCCTATAGCTGCCCAGTCGATGGCAAGACTTCATACATGATTGAGAGAAGTCCCGCATCCCCAGTTTGCCAGCCATAATGTCAGCAACAATCAGTCTGATATCTTCTCCAGAAGACTCGGGGACACCATTCAGCAATAGGATTTTTTTCCTATGCCGCATCTCGGCCACATCAATTGATTTGGAGACTTCAGTTATTTGCTGCCGAAGGAGCTTAATCACGTTCCAAACTATGGTCTTGAAAGCCGAAAACTCTGCAACCAGCTGGGTCATGTCCTTTAAAGGTGAGGGCTTAGCCGGATTGACTTGGGCCTCAAATTCATCCATCCGCTTCATCAGGCTGGACTCTAAAACTTCAGCGATCTCTTCAAGACTGCGTTTGGGTGTACTTTCCATGTTTAATTGTAAAACTGAACAGTGTTTGTGGTGTAGAATGTGTTTCTATAGTCAGTGAAGTGAACAGTAGCCAGCAGGTAGGTGGTCCTCAGTACAATATCTTCATAGGATAGGGCAGCCTCCAATCACACTTGTAAAATACTCAATTTGTAGTGATTTGTTTATAATTTTACTTCAATTTGATGTGGAAAAATAATTAAATTAAGATTTAACTGGGAGCACAGTTGTTGTTATTTTTAAGATCTACCGCCGAAAAAAAGTTCCTTTCGTTGTCTCCTATTTCCTGGTTACGTATCTATCAATCCAATAAACTGATAGTATGTATGTTTTACGTTTATTTGTTTTGTAATTTACAATTGTGTATTAGCATTTATAGTAGTTAATTTATTCAATATAATGTATATACTATATTTATACGTAGTTTTTTCTTTTCTGACTTGTACTGCAAAAAAAGAGTAAGTCTTTTTCAATTAGCTATAGGTACTTATCCTCTACCCTGAGGTTGTCAGGAATAGATATTAGCGATTAGACCGCCTACATTGTACTAGTATAATACCATAGATTAAGATCTGTGACTTTTTTGCAATAAAGTGTATTTATCTAAAATTATATGAATATTTTTGATTTTAAATTTAATTTAACATCACTTTTCTTCTTTGTCCTAGCCATTTTCTATTATTTGGGATCGGCTCTCCTCGTCTTACCAGGCCAGGACAGTATGTCTTGGGTTGTCGAAATGGTTGTTTGGGCAAGCTGTAAGTCCTTGGTCACAGTGGACCAGGTGGCTAGTGGGTGTCCTCTTTTTATTTGGCAGTGCTAGGGCTTGTTTCACGACATGGTTTTCAGGGCGTCTCATGACATGACCGAACAATTGTAGGCGGCTTTCTGTTAAATGAAAGCTTCACTTCACAATATTTATCAGTTTCGTCCACGTCGAGATAAGCTGTTACAATTGCATACGCAAGCCCTTCGGTCGAATGTGCGCACACGCAGACCCTTTGCGCTGCCTATGCGCCCACGTTGCGGTTTAGGGTTGCCTGACTATCGATACTTTTGACTGTCAATATTTACAGCGATAGACATAGTACAAAAAAACGTAAGTCTAAAGTGGCGAATGGTGTCCTAGACTGGCAGATGAAATCCGGGACGTCAGGTGTCACGATGGGTCGATGACATCATCAAATCGTGGGGACTACATGGATCCGAGCGGCTCAGGACCGGGTACATTGGCGTAAAAGAAAGGAGGCCTATACTCAGCAGTGGGTACTACCGAGCTGATAATGATGAAAGTGGATATGGGCAGGGCACATTGCGAGGAGAACAGACGGTTGTAGGGGCGGAAAGGTCCTCGAGTAGAGCGAGTAGCGGCGTTAGAGTGGGGTGCGATTGGGCGATCGCTCAGGGTGCCGGATAATAGGAGCGCCTGTATTGTCGACTTTTTTGTGACATTGGTGGCAGATGAGCATATGGATCACTAGACACCAGTGGAGTCACAAGTGCGCTGCCGACCCTTGAAACCCCCCCCTTCCCTTAGATTGGGCCTTCGGTACCCTCACTCACGCAGCGAAACAGAGCACAGTATTGCTTCACGCCGATTTAATGTAAGACCGCGGTATCACTCCGGTCAAGCCAGCCCATTAATTCCCTTGCGTGACTTTCCCACTGTCAGAGCGACTAGGTACTATCGAGTTGCAGAGGTCAGTAGGGACGGCGAACTGTGACAAGGCCCTACAAGGTAGACCGATGACCTGGTGAGGATAGCGGCAACTACATGGATACGGGTGTCACATCATGCCCAATCTGCATAGAGAAGCTTGGGGAGACAATATCCAGCATTAGGCGTTGAAACGACAATCGCTTGTCGCTTTGATATAAGAATTCAGTTGTAGGAAGTAAATCGAACAGTTTATCACTCTTCGTGATACTTTCTCTTCTGCGAACGTTTGCATGAGGATCCTGTTCACGCAGTCGTTCGGCTACAGATTCATCTTTGTTTTGTCGCTCGGTCAGTTAGCTATCGATTCATCGATAGTCTTAAGTTGCACAACACTAGCGCTGATAAGAGCGGGCGGCCCTGGTTGCGTTGGAAAGGACCCGCGTATTTGGGTTACGCGCCCTGCCGGCTGCGCGCGCGCCGCTGATCACTATCGGTCAATTAGCTCACTTTTTGTGAGCAATTTGTTGTAGCTATCAGCCTATATACTGTCCCTACTGCAGGGCAAAGGCCTCTATCATAGAAAACAAGTCATCGCTACTATGATGGGATTAGGCTTAATCACTTCGCTTGCCTAATGCGGATTGGTGATCACATTCCGAGCTATGTTTCGAAAAATTTGAAACATAACTTTGCTAGACCCGGAAATCAAACCCAGAACCCCGAGATCACGGCCTGTTACTTGAACCACTAGACCAACGGGGCGACAAGAGCAATTTAATCGGTTGATTTTTTAATGACATTCATTGGTACAACATGTGCGGATAAAGAATGGGATCAGAAATGGAGGCGCATCTATTCACTTCTCGCTCGCTCACTATTTGCGTCTATACTCGCACTCGTGGGGCGAATTTAATGTAATGTTAAGAATTCACTTAACATTACATTAAATTCGCCTATTGTATAAACATTTTGTGCAATAAAGTTTCAAATAAATAATAATATGTAAAGATTTTAAAATTAGAAGGTGCGTTTTCTATTTCGGACTATTCGGGAATTCGTTCGCATGTTCAATATCAACTGAGCTACATCGCTCAATACGTAATCGTAAAGTAGGTACTACATATTTGAACTAAATCCATACATCTAGACTGTCGGGGCGGCCGTGAAAGATAAATAATAACTGATAGGCTATAATAGAGCGAGTGTAATGACGACAAATTGTCAGTTGTCGCCGTTGATTGACGAGGTACTTGACAGGGGCGCCTTTCGTGTAATAAGAGGGCATACAGTGAAACCGTCACGTAACTAAAGAGAATATACATGTGGCATCCAATCAAAAGATACGCACGTGGAAAAGGGATAAGGATAATAATTCGGCAGTGAATTCGTTTTGTCGTTGACTTCTGGTCTTTTATCGACTGACCCGATGGCGCAATTGGTGACCATACCTAATAACAAAGGCCATCGGTTTGATTCTCACTCTGGACAAACATTGCCATATGAATAGCAGGTAAAGTAGCTCCTGCGCTGTGTTTCGCCGAGTGAGTGAAGTTATCGATGGCCCATTCGGTGAGGAATTTTTAGCTCTTTTTCAATTTGAGGGATGATAACATATAGTACTGCGTGATTAATAATGAGATTCGCAGGAGAACTTACGTCACAAACATAGTCCAAAGAATTGGTTGACACAGCCAAAGGTCCTCGAGTGAAGGCCGCGTATGGGTTGCAGCCGTGCCAACCCAGACCCTAGGTGGAACAACAATCTGGTGCAGGTTGCGGCAATCCCTTGAATGCGGGCGGCACAGGACCAATCTGTCCGTGAGAACATCAGAGCAGGCCTATATTCAGCAATGGATAAAACCAATCCACTGGTGTCGCGGGTGGCCATGGGTAGCGGGAATCGCTTACCATCAGGAGAATCGTGTGCTCGTCTGCCACTTCATCATCATCATCATTTCAGCCCATAGACGCCCACTGCTGAACATAGGCCGCCCCCAATGTTCTCCACACAGATCGGTCCTGTGCCGCCCGCATCCAATGGATTCCCGCGACCTTCACCAGAACGTCGGTCCACCTTGTGGCGGGCCTGCGACTTCCTGCACGTGGCCTCCACTCGAGGAACTTTCCGCCCCAACGGCCGTCTGTTCTCCTCGCTATGTGCCCTGTCTATTGCCACTTGAGACATGCAATCCTTTGGGCTATGTCTTTGACCTTAGTTCTCCTGCGAATCTCATCATTTCTGATACGACGATCACGCAAGGAGACTCCGAGTTTAGCGTCTGCCACCTAGCACATAAAAAATGGGCGTCTATTGGTCGAGATGATGATGATAAACAACTCTCTTCTTCGGAAGTCCGTCCCTTACGTCAACTGACATTTCAAATATCGATAATGCGTATAATTTTTCGAATCTATCAAGCAAAAACTAGTCTAAAAACAGTAGAGGCGTAACTCCCCTTGACATTCAGATGAGCACGGCAGTCACTGGTCGTAACAACCCGACATGTTGTTGTGACACATTGCGCTTTATCACTGGCCAGCAAGGCAGGTTTCGGCTTGGGGCCAAAATGTTTGTGTATCCGGATTCTTGTGGACAGCAAATGCGACATTTAGTGACCAGAGCTAGGGTTGACAGAAGGTGACAAGTCTCTTTCGGCCGATGGTAAAAATCTGATTGAATGCCTTCTTGTTGAGATGATTCACGTGAGTACAGTCACTTGCAGCATTCCTATATAAAAATGAAGTATAACCTATCGGTAGGTATTGTACGCGTGAAAAAAAATTTACCCCACTTTTAATGTGTATAAGCATTTACCCCCAAAAATATTGTTAGATAAGTACAACATTATTGGTGTTACTAATACTTATGTATGTTCAGTTCATGCCGATAGCAAGACTGAAAATAGACGGACGGAAAGACGGATATGACGAAAGCATAGGGTTTTAGGTCTACGGATAACTAAAAATCAAACCTCTACAAAAAAGCAATCAAAAGATAATTTAATATCCTCCAACCGATCAGCCACGTACGCAGGATATATTAATAGTGCTCAAGTGTATGCGCAAACACAACTGCACTCTCTAATCCATTACTTTCATATTCCGATGGGACACCTGCGTGACACGACTGAAGAAGGATCGGTTGCAGGACCAACGGCTTAACGTGCTTTCCGAGGCACGGGGGTACAGGACAGCCAACTTCCAGACTCCGAGCCAACACTAAGATTTTCTTAACGAAAACTTAGATACAAATTTTTGGCCTGACCCGGGTATCAAACCTGGGACCCAGGTTCGATACCCGGGTCAGGCCAAAAATTTGTATCTAAGTTTTCGTTAAGATACCAAAAGATATATCATACTTTTAAAGGTAATTAAAGTCTTATTTGAAAAACCACACGTGTGTTATCTACAAAATAAATTATATTTCATCTCCAACTGTTTTAAAAGGCGCTGAAATTCAATAGCTCTTCTATTAAATAAACTAACTAACAGATTTTACAAGTGTATTTTCTTGGTAAAGAAGGGCTCAACTTTAAGAGGGTTGGTTCATGTCATTGAACCTTCTGTTTCTGAACAGTTACAAAATACATAAAACTAGTAATAGTCGATTTGGCTACCGGAGCCTTTTTTTGGGTAACGCTGAAAGATTGCCCCCCTCCCTGTCCCGTGTCTTGGGTACTGAGAGGAGGCGTACCTAACCCGCACAGTCCACCGAAATCGAAGGAAAAAGCAACCTTTAGCAGACCTGGCCCTCAGGGGAAGGACCCGACCCTGGCCTGTCGGCGGAGAGCACTCAGGTACAGCTGAGCTCGGGGGGACTCGAACCCCTCTTGCGCGGCATACCAGCTAAACCTATCCAACGACTCACCCACCCGTGGAAATGGTAATGGTGTCACGAGAACTACTGAAAGGGTTTGCCCTAACCTCAACGATCAGCTGCATAAATAATATTACAGTGCGCAAGTGCACTCTCTATTTACCCTCGTACTCCCGTGGGACACTGTAACACGACCGGAGAGAATTCGGGCGCAGGACCAACAGCTCGACGTGCTTTTCAAGACAAGACCGCCAAGTTCCAGACTCCGGGCTGACGCCAACAATTTGAATTATCTTACAATGAACAGAGATTATTATTTCATCATCATCATCATCAGCCCATTTAAGTCCCCACTGCTGGGGCACGGGCCTCCCTCAGTCACATGAGGGGTAATTGCCATACTCACCACGCTTGGCAGACGGGTTGGCGAGGATTTAGATATAAATGCAGAGTTTTCCTTCTCTGGGTGCTGATGATCATGCCAGCAGCTTTACCTTAGTCGCCTTTTACGACACCTCAGTAAGAGTGAGGGTGGCCTATTCTACTCTGCCGGGGACCACACGGCCATTTTATGGTTTGAGCGCGCCGGTTGAGACTCACGGGTTGCGAGTTCGATTCCCGCACCAACCTAAAGGTTTGTGGATGAAACAGACATTTGTGTTGGGTCTGGGTACCACAACTTCCTAGACAACTTAATTGTTCCTGGTTTCGATAGTACAAGGATGAGAACCTTAACTTGGGACCAGGACAACATTGTCCTGGTCCCAAGTCACAGTCAAGTCATGTGATTTTGTCTTACTTTATTTATTAAGATATAAATACGCTTTCTATTCCTAACCTTACCTTCATAATCTATTGGACACCATGTGATACGACTCTAGGGAAATATGGGAGTATACAAAAACTGTCCCATCATCATCATATTAGCCCACATCCACCCACTGCTGAGTATAGGCCTCTTCTTTGGGGCCTTCTTTCCCCTACCAGCCTTATCCATTGTTTCCCCGCTGCCGTTACAATATCGTCAGACCATCGGACAGGTGGTCTACCCACAGGACAGGACGTATGATCCTTTCCAACTTTTTGTTTTTTCCCAATTTATATATCTAGCTACTAACCACTTTTGAATAGAAAACGTTACTTTGTAAAACTAGGTATCAGTGTTAGTAACGTTGTTACGAGCTCCACAATCTGCTGTACAATAAACAGCGTGCACGTTCCGCGGCGAGCGGCTTGTGGAGAGCTCGGTAATCGAATTGCGCTCCGCTTGCTCCGCTCGCTTCGCTCAGCTCGAGCATCCGCGTAACTCACTCAGGCCGGACTGTTTTAGTATGATTCAGACAAGGCGAAATGCATCTTTTGTTTTTCTTTGCTTATGATCCTGTTAGTCGATTCCTGTGTAAGGATGGCAAAGGCCCGACGGCAGTCGCTTGATTGTACATATAACCAGACTTCCCGTCATTGATCCGGAATCATTGTCATTTTGTACGCATCCGGGAATAATACGTTAATAATACGCGTCCATCTATACATACTGGATGTGTCGTCATCATAAGAATGTAATTGTTAATTTATGCGTTGCAATCATCAAGTTTAAGTATACCTTTTTTTTGACGCTGGGGAATGCCTCCTGCAGTGGTGGCAGGCGGGTTATGTCGGGCTCTCCTCTGGCGAGGGCTTCTGCTAACGAGAAGCCGGCCAGAGGCATACCGATGATACCCCAGCGACGCTCCCTCATCGCCAGAATGGGGAGGGGACGTGAGTACGGGTTGAAGAACATTAATTCACGTCCCTCCCCAGGAGGAGGGCCCACTTGCACTGCGGGCCCGACACTGCCTCCCCCGGTTAAACTGGGGTAGGGGGATGGGGGCGATAGGGACAGCCGGGAGCGCGGGGCTGTCCCTACCAGGCTGAGGTAGAGGCCTGTTCAGTGCCGGTGCTGGTACCCCCGTATCACGCGCCGGAAAAATAGAGAAAGAGGAATAAGTTGGCAGCGCACTACGCACGTTACGGGACAGTCAATTTTCGCCAATCATTTACCAATAGGTCAACCGTGTGCTCTTCTGCCAGAGAAATATAACATAAAACAAATAAAACTGTCCCGAAGACTGTTAAAAGTGCCTTTTTTGAATAGGGATTAACATCGAAGCAGCCTTAATAATGAAACTACTATTTCATTTTCGCGACGAATGGAAATTAAAAGGCACTTTAAAGATATTAAAGTAGTTAAAAATAAATTCTTTAAAAGCTGAAGGCTTACAATACTCTTAGGCAAGTAACGGCGCCTTCACACTATGAGTTTTCAATATATTAATGCATTATACTAATGCATACAAATATTTTCTCCCAAGGAACTAGGGTATATACTGAAAAAAAATCTTGTACAAAAGTGATCAGCTGATTAATGCAAATAGTATTTGAAGGCGAATTTTCTTTTTGAGATTAGACTCTACATGTTCTTTGGGAAGAAATGTTTTTTTTTTTCATTTATATTACCATAATGCCCTCGACAATTTTCTCGGGTATTCAAAAAAATCACGGTGTAATCGTTTTTAAATTGAAAAAATGAAACAAAATCATAATAATATATCAAACTTCGATAAAAACCGTGAAACATTAAAAATAGTCACAATCGTAAAGGATGACATGCTTGCTAATGCCTATTATACAGTTGATGATTATTTAAATGACAAGAATTTGTGGAAATGATAAACTGTTCGCCTACACCTTAGATATTGTAATGGATCATATATTTAATGTTGGACGTGAACTCAACTTATTTATGCGAGTAATATAGTAAAAATAACATTGTATTAAAATTTTTGGCGATTAAAAAGAGTAACTGGCGAGTTTCTTGCTGGATCTTCTCGTCAGAATCAACTTTCCGATTCCGGTGGTAGAATCACATTAAATATGTATATTCATTTCTTAGTTTGTTTTATGTATCGACATATTTATGTGTAATTAAATGTATATTATACTAACTAATAAATAGTTATAATTTCTAATGTATGACGATTTGAAAGTGCTATATGTATACAAGCCTATGCAAATAAAGATATTTTGAATTGAATTGAATTAACCACTATGCACAAGACCGTGCGAAGTTGAAACGTCGAAGTAGGTTGGCGACCCTGGGCTCTGAAATGACAGCTTGGGACGCAACCAGGGCAAAACGCTAAGATGACAGATGGATGGGATGACCATTTGTAAAGCTCGGGTCAGAGCTCAATTTTTGAAGGCTTTTGTACGCAACACTCACCTCTCTTTTACTATCAAAATTTCTTGCCTAAAGCTGATCTGGATCATTTTAACAGACAAGAATGTCGAAATCTAAGTAATTTTAAAAATAAAGTATAGTTTTATCTATCTAAGAAATTCACGGTGATATACAACCAATTGATTCATCATCATCATCATCAGCAACCCAAACTCGTCCACTGCTGGACATAAGTCTCCCCTAATGCACGCCACTGCTCCCGATTTTCGGCCACTCTCATCCAGCCCACACCAGCCAGCCTTCGAATGTCATCATCCCATCTTGTCGCAGGGCGTCCTACACTACGCTTACCGAGTCGCGGTCTCCACTCAAGGACTTTACGGCTCCAACGGCTGTCAGTTCTGCGGCTAATATGACCAGCCCACTTCCACTTCAGTTATGTCGGGGACTCTGGTTCTCTGTCGGATTACATCATTTCTGATGCGGTCCTTCAGAGATACTCCGAGCATAGCCCTTTCCATAGCTCTTTGAGCGACTTTGAACCGGTGGACTAGTCCAGCCGTGAGTGTCCACGTCTCGGCACCGTAAGTCATGACTGGAAGGACGCACTGGTCGAAGACTTTCGACTCAAGACTTTGAGGGATGGGTGACGAGAAGACTTGACGAAGTTTACCAAATGCTGCCCAGCCTAGCTGAATTCTTCTATTGGCTTCTCTCTCGAAGTTGTTTCTGCCTAATTGGAGCGTTTGTCCTAGATAGACATATTCCTGAACAACCAATTGATTAGGTAAATATAGAAGATAAAGATTTCCTTAATTGGCCACAGAACACAAATTAAAACATAAATTTAATTAAACTCGACATATAATCATACGCAAGAAGGACAGATGTCCTAGGTTATTCTAAAACCTACTTCAGGCACCAGTCTGTATACAAGTGATAGCGCTAAACTTAAAATATAAGACCATTGTTTTCCTATATTTTGAAGTGAAAATAAATGCTTTTTTTTAAGAAAGCGTGGTATGAAAGTGGCCTTACTCAGGTGGCCGATAAGCTCGGCGAAGCTTTTTAGCTAATTGTGAAAGTCTGCGCTCTGCCAGAGACAGGAAGTGGAATCGTTTTTCCATCGTTTTTTAGGGTTCCGCCCTGCAAAACGATAAAACGTAACTCTTTTTGTTTGCCAATACTAGGTACGTAATCATAACTATAGAGTACTTTCCATTGAATTTTAACCAATGGAAACCCATTGAATTTAACCACAATCATAATGGTTTGATTAGGGGCGTAAGACAGTCGTAATATGAAAAAATGTTTTTAACGATGATTTTTTGTAAACTAAATAATAATTTTAAAAAATACTTTTTTTTTTACTGGTGTCTTCATAGTAGAAAACTACAACCATAGAAAAACTTTTTATTATCACCCTTGATCTTAGATTAAGGTAGGGCACACTAGCGACGCCAATCGATATACATTTTTAGCTACTAACCCGGATCTATTTTACAAAATTTCGGGGTTACAACTTCTCGGCAACCACTTATACTATTTATAAAATAACCATGCACAAATGCGGACCCAACATTTGTACGCGAAAAATTGATTCACGCTAAAAGTGGCCGCTATTGGCGGCGTACAAAAATGGACCCAACATTTGTGTGAGGTTGTAACCCCGAAATTGTTTAAAATAGATCCGGTTTAGTAGCTAGCAATTAAAAACGAATGGTGTCGCTAGTTAGGGCTACCTGTCGCCTTAAACCAAAACAGTCGAAGATAAGTGACTCGTCTGTACCGCGTGGACCGCATAAATTAGGTTCCCGTCGCATAATTTCACGTACTGACGTAGCCTGCGGGTAACACGTTCGATAGCTCCTTAAAACATATGTCAAAACAAATAGGTCTAATTGAAGGGACGTGCCGTATCTTCCGCTATTTTTTACCCCCGACGCAAAAACGACGGGGTGATTTAAGTTTGAAGTGTCTGTGTGTCTGTCTATGGCATCGTAGCTCCCGAACAAATGAACAGATTTGGATTTTGTATTTTTTTTTGTTTGAAAGGTGAATAAAGAGGGAGTGTTCTTAGCTATGTTGGATGAAAATCGATCCAAGATGGCCGCCGTCACAAAGATTTGGATTTTATGTTTTAACATAACTCCCACAAAATGGGTATCATATAAAAGAGCTTGAGTAGCTGAATTGCGAAAAATTTCAAATCCAAGATGGCCGCCGTCAGAAACAGACGAATAACCTATTTGTTGTTCCAACTGCCTCAATATAGGTATCAAATGAAAGAGCTTTAGTTGAGTCGGGGGTTTTTTAAACTTTCAATTTAATGATTTAATCGAAGCCCTCGATGTGTAAGTCCGACCGCACTTCACCGGTTTTTATCATCCACCATCTTAGTTTGGAGCTGTATTGTCGAGACTTGAACGTTATTTGTGAGGTACATTTTTATGATGATACGTAGCTACTTTGGTTAATAGAATCACCTTTTTTATTTACTAGGTGGCAAACGAGCGATCGAATCACGTGATATTAAACGATTGATACCGCTATGACATTTCAATCGGGACGCAAGGGCGCTACCAACATTTTCGCACTCTTTTCCCTACGATTGGGCCGCTGGTAGCCTCACTTAATCGGCGAAACATGTCGCTAGCGCTGCTTCACGCCGATTTTCGGTGACACTGGTATCTATCACTGTGGTTGAGCCCATTCATGCCAAAACGTGGCTCCCACAGTTATTGTTTAGAAATGCTTCGACTGCCTCGGTGGTGCAGTGGTTAGTGGGTCGCGCTTTAAAGCGACGGCTGCGCAAGAGGTTAATTACAGTCAGCCCGGAGTCTGGAAGTCAGCGGTCTTGTACCCCCGTGCCTCGGAAAGCACGTTAAGCCGTTGGTCCTGCGTCCAATCCCTTTCCGGGCGTGTCACGCTGGTGTCCCATCGGAATATGAGGGTAAGAGTATAGAGAGTGCACTTGTGTTTGCGCACATAATATATCCTGCGTACGTGGCTGATCGTTGAGATTGGCCGCCGTAGCTTTATCGGTTGGATATGTTTAGAAATAAGTTGAATCCTTAACTGTAAAAGACACATTGTAACTTTATTCTGTCATTTTTCTCTCAACTCTGTTTTTTCTCAAGGAGCGCTCTCTTATAAATTTTCTAAGACTCTTTTCTGCAGCCCCGATTGTTTAAAATACAATTCTATTACGTAAATGTAAGGTTGGATATTGTCGGGAGCGGTCGTTTCTTACGTTTCAATGTCTGCGTTCAAACATATTTTAATATTCAAAGCGACGACAGCTTATTCATTTTATTCTATTTCATTCTTTCATCGTTTCTTATTCAACGTTTTCTCCGTGAAGGAACTTGATTGCCTGCAGTTATTACGAATGGCGAAGTTGTGTTTAAACGTTGTAAATTAATGCAGTATAAATAGTTTTGTCTTCGATCGAGCGATGCTAGCTCTGTGGAAAAGGACGCACCTTCGAATACGAGCATGCGCATACACCGCTGGTTTTTCAAATCTATGTGGGTTTAAAATCATCTTGAGTAGGATCGACTGAAGTGACGCTGTCTGGTTTTGAAAGCCAAAACTCTGTTTAGGTCGCTGAGCCAGCGAGTTAGTAAGTATGTATGTTTTTTAGGCGACAAACGAGCAAGCGAGTCACCTGATGGAAAGTAATCATCACCGCCGAGTAACATCCGCGAAATCAAAGATATCGCTAATGTGTTACCGGCCTTTTTAAAAAGGAGTACGCTCTTCTCATGAAGGTCCTAAATCGTAGCCGTCGGAAAATACTCCCGCAGGCTAACCGTTCCACAGAACTAAGAAGGTAAGTAGTAGTGTGGTTATCATCTGTAATTATGAGTGTACATAAATACGTCGTCTGCCACCTATCACATAAAAAAAAAAAACAAAAGATACGCCTTTGCCAGGTCTACCCTATGGGATCTTATGTGTCTCCGCCATCCTTTGCAGTCCTACTTACAAAAGATTCGTTTGATGAGCGCCACGAAGTCTTTCGGATTGAAGTGCCTATAGTCTTCTGGTTTAGGATAAGCGTTACCTAGAAGACACATTCTACTCCTGGCTAGTGAGCCGCATTCAGATAAAAGATTTTCCATGGTCTCCGTCTCCTCCTTGCATGCTCTGCAGTCGCTGTTCAAAGTGATGTTCATCTTCATCAGCATTTTGTTCGTTGCATAGTGCCATGCTAACGCTCCTATGATTGATGATGCATTTCTTTACGTAATAGTTGACGGACAAGCAGACGGATCGCCGGCATAAGCGATTGCCGTCGCCCGCGCCACCAGTGGTACACAAGTGCGCTGCCAACCTTCAAACCCCGGTGTACCCCGGATTGGGCCTCCGGAACCCTGACTCACACAGTGAAACACGGCACAGTGCCTCTTCACGCCGGTTTTCTGTGAGGCCGTATCACAGCCGGCCCATTTATGCCGAAGCGTGGCTCTCCCCCGGGCATAGCATCCTTAAATAAAATAAATAAATAAATATTTCACAACATCACATACATTGATCTGACTCCGAGATAGGTAGCTCAAGCACCTGTGTTACGGATATCAGAATCAACAGTGGGATTACAAATATATACATATAATACTTTTCTTTTGTAAATACATACTTATAATACATAGATAACACCCAGACCAATACAAACAGATATGTTCATGCACACAAATGTTTGCACTGTGCATGGATCGAACCCGCAACCCTTGCACCAGAGGCAGCGTTCACTACCACTGTTCCAAATGGGTCGTCTATTGCCTCAAAGATGTTTATTCCAGCATCTTATTTTTTCTCTTTCATCTCCCATGAGCTAAGTATAACAAATCTCGAATGACGACGCTACTGCATCGAAGAAACAAGTTCTGGTTATTAAAAAAGGTTATTTAAAATTAGAATGAAATAATTTCACCTAATATAATTTCAATTCCTATTATTCAAAGGTGAAAATAATTTATTCCGTTTTTGATTATGGAAATCCGGCGGTTTCCTTTTGATGTTGTTTTGTGAATATTACTTCAAAGACTTATTTATTTGCTTATATTATTAAAACTAGAAGGAAATGAATAATACATTGTTTATCACATTATAATTAATATTGGGAAAGATGCAAGGACTTTAATAAACATTTTAAAATATATTTTAAACTTCAATTTCCTCAGCTTATTCTAAGAACTTAATATTTTAGAATGATTTTGAATAAAGATTTTTATTCTATTATTTATTTATTATTTTATTTACAAAACATCATTAAATGCTATTTACAAACCATCTAATGATGCCCTGTTGGTCTGATGGTTTAAGTACCGGGCCACGTTCTCGTAGTCCTGGGTTCGATTCCCGGGTCGAAACAAACATTTTGTTTCGATTTTTTCGAATATATCTCGGGTTTGTGATCACCAATCCGCATCAGGTCAAGCGTTGTGATTAAGCCTAATCCCAGTAAAGTAGCGATGAATTCTATGATGGTGGCCTATGCCCTGCAGTGGGACATTTAATGAGCTGATACTTTATTTTTACTTTTATCATCATTGTCAGCCCATTTAAGTCGCCACTGCTGGGGCACGGGCCTCCCTCAATCACATGAGGGATAATTGCCATACTCACCACGCTTTTCAGACGGGTTGGATTTTTACTTTACTACAAAACAAATGCCGAATCATTCACGCCGAATCATTCACGCCGAACTGTGGCTCTCCCACGGTATAAAGTTGACAAAGCTGCGAACGGAAAGTTGCCTTTAAAGAGAAACAAAGGATATTTAATCGTATAATTACACTAATCCTATCACTCTAAATCCTCGATAGCTTAATCGTGAAGGTGGCAGGTCGTGGTTCAACAAAAGCCGATCTAACTGGGAACTTCGGAACTCCAGCATCTCTTCATTAAGTAGTTAGCGAAGTGGCACCGTCGCGCATATTTTCCGAAAGTTATTGGTACAACAGAATTACTCGTACAAGTTTGCTTTCCAAGGTACAGTGGAACACCGATTATCGAAATTAAAGTGACGGGTAGGGCACACTAGCGACGTCAACTGATTTAAATTGTTAGCAGCTAAACCGGATATCTATTTAACAATTTCGAAGCTTACTTAACTTTTGGGTCTGCTTTTGTTCTAGAATTTTGAATTACAACCAAAAACGGCCACTTATGGCGTTAATCCAAATTTCGAGTGCAAAAACAGATCAAAAAGTAATCTACAATTATTAAATAAATCATCATCATCAGCCTATCGCAGTCAACTCCTGGACGTAGGCCTCTCCAATTGTTCGCCACCGTGATCTTTCCATCCCTTCTCGCATTCAGCTCTTGCCAGCCATCCTGCGCAAATCGTCCCCCCACCTAGCCAGAGGGCGCCCTACATAACGTTTGCCAAGACGCGGTCTCCACTTTAGAACTCATTTACCCCATCAGTTGTCGGTTCTATTAAATAAATAGTATAAATGTTTGCTTAGAGACTTCCGCTCCGAAATTGTTTAAAATAGATCCGGTTTAGTAGCTAACAATTTAAATCGATTAGTGTCGCTATTTAGGGCTACTCGTCGCCATAAACGGGGCCGGGGTCGATTCGGATAATCGATTTCGACTATTCATCATCACTAGCGATGGTAGCTTAGTAGTTCAGAACGCGCCTTCCATTGAGGAGGACCGGGCTCGAATCCGAGCATGCACCTCCGGATTTTTCATACCTATGTGCGTATTTTTAAGTATTTCAAGTATTTATTTGCAAACTAAGTGTACAAAGATGGTCTTACAGCTATTATTACAAATGTACTTATGACTTAGCAACCTTTTTCGGTATTGCAAAAGACTAGAGCATGACTATTAATACAGTCAATTTGGGTAACTTTGAATTACCTTGTAACTTTAAATAAAACTGTATGCAATTTTACCCTAGAGTACCAAAGGCCTTGACAGTAGGGGTCCAAAGTTGAATTATTAACTTAGCTTTGAAATTCAAGACAAATTAATTTTTCTGTTCTAGGCCAAGAAATTCATTGCTCGTTTTCAAGATTGTTTGTATTTAAGCAATGGAATGTAACAAAAGGCACAAATGCTGAAAAGTCTCGTCCAGAATAACATGCAACACCGATTTGATAAAACCGATTGCTACTAACGTCGGATCCTTATCCTCCGTTTGTGAAATTTGCCAAAAAAAAATAGAAGTCTGTATTACCCAAAGAGTGTATTAATTTAATTTCAGCAGAATATTTTTTTATTTTTTTTTATATATTAAATGGGTTTGCACTTGACCTCATTTCACCTGATGGAAAGTGACAATAAGGTCTAAGATATAGCGAGCTTACCCAGAAGAAGCCTATTCACTCTCGACTTAAAGACACCCAAATTGTAGCTCTCTGGGAATACAGAAGCCGGCAAGTTATATGATAATATACAATATTTTAAAAAGTATTTTATTTTATTAACAAGATTTCCACTTTTGACCGCTGTTACATAGACACGGGACCACTGCGCATAGCGACAGCTTTGGACTCAACTGGAAATCGCACGCTAAAATGCACCTATTCTCGACACATGACACTCACAGTATGACTGACAACTTTGTTTAGTTTTACGGTTATTACATTTTCGAATCACTGAATTCCAGACATTTGACAATTTAAACCCACCCTCACGATTGACATTTTTATAGTTTTGTTGTTTTATTTTAGATGGTGTAAAGCTCAATCACAAAATAATAAATCCAAATTATATCCTCATTTCACCGGTCAAATGTATATTTTAAAAACGTGTCTCCTTAATCACTCGACACTGGCAGAGTTATAAATGTGTATGCCGTTGGCCTTGTGGTCCCCGGCAGATTAGAATAGGCCATTGTGCATTTTTGTCAAAAATATTTTTATATCATCTTAGCTGGTTAATCTTAGGCTAAAAACTTTCGGAGTGCTCAGCATTCGGCGCACGCGACTTAGGGCAGTTTCAGATTAGCGTATTTTTCTGTGTATACCTTTTCGCATACGCGCTTACACGCCGTACTTAACGCGCTTCAAAAAACCTGGAAGAGCGTATAATTATGATGCTATTTTATTTATTGTACTGGTAGTAGAGTCGTGTATCAACATAGGTTCAGTCGGCTCGCTTATACGAGCTTAGAAGTGCGTCTACGCTCGTATGAGTAGTGATGCAACATAAAAAAAACATAATTATGAAAATAAAAAACATGAAAAAAAAACATCGTGCGTACCCTTGTTTATTTCTAATTTTTTTTTCAGAAAAAATAATAAAAAATTTAAATGTTTTATTCAATATCCTTACATTTTACTTAAATTTTCAATAAAATATATCACTAATTAATTATTTATTTTGCAAGTTCAAAAAAAATTCGCTGTCAGTATCATTAGATTGAATTTTGTCAAAAACCATATTTATGTAAAATGGGTATTGTTCTACCTAAAAGCTTTAACTAAACGACTAAATAAAAACAAGTATTCTGTAAATTACTTTGCTTTTACGGAAATTAGTTAATTAATATTAACTTCTGTATTCTTGAAAAAAAATAAATTCTTGATAAAAAAACAGTTTTTTCTTTTGAAGTTTATTGTCCATAAAAGTAGAAAATAAAACTTTTTCTTTTACAACACTACTTACGTACGAGTAGAGTTGGTGCCAAAAGGCTCGCCTACACGCGCTCCCAAAAAGAGCTTATACGCGCGTGTAAAGCGCTAATCTGAAACTGTTTTTAGCAAAATCCGCAATCTACCCGGCTCAGCCGCGCACAACTGCTCGGATCCCATAATTCGCTATCGGACAACTTTTTTATCCGGACTGATTAAAATGAACGGGGCTGGACACAGCGTAGATAGCTGGGCATCTATTAGCACAAAATAGCACAGAAAGTCAGTTATAGCTGACTTTAATATTTAAAAGTTCGTTAAATTAGGGCCATGACTTTTTTTGTGATAGGTGGCAGACGAGCAGACGGAGACATAGGCTGAGAGTCATTTATGTTGGAAGTCACAATGTTTTTTTCTTGTTTTTTGTATTTTTTTTTGTTTAACTTACCACTTTATTATAAATCGCGATCTAAAGTTATTACCGTATTAAAGCACATGTCATCCCGTTTCAACACGCAATGTCAAAAGGTCCCGGCACGAATTTTGTGACGACCATCCTTAGTTCGCGGTTTCGAAGGGGGTTCGTGTTTATGAAACTGATGTTGTACTCGTACATGCTGTTGCTATGTCCAAAACAATAACCTTTTCTTTCTTCTTTATTTCAAATGTATCTTTGTGGCTGCATATGGTATCGTTGATGCCCGTCTTAATTACTTATAGTTATAATGCAACCCGTCCAGTTTGGAACAGTGGTAGTGAACGCTGCCATTGGTCCAAGGGTTCCGGGTCCGATCCCCGCACAGTACAAACGTTTGTGTGCATGAAAATACTTTAGACTCTTGAGTCTCACTGTTTTGGACACTAATAATAAGAAAAGAAAGTGTACGAGTAGAAACAGTCGATTGCAAAAAGATTTTTCGGAAACCCTTTCTCTTAGTTCTATCTGACAAAATACTCACATCCTCTCTTGAGTAAAACAAGTTTAAAGTATCTTGTAACCGCGGCGATCTTAACTTTGTCGCGAAGTCACGATCGACCAGTGTTGTGGAAGTAAAATTCTAGTCATTCGGTGAAGTAAGCTTTGCAGTCTGTCTTCATATGGGAAGGAATAAAATAGATTTATGTACGCGCTTGTTCGCCGAGTAGTCACAAAGAATTGCCGTTGGTCTCGCGCCCGATTCTCCGGTCTTGTCACAGTAGTGTCCTATTGGTATATGAGTGTAAGGGAATAGAGAGTGCACTCCCTTCCTATATTCAAGTCCCGTGTCAAAACTCACTTCCTATCTCTATAAATAGGTACACTGTTTTTTCCTTGTCTCTTCTTCCTTTTTTATGTGGTCTGCTCTCTGGCCATTTATACCTATCTATAAAAAATATTATTATTGAATTTTTGTTATAAATTATCTATGTATATCATCATCATCGTCAGCCCATTTAAGTCCCCACTGCTGGGGCACAGGCCTCCCTCAATCACATGAGGGGTGATTGCCATACTCACCACGCTTGGCAGACGGGTTGGCGAGGGTTTTGATATGAATGCAGAGTTTTCCTTCTCTGGGCGCTGATGATCATGCCAGCAGCTTTACCTTAGTCGCCTTTTACGACACCTCGGTAAGAGTGAGGGTGGCCTTTTCTACTCTGCCGGGGACCACACGGCATCTATGTATATATTATTAGGTATGTATGTATTGTTTATTATTATTTGTATTATTTAATATTATTAATATATAAAATATGTATATTTCTGCCATTCTCAATTTCATTTGTTAAACTACTTTGCACTGCCTTCCCCTATTACGAATTACGCCTTGTTGTACTGTCTGTTGCTGTTGTTGTATCATGCTTGTATTATATATTTTTGTGCAATAAAGAATATCTATCTATCTATCTATCTTGTGTTTGCGCACACACTTGGGTACTATAATATATCTTGCGTACGTGGCTGATTTTGAGATTGGCCGCCGTATCCGTAATGGGTTGAAGGATATTAGCACGACGGTGAGGGAAAACATTGTAAGGAAATTTGGAATTGTGGTTTATGAAACGTGTAACCTTATGGTTACCATAATTATTTATGTGGTCTGGTTTCCTTGTTAAGAGGTTGCGAAGGTCAGACGGCAGTCGCTTCGTTGTAATTACCAGACTCTCCTTAATCATCGCAAGCGTACCCTGGGCTTCAAAGGTACAGCCTTGGACGCAACCTGGAATTACACGCTAATATCGAGTTATATTATATGGAGAACAGAAGAAGAAGAATAATAATAAATATTTCACTACATCGCATACATTTGTCTGACTCCGAGATGGGTAGCTCGAGCTCCTATGTTAAGGATATCAGAATCAACAGTCGGATTACAAATATAAACGTATAATACTTGTCTTTTGTAAATACATACTTATTATACTCAAAGACTTACAATACATACAAAACACCCAGGCCAATACAAACAGACATGTTCATGCACACAAATGTTTTTACTGTGCTGGGATCGACCCCGTAACTCTTGGACCAAAGGCAGTGTTCACTATCACTGCTCCTAACTCATCAAAACTAAGATGAATTAGAGAAGTAATGCAACCACGTTTAAACGTAAGGAAAACGTAAAAGAAAATATCATGTTGCAGTGAAAATTCTATTCAACCTTCATCTTCATTAACTGTATTTATTTTATCTTTCAGTTTTCAGTACAAAAAGAAACGCGAATTTTTCGTAGTCAGGAACAAGTTACGGCGCTAGAACTTGAGATAATGTTTAACATTACCTGGAGCTGGTGACTTAGGCCTGTGCGCCCATCTGCGCCTCTAAGGCTTTCTCAAACCACTTACCACAAACTGTATTTTTTCTAAGTAAAAAATGGAAAAAGGATTTTCAAGGAAAGCTCCACATGTTTACTTAGCCAGAAATGTTATATTCATGTCTTAGAGTTTGAACCTAAAAATATAACATTCTGAAAGTATTTGCTTAGGTTAGGAATGTCAAGAAAAAAAGTGATAATAGGTATATCCAGCTTCAAAAATATCTAAGTGTTTAACAAAAGTCAACTGTATTTTAGTATACAGATAGTTCAACTCACAAAGACGCACCCCACCACTATTGGGCACCACTTTTTTAAACATTTAAATAATTTGAACACATCCCACAAAAAAAATAATTAAGTAGAGCATCTTTTCAGGTACCCCGTGACGTTCTGTCAATTTATCATAGTGTGCGTGAGCACTCATTGCTAATTTGTAAGCGATAATGAGAAAAGGTGGGGCGCGTCTTCGCGGATTGAACTATCTGTACGTCAAAGATCATTTTAATTTGTTGTTTGAAAACAAATGACAACAAATTAAGGAATTGTGCTAAAAGTGACTTTTGTCAAATGCTCAGATATTTATGCCAAGTTAGAATGCTAAGATAATTTTTAAGCTGAAATTCAAAATTGCAACAAATCTACCATAAAGGTGTAAAATTTTTATTTAGAGATTTTTTTACAAACTTTCTGTGGGGCCGTGGTATGAATATCCGGTCGAGCCGGCCCATCCATGCCGATGGGTAGCCCCACGGTCCAATCTCGCTATTCACATTAGGTTCTTCGCGCTAATATTAACTTTTAAAACCCTTAATGAATACACCTTAATCTGTGTACCCGATTCGTATGGTTGGCTGTGTGCGCGGTGGTTTTACCTCTGGGAGCTGAGTGCTCAACTTTGCCTATTAGGCCTACTGAAACCTCTTACCAGCATACAAGCTGAGGGCTTTTGTATAGGGCTGTAAAACATCATAGATTAGATACCTTTACCACTTACCACATTAAAACAGGACTAAAGATCTAGGCATTACAGATTTATAATACAATAATATCCTCAAACCGATTTCGGCTAAGATCTCAAAGATCAGCCCCTTACGCAGGATATATTATAGTGCTCAAGTTTGTGCGCAAACACAAGTGCACTCTCTATTCCCTTGCCCTCAAATTCCGATGGAACACCAGTGTGACACGACCGGAGAGGGATCGGGCGCAGGACCAATGGCTTAATGTGCTTTCCGAGGCACGGAGAGAACTAAGAACTTAGGTACAAGTTTTAGCCCAACCCGGGGATCGAACCACTGCGCCAACGAGGCAGTGGTTCTGAAAGTGACTATGGTATGTTTGATGAAGTAATTTTCCGCCTCTGTCATTCCCTATTACATACAGACTTGACATTTCCTGTCATCTAAAAAAGGTACAAACTCACTCGCTCTCATAAATTCAGAATTACCTTTGTCAAATAATTTGAAATGTAAATAACTTATACTTTTTAAATCTGTTTGATGAAGAGGGAAGCAGCCCTACAGCGTGACACCCACGCTCGGACGAGAATAAAACCTCATCCCCCGTCCGTTACGTCACGCCGCCCCCGCTAGGGGGCGCTGTGTATGCACAAATTGTAAATTTATCTCGCGCGAAAATGTAACGATACTCTTAAGCGCTAATTTTAGGCGTCTATGCCGAAAATAGATTTCCGCGCAATAGGTTTAGTATTTCTGACTTCCGAGGTAGTTGGATAAAAACTTGCGTCTTCTTAAGGTGACGGGTAGAGCACATTAGCGACGCCAATAGATTTTAATTTTTAGCTACTAAACCAGATCTATTTTAAACAAACTCTCGTCAAACACCTATACTATATATTTAATACTTATAGTTTTGGCGTGAATCAATTTTTCGCGTACAAAAACGGACCCAACATTAGTGCATGGTTATTTAATAAATAGTATAAGTGTTCGCCAAGAGGTTGTAACCCCGGAATAGTTTAAAATAGATCCGGTTTAGTAGCTAAAAATTAAACTCGATTGGCGTCGCTAGTGTGCCCTACCCGTCACCTTAACTTAAGGTCGTAGTTTCGAATCCGACCGCGCGTATGGGAGCCTATTCTATTCTAAGTCGAATTTCGAGATTTCATACATTCGCCTATACAAATATTTAACTCGACTTACAGAACAAACAACGACAGACTATGGAATAAGATTCGAATCGTTATAATATATGCTAATGAAAAAGTAATATTTAGATCTATTATGATAAAATTCAGCACCGTTTTTGTAAATTTTACTAACTAAATAAACAATATTAATGCGTCAAAATTATCGTGAAAACGGTTTTCTGGGGAAACTAAAAATCGTAATGTTCACTGAATCGTATCCTCTGACTTACCTAAATAATTTTGGTATACTATATTTCGTGTTACAGTCTTTTTTAGTTTACATGCATTAATTCCAATTTTTTATAAATCTATCGATTACAATTTTTACCGAAATTAAAGTTCCGTGACTTCAAGAATTTAGATTTGAGAAATACAAAAAGGAAATCTATTATAGGAAATCTATATATACACTCGAGTACGAGAATATCCCCTTTGTATTTCTCAAATATATATGCGTATAACGGCAGTATTTAATAAATCCACTGGCGTTGCATGTTCGTGGGCGGTGGAAAAGCTTGCCATCAGGTGATCCATAACACTGAAGGTGACGGGTAGAGCACACTGGCGACGCCAATCGATTTAATTTGTTAGCTACTAAATCGGATCTATTTAAAAAAAATCGGGGTAACAACCTCTCCGCAAACACTTAAACTATTTATTTGCACAAATATTAGGTCTGTTTTTCTACGCAAAAATTGATTCACCCCAAAAGTAGCCACATTTGGCGTGAATAAATTTTTCGCGTACGCGTTGGACCCAACATTTGTGTATTTAATAAATAGTATAAGTGTTCGCCAAGAGGTTGTAACCCCGGAATAGTTTAAAATAGATCCGGTTTAGTAGCTAAAAATTAAACTCGATTGGCGTCGCTAGTGTGCCCTACCCGTCACCTTAACTTAAGGTCGTAGTTTCGAATCCGACCGCGCGTATGGGAGCCTATTCTATTCTAAGTCGAATTTCGAGATTTCATACATTCGCCTATACAAATATTTAACTCGACTTACAGAACAAACAACGACAGACTATGGAATAAGATTCGAATCGTTATAATATATGCTAATGAAAAGTAATATTTAGATCTATTATGATAAAATTCAGCACCGTTTTTGTAAATTTTACTAACTAAATAAACAATATTAATGCGTCAAAATTATCGTGAAAACGGTTTTCTGGGGAAACTAAAAATCGTAATGTTCACTGAATCGTATCCTCTGACTTACCTAAATAATTTTGGTATACTATATTTCGTGTTACAGTCTTTTTTAGTTTACATGCATTAATTCCAATTTTTTATAAATCTATCGATTACAATTTCTACGGAAATAAATACTTCCTTGACTCAATCTCGAGTGTACGAGAATTTCCCCTTTTTATTTCTCAAATCTATATGCGTATAACGGCAGTATTTAATAAATCCACTGGCGTTGCATATTCGTGGGCGGTGGAAAAGCTTGCCATCAGGTGATCCATAACACTTAAGGTGACGGGTAGGTAGACGCCAATCGATTTAAATTGTTAGCTACTAAATCGGATCTATTTTAAACAATTACGGGGTTACAACCTCTCCGCGAACACTTAAACTATTTATTTGCACAAATATTAGGTCTGTTTTTCTACGCAAAAAATTGATTCACCCCAAAAGTGGCCACTTTTGGCTTGCTTACCTATCTACAGTAAAACAAAAAAAAAAAAAAAAGGTACGCGTTGGACCCAACATTTGTGCATAGTTATTTAATAAATAGTATAAGTGTTTAAAATAGATCCGGTTTAGTAGCTAACAATTTAAATCGATTGGTGTCGCTAGTTAGGTCTACCCGTCGCCTTAATACAAAAATACACCCAGAAACTGAACAAACCCATGTTTTCATCACACACATTTTGACCGTGGGAGAGCCACGCTTCGGCATGAATGGGCCGGCTCGACCGCACCGCGCCCTCACAGAAAACCGGCGTGAAACAGCACTATGCTGTGTTTCGCTGAGTAAGTGAGAGTACCGGAGGCCTAATCCGGGGGAAAAGGGGGGTTTAAAGGTTGGTAGCGCATTTGTGACTCCACTGGTGTCGCGGGTTTACAATCGCTTACCATCAGGTGATCCGTCTGCTCGTCTGCCACCTATCACAAAAAAAACACAAAGCACTTGTAGATATTTGCTTAGTATTTGTGTATTGTGTCAAGATTTTTCTAAACATTTGTTTAAAATTTTTGGAATTCACGGAAGTAAACACAGGATTAAAACTCATTTTGAATGATTAATTGTTACAAACGTTGCGTCCAATTTTGAAAAACACTGAAGGCCTTGTTCAGGTAACGACATTTTAAACTCGACAAACACATTACGAATGTCAAACTCGACTTTTCAAGACTTGGTAAGTACAAATTAATTGGAGAAAGTTTGAGGAGCGCTCAACAGTTTGTCTTATTAGCGTGAGGAGGGACAAGAAAGTATGCATTTTTATAACTTCAGTTTTTGATTAGATTTTTCAAGCGATTTTTTTTTTAAATGGGTGCTGTGATGTAGATTAATTAAATATAGTAGTTGGTAAACCTGGAGGTCTTCGGACCTGAATGAAATCGAACCTGGAGGACATAGTCGTAGTCATAATTATTTATTGCAACATGTTGGTAACACAATGACTCAGACTTCATAAAATCGGTAATTCGTTTGTTGGCTTAAGTATTAAGATATTTAATAAGCTACCACAAAATATCATTACCCTTTACCGGATAAGTTTAAGTCTCATATTAAAACCTGCCTAATGAAGAAAGGTTACTATAGTGTACAAGACTATTTAAATGATAAGGATTCTTGGTCATGTTAATTGATTAATCTTTTGAGTTGTTATTCATAGTAGTCTATTAACTTTCATAATTGTATTTTTTTTTCTCTTCTCAATTGAAACTCTGTAACATCATCAATATTTGAAAAGAGTAACTACTGAATTTCTTGCAGGTCTCTTCTCGGTAGAAATCGACATTCCGAACCAGCGGTAGATAATATGTACTATTTTGACATTCATAAGTGTTCTGTGTGGACCTAAATTGAATAAAGATTTTTTTATCTTATCTTATCTTTTATCTTAATGATGTAATGATGATGAAACTAAGTTGACGTAACAGACGTAAACATGACCCTGTGAGGGCCTTTGGACCTAAGTGAAATTTGGCGTATGAGGCTAGGTCAATCATTACTAAATGCGCAAAGGACAACACGACAATAAACATTTTTCGAAATGAAAAATATGTACTATTTCTAGATTAGACTCATAGAAATTTAAGAAAAATAATTTCAGGTTTTTTAGACAAATATTTATGGAGAAAAAAATAAAATTTATAAATCCTCCTGTGACATCATCACTCGGCAATACTAATTAATAACGCTTTTGCTCGCGTTAATTTAAAAAAGTAAAATCTCTGATTATAAAGTGACTAGATAAAATAATGACAATGACGGTAAGTAACTTAAAGTCGCCTAAACTTTTTTATTGGGCATATAGCACCGACATCACAATACGTTGAGCCTCAGGACTTCGTCACTTCCGGCATATTAATTAATAATTTAAAAAATAAATATTTCAATAAAAAGACACATTTAATGATAACTAAAAAATATGGGTCATCTTTTTTCTCTTTCTTTATTCGAAAGTCATGAAAGAGAGCTCACTACTGATAAAATTATACATTACTAGAATTATTACATTTTCATCACTTTAACATACTCACACTCCACACATAACAGACTTCACGCATGCAAGGCGCGTTCTTATCAATTGATCTACCATCGCTTTCAAATTAACAAGATTATTGACATTCAAAACAAACATAAAACTGTGAAACGCAAATAAACCTGTGGACGTTTATACGCAGGCTCTTCCCGGCGAGTCGTGACGTGGGGTGTAGGGCAGGGGGGGTCATTCAATAGGATCTTTAAATAGAACCTCACACCAGACCCCTTGGGCTGGCTTGCAGCTATCGATAATACGAAGGCTTCGCAATAATGATTGGATTGGGGTAAGAATTTAATCGCTATTTCGCATTCGACAGATATTTTGGGACCGTATTTCGGACTTTTGAACGTCTTGGGCAGAATTTAATTTAACAGTAGGAGGTCATCATGGTGTCCTTTTCGACCTTTGTTTTTCTATTCTATTAAAATGAAGACATATTTCTTAAGGAAAATATTAATTTATTTATTAAATACCCAGTTGCAGAAATATTCATTTAAATCGGCTTTTTAGTAAATCTTTACATCGAGCAATTTAAACAGTGCAATTTCCTTAAAACCTAAAAATCTGAGCCCTCTCAACCGAAACCCTATTAATGGCAGCTGGGCAATGGGCGTCCACTATGGGCTTCCAAACCGAAGCACGGTTAAAAAAAGCAAAAATGTAACTTTAAAATAGAAAAAACATACATAACATCTAGAAATTTGACAATGAATAGGAAAACTACTGGTGTTTGATTGCTGTAAATTCTACACAATAGATATTTTCAACGGTTACAAGCACTTTTATGATTTCGTCAATACAAGGTGATCGAAAAAGTAAAAAACGAATATCGATATTTTCCAGCAAAGTCCCATCACTAGATCCGCTAAGTACCTACGTCAGTTTTGAGTCACAAATTCCCTTCGGGACGTCCACTTCTGGCGGAATTGCAAGATATCTTGCAAGATTCTCCGATTGACTGGTATCGAATATTGCTAATTTAATTCGATTTAGTAACGGTATACGATTTCTTATTATTATCATTTTGTTTAACTTCTCCAATCATGGTTTCGTAATGACTTAACAACCCGTTTGGAACAGTGGTAGTGAAGCCTTTGGTCCAAGGGTTGCGGGCTCGATCCCCGCACATTGCAAACATTTGTGTGCATGAACATGTCTGTTTGTATTGGTGTGGGTTTTTTCTATGTATTATAAGTTTGTATTTACAAAAGAAAAGTTTTGAATGTATTAATTGTAATCCCACTGTTGATTCTGATATCCGTAATACAGGTGCTTAAGCTACCTATCTCGGAGTCAGATCAATTTATTGTGAAATGGATGTTTACTATTTATATTTTATTTAATGACCCTTATGCTCTTAAGGTCGTCGGTCGATTTTTTTGTAAACTATATGCTAACACTATTGCACCTGAAAGAAAGCGATGTTGAGGTCTTCGAGAAGATGCCGGTTGACTCTTACCTCAAAGGTGTCCAGATTACAGTGGACGGGAAAAGCAAGGAGTTCCATTCTTTAATTGTCCGCATTTTATCAATGCGAAGGCGTCTCGCTTTTATTCCCATCCTATACAAACATTTGTGTAATGAACAATTGTATTTTTCAGTGCCTAGGACCTAGACTCTAGGTGTAACTTATGTGTTACCTTCTTTGATGGTATCATCTAAGTAATAAGGTTATTAGTTCACTCATTTTGTAGTCAAGTCATGGATCTGATATTGTCAAAAAATAAAAAAAAAGATTCGTTACACAAGGACAAATTGACAGAGACGAACCACAAAGTAAACTTATATGGGATCCACTTTTTTTCATTTTGAGATACGGAATACTAAAGACAAGACCGTGAGAGAGCCACGCTTCGGCATGAATGGGCCGGCTCGACCGGAATGATACCACCTCACAGAGTACCGGCGTGAAGCAGCACTGTGTTGTGTTTCGCTGCGTGAGTGAGGGTACCGGAAGCCCAATCCGAGGGAAAGTGGGGTTTCAAGGTCAAGGACTCTACTGAGTCACAAGTTCACTGCCAACCTACCGCGACACCAGCAGGTGTCGCGGGTGTCTATAGGCGGCGGCAATCGCTTACCATCAGTCGATCTGTCTGCTCGTCTGCAGTCTATAACAAAAAAAAAACAACGTCCTTGGCTATTGTCCTGCTTTGAACGTCATAAAAAAAATACTAACAACACACACTTTTCGTATTTAGGTACCTATTTGGTATTTAGTGACTGCTTCGTTCGCGCAGTTGCGTCGCACTCTAAAGCGACGGCTGCGTTTGGGCGCAGGTTCGATTACCGGGTCGGGCCAAAATTTTTACCTGAGTTTTTTTTGTTAAGAAATTCTCAGTGTCAGCCCGGAGTCTGGAAGTTGGCGGTCTTGTACCCCGTGCCTCGGAAAGCACATTAAGCAGTTGGTTCTGCGCCCGATCCCTCTCTGGTCGCGTCACACTGGTGTCCCATCGGAATATGAGGGCAAGGGAATAAAGAGTTCACTTGTGTTTGCGCACACACTTGAGCACTATATCCTGCATACGTTTTTGATACGTTGAGATTGGCTGCCATAGCCGAAATCGGTTGGATTGGAGTATATTATTTTTAGTCGATTAAAATGGCTTAAATAAAAAGAACGATTCGTCAAATCTATTTACGCCTAATCTAATAAAATATTCTCGGTGTAGGCGTATAATTGTCCCTTATTGGATACTAATAGGCCTCTCTGTGGCCAGATGTGTCTCGTCTGTCGAGTTTAACGCTTTCCGCGCCCATATCGTTCAGATCCTCCTTATTTGCAACTCAAATGACTATTTCGAGATAAAAGAAATCAAGGCTGGCATTACACACTAATAAAAAATGTTATTAAAATCTGACTTACCGTAGCAGAATAAAGTAAAATAAAACACTTTTTTTTGGTATTTAATAAGTATCTGCTGTATATTATTTTCTTTACAAAATAGATAAAAAAATTTGAAGCAGTAAAATTAAAAAAAAAAGTTTCAACTCCAAATTTCATTAACTAAAAACATCAGAGGTTGTATTTCTAACAAAACGCACTAGATTATTCGAAATTCAAACATTATTTTAATACTCGTAGTGACTTACGTCCTTTTTGTCGTATTTTGAACCGGCCTCACACACGTATTTGAATTTGGAATATAAGAATTAAAAACTATTAAATATAGCAAATGTATTGTTAGATTTTGATTCGTGTCAGTATCTAGCTGTCCCTATATATCAGTTATCTGTGCCTAGCTGTGGCAAAACATGTGTAGCAAACGTTTTTTCACCATCCGCTTTATCAGTTACTAATGGCCCGCCGCTTGGCCGTGTGGTCCCCGGCAGAGTAGAATAGGCCACCCTCACTCTTACCGAGGTGTCGTAAAAGTCGACTAAGGTAAAGCTGCTGGCATGATCATCAGCACCCAGAGAAGGAAAACTCTGCATTTATAATAAAACCCTCGCCAACCCGTCTGCCAAGCGTGGTGAGTATGGCAATTACCCCTCATGTGATTGAGGGAGGCCCGTGCCCCAGCAGTGGGGACTTAAATGGGCTGATGATGATGATGATGATGAATGGCCCGCTCAGTACCTACATTTATTGACCACCACACATGATTACATACAAATCTAAAAAAGGACAGAACATTATAAAATTACGGCCAATAGGGTTCAGCCTCAGCATGTGCTACAACAACCGCTAAGCAACCGCTGCAGCGCTGATTTTCAGGCTGTACCTTCGAGCGACGACTCATAATAAAACATGCAAACATAAAAAAAACTGACAATTAATATTACAAGACAAACTCTGGAACTCTCAACCTGATTATATCAAAAAGTCCTCCACCAAATTTTCATTCAAGCGTTCAGCTCGAGATCATTTTCTCCGCTCACTAGCTTATTAACTTAACTTTTTTTCCTTTTTTTTATGACTGCTGTGGCAAGATGTATTGTGTCTGTTCCAACTCTTTAATGCTTTCAATGTAGGTTAGCCGGTATTCGTCGTTTTTTTTTCGGTTTTTTTATAAGTTAATTGTAGTATAAGTAGGTTTATTGTAGTATATAATTATGTATGTATATTTAGTCATACTATATATTACTCACATGTAAAGTATCAGCCTATAAACTGTCCCACTACAGGGCAAAGGCCTCCATCACAGAAATCAAGTCATCGCTACTATGATGGGATTAGGCTTAATCACCACGCTTGCCAAATGCGGATTGGTGATCACAAATCCGAGCTATGTTCGAAAAATTCGAAACATACTTTTCGCTCGACCCGGGAATCGAACCCAGGACCCCGAGATCACGGCCCGGTACTTAAACCACTAGACCAATAGGGCGTCAAAGTGCATCGCCTAACAGTTGACTGGTAGAGAATGCTGTAAAGAAAGAAAGAAAGAAAGAAAATATTTATTATTATAGACATCACAACACAGAACATATAGCAATTATAAACAGAACACAATTTGGTACAAACAGAAAACAAAACATAAAACAATCAAAAATACATAAAAATAAAACAAAAGGAAAAAAAGAAACCAAAACTATATTCAATCATGTCCAGACAGTGCCAAATGAATATAATGATGTGTTATGACGTCTAGTATAAATGGCCCTCACTCAGCTTATGTCACAGCCCAGACAAAGGCCATGACGCTGGTTTTCAGTGAGACCAGCTGAATGAGTGCCACGGACGCTTGTCTAGTGTATTTTGTGTACCTAACGTGTATGTGTAATGTGGGTATATATATTTACTAAGAAGAAAATATCAAATAATAATGAGATACATACTGAGGTACATACTGAGATACATAATGAGATACATAATGAGATACATACTATTAAATTATTATAATGAATAAATAGGAGTGTGGGTATCTACAGTTTAAATATGAAATTATTACGGCTAACAAATCAAAACAACTTCTAGCGCGCGCATACAGTTATTATGCACCTATAATTAAGTACCTATATCGACCCATTGCTACCGGACGAGGCATCGATGATGAATGCGGGATCAGTCTGCACTGCAACTGGATGCGCAATGGTCGCCCAACCCATAGCAACAACCACCAATAGCATTCAATGAAATAAAATAAAACGAAATGAACATTATGAAACTGTCATGTGATATAGGAGATTGTATGTATTTATTTCACGGTGCCGTCCTCGAAGTTGTTCAAAAATACGTATACCTCGGGCAGACTTTGCAATTGGGTAAAAACAACCTCGAGGATGAGGTGAATAGGAGAATCCAGTTAGGTTGGGCAGCATTTGGAAAACTACGTCGTGTCTTCATATCGTCGATACCACAGTGCCTAAAGACGAAAGTCTTCAATCAGTGCGTCCTACCCGTCATGACATACGGAGCCGAAACGTGGACACTTACGGTACGGCTGGTCCACAAGTTAAAGGTCGCTCAGCGGGCTATGGAACGAGCAATGCTCGGCGTCTCTCTCCGAGATCGAATCCGAAATGAGGTGATCCGGCAGAGAACCAAAGTTATCGACATTGCTCACCGGATTAGCAAGCTTAAGTGGCAGTGGGCTGGCCATATTAGCCGCAGAACCGACAACCGATGGGGTAAACGAGTTCTGGAGTGGAGACCGCGTCTTGGCAAACGTAATGTAGGGCGCCCTCTGGCTAGGTGGGAGGACGATCTGCGCAGGATGGCTGGCAAGAGCTGGATGCGAGAAGCCATTGATAGATCACAGTGGCGAACAATTGGAGAGGCCTACGTCCAGCAGTGGACTGCGATGGGCTGATGATGATGATGATGATGTATTTATTTATGTGAGGTGCGGATTAGATAGCAGTGCCTACAAGTCAGTGTGTAATAAAAAGATACAAGTAAATAAAATGGAACGTCGCTACGGTCAGTCAATGCTAGCCTGCATGTTATAACCTGCGGTAAGTCATCAACCCGTTGTATCTCAGAAATAAATATGTATATCTGCTCAAAAAAAAAAACAGAAAATTCTTTTCTTACTGCCAGTGTGATACAGTTATATTTCTTTTTCCAGTTAATGGGAGTCCGTTGTTACTATACCGTGAAGACAAACAACACAGATCATAATTTTGATGTAAATACTAGCGTACAAGTACAAGCCTAGCCGCGTCCGAGACGTGACTCTGCAATACCTACCTACTGCCTGCGTGGCTGTAACCAAATGGTATGTTATGTTATTCCCATTATACCTACCTACCATAAACTCAGAATATCGCGGGTTCATTCCCGGATTTAGGCAAGAAATATTATAAATAAATAAATTCACACAAATATCACAATTAAGTTGATTGAATAATAATATTCATGCAACGCCCCATAAAAGGGTATTTGACTCGTTTTAGGACATTTCAATCGTCTTATGATTTTAATCACGTGGTTAAACATGTAGTTTTAATCATTTTAATAATTTAAATAATGTATAACACAGTATATTTTAAATAATGATAGGGTTAAAATACTTTATAATGATTTCCTTGTAGGATAATAACAATTTATTGATATTTTACTGTAGTCAAATTCCTTATTACATTGCATTCGTTGATTTTGATTTATAAAATTCACTCAATAAAAATAACATATGTATGCATATACATAAATTATTTATACTTAGTATTTATACATAATATATACATTAATAAAAAAAATAACAAAAAAAAAATAAAAAATAAAAGAGATTGGTGAGATTCTCTTTCATGTGATAGGTGGCAGACGAGCAGACGAATCACCTGGTGGTAAGCGACTGCCACCGTCCATAGACACCCATGGAGGCAAATATTGCTTTACAAAAACAGCCGTCACAAGTCCTTTTTTTGTTTTTGCAATAGGTATTTTTTAAGATGAGACCTAAACGTGCCTACGGTTTTCAGACATCGCAATGGAGGGGGCAGATCGTTCCAGCACTTGGACGCGGCGAATCTGAAACTCCCCCTGAAAGCCACGGTGCGGTGAGGCGGCAGAATGAGTGAATAGCACGATCGGCGGGTTCTGCACTGCACGTCACGCGACCACTTCAGTTTCCCTATCAGATAAGACGGCATTTCATTCAATATTGTACCAAATAAGAATGTAGCAAAATGTAACTCTCTGCGTGCATTCATTTTTAGGATGTTAGACCCATTGATAAACGGTGTAACGTGTGTTCTTGGCGGTATTCTAAAACAAAATCTAGCGCAGGCGTTTTGCACTCGTTGTATCGACTGCTGTGTGCGTACTAGCAGGCGGGGGCCGTATACTATGTCCATATAATTCAACTTTGAGAGCACCAGAGAATCACAAAGTTTTATTCTGTTTTCCGTACTTAAATAATCTCTTATTTGGTATAGAACTTTTAATCTGTAGAAACAGCTACCTATGACACCACCTATATATTTTTCAAAACGCAGTTCCTCGTCCACGAGCAGACCCAAATTTTTTGCTTCTGATACCCTCTCTACACTTACACCCCCAACAACGACATCGACTCCTCTGTCAGAGATTTTTTTAATTTGAGTTTTTGACCCCAAAATCATGTATTTAGATTTATTGCCATTTAATACTAGTGAGTTCGATTCTGCCCACCTAGTTATGCGTTCTAAGTCATCATTTAAATTCCTTACAGAAATATGTGCGTCTGCAGGTTTAAAAGAGGTGTAAATTTGTATATCATCGGCATACACATGATATTTGCAGTGGTGAATGCGTGAGGTGACATCAGCACTGTAAATGATAAACAATAGAGGTCCCAGAATGGAACCTTGTGGTACCCCTCTTAGCACCCGTCTTGAGTCTGATAACCGCGTATTTCCCCCTTCATCAGTCATTTCCACCTGTTGCGTACGGTGTTCAAAATAACTATGAAACAACTTAACTGCACTATGCGAAAACCCATAATAATGTAGCTTTGAGAGAAGTAGAGGAGTGTTAATGCAGTCGAAGGCCCTGGAGAAGTCCAGAAGAGTTAATACAGTACCTTCACCTTTGTCCTGAGCTGATAAAACATCGTCTACCACTTGTAATAAAGCTGTTGATGTACTGTGCGACTTTCTAAATCCAGACTGCAGCTCTGGTAAAATACCATTGCTCTCTATGAATATTTTAAGTTGGTCAGCTATAATTTTTTCCAGAACCTTGGACAAACAGGGCAAAATACTTATTGGGCGTAGATCGGCCAAGGTTAAGGGTGAAGCTTTCTTTGGAATAGGTCTTATTATAGCCCTTTGCCACACCTTAGGATATGTACTGGTTACGATACACTTGTTCATAATCGCTGTAATTGCTGCGAGAGAATACGGTAGGGTTGCCATCAGCATATCTAGTGATATGCCATCTATCCCGACAGCATTTGATTTCAGTGTTTTTAATGTTTTAAGGACCTTGTCCTCACTAACCATCTGCAATTGAAAAACGTCGGATACAGAGCTACTAATATTATATTCGTAGTAAGTTAGCTGTGATATGTTAACGTTATTACTCCCAGGGGTGTCCAGAAAGTGTTGGTTCACAGCATTAATATCGGTAAACATGTGGCCAGGCAACTCTGGTTTGGTATTTATGCGTACATTTTTTTTTATATGTGCCCACATAGTACGGGGGTCGTTATTTTTTTTATTTATATAATAATTAAAGTACGCCTCTTTTTCGTTGTACAAGGCCTGATTAACAGATCTTTTTAGGTCCTTGTAAAACTCCCAGTGTTCCGTGCGCCCAGTCTCACGTGCCCTGATATAAGCCTTATCTCGTTGCTTCATCATTAACTTGATGTTATAAGTGATCCAGGGAAACTGATGATCCTTAATATACATTTTTCTAATCGGTGCAAATATGTCAAAAGTACCTATAATTAAGAAATTAAATAGTTCAACCATGTCATTTACATCGCCGCATGCGCGTACACATTCCCAGTCTATCGCACCGAGATGCCCCTCGAACGCAACCGCATCGATATTTTTTAAAGCCCTGCGCTTTACTATGGTCGGAATGGGTTTGTGTCTCGGCACAGTCACATTACACACAACAAACGCATGACTGCTGAGATCATTTATATGATCCACCACAACAGAACAACTCTTTATATCAGTAAGAACTAAGTCAATGAGAGTTTGACTATAGTTGGTAAAATGTGTGGGTTCTTGTACGCATTGAGTTAGCCTATGGCATAAGCATGAACTCCTCGATTTTGCTCCTAGCACTTTCATTTGGGTTTAACATATTAATATTAAAATCTCCTAGCAACATTGCATTATCGCACCACGCGAATGCTTCCAGTGACGTTGCTAAGGCAGTCAAGAAGATATCGACATTTAGCCAGGGGGGCCTATACGCAATCCCTACCACTAACTTCTTACTATTCACTGTCATGCATAGCCACATTTGTTCGACATTATCGGTGGCTGGGTGAGGCAGGACCCGTGCGGTCACTCCGCGTCTTATGTAAGCCCCTACCCCACCACCGCGCGAGCGCACGCTGGCCGGGCGCGGGATATGTCGCAGTCTGTAGTTGGGTACAGCGGGCGCCCGCCCCTCCTCGCCTTGCCGTAGCCACGTCTCGTTTATCGCCATCACGTCAACATTGTGGCGCTCCATGGCGACAATCAGCTCATCGTGACGCGTACCGAGCGATCCCGCATTTAAGAGACCAAACTTCAAACCTCGCTTTTTAACCGCGCCTTTTATAGTTTAAACGACAAAAGTGTTGTGATAAAATTTGATCGCTCGATGCGTCGTCCACGGCTAGCCAGAGCCCACACTTAGTGACTGTGAAACGCGATAACGTTGCGCGGCCATTATGATTTGATGTATGCCGAGTTTTAGTGTGATCCTCCGTGTTATAGTGTGTTAGAAAATATGGTGTGCGAGTTTCTTGAAAGTGTGATGCCTGTGTTATGTTGCGTGTGAAATAAATACTATACACAGAACCAAGTAAATTTATAATAAATGGACGTACATAATAATAATATATAGTATTGATAGTATAAGAATAGAATGTGCTTATGAAGTGACACTGGCTGGACATTAACAATTGAATACATGGCTTATCTATGCGCTTTACATAAAAATGATTAAAAACTAACATGCAACTACACAAATACAAGAAACCGTTAGGACCTAACGACTTCCGACCCAAAAACCCTCTCTAGGTCTTCATCCCGTCTGATTCGGCTTGCGGGAGCCCCCTGATCATGGCGGATGTAGACTCGCCCGTCTCTCGTCCACACGAAGCGCCAACCTGCTTTCCGAGCCAACTCCCGTGCTCGGTTGAACAGATGACGATTCAGCTTCGTGAGCCTTTCGTTGACGTATAGGGGTCGGGGAGGCGCTCGCAGACCCAGGCCCTCTGTGTTGGTGTTTCGCCGGACTCGTGCCGCTTTTATTATGTCGTCCCGGGTGCTGCGGCGAGCCAGCCGCACTGTGATGATCCGCGGTCTAGGCGCTTCTTGGGTCTCCAACCGCCGCATACCCACTCGTGAGCACTTGACCACGTCCTTCTCGTCGAGTGGAACTCCCAACTTAGCAGCACAGGCGAGCACCAGATGCTGGATACTCTCTCCCTCCTCTTCTGCTATACCAGCGATGTCTATGTCGTTTTGCAGCAGGTCTTGGTCTCGATCGTCAAGATCCATTCTGAGTTGGTTGACTGTAGCTTCAAGAGCCTTTACCACTTCGTTCGCTCCCTCCTGTGCCTCCGCGGCCGCCGCCCGCTTGTCTAAAAGCGCGACCTTTTGCTCCAGGCTCGCCACTCGCTCATCCATGGATAACACCATCTGTCTGAGGTCCACCATCTCCTGCCTCCACACACGACACTCCTCCCTCGCTAACCGCATCTCCTCGCGAAGTGCCCGCATATCCATGTAGCAGTCGGACACCCTCATGTCCATTGTGGTGTCGGTGGCGGTGGTGTCCTCCATGGAGTGATCCAGAGTGCAGTGTCCAGCGCCGACGTGCCTTATAGGGGTGCTGTCGTTATTGGCCCGCGGTCTTTTGGCTGTGCACTCCGGGCAGAGCCACGACCTGTGTACTTGTACATCTGGGGGAAGGTTTACGCATGCCCTATGGCAGACGACCTTGCACTGGGGGCATGCAACCCCTTCAGCAGCCGCCAAGAATCTTCCGCACGCGTTACACTTTGGGGCCATTGTATATATTTTATTTATGGTTAATAGTTATATAAGTTTTGTAAATAATGTAAGTATAGACTTTTATCTTTTTTTTTTATGTAGCGTAGGGTAGAACTGACACCAAGTACACTATGAACACAGATTTTTGCTGTTTTATTTCACTAATCTTGCGAATTTTTCCCGGAATTATTTACACACTCCAGTTAAGTGGTATAATTTAGTGATTTTCATACTAATTTGCAGCGTAAGGAGAAGTTATGTATTTTTAACAGGAAAAAATGTATGAGCTATGTGCGTACTTGACAACGTCCGTGACGTCACTCCGTCACTGTATAGCATTAAGTCCGCCAATTGTACTTTATTTTCTTGTGCAGTAAAGAATAAATAAATAAATATTAACAGAAAACGGAACGATACAAAGTAAATCTACAACGTGAATATATGAATAACAAAACGCAATTTGTGTGATATCGCACAGTGTAAAGCTACGCCCTGAGCGCAACCGTCAATGAATTAAAGCTTGCCTGATTTTCCTGGAAAACCGGCTGTTGCAGAAATAGACCTAGTACTCGCGTGTTTATTTACGACTGAAACGTGAACTACGATAGACTCCGATAGGAAAATTTCACGTGTGGTTGGTAAACAACTGGAAATGACTATGATGTATCAATACGGGGATTAACACGATATTTATTATGTGAAACAACATTGTGTACTCACATATTTGGCTCGACGTTTCGGCTACGTTACAGCAGCCGTGGTCACGAGCGGACTGACTGACTGCTGTAATACTTATAATACATAAATCCGTGTGGTCCCCGGCAGAGTAGAATAGGCCACCCTCACTCTTACCGAGGTGTCGTAAAAGGCGACTAAGGTAAAGCTGCTGGCATGATCATCAGCACCCAGAGAAGGAAAACTCTGCATTTATATCAAAACCCTCGCCAACCCGTCTGCAAAGCGTGGTGAGTATGGCAACTACCCCTCATGTGATTGAGGGAGGCCCGTGCCCCAGCAGTGGGGACTTAATGCGCTGACGACGACGACGACGAATACATAAATAACACCCAGACCAATACAAACATAGTGTTCATGCACACATATGTTTGTACTGTGCGGGGATCGAACCCGCAACCCTTGCACCAGAGGCAGCGTTCACTACCACTGTTCCAAACGGGTCGTCAAATGGTGAATGTTGAACTTTGAATGGTGGTTAGTTTTGTGATTTGAAACAAAAAAAAAACATCTAATCGAAAACTGTTTTATATTTGGTTGACAAAGGTTTAATGAACGTTTATGAACAAGATCATTATTTATTTTTGCCCAACTACTCTAGAAAAACATTTGTTTGGTACAGTCAACAGCAATAGTTGATGCACACTTTTCGCAGCTAGTGACTCTTATGCTCTTCGGAATAAGAACTACAAACTACGAAATATGTGCAGCTACTTCTGCTGTTTGGTGATCACAAACCCGAGCTATGTCCGAAAAATTCGAAACATACTTTTTGCTCGACCCGGGAATAGAACCCAGGACCCTGAGATCAAGGCCCGATACTTAAACCACTAGACCAACAGGGCGTATTTGGCAAGCGTGGTGATTAAGCCTAATCCCATCATAGTAGCGATAACTTGATTTCTATCATGGAGGCCTTTGCCCTGTAGTGGGACAGTTTATGGGCTGATAAAAAAAAACTTCTGCTGTTGACTGTACATGACAAAAATGTACCCCAAGCACGTAGGGCGTTACGGAGAGACTCGTCGTAGCGTCGTAGCACTTCGTGCGCTACGAAAGCCCCGTCGTAGCACTGGGCTCCCAATTTTAGCGCGTAACGTGACAGCAAATTTTCTTTTCTGTCAGTGAACAGTGATTAAAGGTCTTATTTATTTAATGTTTGTTAAACCTTTGTTAACTAAATCGGTGTTATAAAGCACATTTTTTTCGAAAATGTTGTATTTGTTTTTTTTTCTAACGTCCGAACTGCTCTTTAACACCGCTTTTAGCTAAATGTTTTTTTAACTTTTATAAATAAAGCCCATAATCCCGCAAGCCGACCGTGCTTAATTCCTCGATTCTATACAATATTCGTATGCAGATATAAGTTCTTATCTACTATGGAATTTCGTTGACATATAAAAAAGGTTTGTCGACGAAATATTTATGACGTAGCTCCTGACATTGCACATTCGCGAGCCAAAATGTTTTTTATTCTAAAAATAGCCTGATGACCTTGAGTAACCTTAAGGTCCCCTCGAGCGAGCCCATCGCGTCCCGAAGCGGCGCCTGTGACGCGGCTGACGTCATACAGGCTCAGGGTTGCCAGTACTTAAGTAAATAATGCACTTAAAAATGTATCGACAGTCTTCGGTTCGGACTCAAACCCATGATCTTTTGCTAACCGGGTAACTGCTTTACCGACTAAGCTACCGGATATCTTGTCAAGTCGACGAATTTTGTTAGTTCTTTTTGCTTCGCCGTCAGCCAACGATAGTTTCATCAATTATAGGTATATCTACAAATATCCAGATCGAGATCAAAAGATCTCGTAGAAACAATATTAAGCTTTTAATAATTAGGGTCTAATAAAATTATAACTATATATAATTTGTAACCTGTTTGTTGTGTTATTTCAAGAATTCATTATAAAGTAGGTTTTGGTAATTATACAAATGATACATTATGGTATTCACTTGAATTCAAGTAAAAACTATATTTTTTGTAACTAATACTAGTGGCAACCCTACCGATACTACGTGACGTCACAAGACTCGCATGCGTACTGCGTAAATGCGCGGTGACAAATTCTGCGCTCAATACTTATATCAGTAAATGTGCCTTATCACTTCACAATCAAAGTCTAATTTTGATAACACATGAGAAGAATTTATTAGATGTCTCTTCGTATTGACACAACGTATTGAGTCGAGAGACTGTGTGTACTAGAATATAGAACCTATTTTCTATTAAAACGTGTTTGTTTTAGTCTATAAATAATAAATTTCGAAATGAATTCGGACTCTGACGCCTATGAGATAGGGTGTATTTTTGATTAATGAGGCTGCCATCTCATGGTTGGCTGAGTTAGGGCTGCTACAAAGATAGCCGACGTCTACAAGTCAATCACAGTACCACACGACTAGAGTAATGAGGCCTGTCGTACAAGAGGCAACGGTTTGCCGCGGGGGTTCTAACATTTTTTGTTGCGTAATAATGGTGAAGACCCACAACCTCACGATGTGTTATTGGCTCAAGCTTATTATGTAGGTATATTTGAATCCGATTTGCGAAGTCTACGTTAGTTTCTCACTTGGATATCGTTACTCAAACAGTATATATTATAAATTTCAGTGTTTTATAACCGTTTTATTGATAACATATTTCATTTGCCAAATGTCAATGGAAGTGTAACATTTCTCAAATTACGAGTAAATACAATCGCTGCCTACTTTGGACGTTAATAAAAGTAAGTATCTATAAAGTAGAAACGAGTATACAATATTCTATAATTTTAATATCTCGGTGAATTCGGCAATGAACGAAAAAAAATATGACGCTAAATAGATATGAACTTTTTTTTTATAGTGACACAGTATATTGGTTCTCCTCAGCGTGATGGTAAGTATGAGAAGAGCTCAAGTTGGTAGGACTGCCGTACTGGCCCCGGGCCCAACTTTCATGATATACGCAATTATACCCTTAGAGCCGTGGCAGAAATTAAAATGTTATAAAAGAACCTACCTACCTTAATATTTATTTTAATTACTGGCGGATAATAACCTTTTAGAAATAAAGGAAACTAAATCTAGCTTAAAACTTGTAATAAATGTATAGGTAGTCAGATTAGTAATGCCCAAAGCCCTAATTGGCTAAATTTACCCAACGAAAGTTACTTCTATTTGCTTCCATTATAATTGTATCTAAACTTTAGTCAATAATCCTATAGAAGCTCGCTTATTTATTCTAAAAATCCTTAACACGAAAAACAAACATCCATTGTTACCAGTTCAATACAAAAATTGTGAACAAAACTCGATTCCAAATAGATAACAAAAAAGTACCATCAAATCCCTACGTCTATTAACGTTTTCATCCCTCACAAATTCCCGTTCTCGTCAAATCCGTCAACAATATAACAGCTGCAAAAGGCAATACAAAACCTAATCCAACTCAATATGCTTTGTTCCAAACCGCAATCTACAAACAAGTAAAAAAACGTAACTACAGCGACCGAAGCAACAGTTTCTGCGTCATTCATTCACCCTCCATTGAGTGGAGAGCGTAGGCGTACCACCCTACCACCCACAAACTCTTCTCTCCCACTCAGCCGTATACCTCCGTCCTTGTTTCCCGCCTACGCGGACCCCGTCGCCCACACATCATGGCCTCATTCAGAGATTGTAGACGCTAGGGGTGCGCCGAGGCTTGTCGGTTCATCGAATATTTTGATTAATAGCGCTTCAGGAACGATTTGGAACATTGCCGTTATGACGCGATAATGGAGACAGTTATTATGGGGTCGTTTGGGCGCGTCAATTTAATAGGGTTGTCTGCGGAAAAAATAGTAGCATATTAAATACAGTGGTTAAGAACTTAAACTTGATCATCGGTCTTGAAAATTTGAAAACATCCTTTAATTTGTTTTAAATTGTATCTAGGGGCAATTCTTGCGCCTTTGATACAACCTTCTAAACTTCAGGAAAAGAGTGTTTTACTTTTTAATGGCGGTGTATCCCTACTGGGTGTTTATGAGCGGCGGCAATCGCTTACCATCTGGTGATTCGTCTCTTATACAAAAACACATGTCAAATTCAACATTTTCAAACTCTATTTTTCAGTTGTATTCAAGAACAATTTGCTTGAGGTGACTCAATAATTTCAAAGAAGCTGTATTCAATGTATTTTTACATTGAATGAATGAATGAAGGCATGGTGTGTACGATACGAGTACTCACACTTAAATTTTAAGGGCGAAAGTTTGGTGGTATTATGTTTGTTACTTTGTTGTTGTTTTTTTTTTTATTATGGCTCTACCCGAAGATAATTCGCCAATGTCAAGTAACTTATTGAGAATAAGTAGTCAACAGTCGAAGTCAGTCGAAGTCATAGTCACTCAATAAAACGCCGGTGTTTTACGTTTTATCGACCTACGGATTCAGCGGATATCACTCTAAAAGCAATCGCGGGTTTTAAGACTCTATTAGGTCCAAGCAACTTGTCACGAGACAACACAATTGCAGTGTTAAAAACGATACAATCCAACGATTCTTATTATTAGGATTACTTTGCGGCACTTTACTGCACAAATTAACACCAAATTTGTACACTAAAAACCACTAGACACTAATTTAAAACCTTTGAATTGCATCTGCCCACGCGGCTTGTTTTAGCCCTACCCGCCGAATCTGTTTGTTACTTATTCGCGCGTAAACGGCTTGACTATTTTTTTTTATTAACTTGACATTGGCAGAGTTGACTGCGTCTCTGACGTACAACACTCATCATCATCATCATCATCAGCCCATTTAAGTCCCCACTGCTGGGGCACGGGCCTCCCTCAATCACATGAGGGGTAATTGCCATACTCACCACGCTTGGCAGACGGGTTGGCGAGGGTTAAGATATAAATGCAGAGTTTTCCTTCTCTGGGTGCTGATGATCATGCCAGCAGCTTTACCTTAGTCGCCTTTTACGACACCTCGGTAAGAGTGAGGGTGGCCTATTCTACTCTGCCGGGGACCACACGGCCAACGCTACAACACTACTAGCCATTAAAAAAAATAGTTTTTTTTTTATTGAATATGTATAAAGCCTGCGTGATCGTATCAGAAATGATGAGATCCGCAGGAGAACTAAGGTTACAGACATAGCCCATAGGATTGCATGCCTGAAGTGGCAATGAGCAGGGCACATAGCGAGAAGAAAAAGACGGCCGTTGGGGCGGAAAGGTCCTCGAGTGGAGGCCACGTACAGGAAGTCGCAGCCGTGGCAGGCCCCCCACAAGGTGTATAAAGCTGACACCCTGGATTAAAAAGTAGGTTACTTTTTGATCTGAGAAACTGCGAGTGACAATGCGATCCTAGTTAGGGTTGCCACCCGTACTTTATAATAAAGTATTGTACGTTATTTCAGGTGATTGTACTCTATACTTTATGAGAAAAATAAAGTACGCGAAAATACTTTATTTCGCATGTACTTAGTCATATTTATTTTCCTTAAATGAAATTGGTGATAAACATGTCGCAGAAGGCGCCGCATAACTTATTCTTTCGTTTTAATAATTTCTGAACGCAACAACAAATAGCAAAAAGTAATATAAAATATGTTTTTAAACATAATTATAAAGAAAAATAAACTGTACTTTATTTTGATACTATGTACTTTTTTTCCTTGTCTATAATAATGAATGTACTTTATTTGCAAAAAAAAAAGGTGGCAACCCTAATCCTAGTATAATGCTAGCATCACCCCGTCGAGTGTTCTAGTCGTTTACGCTTAGGTTACGTTTAGGTAGCGTGGGCTAGGTGGAAGATAAACGTAGCGATAACTCAACGCTGGATTTGATGAATAGTTAGTTTCAGACCGGGACTTAGATTAAGCAAGGTTTTGTGCTGAAATAGCAGCCAACAGCAAGTTTTTTTGTCAAAGTAACTGTTTTGAAAATGTTTAGGTACTATTTTGGCACGTATTGATCGATAATTGATAGAGCTTCGATATAATTATACATATCAAACTTTTAGCAGATGTATCTGGAAAACATCATCATCATCATCAGCCCATTTAAGTCCCCACCGCTGGGGCACGGGCCTCCCTCAATCACATGAGGGGTAATTGCCATACTCACCACGCTTGGCAGACGGGTTGCCGAGGGTTTTGATATGTATGCAGAGTTTTCCTTCTCTGGGTGCTGATGATTGTGCCAGCAGCTTTACCTTAGTCGCCTTTTACGACACCTCGGTAAGAGTGAGGGTGGCCTATTTTACTCTGCCGGGGACCACACAGGAAACATAGTTTTCCGTGTGGTCCCCGTTCTGCGTAAACTCCCTCCATCGTAGGTTTTTTATTTTATCTCTTAGAGTTCAGTGTAGATCAAAGAGCGAGCCCATCAAAAATTAATAAAATAAAAAATATTTACCAAACAAATTAACAAATTCAAACATTGTATTTAAAAGATTTCCCTCTGTACCTTATTTTGGGCAATCTTTACCTAGGGTATTAAGCAAAAAAGTAGCTATACGCTTCATTTAACGATTTCAATAATATATTGAACGAATTATCTGTAATTAAATATTTAATATTACGCCTATTCTACTTCTTGCCGGGGACCACACGGCCAACGCTACAACACTACTAGCCATTAAAAAAAATAGTTTTTTTTTTATTGAATATGTATAAAGCCTGCGTGATCGTATCAGAAATGATGAGATCCGCAGGAGAACTAAGGTTACAGACATAGCCCATAGGATTGCATGCCTGAAGTGGCAATGAGCAGGGCACATAGCGAGAAGAAAAGACGGCCGTTGGGGCGGAAAGGTCCTCGAGTGGAGGCCACGTACAGGAAGTCGCAGCCGTGGCAGGCCCCCCACAAGGTGTATAAAGCTGACACCCTGGATTAAAAAGTAGGTTACTTTTTGATCTGAGAAACTGCGAGTGACAATGCGATCCTAGTTAGGGTTGCCACCCGTACTTTATAATAAAGTATTGTACGTTATTTCAGGTGATTGTACTCTATACTTTATGAGAAAAATAAAGTACGCGAAAATACTTTATTTCGCATGTACTTAGTCATATTTATTTTCCTTAAATGAAATTGGTGATAAACATGTCGCAGAAGGCGCCGCATAACTTATTCTTTCGTTTTAATAATTTCTGAACGCAACAAATAGCAAAAAGAAATATAAAATATGTTTTTAAACATAATTATAAAGAAAAATAAACTGTACTTTATTTTGATACTATGTACTTTTTTTCCTTGTCTATAATAATGAATGTACTTTATTTGCAAAAAAAAAAGGTGGCAACCCTAATCCTAGTATAATGCTAGCATCACCCCGTCGAGTGTTCTAGTCGTTTACGCTTAGGTTACGTTTAGGTAGCGTGGGCTAGGTGGAAGATAAACGTAGCGATAACTCAACGCTGGATTTGATGAATAGTTAGTTTCAGACCGGGACTTAGATTAAGCAAGGTTTTGTGCTGAAATAGCAGCCAACAGCAAGTTTTTTTTGTCAAAGTAACTGTTTTGAAAATGTTTAGGTACTATTTTGGCACGTATTGATCGATAATTGATAGAGCTTCGATATAATTATACATATCAAACTTTTAGCAGATGTATCTGGAAAACATCATCATCATCATCAGCCCATTTAAGTCCCCACCGCTGGGGCACGGGCCTCCCTCAATCACATGAGGGTAATTGCCATACTCCACCACGCTTGGCAGACGGGTTGCCGAAGGGTTTTGATATGTATGCAGAGTTTTCCTTCTCTGGGTGCTGATGATTGTGCCAGCAGCTTTACCTTAGTCGCCTTTTACGACACCTCGGTAAGAGTGAGGGTGGCCTATTTTACTCTGCCGGGGACCACACAGGAAACATAGTTTTCCGTGTGGTCCCCGTTCTGCGTAAACTCCCTCCATCGTAGGTTTTTTTATTTTATCTCTTAGAGTTCAGTGTAGATCAAAGAGCGAGCCCATCAAAAATTAATAAAATAAAAAATATTACCAAACAAATTAACAAATTCAAACATTGTATTTAAAGATTTCCCTCTGTACCTTATTTTGGGCAATCTTTACCTAGGGTATTAAGCAAAAAAGTAGCTATACGCTCATTAACGATTTCAATAATATATTGAACGAATTATCTGTAATTAAATATTTAATATTACGCAATTAAAAACTTGTTTTTAGAATTTATTGTCATGGTAATACAAATTTTCCAATCAATTAGTAGTCCCACCGAGTTTGCGGCAACGGCCTCCCTCAATCACATGAGGGGTAATGCCATACTCACACGCTTGGCAGACGGGTGCCGAGGTTTTGATATGTATGCAGAGTTTTCCTTCTCTGGGTGCTGATGATTGTGCCAGCAGCTTTACTTAGTCGCCTTTTACGACACCTCCGGTAAGAGTGAGGGTGGCATATTTTACTCTGCCGGGGACACACAGGAAACATAGTTTTCCGTGTGGTCCCCGTTCTGCGTAAACTCCCTCCATCGTAGGTTTTTTATTTTATCTCTTAGGAGTTTCAGTGTAGATCAAAGAGCGAGCCCATCAAAAATTAATAAAATAAAAATATTTTACCAAACAAATAACAAATTCAAACTTGTATTAAAAGATTTCCCTCTGTACCTTATTTTGGGCAATCTTTACCTAGGGTATTAAGCAAAAAAGTAGCTATACGCTTCATTTAACGATTTCAATAATATATTGAACGAATTATCTGTAATTAAATATTTAATATTACGCAATTAAAAACTTGTTTTTAGAATTTATTGTCATGGTAATACAAATTTTCCAATCAATTAGTAGGCAGGCCGTAGTATGAACATTTCTCGGAAATTTGCTAAAGGGCGAGAACGTTGGTTTGAATGTTACGAAAAAAGAACACATCATCATCGTCATTGTCAGCCCATTTAAGTCCCCACTGCTGGGGCACGGGCCTCCCTCAATCACATGAGGGGTAATTGCCATACTCACCACGCTTGGCAGACGGGTTGGCGAGGGTTTAGATATAAATGCAGAGTTTTCCTTCTCTGGGTGCTGATGATAATGCCAACAGCTTTACCTTAGTCGCCTTTTACGACACCTCGGTAAGAGTTAGGGTGGCCTATTCTATTCTTGAAAAAAGAACTGATGTAGGTTAATTTAATAAAAAAACTAATTTACTTTATAGTAATTTTATACCTTAGACATTCTAAGATTGTTTCTAGAGATATTCTAGAAAATTAATGCTTTCTTTTGGAATAAGGAACAAAACATGATTATAATGTCTTTGCTGAATCTTAGTCTGATTAAAAATAAAATGAAAGGAGTATTTTATTCTGGATCTTGTTCTCCAGAGAAATACAGATTGCTGCTGCAGGCTAACTTGCAAAGATAAATATATAAATTAATTTTAGTACATACACAAGATAAAAACGAACGAACTGTTGGTCTAGTGGTTTAAGTACTGGGCCGTGATCTCTAAGTTCGATTCCCGGGTCAAGCAAAAAGTATGTTTCGAATTTTCCGAACATAGCTCGGGTTTGTGATCAACAATCCGCATGAGGCAAGCGTGGTGATTAAGCCTAATCCCATCATAGTAGCGATGACTTGATTTCTATGATGGAGGTCTTTGCCTACCAGTGGGACAGTGTATAGGCCAGTATAATAGTATCAACTATTACTAGTACTACACAAGATAATGAAATAGTTAAGCCATTGCGCTGTAGCTCCCAGCTGATTATAAGGAACATTCGCGCCACCAATTGATTTAAATGTTTAGCTTCTAAACCTGATCTAAATCCAATATTTGCGGACCATCGTAGACTTAGCAAGAATGTATACATTTGAGTTACTAATCATGCACCAATGTTTGGTCTGTTTTTTACGGGATAAATTGTTTAGCGCTTAAAGCACTTTTGATGTAACTCATTTTTTCGGAAACAAAAACAGAGCAAAACTTAATGCACAATTATTTATTAAATAGTTTACATATTTGCCGAGTCTCCGAAAGTTTGAAATTGTTAAGAATATAATATGTGATCCGGCAGAGAACCAAAGCTTTCGACATTGCTCACCGGATTAGCAAGCTTAAGTGGCAGTGGGCTGGCCATATTAGCCGCAGAACCGACAACCGATGGGGTAAACGGGTTCTGGAGTGGAGACCGCGTCTTGGCAAACGTAATGTAGGGCGCCCTCTGGCTAGGTGGGGGGACGATCTGCGCAGGATGGCTGGCAAGAGCTGGATGCGAGAAGCCATGGATAGATCACAGTGGCGAACAATTGGAATGGCCAACGTCGAGCAGTGGACTGCGATAGGCTGATGATGATGATGATGATGATGAAGAATATAATATATAATCCAGAAGCTAAACAACAACACTAATAGGCCATTAGCCACATGAGATCTCGTACCCCCGTGCCTCTGAAATAGATACGTTAAGCCGTAGTTAGCCCCTGATCCTTCGTCCATCGTGTCACCTTGGTGTCCCATCGAAATCTCTCTGAACTGTGGCGGTAGGACTAAAACACTCCCGCGTGGGCTGATCCAATTCAAAGGTTTTAAATTACTTTCAAGTGGTTTTAGTGAACAATTTTATTATCTGATAGGTGGCAGACGAGCAGACGGGGTGCCTGATTCCTAATTGAAATTTGGAGTTTGTTAGTGCAGTGAAGTGCCGCGAAGTGATCCTAATAATAAGAATCGTTGAATTGTATCATTTTTAACAATACCATTGTGTCTGGCTTGGACCTAATTAAAAAAAAAATCAAAATTCAAAAGTACTTTATTTGCTTATGCTTATATACAGCTCTTACAAATCGTCATACATGAAAAATATAAATTATATCTATGTATATTATACATGTAATTAAACATATATGTCGATACAAAAAATATACTAAGAAATGAATAAATATTATGTGATTCTACCACCGGAATCGGAAAGTTGATTTTGACGAGAAGATCCGGCAAGAAACTCGCCAGTTGCTCTTTTTAATCACCAATTTTTTTTAAGTACAGTACATTGCCGTGTGGCCCCGGCAGAGTAGAATAGGCCACCTTCACTCTTACCGAGGTGTCGTAAAAGGCGACTAAGGTAAAGCTGCTGGCATAATCATCAGCACCCAGAGAAGGAAAACTCTGCATTTATATCAAAACCCTCGCCAACCCGTCTGCCAAGCGTGGTGAGTATGGCAATTACCCCTCATGTGATTGAGGGAGGCCCGTGCCCCAGCAGTGGGGACTTAAATGGGCTGACGATGACAGTATCATGGGTGTAGGCGATAAGGCGATAATAATAGAGACTTAAAACCCGCTATTATGTTTAGTGGTATCGGCAGAATCCGTAGGTCGATAAAACGTAAAACACCGGCGTATTATTGAGTAACTATGACTTTGACTGACTTCGACCGTTGACTACTCAAGTATATCAATAAGTTACTTGACATTAGCAAGATATCATCGGGTAGAGCCATACTATAAATAAAAAGAAATGACGTCATGGGAATACCGTGTGCATTTGTGTTTGCGCACACACTTGAGCCCAATAATATATCCTGTGTACGTGGTTGTTTGTTAAAATCGGGTGGTAGCTGAAGCGTTTGGAGTATATTAATATTTGGATTAGTCAAAGGGTAATTCATTTGTTATGTTTTCTTAAAGTGTGCGTGAGCACGAAAATGTTTTGTACGAAAGTAGAGACCATAATATACTAGGAGCAATTTTGAGCGTTGCGTATTTATGGTCCAACCAACCGTAACTCATTCCCAACAAACGAAGCCTCTTAGAACACCCAAGCACTTACTTAAGTATTTTGGTCTGGCTTAATGTACGAGCGGAGTTATTATGCAAATTTGGATAACGATCGGTTATGTGGCGTCTGACTCCCCCCCCCCCCCCCCTCCCCCTACATTTCGTGAATTAGGAGTGACCTCGTTACTGCTAGGATTCTTAATTGAGTCTTCGCAAATTAGTCGCCATCAATTTATGGCTGAAAAAAAAGGGACGGTACCTATTGGATACCCTCATTAATACCAACTGGCCGTTCATTGACTTATCGCACAGTGGAACTTCAAGCATATTCTTACTTAAGATGGATAGCCAAAAGTAGTGCCATTATCATGCCGTTTTATGAAACTGTAGACCTAAAAAGGTGTGGCTTGACATCGTTGACATGCGTGCTAATAAACTGACCACTAGGGATGCACAAAGAGCGTGAGGCATATAGAGCTGCGCAAGATCGTGACAACTGACGACAATACGGTATTTGACTATTTTTTATTTTTTTTACAATCAAAAGACCTCTCAATGATAGAAACATGGTTGAAAGAATCACTTGATTCTCATTTAAACTACCTGGGATATCACAACTTTAAAATCACATTATTTTGGGCAAACCCAAAACGCTCCATACAAATGGCTACTGAGATGTGACGTCAGACGACAGTATTTTGTATGCATTTCATTTGAATTTTGTATGCTATATCAAATTTTTCGTTTATGTCAATGGTTCTATTATAATAGTTGGTGCAAATTGTATGGGTTATTCAATGGTATAATTATTTTATAATAATTTCATACTTTTAAATTGGACTTGCCCATGAATCTTTGAATGACCATAAAACCGGCTAGACGTTATATTTTTAATTGAGATTTTTTGCCATTGGCACATATTTACCTATATTTTGATAAAATATTTTTATTTTGTAAAATCTCGAGCTTGGTCAAATACCCAATTGGTCGCCGACAAATTTAAAAAGTAGGGGGTCACAATCCTCAATACTTGAGTGATCGACTAAGAAAGAAAGAAAAGACCCACGAGACGTCCGTGGAGGAGTCGAAGTAGGAAAGCAAATTCACTTCGGGATAGCTTCGGACGCAACCGGGATATAACGCTAAGTAGATGATGATGATAAATAAATATTTCAAAACATCACATACATTGATCTGACTCCGAGATAGGTAGCTCAAGCACCCGTGTTACGGATATCAGGTGCACCGACAATCTGGTGAAGGTCGCGGGAATCCATTGGATGCGGGCGGCTAGGACCGATCTGTGTGGAGGACATTGGGGGAGACCTATGTCCAACAGTGGACGTCTATTGGCTGAAATGATGATGATGACTTAAAATACTTTTCTTTTGAATGTGTAGAAAACACCCAAACCAATACAAACAGACATGTTCATGCACACAAATGAATTGATATAATGATAATTTTGAAACTGCAGCTATTTTATGCCATCGGTCAGAACAAATTTTTCGCTGTGTAAAATTTTTATTCAATAATTTTTGAATTAAAATTCAAACTCACGTTTGCTCATATTTTTATTCGGCGAAATGGCTTCCGTCGAATTGTTATTGGCGGTTCAAGTTTAAAAAAATACGATAGGATTTTCAACAGTGCAATTAGAAATGAAGATCGTATCAATATTTACAAAGGTGACGAGAGCGGGTCACCTGATGGTAGCGATTGCCACCTCTCATGGGGCTGTCAAAAATTAGAAAAAAAATTAAAAAAATTGGAAGTCTCCATACTTGAAACTGAAACTCAAATTTTTTTTTTCATCAAACCTATACGTGTGAGGTATCTAAGGATAGGTCTTTAAAAATGATGTTGAGGTTTTTAAAATCATTTTTTTCTAAACACAATTCTTTGCGCAAGAGAAGCTCCCAAAGTGGTAAATTGTGTCATGCATGCAACATGCGTTATAAACCGTAAACCGCAATTTACCTTCCATATATATCTTACTAGCTGCTACGAAACCCTTTATGGGCGAGTCCGACTCGCACTTGGCCGGTTTTTTTAAGCCTAAAACAATTGATGTCCTATTATGTCTGCTGTCTGGGCAGAACGAAGTTAAACATCTCTTCCACCCGGATTGGGTCTTTGGTATCCTCACTCACTCAGCGTCTGTTAGGCCGTGGTTATGTATCATTCCGGTCCTTTCCCGGTCGGGCATTTAATTTGAAGATGCTATCATACCTTTGATCCCTTTTATTATATTTTTAACATTCTAAATTTGTATGCGTTTTCTTCGGCCAGAGTGAATTTCAATACGACTTCTAAGAAAACGTTCTTCTTGAAAGTTTAATATGAAAAACTGCACTTGTTATCTAAGTTAAAACTGTTGGAGGTTTAAACCGGAATCCGTATCATATTGCAGCTATGGAAAGTTCTGGAGCGTGGAGCAAAGTTTGGAGCGAAGGGGATTGAGGAGTTTAAAGACCAGCTATTTGTGGTTCGACACTTCAATATTTCGGTTTTCTTTATATTGTGTTTTTTAGAGATGGGCATTTGAATCTAGTACTCTATACTATACGGCAGACAGTAGTGTGGTTAATTCTTTATAATAATTCATCATCGTCATCATCATTTCATGGATCTGCCTAGTTAAGGACAGATCGGCCTAGTGTCGCTCGCATCTAAGGGATTCCGACAACCTTCACCAGATTGTAGGTCCACCTTGTGGAAGGCCTGCTAATAATTATTAATGAATGACGAATGAATGAATGAATATACTTTTATTGCACTCAAAATAAAGTATGAAAACTTAAAAACTAGGTATTACAGGTGGTGTACAACGAAGGCGGTCTTATCACTATAAGCAATGAATTGATATTGTTAGATATGATTAGTGTTAAGAGTAGGGATAGGATGATGGTTGCTATAAAAACGGCAGAAGAGGGGTGCTCGCCCTTATTTTGCTGGCATCCGTCGTGCGAGTTACTTGTTGCGTAGTTTTCATGAGAGTATCGGTAATTCTTGAACGAGGGTAGATAAATAATTATGCGTAGAATTGCATTTGTGATTTGTTCATATTTTAGTTATTTTCGTAATTATCTAAATAATTGTTTTTCTATTTTTAGATTAATATAAAAATTGTGTCTGATTCCTAAAAATATAATATGACAGTTTAGTTGTTTAAAATGGGCAGTAGGTTTAAAGCAAAGTAACTTTTATAGGTACAACCAAATACAGGTGGCAATCATAATTAATGAAATTGACTGCCTCGGTGGCGCAGTGGTTAGAGGGTCGCACTTTAAAGCGATGGCTGCGCAAGAGGTCCCGGGTTTGATCCCCGGGTCGGGCCAAAAATTTCTACCTAAGTTTTCGGCAAGAAATTCTTAGTGGTAGCCCGGAGTCTGGAAGTTGGCGGTCTTGTACCCCCGTGCCTCGGAAAGCACGTTAAGCTGTTGTTCCTACGCTTGATCCCTCTCCGGTCGTGTCACATTAGTGTCCCATCGGATTATGAGGGCAAGGGAATAGAGAGTGCACTTGTGTTTGCGCACACACTTGAGCACTATAATATATCCTGCGTACGTGGCTGATCGTTGAGATTGGCCGCCGTAGCCGTAATCGGTTTGAGGATTATTATTAATCAATGAAAGAAATACATCACCACTATGTGGTGTACTCACCAATGTGGACGACATGTAGCAAGAAAACGAACCCCGGGCTCCAAAGCGACAGCTTGGGACGCAACCTGGAGACCCATTGAAATAATGATAATAGCTTATCTCATGAAATAAATTGAACACTGTGCAGTTAATGGGGAATTTATTTTATTTTTATATTTTTACAGTTAACGAAAACTTACAGCTCGGTGTTTTAAATTATTACTGAAACTTTCAAACATGCAGATACATTTCTACTGGTTATTTAATAAATAGTATAAGTGCTTGCCAAGAGGTTATAAGCCCGAAATTGTTTAAAATAGCGGTTTAGTAGCTAAAAATTAAAATCGATTGGCGTCGCTAGTGTGCACTACCCTTCACCTTAAACGATTTTCGTGTGTAAAAATTCCGCAAAATGGCGTACTGTAGGCCTTAGCTCCATAAACAAGGTGGCTTTTAAGCTTGATATGTCAATAATGACACATCGAGGAACGAAACCACCAATGCTGTTGAAGTTTAGTTTCATTAAATAAGTAAATAAATAATAAATAGATCTTTATTTTGCAAAAGTTCAACAGGACGCCATCTAGCGGATTTTTCACACACGTTAGCCCTCATTACCTATATTGTGAGGTGAGAAAAAAGGATGTTACTATTCGCAGTATCATACTCGTAAATGTGTGAAGGGGGCTGTTTCACCCCACGAACTTTGGTATTTTAGGACGCGTGTGGGCGACGGCCCCTCGGGGTCAAGGTGAAGGTCAGGGGTCGGTGCAATTGCGCAATGTCGCCCCTCAGAGGAGGTGGGTGCACATTATCGATTTGTTTACCTTTACTGCCATTCATGTGTGGGCTAATTTTAGGGCTATTTTTTGTTATTGCGTCTATCGAATTTCGATTTAACTGTGCCAATGTCGATTGATTAAAGAGACTTCGAAAACGAAATTGTCCGGTGTTGAGAGCTAGATCTCTTTAATGAATTGAGTTTTAAATATTATTTTAATGTAGTTAAAAAAAAACAAAATATACTGGACATGTCGCTAGTGTGCCCTACCCGTCACCTTAATAAGACCAGTGTACAAGAGTGGCCAATAAATACGCAAGCGACAAACGGGGGAGATTATTGACTTTTTCATAAGCTTTATAAATATTAAATAAACCCTTTTAGCTTAAACGTTAGCAGAAGCAGTTTCGACGTTTGAAACAAAAAGATACTTGTATGCTTTTTTTTGTTTGAAAAAAGTTTTATTTCTAAAACTTTCGAAAAAGAATAAAAACTGCTTTACAACACCTTCTTAGCTAACAAATGTTTATTGAACGATTATGAGTAAAGCCCTTAGTTTTTGCCTGTCTCTTTATCTGTAATGGAATATCGCAAGTTTTTGGCCCACTTGCCGATTTCCGACTGAACAGAAACATTGCGAAATTTTGGACTGCCTCGGTGGCGCAGTGGCTAGTGGGTCGTACTTTAATAATAATAATTCTCACAACATCTCATACGTTGACCTGATTCCGTACTAAGTAGCTTAAGCACTTGTGTTACAGATATCAGACAACAGAGGAACACAAATATATACTTAAATACATATATTACACCCAGACACTGAACAAACACAAGTGTTCATCGCACGAATGTTTGTCCAGGGTGGGGATCGAACCCACGACCTTTGGCGCAAGAGGCAGAGTCACTACTAATTGCGCCATCCGGTCAGTCTTCTTGACTCAGTCAGGATCAGTCCGGTCCGGTCAGTCACTTTGAAGCGAAGGCTGCGCTAGAGGTCCCGGGTTCAATTACCAGGTCGGATAAAATATTGCAGCTGAGCTTTCAGTAAAGAATTTATCAGTGTCAGTCCGGAGTCTGGAAGATGGTGTTCCCCGTGCCTCGGAAAACACCTTAAGTGGTTGGTCCTGCGCCTTAGGTATATTTATCTGGTCCTGACACACTGATCCGTGTACTAGTGACCCTTCGGCAACTGAGGATAAGGAAATAGGAAGTGCACTTATGTTTGCGCACATACTTGTGCATTATGATTATGTCCTGTGTAGTAGGTAGATTTCGAAGATCGGTCGCCGTAGCCGAATATCGGTCCTAGTAATTTATTAATTTTTATTTACATTGATATCTTAATAAATAGAGGTAGATAAAAATAACGTCGTACTTGTATCAATTCGGCTCCATGGCGTATTTAGTAATGACCCTGCCTCAAACACTGAAGGTCGTGGCTTCGATTCCCACTTTGAGCAAACATTCCGACCCGTTTGGAACAGTGGTAGTGAACGCTGCTTTTAGTCCAAGGGTTGCGGGTTCGATCCCCGTACAGTACAAACATTTGTGTGCATGAACACGTCTGTTTGTATTGGTCTGGGTGTGGATGTTTTCTATGTATCATAAGTATATATTTACATAAAAAAAGTATTATATGTATATATTTGTAAATCCACTGTTGATTCTGATATCCTTAACACAGGTGCTTGAGCTACCTATCTCGCAGTCAGATCAATGTAGGTATATGATGTTGTGAAATATTTATTATTTATTTATTATTATTATCATTATTCGTGTAAGACAGCAGGCCAGTCAAGTTTGCAGGTAAAATTGTTGAGAAATCACAGTAAACAGATTCTAATTACATATCATCATCATCATCATCATCAGCTCATTTAAGTCCCCACTGCTGGGGCACGGGCCTCCCTCAATCACATGAGGGGTAATTGCCATACTCACCACGCTTGGCAGACGGGTTGGCGAGGGTTTTGATATAAGGGCCGTGTGGTCCCCGGCAGAGTAGAATAGGCCACCCTCACTCTTACCGAGGTGTCGTAAAAGGCGACTAAGGTAAAGCTGCTGGCATGATCATCAGCACCCAGAGAAGGAAAACTCTGCATTTATATGTAATTACATATGCCCTTGGGCAATGGAACGATTGTGATTGATGACAAACAAAATTCCCCGTGATACATTATACCTACAACATTCGTCACCATCAATTTAAAACAAACGTAATTTGAAAAAGACGTCATAAAAATATATGTAAAGTCATAAGGAAGCAGACGAGCGTTATTTTTATTCGGTCTGAGCACAAATATAAGCGTTTTTCACTTATTTCCCTGATCCATGTTTAGAGGAATACACCGCAATTCAAATTATACTGTTGTAACTTTAAAATAGAATTCATATTTCAGTAACAAAAATAGTTTCATTATCTGTATGACGTAGAGCCATGGCGCGCAATTGCAGCGTACATGTATACATCTTGAGAGGTGTTATTTAGATTTTTTTTTTACCACGCTGGCTCAGCGACCCGAAGTGGATCTTGGCCTCCAACACGAGAATTTGCCATTCTGTTCTGTTCTCAGCCACACATGTCGCCAATCAGGCCTTTGTAGGTGAGCAAGATCTTTCGTTCTATCTAGCGATAGCGATATCTGGTCTATCAAGCGATTTTTAAATATCGATTAGCACAAATATCTACCTGATATCAGAGTAAGTAAGCAAAATCAAATTATAATGTAATTTGCAAATCTATATAAATAAACATGAATTGATGTTCGTTAGTTTGATTAAAACCCGAGAACGACTGGACCGATTGAACTGATTTTAGTTTTAAAATGTTTGTCGTAGTCCAGGAAAGTAGGGGGAACGAAGTTCGCCGGGAGCCACTTGTAATATCGCATGGTTTATAAGTACCATAGATACATACATTAAGGCTCACATACAACCAGCGCCATGGCCTGAAGGTACTCCTACTAAAGCCATGGCCGAAGCTGAGTGAGCTACTTTTCACTGACTATCGCGACATACCATACACACACACATCTGTACGCAAATACTTATTGCCCGGCTTGAGAAGCCGTATTATTACTTTTTTTTCTCTTTTAATTTTTTTTTTGTATCCTTTTATATTTGTAATGTTTCGTTTGCTGTTCTAGTTTGTATTTATTTCTTTTTCTCTTTGTTTAAATATTATATAATTTTACAGGTTGCGTCCTTTCTTATCTGTAAAATGTGGTGTGTCGTATTTTTAGTGAATAAATGTTTCTATCTATCTATTTATCTAGATATATGCGATGGCATAACATCTATTTTTACCCCCGACGCAATAATGTCGGGGTGTTATAAGTTTGACATGTCTGTGTGTGTGTGTGTGTGTGTATTGTCTGTCTATGGCATCGTAGCTCCCGAACACATGAACCTATTTTCATTTTGTTTGAAAGATGAATAAGGGGGGAATGTTCTTAGCCATATTGGATTAAAATCGCACCGAGATGGCCGCTGTCACAAAGAAATGGATTGTATGTTTTAACACAATTCCCACAATATGGGTATCATATAAAGCAGAATATATTTATTGTGACAAATGTCAAATCCAAGATGGCCACCGTCGGGATTTTTTTAATTTTCAATTTAATTTTAATACACTATAGTAATAGTTCATTCAGTATCTAAAAGTGAATAGGACAGTACAAACGTTCCGTATATAATATATAGGTAGTTACAAGAGTCGTGTCACGTTTTTAATATTCATGTTATTAGGTACGGATTTATTTTGTTATTGTTATGAAAGTTTTATCGACTTGATTAATAATTTGATAACGATAATATATCATCATACCTATTAAGCATTTATGAATGGTGGCGGGCTTCTCCCCACGTTGTCATGCATGCGTGGTCTTTGAAGGTTGAAAATTTGGTTAACCATTATTAATATCTATCCTAACATATCAAAAAATTAAATCTTTGCAGTTTATTTCGACCTAACGCAATTTTTGTGTCTATGTACTAACTGCCGTCTGACTTTCCGAACCCTTAGACAGGGGAACAAACTGGATCATGGTAACACGTTCAGAATATTTCAAAAACCGTGGGAAAGCCACGCCTCGGCATGAATGGGCTGGCTCGACCGGAGTAATACCACGGCCTCACAGAAAACTGGCGTGAAGTAGCACTGTGCTTTATTTCGATGTGTGAGTGAGGGAATCGGAGACCCAATCCGAGGGAAGAGGGGTTTAAAGGTTGGCAGCGCACTTGTAACTCCACTGGTGTCGGTGGTGTCCATGGGCGGCGGCATCGCTTACCATCAGGTCATCCGTTTGTTCATCTGCCACCTATGACATAAAATTATGTTGTGTGTACCTGTTCACAGCTAGTGGTAGAAATACGCAAATACATTTGAAAAATCCAAAATGCGTTCTTGATTTCGAACCTACGACCTTCAGACATGTAGACATCTACTGAACTGACCACCGCTCCAAATCATATTACCGTGTGGACTGGGAAATGTAATCAGTAGACAGATTCTGCAACAGGACAATGCAAAGAGCGACATTACAGGTGGAAGCTGCCGACAAAAATAAATCATGTCATAAATTTAACTGTTCATCTGTCGTGTAGGCGTTCTTAAAGATTACTCACGACATAAATACAGAACTTATGAATGGAATAGCGCCATTATGAATAAGGCGGTGAATGGCGTGTTTTACTCCAACATCTGGCAAGTGCGAACCGAATGAGAGGCTAGTAAGATTCCGCACAAGATTTAAAACAAATGATAGTTTAGTAAAAGTTTGTATAGACCAGGGGTCATTAATTAGTTTCGCTTGGAGTACGTTTAAAGAAATGAAATGACCATCGCGATCCGCACAAAAATTATAGAACTAAAAGAAATAGCAATAACCACCTACCCCTCCTCTACTATTAAATGTCCTATACCCGGAGGTTGTCTGGCCGAAATCGCTTTCAGCGATAAGCCTGCCGAAATTGTGCACAAAATTTCTGTAATGCCTGGTACTTAAGTTGTGTAATAAAGTATTTCTATCTATCAATGTAATGAATGATAATTATTTATACCTCCTTATCCTCATCTAAGCGTCTAATTTCCCAGTTGCATCCAAAGCTGTCGCTTCGGAGCCCGGGGTACGCTTGGACCATGATCTGAGATTCGGGAAGTTTTTTTTTTTTTTTTTTTTGTTGACCCGGTGGAAATGCCGCCGGCTCACTGACAGGAGCCGACGTCGGCGCCGGTTTGTCGGCGCCGCCTTATGCACACCCGGCCGCTGAGAGTCGACCGGGTAGTGTGGGGCTCTCCCCTGGATTAGGCCTCTGCTAATCAGAGGCCGTCCAAGGGCATACCCACTAAAACCACCGGGGCTTTTCCCATTCCACGCCCGCTAAGTCGGGACGGAGCGCGGGATTACCTCCAGGCTACCACCGCGAACCGCCCTGGGCGAAGAGGCTCGCCAGCACGGCCTCTAACCAAAACGCTGGTCCTTCGGACCCAGGGCCTCTCCCACGGCCCACCATCTCCACCCCCCGAATGGCATCCACACTGCTGGCTGCAGTGCAGAATACCACCGTGAGGGGGACTGCAGGTACCCCTCCCCACCCATACACTGGTGGCTGCAGTGCAGAGTGGGTTGGGGAAACAAAACCTGCAGGCTTCAAAAAATGAAGCCGCCATAAGTCCCAACTCCGCTGGATGCGGAGCCAGGAAAATTGGCAACGCCGGACTGCCGCCGAGCCACTCTGGCTGAGAAACTCGACGCAGAACCTCCGATACACGGCCTTTCGGCCACCGAGCCCGCGGGCTCTCCCTACCGGAAGGGGTGGCACAAGGCAAGGCGTGGCCAGAGTGGGAGGGCTGGACTGGGCACTGAAGCCCTCAGTCGTCCGACATCCCCCCAACTGCCACTGGTCCTGCACCACCTTAAGTGCGCGGACAAATTGGGCACATCCACTTTCGTGGACAGTGCCGAGGGCCTCCACCGGTCAGAGACGGCATGTTACCGGATAACCGCCGGTGAGAGACCCAGGTCCACGCACAACCAACCAAAATTCCGAGGGTAGCAGAACACCCCCCACCAAACGCCTCGCTCCAGAAGGAGCGGTCCACTCAAAGACCTAGCAATAGGTCCGTAGGGGGGGTTACGAACCCTAACCCCCCCTCCATATGTGCAGCCGTCGGCCGTCGGGTACCAATATGGCGAGCACGCCAAATTACTACCCGCCGTTGCCCAGGGACGCCAGGACCCCTTCGGTAGCAGCTCCAAACAGAGCAAAAATACTACCGAAGGGGCCACACGAGGAGGCCACCGCACCGTAGTCCCCAGATTCGGGAAGTTTGGTAATTACAATGAACCTTCGCAACCTTAAGATAGAACCAGACCAACACGGTAAGGCTGCGTTTCCACAGAAGTGTTTTCCACGGAGTTGAGCGGAGACTTACAAAAGTTGACCAATCACATTGCTCGTAATAAATGGGATGTGTATTTTGAGCAATGTGATTGGTCATTTTTTATAAGTCTCCGCTCAACTCCGCGCAGCTCCACTTCTGTGGAAACGCAGCCTTACACAATTAGAAGATACATATTATCTCAAAAATTGTAGGTTTTTTACGAGATAGGTAACAGACGAGCAGACCCGATGATATGCGATTGCCGCCGCCCATGAAATGGCATAATTTTGAAAAACTATACATGACGTGGATACCGGGTTTAGTCATAATGTTTTCCCTCACCGCCGAACTAATGTAAGAAATGTGAACATAGATTTGATCCAGAGGTGCATGCTCGGATTCGAACAATAAGGAAGGCACGTTCTTATCTACTGACCTTTCATTTGCTCATGAAACATATTTATACATTATAATTATTATATCAGTTTAAATGACTGTCACATACTTAGGGTTATTATTAAACAGGAGAATGATTTTATAAAACGAGCCTTGACGAACTTTTTAATAGCATAAAGTGCAAAAAAGATCATTATGCAACACCCTAACTTTTTAATTTTCTTCAAAGCTATCAATATCATAAAGCCTGTCAAGTGTTTACAAAGTTGTCCGTACAAAATGGGCCAGCACGGCGGGTCCGGATGCGAACCTCGGTCCGCCATTTGGCAGCCCCTGGTCTAGACTGATAAATAGTAAAAATAACCTTGTGTGTTAACCACATTAGCCTTTATTATTGCAACACTGTACAGGAAATTTGTGGGTTAGGTTTGTAAATTACTAGAATAGTAGATCCCTGAAACTTTCTCCCCACTTTATATAATTGTGAATACTTTCATAATTATTATTTCTTGGTTATAAACAGTTTACTTCATTATGTAATAGAATTAGAACTCAGTACTATATTTTGATACCAATCAGAGTCAATAATATTGATATTATTAGTAAAATTTATTTACTAAAATGATCATCGCAACTATCATTATTACCTTATATATTAACTTCCACGCGTTTACTAAAGTTCCTACCAGGAATAATATTCGCATTAAGATACATTTAATTAATTATTGTCGACTTTTACACATTTCAGATTAGATGTTTACACATTTCACTAGAGTACCCTAAACCTTTTATTCTATTCATTGCTTTTCAAATCATACGCATTGTAATATTTTGGGAAAAGTAAGTATAAATGAAACATTTTATGGCATATGGTTAAATAAAAATTGCTAAACAATAATATACCAAAAAGACATTTGCTAAAGTTTGTTTGTTTTGCCAAACAAAAATAGTTAGCGAAGGGATATTTTGGGATCAAACAACAGTAAACCGATGACTTGATTTCTATGATGGAGGCCTGAGTCCTTGCGGTGGGACAATAAATAAGCTGTTTTTTTTTTACTTAACCCTAAACTAAAACCTTTTTAGCGCACTTAAAACCTTAGTATTTAAAATCCTGAGAGTAATGGTTTCGAGGGCCTATTTTTAACCTGATGCTAATTGTTCCTGGTCCCCTATTGTTTTCGCATTTTAGTGAATGAATTATGTTTCATGTTAATGATAATGACGTCATTACCTCGCTCGTTAGGGCTTCACCTTCTCGTTAGGGTTTTAATTTGAGCTGTTGGGAATTTTACATTGAATAAAGTTTGCGCCTTAAGAGAATGGTATAATTAAATGCCTTATTGAAATCAAGATTTTTGAAACCGGCCAGGTCCAGTCCCGTACTGGCAAGTGTATTATTATCCGCTAAAAACGTTTTTTTCTTAATTTAATTTGCATTACTTAAACATTAATCGTACTTGGATATAGGAAAATATCGTGATTGCGAAACATATGGGAGTGGACCGGGATCACCAGCGTGGAAGAACTTTTCGGTCTCGCAAAACATAAAGAGAAGTTCAAGAAACTGGCGGCCAACATTCAAGATTGAAGAGGCACCCGAAGAAGAAGAAGATATTAATCAACATCCTTCTATTAACGATGACCGAGGTTGTATGAGTGTCCATAGCATTGAGTTCTGTAAAATTTTGTGTCATAAAGAAATACCTTCAGCATGAATGGGCCGGCTCGACCGGAGTGATACCACGACCTCATAGATAACCGGCGTAAAGCAGCACTGTACTGTATTTCGCTGCATGAGTGAGTGTCACAGTACTGGTGTCGCGGGTGTCTATGGGTGGCGGCAATCGCTTACCATCAGGGGATCCGTCTGCTCGTCTGCCACCTATCACTATGTGGAAATTGTGAAAAAAGAAAACGTGCTGTTGAGGTTAGTCAACACAACTTTTTTTAATGTGTTTTGTTAGCTTACGGCGATGGATGCCCCGCACTAGCAACGCCAATTATTTAAATTCTTAGCTACTAAACCGGTTTTATTTTTAAAAATTCCGGAGCTCCCTAAGCAAACACCTATACTATTTATTTCATAATTTTATTATGCATTAACTAAATAAATTATACTTAAATTTTTTGTCTGCTTTTACACTGTAAATTCGGATTAACGCTGTAAATGACCGCTTTTCGCGGTAAACCAAATTTCCAGTGCAAAAGCAAATCAAAAAGTAAAGTACAAGTATTATTAAATAGAATAAGTATTTATCTAGAGAGTGCAGCTCCGAAATTGTTAAAAATAGATCCAGTTTAGTAGTTAACAATTTAAAATTAATCCAACACCTTTTTTTATGCTTTTTAGTGGCTCATTTCCCCGGGATTCAATTTTAACATTGCGTGTTGGGACGGGATGGTATAATAATAATAATTCTCACAACATCTCATAGGTCGACCTGATTCCGTACTAAGTAGCTTAAGCACTTGTGTTGCAGATATCAGACAACAGAGGAACACAAATATATACTTAACTACATATATTACACCCAGACACCGAACAAACACAAGTGTTCATCGCACGAATGTTTGTCCAGGGTGGGGATCGAACCCACGACCTTTGGCGTAAGAGGCAGGGTGTAGGTAAAACCTGCTTTTTGTCTAATCAGACACTGGCAATATTTTGACACTGTTTTGAATTTCATGTATGTACTTTGTTTATAACAATATATCATGTTTGACTGTCTCCATGTGACCAAGATAATCCGATTACGGTAGTAATCTGGTGGACAGACGATCCTATACAGGATACGTTTTCCAAATGAGTGGCTCAGCTGTGTCATGGGAGTGCCGTAAACAGCGGACCGTGGCCACATCCACGACGGAGGCTGAGTACATGGCCCTCAGTGAAGCCTGTAAGGAAGCCATTTACATTCGTTCACTCATCAGCGACATCTTTTCACTTTCGTCACCCATCACCATTCAGTGCGATAATCAAAGTGCCATCAAACTCACTAAGAATAACACGTATCACGCCCGCACGAAACACATTGACATCCGACATCATTTCGTCCGTGAATCCATATTCACCAATCAAGTCAATGTAGTTTTCATTCCATCAGCTCACCAAACTGCAGACATTCTCACAAAACCCCTGCCTAAGCTGAGACACTACAAGTGCCTAACTAATTTAGGGTTATACTAGTGTTTTGTTTAAAGTGTCATTTGTTTTTGTGTTGTCTGTACAGTTAGGTTAAGTAGTTGATAAGGCGCTAGTGTTAAGGTACTTTTGATATAACGTTTTTGTACATGCATTGTATTATATACAGGGTGTACATATCGTCGGTGCGCCTGCCAATTCTTGTATGTGTAAAACACCATGTTTTCAGGAAAGACAAAAACCTATTTTTCTCGTAAACCGCTCCATTTTATTACATGTAAATTAAATGAACCGAAGAAATAAAAATAAGAATTTAAATATTCTAACATAAAATAGCTATAACATAAAGCCCTTGTTACTATATTTTTTTTAACAGTTTTTGTGCACATATCAGAATTTGTTTGCCTGAAGTTTGTTCCTACGAGTAACAGCTTGTGTCAAATCCATCACATAGCAACTTTTCAATGATTAAAAATTTAATGTTCGATGCAGATATGTGTTCAAATACACGGGTTTTATTAGGTTTTTATTTTTAATTATGATTGCGGAGGTAATAAAAATAATACACAAAACTTTTTCTAACTTTTATTACAAACAAATTGTTAAGTTTAGTCGACAAAACCCTTTAAATATTATAGAAAAATATTAAGGCACATTTTGATGTGCCTTTTACGTCTATGGACTTTACCAAACTAAACTTAAAAAGACAACAAAAATCTAAACATTGTTTCTTAAGGACAAGAAGTTAATATTCATTTTGATATTGCTTGAAGCTAGTATAAGGCACATAATTATTTGCAACACTTTCTTAAAAATAATCAATACTCTTAAAAGTTGTAAATTAAACATTAGAAATTGACACAACAAACAAATTCTAGTTATGTCTAAACTTACAAAATATTTTTCTTTCTCAAATAATAATCTTAAATCTTAATCAGTCTAATCTGCTAAACATTTTTAATCAGTCATCGATCATCATGAATCAATATAAGTAAGCAGTAGTAATAGTCTTTAAGTTCACATCAAAACAGTAAAGAATAAATATTTTTATAACGAAACATAAATAAATGAACATACAACATATCAAAATGTGAGAGTAACCAATCAAAATAAAGCTTCTATTTTTATAACTAACAAAATTGCGTACTTAATCAGTCTTCCTAAAAGCATGAGATCAAAAACCTTTGCAAAAAATTTAAAACCTAATAGATAGCAAACACAAAATAAAGTTCGAGATACTTATAGACAACAAGTAATTATTAAAATACCGTTTAATAAAATTAAACGGTATTTTGAGGCGAACAGTTATTTTTTATAAATTAATGTCGAAGATTATCGTAAAATTGGTGATTGTCCTGATGCATAAACTTTTTTAAGGATTGCAAACTAAAATATTTAGACGTTTCGATCTTCCTCTCAGTCTTATAAAGAGATGATAGTCTAGTTTTATTGGAATGGAAACGTTGCGGCAATTTAGTCCAATCTGGATGGCGTAATTTATAAAATATTTCTCCATTTTTGTATAATATTGCTCTTATATTTGTGACAACCGGATCTCCTGTTTTTTTACCAGGTCTCAATGAATCTAACTTACAAGTTTTTGAGTATTCTTTAAAAAATCTGTAGTCTAAATGATGTATAATGTAGGAGTGACTAGGCCGAGCTTGAGCCAAAAGGTTTAAGTAATCGCTTGGGAGATAAATTGGGGGTTTAAATAGTTTTTCTAGGGTAGAGTGCACGCTATCTGCCTCCATCATAGTATGTCCCTTCTCAAGAAATCTTTGCTCAATTTCGACTCCATTATCTCTTGCAAAATCATTAAGAGCCGAGGATAATATTTTGTTCCTGTTTTGGTACCCACAGCCATCTGTGAACATTATAATTTTTTTATAGTGCAATTTAACTTGCAATCCCAGAAAATCTAGAAGACACGACGTGTATTCGTTTGATGTTACATCGCCGTGGCCCTCATGCCAAACATATAAGTGCACATTCTTATTATTATTGCAATATATTGTGTAGTTATGGATTTGGAGCTTTTGTTTATAATACTGCTCAGATACTAATAACTTAGGGCAAAACAATACACTTTGAGTGTCAGCAGTAAAGACTAAAACATCAGTAGAACACAGAGCAAGTGCATTTCGCTTAGCAGTGTAGGCCTCTTCCTTCTTTGCTACATGGTCTTGATGTTCTTCCATTGTTAGATTATTTTCTTTAAAAGCTGTGCAGGTATCACATTGATCTTTACGAGGTCTATGTATAGATATTCGCTGATGTGTTAGTATTAAGCAAAAAAGCTTCCGTTGAGCCATGGCTTTATTGTTATCTAAACACCATTTCTGATATGTTCTAAACATGTGAGCCTTGCTGAGAAAGGTGCTTTCGACATAATTCCTTGTCGAACTTGACCTACAGTAATGGCTTGGTACCTTTGGTAAAATACCTAACCATTTCTTGACTGAAGCCGACTTTAAATCAGTTTTATCAGCAACAGTTGGATGTGCTGATGTCTTAGTAGCATGCAATTTCTCTAAGTACGCATTATTTAAGCTTTTCACCCATTCGGAGAGTGTCTCATTGTTCATGTCAAGAGTACTAAGCAAAAATTGCTTGCAAACTTTTGTCATTTCATTGTTCTCATTTGGTAGAAAACAATCGTATCCAATTGCTTTTATTCCAGTATCACGACCTTTCCTTCTTCGTATAATAGGTCTAATGCGAACTTAATTTTTTAAATAAGCCTTTTTTGCATTCCATGTATCTAAATCCCAAAAATATTGAAATATACATTGCCTTTGGTCCTCCGATATTGCACCACAAACGTACGATCTAAAAGACTTCGCAACTGTGGATTCATGTAGACAAGGTTTCTTTTTGATTATCTTTTGCGGTTTGGGAACCAATGTGAATTCTTTATCTGCTTTATTCACGTGACGTTTTAAATATGGTTTGCCTTTGATTCTTTGGGCTCTATTGTATGCTCTGTTTTTTTTTAAAGAAATATGAGAGGTATTTAATGGTATACTTGCCTGATTTATTTCGACGATTTCACCAGTTTTGTCATCTAATATAAACATTTTATCTGTTTTTGTAGGGATAGTTTCAGTTTTCTCTTGTTGCTTTTCAACTAACCAACCGGTACGCTCATCTAAAGTGTAGTCCGAATTTTCCAAATCCAGTTGTTGTTCCTTAGTTTTCTTGGAATCATTATTATTAGAGTTATCACTGTCGCAATAGTTGGTATTTTCCGGGGAAAAATATGATTTGCTATTAAGTATATTTTTTTTATGATTAGGACATGGTGTACCGTCAATAAAGTGTTCCCAACACTGTAAAATAAGACATTTGTGGCAAGCAGAAAAAACTTCTTTCTTGCATCCACTAACTTCACAAGACTGCTCATGCTTGAATTCCTCTGTATCTATTTTGTGACCTTCTTTAATTAGCAAATTTTCGAGAATTATTATGCTGGGAGAATTCGAAGTGACCGTTTCATCTTGCGCTAAAAGATCATCAGCACAAATTGTAGCGTCACTCGATATTGAACTTCGCTTCGACGTAAAATTTAAAGGATTATCCATTTCTTCACATCTAAATGTTTCGTCAGGTAAATAAGCTGCTACATGGTTATAAGCGTCATCACATGTAACAGGCACTGTAATTAATTCTGATGAGCTACGATGAGTATCTGGATTTTGGTCATTGCCTCGTGTTGGATCGTATGCTGCAGATTTGAACGGATCAGAAGAAGTTTCGTCTGATTTTTTAAAAGTAATTTTTCCGGTACTCATATCTACCAGTAGTTTGCCGCGTCCCGTTCGTGACCCCATTTTATTGCATCACACAGAACCTTTCATTTAAACACCACAGCACACCTGCAATTTACTCCACTTGCCTATCTTACACTAACCGAAGGTGCCTAAAATGAAAAAGAAACCCAATTAACCTATTAGTTATAGTAACTATGATCCAATTTAATGTATCTGCCAGTCAAACCTATGATCATTTTCTAAGCGGACAAATAATTATATTATAACCTCTTTACCCACGTTGCAACCAAGCATTTCAATCTAATAGGTTAGTCAAAACACATTTTTCAATCAGAATCACATCCGAATTACGATTAAGCATAAATTAAAACTTACGTTTCAGTGCTATAAAACTATTTTTAATCACTTTTATCACTTTTTCCTAAATAATATAACCCAATTTACACGCGAGCACGTGTTGCTAAATAATAGTAAATCATGATATGTGCACAGGGCTCATTTTTTGAAATTGCTATGTGATTTTGCTACACTTAACAGGATTGAGGGCTTCGTAGTCTGACGTGATTGCACATACATACTTTGACATTTTTGTTTCTATGTGGAATTTGCACAAACGGGTTTTTGCATTACATCGGCCTTAGAAAACTAGTGACATCTAGCGAATAAAAAAAAAACGAAAAAATGCACATATCAGCTTTGGCAGGCGCACCGACGATATAGTGTTCTGATTATGGGGAGGTGTAGGTAAAACCTGCTTTTTGTCTAATCAGACACTGGCAATATTTTGACACTGTTTTGAATTTCATGTATGTACTTTGTTTATAACAATATATCATGTTTGACTGTCTCCTTGTGACCAAGATACCGTGTATACTTTCTGAACCTATTAAATACAACTAATTACTTGAATACTCTAGCGGCTATTATCCCGGCTTTTTTCCACTGCGTCCTTCCTCTGCATCAGAACAGGGTCACTACCAATTGCGCCATCCGGTCAGACAGTATGAGCTTTTGTACGATAATAACTCAAGAACGCATTATGTATTAAGGTGGTAGATGATCTGCCTTAATTTTGTTCGATGGATTTAATTAAAATTTTATCGAATCAGCCTACTCTCATACCCTTGAGAGAGAATTCTCGAGCCACTGCCCATTGTTACCATTGTGGAGTACAAACTAAATTAATTTAAAAGAACTTTGGTCGCTAGTCCGGTCCTGTTAGTAGGCCTTTTATAATTATTAATTAACTCTCAGTTGCCTGGGACGGAATTAATCCGACGTTTTGTGCCAATTTAATTTGGATGATTAAATTCCCGTCACAAAGAAATCACTCGTTAAGAGGGCTGGTTTATTAGCTGCGTTTTGTGTTGAGGGTTTGTCCGTTAGGAGAAAACTTGGAATGGAAATATCCATTTTAGAATTGGCATTAAAGTAATCCAACTCGGCTGGGCAGCGTTCGGGAAGCTACACAGCATATTTTCGGACCCGTGTCTCAAGACAAAAGTTTTTAGTACAAGTGTATAGTGTACAAGACTATTTAAATGATAAGGATTCTTGGTCAAGTTAATTGATTAATATTTTGAGTTGTTATTCATAGTAGTCTATTAACTTTCATAATTGTATTTTTTTTTCTCGATTGAAACTCTGTAACATCATCAATATTTGAAAAGAGTAACTACTGAGTTTCTTGCTGGTGACTTCTCAGTAGAAATCGACATTCCGAACCAGCGGTAGATGTTATGTACCTATTTTGACATTCATAAGTGTTCTGTGTGGACCTAAATTGAATAAATATTTTTTTATCTTTTATCTTATATTGTGTGGTTATTAATGTATTTATATTTTAAAGAAGAGAAAAATAAGTTTTATTTTAATCAGAATGTGGCTTTTCATTTATGGATGATATTCCTACACGAGTAACATTGAATTCGTTCGAATATTTGGAGTACATCACTAGAGTTTAAAAAGAAAATGGGTTGACACACAGAATTGTACCAACGTTCAATTCTCTAGAAAAGTAAATGTTTATTAAATAGTTTAACAGAGAAATTAAATCTAGAAGTTATCTTTATTGTCTTTATTGAAATAAATTAATGCAAACATAATTTTAAAAGTTTTTTAGATTTTCGCGTTGCATTATAACTATAATGTATCAATATGGGATTAACACGATATTTATTATGTGAAACAACATTGTGTACTCACATATTTGGCTCGACGTTTCGGCTACGTTACAGCAGCCGTGGTCACGAGCAGACTGACTGACTGCTGTAACGTAGCCGAAACGTCGAGCCAAATATGTGAGTACACAATGTTGTTTTAATAAATATCGTGTTAATCCCCGTATTGATACATTATAGTTATAATTTTAAAAGGTTAAGTTATTGTGCTTTTTTAACATAGAAAGATGAATAAATTCAATGACCGTTATTACAAGGTTACGCTGTCGAATTTTGTTGAAGTGTCAAATGTGGCCTTTTATATTGGCCCCACTATAAATGTGTGTGATATTTAGGCGAGAATCTTTATACGTTGATGTGTGGCTTATACTTTTTAAACGTTAAAATATAATTTATTAATAAAATACTCTTTTTTACAGGTAATTTTGATGAGTGGCATAATTCAAGTCACCAGGCAGTAAGTAGGCACAATCTAATTTAAGATCCTTCCCTCTAATCAGTTTCAAGCTTTAATTAATATTTTTACTTTGATAAATTGTCTTAATTAAGTGTGTCGTTCCATTACAGTTCGTTGAAAATTATGGGCAAGATTAATGTATTAATATTTATGCTTCATCAGCAACTCACACTCGTCCACTGCTGGACATAGGTCTACCCTAATGCACGCCACTGCTCCCGATTTTCAGCCACTCTCATCCAGCCCACACCAGTCACCAGAGTCACCGATATAACCCACCGAATTAGCAAACTGAAATGGCAGTGGGCTGGTCACATTAGCCTCAGAACTGACAGCCTTTAAAACCGTTAAGTCCTTGAGAGAAGACCGCGACTCGGTAAGCGTAGTGTTGGACGCTCTGCGACAAGATTGAATGATGACATTCGAACTTATGCTTAGTAACTGATTTTTTTTATTATGACTAAAGCATTGAAAGACCAGTGCCTATGCTACTTTCAAGTTAAAACAACTTTGTTACTCTGTATAGACAGACATATAACGGGTTACTATAATCTGTCTTTCCCTTATTGATATTGAACCATATGTGTTTGTCATTAAGGTATCTGAAGAAATTTGATAGATTTAGGGCCTCGTTCACCATCTCTGAGTAAAGTTCCATTTAGGTACTTTCCGATTAACACAGCAATTAAAAGTAAGAAGTAAGTTTTCTCAATTTCACATACGATAATGAAATTCCGATTAGCTACTCAACGGTTAAAAGACTGACTTGCTTTAATAATTCATTCTTATTGTTTAGTTCACTCAATTCTGACAGCGACGTTAAAATAGCTCTAGTTATTTACGTCAAAAAACAAATTTTATTATTTCAGGCTAATTTTTGAAACTGCTTGATTCCTAAAGTTCAAGGAAAAATAATTACTACATAGGTTTGAATGTATGTTTGTTTGTACACCTCGCCAACCCGTCTGCCAAGCGTGGCGAGTATGGCAATTACCCCTCATGTGATTGAGGGAGGCCCGTGCCCCAGCAGTGGGGACTCAATTGGGCTGACGATGACGATGATTGTTTGTACAAGTGCAATAAAGAGTATCTATCTAACTATCTATCTTAGAAAAATAAGGGACACCCTAATGTCGGCCATGCAAAAACTAGGCAAGAGTTAGACTTACCTGCAAAGTTACATTTAATCTATTTGAGCTGAATGCGCAGGCGCTTAGCAACCGAATCGCGACCGCGATAGCAGACGTCCCGTAGCGCACGCGCACAATGCGACAGAAATAAACGGCGGTTAAATCTGTCCTGTGCATTGTGCGAAAAAAGTTCATCTGTGGAACGTCCGCTACGTATCATAATATCCTCCAACCGATTCGAGCATGCACCTCTGGATTTTCCAAATCGATGTGTGTATTTCTACCATAGTGAGAAAAAGAATGAATGAATGAATGGCGAGAGAAAACATGGTGAGAAAATCCGCACGTTTCTGAAATGTGTAACCATGATTCACTTGGTTTGGTTCCCCTGTTATAGGGTTAGCAATGACTTTTGTATGGAAAGATAGGTACTTACTTGCCCTGTTAGTAGGCTCGCGATGATACGTCTTAATTTTAACGAAGGTCAAACGACTATAGCTGTATTGATAATAATAAGCTTTCGTTTTGAATTCTTATAATTACCATGAGCCCAATTCTCGGGTTTGTGACATTTCAAAAACATGGCGGATATCACTTGAAAATCATACAAAAAGAGAAATGTCACGAGCCCGAGAATTGGGCTCCAGACTTCTTAAACCGTGGATCAGAGTGCCAGCGTAACCCGGGTTGCAAAACGAAGCGACATTTGACCATACAAACAATTTTAAAAGCCTACCATATTTCCTTTTATCCTACTCGGTTGAATCGCGATGGAAACAATGGTAAGTAAGACGTTAATTACAAATAATATCACTTCGGTGCGAGAAACAACAATTAACATTATCTCGAATTAATTGTTGTCAAGTTGGTCGCTCGGTTTGATTGTACAAATAAATAAAACAATACATTATCTTTAGACCTTCATGTTTCTTTCACTAGTTGTGTATCGCTTTTTACGCGAAAACAGCAAAGCCAAAATGTAATAGGTTATGCAGAAGTCTTTTATGTTTGTATGTTCCAATATTCTGCTTAAACTACCTAGCCGATTTTTATAAATGAGGATTTTTTTCGACAGAGAACAAAGTTTTTGCAACATTCGCAATTTTTTTACACCATCATCGTTAACATCATCACCACTGATGTCATTAAGAGTAAGGTGTGTTGGGATAGCGAAATTATATTAGTCGGCCTCCGGTCAAGACAAGCCTACGTCATTATGAAGTTTATGATTACTATTATCATCATCAATAATATTATCATTAACATCAAAACCGTCATCATCATAAACATACATTATCATAACCTACATAAAAAGTATATTGCTGTCCATATCACGGTGAATGCTCTGAAGAGCCATTCTCCCTCATCCCACCTGCCCTATTCCGTCACAGGACTACACGCGCCGAACAACGCTGTCACCGCTTCACAGTAGAAAACATCCAATCAAGGACTAAACAATTTGGCAGTTCTTATTTATGCCGCACCATCAATAAATGGAACTCGTTGCCGGTGCATGTATTTCCTCCTTCCTACAATATGGATTCCTTTAAACAAAGCGTGAAGAAGCATCTCGCGGGCCAGTATGGCGGTGCCAACGGAGGTATTGCCTTGACATAGCTTTCATTGTAATTGCAATTTGGGCTCTCCTATTGCTTTCTATCAGGCTGAGGTGATCCAATATACTGTGCCTCTAAAAAAAATTCTAAAATTCAAAAGTACTTTATTTGCATAGGCTTATATACAGATCTTACAAATCGTCATACATGAATAATATAAATTATAACTATGTATATTATACATATAATTACACATATATGTCGATACAAAAAATATACTAAGAAATTAATAAATATAATGTGATTCTACCACCGGAATCGGAAAGTTGATTCTGATGAGAAGATCCGGCAAGAAACTCGGCAGTTACTCTTTTGAATCGCCAAAATTTTTATAAGTACATTATCATGGGTTTAAAATTCTTGTCATTTAAGTAATCATTAACTGTACAATAGGCTTTTGCCATTAAATAATTTTTAACATGTGTATGAAATTTAGGCATTGGTAAATCAACAAGCTTTTTTGGTAACTCATTAAATATTTTAATTACTCATTCCTACAAATGAATTACCAATCTTCAGCAAGTTTGTGTTTATTTCTAGTATTTAGGTTATGGTTGTCGGATTTTTGAGGAAAGTTTTCTAAATTTTTATAAACATACATAATACAGTCAAAGATGTACTGTGATGCTAATGTGAAAATGTTATGTCTGCTTTTCAATCATGTTTTAAACTTTAGTGAGTAAAACTAGTCTACAGTAAATTGTATCTTCATAGTTTGTATATGGTGTCAATGTACCTATTAAAATCGTGTTTGTATTTAAAACAAATGTAGTATTCTACATACATGTCACACTGTTCCCGACTTCACGTGGTTTCTTTGGCAACTTGCCCGCAATCCTTCCAATATAGAACATGTCAAACATATCCGTTGACATTTATAAATACAACTCTATTTATAACAATTTAGAGTAGTTTTTCAAAACCTGAGCGTGGTTTTCTTGTGGCGATTGTGTTGTTGAAAACCCTGAATATGTCACGTGAATGATCTGTTTATGACTATTCGGATAGGCATTCTGTACGGTTATTCACGCGTATGCATTATTTGCGTAGAGTTTGTTATACAATTGTATATATTACACAGTGGTTTTGGCACATTATAAAAGATGAAAAATGGATGTTGATCGTCGGGTTTAAAATCAATGAAATTCTGTCCAGTATTAAAACTGAATTGTATTATAATGAATGTTTTTGGCAAATTGGCAACCGGATGATGGTAAGCGATTGTTGCAACCCATGGGCAACGATGCAATGCGATGGCATGGCATCCTATCCGTAAGTAAGTATTAGCCTATATGTCCTGGGCAGTCCCAGAGCAAGGTTAAGGCATCCGTCTTAGAAATCAAGTCATCGCTACTATGTTGGAAATAAGCTTAATTAAAATAGGCATGCCTAATGCGGATTGCTGTTCACAAAACCGAGCTAAGTTCCAAAAATTCGAAACATACTATTTGCTCGACCTGGGAATCAAATCCTAGTCCCCGTTGGTGCTGTGATTTGCCTTCGAGATGCTTCTTCTCTCTCGGGTCAATTACAATCGGCTGTACTGAAAATCCATTCGCACCTGTAGTCAAAAAATGAATTTATTTGCACCGACGCAAGGTAGCAAGCTTATCGGTCTTCTATCGGATACATTTTGGAGAGTGCGCCACGGAACTGTACAATGCCATTGGAGCATCTCCGTTCTTCCACTACTCCACCGGGCAGACCCTCAATCGACACCGGTACATGGTAGAAATACCAAAAGTCCGCACAAAGAGGTTTGAATCCTGTTTTCTTATTCGTACTGCGAAACAGTGGAATCAGTTGCCTGAAGAGGTGTTCCCTAGTGGCTACAATTTGGGGGTTTTCAAAGCGCGAGTGAATAGGTATCTTCTAGGTAATCGTGCTACATCTTAGACCATATTATCACTTACCATCTGGTGAAATATGGTCAAACGTTTACCTATCTACAGTAAAAAATAAAAATAAAAAAAAAACATATAAACCTGCGCGACCTCGATGGGCAGTAGCTCAGGCCCATGCGAGGAAGCTGGAGCCTTCCTCTATTTCTGGTCAGGAGTTTTATAAGATAAACGCTATTTTTTTTATGCTCGAGGCGATAAACGAGCAAGCGAGTCACCTGATGGAAAGTAATCTTCGCCGCCCATAAACATCAACGAAAACAGAGAGATCGCTAATGTGTTGCTGGTCTTTTTAAAAGGGTGTACACCCTTTTAAAAAGGACAGCAACACAGAGCGTACGCTCTTCTCTTGAAGGTCCCTAAGTAGTAGCCGTCGGGAAATACTCCCGCAGCCAAACCGTTCCACAGAACTGAGCTTATGTGGTGACCACGACCAAAGATGGATTTTCTCGGGTGTGCCTCTGGCTTCATCTACGAGTAGTGGATACTTACTCGTAATGTAAGGAATAGGTACCTTATTTTGATACTAGGTGATCGGTGTGTCAGTCTGGTGTATACTTACTTACTTACTTACTCCGCTAGCCAGCGACCCAAATACAGTCTTGGCCTCCGAAACAAGAGATCGCCACTTCAGTCAATCCTGCGCCACTTCTTGCCACAAATTGATCAGGAGCTCGCGCAGATCAGGTTCGATGACGTCCTTCCAGCGATACCTTGGTCTAGTCTGGTCTATAAAAAAACATTTTTTTTGCCACGCATCTCGTCATTGTGGAATCAACTTTTCGCAGCGGTATTTCCGAACCGGTACGACATTGCGAGTCTCAAGAAACGTGCCTATACCTTCCTAATAGGCTGGCAACACATATCCACTCCCTCTGGTGTGGCTGATGTCCATGGGCGGCGGTGATCACTTGCCATCAAGTGACTCGCTTGCTCGTTTGCCGCCCTTTCTCATAAAAAAAATGTAATGAGGTGAGCTGAGGTGGTGGCGCTATGTGGGCGGGTCATTACATTCCCTCTAATATGGTTGAGTGAAATGATGGCTGACACATACGTCATACTTGTGAACAGGTGCCACCTTTGGGGACTGGTCTGCTTCGGTTTACCTCATAATATTTGTTTTATTATTATTTCCTTTATTTTATTTTGTGTAACAATTAAACTGTATGGCTTGGTATGATGATGACACAACATTGTATGAAAGTTTGGCGATTAAAAAGAGTAACTGGCGAGTTTCTTGCAGGTCTTCTCGACCAGAAACAAATTTCCGAGCCGGTGGTAGAATCGCATCATGTTTATTTATTTCTTTAGTATATTTTATGTATCAACGTATATTAACATGTAAATTACACATAAGTACTTATAAATAGTTTTAAGTCATTCAAATGTATGACGATTTGTAAGTGCTGTGTACAAGCCTATGCAAATAAAGAATATTTGACTATTGACTATTGTAATCCAAGCGAAGTCACGTAGCATGCTAGTATGTGTAATCATGTATGAATCAAATCACCTCAGTGTCATTTTACGATGATTTAATGTGTTGTTTAGATCAACCGTTCAATATAGGCGGGAGTAAATAATGTATTTTTTAACAATAAATATTATCTTACGTAATAAAAGGTCTATTATGTTAACGAGACCAATTAGGGTAAGCAGGGGGAATAGCGCTCAGTGGGTAATAGCGCCCACCTCTGTAGCTCTGTCAAAACAGGACATAGCAACACGCCACGTTGTGTGGAGCGCGAGGGGAAGGGTCCTCGAACCTACAACGATGCGATCGGACAGTCAGCCCGCGTCATGCGACGGTGAAGTGCGTTTCTTTTTTTGCGCCCGCACTGATCTAAAATTTCGTCTCATGATTTTTGTCGGTAAGTCTAAAAGGCTGATCTTCAGTACTAATATGCTAATTTGTGATTGTAGACTTGACCTCGTTAATATTTTGTTTAATTATAATGTCTTTTGTTTGATATTTTCAAAGAAACATGTTTGGGCGTCATTAGCCCGGACCTCGAGCGGCATTACCCGATGTCAGGGGCAATGCCGCTCAAACATTTTCTTTTTTTAAATGTTTTTTTTACTATTAATGAGTCTCAGATATAAGCTTCTGTAGTTTAATTGTTGACTAATAGATAATTAAAGAATTTATTACGTTTCATAATTTTTATTTAAAATACCAAATTAATTTAAAAAATACACATGTTTTTCCTTAAGTGAACACCATTCCCCCTCCTTCCCCTACTTTAATAGGGTGATACTGTAATCGCGTCGTTAGGATACAATACAGTATTTACCTCCTCATCGTATCGTGAAATTTCCAGTTGCGTCCAAAGCCCGGGGCACGGTTGGACCGATCCAGGATTCGGGATGTCTGGTAATAACAGGTGGTTGCTGGTGCTGGAGGAGGATGCTTGGAATCCGTTGGTTTGAGCATCGAACTAATGAATCCATACGAACCGAGCTCAAGATTTCAGTGAGACTCAGCACCACATGCTTACGGAAGAGCTTTTAGTTCTTTGGTCACATCGCCAGAAAGAGAGATGACAACCTGGAGAAGCTACTTCTGACGGGAAGAAGGCCTAGAGGCAGAAGCCCCTAGTGCTGGTCCCATCAAATCAGCTCAACGCATGACAGACTGTGGTGCTTACCATAGTCTGTGATGCGATCCACGCGGCCGAGGATGGAATGAGCGGTAGAAAGATATTCCGGGAAAAAATTACACCTCAGCACTGCGGACAAACGACGCAAGGAGGAGGGTAATTACAATGAAGCGACTGCCGTCTGACCTTAGGAACCCTTAGACACAACCAGGCCAACCTAGAACCGTCATCCAGTTGTTCTCGACACGTTTAGAATTATTATCTCAAATATTTTAGTATCTGCAATTCTAAGAAACTATCCGAGAGGTGCAGGTTTCCTCACCGATGTTGTTCCCTCATTATGAGCAGGACTGAGTTAAACTACTGAATATTAGTTATACTGTGGTTAAGGCCTATCGGACAGTTGCATGCAATCGTGGAGCAAAGAAAGACTACTTTTTAAACAGTATTAATGTATTTATGTGATAAGTGGCAGACGAGTAGACAGATTCACCTGATGTTGAGCGATTGCCGCCGCCCATAGACACCCGCGATACCAAAGTGCGCTGCCAACCTTTGAACTCCCGTTTCCCCCGGATTGGGCCATCGGTACCATTCACTCTGACTAGCCCGGCAATATTTCTGTTTAGGGTCATTTTATTTCATGCTAGAGACGGCAAACGAGCAAGCTGGTCACCAAGTCGCAAGGAATCACCGCCGCCCATGACCAATCTTCATTTCATTTCCTTTTATGTATGTTTGCACGTAGGTACATAATATGCATTTGCAGCATTTACATTAATGATAATTTTTATGCATTAATCATCGTCAGCCCATTTAAGTCCCCACTGCTGGGGCACGGGCCTCCGTCAATCACATGAGGGGTAATTGCCATACTCACCACGCTTGGCAGACGGGTTGGCGAGGGTTTTGATATAAATGCAGAGTTTTCCTTCTCTGGGTGCTGATGATCATGCCAGCAGCTTTACCTTAGTCGCCTTTTACGACACCTCGGTAAGAGTGAGGGTGGCCTATTCTACTCTGCCGGGGACCACACGGCGATTATGCATTAATAATATCCTCCAACCGATTACGTCTACGGCCAATCTCAACTATCACTCACGTACGCAGGATATAATATTATAGTGCTCAAGTGTGTGCGCAAACACAAGTGAACTTTCTATTCCTTTACCCTCATATTCCGATGGGACACTACTGTGACATGACCGGAGAGGGATCGGCCGCAGGACCAACAGCATCACGTGGTTTCCGAGGCACTTGTACCCCCAATACCGCCAACTTCCAGACTCCGGGCCACTAAGAATTTCTTACCGAAAACATAGGTACAAATTTTTGATCCGACCCGGGGATCTAACCCGGGACCTCTTACGCAGCCGTCACTTTAAAATGCGAACCACTTAACACTGTGCCACCGAGGCAGTAATACAGATGCATTAATACAGATTGATTACAATAATTATTACAAGTTCCGCATCTATTTCTTCGAAATATTTAATATAGATTACCTACTTGTCCAGTAACATTAATAAACAATTAAATTACTAAGTAATTTTCTCATCATGATAACTATTTATAAAAAACTGACTATTAATGAATAGATTTTGAATGTATCCTAAGTAAAATGGCTCCCAGTGTTTTATTATTTACTAGATTGAAAAAGTAACAGCCTATAACATAAACTGTCCCACTTCAGGGCAAAGGCCTCCATCATAGAAACAAAGTCATCGCTACTATGATGGGATTAGGCTTAATCCCCTAAATGCGGATTGGTGATCACAAACCCGAGCTGTGTTCGAAAAATTCGAAACATTCTTTTCGCTCGACCCGGGAATCGAACCCAGGACCCCGAGATCACGGCCCGATACTTAAACCACTAGATCAACGGGGCGGGGGAATTTACTAGATTGACAGATTTTTTTTTTTATAGAAAGGCCAATCAGGATGACCTCACTCCGCCTGATGGTAAGCGGCCGTGAAATCCAAAAATGAGGCTGACAGGCACAGAAGAACTAACAAAGTACCCATTGTGTCTGCCATCCTCATCCTAATGGCCTGCTGAGATGCCGTTTCACGCCCCGCCTAAAAGACCCCGGATTGTATGAAGGAGGAAACACATGAGCTGGGAGGGCATTCCATGCCTTGATGGCTCGGGGCAGGAACGAGGAGCAAAACCTCTTGGTGCGCGCCGCCATTGTCTGGATGGTATGCGGATGGCAACGCTGTCCAGCACGTGTTGTTCGGAAGTGGAAAGGGGATTAAATTTATTTTTAAATATGGTAATGGAAATTTCCGAAATTATCAATTTCTACTTAAAGATAACTATATCAATGATTAGGTATTTTTAAAAATCGATAAGTATGGATTATTGATCCATGATTCACTTTTTGTACCAGTCGGACGGTAGTCAATACAATGACTGCCTAACTGTCTTGGTGGCGCAGTGGTTAGTGGGTCGCACCTTAAAGCGACGGCTGTGGAAAAGGTTCGGGCTCGATCCCCGGTTCGAGCTAAAGCTAGATCCACTTTATTACAAATCGAGATCTACACTTATTACCGTACTGAAGCTCATGTCATCCCGTTCCGACACGCAATGTTAAAAGGGGCTGGCGCGCGTTTTGTTCCGAGACTAAGCTTAGTTCGCGATTTGTAATAAGGGGGCCTAAGTTTTCGGTAAGAATTTTGTAAAATAGTTTTTTAGATTTTCGCGTTGCATTATAACTACAATGTATCAATACGGGGATTAACACGATATTTATTATGTGAACTCACATATTTGGCTCGACGTTTCGGCTACGTTACTGAGCCGTGGTCAGTCCGCTCGTGACCACGGCTGCTGTAACGTAGCCGAAACGTCGAGCCAAATATGTGAGTTCACATAATAAATATCGTGTTAATCCCCGTATTGATACATTGTAAGAATTTTGTAGTTTCAGCCTGGAGTCTGGAAGTTGGCGGTCTTGTCCTGCGCCCGATACCTCTCCAGTCGTGTCACGCTGGTGTTCCATCGGAATATGAGGGTAAGGGACTAGAGAATGCGCTTGTGTTTGCGCACATACTTGAGCACTATAATATATGCTGCGTACGTGGCTGATCGTTGAGATTGGCTGCCATAGCCGTAATCGGTTGGAGGATATTATTATTACTACCAGACTGTCTAAATCCTGGATTATGCGTAGCCAAGCGTACTCTGCGTAATGTAAGAAGAGACTCCACTGGTGTCGCGGGTGTCTATGGGCGGTGGCAGTCGCCCACCATCAGTCAAACCGTCTGCTCGTCTGCCACCTATCACGTGTCCATGAAAAATGTCGGTCTTAGTAGTGTCAACATTTCGACGCAAGTCCATAAATAACTACCTATTTCGACCTCTGATCATGAGTGCCAAAAACAGTTTGAGAATCACCTACCAAAGGGCCCCGGACTAGTTTTCGGCCCTGTCGTGTTAAAAAACACAAAAAAGCGACGGCCTCGACATATCACTCCACTCCACATTGTCTGTGCGAACTGCTTTCAGATCAACTTTCGTCGTAAGGCGACGCCTCGCCCAAGGTTGGGCGGCGGTTAGGGTCGTCAACATTTCAAAGTTTAGTTTTTATTTTATTTATTTATTTAGTACAGTCACATGATACATATTAATACATTTTTTTATGTAATAGGCAGCGGACGAGCAGACAGATCACCTGATGTTAAGCGATTTTCGCCGCCCCCTCTTCCCCGGATTGGGCCTCCGGTACCCTCACTCACACAGAGAAACACAGCACAGTGCTGCTCCACGCCGGTTTTCTGTGAGGGCGTGGTATCACTCCGGTCGAGCCGGCCCGACCGGAAGCGTGGCTCTCCAACGGTCAAAATACAATCGCAGACTAAACACCAAACAGTTCTGGACCCCAATTCTCGTGCTGCCCGCATTTGTGTATAGTTATTTAATAAATAGTATAAGTGTTTGCCGAGAGGTTGTAACCCCGAAATTGTTTAAAATAGATCCAGTTTAGTAGCTAAAAATTAAAATCGATTGGCGTCACTAGTGTGCCCTATCCGTCGCCTTAAACCTGCTAACCGAATCCTTCAACGACGATCGATGCCATCATACGATTGATAACAAGTTACCTTTACGACACCTCACACAACTACCTAGCTTAGTTTTTGTGGTCTCATCATCATCATCAGCCCATTTAAGTCCCCACTGCTGGGGCACGGGCCTCCCTCAATCACATGAAGGGTAATTGCCATACTCACCACGCTTGGCAGACGGGTTGGCGAGGGTTTTGATATAAATGCAGAGTTTTCCTTCTCTGGGCGCTGATGATCATGCCAGCAGCTTTACCTTAGTCGCCTTTTACGACACCTCGGTAAGAGTGAGGGTGGCCTATTCTACTCTGCCGGGACCACTCGGTAGTTTTTGTGGACGCGATACAAATAGTTTCAAAGCGTAGCTTTAACATCTCAGCATAGCTGTATAGCACATCTCTGGTAGAAAGGCACACATACACGGGGCCCGTAGCATTTGTTAACCTTGCGATATAGCTAATCCGGCACTGCTCGACAAGCGAAATTGTCGCGTGACCTTGAAAGTTGAGTGTGTTATTATGTGTTGTTTCGCCTTATCGCGGGTTATTAGCGAAATTATAGTAGTTGCGTAGTGCCACTGAGGCGTAGTACTCGCGAACGTGTGGAGGGCAAACAGATAATAGCATTTATCTAGGCCTTAATGCTCGACTTGTTACTACGACTTAAAGTTGCGAGCAGAATGAAAGATCTCTCATCACGCACACCATTAGCACTCTAGCACATCATTCTTGTAGTTACCCTCACGGGGAAATAAACAAGCACCTGCATAACATGGGCCTTTCAGATACCAAAATCTGCAGGTTCTGTCGCGAGGACGAGGAAACAATTATACACGTCCTCGGCGAGTGCATAGCGCTGCACCGCTGCAGAAGCCGGCATCTGGGAGCACACATGATCTCGGCAGAAGAGATCAAAAGCTCCCCCATCAGCTCCATTCTCGGGTTTATTCTGGAACTGGAGTTACATGAGGTGCTGTAATAGGTTCTAGGGCTGCCATAATAGATCCTCTACTGGTCACAGCAAGGCTCAGCCCATTTCGAATATTGTATGAAGTTTTTATGTATGCAGCTTTCTTGGTCTGCGGTAAGACTGGCGGCTATTACCCATCGTCATCGTCATCGTCAGCCCATTTAAGTCCCCACTACTGGGGCACGGGCCTCCCTCAAACCCATCGGATCCCAGTTTTTTTTATGACAGAGGTGGCAGACGAGCAGACAGATCACCTGATGGTAAGCGATTGCTGCCGCCCATAGACACCTGGAGCCCAATTTTCGTGCTCGTGATATTTTGAAAACATGGCGAATATCACCTGAAAACCATACAAAAAAACTATGTTTTAGTGTATGTCGTATGAAAATAAATGCCACAAGCCCGAGAATTGGGCTCCTGCAACACCAGTGGAGTCACCAGTGCGCTGCCAACCTTTACACTCCCCCGAGTTGGGCCTCCGGAACCCTCACTCTTGCAGCGAAACACAGCCCTATGATGCTTCACGCCGGTTTTTTGTGAGGCCGTGGTAGTATCAGTCCAGTAGAGCCGGCCCATTCATGCCGAAGCGTGGGAGAGCCACGCTTCGGCATGAATGGGCCGGCTCTCAAAATAATACCATATATTAAAACCATGTATTATTCTCGGATAAAGATTGGTCTAAGCGGCCCTTAGTAATATTCGTTTTTACTGATTTCTTTGCCTCCTGACACGTAGAGCCTAGGTGCATATCTTCAATAAACCTGTGACATTGCGTCGCTTGGCCGAGAACGTAAACAAAGATAACGGCCACGCAGAGCCGCTGTATCACAAACAGCTGACTATAGGTTAAATTAAGATCGGTTGTTCAGATGCTATTTATGACTTCCTCGGTGGTGCCGTCACTAGTGGGTCGCACAAAGCGACGGCTGCGCAAGAGGTCCTGAGTGTTCGATCTCCGGGTCGAGCAAAAAAATTGTACCTAAGTTTTCGGTAAGAAATTCTTAGTGTCTGCAAGTCGGCGGTCATGTACGGGAGTACAGGCGCCGCGAAAAGCAAGCCGTTGGTCCTGCGCCCGATTCCTCTCCAGTCGTGTCACGCTGGTGTCCCATCGGAATTTGAGTGTAAGAGAATAGAGAGTGCACTAGTGTTTTCGCACACACTTGAGCACTATAATATATCCTGCGTACGTGACTGATTGTTGAGATTGGCCACCGTAGCCGCATGTAATCCTACGATGTGTGAAATGGTTTACTGTCAAGAAGCATAAAAATTTTAAGCATAAAATAAGTTAGCATAATGTAATTACTACTAATGATAATTTCGCATAATACTAATAAGCACAACAGTTTTTAGCATAAATGCAATAAGCATATACATGATTTAGCATAAAATAATTAACCATAACTCAACAAAAAGCGGCTTACGGGTGGCCCAAGGGCCGCCCCCGCCGCACCTAAACCTACTTTTACTCTATATAATATAGGAAATACTAACCAGTATTTCCTATATTACTACTATACTATATACTTACTTACTTTTTTTATTTTTCAGATTCAAACAACCATTAATGCCTAAAAAATTGTGCCGAAAAAAATTATGCATAAATGCCTTATGCTAAATAATAATTATGCCACAGTACATATTATGCTAAAACCAAATTCGGCCAAACTTAATATTATGCTAAATAAATTATGCCAAATTTTAGGACAAAACACATTGCCAATTAAAGGGGTTCCGTGTGAAATGGATACAGATATCGTTGGTGCTGTATAAAAGATTAACTGTGACAGCTAATTGTCTGACCTTTCATACAACAAAACAGGCTATCTATACAAAGCCCAAAAATTGTAATGACATCACCTGTATAAACGTAGGTTATGATAAAGAAAACAAAAGGTTAGAATTCCAAACGATTTTTTTTCAACAAATAGGCAATTTACTAATAAGAAACTTTTTGCTAGCAAGTTTCATGGACTTAAGTAATGCTTAGCCGATGATGATGATGTCGCAACCGTGGCCATGGCCCACAAGATGAACCGACGATCTGGTGAAGGTCTCGGGAATCCATTGGATGCGTGCGGCGCAGGACCGATCTGGAGAACATTGGGGGAGGCCTATGTCCAGCTGTGGAATGATGATGATGAATGATCCTCATAGAAAAAGAACAATAAAACAATATTGTAAGCACAAAAGGCGTTTAGCACGCGTTTTCGGCACTGCAAGCGTCCATTTCTATACCTTATACACGTAATAAAACGTACAGACAGCCAACAGCTATGTGAAAAATCCCCAATTGATATCGAACCAAACGTGTTTCACGCTGAGATGAGAATCGATTGAAGTAATTTATCAGTTTTGTATACTTTGATCAGTACATACATCGTTGTAAATACGTTGTTGGCGTGTTAAAACACAGTGCATTATCTGGGGGCACGGCAATGCCCCCGCCAAGTCGAGAAAAAAAAGCGGCACAGCCGTACCATGCTTTTCTCGAAGCAATTCAGGATAATTTCGTTGTGGATAAAACAAGTTTGAATTTTCAGTAACTAATCAGGCATTGTATAAACACAGTATATTTAAAATTTCAGTCAATTTGAACCAGTAGTTTAAGAATGATTGACAATTTGATCCGATCATCAAAAGTCCAAGATACTTCTAGCATACATTGAAGCTTCAAATTTAGAATACAAATATAATTTAATGCCTTAAATAAATAAAATAAAATTTAATCATGGGAAAACTTTCTTTGTTTTCTATAATTTCGGTCCAGTTTTCTAAACGATGTGTTTAACTGCATGAATAACTTTGCAATACTATTATCTCATATAAATGTATAGGATAACAAAGTTACGTTTGCAGTTTTAGGTGAAGATACCTAAAAAAGTAGGTAGACTACAAAAAGAAATGATATCCCATAAAAAACAAAAAGTATCGGCCTATAAACTGTCTCACTGCAGGGCAAAGGCCTCCATCATAGAAATCAAGTCATCGCTACTATGATGGGATTCGGCTTAATCACCACGCTTCCCAAATGTGAATTGGTGATCACAAACCCGAGCTATATTCGAAAAATTCGAAACGTTACGATATCGAACCGAATGTGTGAAACATATAAAAAACAAAACTTGTCAAAAAATCCACGTCTCGCACTCAGTTGTTCCACCTTGAAAAGTTATGAGATCTATGTTACCAAGTTGGTTATTAACTTGGCTGTACTCTTAGATGCAACTAATCATATTATGTAAGAAGGGTCGTTGGCCGACCGTCGCCCCCCACCACGTGGCAGAGATACTAAGGGGCTTGTTTATGTCTAAGCTTGCTGACGTCACAGTTTACTATGTGGCCTCGTGGCTTAATACAAGCTATCTTTTATGATGCATTTATGGAGCAATAACTTGTTGCTCCATTTGACAGCAACAAGAAGGTTTGTTTTTTTTTTATATTAAGGCTCTACCCGAAGATATCTTGCTAATGTCAAGTAACTTATTGAGAATAAGTAGGTAGTCAGCAGTCAAAGTCAGTCAAGTCACAGTCACTCAATAAAACGTCGGTGTTTTGCGTCTTATCGACTTACGAATTCTGCCGATACCACTCTAAACACAATCGCGGGTTTTAAGACTCTATTAGGTCCAAGCAAGTTGTCCGTGACAACTCACTCGACACACAATGGTAGTGTTAAATGAGAATTCAACGAATCTTGGCATCAGGATCACTTCGCGGCACATCTCTGCACAAATAAACACCAAATTAGCTATTAATTATAGCTTACTTTTGAATTGCATCAGCCCACTCGGGGTGTTTGACTCCTACTGCCAGAATGTCTGAAGTCTTGTTGTTTGCCCAACAATAGTAACATGTCTATGACCGCAAATGTCATCCACCATCCGTCTGCCAACTATAACATAAAAAATACAGTGTTTCAATGACCAGTTACCGCAGTGTGGACTCTTAAAAATACCTAAACGATTAAACTAGTGATACACTGTAGTCTAACTTATCAATATACAGGATGTATCAGTGAACAGATACTCTTTGTTAACACTTTCTACTCGTCACATATAAAACTTTTCTCTGATTTTTTTTTAATTTGCACAAACATTTTTACCATCTATCATTTATTTATATTTTATTTTTATCAACTAGATTGTTGGCAGTCTTCAACTGCAATTCTCAAGAAACTTTGTATCTCGAGTGACAAAACCGTGGAATGAATTTATCGCCTGCGGTGATTCCGGACCGATACGACCTGCAAACCTTCAAGAATAGAGCGTACTCCGTTTTAAAAGGGCCTGTAACTTCTTAGAGGTGGCAGGTGTCCATGAGCGGCGGTAATCGCTTACCATCAGGTGATACGTCTGCTCATCTGCCCCTCTATATCGTAAAAAACCTATTTCTATAGATACAAAATATCCGAACAAAACGGTTGGGTGAATTTTTAAATTTTCATTGATGCACGCTGTTTAGAGGTTTCATACAAAGACATGTATCCCTAGTGATTCAAACCTAACCTCATTGATATCAACAAAATACCTACCAAAAACCATTGTTACAGTTTACAAAAAAACGACTTTCTTCCAAAACATATTGAGTTTACATCAGTTTAGTACAGATACGGAGACATTACAAATGTGGCAAAGTTAATGTGAACGACGCTTCACACCTGCGCACACGCTTCGGAATTTTATCTGTCTACAATGTGATAATTAACTACTTAAAAAATATTTACATATAATTAAAATCCAAATGTTCTAGGTAAACACAAGTACTTGTAATGTTAAAATCATCGGTCATCAATTATCTTCTATTCAATTTATTTTTAATCTCATACAAATTTCTAATAGGTTTGTAATGAAATAAGTCAATAGTCGGCACAAACAGACTTGGATTAACATATAGGCTGAATGAGATCTCAAGACTGCAGTATTCAGGGGGCGGCAAATTTTGGGAAATCCGTTGGTGGGGTGCAGTGGCGTGGGGTGAAGGGAAGCGGTGGGCAGACCCAGGCGATGAAATTATTAGGAGGCAGCAAAATCTTGCTTACATGGTGGACGATGGAGTCTTCCGCCCCGACCACCACGCTATGCCACTGGCGTAGGGAGCAAATTCCCAATACCTTTTTTCCCGTTTACGTTCAACACGCACTAGAAAGCTGTGGGCCCAGCCTACCCTATAATATGTATACCCACGCGTAGCAAATGAAACGGTGAGTCGCCGGAGACCCTTCCCGTAGGAAATGATAACCTCCATGTCCTCCCCTAGGAAAAATCCCTAGCTACGCCAATACTTTCTTCGGCGCTACAGCCCTTAGGGTCTTGGCCTCTTCTACTATGGACTGCCAAGGGCGTCGATCCCTGGCTGTCCGTCTCCAGTTTGTACTTTTTTTTCTTTTTCATCGCTTTAAGATCGTCTTCGATGCAATCGCACCATCTCTTCTTGGTCTTTTCTGCTGCGGCTTCCAGTGGGTCATTTTTGGAGCTCTGCTTTGGTCCATTCTCTCAACATGTCCTGCCCATATGAGATGTTGTGACTTGATGAATCTGACGATCGCTTCATGATTTATAGGCGCCTCTAGCTCATAATTCATCCGAATACGGTATTCACCGTTTTCGTCTCTGAAAGGCCCAAACACTTTGCGTAAAACTTTCCTTTCAAACACAGCTAGATTCAGGATTTCCTTAACTGTCAGTGACCATGTCTCACATTTATATCAAAACCCTCGCCAACCCGTCTGCCAAGCGTGGTGAGTATGGCAATTACCCCTCATGTGATTGAGGAAGGCCCGTGCCCCAGCAGTGGGGACTTAAATGAGCTGATGATGATGATGATGATGTCTCACATCCATAGGTGGTGATGGGGCGGATTATGGTTTTGTAAATGATCAGATTGGATTTTGAGCTGAGAGCTAGCTACGCCAATACTCGCAGAAAAAATCCTTTTCAGTCGTAGGGTCCAGGTGTAAACCGTCTCTAGGCTGCCTGTACGCGACAAGGGCGTTCGACATTTGCCAACTCTTGCGTCGGCGCAGATCCTGCTCGCGTTATTAAGTCTCGATAGGAACCATGTATGAAAAACAACGGTTTTAGGTTATAAGGCTTATGATTTAAAAGCAACAAAAACAGACATTGACCTGATTTCAAAGACCTCATCTTTTTATCTCGCTGGGAAATGCCACCGGTCCGGAGTGCAATGGGCCGACGTCGCCGCTTTTCAGCGACGCCTTATGCATAAGATATGTATCTTGAACACTTGTGAACAACATTTCGATCATTTTGGAAAATCGCATTCATAAAATTCATCTTGAGAGTTTGTTGGAGAGAGAGAACAGTTGGTCACGTAACTTTTTGATTTAACTAGTCATCATTATCATCATCAGCAACCCACACTCGTCCACTGCTGGACATAGGTCTCCCCTAATGCACGCCACTGCTCCCGATTTTCGGCCACTCTCATCCAGCCCACACCAGCCAGCCTTCGAATGTCATCATGGGATGATGACACTTGTCGCAGGGCGTCCTACACTACGCTTACCGAGTCGCGGTCTCCACTCAAGGACTTTACGGCTCCAACGGCTGTCAGTTCTGCGGCTAATATGACCAGCCCACTGCCACTTCAGTTTGCTGATTCGGTTGGTTCGGTTGGCGGTTGGGATTTAACTAGTATGGAGAGCCAAAAGTTCGACGAATTTAGAAATCATAGCATTAAAAAATTTCAATGTCTAGCTAAGATTAAAATTTTGAAACTTTATAAATTAAATTAACTCGAACCATTACGAAAAGTAAGCACTCATTTACTCGTTCTTAACTTGCAACCAAGTTAAAACACTGTAGTATTGGAAAATTGTATTAATTAAATCACTGTGATATTCTGAACATTTCTCACGTTAATAAAACCAAACCAATGTATAAGGTGGCCTTGCGGGCGTTTCCATAGCATATAGGGTAACCAGGTTTGTAATTATAAAAGCTGGACAGATAGATGGTAGTTTATTACACAATAACAAATGAAGGTATTATTATGAGTTTGACTTTACATTATAGCGGACAAATGAGCAGACGGTACATTCGATGGTGAGTGAACACCGCCGCCCAGGGACATCTGCAACACCCGAGGTATTACATACAGGATGCATCTGTGAACATTTACATCCCTTTAACCACGTGTTCTACCAACCATTCTGAACAACATTTGTTCAACGACTTTTCGAAATTCCTTGAAAAAATTTTTCGACTCCCCGTACAAAATGACCAAGTCACGTGACCGACTTTGTATGAAAAGTTGAAATTTTTTCATGCGAATTTCCAAAAGTGATAGAACAAATGTTGTTCATAATGGTTAGTATACTCGTGGTTAAAGGCATGTAAATGTTCACAGATACACCTTGTATGCGTGGAAGGATTAAGCCCTTTTCTTGAAGGCCACAAGAGTTACAACGACAGAAGTATAAGATCGCTTTTTTGTACTACAAGGAAATTAGCGATTTTCTTGGAATAAAATTTGAGTAGAGGAAAGAAATAGTAGTAGTTGTAATGAGGTAAAGCATCGCGAAAGCAATTTATTAAATCTCATACAGATCTCCTAGTTAAGCAAATAAAAAAACTCTCCACTCCCTCTGGTGTGGTGGCTGATGTGCATAGGCGGCGGTGATCACTTACCGTCAGCTGACTAGCTTGCTCCCTCTCTCATAAAACAAACATCACATCATATAAATGGATAGCGGTCCAGTATTGTGCGTTTCTCACGTGACTTTCTATCTCGTACCTTGGGTGTTTAAGCACCCGAACCGTTCCAGATTTAGGTGCAGCGGTATTTCCTGACCCGGAGATCGGTTGAGATTGGCTGTCATAATAAAAATATCGGTAGGAGGACTATTATTAATAGGGTAGGGCACTGCAAAAACCCATGGACCTAACGTTGTCTAAAATGATGACATTTGAATTTGAAAAACAGAACTATGTCCGTCTTTATCCCGTCGCCTGGCAACCCTAACCGCGAAAGTTCAACAAGACGGGAGTACGTACTGCAATCACAGTACTACTGGTACTACGCCGAACGAAATAACAAAGTACACAAACCTTTTACGAGTAACTAGCTATACAACCAGTTATAGCTTCCTCGTTTTGAATTTGATGCCTATGTTGCCAGAGTCAATACGATCTCTTCTCCTTGAGACAAGGTCGATATTAACTGTAAAATGTAGCCTTGATTTCTTTGGGTCGCTGGTTTCTACCGGTGAAAGCATTTTCAAAATCGGTTTTGTACTTTTTTTTTGAGTTTATTATCTTTGTCCATCCCTTCAACTATCTCCACTTAAGGTGACGCATCGAAGTAACTAGCGCCATCTATAGGTTTGTATAAAAAAGTAAAACGGTGAATTCATAAAGAAAAGTATTTAGATTATTTTGAGATGTACTTGTACAATATTATCTTCGTATAAGTAACCATAATTTTTAGTATTGCCTGAAGTGGCCACTTTTAGTAATTACAAATTATTATGATTTATGACATTTTTTTTTATATATATGAGAGGTAGCAGACGAGCAGACGGATCACTTGATGGTAAGCAATTCCGCCGCCCATGGACACCCGCAACACCAGTGGAGTCACAAGTGCGCTGCCAACCTTTTCCCCTTCCCCCCATTGGGCCTCCGGTAACCTCACTCACACGGCGAAACACAGCGCAGGCGCTGCTTCACGCCGGTCTTCTGTGAGGCAGTAGTATCACTCCGGTCGAGCCGGCCCATTCATGCCAAAGCGTGGCTCACCCACATTTCAAATAATTTTGTCTCAAAAATTCTTAATACTTTGCTTTACGGATTCACCGTTTTACTTATAAAAAAACCTCATAATCGCCACAATTAATACAAATCTATTGGCGGAGCTAGCTTCATCGATGCGTCACCTTAAAACTCACGTCAATCTGTCGTTTGGTTTAGAAAAAGAAAAATCTTTATTTATTCGTCGTTCGGTTTTGCCATGAAAGATTAACAAATAGAGAGACTCACACAATTATGGATTGGATTTAACCCCGATTCGACCAATCCTTATCCGAGAATAAATCTAGGGTATAACGCTGTCAGACTCGTTATACTAGATACTTATAGATTTATAACCTAAAAACTGTTAGCCTTAGATCTTTTTCAATCGACATATAAAAGTTAACAAACTCTTAATTAACTTAAATATGTATGTCGTGAAGTTATAGAAACACGTAAGATAACTTAAATTTAATTTCATCTGTGTGATAACTTTTATCTAACGAGTGGGCTTTATTCGATACTAGTAAATACCTATCACCTACATACAATAAATATTTTATTACGAATATACTTTGTAGAAGTCTCAAGTTTGTTGAAATCATATTATTTGTCTATACAAGGTTTTAAATGTTAAAAACTGTTTGAGACAACTATTGTATAATTTAAGTATGTTATTGTATAATTTAAATATGTTATTGTATAATTTAAGTATGTATTGTATAATTTAAGTATGTTATTGTATAATTTAAGTATGTCAGCTAACGTAGTAATAAGAATTTTACTAACAAGATTGTATGGATTTTTATCTGAAATAAATTAAATTATTATATTATTATTATTATAAAAAAAATTAAACTTTCAAGAATTCTTCAAAATTCGGAATTTAGTTCCCAACCCGCAAACTAAAAAAAAACATAGAACATGCATAAGGGTGCTCTACCTTCCGCTTAACAATAGTTTTTTGTACATCCTGTATTATTTGCTGTGTATTTTATATATTATCGCAGGTGTTAATGACTCGGTTAGAGTAAACAGCATCCATATTAATTTATGGTACAAACATTTCAATGATATAAATTCATGCAAAATACTTTCCTACGCAAAGAAGGTGAAGTAATTAATTTTAATTTACGTCAATTTGGTTTACCGACGGCATAGTATAATTAGCATTATTTAATGTAGTTGAGTCAAAGTCAAAGTCAAAGTCAAATAATTCTTTATTCGCATAGGCTTGTACACAGCACTTACAAATCGTCATACATTTGAATGACTTAAAACTATTTATAAGTACTTATGTATAATTTACATGTTAATACGTAAATATGTTGATACATAAAATATACTAAAGAAATAAATAAACATAATGCGATTCTACCACCGGCTCGGAAAGTTGTTTCTGGTCGAGAAGATCCGGCAAGAAACTCGCCAGTTACTCTTTTTAATCGCCAAACTTTCATACAATGTTGTGTCATCATCATACCAAGCCATACAGTTCAATTGTTACACAAAATAAAATAAAGGAAATATTAATAAAATAAATATTATGAGGTAAACCGAAGCAGACCAGTCCCCAAAGGTGGCACCTGTTCACAAGTATGACGTATGTGTCAGCCATCATCTCACTCAACCATATTAGAGGGAATGTAATGACCCGCCACATAGCGCCACCACCTCAGAGACATTTGAGTGAGCATGACTACTTAGGTTCCCCTCATAGGTCACAAAGAGTAGTAGTTACTTAATACAACACTAACAAACTGCAGGACGAGGTGTACAATAGTAGTAGGTGGTTAGCATCTTGTCAATTATTGAATAATCAATATAAATCAATTTTTATACAGTAATAAATGCTGCTAAGCCTAATTTATTAAAAATGAGTAATTATATAATATTAATAATTTCCGTAAATATATATGAAAATGCTACAAGTGTGCAGGCATGGAGGTCATTATGTCCATGAATCCTTATCATTTAGGTAGTCTACAATCTTATAGTATCCTTTACTCATTAAACAGGCTTTCACGTGAGATTTAAATTTATGCGTTGGTAACTCAATAACATTTTGTGGCAACTTATTGTACATTTTAATACTTAGACCAACAAATGTTATTATTAATTTTTTGAAGTTTCAGATTTGGAATCGCGAGCTTGTGTTTATTTCTAGTGTTAAAACCATGACAATCAGATTTTTTCGAAAAAATATCTATGTTCTTTCGCACGTACAAAATACAGTCTAAAATATATTGAGAAGCTACGGTTAAGATGTTAATGCTCTTAAATAATTCTTTTAGCGAATCGCGAGGTCTAAGGTTGTATATGGAGCGGATGGCCCTCTTCTGCAATACAAATATAGTCTGTATATCAGCAGCAGACCCCCACAACAAGAGACCATAAGACATTACACTATGAAAATAACTAAAATAAACCAATCTCGCGGTTTCAATATCGGTCAGATATCTAATCTTCTTAACCGCATACGCGGCGGAACTAAGTCTTCCCGCCAAGGCTGCGACGTGAAGACCCCATTGCAATTTAGCATCCATGGTAATGCCAAGGAAAACTGTTGAATCAATGACCTTAATACGTTCATTATTCATAGTGATGTTAGTATTGACCTGTCTTACATTGGGCATTGTGAATTTTACACATTTAGTTTTCTTAGCATTAAGAAGTAAGTTGTTAGTGGTAAACCAATGGAGAACTTGTGACAGAGTGTCATTTACATCGTCAAACGTATTTTTTCGTCGGTCAACATTAAACATCAACGAAGTGTCATCAGCAAATAGCACTACCTCACAAAGATCTTGTGTAAAGTAGGGAAGGTCATTTATATATATCAGGAAAAGCAGAGGCCCCAATATCGATCCTTGAGGCACTCCCATCAATAGAGGAGTGCCTGAAGAATATGTCCCATTAATGTTTACTTTCTGAATTCTATCAGACAAGTAAGAATTTATCAAACTTAGTGAAATCTTGGATACACCATAATGAGCTAATTTTAACAACAATGTTTGGTGCGTAACGCAATCAAATGCTTTCGATAGGTCACAAAATACACCAACAGCATCCTGCTTGTTTTCCCATGCATCAAAAATATGCTTGATAAGTGCAACTCCTGCATCAGTCGTTGACTTACCTTTAGTGAACCCAAATTGTTTATTATGAAGCAGGTCGTTAACTTTAAAATGAGACAGCAACTGAACGAATATGACTTTTTCAAAAATCTTACTCAGTGCTGGTAATATAGAAATAGGCCTAAAGTTAGAAGGGTTACTTTTATCACCTGATTTGAATAACGGTATGATTTTGCTATACTTCATTAAGTTAGGAAATTGGCCTTCGTCAACACATCTGTTGAATATCATTGCCAAATGGGGTGCGATATGCAGTATTATATTTTTTAAAATGTCTACGGATATTCCCCAAAGATCTTCAGTTTTTTTTATATTCAGATCTTTAAAAGTTTTTACTATTATCTCAGGTGTTACATGGGTAAATCTGAAAGGTGTTTTACATTCGTCGACTTTTGCCTTTAGCAAGGAGACAGCAAGATGTGAACTTGAGTTTAATGTACTTGTCGTTGTCACTGGTATATTAGTGAAAAAAGACTCAAATGCATTTGCCACATCAGCATCAGAGTCAAGTTGTTTGTCATTGATTTTTAGAGAGACCTTGTGTTCTTGTGTTTTGTTTTCACAAGTCTCTTTGTTTATGATATTCCATGTGATTTTAATTTTGTTAGTTGCTTTACTTATTTTGTTTTTAATGTAGTTTGATTTAGCAACAGCACATACTTTCTTGAAGCATTTAGAATAGTTTTTTACATATTCTATTACTGTAGGATCACATGAATTAGCCTTAATGTCATATAATTCAAACAATTTTCTTCTGCTTATGTATATACCTTTAGTGGCCCAGTCACTAAATTGATTTTTAGAATTACTTTTAATGGTCTTCTTTGTGAAGATGCCATTAAATTCCTTTTCAACAAGTTCGAAAAGGCTTTCATATAATTGATCAACACTATTTTCAATATATGGAATTGTGGATATTTTCCTACAAATATTCTCCTTGAACTTTTTTACACGCCCCTTAGTAATGGGCCTACATGTGAAACTAGTAGACGGATCATTTCGATGACAGTCGATAACAGCCAACTGACCAGAGTCGAAATGGAAACTGTTTCGAATTTTAAGAAACATAGATTCAGACTGGATAAAGGATATAACTTCAGAGGGATGGTTTTTTTTATTCTTTATTTATTTGGGGGCTTTTGATTGAACATACATGCCAGCCACATCGTAACTTAATATACATACATGTTGATGGGCATTCATTAGTATCTTAAACGTTCCTAATTCGCAGGCTGCAAAATATTTAGCAGAAATAAATTTTTGAACCACTGAATTTTCCCGCTCGCGCAACTATCATATCAGGGATGGTTGCACAGAGGATAAAACGCGCTCGCCATACAAAAGGATCTGAATCCAAGCATGTACCTCTGGATCATTAAAATCGATGTGCTTATTTCTACCACTACATAACTAAACGGCGAGAGAAATCATCGTGTTAAGTGTCATCGGAATCCTACAAGTTTCTGAAACGTGTACGATTCAGTTGGTCTGGTTCCCCTGTTAGGGTGGCGAAGGTCAGACGGCAGCAGCTTCTTTGTAATTACCGACCCGTTAATGCAATCCCCTGCCGCTGGTGGCAAGGCTTGCGGGTTCGATTCCCGCACAGTACACACATTTGTGTTTATGAACATGTCTGTTTGTATTGGTTTGTGTGTTTTCTATATATTAAAAGTATTTCGATTGCAATTCACGGTGCCGTCCTCGAAGCTGTTCAAAAATACGTATACCTCGGGCAGACTTTGCAATTGGGTAGAAACAACTTTGAGGATGAGGTGAATAGGAGAATCCAGTTAGGTTCCGCAGCGTTTGGAAAACTACGTCGTGTCTTCGTATCGTCGAAACCACAGTGCCTAAAGACGAAAGTTCTACCTGTCATGATATACGGAGCCGAAACGTGGACACTTACGGTACGGCTGGTCCACAAGTTAAAGGTCGCCCATCGGGCTATGGAACGAGCAATGCTCGGCGTCTCTTTCCGAGATCGAATCCAAAATGAGGTGATCCGGCAGAGAACCAAAGTCATCGACATTGCTCATCGGATTAGCAAGCTTATGTGGCAGTGGGCTGGCCATATTAGCCGCAGAACCGACAACCGATGGGGTAAACGAGTTGTAGAGTGGAGACCGCGTCTTGGCAAACGTAATTTAGGCCGCCCTCTGGCTAAGTGGAGGGACGATCTGCGCAGGATGGCTGGCAAGAGCTGGATGCGAGAAGCCATGGATAGATCACGGTGGCGAACAATTGGAGAGGCCTACGTCCAGTGTTGGTTCTGACATCCGCAACACAGGTGCTTGAGCGACCTATCTAACTCGGAGTCAGATCAATATATGTATGCTATGAAATATATATCTATCTACCAGGCTCCACATATCCTGAATCATGGTCTAAGCGTACAGGCTCCGAGGCGACAGCTTTGGACGCAACCGGGAATAAACCGCTGAAATGAATTGAGATGAGACCACTGCACTGATAAGAGCGGCGATCTAAAATTAGAAAGGGAGATTCAGATTAGCTCATCTCATCATGCATTTGTATTTGCGCAAACACTTAACACTATGATACAGCCTGCATTGGATTGGCTTCCGCCTCCTCGCCTCCGTAGCCAGTTCGATAGGAAGATGTTATGATTTTTTTGGTTATAGCAATATTTTGCAATTGCACTTAAAAAATTTCGACAGTCTTCGGGTGGGATTCGACCACGATCTTTTCCTAACCGGGCAAGTTTTAAGTGCATTATTTACTTAAGAATAAATTGCAAAAGATTGCTATAGCCAAAAAAATCAAATTTATTTAGCGGTTTCATCTTAACTGGTGGTAACATATTCGTAACAATATTTCCACTGGATATTTGTAGGTACATACAAATATTGATGAAACTTTCGTCGGCTCACAGCCAAGCATAAAGCACTTACAAAATTCATCGACATACCACGATCTTTTGCCCGATTAGCAAAAGATCGTGGGTTCGAGTCCCACCCGTAGACTGTAAAAAAAATTAAGTGCATTATTTACTCACGAAGATATTATTATCATTATCGTTATAATGTGTGCAGTAGTTAAAATTTATATATTTATTATTAATCTTACAAATTTAGTTTACAAATTACACTTGTCCTGTTCAAATCTGTTTACACAGTTCGTCTCCAGGATCGGTTGAGTATTTCGAAACATCACATACATTGATCTGACTCCGAGATAGGTAGCTCAAGCACCTGTGTTACGGATATCAGAATCAACAGCGGATTTACAAATATATACATTTATGTGTTCTCTCTGCGAAATGACCATTTGTGTGCTCGATTTTTTTATCCTTAGGTAATATACATACATTTGCATAAAACGCATTAATTTATTTAGTTAATCAAGCAATTTACATTTTGTGCCTAATCTGTAACAATAAAATGGTAAATAAATTAAGTAGGCAAATGATATAAACGTATCTACCCATCTAATAGGTACATAGGCTCAAAGTCACCCAGATAGCAATGGAGAGGGCTATGCTCGGAGTCTCTTTGCGTGATAGTATAGAAATGACGAGATCCGCAGAGAACTAAGGTCTGAGACATAGCCCAAAGTGGCAATGGGCAGGGCACATAGCGAGGAGAACAGATGGCCGTCGGGGTGGAAAGGTCTTCGAGTGGAGGCTACGTACAGGAAGTAAGAGTTAACACTTTCTTTTGTAAATATATACTTATAATACATAGAAAACACCCAGACCAATACAAACAGACATGTTCATGCACACAAAGACGCGTTCTTACTCGTATACACTGAGCTGCCATCTCTCTCCGCTATCATGAAATAAAATAAAATGGATCGATCGATCGCGATGCTTCGATGGGTGGCGGACTAATACTGTGCGTTTCTCGCACAACTTTCTACCAAGTACCTCAGATCAGTTCACAGTACCTCAGTTTGCCCGCGGGAGTATTTCCCTACGGCTACTACCTCGGGACCTTCAAGAGAAGAGCGTACTCTTTTTTAAAAAAGGCTGGCAACAAAGTCAAAGTATTTATTGCCTTCATGAATGTTATACAAGATCTTATAAAACAATTCCGGTACATCATGTTACCCTTTTGGGCGTAGCATAAATTATAAATTATAAAACGCGAAATGGACCTATTTACTTTACTTATGAATTCATATATGAATTACTTCACACTTCTTATCGATACTATTAAACACTTATATGATAGCATCACAGAGATAGTATATTAGTTTATGGTTAGAGACATTATTATTAATTATTATATGAAAATATTATATTAATTTAAATTTTTTATACCTATAACCTAATTATTATTATAATTGAAATATTCCCTTAAATTGTAGAAGCATTTTTCTATTAACATAATTTTTAGTTTTTTTAAGAAAAATTTTGTGTTTTTTGTCCATTCTTAACTCGTTAGGTAAATTATTGAATGTTTTAATGGCACTATAGTAAGGTAACACATTAGCGATCACTCCGATTTCGGGGATGTTTTTGGGAGGCATTGATTACTTTCTATCAGGTGACTCGTTTGCTCGTTTGTTGCCTCTAGCAAAAAAAATACGAGTATTTTTATGATACAGGCGACAATAGAGCAAACGGTAGGTGGTCACCGCCGCCTATGAACATCCGCGACACCAGATGAGATTTTGCAAAGGATAAGGAAATAGGTACGCTCGACTTCTGAAGGTCCATATGGTTTCTTTTTATGTATGTTTTGATGTACCTCCTATATTTCTCTGTTTCCGGGAATCTCTGAAGAAGGCATCTCTTCTATAGGATTACGTAACCATTACCACCTTATTACATATCGCGATCTAAGTTTATTACCGTACTTAAGTTCATGCCATCCCGTTTCAACAAGTAATGTTTAAACGAGCTGGCACGAATTCTGTTCCTGGACGATCCTAAGATCGCGATTTGTAGGGGGTTACATTTTCAAACTGTTAGTATAAGTTAGGTCGTTTTGGTTAGTAAATCTAAATAAAACTGTTTTTAATTTTTTTTGTTTACTTATTAATAAAACTTTGATAATCATGTAAGAGATAAATTTATAAATGTTTTTACTAATACACCGGAAGATTAGATAATTAGCATTAAATTAAATGTGATAACCAAAGATTGTATAACAGGACACGTGAAAAATATTTTACCAATGTTATCTTTTGGCTTTCATAACAAACATATATTTTATTCTTTTTCATCGTCAGCCCATTTAAGTCCCCACTGCTGGGGCACGGGCCTCCCTCAATCACATGAGGTGTAATTGCCATACTCACCACGCTTGGCAGACGGGTTGGCAAGGGTTTTGATATAAATGCAGAGTTTTCCTTTTCTGGGCGCTGATGATCATGCCAGCAGCTTTACCTTAGTCGCCTTTTACGACACCTCGGTAAGAGTGAGGGTGGCCTATTCTACTCTGCCGGGGACCACACGGCATTCTTCTTTTTATCGTGTCGATAAAATATATATTAAGTTTATTGGACTGACCGGATGGCACAATTGGTAGTGACCCTGTCTCTTACGCCAAAGGTCGTGGGTTCGATCCCCACCCTGGACAAACATTCGTGCGATAAACACTTGTGTTTGTTCGATGTCTGGGTGTAATATATGTATATATTTGTATTCCTCTGTTGTCTGATATCTGTAACACAAGTGATTACGCTACTTAGTACGGAATCAGGTCAATGTATGAGATGTTGTGAGAATTATAAAAAAAAAAGAGTAAGGACTAATATATATTTTTTAAATAGCCACGTGAAATATATTTTTTCCGTGGGAGGAGTGTTAACCCGCCGCACAACCCCCAATATGATATGAACGTGCACGATTGGGCGGAATGGACAACATTTCATATTTTCAACATGTCCATATTGTTTTTTTATATGAAAATAGACATAAAATGAACAGACCCATATTTTTTCTTTTTTCAAAATTTGGCCATTTTCATGCATAAAATAATTATTGAAATTCTTTATATTCTAAATAGACGTAAGCGCCAAATGACGTCATCGGACGGCTGAATACAGCGATATTCCTTTGCTTATCATTGTTTTAATAAAAAAAAGGTACTACTGTCAAAGGTAAATAATACTAGTGTCAACATTGTCAACGTCATTCATACATTCAACGTTGACAAGTTGTCATTTTTTTTGACAGTTACATGTCATGGGTTTGGCATTTCGTAAATTTAAAACTATAATGTGCTAAGCAAAGAAATATTTTACATTCTGCCGTCCGATGACGTCATCTTACGTTTTTTAGTTTTTAATTTTTTTTCTCAGTAAATAAGCAATATAAAAAATGAATAAATATATATTCGAGCAACGGAAAAGTAAACAAAGAATTGGTATTTTTTGTTTCAGAGCTTAGCAATTTTGAAATGTTGTCCATTGGCACAGGGCCGCAAATAATGGCGAACTTTGACGTCTGAGGCCAAGACCCATTTTGGATCGCTGAGCCAGCGTAGTAAGTAAGTACGTGAATTGCGCATCTTCCAGCATGGGCACATAACACTACGCAAAATTTATATATTTTTTATTTTTTTTTGTTACGGCTGCGATGCGCAGAGTCCTTAAACAGACTGAGCATTTTCATAAAAACGCTGTACTTGAAAAACCACGCCAAACCGTTAGTATTGGGGTGAAGTATTGTGTGACGTCATTTCTCTACTGCACCCGTTTAGAGATGCATCAAATCTGCGTCAGGGGCCAGTGTGATCTCTTTCACACTCAGTGACGGTTTTTTCCGAAAATGACACATTCCGTTTAATGCGCGCGTTTTCTACTTCCATTGCTATGCGTCCGTGGAGACGCAGATAATTTTTCCAATGTCAAGTGTATAAATAGACACATCAATTCACCATATCTGAAAAAAATCGACGAATTTCCTGAAGTCGTAGAACAAATGTTGTTCAGAATAGGTAAACATGGACATCCATGTTTACCGATACAGTATCCTCCAACCGATTACGGCTACGGCGGCCAATCTCACGATCAGCCACGTACGTAGGATATATTATAGTGTTCAAGTGTGTGCGCAAACACAAGTGCACTCTCTATTCCCTCACCCTCATATCCCGTCGGGACACCAGCGTGACACGGCCAAAGAGGAATCGAACGCAGGACCAACGGCTTAACGTGCTTTCCGAAGCACGGGGGTACAAGACCGCCAACTTCCAGAGTCCGGCGTGATACCAAGAATTTCTTATTAGGTACAAATTTTTGGCCCGACCCGGGGATAGAATCCGGGGCCTCTTGCGCAACCATCGTTTTATAGTGCGGCCCACTAACCACTGCGCCACCGATACACCCTGTATAACTAGGCAGACAAGTGTTGTCATCTGTATATGCTATCAGCGAAAAAGATCCGATGGCCTTGGTAAGAGATGACATGTATAAAATACTGTTTACCAAATTATTATCACAGAGTTTTTGGACACAACCGGTCCGTTATCTGACTTGTCAGTAAACAATGAAGTAGATACAGAAAATTCATCAAGATAATGCACCGCTGCTTTTCGGATTGTCTGATATGAGGTTAGGTGAAACAGGTGTGCAATTTTACAAAAAACTTCCTAAAATATTTAAGGCATAAAAGAACAGATATCTTTAGTATTTATTTAATGTTAAACTGTTTTTTGTCTCAAATAAAAGGAAAAAAAATCTTCTAGGCAAATGCGTTACATCATAAACCGCATTATTTACCTATTTTTGTTACCTACCTGGGTACAGTGACGGACACATCAAGCTATACAAAACTGTCATATTTATCATTCGATTATAAACCTTATAATGTTACTTATTGAGTTCGAAATCGATTGAGGCTTGACCTGTCCGCCACTGTACGTGGAAGTACTTTCATTTGTTCTTAAAAAACAAATGAAAATGCACCTTGGTGTATATTTATGTACATTTATCTTGTCAAATGTTTAGATAGATATCATTGGTAGATTTGAACGCTAAAATCAATTGAGCCTAGTTTTTTAGATTTTCGCTTTGCATTAAAACTATAATGAACTAAGACGGGAATTAACAAGCGTGAGTCCGCTTGTGACCCCGGCTGCTGTAACTTAGCCGAAACGTCGAGCGAAATATGTGAGTTCGTAATGTTGTAACACAGAATAAATATTGTGTTAATTCCCGTCTTAATTTTATTAATTATAATCATTTGAGGCTGTCTGTATAACAGACAGAGCAGACTTCATAACAATCAGTTAGTTAGACGACCCGTTTGGAACAGTGGTAGTGAACGCTGCCTTTGGTCCAAGGGTTGCGGGTTCGATCCCCGCACAGTACAAACATTTGTGTGTATGAACATGTATGTTTGTATTGGTCTGGGTGTTTGTATGTATTATAAGTATGTATTTACAAAAGAAAAGTATTATATGTATATATTTGTAATTCCGCATTTGATTCTGATATCCATAACACAGCTGCTTGAGCTACCTATCTCGGAGTCAGATCAATGTTTGTGATGTTTGGAAATATTTATTTATTTATCAGTGTTATCAGTATCATAAAAATCAATACTGGTGCCTATTCCGCATTTGGCAAACGTGGTGATTAAGCCTAATCCCATCATAGTAGCGATGACTTGATTTCTATTATGGAGGCCTTTGCTCTGCAGTGGGACAGTTTATAGGCTGATACTTTACTTACTTACTTACTCCGATGGCTCAACGATCCAAAATGAGTCTTGGCCTCCGATACGAGATGCCGCCATTTTTCTCGGTCTTGTGCAGCTTGTCGCCAATCTCCTGCTTGCAATTCCTGCAGGTCCGCGTTCACTACATCCCGCCAGCGGTAGCGTGGGCGCCCCACTGGCCGGCGACCAGTAGGTTGCCCAAGATATGCCCTTTTGGCGCCCCGATCTGATACCATTCTTTCAACGTGGCCGAGCCATCGGAGTCTATGTGCCTTCGTCTCTCCCATTATGTTAGGGCTCGCCATCAGCTCTTCAACCTCGGCATTTTTTAGGATCCTCCAACTGCCATCTGCTTCCTGTTTAGGACCGAAGATTTTCCGGAGGATTTTCCGTTCTGTGACCAGAAGTTTATTTTCTTCTTTTAGTGTCAGTGTCCAAGCTTCACAGCCGTACATCAAAATAGGTCTTATGACGGTCTTGTAAATAGTAATTTTTGTCCTTCTGCTGAGAAGCTTAGACACTAACACTTTATGAAGTGCAGCACTGATACTTTACTTTACAATAATAGTGATGGGAAAAGCTAATGATGAATCTTATTTTAAATTCTATTTATAACAATAACGAGTTGTATAACCGCTTGAGGTATTGTTTACAACTTGATAGTAGATAGTTTGTTTGTCAAACACTCGTTGATAGCAGCCTGGCTGTGATGTGCTCACGTGCAACAATGTAAGTCATGTTGCGCAATCATTGTTTGAGAATTGAAAATGCTTTCCTGCAAACAACATTCTTTAACGCAGTGTTTCAAATTCTGGTGGAACATCTGGTGGTCCGCGGATCACTAGTGGTCCCTGGAAGAATTTCAAGTGGTCCGTGGAGCCATTCTTATTAACTGATAACCGACCGACTGCCTCGGTGGCGTAGTGGTTAGTAGGTCCCACTATAATGACCTCAGCAAGAGATCCCGGGTTCGATTCCCGGGTCGGGTCTCCACGAGCAGCAATGTACGCAGGATATTATAATGCTCTACTGTGCGAAAACCCCTGTTGGTCTAGTGGTTTAAGTACCGGGCCGTGATCTTGAGGTCCTGGGTTCGATTCCTGGGTCGAGCAAAAATTGTGTTTCGAATTTTTCGAACATAACTCGGGTTTGTGATTACCAATCCGCATTAGGCAAGCGTGGTGATTAAGCCTAATCCCATCATAGTAGCGATGACTTGATTTCTATGATGGAGGCCTTTGCCCTGCAGTGGGACAGTATATAGGCTGATACTTTACTGTGCGAAAACACGAGTGCACTCTCTAATCCCTTACTCTCAAATTTTGATGGGACACCAAAGCGACACAGGGATCAGTTGCAGGACCAACAGCTTAACGTACTTTCGGAGGCACGGGGGTACAAGACCGCCAACTTCCAGGGACCATAAGCGCAGCCGAAGTAACTTTGACAACTTAGTATAGAATCTGCGGTTCGCAAGTCTAACCCGCCCTTTTTTTTACTGAATATTCATCGCATTTTAATTTCTAAATGGGACACGCAAAATGGCCGCCTAATGTGATCATTTGAATTTAAGATCCGGCATAAATTTAAGGCGTGATTTAGTTTTTGTGGGATTAATGGCATTAAGTAGCGGTACTAAATTTGCTCGGTTTGAACCATAAGGGACTGCCCCTAATACTCCATGTATTTATTGGATAAACTGTAACGTGACACTTTGATAACTGTAGCTGTCGTATACCAAAGGTTGATTTGATTCTAGACCTGGCAAAAACGTGGCTTTCAAAAGATTGGAACATTTGCATCTGGATCAGTGCAGAGATGCGGAACAGTGAAACGCTTCATTTGGAACATCGAATCTCAGATATATCCGTGATTCATTCCGCTCATTCGGCTCACTCAGATCATTCAGCTCATTCGGTTCACTCGAACTTGAGATCCATTTTAGTCGAATGATACATTTGCCCATTCACGCCGAAGCGTAGCTCTCCCTCGGCCTTCACTTGTTATCACTACTTGTATGGGTGGAGCGTAGGCAGATGTTATCACAAGAGCTTAAGCTACTCACTTTGGGGTCAGGTCGATATTTGTGCTGTTGCCTCCTAGTTATAGAAATACAAATTTTCTTTATCTAAATTATTTACAGCTCGCTAGTATCATCGGTGCAAAACAAGCTAGAATATACCAACATAAATCGCCAATTTGTATGCAAATGAAAGATGTCATATCGGCCTGAAATATTGCGCGTCGGGTTTGGCCTTCGGGGCTTGACCCCTATTCCAACCGATTAAAGTTTAAAATAGAAAATGAAGGAAAATTTAATTTTCGTAATGATGTTTACTTGTAAACAATAACGATTAAAGCCGGCAAGTAAAGAAACTAACAAATTTAGGATTTTCATTGAAATTGTTGCTAATACATAAATTTAAAAAGCATGTTTATTTTATTTACTCTATCTTTTCCCATGTTCTTTTCTCAAGACACTCATGATTTTTAAAGCGGCCCAGTATATTGGCTTGCCTTAGCCTGTTTGCCGTTGGGGCGGAAAGGTCCTCGAGTGGAGGCCACGTTCAGGAATTCGCAGCCGTGGCAGGTCCCCCGCAAGGTGGACCGACGATCTGGTGAAGATCGCGGGAATCCATTGGATGCAGGCGGCACAGGACCGATCTGTGTGGAGAACATTGGGGGAGGCCTATGACGTCTATTGGCTGAAATGATGAGCCTGTTGGTAAGCAAAAGGAGAGTAACAATTGACGACCCGTTTGGATCAGTGATAGAGAACGCTGCCTCAGGTGTAAGGGTTGCAGGTTCGATCCCCGCACAGTACAAACATTTGTGTGCATGAACATGTCTGTTTGTATTGGTCTGGGTGTTTTCTATGTATTTACAAAAGAAAAGTATTATATGTATACGTTTGTAATTCCGCTGTTGATTCTGATATCCGTAACACAGGTGCTTGAGCTACCTATCTCAGAGTCAGATCAATGTATATGATGTTGTTAAATATTTATTTATTTAATTACAACGGACGAGTTGTTAAGACATCACTTTCTTAGATGAAACCTGCACATGTCTCGGACAGTTTCTCAAATGTTATGGATAACTATTATGTTTGAGAGAATGATTCTGAATGTTAAAGCGTAATCCAGTTGGTCTGGTTCCCCTGTCTAATGCTTGCGAAGGTCAGACGGCACAGTCGCTTTATTGTAATTACCAGAGTTTTCCAGTCCAAGAGTACCCGGACTCCGTAGCGACAGCTTAGGACGCAAGTAGGTACTACACGCTAAAATGAGGAGGATCAATAAAATGATTAATGAAAATCTTAGCTTCAGTAGTAGTTTTAAATTGTCATTAGAATCAAACATGTTCTGATTAGATTAATAACAAAATGTGCCACAAAAAATGCGGAAATCGCCTTTTAAACTTGACAAATAGCGACATGACATTTCCATTTGAGTAGAGAACTAAATGGACGCAGTCCATTTCCATTTTATACATCTAGTGACATTTGTCAGTCGACTTGTAAGAGTTTGAAGATTTTTGATTCTAGCGGTAGAACTAGAACATTCCGCGTGGGCTGATGCAATTCAAGGGTTTTAAATTAGTTTCTAGTGGATTTTAGTGAACAAATTTGGTGTTTATTTATGCAGTGAAGTGCCCCGAAGTGATTCTAATAATAACAATCGTTAAATTGTATCGTTTTTAACACTGCTATCGAGTGTAGAATGAGTTGTCACGTGACAACTTGCTTGGACCTAATAGAGCCTTAAAACCCGCGATTATGTTTAGTGGTATCGGCAGAATCCGTAGGTTGATAAAACGTAAGACACCGGCGTCTTATTTAGTTACTATGACTTTGACTGATTTCGACTGTTGACTACCTCACTTATATCAATAATTTACTATATATTAGAAAGATATCTTCGGGTAGAGACATAAATATAAATTATAAAAATTTGACATAGAAGTAAATACGTTTATTCTTAAGTAAATAACACACTTAAAAATTTCATTTCGTATTCAGGCGGAACTCTAACTCACCACCTACCCCTCCTCTACTATCAAATGTCCTTTGCCTGAAGGTTGTCTCGTAGAAATCGCTTCCAGCGATAAGACCGCCGAAATTGTACAATTAAGTTTCTGTAATGCCTAGATTTTAAAGTTGTGTTTTTTTTGTGCAATAAAGTATATCTATCTATCTATCTCACAACTTCCAAAATCCGTGTGGATGTTCTACCAGTACATATTACCACTGGATATTGTAATTATACCTACAATATTGATGAGACTATCGACAGCTCATGTCGAATCAAGCACTTACAAATTTCGTCGGTTTAGTAACGCGTTCAGTGATCTAATTGGTAGAACATCCACGCGGATCGTGGAAGGTGTGGGTTCGTCCCGCCTGAACACGAGATGAAACTTTTAAGTGTGTTATTTACTTAAGAATAAATTGCAAAAGATTGCTATAAAAATATCAACTATCAAATATGTTTAGTTTTTACTGTATTTTTTTTTGTCAAACCTACGTCACTTAAGGTCCATCCAGAAAACCAGCGCTGCAGCGGGCACACTGTTCGTTGCAACACATGCTGAGGCTTGGACCTTATTGACCACTGCTACCTACATGTATTTGTTTCTTTGTCTATAGGTATTGCACTATTACATATCGTGTCTCCAGAATCTGCGTCACGCTACAAGCTATAAATTCAAAAAAGGACTACCGCAATATAACAAACTCTGCATTTATATCAAAACCCTCGCCAACCCGTTTGCCAAGCGTGGTGAGTATGACAATTACCCCTCATGTGATTGAGGGAGGCCCGTGCCCCAGTGGGGACTTAAATGGGCTGATGATGATGATGAATATACAACCCTCAGTGGGATTGAATCCTACGACCTAGAGGAAACGGTTTTAATGATTACAGCAATTGTCAGTTAATATGTTACTGTCAAGATTTGTTGCTCCTAGTATTATAAATCTTGACACTTATTTAATTTAATCAGAATAAATTTTTGAATGAACCAGTTTCTTAATCTTAATATGGTTACATTCTTAAATACCCTGTCACAACATCATAAATGATGCATGTTAGAAGTGGGTATTTAAATCATTTTTATTTTGTTAATACTGCACGTATTTAATTTAAATATATTAACATTGTCATTCAAATCATGTTAGAAATATTATATTTTTTATATCAGTACAAACATTTGTATGCATGAACATGTCTGTTTGTATTGGTCTGGGTGTTTTCTATAAATAATACGTATGTATTTACAAAAGAAAAGTATTATATTTGTATATATTTGTAATCCCACTGTTGATTCTAATATCCGTAACACAGGTGCTTGAGCTACTTATCTCGGAGTCAGATCAATGTATGTAATGTTGTGAAAATATAAAATTAATATATTATAGACATTAAGATATACTTGAATTAATCAAGAAAAACTATGAATAGTACATGAATTAATATCAGAAACATCATATAAATGAACGAATCTTTTACCGGTACTTTCATAGTACTTTGGGTGAGTCCATGAATCACGTGATGTTTTATCTACTTTTTTCGGATAATATACACGGCTGGTCCACAAGTTAAAGGTCGCTCAGCGGGCTATGGAACGAGCAATGCTCGGCGTCTCTCTCCGAGATCGAATCCGAAATGAGGTGATCCGGCAGAGAACCAAAGTTATCGACATTGCTCACCGGATTAGCAGGCTTAAGTGGCAGTGGGCTGGCCATATTAGCCGCAGAACCGACAACCGATGGGGTAAACGAGTTCTGGAGTGGATACCGCGTCTTGGCAAACGTAATGTAGGGCGCCCTCTGGCTAGGATGGGGGGACGATCTGCGCAGGATGGCTGACAAGAGCTGGATGCGAGAAGCCATGGATAGATCACAGTGGCGAACAATTGGAGAGGCCTACGTCCAGCAGTGGACTGCGATGGGCTGATGATGATGATGATACACATACATTTAAAATACTTTTTTAATTATAAATCATTACTATTCGAAATTAAATTACATACATGAAAATGCAATTTGCCCTCGTTGAAAAGAATGTCGAAAGGCAGGTTTGTTTCATATTTATTCAAATTAATATAGGTACGTAAGTTTAATTCAATAAGTCATTTTCCTTCAGTAAATGGAGAAAAACTGTATTGTTTGCTTAAACACAGATGGAGTTAAACTGCTTGCTATTCTTTGCTTAAGCACACCTCTTTCAGGCAATATTTTTCAATAACGTTAATTTTTTTTACAATAAGAGAGCCACGATTTTTGGGCTAGAACTTATTTGTTCTTTGGTGAAAAATAATTGTCTTTGTTTTTTTTAATATCATAGGCGGCAGACGAGCAAACGGATCACCTGTTGATAAGCAATGCCGCCACCCATGGACACTCGCAACACCAGTGGTGTCACAAGTGCGCTGCCGACCTTAAAACCCCCTTTTCCCCTGGATTGGGCCGCCGGTACCCTCACCCACGCAGCGAAACACAGCACAGTGCTACTAAATGCCGGTTATCTCTAAGTTCTCACTTGAAAATGATGTATCATTATTCTCAAAAAGTCACGGTGTATTTTGTACTGAACTGTAAGTACCTACATTATTTTAAGCAATATCCGTTGAGAAATTAAAAATCTATTCCGCGTACACGCTTTTAATTTGTTAATGTTATTTTCAATCAATTTCAATAAATAAACTAAAGGCAACATGTTACGAACGACATTGAAGGTTCAGGGAGATACTATATACCTACTTACATAAAATGTAGATAATGTTCCCGGTAGGACACTTTTAGATCTTACTCCATTGCATTAAGGTCGAAAAATGATGAGACTTTTCTGATCGCACTTCATGGGTAGTGATTTTTTGCCCTATATCGAAGTTCCAAGACCGACAAAAACAGCAATAAGGTACCTCGGCATCCGTAATCGTAAGTATGCTACTCACTTGCGCAGGCGCCGCTCTGCTCGTAGGGCTGCCACTTAAGGTGGACACATCGATGAAACCAGCGCCGCTAATGGATTTGTGTTAATTGTGGCGATAATGAGACATTTTTTTAAGAAGTACAACGGTGAATCCATAAAGGAAAGTATAATTTTTTTTTATACGTCGTCGCTAGTTACGGCTACTCGTCGCCTTAACAGAAAAACTCAGGTTCAAATTTGGCCCGACCCGGGGATCAAACCTTCCCGGGACCCCAAGCGCAACCGTCGCTTTAATGTGCGACCCACTAACCATTGCGCCTAGCGCCACGGAGGCAGTCATACTTCTATGATACAGTTGGCAGCCCTGCGAGGCGGCCCTATCGCAAGGACACGCCACATCCGGTACCAACCGGACTCGAGTCCAGTTTGATATCGCCCAATAGCGTGGGATCATGTACGATATATGCCCAATACATTATTTTTAACTACCAATTATCTTTTTTTTATGTGATAGCTAACAGACGAACAAACTGATCGCCTGATGGTAAGCAATTGCCCCTAGTAGTGTTTTTTGCAAATATCTAGTTTACTACAGATTTTATGCTATTAGGCTTGTTTTTTTTTATCTTGTTGGTAATATAAGAACCCCTCAAATTGGAAACATCGGTGAAAGATTGGATTTGTTAGCTAGGAAACTCTACGAGATAGGACAATTTGAAAATTTCTTAAAATAGACTTACCCCAAACGCTCCATACACACAGCGACGCGAGGCGTGACGTCAGCCCTCACTAGTTTGTGTGCATCGCGAGATAGCTTTGTTCGATAGCTATATGAAATAGTGCGTTTATGAAAATGGTTTCTTAACAAAAAATGCTATAAATTGAATAAGATATCGATTGCTATATAAATATTTCGTAAATTTAAAACTTAAAATTTACTTGCCTATCTTTTTGCCTTGGAGGCTCATAACCAAAATAATACATAAGGTTTCAAGCTGAAATATTGTACATGGCTCCTTTTGACCGTTATTACTCAACGCTATTTAAAAAATCTGCCCATCTTTGACCTAGTACACAAGCCTATTGTATCTATCACACTAAATGTAGGTACATGTTTGTTGCTATTTTACACAAAAAAGTTTCATCAAAATCCATTCAGTAGGAAAGTTTTGTTTCTGACTGCAAGTGGCATAACTTAACTTAACGAAAAAGCAACCAACTGGTTAAATCTTAACTATCCAGTCCATTCAAGACGAATACCGCCCCACAGACTCCAAATGTTCGGCCTCAGTCGAGATGGAAAGTGGCCGCCGACTGAGTGCAGCTCGGAGTGATCCGCGCAAACGAAACGGAAAGCAATGCCGGATCCAAACTGGGTCAAAGTCAAGCCAAGGCGAGATATGAATTATCGATACCGAATTATCGTTACACTGTGGTTGAAGCGAACTTTACACATAGTGCGCTTGTTTACTCACGAAGCGTTTGGACGCTGGCATCTTTTGTATGGTGTCGAAATAATAACTCGTTGAAAACCTGTTGTGCTTGATAAGAGTGAACAGGCATCCTTTAGGCAAACGCGCATTACCCTAGACCTCATCATCGCTTTCCATCAGATGCAATGGACAACATTTCATATTTTTAACATGTCCATATTGTTTTTTTATATGAAAATAGACAAAATGAACAGACCCTTATTTTTTCGTTTTTCAAAATTTTGCCATATTCATACATAAAATAATTATTGAAATTCTGTATATTCTAAATAGACGTAAGCGCCAAATTACGTCATCGAACGGCTGAATACAGCGATATTCCTTTGCTTATATCATTGCTTTAATAAAAAAAGGTACTACTGTCAAAGGTAAAGAATACTAGTGTCAACATTGTCAACGTCATTCATTCATTCAACGTTGACAAGTTGTCTTTTTTTTGACAGTATGTCCTGGGTTTGGCATTTCGTAAATTTAATACTATAATATGCTAAGCAAAGAAATATTTTACATACTGCCGTCCGATGACGTCATCTTACGTTTTTTAGTTTTTAATTTTTTTCTCAGTAAGTAAGCAATATAAAAAATAAATAAATATATATTCGAGAAGCGGAGAAGTAAAAAAAAATTGGTATTTTTTGTTTCATAGCTCAGCAATTTTGAAATGTTGTCCATTGTGGCCAAGCGTCTATAAAACAAACATAAATAGGCAGACGAGCATCCATCTGGTGGTAAGCAAAGAAATTAAACTCGCTGCCGGAAGTTGTGTTCCCTGAACGCTATGATCTGAACTTATTCAAGAAAAGAGTGAATAGGCTGTTAATAGACAGGCATAATCCATCCTCGGCCACATCACACATCACTAACTATCAGGTGAGATTGTGGCCATATTTCTGGCTATTCTAATAAAAAAAAAATGGTTACCGCCGCTCATAGACATCAAAGGCAGGCCATGGCACAGTACATGCCGCTTCCTACCGTGCAAGAAGAATTATTTACAAACCTCGTTCAAAAAATATATATGACATAGAAATCAGGGATACCTTTTAGCGGTTACTGCAACCTGAGACAATTAGAGACGGAAGTAGGATTTCAGGTTTAAGATCAAAGGCTTATCGTACTTTCCGATACTCGCTAAATTTCAGACGCCGAGTTTTTTTTATACTACGTCCGTGGCAAACAAGCATGCAGCTCGCCTGATGGTAAGCGATTACCGCAGCCAATGGACGTTCGCAACATCCAGAGGACCTGCATACGCGCTCCCGTAACACTCCTTTTTTGAAGAACCTCATGCTGTATTCCCCCGGGAAAACCTCTGATGGCAGCTCATTCCACAGCCGGAGCGTCCGCGGGAGGAAATTGCTCTGGAACCGTACTGTGCGAGACCATTTGGGTTCCAATGTGTGAGTTGATACTGCGACATTCTAAACAAAAAAATATACGAGATACCTACAGCCGAGTTGAAATCCTCCTCCTTTTGGTCGGAAAATGTAAATATTTTAGTACCTTGTCAACCGTCTGCACGTTTGATCGTCTGCCACCTTTGTGGATAAAAAAATGAAACTGCGCGCGCCAACGCATGCGCACATGCGTGACTCCGGTGATAAGTTCAAGGTCGGCTGTGTGACCTTTCGCTGGATTCGGATCTCACCGAGAGCGGCCACGAACTTTGCTATCGGAATACCTGTGAAGCTCCGAGGAAAGTATTTTGGTTGTTGAATGAGTTTTGATCCACTTATTGTAAGAAAATCTTAGTTTCAAACCTAGCGTGAAGAGGCTATTTTTGGGTAAGCTCGCTCCACTGTAGGTTTCCTCTCAACTCTAGAGTTCAGTGTGAAGCCAAGAACAAACCCATCTTCAATAAAAAAAACAAAAAAGTTTCTAGAGCATACAAAATTGTAATGACAGTGTCAAAAATATATGACTATAGTTAGCTGTAAACAAGGCGGGCAATAGTTAAAATTGAAATTATTTATTTAAGTAAAATGTCTCCGCTCAGCATCTGCCATAGACACGTGAGGTCCCCGTGGCGCTGGTATTCTGCGGATACTTTTCTTGAAAGGCGCACGCATTACAAAAAGATAAATTAAAAATTATAATAACATGCAAATTGCTTAAAATAAATTCAATTAGTTGGGATGAAAAACAATAAGTAAGATTAGTAAGAGACTGATCAGTGATAATTTTCTGGTGGATTTATTCATTTAAAACCGTGTGGGAACTATGCTTCGTCTTGAATGGGCTAGCGCGGCCGCGGCTTACAGCGATTTCCACTCCAGATTCTTTTCTTGACTCGCAACAATTATCGGTTCTGCGAAACGTGGCTATCCCACTGCCACTTCATGACGATTCTTCGGGCTGTATCAAAAATAGTCCTTTAACGTATATCTGTTACCGGCAATCCGTATCCGGCATTGAAGTGTCAGAAGAAGAAAGAGTTGATCGCAATATATTTTAAAACAAAGTTAGATTAGGTTAGGCCTGGGGATGGTTCGGGCATTCGGCCATCCCTGACGCCCCTCATATTAGAAAGAGCCCTGTTGAGCCCACTGTATAAGTGAGCATTCCACCTGGCAGGTTGTGGAGTCATAGCTATGCTGGATTCCCACGATCCCTCTTAATATGGTGATTAGGATGCACCGCTGATGTTTCCTCTGGGTTTCATTCCCAGGCGAATGAGCCCCATATAACCTCCGCCGGCGGGATATGCATAAGGCATGGTCCTCCCTTTGCATTTCGGGAGGGCGCATTTCACCAGCGATATCAAAAAAAAGGTTAGGCCTTATTACTACGGCTACATACTCTTGGCGCAAGAATTTGCTATGCCAATTCCATACGCTAGTAATCAATCATAGTTCAATGCTTTTACATACATTACCTAGGCACTGCATGAAATGCCTGTATTATTCAAATTGCTGGTAACATATAAATAATAAATAAATATTTCACAACATCACATACATTGATCTGACTCCGTGTTAGGTAGCTCAAGCACCTGTGTTACGGATATCAGAATCAACAGCGGAATTACAAATATATACATAAAATACTTTTCTTTTGTAAATTCATACTTATAATACATATCAAACACCCAGACCAATACAAAAAAACATGTTCATGCACACAAATGTTTGTACTCTGCGGGGATCGAACCCGCAACCCTTGTATCAGAGGCAGCGTGCACTACCACTGTTCCAATCGGGTCGTCAAATACCACGTTTCGTACACCATACATATACCACGTTTCGTATACGTTCCCTTAGGATTCATGATCATTCGTCAATTTAAAACTAAATACCATGCGACAGATCAAGTTATAAAATGAATATTGAATATTTATCGTTTTTTTTTTCATCGTTTTCGGGCCTAGAAATAAGGTGTATAATTTTATAATTTAAGCAAAATGATGCTTAAATGACTAACCAATAGCTCATTAAAAGAACACATTGGTAATTTAACGCCTGAAACAATCTGTGCCGTGAAAATATGTTGTACATTAACCTTGAAATATCCCGCATTGACTGCCTCGATGGCGCAGTGGGTAGTCGGTCGGACCAAAAGTACCTGAGTTTTCGGTAAGAGATTCTTAGTGTCAGCCCAGAGTCTGGAAGTCAGCGGTCAAGTACCCCCGTGCCTGGGAAAGCACTTAAAGCCATTGTTCCTGCGCCCAATCCCTCTGCAGTCGTGTCACACTGGTATCCCATCGGATTATGATGGTAAGGGAATAGAGATAGCACTTGTATTTGCGCACACACTTGAGCACTATAGTATATCCTGCTTACGTGGCCAATCGTTGGGATTGGTCGCCATAACCGTAACCGGTTGGAGGATATTATTATATCCCGCATTTTAAGTTTGAACGCAGTGAAAAAAAACAGAAGTAAGACAAAATACGTAAAAAAACTCAAATTCACAGTTTTTTGCATTTATGAATGTAAAATAAGATAAAAAAAGTAACTTAAAATAGACGAGCACCTTAAAATAGAAATTTAAAAAGTCTGTTTTATTTTATGTATCACTTCACGGGCACTGTGTGTTCACTGCTGAACGAGGGGCTCTTTCATGCTGTATCTCAGACTTACCTCATCCGATCATTGCCAGCAGTCTACACTACGCTTGGCTAATCGCGGTCTGCAATTCAACACAGAAATGTTATACAAATAATATCCTCCAACCGATTTCGGCTAAGGCGGCTAATCTCAACTACGATCAGTCACTTACGCAGGATATATTATAGTGCTCAAGTATGTGCGTAAACACAAGTGCACTCTCTATTCCCTTGATCTCATATTCCGATCATTCATATCACTGTATCTCTGTATACCTAGCTTTTAAGTTTTGAATGTTGTGCAATAAAGAGTATCTATCTAGCGCCGTGTGGTCGCCGGCAGAGTAGAATAGGCCACCCTCACTCTTACCGAGGTGTCGTAAAAGGCGACTAAGGTAAAGCTTCTGGTATTATCATCAGCACCCAGAGAAGGAAAACTCTGCATTTATATCAAAACCCTCGCCAACCCGTCTGCCAAGCGTGGTGAGTATGGCAATTACCCCTCATGTGATTGAGGGAGGTCCGTGCCCCATCTGTGGGGACTAAAATGGGCTGATGATGATGATCTATCTATCTATTCGATAGGAGACCAGTGTGACACCCCCGGAGAGAGATTGTGCGCAGGACCAACGGTTAACGTGCTTTCCGAGGCGGTCTTGTACCCACAAGACCGCCGACTTTGAGACTCCGGACTGACACTGAGAATGTTTTAACAGAAAAACTCTGGTACAAATTTTAGATCGACCCCAAGCGCAGCCGTCGCTTTTAAGTGCGACGCACTACCCACTGCGCCAACGAGGCAAACCGAGTTATACATTTAAGTTATTATGTAAGTGGCAGTGAATGAAAACACCAATAGTGTCTCTGTAATAAAATAAAAGATTTATTGAGTAAAATTCACATGCAAGCATTATTTACCCTTATAAAAATTATTACTTTAGAAACATACAAATAGAAACTTACCTGTAATAAAATAAAAGAAACGACATTTAATGTTCACAATTGACGACCCGTTTGGAACAGTGGTAGTGAACGCTGCCTTTGGTCCAAGGGTTGCGGGTTCGATCCCGCATAGTATAAACATTTGTGTGCATGAACATGTCTGTTTGTATTGGTCTGAGTGTTTCTATGTATTATAAGTATGTATTTACAAAAAAAAAGTATTATATGTATATATTTGTAATCCCACTGTTGATTCTGATATCCGTAACACAGGTGCTTGAGCTAGCTATCTCGGAGTCAGATCAATGTATGTGATGTTGTGAAATATTTATTTATTTAATTACACTGTTGCTCTATTCAAATAGCAATGGTCTAAGCATCTAAGCGTGTCCTGGGTTCCAAACCGACTCAAAGAAAATTATAATTTTCTTTACATACAAATAACGGAATGTTGAAAAAAATACAATACAGCTACTAAACCGGATCTTTATGAAACATTTTCAGGATTACAACCTCTCGGCAAACACTTAAACTATTTATTAAATAACCATGCACAAATGTTGGGTCCGTTTTTGTACGCGAAAAATTGATTCACGCTAAAAGTGGCCGCTTTTGGCGGTAATTAATTTTTCGCGTACGCGTTAGACCCAAAATTTGTACATTATTATTTAATAAATAGTATAAGTGTTTGCCGAGAGGTTGTAGTCCCGAAATTGTTTAAAATAGATCCAGATAATAGCTAAAAATTAAAGTCGATCGGCGTCGGTGTGCCCTACCGGTTACCTTAAGAAATAAATTCCACCGCTGATTTAGAAGATCGATTCTGACGAGAAGATCCGGCAAGAAACATGCCAGTTACTCTTTTTAATTGCAAAAACTGTTTATACAAATTACTCGAAATCGTAATCACAAAGTATCATCTTTCTCTTAATTCTTGAATCAATTTAAGTGCAATTAAACAACATGCCGGTGAGTAATTGCTTATTTAGTATTACGCATGCTCCATATGTTTTTTTATAGTGACACAGTATATTGGCTCTCCAATTACCATGGACGACCCGTTTGGAACAGTGGTAGTGAATGCTGCCTTTGTTCGATCCCCGCACAGTACAAACATTTGTGTGCGTGAACATGTTTGTTTGTATTGGTCTGGGTGTTTTCTATGTATTTTAAGTATGTATTTACAAAAGAAAAGTATTATATGTATATATTTGTAATCCCACTGTTGATTCCAAGTCCTCGGTTTTCGGTTGTGTTCTAAGCTGTCGCTTTGGAGCCCAGGACACGCTTAGACGCTTAGACCATGATTCAGGATTTCGGAAGTCTAGTACTTACAATGAAGCAATTGCCGTCTGACCTTCGCAACCCTTTACCAGACCTATTGAATTATGGTTACACTTTTCAGAAACTATCCGTTACGTTTTCCTCTCGATATTTTTCCTCACAACCGTGGTAATTGTAGAAATATGCACATACCTAGTTTTGAAAAACCCCAGAGGTTTGGCATGAATGGGCCGGCCGGAGTGATATCACGGCCTCAGAGAAACGCAGTGCAGGCGTGAAGCAGCATTGTGCTGTTTCGCTGCGTGAGTGAGGGTACTGGTGCCCAACCCTATCCAAAAGGGGGATTTAAAGGTTGTTAGCGCACTTGTGACTCCGCTGGTGTCGCGGGTGTCCATGAGTGGCGGCAATCGCTAACCATCAGGTGATCTGTCTGCTCGTCTGCCACCTAGTATCAGCCTATATACTGTCCCACTGCAGGGCAAAGGCCTCCATCATAGAATTCAAGTTATCGCTACTATGATGGGATTAGGCTTAATCACCACGCTTGCCAAATGCGGATTGGTGATCACAAACCCGAGCTATGTTCGAAAAATTCGCAACATACTTTTCGCTCGACCCGGGAATCGAACCCAGGACCCCGAGATCACAGCCCGGTACTTAAACCACTAGACCAACAGGGCGTTACTAGACCAACAGGGCGTTCGTCTATCGTCTGCCACCATCACATAAAAAAGATGCATGCACAGATACAAACCACGACCCCGCCACCCCCTCCCCCCCGCATGGAAGACGCGTTCTTATCTACTGAGCTACCAAGACTCTTGCTGGGACCCCTAATATTATGGTGAACACCTGTATTTGTGCAGTGTCTGGGTGTTAAAATTGTTGTGTCATTCATTTTGCTTCATTACAAAAATGCATAAGCTATTTACTATAGGGTCATGCCAATGTATGTGACGGCGTCTAAAATTATCTAAGTCAATCGACGTCGGATAGTGACAACCTAGACGGAAATGTTGTGGTATTAATGTTTGTGGTTTTAATGTCATAATTAATGTTAAATTCTTTATTTAACCTATGTGTCACTAAACAACATTCTTTCATCTTAAGTTATTTTTATTCCAATAGAATTTCCGTCTTTTCAATAAGTAAAACAGGTCCTTTGAATACTTCGTATATTTATTGACACTCGGTTATTTATCCTTTTTCGACATTGACAATTTAATTACACTTGATGTAAGGATTCACCTTTGAAAAAAGAAACTTCCTATTTAAAGGGATTCACAAATATTCGGCTGAACCGAAGGAACATGTCATTTTCCATTGTGTTTTTTTTTCTAAATATTACATGGTAGAAACCGGTTATCGAATCTCATTGTTTACTTCGTTATCAGTCTTCCAATGCTATTTAGGTATTAATTTGTTGCATACACCACTGAGTGAATGCATTAACAAAACAAATAACCTCACATTTTAAATAAAAAAGTAAGTAGAGCATATTAATCAATTAATCAGCCTCCCTTAAATAGCCCCTACCATCCCAGTCCTGCGAACCCTGCCTTCAACATATATCACCGATTTTTATTATGGATTCGTCATGTCCATATGTCACAGCCACTTTTTTCCACTCAAAGTAAAGCACAAGTTGAAAATCGAAATCCGTAGTCTATTCGTAGCTCTGTAGCAACTTGCGTCTACGAACTTATTCCCGCTACGAGCCTCTGCGTCACACTGGGAGCCCTGACGTCACTACTACGACGCCGTAGCCGCCCGCTACGAAAACATTCATGGACTTACAGATCGGTTCACGAAAGATGACCACAAATAGACAGCGTCTACGCATTTTGCATTCTCATGTAGAAAAAGCTTGACAAAAAACATTTTCAATTAAATATAGAATTTGATAAGGGTGAGTCCTTATAACGTATCAAAATGAGAATGAGCCATTTCTTCATGAGATTCGTGAATTGACCTGTTCTCCATTCCATGATTTCTATGCCGGTAACCTTCACTTTAATATAGTAAACATTAGAACCATAACATTCATAAATGTTATTACTTGCTGCGTATGTGCTTGTAATCTGTTACTTTAATGTTTATCCGACATTCCAATAAGTTCTTAACAATTAAAACAAGCTTTAAAATACGTTCACAAAAAGGCACACTACGACCCAATATTGAGAGTCCGTTTTTAAAGGTCGCTCAGTCTTTGTTCATAATAAATGAGAAATAGCAAATGTGTTGTGTGCAAAACGCGTATTCTGCACGAATACGCTTAATCAAACTGCTATGGTCGTATCTACGGCGACGAGGACAGAGCTATACGGCTTCGGTTCCGGTACGAATGTGACGGGCGATGTAGCAACAAGTCGGCGGGGCGGGGGGAGCGTTATCGTAGGTGACGTCAAGACCCTTTCACTGTCAGAAGTTGGCGTACGAGCGTGCCGCGTCAGTCCGCGCGACTCGGTCACAGCGTGAGGTCGTCTCGCGCCTCGTGTTCCTAAAACTCACCGACTCACGCGTCACTTGCGCGACTCCACACACGAGTGCGATCGGCGGGATCAAATAGACGCACGCAAACGGCCCGCTCGGTCCTCCGTGCGATCTGAACCTGCAGTGGACGTCGCCTGTGACAACTTGCACTGAAGACACCAAAATGGGCGTCATAGAAGTGACTCCGGATACCGCTTCCCTCATCTCCGCCTGCGACATGCTCGACGATATGAAGGTAAACTAACATTTCACGCATATATATAACACAGTTATGTCTTAGTGCGCGTAGGCGGCGTAGATTCGCGAAAATTGTTTCTTCAGTTATGCGCTTTTACGCGTTGGAATTTGGCGTGGCGCGGCGAGTGCGGGAACCGTGTCGCTATGCAGATTGCACGTTTTCTACCCGCGACCGCGGTGAAAACCGTCCGTATCGCGCGGTCAACGGAAGCCGTGCCCTTATCAGCTGTGACACGATTGCCCCACCGCTGGTGGGTTCGCTACGTGAGAACGCTCACATTATTTTTAAACTCACGATAATTGGGGCTCGGACATTGAATTTGTTGTTTTACAATTACTTGGATTAGTTTGTTGGGTCAGATGTCGCTTATTGCTTGATTAGGATCGAGTGTAGTTCTCACGTAGGTATACGAATGATTCATCGCAATGAAACTATTACAGATCGTTACAGTACACGAGATGTAGTTCGCTATTAGGTATACTCATGACGCAATGTTTGTGTATTTTGCTTTTAGAATCTCCGAACACTTTGAAACAAAAACAGTGCGATGTTTGTTTTTTTTGTAAAGAATCATTCGATTTTTGAATATTCTGAGAGTGTTGTACAAAACCATTGCGATTCTGTTTTGTTTAACACATTTGCATTTCGATTTTTGAATCTACGGACATTGTTAAAAGAAAAAAATCGCGATGCTCGTTTGTTTTTAAGAATTTCGTTTTCGATATTTGAAAGTTGGTCGTTGGAAAAGATCGGTGCGTAGCAACTGGTGATGATATGCGTATGGGCAGGAATCTATCGGTGAATAAATGTCATGCGCAGACACGCGATGTTTTCGCGAGAGCGTACGGGCATGCGCCGCGAGCATGCGCGTCGAGATTCCTTGGCCTGTCTTTATTCGAACACTAATGGAGAAGCTAATGCTATCGGCTGTTGCAATTCTACTCAATTATTGATTGCAATGTGATTGTGGCCTTTTGTCTGAAACTTGCAACTGAGCAAACAGCATGATGACTAGAGATACAAAATTTCATTTATTTAGCACATAAAAATAAGATATACATAAAATTTATGTACATAAAGAACACTTGAGAAAGCCCAAGTTGTAAAAGAGACCTGCAAAGTTTTTATCTACAATAGAAGCCAATTAATTCCATATTTTCAAAGTTAGTCATTAAATTTAGGAACTCAACTAAGTAACAAATAACACGTTTACTTCAATTTTCAACCAAATGCGTTGGGCACTAAGGTGCAAATCGAATGATCCAATTTGGCAGATGTATCAACGCGTGTAAATGTCTATACATTTAATGGTAAATACAAAAGATTATAATGTTTTAAACACTTATTAACTTTACAATAGTATTTTTTGGTTTGAGATTATTAATATTTTGCCTTGTTGTTTTAATTTTCACCCATTTAAGTAGATATATATATCCTAGTTATTGAGTAAGTATGCACATTTTCTGTTATTTACATTGACTTCTTGAAAATTATTATATGTAATTCTAAAGAGTGTTTCTAACTTGCTTCAACACCTAGTTTTATAAATTGTACAATTTTTAGGGTTCCGTGCCTCAAAAGAAAGAACGGAACCCTTATAAGATCTCTTAGTTATGCGTTGTGTTATTTCGGGTATGCATGATGATATCGTTGAAATTTAAACCGTATACCTACTTGGTTCAGAAGTTTACGAAAAAAAAATTACAGCCGTATATTCATCGTAAAATGTACATTTCGACACCACCAAGGAAATCGGAACCCATAAGGTACTTCTCGGTGACCTAGAACTATGAAATTAGGGTTTTCGCGTGTGAAAAATCCGCTAGATGGAGTACTATACGAGTGAGGGCCATATACACTGTGATTGATTATTTTAAACGTGATCTGTCAAAATGTCAATTTGACTAGCGGATTTTTCGCACGCGAATACACTCATTGGGCAGGTTTAGGACTTAATTTTCGAATCGAATAATAATAAATGTTATAATAATTATCTAATCAAATATTATACTTTTGTGTCTGTGATACTTCCGTTGATCCTGATATAGATAGGTAGATAGATAGAGACTCTTTATTGCACAACATACAAAACTTAAAAGCTGATATTCATAACACGTTTATCTTGTTTGATATTATTTATGGCTGAACTAAAAGTGGCCCTCGAAAACCTTCGTACACCACCTTTTTTTATTTGCACAAACATTTGAAACTAAATTCCACCTACTATTCGAGGAAATAATAAATGCAACAATTCAAAGATCGTTAAATTTATCTGTTTTTTTAGTTAATTGCGTAACTAAACACTTTGTTTTATATGTATATAGAATTCTTTTATATATTACAAACAAAACAAGCAATACACTAATAAATATATGTTTATTCCCGCTGTCCACCCTCTGCTTGTCCACCCCGGGTGGACAGTGAAACAATTGTTAAAAAAATTCCCGCTGTCTACCCCATCTTTCAACCAAGAAGGGGTGGACAGCAAGAATTTTATTTAACACTTGTTTGACAAGCAGAGGGTGGACAGCGGGAATAAACCATAAATATACAACCCACAAAATAAGTTATGTTTATAATCATTTTTGTGGAACTATCCGCCGCACTGAGACACGTCAATTAAGCTAGATGTTAATTACTTTAATTTTGGAAAGCCTTTATACGTATTGAAATAGGTGTCAATATATATTTTTTTGGCAGTAAACTAGTAAATGGAAACTCAAAAACCAATGTAATGCAACAAAAGACAATGTTTAGAACAAAGTGACATTCACAATGCAGTACATATAATCTATTATTAAGTTTAGATATAAGTAAAACTTCATTTGGGCAATGTAAGGCCATGACCCGAGCGGTCTAAGATACAGAAACTTTCTATGCTCAAGAAGACCTTGCATTTTAGAGACTCGTTAATTTGAATGACGAAATTAGTTTGTAAGTTCAACAAATTACTAGCTTATACTAATAGTAGAGAATTGGCATTTCCAATAAATGAACACAGTTTTAAGTTTATGATTTGATTTTGTTTCTATGTTGTACCAGTTAATATTAACTAACCACCACTTGTTGAGTCGTAAACTGAATACCTGAGTGTAGAAATACAATTTATAGACTTGATTGTGTTTGGTTTGAAGCAAATATTCACACGTTTTTGAAATATGTACTATAGTTCATAACTAAGTACTTATATGTTTACTTCATCATCATCAGCAACCCACACTCGTCCACACTGGTCGGCTGGACATAGGTCTCCTCTAATGCACGCCACTGCTCCCGGTTTTCGGCCACTCTCATCCAGCCCACACCAGCCAGCCTTCGAATGTCATCATCCCATCTTGTCGCAGGGCGTCCTACACTACGCTTACCGAGTCGCGGTCTCCACTCAAGTACTTTACGGCTCCAACGGCTGTCAGTTCTGCGGCTAATATGACCAGCCCACTGCTACTTCAGTTTGCTAATTCGGTGGGCTATATGTTTACTTAACCCAGCAAAAACGGACATAGCAAATTTTGACCTATTTTATTAGAGTAGTTTTACTGTATATTAGACCGACCAATCTTTATGCGAGTATAAATCTGTGCGTCCTGTGAAAAGTGGTACAAGTCGACTTATATCGAATTTGATTATCATCTTGCTACTTCATCACAAAAAATCTTCTATTATTCTGTCTGATCGGACATGCAAAAAAAATTCCATTTTTCCGTCTGATCAGACAGAATAATACCTAGAGGATTTTTTTTGTGTTGAAGTAACAAGAAGAAAATAAAATTCGATATAAGTCGACTTGTACCACTTTTCACAGAACACACAATATATGGTATAACGCTGCCAAACCATACTTTTCGTAACGATTGGTCGAATCAAGCCTATAAAAAATTCGGAAACCAATAAACAAAAAATTAAAAAAAAAACACATACCTATCCAATCAAACATAACCTCCTCCATTTTTGAAATCTGTAAAAACTGCATGGTTACGGATGTACTAAGTTTGGCAAACACTGTTCCAGTTCATTACGTGGATTAAACCCCCGGGCTTTAGTTAACTAATGTAACGGTTACATTACCATACATAAAGATGTAAATGTTTCTAACGGCATAGATAAGTCGGTTTAAGAGTCGAAACGCTGCTAGCTAGATAGTGTTTCAACGTAGGTGTCTACATTTCCTTCTTAATAACAATAAAGTGGTATTAGAGGTATTGCTTCCACCAAGGAAATAATTGTCTTGTGATTGTGTTTCATTATTTTTTTTATTTCCTTTACTTACGCCTTATGGTTTAGTTGTTTGAACTGGTTGATCCCATGCCATAGGTCAAACCTAACGTAAGTACGAGTATGTACATATGAGAACGTACCTTTGTTAGGTGACTCTTTTTTACATTTTTGTACCCTTCTCTCTATCATATTTTGATTTTAACACGAATTAAATAACATAATCTAGCCCATTTTTCATTTGGAACAAAACCTTTAGTATCAAAATATCTTGAAGAATGTTTGTCTGCTTATAAACGCTAATCTCTGAACCATTTTTTTGATCTACACTGCTGGGCAAAGGCCTCCCCCAAATCTCGCCATTGGTTTCTAATTAACACCATTCGTGGCCAATCTGAAACTATTAAACGGATTTAAATGTTTTTTTTTAATTTATTTATTTAAGTACCAACATAAAAACAAAATTATATTATAATTAACAATGTATGTGTGACTTGAGATAAAAAACAGGGTCTTCGAAATTTTCCTTATAAGAGCAAGCCAATTTGCGTCTTTCTTCGTCTCACACCCAAAGTAGACTCAATCGTTCCCTTCGTTCATTCTTTCTCCGTTCCATTCTACTCATCTTCCATTCCGTTTCACTCTTTCATAATCCCACATGTATACAGCATTTGATAAACCACTAAGGTTTGTGAAAATGTTGCCTTCTGCATCGATACATTAAAAATACTTGCATTTTACTTTTATGTGTTTTGTTGTAAATAGTAAATACTTTAGTAGTAGTAGCTTGGGTAACATAAACCCCTATTAATTTTTAATAAATATATTTGTAGCCCACTGAATTTCACTTGATCGGAGTTTCTGGCCCCAAGTAATTAATAGTTTCATTATTATTTCTTTGTTCTCCGCACAGATGTTTTTTCCTCGCACTTGCAATATGGCCTCGTCGCTTCTACTTGCTATCGAATTGTTACTATTCTGGGATCTCGTTTAGAATGTTGTTTTTAAATTATTGTTGTACAATGACTGCTGGGCCTAATTCCATTTTGTTTGAATTAAAACTTAGTCATGTTTTAATCATAGGCTAGTTTATGTTCAAGGTAATGCCCGTTTTTATGTTTTTTTATCAGAGAATTTGTGACTCGGTCTGCTAGTGCGCCATTTTATTTCAATTTCTCGTTAGATGCTAAATCAACTACAATCATTAGGTACATTATTTACATACTAACAAAAAAAAATTGAGTGAAAAGTGGTGCGATCGCCAAACCATAAACCATGTTTAAAGACCGTTGATAAAAAAGTCAAAACTACAATTTGAGTTGATTTTGACTAATCACATCACTAAGATAATCTATTATTGATTCGTGCCCTCAAATTTTAATACGGCCATATATCGTTAATTTATCGACCAATTTACTTGGAGTCGACTCGTGATTGTATTATCCTTGATATTAACAAGTGTAGCATTTTCTACTGTGTGTGTGTCCACAGTGCATAAAGCAAACAGCGAGGTGAGTCCACTCTCATCCTTTTTTTTGGTTGCACCTCAGTATGTGGTGTACCTGATTCGTGTACCTACTCGTGGGCTGACCTCAATAGTGTCTTTTTTTTGTTGCTAGTTTTTTTTATGAAATAAGTGGTAGACGAGCAGACGGATCACCTGATAGTAAGCAATTGCCGCCGCCCATGAACACCTGCGACAAGAAGTCACAAGTGCGCTGCCAACCTTTAAAACCCCTATCCCCCGGATTGGGCCTCCGGTACCGTCACTCACGCAGCGATACACAGCACGAGCCCGTGGTATCATTCCGGTCGAGCCAGCTCATTCATGACGAAGCGTGGCTCAGAAGAAGAAGTCACAGGTCTATTCTCGTTCGTTACGTCATCATCAGCCCATTTAAGTCCCCACTGCTGGGGCACGGGCCTTGAATTTTCACGCCAAAAGTGTCCGCTTTTGGCGAGAATCAATTTTTCGCGTACGCGTTTGACCCAACATTTCTGCATGGTTATTTAATAAATAGTGTAAGTGATTGCCGAGAGGTTGTAACCCCGAAATTGTTTAAAATAGATCCGGTTTAGTAGCTCAAAATTGAAATCGCTAGTGTGACCTACCCGTCACCTTAATGTTTTCCCTCACCGCTCCGAGCTAGTGCTAGGAAATTTAGCACTCTTACTCAAAGATCGCCTAGAAGAGATCGCTTATAAGGCGGTCTTCATTATACCTTACACCTGTACTAACTTAAAGTAAAGTAAAGTATCAGCCTATATACTGTCGCACTGCAGAGCAAAGGCCTCCATCATAAAAATCAAGTTATCACTGCTATGATGGGAATAGGCATAATCACCACGCTTGCCAAATGCGGATTGGTGATCACAAACCCGAGCTATCGAACTATGTTCGAGCTATGTTGTACTAACTTAACTGCGTGCTAATAAACTAACACAAAACCGTGAAAAGTAGGAAAACGGACCCCAGGCTCCGAAGCGATAGTTTGGGACGCAACCGAGACAAAACGCTTAGATGATGATGACACCTGTAATAACTTGACGTTGTATGTGCAACAAAATTATACTCATTCATTCATTCATATTTTGTGAAGAGAAAAGAAATGCTCACTGGTACCAGGGTGCAGTGCGCGTCACGGATGCGCCGTGCGCTATGTGGAACGCACGCGCACGGTGCGTTTGGTAACCAACAGCTCAATGTCGCATTCTAGTGTGCATCGGATTTTCATACAAAATTGCCAAGGCCATTACGAAGAAGCTGGTTTATTCGCAAATATTATTTCAATATTTGTACGTGCGCAAAAAAATAGATTATTTTATTTTAAAAAATTTAAGTTTTTGAAGAAAAAGTAGACTTTTCGACCTTAATGTATTGGAATAACGTCGAAAAGTGGTCTACCGGGAACTTTGTCCATGTTGTACATTGTACGGTACAGAGAATAAAAAGGTTCGTCATCTTAAGGTACATTTTTGCTTGCACGGCAAGAATCAGTTATACCAACATACCGTTATAAAAAGATCTGCCAACCTTCTTTAAATTTTCTTTACATCAAAAGGAATCAATGTTAATACAAGCAATTTTGAACTTTCTGATCTAACAGTTAAGCATAATTTTCTGTGCAACAGGTATCACTGTGATAAATTTACGAAAGGTAATAAATGCTCATCGCATATCAAACGAATCAATTTGAAAACTGACGAACCTTTCCGTTCTTTGACTGTACATATACTCATAACCTCAATTCCTAAGACAAACAAATCAGGAAATACGATTTTATTATTAATATTGTAAATACCAACTAAATTGTAAACATACATTCTGATTTATAATGTACGCGCAAGCGTAAATATTACGAAACGTTATCAGCTGGCTTTTCACCTTGACTCTAATGCTAGTGTAATAAGGTTCATATTTTAAATACATTTTATATTAGAGCACGTGATTGTACGAATTTCCAGAGGCGCCAGCACTTTGATGCGTCATTTTGGCAACTAATCAAAACAACTAAAAAAAAAACAAAATAATTTAACCGACTACTGTATGACATTTAGACTGTATTTACCTATCTCTCGATGAGACTTAACATGGAACTGTTAAAACCGCCGAATTCGAATTCCCATAGACTCCTATTTTGTATTCTAGTCAGCCTATTACAGAAGACTAACAGTTTTAATTTAAACCATCCACGGTAATGGCTATTATATATATACTCAGCGGCAATGTTACTGAATAAAATAACAATCCGGGGTATTCGGAAAGCCAAATTCGGTGGTATTAACAGCTCCATGTAATGTGACTTCGAAAAATTAATAAATATAGTGTATAAGTCTAAAATATTGCGAATTTATTATACCACTTCTCTTTAGGTATCACAATTTTTTACAAATAAAGTTCACTTCTGTACACCGTTTGTTATCTATTAGAGACTTAGAGACTCTTAGAGACAGTGGTACTATAATGGTCTGACCCAACTCGTTTCGGGACTAAAGTTTCGTTAGACCTACCAATAGATGGCGCTGGGAGTCGATTACATCGCGTGTTTCGTCTTTTAGTTTACTTATAAGCCATGACGTTGACTATACATTTAACCTCTTTATAAATATGTAGTTTGATATTATAGATGAGGGATTGGTCTACGTGACACTTATTTTCCCTAAATATCTTATCTAAATTCTTAATAAATCTTATTTATTAGCTGATAACAGTGATAACAATGGTCTTAATCTATGCCAAGGCGATGTAGTCGCTGCTACTTTCACTTAATCACAGATAATTAGTAACAAGAACAAGGTGCTATGAGTAATTACTAAGTAAGGTATGTTCTATTTTTCTATCCTATTATCGAGTGGTACTATGTGGTCTATAGACAGTAATAAAGACTAAAGGTGTTTTCATTACAAAAGCATTATAATAGAAAAGAAGAAAAATGGCTTAAGCACTTGTATTCTGGATTAAAATACCCATGTATCATAATTAACCACGACACAAAACAAACACAAGTGTGCATTTATGTTTGTCCAGAGTAGGAATGGAACCCACGATCATTGGCGCATGAGGTAGGGTCACTACCAAATGCGCCATCTGGTCAGTTAGTGTTTTTTTTATGCTAGAGGCAAGAAACGAGCAAGCGAGTCACCTGATGGAAAGCAATCCACGCCGCTCATGATCGTTCACGAAATCAGAGAGATCGCTAATGTGTTGCCGGCATTTTTAAAAAAGATGAAGCTCATCTCTTTAAGGTCCCTTAGTCGTAGCCGTCGGGAAATACTCCTGCAGCCACAGAACTGAGGTACGTGGTAGAAAGTCCCGCGAGGAAACGCGCATCCTACGTGACGTAACGGATTGAATGACAAAGTTTGTACGTTCTTCTCTTGAAGGTCCCTAAGTCGTAGCCGTCGGGAAATATCTCCTGCAGCCACAGAACTGAGGTACGTGGTAGAAAGTTCCGCGAGAAACTCGCATCATAAGTGACGTCATAACGGATTGAATGACAAATTTTGATGAGAGTAATAATTGGTTTCCACCACCTATCACACATCCGGTTTCGTCCAAAGTTGTCACTTCAGGACCCATAATCGTACGCTTAGACAAGATCCAGGATTTGGAAAGTCTGGTGGTTTCAAACGCTTTTTTTTATATTATTTTAAACTTTCATGGTCACTAACATTAGAATAGTTGTTTACTGAGATTTCTACCATGTATCTTATTTTTGAGCTTTCCGATATTTCATAGTTTATATTAATAGTGAGTTAGTGAACAACAGCAGGTGCGCGTAGTAAAGGACTGCGAAGGAGGGTAGGGGGAGGGAGGGAGACCGATATGTCTGCCAGTAACATCTTACCCGCAAAAACTTCAGTTACTTCGTAACCATGGCGCTTGCAACAGCGCCGAAATACCGGAAACTCATAAATAAGGTACATGGTAGAAATCTCGTAAACAACAATTCCAAGTTTTTTTGACGATACGACAGACAAACATTTAGACCTGAATCCCACCTGATGTTTTATGAGCTACCTAAAGTTCATCAAACAGTCACAATTTGACAAATAACATTAATACGTCATATCTAATAAAATATATTAAACCAATGTTTTTTACCAATCGAAAGGCAATCAATAACGGATTAAAAAATGAAAATACTCATTTAGACCGTTACTCATTGAACCATGATAAAATTTAATGACGCTATTTAAAAACGATCAAATTAAATCAAAAAAGTGTTTGTTAATTATATTTATTACTTAAATTCCAAGCTCGAAAAATACATGTAATAAATTGATAAATAATAAATTCGTACAACATCAAAACATTCGGTCCGCTTTCGTACTTAGCTTAAGCACTTATTTTACGAATATCAGATGGCAATCGCTTACCATCAGGTGATCCGTATGCTCCTCTGCCGCCTATGACATAAAAAAATCAGACAACAGAGGAATTTACAAGTATACATACATAATATGTGTGGTGTAATTACTCCACCGTGTAGTCCCCCGCAGAGTAGAATAGGCCACCCTCACTTAAAGAGTGAGGGTGGCCTTTTACGACACCTCGGTAAGCCGAGGTGGCGGCAATCGCTGTATTACACTTTCGTTCGTTTTTATTAAGTTATCTGCAGTGCTAAACAATTTGAAACCGATCACTAATATCATTCAGAGGACGCCCTGTTGGTCTAGTGGTTTAAGTACCGGGCCGTGATTTCTGGGTCTTGGTTCCATTCTTGGGTCGAGCAAAAAGTGTGTTTCAAATTTTTCGAACATAGCTAGGGTTTATGATCACCAATCCGCTTTTGGCAAGCGTGGCGATTAAGCGTAACCTCATCATAGTAGCGATGACTTACTTTCTGTGATAGAGGCCTTTGCCCTGCAGTGGGACAGTTATCTGATACTTTACTAATATCATTTAGATCACGTATGGCTGTTAGGAATGAATATAATAATATAAATGTCGTGTAGCGATAGATAAAACATCATAGCAATCAATATAGTTATGGTTTTTATCTTTTTAGATCATCGATTAGATTTTATCATAGTCATATTTTTTATCGCTATCCTTTTTATCTATTCATATCGGCCCCATACGTTTTTTGTAGATCAGTGGATAAGAAAGCGTGGCTTGTTAGCGGGAGATCGTACATTGGAATCTAAGCATGCACCTCTAGATTTCTCAATTCTATGTGCGTATTTCTACCATCAGCTTGGCAGTGAAAAAAAAAACACTATTAGGAAACCTACACGTTTCGATTACTTTCTGAAACATGTAAGTCTAAGGGTTGCGAAGGTAATTACGAGTAGTGTTGCGGAATTATCGATAATTGACCTCGAAAATCATTCAGACTATCGATAGTTTTGCTATTTGTCAAAACTATCGATAGTAAAATTTGATCAGTACTATTGATAACGTCAATACTATCGATTGCTTGCCAAGTTGCCGCAAGCGCTAGGACGCAGTTAGTATGCGCGGGCGCACGCGCCGGTGGACCGTCGAGGTGCCCAATAATGGACAATTTTCCTTGCTATCTGGCCCTTGATCTAGAATGGAAGGACTCAGCCACAGCATCTACTAAAATACTGAGTATTACAAACTTTACCAGGTTATTTTAACCCTGCTGTCCAGATAAACCACTAATTTTGCGCTTGCTAGCGTTTTCGTGTCTCGGATAGCACGTTAAGCGGTTGGTCCTGCGTCCAATACCTCTCCGGTCGTGTCGCGCTTATGACCCATCGGAATATTAGTGCATTTGTGTTTGCGCACACACTTGAACACTATAATATATCCTGTGTACGTGGCTGATAGTTGAAATTGGCCGCCGTATTCCGCAGATTCAAATGAAACTGTATCCATGGCGTGGTAGCATCGCGTCTGAGTGCTTCAGTGTGGTACATTGTGGCAAGTAGCACTGGTCAAAACGTTTTTTTAGTAATTTATGCTACCGGCTATATTTATACTGTAACAGTAAGCCAGCGAGGTCTCGACCCGATTAATTTATCAAAAAAGGACAATTAAATCAAACACTACGTGAACATGTGATTTTTTTATGAAGTACGAGGGCCCAAAGTTATGATTCCGTCATACCATATTTCTCTCTGTGAATAATTAAGTAGTTCCTCTTGGTTTTAACGATCCACCCTTTCCCTCCCACTTGTGACTACTAAGCTATCTCTGTCACTCGGTGGCGCGTGTTGGCTGTCTGTATCACCAAAAAGTTCTCTGTGGAAAAATAAAATATGCGATTTTTTTCGCAATCGGTCAAATCTTTTTTTCTCACGTTATCGCACCAGAGCAAGCTAACTGGCCATGACACGAGAGTTTAAAAAATAAACTCTCAACAAAAGAGGCCAGTTCAGCGACACCTGTCAGATGAACAATGCACGCGAAATTCAATATGTTCGTAATTTAAAATTTTAATTGTTGCAAAATGTCACAATGGGATAAAGGGCGCGAAACGCGAAGTTAACAAAAGGAAAATGGCCGCTGGTTTTTAGGGTTCCGTACATAAATAGAATCGAGTTGATATATACACATAAAATTTGGCGAAATATTAGAATCTCATTGAGAGTTGTGCAGTGCAATAAGAAGTGTCGCTAAGCTGACAGAAATAAAAGCAACTAGACCTCGCATCTACTTTTATTATCATACATCTGTCACGGTGCACGCTTGTATGAGTGTAGCCGTTAAACCAGTTTGGCCACTTCAAGCCAGTGCCACTCGCGCCATGATGGCCTAGCACGCCTAGTCGTAATCTAAGGTCGCTTAAAAATTTGGGAGTGTCTTTTTTTTTTGACGATCCAAGATGATTATTAGGCTCTATCATCAACTCATTTTGTCATTCCCGATTGCGTCCAAAGGCGTCGTTTTGGAGCCCGCGGAGTTAAGCTTGGTTTATTATCAAGGGTTCGGTATATCGAGTACCCACGGTCAGCATCAAAATTATGTCGAAGTAACAATTCGTACGTACCCCTTAGAAACTGTCTATAATAGGCAGAATGATTATTTTGATATGGTACTAAAGTGTTAAGCTACTTTTTATGCTGACTAATAACAATGAAAAAACCTACCATCAGGCCTACTAGAACATATCAACACGTTCAAAATCATTATCTCAATCATTTTCGGTATTCACACTTCGAGTAACAATTCGAAACGAGCAGGTTTTCTTTCAATGTTTTCGCTCGCCTAGCCAGTGGTAGAAATACGCTCATAGATTTTAGAAATTCAGAGGCATTTCAAATCCCTGAGACCCCCCGTTAGTGAACGAGTGAACGAATATATTCATTCACTGCTCCCCGTTTGTACGGATATGACATGACCCACTTTACAAAGAGCTCTGGTACAGATAATATGTGTGATTAACCGTGGGAAAGCCACGCTTCGACATGAGTAGGCCGGCTGAACCGGCGTAAAACAGCACTGTGCTGTGTTTCGCTGTATGAGTGAGGCAGTGGAAAGCGGGGTTTAAAGGTTAGCAGTGCACTTGTGACTCTACTGATGTCGTGGGTGTCCTGTCCATGGGTGGCGGCAAATCGCTTACCATCAGGTGATCCGTCTGCTCGTCTAGGGTATTTTTTATTATTAGGTGCATACTTGAATTAAAATGCCGCTAATACGTTACTTATTCAGCTAGTCTCAGTTCCATTTTTCTAGTATAATATTCCCAATAGTACATACATAATGTGTGTAATATAATATTTATAATCTGAGGATGTCCATTCGGAATAGTGGTAGTGAACCTCGCCTTTAGTCCAAGGATTGCGGGTTCGATAGTATAAGTATGTATTTACAAAAGAAAAGTATCATATGCAATCCCACTGTTGATTCTGATATCCGTTACACAGGTGCTTGAGCTACCTATCTGGGAGTCAGATCAACGTATGTGATGTTGTGAAATATTAATATTATTATTATTATTCCTGTGCCAAAACAGGCCATTCGCCTTTGAACTCTATTTCTCAACTCAACGATGAGTTTAAAGATAACTTAAACGAAATATGAACTTGATAGCTTATCTCATTTGTCATTCTCGGTTAATTTTAGACAAATATGTACAAGGTGTTGAGCCTGAGTGAGTGGCTTTGGCTAGGTCAACAGCATTTACGAGTACCTACTTATGTTATACCTAGTGTTTATGTAATACCGGCATATTAACAATCTATCAATGAGTTCAGCATTCCACATCTTATTCGATTCAGCTGCTGACTTCTGATTCGCGTATCAATTAAATCTAAGCATTGAAATGCTACAGTGCAGTAGAGTGGTGCAATTTTTCATGTAAAATGACTTGTCAAATGTACAATACGTATGAAGTATAGTCGCCCCACCCCAGCCGTGTGGTCCCAGGCAGAGTAGAATAAGCCACCCTCACTCTTACCGAGGTGTCGTAAAAGGCGACTAAGGTAAAGCTGCTGGCATGATCATCAGCACCCAGAGAAGGAAAACTCTGCATTTATATCTAAACCCTCGCCAACCCGTCTCCCAAGCGTGGTGAGTATGGCAATTACCCCTCATGTGATTGAGGGAGGCCCGTGCCCCAGCAGTGGGGACTTAAATGGGCTGACGATGACGATGATAGTCGCCTCACAGTTATTTTGCACGTGTCAAAAGCCGGCACTAATGCTGTTTTGACATTTTCCAATAGAAAAAATGTTGAACAATGCCCCCTGTCAATCTCATAGAAGTGCCTTCTGATCGTGGACGCATTGTATTCTAATGATAAACCCTTAGACAATCAAAGTGTCTAAGGATAAACCCATCGATATAGTAATCTCTAGATACGCAATTCCATACCGAAAGCGTTGTAAAACCTTAGCTTATACATATATTTGCCCTACGGTTATTTGACATGTGGCAAAAGTCGGTACTAATGCTGATTTTGACCTTTTTCCCATAAAAAAAATGTTGTACAACGCTTCCCTGTCAATGTCACTAAAGTGCCTTCTAATCGTTGTCGCACTGTAGAACTTGACTAATTCTTTGAACTGCTTCTAAACCATGCAAGACTCTCTTTTCTTTTCTTTATAAGTAAAAGTAAAGTATCTGCCTAATACTATACTGTTCCACTGCAGGGCAAAGGCCTCCATCATAGAAATCAGGTTGATGATGGGATTAGGCTTAATCACCACGCCTGTCAAATGCGGATTTCAGATCACAAACCCGAGCTAAGTGCGAAAAATTCTAAACATACTGTTTGCCCGACCCGGGAATCGAAGGCAGCCCCGAGATCACGGCCCGATGCTTACACTTACCGGCGTTACTTAAACTTTATAAGTACTATACAATACAATTTATTCTCTTATTCTATACAATATCTTTTTATATGTTCATAGGACTGAAAACTCAAAAAATCTAAAAATACGTCTATATGTAATATGTGGCCATGTACTCTTAAAAGAGTTATCAAACATTATTCACGCCGATAACAGAGGGCTATGTGGTATACTGTCTCGAATTTGTTTTTATAGTTTAAAAAGCATATCCAGTATAAAATATTATGCTGAATTAATATTCAGTTGTTACTTGCCTACCAAGACAAACCGAATAAGGTTATAATTCATTAGATTTTTGTAATATTATGAAATAAATTTCGCTTTGAGCAAAATTACCAAGTCTTTTTCGATAAATAATATTAATAAGTGGCATTGTTCCTCAATTTTTATATATAGAGAAAATCATATGACATGTCAGTGTGGCACTTCGTAAGAATACAAAATGTGTTAGTACGTCGACGTGTGACTACTCTGAAGCTATAGACGAAACCGTTGTCAAATTTTTCTCAGTTGACGCAATATGATTTCGCAAGTAATAACAAACAGCTAATTCAAATTTCGAACGAATCGTAAAATAAATTAAAAGAAAGTGAAAATGGCTTCCTCCCCGCGTCGTAACGTTCAAAAACGCGACTCGCGATCCCGCCGCGGGCAAGTTCCGTTCCGTATTACGCAGCTCACGTATGCCGAGGCCATGCTAATTACTGGCCTCACGAAATCGAAAGTGATTGTCTAGATGTTGGCTAGTATATATAGGAACGTAAGGATTAGGTTATTTCAAATTTGGAACAAACGTTGATTAGCACGCGTATGATTTCATTTCTTTTCTTCATCAGTTTGTCATTCGAAATTCAAATCGATCCAAGTGTTAATAATCATCGATATCAGTTGCAAAGGGAACGTACTGAAATATGAAACTGACCTTTCTCATCGATATTCAAGTCGGCGGCGACCACGAATCGAATGCTAATGCAATCGATGTTGAAATCGAAAGCATCTATCACACTTTGTACTTGATTCAATATGTGAACGCCGACCTTAATTGCGGATTTCCGAGCTAATTTATTTTACACTCGTTTTTTGTTGATTTCGGAATTGTCTGAATCAAGGTTGTCGTGTGATTTTTTGGTTAGAATCATAGCCGTATCAGTAAATGCTTTGGAATGTCGATCGTTTCGAAAAGCGTGGACGGTTCGGGCGCACGGTGCGTGACGCGATTGCTACTCGCATGATTTAACATAAGCAACTCATTAATATATGCTGTATTAGCATAAGCATTTTGCTACTATAGTTTAGTGATTTCGTTTTCGTATATCCGACTGTGAATGCCGATGATAATGACCGAGAAATGCGAAAAGCGTGACTGCAGTCGAGACATTGTCAGGCCACTTGTTCAATGCTAGTCCAGTTTGTATGGGGCCATTGTGTGTGGATCGTGACGCGGTGACGTCAGCCAACTACGTGTCTACCCCTCTCCTTCCCCCATCACTTCCGCTGATAATGTTTAAGTGACAATCTTTGCAAGATAACAGGAAAATCGTTATGCCTCTAATCGTTCGGTGTTATCAGTTTTCCTGTGATTTCCTCCGTACATATTTGTAGAGCATTGTATTTATAACTTAACCTTAGTCTTATTATTTTCTGGTAGCTGTTTTCGAATCTAAATTTAATGCCCAATGAATGCCTTTATTCGTCCATTGAGCACATAGTAAAATAGGAATCTATGAAATTATAATTACAGATTTCGATAAAATAAAACATCATATAAGAATAAATACTATTTTTAATATATCTTTCAAATAATAAATTAACTAAACTTTATTGAAAAATTTATTTTTATTTTTTTATTTTCCACACTTACAACTATAATTACAGGCTAAACCTAATACAATAGTGTAACTACTTATAACTGATTACAAGTAAAGCAGTTTTAGTGAATCCACTCAAAGAACATGAAAACAGATCAATTTTTTTCTGATATTTGGTTGAGGGTGTGCAGTGCGCGCGTCAGAGGTGCCTTGCCGAGCAGGTTGGTGCGCGCGCGCGGCAACCTGCTAGTTTAGTTAAAATCTTTAGAACATGAATACCTACAGTACTCTGATCTTTTTTTCCCCTTAAAATCATGAGGAAAAGCAATGAAAACGCAATCTATATTATTATCTGTACGTGATAAGAGTATCTTAAAGATATAATCCTCATTGACGAATAAATTCTAAAATTTATTATTAAATATTATTGTTGATTTTCGTCTGTTTAGGTGTTTAAATAGTGTAAGATTTTTCCTGGACCGATTACACCGAAAAATCTAACACAATTTAAGGTATCATTTACTAGAATCCAATATACTTACTTTTTACTAACATAAGTTATATTTTACTACAGTAAAACGTGTTATTCCTTCGGGAAAAACATTAATTAGTCCTCGCGGGCCACACCACACCAGAGGAAATCTATCAAGTAACAAATCTGTTTGCGTAAATAAATAAATAAATAAATTAAAAGGCTGAGTTATTCTTCATAAACGCCATCTTGTTTGTTCGTGAACAGCTGTTTTGCTGCGGCCATTTTACACCTGTGTGACTTTAGCGGAACTATAAAACAATAATAATAGAGGCATAATTTAAATTAGTCTGAAAATGGAAAACTTTGTGATAGGTCTTAAGACTAGAAAATATATTCGTAAACAAATTAAAAGAACTTTTGATCAGGAAACACTTTTATATTTACCATAAATAAGTATTTAAATGACAAACAAATAATACATATTTACGGACTACAGACACATTCTACATAAAACAATTATTATACTACAAAAAATTACAAATACAAAGGCCGGTCCTGGGCCACCCGCATCCAATGGATGACCAGATCGTCGGTCCACCTTATGCTGCGACTTCCTAAACGTGGCCTTCACGCGCGGACCTTTCTGCCCCAACGGCCGTCTTTTCTCCTCGCTATGTGCCCTGCGCATTGCCACTTGAGGCATGCAATCCTTTGGGCTATGTCTGTGGCCCTAGTTGTCCTGCGGATCTCATCATTTCTGATACGATCACGCAAGGAGACTCCGAGCATACTTTACTAGTTTACGACCAATTTTACTAGAAATTATGGAAAGCAACAAAATATTGAGTATTGACTGGTTATACAGTGCGAGCTACTGCCTAGACAGTTGACAGCTACTGGGCTTGTCCACTCGTATGCAAGCTACCGACGAGCTCGCGCACGTACGAGTTACTCGTAAATTACTTCCAAACAGTTACTGCAGTGCAGCTACTCGGCATGCTGACTTGTACGCTAGCTCGCTCGGTGTAAACCAGTCTTTGTGTCATTACCCATCATCAGATTACAGACAATAGGCTTGAAGGTTAACCACAACTTGTATATATTCGTTTTTTTTTTATGTGATAGGCGGCAGACGAAGAGACGGATCACCTGATGGTAAGTGACATCAGTGGAGTCACAAGTGCGCTGTTAACTTTTAAACCCCCGTTTCCCCTGGATTGGGCCTCCGGTACCCTCTGTCACACTGCGAAACACAGCACAGTGTTGCCTCACGCCGATTTTCTGTGAGGCCGTGGTATCACTCCGGTCGAGCCGGTCCATTTATGCCGAAACGTGACTCTCCCACGGTCAAACGGTTATTTTATTTAACAACGGTTATTTAAGTTAACTAGATATTTTTTTAATGTATTAAATTCATCACAATCAAAATAAAATAACGACCATGTTGAATATAAGTGCAGACGTTTCGTTTTACGTAGTCCATTAATGCGCACGCGCACGGCTCTCGTGAACTTGTGCCTCGCGTGATGTTTTGGCGGAAAGAGGTTATAACGCACACTGGATTATAACTTTTTATATCAATTGAGTACCAGCCAGCAGTTATAGTCGTAATAGCGTTTTTAACGCATAGTATTGATACGCATTGATTTTGTACGCATAACGTTCGTTTCCTTATCTTACGAAGAACATTATTTCGACCACTTTCATTAACGTCCTGTCATTCCTAGTTGCATCCAAAGCCATATTTAACGAGTCTGTGACGCGCTTGAAACATAAATGAGTCTGGTAGTTACAATCAAGCGACTGTCGTCTGACTTACCACGCTGGCTCAGCGACCCGAAGTGTATCTTGGCGTCTGACACGAGAATTCGCCATTCTGTTCTGTTCTCAGCCACTTGTCGCCAATCCGGCCTTTGTAGGTGACCGAGATCTTTGTCGACCTGATCTATCGAGCGATATCTAGGGCGGCCTACTGGACGCACCCCGGATGATCGACTCAGGTACGCTCTCTAAGGAAAAACGCCAAAATTGAAGAGCTCGTGGCCGAACCCGACATAATGGGCGAGACAAAGTCAGCTAGACTACGCTTGCATGGCCACGTGGAGAAAGGAACCATGCTAATAGAAAAGTTTATTCATTTAGAATTACTATCTCAACAATTATGTGTATCCCCTATTTTCAGAGACTACCTTTTTTTTACCCTCACTGCCGTGGTAGAAAAACGCACCAAATTAGGAACATTCAAAGATGCTCGGATTCGAACAGAAATACAATTTATCCGCAAAACTAACATCGCTACATACAGAAACATTATTGCAGACAAAAGTATTCTTGACAAGCAGTATTCTAGCTTGTTGATTACGCTGTTTCGAAATTGAGAAAAGGCCCAAGGTTGCCGAAGGAGTGCAAGGCTGGTAATTTGTGCATTCCTAGATGATTGTTGAACACTCGAGTGTGGCCAAACTCTTGCATCACCGCGATTGTATTTTGTATTGGAATCCGCGGTTTAACCCTGGCTGTTTATAATAATTTGGCGTGATTAATTTACCGTGATGATGAGTACAATGACCCTGTTAAATTCATTTATTTTTACGGGAAATGGCAGACTGGCAACCTTTTTGCCGGGCGCAACACCTGAGGAATCACAAGCCAAAATTACTCACATTTAAATTTAGAAATATACATATATTTTTAAGAGCCTACTATAACATACGCGGAGCAATTATAGCAATTTATCTTCCAAGACTAACAAAAAAGGCACGGATCCAGAGTCTGTGGTTGTAACATTCCCTCATTAAAAAAAAATCACAAGCCAACTTTTTAACTCTCCGGGATTGGGCCTCCAGTACCCTCCTTCAATCGGCAATATACAGCGCAAAAAGCTGTTTAATGGTGGTTTCCTGTGAGGCTCTGGTCGAGCCGGTCCATTTGTCGCGAAGCATAGCTCTGTTACGGTCCTCTGTGGCGAAAATATTTTTTTTTTTTATATATGCTATAATTGGGTACCCAGCTTCGCGAAAAGCCACATGTTGTGTTGTTTGATGAAAATATATACTTTTTAAGAGAACACATTATTTAATGATAATGTGATAATAACATATAAGGACGTAGAACATTTAAAAAAACCTCTTTATTCGACTTATTTAATTGCGAAGTGAATTATTTCCCCTTCTCATATTCTGATGGTTGGTCCAAAAATTCTTTGAGATCTGATCTTTAAAACAGGCCAAGTTGGAAATTGTTTCAAAACCGGTTGTTGAGCAAGTAATTTTGCATATGTTTCCCATAAACTACTGATAGCATTCGAGTATATATATAAATGAACTGTTCAGTTTTGGTAGATAATGATTTTATGGCAGCTTGTGTTTTACAGGTGTGTGTCACATGACTGTTTATTTGATAGATAAAATTCATGGATAATTAAATTAATTTGATTACTTTGCATACATTAGAAAACAATTAATCAAAATTCACTGTTGGTATAAAACTGACTCAATTAAGGCCATATTAAATAATGAACCGCGTATATTTTTTTTGCTTACCACAACCAACGAAAATCACATCAATTATCACTAAAATATTAGCTTGATTTTGTCATAACGATATTTAAGAATGACGATCATCTATCATCAGAAAAGCACAAGGTCAAAATTAAAATCTACTGATAGTATGTTTAAATTTACAATCCCCCTAAAATGTAGGTAGATGTTATTGGTTTATAAACTTCGATAACTTATTCGTAATTTGGTTTTAGAGTTATATATACCAAAATTCGAGCTTATTAGAAGGTGGTACTAGGTGCTTTGATCAACAATTTAGAACTTAATAGGGAGTCATCAAACCTAAAAGAGTTTTAGAAACCTAAAAAGTGAGGGTGTCGATTCAGGGGAAGTACATAGAAGTTTTTGTTTCTTCACTGGGTAGTTTTTAATATATAAATGAGTGGAAATTAAGCAACAGTCTACTATATCTCCTTTTGAATGACAATCACCTTCTTTGTGGCGGGTAAAAACAATTGACTCATTAATATTTATGAAATCCCAGGTGATAAACTCAAATAATAGGTACTTTTTCTGTTTTCCTAGGTTTTCCTTTACAAAATAAGTCGTTTTCCTCTTAAGCTTCATTCTGTTTTTCCGTTAGTTTTTGGTCCAGTATTTTAGTTCATATTTTAGTGCCGAATCGCTGCCGTAATTTTAGTACCTCCATATGTTATTATACGTCATCTGTTCCCACTGTTATACAGTCTTCTTCATGATGTTCTACAGATATACCCCAGGTTTTCTTCTTCCTACAGCCTTTGCGTCTTTCTGTGAAGATGTGATGTGCCAGAACTGTCTGCGTTATATGATTTGAAACAGTTTTCTCGTCTCAGTCTTCTTGTATACTCTGCCAGTCATTATTTAATGTTGTCTCTCTTCTTCTATTTTCTCAATGCAGAGCTTTGCTCCCCAATCTCTTTCCACTTTCCTCTATCGTCGGTCTTTCTGGACCACGCAGCTTGGATGTCGTCGGACCATCAGGTAGTTTTTCTGCGAAAACTCCTCTTTCCTTCTCCGTCCGGTGTTAAATCTAGCAACTTATAGTTGACTAGTAATTCTTGGAGATCACATATATTTGTTTGTTGTTTGCGTGACGGTTCCTGCTTATCGCCTAAGCGATCGCACTATCTGTGTACCGAAGTTTCATAATGCAAACTGACACACGGATTTCATGTCCTCGACAAAGAATTTTTTGTCCACTTAATTAACGGAGTTCCGCGAATCATTTCTTGCGATACTGCAGTTGTCAATGTCACGTTGCAGGTGATAGGGGCAAAAAATGCTACCAATGAAAAATGTAATTGCACATTTTAGCATTTTCATCACATTTATTGATCTCTCATCTCAGCGTGTAATTACGTGTCTAAAGCTCTCGCTTTGGAGCCCAGGGTACCTTTAAACCATAATTTAGGATTTCGGGAGTCTAGTTGATTCATGGTTACACGTTTCTGAAACTAGCCAAAAAGTGCAGGTGTCCTCACGATGTTTCTCGTCTCGATTTGAAAAAACACCTTATTCACAAAAATATGGGCATGAGTCGGAAAACTCTATGCTACTCGTAATATAAAGGCAAGAACACCAAAGCAATATTTCTAAACAATCTTTTGATTTCAAGTTCACTCAGCATTTATCATAGCGCAAATAACAACTTAGTAATGCATGATGCAATACAGCCAAAACTAAAGATCAGTGCGATGACCTTGTCAAGAGTGTTTGCCTTAGTACCTAGGTCACTCACGGATTAAGCCGACTCATCTGGAATCTAGAATCGTGCCGCGCCTATTACGTATTGTGTAACTGCGTTTTTGTATTAAAAATAATGGTAAATTTAGGATGTGATTCATATACATAACCTTGTTTTTACGTTATGTTCAAAAGTCTTCGATCAACAATTATCACATACTAATAAATAAAGAAATAAATATTTCACAACATCACATACATTGATCTGACTCCGAGATAGGTAGCCCAAGCACCTGTGTTACGGATATCAGAATCAACAGTGGGATTACAAATATATTACATATAATACTTTTCTTTTGTAATACATACTTATAATACATAGGAAACACCCATACCAATACAAACAACTATGTTCATGGACACAAATGTTTGTACAGTGCGGGGATCGAACCCGCAAACCTTGGACCAAAGGCAGCGTTCACTACCACTGTTCCAAACGGATCGTCAACTACTAACTACGGATACTAAACCCAAACCAGGGCAGCGGAACGAAGGGAGTGGCTTGATAAAGAAGAGGCCTTTACTCAGTACTAGGTGGATGTGGCCTGATATGATGAAACCTAAACCAACAACTTGCCCTGTCATTTAACCTTGTCACACATATGCCACAATATGGCCACAACTCAGATTTAATAATAGTATGAGTTTTTTCTATGAAAAAGGAATAATTATCAGTGAAAATTAATTCGACCGTAGGGTAAACTCACTGACTTACTTGGATTTATACTCATACGCGTGGAAGAAACGTCTTTATGCGAAAAAATGAGTTTTTAGCGGAGATGTGCGCGCAATTATACGCAGTGGCCTACTGATAGTGTCGGGGGAGCGTGACCGGACATTTGACCATACTCCGTTCCACCGGTACGCGATGGCTATAGCCACTCTATCGTGCTCTGTGGGCCACAATAACTAACTGCCCAACAAGGTAGTTATTATGGGGTATATACTGAATAGCATGGCAATAGTGCCACGCCGTGTGGTCCCCGGCAGAGTAGAATAGGCCACCCTCACTCTTACCGAGGTGTCGTAAAAGGCGATTAAGGTAAAGCTGCTGGCATGATTATCAGCACCCAGAGAAGGAAAACTCTACATTTATATCAAAACCCTCGCCAACCCGTCTGCCAAGCGCGGTGAGTATGGCAATTACCCCTCATGTGATTGAGGGAGGCCCGTGCCCCAGCAGTCGGGACTTAAATGGGCTGATGATGATGATGATGGCAATAATACCTGCCAGGAGCGTTCTGTGCTTCAAAAGGCAGTGGCATTCATTTATATAAATTACGATAGCTTCCCATGTTACTTGTTCATCAAACATCTACTTAGTTCTTATTAATGGAAGCCCACGTGATACAAAGTTGAAGGAGTTCTCTTGACAGTGATATACTACAACTAGTTGGGTATCCTTGCTTTCGTTGCACTATCCCTTAGTCGTACAACAATAGTACATTGTATGCAGTATTCATTCTGTGCCGCTACCAGATTAGTTCCGCACGCTCCAGTTGTAGCCATTCCACGATCTACATATAAATCGACAAAAAACTAGGCACGCAAAAGTCGACCTTGCCGGACAGCTGATTGGCACGTCATACAAAAACATTGGAGAGCCAGCATTCGTCGTGGTTGCGCTTGCGCATTCGGCCTCTGCGATTGATTTCGAATCGAGGGAAACAATTGTTTGGGTGTGATCGCGGGCCAAGGTCGTGACAGTGACACTGGGTGGTTCGAACACCATTATTTGTAACACTACATGGTGTTTTGACCACCATTATTTGTGACACTGGGTGGTTTGACCAATATTATTTGTAACACTACAAGGTGTTTCGACCACCATTATTTGCGCACTGGTTGGTTTGACTAACATTATTTGTGACACTACTGGGTGGTTTGACCACCGTTATTTGTGACACTGGGTGGTTCGACCATCATTATTTGTGACACTGGGTGGTTCGACCACCATTATTTGTGACACTGGGTGGTTTGACAAATATTATTTGTGAGACTACTAGGTGTTTCGACCACCATTATTTGCGACACTGGTTGGTTTGACTAACATTATTTGTGACACTACTGGGTGGTTTGACCACCGTTATTTGTGACACTGGGTGGTTCGACTACCATTATTTGTGACACTGGGTGGTTTGACAAATATTATTTGTGAGACTACTAGGTGTTTCGACCACCATTATTTGTGACACTGGTTGGTTTGACTAACATTATTTGTGACACTACTGGGTGGTTTGACCACCGTTATTTGTGACACTGGGTGGTTCGACCACCATTATTTGTGACACTGGGTGGTTTACCAATATTATTTGTGACACTACTGGGTGGTTCGACCAACATTATTTGTGACACTGGGTGGTTTGACCAACATTATTTGTGACACTACTAGGTTTGACCAACATTATTTGTGACACTATTGAGTGGTTTAACCACTATTATTTGTTACATTGGGTACTTTTACCACCATTATTTGTGACTACCTTGATGGCGCACTGGCTGGCTTGCAGTTTAAAGATACAGGTGCTTTTAAGATCGGATCCAGTCCCCACATGGGAACAAAAATATGTACCTACCTGAGGTTTTTGGAAAGTTCCGTGTCAGCCTGAAAGTAGGCGGTCTTACACGGCCGTATTTTTTAATGCCCGATTCGACAAATCTTTATCCGAGAATAAATCATTGATTTATTCTAGACCATTGGATCTAGCGCTGTCATATCATCCGATTCGTGACGTCAAACCAACAACATCTTATTAATAGTGTTCCTACACTACACAAACTACATAAATCAATGTTATAATTTGTCACAATAAAAAAAGACGAAAGAAAAGTAAAGTTTAGAGTTTTATTTTAATTTAATAATAAAGAGTTTTTCATTAAATGTTACTATAAATATGAAGTAATGTTTAACATAATATATGCCATATTGTACTGTCCGGTTTTTTTGTGTCATACAATTGTATATTGTTTTCTTTGCAATTATGAATATCTATCTATTTCTACAAAACTCTCCATCTAGCCAGTTCCTGAAATGACTGCAGATAATTACATATATTCTTCTATGACTATATTACGCCTACTAACGCGATCGCATACAAATTGAGTGAGTTGTCCAAACTTGACGAACTTAATTGGTTTGACGACCTTTTGACTAAATTCGGTTGCTTTCGATTTGTATTAGGTTGGGTTTATTACCAAATTGTGTTATTCATTCAAATAATGAAGTTTAATGAACAAAATTCCTAGAACTAGATTTTTTATGTGATAGGTGGCAGACGAGCAGACGGATCACCTGATGGTAACACTCGCGATGCCAGTGGAGTCACAAGTGCGCTGTCAACCTTTTAACCCCCTTTCCACCGGATTGGGCCTCCGGTACCCTCACTCACGCAGCGAAACACAGCACAGTGCTGCTTCACGCCAGTTTTCTGTGAGACCGTGGTGTCACTCCAGCCAGACGGAAAAATGGAGGATTTTTCGCATGTCTGATCAGACAGAAAAATAGAGGATTTTTTTGTGATGAAGTAGCAAGAAGAAAATCAAATTCGATATAAGTCGACTTGTACCACTTTTCACAGGACGCACAGAATTGTTGAAATAATGATACCAAACTTGTAAACGATACAAGTTACCCTGTTAAAAGATTTAAAAAGTCAACGGCTCGTTTTCGTTGTAATTACCGAACTAAAAAAATCGGTAATAGTGATACCACGGCCTCACAGAAAACCGGCGTAGAGCAGCGACTGTGCTGTGTCTCGCTGCGTTAGTGAGGGTACCAGAGGCCAAATTTGGGGGGCTTAAAATTGGCAGCGCACTTGTGACGCTACTGGACAGTGGCACTGGAGTTGCGGGTGTCTATGGGCGACAATAATCGCTTATCATCAGATGATTCGTCTGCGCGTCTACCACCTATCACATAAAAAAATCCTAGAACATGGTCTAACACACCCTGGGCTCCAATCGCAACGGGAAATGACACGCCTAGAGGTGATAATAAAAATTAATTTGATTAATTTATTTCACCTTAGACCTACCTCATCTAGGTAGAGGTCAAATGTTACTGCATAACTAGTAATTATTAATTATATGTGTAACCGATGACCTCTAAAAATTCTCGACTAACACTTATACTATTTATTAAATAACCATGCACAAATAGGTCCATCGCTTACACGAAAATTGAATCAATTTTTCGCGTATAAAAACGGACCCAACATTTGTGCATGGTTATTTAATAAATAGTATAAGTGTTTGCCGAGAGGTTGTAACCTCGAAATTGTTTGAAATAGATCCGGTTTAGTAGCTAAAAATTGCCGTGTGGGGGGTGTACCAGAATGGGACTCTAAAACAACTTCGGCATTTAGGGTTTACGCCGTGTGGTCCCCGGCAGAGTAGAATAGGCCACCCTCACTCTTACCGAGGTGTCGTAAAAGGCGACTAAGGTAAAGCTGCTGGCATGATCATTAGCACCCAGAGAAGGAAAACTCTGCATTTATTTCAAAACCCTCGCCAACCCGTCTGCCAAGCGTGGTGAGTATGGCAATTACCCCTCATGTGATTGAGGGAGGCCCGTGCCCCAGCAGTGGGGACTTAAATGGGCTGACGATGGCGATGACGATGATTTAGAACAAGGAATAATAGTAAATAGAAAATGAAAATAATTAGGCATGGTTCATGTTTCAGGTAGTTTCTGAACTTTCTGAAACGTGCAACCATGATTCAGTTGGTCTGGTTGCCCTTTTAAGAGCCTTCCCGAAATCCTTAATTGTATGCAACCAGGAATTACACGCCGATATTGTATGACTATAATACTGTCCTGAAATGAACTGAGAAGGGCCACTAGTTGGACTATGGCAGAGCCACGGCATGAATGGGCCGGCTCGAGATCACAGAAAACCCGCGTGAAGCAGCGTCTGTGCTGTATTTTGCCATTTGCGTGCCATCTGATGATCCGACTGCTTGTCTGCCACCTATTACATAAAAAAGGGTCATTTCACTTGCTACTTTTTTCCTTAGTGTGGGAAAAATAGTTCAGCGGTTTTCGTTAGATGGAGCTTGTAAAAAGCAGATGTAGTATGAGGTTTAGCGTTGTTTCGGTAGATGTCACTAAGCATTTTTACATCACGCTAGTAAAGCGTGTTTCCGAAGCAATGACCTCAAGCCACCTGCCCACATTAAGAATTTTCAAAAAGTACGGGAAATAAACCAGATTGGGAATTTGGTTATATAGCAAATAAAATTATTTCTGATATTTTATTTAATTAATCATCTTCCTGACTGATTCTCGAAGGTGGTCGTTCTACATAGCCTATTGAGTATTGGTAGGTTTCCTCTGGCTGATGCCTCTACCTCAGTCTATATAAGTTACTCTAAGATAAAAAGTAGGCTTTTTACTAAAAATAATATCATCAAGTAGGCATATAGCAACTTAACCTCTTAATTGATTGCAAATACGCACTCGATCGATAATTGAAATAGGAAATTAGATTCAATCGATTCGATTACGAACTCGGCAAACAGCGCGTTTGTTTAAGCGTGAATGTTTACGCTATTAAATAGTCGATATTTAATTAAATAACTCGTAACCAAGAACTAGGAAGCGGGTCAATAAATAGCAGTGAGTCGATTTGAACTAGATCCGTGTTCAGTACAGTTGTCTGTTATCTTAGTATCACAGTGCTGTGTTAGTAATGAATGAATGAATGAATATATAGACGACCCGTTTGGAACAATGGTAGTGAACGCTGACCTTGGTCCAAGCGTTGCGGGTTCGATCCCCGCACAGTACAAACATTTGTGTGCATGAACATGTCTGTTTCGTATTGGTCTGAGTGTTTGTATGTATTATAAGTATAGTATTTACAAAAGAAAAGTATTATATGTATATATTTGTAATTCCGCTGTTGATTCTGATATCCGTATCTCGGAGTCAGATCAGTGTATGTGAATGTTGTGAAATATTTATTTAATATTAATTAATATACTTTTAATTGCACTCAAAATAAAGTATGAAAAATTAAAAACTAGGTATTACAGGATATGTACAACGGAGGCGGCCTGACTATATATTAATATAGTAATATTTAGTGATAAATTAACGCGTGGCTGTCTGTACATAATATCACAGTATAAGTACCTAATAAACATAGTTTTAACTCGGGTGAGTTTTAGCCTACACTTGCCTGAATTATTATGGTCAAACCGTTGCCGTCAAAGGGGTCGTTGCCATGAGTTTATCTGCGTAAAATATGACGACACAATGTCGGCGCGCGCGCAACCGATCACGATGAGATAACTTGTGTAATGGACGGTTATGCCAACAGTTTGGTGTAGGGGGCATGTTGAGTGCTCTGGCAATGTACGCGAGTAGGCTTGTTTCCAAGCTTGGAGGTTATCAGATTTTTTTGACGAAAATTACAGCACAAAATTTCAGCTTGCTTGCTTCTTCTTCCCCTTATGTGGTCTGCTCTCTGGTCATTTATACCTATCTATAAGAAATATTTTTTTTGAATTTTTGTTATAAATTATATATGTATATATTATTGGGTATGTATGTATTGTTTATTATTATTTATGTAATGTAATAATATTAATATATAAAATAATGTATATTTCTGCCATTCTCAATTTCATTTGTTAAACTTCTTTGCACTGCCTTCCCTTATTACGAAAACGATATTTCTTTCCTCTACCCAAAGGTTGTCTGGAAGAAATCGCTACAAGCTATCTATCTTGATAATTTATGTACCTATGTATTTCTTTTAATAAGTGCCACAAGACAGAACGAGACAAAACCAAATCGTGAATAATGAGCCAATAATATCGGCTCAACGCTACAATCGGTCTGACGATGGTCGTTAACAACTAATCGTACCGTAAATTGGGCCCTTTAGACTTTTTCAGCCTGCGGTCGTAGTCCGTGGTTGCAGTCGAATCGGAAAAGGTTTTTTAGAATGTTGTATAAAATCAATTATACAGGTTGTATTTGTAAACATTTACATCCCATAAATCACGAGTTCTATGAACCGTTATGAACAACATTTGTTGTAAGACTTTTTGAATACAAAATTACCAAGTCAAGTGACCAACTTTATATGAAAAGTTGAATTATTTTTTTGCGTATTTCCAAAAGTCATAGAGAACAAATATTGTTAAGAGTGGTCAGCAGAAAAAAACGCGTGGTTAAAGGGATGTGAATTTTCACAGATTTTACCCTGTATAATATAATTTTAGAACTTTAATTGGTAGTATGTTCTTAGATAAGCAAATACGCATTTGCTTATCTAAGAACATATTACCAAAATTATTAGTCAAACAATGTTGGTAATTTCTTCCGTTTCCAAACGCTTACGCTTAATCCTCAATAGAGAACACGAAACACCTATTAATAACGTTAAATAACCTTGAGTTCTCAGGCCAAGTACTCGATGCATTTATACTAAAAAATATCATGATTTGCATCATGTGAGTAACTATAATTCTTGAAATCTAGGAACTTTGACCGTAATACAAACATGCAAGTACAATCATGTATTGTGTTTGTTCTATGGTGAATTTAAAATCAGAAAACAACTCTGTTTTATGATTTATTTCCCACATTTTTTTCACACTTTTGAGGTTTTATTGAACCTCTGCATGTCGTCGCCGGCAACCACCGACGCCAATGGACAACATTTCATATTTTTAACATGTCCATATTGTTTTTTTATATGAAAATAGACATAAAATGAACAGACCCATATTTTTTCTTTTTTCAAAATTTGACCATTTTCATGCATAAAATAATTATTGAAATTCTTTTTATTCTAAATAGACGTAAGCGCCAAATGACGTCATCGGACGGCTGAATCAGCGATATTCCTTTGCTTATCATTGTTTTAATGAAAAAAAAGTACTACTGTCAAAGGTAAATAATACTAGTGTCAACATTGTCAACGTCATTCATACATTCAACGTTGACAAGTTGTCTTTTTTTTTGACAGTTACATGTCATGGGTTTGGCATTTCGTAAATTTAAAACTATATTGTGCTAAGCAAAGAAATATTTTACATTCTGCCGTCCGATGACGTCATCTTACGTTTTTTAGTTTTTAATTTTTTTCTCAGTAAATAAGCAATATAAAAAATGAATAAATATATATTCGAGCAGCGGAAAGGTAAACAAAGAATTGGTATTTTTTGTTTCAGAGCTTAGCAATTTTGAAATGTTGTCCATTGCTTATTTGTTAACCTTGCATCGGTGACCAATCGGTTTTTCGGATTTGTCCAGACTACGTACAGAAACGTAACGTGAACTCGTTATTGTTTCAAAGCCATTTTTTAACGTATCGCCGGAACCACATTGTTCCACATATTATTATGTACTTTCAATTGTCAATGTTGAGTTGGCTCGGGGCATCCAACCCGGCCTTTTTTCGTGGGAAACCGAAAAAACCTGTGTTTGGTTTTCTCATACAAAAAACGATACGGGAGACGGTGAGCCGATCCGCGTAATCGCCATGTCTCGTCTCATCTCTTCGGGAAGGTTCATTGGCGAAAATGAACAAAAATTTTAATGCACCGTTTTGGCAATCTTACGTTTAAGAAAATCATCGGAATTGTCGAAAGAAACGTTCAGGTATACTAAAGACTATGTTTATATACTATGCTCGAACACCTCGAGACCACACCTGCCAGTTGCCCAAGTAGTTATCGTCTTATCAAAAGACGTTATCGTCATCGATTGTGTGCCTATTGTATCGTCTCGTTTAATGAGACGAACATTACGAATCAAAATGGTTTCTGAAATAATTATATGTACTTATCGATAAAACCTCTCGGATGACCTCAGTGGTGCAATGTGTTCGCTAAAACGATTTGAAGCGCTCATTTTATAATTTAATATTACTAAGCATCATTTCAAAACTCTTGTCATAGAGATTGGTCACCCATTGTCCTTTTTTTCACAGATTCATTAACGTTAAGTAATGTCTGTTGAATAAAGTAATAATGTATGATTTTTCCTCTTTTATAGAGCGAGTCGAGCTACACCTCCTCGGAGGAGGGCTGCGGAGGAGGCGAGCGACACGCCGTGCTCAGCTTCGAGCAGGTGCGGCGGCTCAACGACGTGATGGACGAGGTGGTGGCTATCCACGGGCGCGGCAACTTCCCCACGCTGCACGTGCGCCTGCGCGAGCTGGTGGCGGGCGTGCGCGCGCGCCTCGAGGCGTCCCCCGCCGCGGGCGGCGCCGGCGTCGCCGTGCGCGAGGTGCGCCTCAACGGCGGCGCCGCCTCCCACGTGCTCGCCGACCGACCCCAACCCTACTCCGACATCGACCTCATCTTCACCGCGGAACTCCCCACCCATCGCCACTGTGACCGCGTCAAGGCCGCCGTCCTCGGCCACCTCGCCACGCTCCTCCCCCCCGCCACCCCTCGCCGCCGCGCCTCCACCGCCGGCTTGAAAGAGGCCTACGTCTCCAAAATGGTCCGCGTCAACTCCGACGGCGACCGCTGGTCGCTGATCTCCCTCGGCAGCTCGCGCGCTCACAAAACCGTCGAGCTCAAGTTCGTTGACACGATGCGCCGTCAGTTCGAGTTCTCGGTGGACTCGTTTCAGATCGCGTTGGATTCGCTGCTGGCGTTCCACGAGTGCGCGCAGTTGCCTATCGGCGAGAACTTCTACCCGACGGTAGTCGGTGAATCTGTGTACGGGGACTTTGGGGAAGCGCTGCTGCACTTGTCAGAGAAGCTGATTGCGACGCGGCAGCCCGAGGAGATCCGCGGCGGGGGCCTGCTGAAGTACTGCGCGCTGCTGGCGAAGGCCTACCGCCCGGCGCGGCCGGACAAGATCAAGACGCTCGAGCGATACATGTGCTCGAGGTTCTTCATCGACTTCCCGGAGTTGGGGCAGCAGCGCGCCAAGCTCGAAGCTTACTTGCGGAATCACTTCGTCGGCCGGGAGGAAGAGGCGCTCAAGCACAGGTGAGATGTTTAATACATTACGATTTATGCTTTTTTATGTGATAGGTGGCAGATGAGTAGACGGATACCTAATGGTAAGCTATTGCCGCCGCTTATAACTATACTGCGGGTATAGTTATAAGCGGCGATACTAGTGGAGTCTTGAGATTTAAGAAAGTAAGAAAATATTTATTATTATAGAGATTTGAACCTACTGTTCCCTCCGGATCGGGCCTTTGGTACCACATAATTTGTGCACCTGCATACTCATTCGGAAGTCTCCGCCCATTTTTAGATGCCTTACGACTTATCAAGACTGCCTTTTTTTTTGTTGGCGCACGGGAAATGCTGCCAGCCCTATGGGCAATGGGCTGACCTCCTTATGCATACCCGTCCACCGGGGGGCAGACGGGTTATGTGGGGCTCTCCACCTGGCGAGAGCTACTCCTGATAAAAAGCTGGCCAGAGGCATACCCACTAAAACCGATGCTCCTTCATCGTCTAAGTGGAGAGGAGACAAACACACCGGCTTAGCAGCCTCTCTTCATGTTCCTCCCCAGACGCAGGCCCGCTTATAGAGTGGGCCCGACTCTGCCTCCCGCAGCCGGCCTGGGAGGGGGTATCAGGAGTGCCTACCCTACGTCAAGCTCCTCGGAATTACTGTCCAATAGTGGACACGCTCACGAACTTTAAATTAGCCGCCTCTTACGACAGGTTGGGCACACCTTGGCAGTATTTTAAACGCTCCATGCCACAGGGCACATTGTTTTATGTGACAAGTGGTCTGCCACCTATCGTGCAGATGAATAAACCGATGATTGACCGCCCCAAAGACATTTGGACATTGGACACCCGCAACGCCAGCTGCCAACCTTTAAACTCCTCTCTCCACCTCCCTCCGATGGGGCCACCGGTGCCCTTGAAACAAAGCGCAGGCGCTGTTTCACACCGGATTTGTGTCAGGCCGATCAAACCAACCCATTCGTGCTCTCCTACGGTAGTAGTACGTACATGCGTTGCCGCTGCTGTACTAACGCGAATTATCGTTGCAGGTACCTGACACTCCTGCACGGCGTAGTCCGAGAGTCGACCGTCTGCCTGATGGGCCACGAGAGGCGGCAGACGCTGGCCCTGATCGAGGCCATGGCGTGCCGCGAGCTGTGCGCGCGCGCCGCGCTGGTGATGCCGGGCTACGTGGTGGGCGTGTGCGGCGTGTGCGCGGCGTGCGCGGCCTGCGCGGCGTGCCCCGCCTGCGCCGCCGCCGCCGCCGCGCCGTGCTGCGACTGCTACCGGCCCGCGCTGTGCCCCGCGTGACCCCCCCCGCCCGCGGTGACTCTCACGCTCCTTATCGATCGACGATGAATTTAGTGCCAAATGTATATAATACAATTAAAAAATATGTATACCATTCTAATTCTATGCGAGTGTGACTTTGACAGCTTCTTTCGTACCCGTTTTATGTTTTTACGACGACGCGGAGGGCGGGTCGGACCGGTCGCAGTTTTTTGGGTACGACGCTCAGTCAATTCGCAAATGCTCACCTTTACACAGATCAATTTTGCACGTCAATTTTGTCGCCGGTCGACGTCGACTCGGTCGCCGGGCCTCCGTCTCGCTCGTTCGTTCGCTCGCTCGTTCGTTCGTTCGGTCGGTCGTAGTTATTTCGTCGCGTCAGTCGGGCCGTCAAAACGTGAAATAATTTCTAGTCGTACTCCTTGCGTGTTGATAAGTTAATATGTTAGCAGTACGAAAATTATTATTCACGAAATAAAAAATAATAATTAAACAGACGCGTAATCAGAGAATAGGTCCGAGTCGATGGTCTGCCTATAAAAAAAGACTAGTTAGTTATTTTTAAGCTTTTTTTTATTAATAATAAATAAAATGTTTTCATAAAGTAGTGGCATGTCTCTCGCATTCAAATCATATAATGACGATTATTCTCATGCTTGAATTATTGAAACCAGTAAAATTGCATGGATTTATGATAAAAACATTGGCTTGTGGACTGGGGCAGATGCCATATACCGCGGTATAGGAAACTAAAATGGAAGATTATGTATATTTTTGCAAGCGACATTTTAAAAATAAAAGAAACAAGTCCGGCCTTGTCCGATGGCCTTTAACGCGAGAAATTCCGTTCTATTTTTAATGAGAATCGCGAAGCGCCGGCGCCGCGTAGGCCGCTGCGCGTGGTGGCTGCGCGTGCGTCGCCGTGCTGCGCGTCGCTGCGGAACAGGGGAGGGCGACCGACAACTCACGTTGATCAGAAACTCACACCGAAGCTCTGTTCCTACTCGGAATATAATAAATAACTATTTTACTAAATATTTATTAAATCTGAAATGATGTATGTATACAATTCTCTTTTTCGTGATCGCTCTAGTATTGTATACGGCTTGGCATACGAAGTAACAAATTAAGATAATAAATATAAACATAAAAAATATAAAACCCAAAAAAATATAGAACTAAGGTGTGTACAATATTAAAGTTCACTCGTTTTATAATAATAATTAAAAAACTATATAAATATTTTAAGAACATTTACATTTAGCAGTCATGATAGTAACAGAGTACTTATGAACATTGTTTTTTTTACTAATTAACTTCTCATTCAATTACAGTTTTTAATAAAGCAGTAGATGGTATGGAAAAAATGTGATTTAATTGTTGTAGATATATCCTGTTGTCGAAGAATACTATATACCTACTTACATTATTACGTAGATTAAATCCAATAGAGAGATTTACTATAATTGTTGTATTTTAATGAGATATAGATTATTGAACGATGTCCGGCCAAAATGTGCATGTTTTAGATAATTTGCCAATGCATATTCAAACTAAATATAATATATGTATACAAATTATATTGCATGAAATACTTAATAGGGCTTGTAAGCAGTAGTCTCTTCGAGTAGTGAAAATAACCGGAGTATTCAAGTACAATTCGCTTCTAGATTATTTAACTTAATTATTAAAATATACTTCGGAACAATCTTTAACGACTTTAATGAACGAATTTCCGACTTGCTCACTATCGAACCAAAATTTAAGATCTCATTTTTTTATTAACTTCATGGAAATTTTACGCGATAGTAAGAAACTTATAGGCACGCGTTTTAAGCTCGTCTCAGTCCGATGTTATGAGGCTGTACTTAAGGAACTCTTAACAAGTATAATCGGTGTTTTTGTAGTAACTCACTTGAATATGTGAAGAATGCGACAGCTTATACTGTCGTATCGTCAATAGAAATGCTGTCTGTAATCTAAATAATTTCTTCAGAACGATACTGGGTACATTAATTGCCATCCCCAAATAGACAAAATTGTTTGACCTCATGCTATCTATCCTTATCACTCGAACGCAACTATGTTGCTGTTGCACTTACACATGTTCTATGACCTGAACTTGGGCTAGCGCGAGAGATAACATATGAGGTCAATGTACGATAATGTCACTTCTTGACCGTATTGAGAGGCGAATATACCAGCGCCTTGACACCGCCGGCCATAAGATATTGCCAGTTGAGAAGCATCTTTAGCAAATGTCAAGTAAATGGTTTCTAGGTTACGTCGGGCTGATGCGAGCTAAAAGGGCATATCGCTTCGTTCCACCCATGACTTTGTTGGTTGCTTGAATGTTAACCGGCGCGTTAATTTAGACACCCGTGCATATCATATGCCTTTAAAATTTCGATCGATAATTCTCAAATGTACAGTCTGATAAATTGTTTATATAAGGCTAGGAGCTCTCGACTTGGTTTTCACGTCGCAGTAAAATAGTACCTATACTTCACAATGTGTTGCTGTTTTGATCTAAATTTTATTTTTATTTATTTTTTCACCTGTCCATTTTTTTACTTTGCGTTATGTTGGCGACACTTTGCGTCATGCTAGCAACAATTCGCGTCATCCTAATCCATTCAAACACCTTGTAACATTATTTTTTAGTCATTACTTGGTGTGTATAAAAATATAATGTAAACTAACATAAGAACTTAGTTCGAGTAATTAAAATTAGAGTTCAGTAATTAAATTGGTAGAATAGCCACCCGGAACGATGAAGATGTGGGGTCGAATACCACCTTAACACACGATGATTTTTTAGAGTACGTTTTTGACTATAGTGCAAGTATTTTAAACTTACATAGAATGCGTTACTATATTTAGACACGACAATGACGAATATGAAAACCAATCGTAAGTTACCAGCATATCAATCAAAGTTTTTGACCAACGTCGATAAATATTTGGGGCGTAATTCCATCATGGGCGAAACGAATCGCAGTGCCTTTCGAACAGAATAGCCCTAGTTAGTCATAGTTCTCAGTCGTCTGTACTTAGAGATAAATGAAGTACATAATATAGCTAACGGAATCTAAAGTATATTCCATTAATTTGTTATAAGAATGAATGTAAGTTAATTATCACTAGTGTTATTTCTCGCTGTATCGAGACGGGCGTCTAAGTTGTGATCGTAGTATTTTGGACAGATATTTTAACATCATCTTTATTAATGTCATAATTATTGTAACTGTGATTGTTATACTTACTATGTCGTAGATCAGCTATTGGCTAACTACCTCCTGGCGTGAATTAAATATACCGACAAACGATGTTTGTAAATTCTATCTTATTATGTTTAAGTGATTGTGAAGCGGATGGTCCGGTTTATAATACTTGTATTGTAAGTAGATTAATGTTGAATCGAAGAATATAATTATCATGTACATCGGACCACGTGCGTTATAATTTGATTTGAATTTGGTCTTTCTTATCATCTTCCATCATGTTGGAAAATGAAGCTAAGTATCCACTAAACAACATTACTTTATTTAGCTACGTTGTCTATCCATCTTATTATGTTGGCTACTCGCTGCGTCATGTTGGCAGCACTTTGTGTCATGCTAGCAACACTCCGCATCATGCTGGCAATGTCTGACGTTGTTATGCAATGTTTCCGAACTAAAAAGCGACACTTGTTAGTGGATCCTTAGCTTGATAAGCCACTGCTGGTGATGTAATCAACAGAAAATCAAAGTTAAACTGATGATGTTTCGTTGGAAGATGATTTGAAATTCTGTATCTTATTGCTTTATCAGATTACAAAGCTCTTCCAAAAGGCAGAAAAAACTCTGTGACGAATTTGCTTCCAGTAAACGGTCTATTTAATGTTTGGAATTAATTAGTGTTCTACATACATGAGAGACATTGCAATCTAGTATAGTGTTATATTTTTTCTAAAGTTACCATCAGTTTTCTGCTAGCCTTATTTTATAATGGTTAATTTTTAAACTATTAATGAGCACTGGTCAGGCGCTTGCGTTGATTGGACGCGGTAAATATGTATATATTGTACTAAAGGAAAGAAAGTGTGATTTCTATAATAGACTGAAGATATCTTCTCGAAAAAAAAAGGTATTAATGATGAAAATAATGTAGTTGATTAGAGAAAAATGTTAAGGGAAGATGTTTTGAGATCTAATAAAGTTGGTTCTGACTGAAAAAATTTTGAAAATTTAGTGTCTGAAATCTGAATCTCTAATTCTTTAAACGCAACTTTCATGACGATAATATCGTTTATAGTGGAAAAGATACATAAATGCATGTTACTTGTTGAAATGTTTGTACTGATTGTTTTGTGCTACTTACAACAATTTTCGTGTTTGAAATGATAATTTCAAGTGAAACAGGCTCGCATTTTTATGTCAATGTAAACAAGCCAATTATCGCATGTTTAAATTATACGGATAGCTTATCTTTATTTTAATTGTGTATCAACAAATGAAATGCCGGATTGCCGATCGATGATGCCGCAATTCAATGTCATGAATATTTTATACATTGCGCAATCGGCGAAAGTGTAATGAATAATGTAATCTAAACGTTGTAACATGTAATGATTTGCAGACACCCTACGCATTTATTTAAAAATATATTTTTTCTATTGTGTAAAACTAGCTCAAGACATTTGAGGGTTGCGAAATTCAAATATGTCTTGCCTGTTAGTCTTGGTTATATTTATGGATGAGCGGTAATTCAAGTCAGAATAGTATTTAATTTGTATGATGGAGCTGATTTATGCGAGGATGTGCGCAAGCGCCGAGTTTAAAGCGTGGTTTCAAAAAACCTAAGGTGTGCACACACATACGTTTCACGACGAAGCGGCAACGAAAGACAATGCAATGAGGGATTTTTAGAAATGGTAAATCCGATAGATGGCGCGAGGTTTAAGTTTGAAAGTAACACCGTCATTTTGACATGACACTGTAGGTAAAATAGCCAATCCACTTTTAATAGGACGGCTACATACTTACGGCTATAACATCTTAATCGTCCCTTTGGTTGTTGTTCTTCAAAAGAAATAAACAAAACCGCCTCATCTCCCTCTCACAAATTTAAGAGCAGTGGTAATGCTCTTGTCGGTGGAGTAGTCTCCATTTCACTCTCGACTCTGCCCGTACCTTCAATTTCTTGTACGACATAACATTCGCTTTTTCCTTAAGTTGTTAGACGTAATTTCTTCTTGGTCTTCCTCTTCCCCTCTTTCCTTCCATTATTCTTTTTATGAACGTGTCATGTCGCACCAGGTGTCCCATCATATTTCCTCTCCTGATATCTATCGAATATTTTAATTGAAATTAATTTCAGTACGTTAAATGAATTCGCACGATGCCTTCACACGTGTTCGTAGATCTGATCAGAAATAGAGGCCAATGGTTATTGCTCGTAAATAAATCATTTATAATTATAATCTGAAGCCATTTTATTAGCAAAATTAATTGCAAAATGTATGAAATTATTAACATCTATGTATACTGAATAGATTCTTTCCACTTCCAAGTTAATGTCTGTCTTTATCATTTTCTCATTGACTCTACCAGAGGGACAGACAGGAATGAAAAAAAAATCTTTTCTCCTTCGTCTAGTTGAACGGAATGGTGTTTCGTGATCCCGTTTGTACCACTAATAGGACAAATTGTTATTGATAGATAACCCAAACGGTATTACTTTGGGTTTATACCTACATTACCTAGATGTAATGATTGTCTTCAAGTGGGACGAACGGGATTCTGTCTATCAAAATAATTTGTACTTTATAAGGGTGGTGAATAAGAAGTAGAAGTAATTTTATCATATTTCCGTTGGCTCACGAGAGTTTTAATCAAATTCCCGTTTTCTCCCGCAGGGGGTCTATCGGGAAAATGTATTTTTTTCCGCTGTTATGTGCCGTATGTGTGTGCGCATCCCGGTTTGGCGAGAAGCGACGCCGCGCCGGCGTGCTCGCTCATATGTTACAGGCGAGCCGCTGACATTACAGACTCTCTAGTTTAAGGGTTGCTAGTTATACGCCTTATGTTGTATAAGCTTACTGTTAGGTTTATCAATTATATTTACATTGTAGCTATTATTTTTCTCTTCCAAGTTGCCTGTTTCGTGAAACACGAAGCGCTGAGATGATGTTGTTGCGGTACATAATTATTACTATATATTTGTGAGGAGTTTTAAGCTATTGTAAATTTTACAGAAAATTAAATAAAAATGTTGTGAAAATAAATTATAAAAAAGTGATAAACAGTGATTTTTGGCTTTTATTTATTTCTCCAAATAAAACTTAAGTATAAATACACCGTTATTTTTTTATCGTTTACATTCCGAAAACCACATAATTAGTTATCGTGAATGAAGTCCATTTAGCATATTAGATCAATAAAATAAGTGGAAATAAATCACTTTTCCATTCATTATTGCTGGGTAGATATTCTATTTTGTGGGGTTATGAGGTTTTCGGGATGTAAAGGATAAAAATAACGGTGTATATGTACAGACAGCCACACATCAGATTACCACTACAATCAGTCAAATTTCCTCAATTTATATTCATCCAAACGTGTTTGACATTAAAGTTTGTAAGTGAATCGATTGATTTGTAGCTGGCCGTACACACGGAACCGAATATACCTATGATCCAGTAATATAATTATTATTGCTACGACGAGAATAAGCACAAAATAAAGATATAATTATCCATAAAGAAACACTTTCACTTTCCATCAGGTGAGATTGTGGTCAAGCGTTAGCCTACAGTTCATAATAAAAAAAAAAGAAACCGAAGAGTCCTTAATTTTTATAAAAAAGACTGAGGTCGTAAGGGATGACATTAGCTTTATTGAAACCCTAAAAGGGTGAACGGGGGTTAAACGACGCTTGAAAGATTTGTCGTATTTGATACTAGAGCTATGATAATTGGTATTTCCACCCCCAAACCCTCCTCAAATGCCCATTGATGGAGATTCTCAATGAGGATTTGTGGAAAAACCCAGCCTCGCCACCATGGATGCTGAAAACCGTACGAAGAGTGTAGGTAAAACAGAAAAGCGACAACTGAGCATGAACCGCAACCGCAACCGAATGAATATATAATTGAAAACCTCTTTTTTTTAAGTAAGTAAGACAATTACTAGTAAATTAAGAGAAATAATTATAATTTCATTTGCGTGCTGAAGACGGTCCGAAGAACTCAGATACATGTTTTTTGTACGTAGAGAACCTGGCGTAAAACACATCCAGATGCCTTTCTCTACGAACCACATCCTTGTTCGTACGACACATTCTAACAACGGGGTTGAAAAATGATGTGTTGTTTTTGTAGACCTGTATAGCGAAAGTGTTTGGATGTCTCGATCTGTGTAGAGTGTTAAAAGCTAAGGGAGGAGAGCATAGTCAGGGGCATCAATGACCGAGTTATTCCACAAATCCCCATTGAGAATCCCCATCAATGGGTATTTATGAACATTTTCACAAATCCCTATTATTAACTGTGTTAGCATTCAATGGAGATTTGCAGTTTTCAAATCTATTTGTATATTTCTTTCTACCATTCGTTTGGAGGTGAGGTAAACATAGTGCGTGAGGATACTATAGTTTCTCAAATACCCTTCATTGTAATTACCAGACTTTCCTGAATCAGATCCAAAAGTACGTACCCCGGGCTCCGAAGCGACAGCTTTGGCCGCAAATGGGAATTACTTGCTATAAATGATTCATTACAGGATCCTTAGGGAATCAGATCATTTCTATAAAAAAAACCTAAGCCTCATACAAAAGATATCAACGAATTACATGGTGATTGCTTGGCAGCAGAGACACCTTTTAAGGTGGCACTCTCGGCAAACATTTATACTATTTATTAAATAACCATGCACAAATGCAGACCCCATATCTGTACGCAAAAAATTGATTCACGCTAAAAGTGGCCGCTTTCGGCGGTAATCAATTTTTCGCGTACAAAAAGGGACCCAACATTTATGCATGGTTATATAATACCTAAATAGTTTAAGTATTTGCCGAGAAGTTTTAACCCCGAAATTGTTTAAAATAGATCCGGCTTAGTAGCTAACAATTAAAAACGAATGGTGTCGCTAGTTAGGACTACCCGTCGCCTTAAATTTTAATTAAATATCGCTAATCAAATATTTGACAACAGCATGTGATCGCTAGCTATCTGACCGTGGGAGAGTCACCTCGACTCGACCGGAGTGATACCACGGCCTCACAGAAAACCGGCACTGTGCTGTGTTTTGCTGCTTGAGTGAGGGGACCGGAAGCCTATTCTGGGGGAAAGGTTGGCGACGCACTTGTGTCTCCACTGGTGTTGCGGGTGTCCTAGGGCGGCGGCAATTACTCACATCAGATGACCCCGTCTGCTCGTCTGCCACCTATCATATAAAAAAAATCTGACTAAAGTAAGTCAAGGTAGGTTGTGTTATGTGTATCAGAAGGAACCACAAATAATACTTATACTTGAATGTGAACATTTTTCTCTAAAAAAAATAAGGTATACCATTTTTTTTTTTAATCGCCTACTCAAACAAAAGACCCCGCCGAAGTCGAGTCCACACCAAGTTTGTCACACTAGTGTGACTACCAGAACCTTTACTCGTGGTCGGCAGTGTGACTACGAATCATGGTTTTAATCATTTAATATGGAATTCTTCATATTCACACCAGTGTGACAAACTTGGCAACCGACCATCTGAATCATGGTTACACGTTCCAGAAACTATCCGAAACATGCAGGTTCCCTCACGATGGTTTCCCTCGCCGATGAGGTAATGGTAGAAATATGATAGAAATAAGTAATACCTATGTAGGTACAGGTAATAATTCTCACAACATCTCATACATTGACCTGATTCCGTACTAAGTAGCTTAAGCACTTGTGTTACAGATATCAGACAACAGAGGAACACAAATATATACTTAAATACATATATTACACCCAGACACCGAACAAACACAAGTGTTCATCGCACGAATGTTTGTCCAGGGTGGGGATCGAACCCACGACCTTTGGCGTAAGAGGCAGGGTCACTACCAATTGCGCCATCCGGTCAGTCAAGAAATACCTTTGATAATGATAGCAAGAGATATAATAATAGGTAAGATAAATAAATGTTCGCCACTCCGATTGATCTTACGCTACTCGCATCCAACTCCAGCCAGCCATCCTGTGTAGATAGAAATACATACATTTCTAAATCCATAGATGCATGCTCGGATTCGAACTGCATTTTAAATACCGGCCTGTTTTTAAATCATAACAAATCAACATGGCCGCCCTAGAAACTGATGACATCAGAGATGTATGTTTATCCAGCGCTCCCGTCAACTAACTGTTGTTCGGTCACATAATCTGTTTATCTGGAGGTAAGCCTGACACGTTTCAGTATCGTGTTGATTCCAAGTTCAATGAACGTGTGTATGTAGATTGTGAGCACAAAATATATAGAACACCGGCTTACATAGCGTGCTAAACAGGCTACGCACACACACATGCGCACCCACAGTGATATCGGCATGGTTGGACGTGAGACAGGACTATTAGGGTGGATAGTAATGGTTGTTAAAGAAAAATTACAAAGACATTGAGGGCATTAGTACAATCAATAGTTAAATAAATAGTAAATACACTTACACACTACACACACATATACCTACACACAAACTGTCCAAAGCTATCGCTTATAATTTGTAGCAAATAATAATAGAAAACGTAGTGTGCAAAAGTACTAACAGATAGCGTTGTGCCTATTTGCATCACGCAAGCATTTTATTTTTTCTAATACATAAGACGTACCTAGTATAATATTTTTTGTTCGCTTTCCAATAAATCCGAGTCTTGAACCCCCGACGCAAAAACGACGGGGTGTTATAAGTTTGACGTGCGTGTGCGTGTGCGTGTGCATGTGCGTGTGTGTGTGTTGGCATCGTAGCTCCCGAACAAATGAACCGGTTTTGATTTTGTTTTTTTTTGTTTGAAAAATGAATAAGGAGGGATTGTTCTTCGCTATGTTGGATAAAAATCGATCCAAGATGGCCGCCGTCACAAAAATTTGGATTTTATGTTTTAACACAACTCCCACAATATGGGATACTCACACAATGGGGGTATCATATAAAAGGGCTTGAGTAGCAGAATATATTAATTGTGAAAATTTTCAAATCCAAGATGGCCGCCGTCAAAAAATGACGAATAAACTATTTGTTGTTCGAACTGCCTCAATATAGGTATCAAATGAAAGAGCTTTAGTTGTATCGGGGGTATAATTGTAATTTTAACAGTAAAGTGAAGCAAAGCAAAGCAAAAGCATGTATTATAAGTAAAGCAAGTATTTGTGCTTTGCAAGAATTCAGCATAAAAAAGCAAAAGGGGTTTCCAAACTAGGCTAAGTCTGTATTTTGGAAACCAGAGAACAGTCAGTTCCGAGTTCTTGCAATCACCAAATAAACATAAGAAAATAATAAAAATTAAAAAAAAAACATTTTTTTTAGTATTACTTACAATGAAATTAAATTGAACCCAGGACTTAGAAACATCAACGTAGGATTTTTTCAGTAAACTGATAGTCTAGCGAGAGTAGCCATTGTGTTATTCTGAATTTGGCTTCAGAGTCAGTGCAGGATTTAACATCGCAAAAAGCGTTCACCGCGTTGTAAACGCGCACTTGTATAAATTCCCCAAGTTTGCTTGCGAAATGTGACTTTACTATGCCAGGGATCGGAATTCGGAAGACTCCTTTTTTAGCAATGAGTCATAGTTTTTTCAGCGCATCTGACGAGTATGAGCAATAAGCGACAGTTTGAGGACAAATAACTGACGAACAGACCACACTTGGGCCATATTATAAAGGTCTGTTGTGGGATACCTGTGGGACAATTTCAGCATGATTTTAAGCAAAGATCTGTTCGCTCTCTCCGCCACTATAAGTACCGTCTTACGGGTACGGGTTATGTCGGACTCCCCCCGCATGACGGCGGGGGTCTACCGACTAAAACCCCTGGGCAGCCTCTCATCGTCCATAGTGGGGGGTCGTGGTGACTGGCACGAAGCCATGTGCACGATGTGGCCATGTGCACATGGCTTCGTGCGTCCGCCCGCCCAAACGGCGGGCAGGTCGCTGCTATTGTAAGAAACTGAAATAAATATTTTTGTATTGTATTTTTGGATTAGGGTTTTTTCATTTAATTACTTCAATTTTTTTTTTTACATTGTGGTGGACAAACGAGCAGACGGCTCACCTGATGCCTCAGTAATTACCGCCGCTCATGGACCGCAACAAATGAGGCAACACAGACGCGTTGCCGGCACCAGGTCGAATATGTTCGGGAACTCCATTGTGGATAGCTGAATTGTTTAATCCCAATCGCCATCCCGTGGCGAGTAAAGGAAATGTAGCACCTTCTGTATCATCAACAACCCACACTCGTCCACTGCTGGACAAAGGTCTCCCCAAATGCACGCCACTGCTCCCGATTTTCGGCCACTCTTATCCAGCCCACACCAGCCAGCCTTCAAATGTCATCATCCCATCTTTTTTTTATTTTTTTTATTCTATATTTAGTTTAGGGACTTTAACCTTGTGTTATGTCAGTCCCATCGTAAACTAAACATTATTATTCCAATTTAAAAGATATAGTTAACTACGTTACATGATATATTTATATTAAATAGACACTATATACGTACATAGTTCAATCATCGATGAAGAATCTCACACGCTAGTTTAGCCGCGTCTGATGCAGGTTCAGCCAAAATAGATTGGAATACCCCTAAGTCAAAGTGTTTAAGATGCAAGTTGTTCATCAGTGATCGACGCTGTGTTTCATTTTTGACACACTCCATCAACAAGTGTTGCACATCTTCCACTTTATTACAGATGTGTAAACTTGTTAGATGGAATGTGACCAGACCTTAATCTATGCAGATTATCCCATCTTGTCGCAGGGCGTCCAACGCTACGCTTACAGAGTCGCGGTCCCCACTCAAGGACTTTACGGCTCCATCGACTGTCAGTTCTGCAAACTAACAGTTCTGAAACCGAGTTGGCAAGCTGAAGTGACAGTGGGCTGGTCACATTAGCACCTTCTGTATATTTTAGTCAAAATTTTGAATTCAAACGTAACAAAACATGGGTTTCCAGTACATCTGCCTGCCCTACTTAAATGTCCCGTTAAACTTAAAAATCCTCAATTAATATTGAGCCGTATTGTATCTTAAATTGAGGTGATAAACGGTTGAAAATGTTTGAGAGTTGGAGGAAAACGTGATGTTCGACGTACAAGGCTTTGCATTTTAAACATTGATCGAACTGGCTACCATCGGGCATGTCATGCATTATGCCATTTAGATATCTAGGTCAGGTTCAACGGTCTCCCGATTAAAACGAGCCTGTTTTTCTGGAGCCAGTGTACTTGGTAACAAGATACTGAGATATAAACATTTTTTTTCCTCCTCCGATATTCCCACTCAACGACACAATAAGTTAAATGAAAAATATGTTTTTAAAGTTGCACCCAGATACAGAAAAAACACAAATGTTTATTTGTCTAGAGTGGAAATATAACGCATAACTAGTGGTTCGTCGAATAGCGGTTTCACCGAAAACCGAATAATATTCGGTTAAACTTTTACCGAACCGAATATTCGGCCGAATTATTCGGCTTACGATTTCATTGAATTTGCCGCGCTAACAGGTTCCAATCATGTACGCTACGTGGCGTTGCTGGCGGCTAGATGACAAGCAAACCGTACCTCACCGCCCGCTACCCACTCCCACACCGCGCTATCATTTTTGACAAACTTCGCACAGTTATTATGTTATGATAACCACCGTAACAGTCAATCGCTTACTTTATTACAAAACGTGGTTTAAAATAAGTACTGGGATTTAATTTAACATTTAATTTAACACGTGGAATAGCTAAAGAACTAGAATAAACACGATTTCAAAACGAATCTATAAAACATATTTAAATAACACAAAATTACTTTTGTCTTTAAGTTCTTCGTTTTAGGTGATCCGTCTGTTCGTCTGCCACCTATAACATTAATAAAAAAAAGTCATGTAGCTAAGAAATGAATATTACTCAAACCATATTATTCGGCCGAATACGAATAGGAAAAATTGAATATGCCGAATACCGAATACGAACCGAATATTCGGCGCTAGAGATGCGCACGACCTTTTATTTATTTACTATAAACATTTGTCACATACTGGCTTACAGTCTCCCAAAGCGCCAGACATGTTCTTTTATAGAAAGGTCTTATTACTAAGTACTAAATTACGACCGTATATATTATAATAATAAGAATAACTTAAAAATTAATATTGACCTTTGCAGTCAAAATGTACCATCGGTTCAGTCCGATCAAAATATCGTGCGGTAGTTTAGATCGCTTGTGGCCATGGCCACTTTGAGTATACTCAAAGCATGGCCAGGGTCGCCGAGTCGCTGATTCGCCGATTCGCGTATACCTTCTACATGACCAGGATAGCGGATGGCGAAAATAGTAACTTAAAAAAGTTCACGTGATTTTTGTCACACACCGTCTGAATTCGCTCACTATCGAAACTGTATTTAATTTGCTATGATGATCTAACAAAATACATACATCTGAGTGAAGCTAACTTGAGCCACAATTAACATACTTTCGCAGTAGAAATACGTATCTATCAACGTGTTTTTATTCAAAACAAAAGTTCACAAACACAGCCAACGAAAGGATAAGAGAAGAACATTGAAATATTATTACTAGCGTAGGAATAACTCACCGGAGAAGAAATATTATATTATATTCACTTGCGCACAAAATGAAAACATAAGAGCAGATTTTAAGGCGTTCCTATGTTTTATTTTCAAGTTTTTTTTTATGCTAGAGGCGACAAATGATCAAGCGGGTCACCTGATAGAAAGTAATCAACACCGCCCATGAACAATTGAACATCTGCGAAATCAGAGGGATTATAATAATAATAATAATTCTCACAACATCTCATACGTTGACCTGATTCCGTACTAAGTAGCTTAAGCACTTGTGTTACAGATATCAGACAACAGAGGAACACAAATATATACTTAAATACATATTACACCCAGACACCGAACAAACACAAGTGTTCATCGCACGAATGTTTATCCAGGGTGGGTTCGAACCCACGACCTTTGGCGTAAGAGGCAGGGTCACTACCAATTGCACCATCCGGTCAGTCAGGGATCGCTAATAAGTACGCTATTTTCTTGAAGGTCCGTAAGTCCCTATTCATAAACATGTGCAATACATACTTAAAACTTAATGATTATATTATGCCTAGTTAAAATAATAACATACCTAATACACACAATAAAGTATGATAATTACTAAATAATAATTAATAGTAAAACATTAATAGTTTAATCTAAAAGACAAAAAAATACTTAATGACACATGAATATTGTTTTATTTTCTCTTGTATAAAGCGTAAGCTCTTTCCTCCTCCTCTCCTTGAACTTTGCCGTGCCCGACAGGGTCCATAATCTACTTATATACTATGTATGTTTCTTACCACCTTTTTTAACATATGGAGTGCAATAAAGAATATGAATAAGTTAGGTATAGCCGTCGGGAAATACTCCTGCAGCCAAACCGTTCCACAGAACTGAGGTACGTGGTAGAAAGTTCCGCGAGCAATGCAGACAGTATTGAACAGTATTAGACCGCCATCCATCGAGTTTTATTCGAACTAAAAGTCAAAGTGATGTCATTACAATTTTATGCAATGAATATTGCATACTCATGTTGGAAACTTACTTAGCGGCATATCAAATATTTACCTTCTCTATTTGCGAGCTATCGAGAAAATTACAGGCGTCAGTGTTAATGTTGCAAAAAAGTTATTTTTAGAAATAAATTACTATACTTTAAGAAGCAGTAGCCGTGTGGTCCCCGGCAGAGTAGAATAGGCCACCCTCACTCTTACCGAGTTGTCGTAAAAGGCGACTAAGGTAAAGCTGCTGGCATTATCATCAGCACCCAAAGAAGGAAAACTCTGCATTTATATCAAAACCCTCGCCAACCCGTCTGCCAAGCGTGGTGAGTATGGCAATTACCCCTCATGTGAATGAGGGGGGCCCGTGCCCCAGCAGTGGGGACTTAAATGGGCTGACGATGAAGAAGCAGTTGGAAAGAAGGTTATCCCTTTTATTAATAATATTTTTAACACTTTATACACTTCAAATAACATTTTATAACAGTACACTCGAGAAAAGGTGTTACCGTATTTTAAGTATTTCATAGGGAAAAATGGCTTCAAAACGCACAGCCCGCAATGTATTGTTTGAGAGCGGGGCGAGGTGTGCGGGGGACCCGCCTCCGCGCTGTTCATTGTGTTGACCACTTATAGAATTAAAATTGACACCAAAAAATCAATTTCCCATCAATATTTTTTGTTCTAAGACTTGTTTTAATGGTCTGAGTGCGTAGACACCGGCTTCGTTAAGGGTCTTTTTACACCCTGTATAATACATAGTATTAATCAGTTAGTCGTGTTGAGCTGGTCGGATCGTAAACGATGAATCGTTCCGTATATGGAACCCTAGTGATCTCATTAGCTACATTGAGTGCTAATAGTTTTCCGGATGCCCCATTTTATTTTGAGATAACCTCTTGGCCATTTTCTATGATGCTTTACTTATTTATAGTCATTTGTATAATTGAGACACGAGATCGTATTTAAGGTGACGGGTAGGGCACACTAGCGACGCCAATTGATTTAAATTGTTAGAAAATAAATCAGATACCTTTTTAACAATGGACAACTTTTCATATTTTTAACATGTCCATATTGTTTTTTTATATGAAAAAAGATATTAATTATTTTTTCAAAATTTGGCCATTTTCATGTATAAAATAATTATTGAAATTCTTTATATTCTAAATAGACGTAAGCGCCAAATGACATCATCGGACGGCTGAATTCAGCGATATTCTTTTGATTATCATTGTTTTAATAAAAAAAGGTACTACTGTCAAAGGTAAATAATACTAGTGTCAACATTGTCAACGTCATTCATTCATTCAACGTTGACAAGTTGTCTTTTTTTTGACAGTTGCATGTCATGGGTTTGGCATTTCGTAAATTTAAAACTATAATGTGCTAAGCAAAGAAATATTTTACATTATGCCGTCCGATGACGCCATCTTACGTTTTTTAGTTTTTAATTTTTTTCTCAGTAAATAAGCTATATAAAAATAAATAAATATATATTCGAGCAGCGGAAAAGTAAATAAAGAATTGGTATTTTTTGTTTCATAGCTTAGCAATTTTGAAATGTCCATTCGAAGCTGCAGCCTCTCGGAAAGCACTTAGGTACATATTTATTTAATAGTGAAATGAAGTGATTTAGACATTCATTAATTCATTAGCTTTCCCCGTTTGAAAGTCCCGTAAAAATTTTTCGCATACAAAAACGGACCCAAAATTTGTGCATGGTTATTTAATAAATAGTATAAGTGTTTGCCGAGAGGTTGTAAGCCCGAAATTGTTTAAAATAGATCCGGTTTAGTAGCTAAAAATTAAAATCGATTGGCGTCGGTAGTGTGCCCTACCCGTCACCTTAAGATAGCTTTTGGTCTTCCGAATAAAAAAAAATAAAATTAATACTTAATTTTTTGGATTGCTTTATAATAATAATAAATATTTCACAACATCACATACATTTATATGACTCCGAGATAGGTAGCTCAAGCACCTGTGTTACGGATATCAGAATCAACAGCGGAATTACAAATATATAGGTACAGATAATACTTTTTTTTTGTAAATACATACTTATAATACATACAAACACCCAGACCAATACAAACAGACATATTCATGCACACAAATGTTTGTACTGTGCGGGGATCGAACCAAACGGCAGCGTTCACTACCACTGTTCCAAAAAAGAAGAAAATTTAATTACTCGAAATTTGAATTGCCACCAAAAACGGCTACTTATGGCGTTAATCTAAATTTCGAGGGCAAAAACAAATCATAAAGGAATGTACAATTATTAAACAAATAGCATAAATATTTATTTAAAGACTTCTTACTGAAAACAGAACAAATATTTCACAACATCACATACATTGATCTGACTCCGAGATAGGTAGCTCAAGCACCTGTGTTACGGATACCAGAATTAACAGTGAGATTACAAATATATACATAATACTTTTCTTATCTATATACATAGTTATAATAAATAGAGAACACCCAGATCAATACATACAAACATGTTCATGTACATACACAAATGTTTGTACTGTCCGTTTGTTTGTTTCACGGAACAACTTTCTTGGGAATAACTTTTTACACAAAATTGGTCGGTTTTGTATAGAGAGTGAAAATACAGCAAATAAAAATTTTAGTACGCTATAAATTGTAGTTTTTAGTAACCTAGTTAGTTGTTGTGGTTATATGTGTCTGTCATGTTTTATTTACAAAAATTAGCAAGCACCTACCTAGTGCAGGTACTAGGTAGGTACTATATACAAACAGCTCCGTTTCCAGCGCTCATTTTTCCCACGCTCGTGCAAACTCTCTAATGAGCTTCCAGCCACGGCGTTCCCTGTTCGCTACGACACATATCCTTTTTTAAAGAGTTCTTCTTTCATGGTAGGCAGCGGCATGACTGTGCTCCGGCATTGTTGATGTCTATGAGCGGCGGTTACCATTTACCATCGCATGCTCGTCTGCCTGATGACAATATTACAAAACATAAACTCCGCCCCAGAAATAAATTAGCACTACCAAATTCAAATATTAAACACCACTTTTCGAGCCCATTATTAATGTCAATAAAATTGTACAATAATTTACCGGATTATCTAAAAAACATAAAACATGATAATAACTTTTTAAAAGATCTCAAAAGTATATTATTAAAAAAATGTTATTATAATATAAAAGAATATTTAAATGATAAAAATATTCAATATAATTAAAGGAATAATTAGTATAAATTAAAGCGATAATGCAATTAAACTAATATATTACCACAGAATAAATAGATATTACTTATAAACAGACATATATACATATACTTTATATATTACAGAACATATGGCTATGAAAACTGAATAATATTAAAAAACAATTTAACACATAATAATTATTCAATACTTAATTAATAATATTTTCTTTTTGATCAATGGTGTTCCTCCTCTCCATTTTTGTTGTGCCCGACAGGGTTCACAGTGATCTATTGTGTATACCTATGTTTAAGATCTTATAATGTACACTGTGAAATGCAAATAAAATATTGAGTATTGAGTATTGAGTATTGAGTATTGAGTATTGAGTATTGCCTATTATTCGCAATAAGAAAAAACATCTTAATAGACGCAATTCTACCAACTCCAGGGGCACTTAACACGCGTGCATCCAAACATGACGCAGCAATCGCAATAATGAACCATATCACCTAGAGTGTAAACAAGGTTATAGTTGAGCATGCGCATGCGCCGATAAGATTCGAAAACAGCGCTATCTGAGAGCATCGACTGACCGGGTGCGTCGCCCACCTATCGGTCACCCAGCATCAACGAGCTACAATAATAGGTGAGGTAATTCTATTTTTACTAGACTGCGGCTCAGCCAAAACGAAAATCTTATTGAAGTCTATAATCTCGCACATAGTAGCTTATAAGCACATGTGTTATATATATATATATATATATATATTTAACTTAACTTTTTTTTTTTCCTTGTTTTTATGACTGCTGCAGCTGTGGCAAGATGTATTGTGTCTGTTTCAGCCCTTTAATGCTTACAATGTAGGTTAGCCGGTATTCGTCGCTTCTGTTTTTTTTTTGTTTTTTTTTTTAAGAGTTAATTGTAGCATAAGTAGGTTTATTGTATTGTGTGGTTATGTATGTATATTTAGTCATATTATATATTACTCACATGTATGTTTATGGATATAAATTTAGTTAGCCGTCATACATATTTCTGCATCGCTTAATGGTTGACTGGTAGAGAATGCTGTATAGCATTAAGTCCGCCAATTGTACTTTACTTTCTTGTGCAATAAAGAATAAATAAATAAATAAATAAATATCAGACAACAGAGAAAACACAACCCGTTTGGAACAGTGGTAGTGCCTTTGGCCCAAGGGTTGCGGGTTCGATCCCCGCATAATACAAACATTTGTGTGCATGAACATGTTTGTTTGAATTGATCTGGGTTTTTCCTATGTATTATAAGTATGTATTTGCAAAAGAAAAGTATTATATGTGTATATTTGTAATCCCACTGTTGATTCTGATATCCGTAACACAGGTGATTGAGCTACCTATCTCGGAGTTATATCAATGTATGTGATGTTGTGAAATATTTATTTATTTATAACTCAATCTATAGAATGCTAAAATAATAAGGGTTGAAGTATGAAATTGTCTTCAGATAGTGCAGATCAAATAAAACTGTATTCTTAACGCAAAAATAAATCTTGAAAGTAAAGTGTCTCTTTTTTTGGTTAGGCGGAATTTAAATAAACATTTTTTTTTTCTGAAAACCCATATTCTAAATGTACCTAAACGTTGTCCATTAATATACAGTCTTATTTTACACCCAGGCACGAATTTTAATGGCCACCTAACATATTTTGATATCGACGCAATGACACTTAAAAATACAAAATCCTACACCATCTCAGCGTGTCCTCGGACGCGGCGGCAAGCGCTTACAATCAGGTCATCCATCTGCTTGTCTTCCACCTATCCCAAAAATCCGAGTTGTGTCCTGAGGCGTCACTTCAGGAACCCAATTCTCGGACTCGTGACATTTATCATCATACGACATATCTCACTAACTGCCACACTCAGAGTCGTTGATTAACTTAGTTGGCTACTTAAGAAAAAATATTGACACTTATTTTGATACGCATAAAGACTACCGTTAATGAACATTAGCTGAAATGACGTCTCTGAGTGAACTCCGTAAAACAAAGTTTTTTTAATTGATTTCAGGCGACATCCGCCATGTTTCTTCATATCGAAAATTGGGCTCCAGAATGGACAACATTTCATATTTTAAACATGTCCATATTGTTTTTTTATATGAAAATAGACATAAAATGAACAGACCCATATTTGTTCTTTCTTCAAAATTTGGCCATTTTCATGCATAAAATAATTATTGAAATTCTTTATATTCTAAATAGACGTAAGCGCCAAATGACGTCATCGGACGGCTGAATACAGCGATATTCCTTTGCTTATCATTGTTTTAATAAAAAAAAGGTACTACTGTCAAAGGTAAATAATACTAGTGTCAACATTGTCAACGTCATTCATACATTCAACGTTGACAAGTTGTCTTTTTTTTTGACAGTAACATGTCATTGGTTTGGCATTTCGTAAATTTAAAACTATAATGTGCTAAGCAAAGAAATATTTTACATTCTGCCGTCCGATGACGTCATCTTACGTTTTTTAGTTTTTAATTTTTTTCTCAGTAAATAAGCAATATAAAAAATGAATAAATATATATTCGAGCAGCGGAAAAGTAAACAAAGAATTGGTATTTTTTGTTTCAGAGCTTAGCAATTTTGAAATGTTGTCCATTCGCTCCAGACCATGGTCCAGAATTTGCTAAGCATCGCAGTCCAAGGGTGAAGTCATCATAATGTATGATTTTTTTCATTATTGCACTATTAGGTCTCACAGGAAAACTTGTTTGTAATTATTTACTAATGACTAGAGCATAACAGACACGAATCACTATGATTAGAGCACACATTAATTACTTATAATGGCTGAGTCACATATATACACGTAAATAAAATGATGATTAGGGCACACACCTGAAATGTGTGTACTGACAAAAAAATCACTCTTTATAAAACCATGAGTTGGAAAATGGGCCTATTGGCAGACACTTCAGCTCGGTTTAGCCTCTATTGGAGAGGTCCCGAAGTGGAAAATGTAATAAACATCAAAGTAATAAACACTGCGATACGCCGCCGCCCGTCGCACGAGAAAATTGAAAACTTGACACTCTTTAGTACAAAAATACTCAGGAGGCATCGACAAGCGCCCTCTCCAGTTCATCATCACGTATGATGCAAGGTACTTAAATGCTAGGTACCTAAATACTAGGTACTTTTTAGGTATTTAGTGCTTGTTACATTATTTAGTGCTACTTACATTATTTAATGTTTCTTCTAATTCAATTCTAGAGTTATTTTTTGCACTATAAAAAAGTAAGTAATAAATATTTCAGAACATCACAATATCGTAGATTAAATCAAAATAGCGGAAGATACGGCACGTCCCTTCAATTAGACAACTGAAAACGGACCTATTTGTTTTGACATTTGCTTGAAAGAGTCATCAAACTTGCTACGCGCGTGCTACGTCAGTCTACGTGAAATTAGGCGACGGGGACCTAATTTATGCGGTCCACGCGGTACAGAGGAGTCACATATCTTCCGCTATTTTAATTTAATCTAAGCATCACATACCTACATTGATCTGAGTCCGAAATAGGCCGCTCTAGCACCTGTATCACGGATATCAGAACCAACAGCGGAATTACAAATATATACATCTGATCATGATACTTTTCTTTTGTAAAGTATGTATTAACATTTTTTTTTATTGGTTAATTACATACCACAGAGGTTTGTGCGGTCTGTTGCCTCTGGTAGTTACAAAGTTTGTTTGCTTGCTTATAATAGTTATGTTTCTCCGCGCACAAAAAATACTTTTCTTACAATTACGAGTATACATTGACTTTATCTGTTTTTTTGCTAACTTAACATTACCACCTCCCTTTTTGTACATATATTTTTAAAATATTTAGGTAAGTACAGCCAAAAGCACATCAGACTACACTTTGACCTTGAGACCGCCCTTATGTCCGGGGCATAAGCGTTATGGACAGGCAGCTACGGGGCGATGAAATAATACGACGAAAATGTTCTTTACAGCGATGTACTTCGAAGTAAGGTACAAATGTGGTCGTCTGTACACTCGAGAGGCGTCGATCTTTTAGGCTGGTAAGATGGCAAGAGAAGCTAGTTTCGGGCGGCGAACCGTCGCGGGTCGACAGACGATTGAGGGGACTGGGGCGCGAGGGGGGCGAGCGGCGTAGCGAGCGCGGCGCGGTTGGTCACGGCGTTAACAAGCTCCCGGCGTTGGAACCCCTGGTTCCAAAGGTAGTGGAATGAGCCTGTTGTAGGCTCGTCGCAGGGTCCCCGATGAGGTCAGGATGTCCACGACGCGGGTGACGCCATCTGAGCCAGGGTAGATGCGGGAGACTCGTCCCAGCAGCCACCGGTTCGGCGGCAAGCGGTCATCCTTGACCACCACCATTTGATGATGGCGTAGCCCTTCTGATTGGGTACGCCACTTGTTGCGTCGTTGCAATTCTGAAATGTATTCTCTTTGAAATCTTTGCCAAAAGTGTGATTTTACATGTTCTACTCTTTTGTATCTTGTTAGAGTAGAAATATTCTGCCTTTCGTCATGTGCCTGCGGAGTGGTCATCATGATCGTTCGTCCCATTAAAAAGTGTGAAGGGGTAAGGGCGATAAGATCAGAAGGATCTGAAGAAAGAGGAGTGAGCGGCCTAGAATTTAGTATAGCCTCTATTTGTACCAATAATGTTGTCATCTCTTCGTAGGTCAAATTAGTAAGGCCTATTACTCGCTTCAAGTGATATTTAATTGACTTAACACATCCCTCGACCAAGCCATTGAAGTGGGGACTATAGGCAGGAGAGAATTTAAATTCTAGTTGATTTTCTGCTGCGTAAGATGAAATTTCATTGGATTTCGAGTTTAAAAAATTAGCTAGTTCGTTACATGCTCCTACGAAGTTCCTGCCATTGTCAGAATAAATCTTTACCGGCCTACCTCGGCGAGCGATGAATCTGTTTAAACAAGCCAAAAAACCATTTGTACTCAGCTCGCTGACGAGCTCAATGTGCACTGCTCGCACTGCTAGACAAACAAATACACATATGTAGGCCTTTAGTAGCTTGCATCCACGGCCCTTTTTGTCCGCTATCATGATTGGCCCAGCATAATCAACAGCTATATTCTGGAAAGGAAAGTCAGCGTGCAGTCTTTCCTTAGGAAGATCACCCATTATTGGTTGAATGCTTTTAGTAGAAAATCTACAACATGTAATACAATTACGCACAACTTTCCTGGCTAGATTACGTCCTCCAATAATCCAAAATCGTTGTCTCAATGTGGATAACAGGAGCTGTGGGCCTGCGTGTAATAGTATTTTATGGTAGTGTTGAACTAGTAATTGAGTAACATGGTGAGTTGCATGCAGTAAAATAGGATGTTTAGTTTCGTATGTATAATTTGAGTTTGACAACCTTCCACCTACTCTCATTGTACCCACTTTATCCAAGATTGGATTTAAATTTAGTAATTGATCTTTAGGTGGTAAGGATTTGTTGTTTTGAAGTAAAAAATATTGTTTGGTAAAGATTTCTCTTTGTACAAGTGTGCATAAAACAATTTGACTGCGGTTTATTTCAACCATCTGCAAATGACCAAGATATTTAGTTTTAGTGAAGCGACAATTATGTAAAAATCTCAAAACATAAGCCATTACACGTTGTAATTTAGAAAAGACTGAGTAGCGTTTTATGTAATCATTATCAGCTGATTCGTTGTTCAGATGACAGTGTAATTTCAATTCTGGCAGCGTTTCTGTGTTATTATTTAGTGGCTGTGAAGGTGTCTGTATTGTGTTGTGATGAAGAAACTCTGGCCCATTCCACCATAATTTATTGTTGATCAGTTGTTGCGGGTTTGAGCCCCGTGACCCTATGTCTGCCGGGTTCATAGAAGTAGGTACATGATACCAATTTGAGGCAACTGTATTATCAGTTATTTCAATTACTCTGTTGTATACATACTGCTTTAATTTAGATCGAGACATTTTTATCCAACCTAACACTATGGTTGTTGGTTTGTCACATATGACGAGACGTGGTATAATAATATTGTCAAGATAAGGTATGTGTTTGAGAAATTCATTCCATTGATTATGAAACTCTGGTGAAATGGTATCATCCCATGCCAGATTGAATGCGTTGTGGGCATTTTGTAATAGAATTTTAGGTTGTAGCAAACAGGGATTAATTAATCCTAATGGGTCGAATAGTTGAGCAATTTTTGACAAAATGTAACGCTTTGTTTGGTTTGGTGTGTGGCGATCTGTGATTGGTAATGACGAAAATAATAATTTATCATTTTTGTTGTCCCATAAAATACCTAAAATTTTGCCAATTTGATCGTTTCTAATGGTAAGTAAGGGATCGTTAATAGTTTTATCAAACTCATGAATATTATTAAGAATACTTTCTTCATTGCATCTCCATTTGCGGAGATGAAAGTGTGCTCCTTTAAGTAAATTAGTCACATTTTTACATATGTCTAAAAGCACTGACAAGTCGTCATTACCTGTCACTAGATCGTCGATATAGAAATCATGCAGGATCGTGGTGCCAGTTAGTGTGCGAAGTTGGTGATGTTTAGTGTTGTTTAGTGTAGTTGGATTGTTTAGGTAATTGTGTCCTAACTGTGATAGACATTTCGTAGCCAAGTACGGCGCAGACGCAGTACCGTACGTGACAGTATTCAGTTCGTAAACCTTTACATTTTCTGTAGGTTCTGCCCTCCACAGTATTCGTTGCAGTGACCTGTGTTTGGGGTTTATAAGTATCATTCTGTACATTTTTTCTATGTCTGCAGTTATAACATATTTATGTTGTCTGAAACGTAGCAAAATGCTAAGTAGGTCGTCCTGCACCGTAGGACCAATGAATTGAATATCATTAAGAGAATAGCCTGATGTAGTGGGACAGGAGGCGTCAAAAACGGTTCTCAACTTCGTTGATAGGCTAGTTTCCTTTAATACACCGTGATGCGGCAGATAATAAGAACCTTGACCCCTTTTTGGTTCTGTTATTTCTTTCATGTGGCCTAAAAGTATATATTCCTTCATGAAATCTGTATATTTTATTTTAAAATTGGGGTCCCGGCTAAATTTGCGCTCTAAAGACAAAAATCTAGCATGTGCTTGTTCATATGAATCTCCAAGATTGCTTGGGGACAGCTTTAATGGAATATCAACTACAAATCGACCATTTGGCTATCGAGTTGTGGTTTTGATGAAAATGGTTTCGCATTGTGTCTCGTCATCAGTATGACGAGGTGGGTCATTGAATGATTCGCACTCGAAGTAGTGATCGAGTTTCTTCTGTAGCACAGTGTCTGAATAGTTTTGTAAGTGACAGTGGACTGTATTTTGTGATGAGTTATGTTTGAATGTTTTTGTGTTTTGTGGTAAAAAGGTCCGGTTTACACCTGAGACCAGCCAACCTAACTTTGTTTCATTTAGGGTTGGTTTATTTTTACCTAATGAAATTGTATTGCTGCCGAGGACCTCCCAAAAGAGATCAGCTCCGAGCAGCATCTCCACCTCGGATGGCGTATGGAACGACGGATCTGCGAGTTGGATGTGTTGTGGTATGTTTAATTAATTTATATTTATTTTGTGAGAGGGTAGCATTTGGGTAATGCAGGGTACAATGAAACAGGTTACTTGTCTGCTGTAATCATTGTTAACTAGTGAATGAATATTAACTTCGCATCTGTTTGTGATTTGTGAAGTTTGATTGTGTAGGCCCTGAATATTAACATGTGTTTTTTGACTTGTGAGTTTGAGTTTGTTTTTTAATTGTTCCGTTATGATACTTGAAGTGCTTCCGTTGTCTAACAGAGCACGAACCTTGCGAGTGTTGCCAGTGTGATCAGACACGCCTATAAGAACAGTTGATAGCAAAACCTGACTGTGACTGGTGCATGATAAAGTGATTTTATCATGAGAAACATTGCATTGTGGTTGTAATGAATTTTCTGATCTGCCATTGGATGCAGCTAGCACTACGCACTCATGAGGCGAATTTTGTTTAGGTTCTACAATGGGTTCAGAAGAGTAATTCTTTTCAAGGTGCAGTAGACTATTGTGCCTTTTGAAACAAAGTTTACAAGGACCTAACCTACAATTGCTTAGGTCATGACCTTTTCTTAAACAATTAGGGCACAGCTTTAAATATTTGACCCTTTCTATTCTTTTTTCTATTGGTAGGGACTTAAAGCGGGGACAATGATAAATATTATGGCTCCCCTTGCATACCTGACACGACACTAGAGGTGATGCTATCAACGTCCTAGGCCGTATGGGAGTGATGTCGCTGTGTCTGCGACCTTTGTGTTGACCTATTTCTATAGTCTCCAGTAAGTCCGCGCGACCCTTTACAAAGTTATAGAATTGTTCTAGTGTGGGAATGTCGTTTAATTTACTTTTTTGTTCTTCCCACTCTCGTGATGTTGTTGGGTCTAGTTTTGAAGAGGCCATGTGAATAATAAGTGCATCCCAGTGTTCAACGGGCAACTGTAAGACCTTTAGAGACCTGAGATTTTTATTTAATATATCAATTAAATTTCGCAAATGACTAGATGATTCTCTTGTAATTGTTTCAATATCAAATAAGGCCTTGATATGGTTATTTATAAGTAATTTTTTATTGTTATATCTGTCGCAAATTAGATCCCAAGCTACATCATAGTTATCGGCTGAAAGGTCTATAGATTGAATAATTAAAGAAGCACTATCTTTCAGAGACGCGCGTAAATAGTGGAATTTGTGAATTTTAGGAATAGAATTGTTATTGTGAATCAGAGACGTGTATGAATCATGAAATCCTAGCCAATCATGATTGCGGCCAGAAAAGGTAGGTAAGTGTATTGTTGGTAATTTTAATGAAGGGGGCCCTGTTGCGATAGCAGTACCAGAGCCCGTCACCTGTGAGCCGTCATCGCCCGCCAAGGAGCGCCCGCTGCAGGTCTCGTTCCTGGCTAGCAACTCCTCCGCAGAGGCGACTGCTGCATGGAAGGCGGCCTCGTAGCTTTCCCTCTCCTTCAATTCGTCATCTGGAATTTCGCACAAAGTTTCTATTTGAATTTGGTATGAATCGAAATCGTTATAACTGGATTTTAAGTTTTGGAGGCGATTTGAAATTTCTCTGATTTGCAATGAATTGAGTTTATCGCACGCGAGAACCTTTTCTAAATAATTATTGAAGAGAGTTAATTTTGCTTTATATATACCTCTGGTCCTTCTTAATGTTTTTAAATCCATTTTCAAATCGAAATCCACTGAAATATTGAAACTTTAAATGATTTGCACAAATTAGAAATGCAAAGTAAGAAAAAAAACAAGGAATACTTAAATTTTAAAACGCAGCAGAAAAAACACGCTAGATGTGGGTATTGTGTGCAAAGCGAAGCGTAAGCACGGTGCGCAGTGAATTCCCGAGGCCGCTTGACCTTGACGCGACCGGTAGGCACCGGGCCTTAGCAATGCGCGGGCGCGGGCGCGTAGGTACTACGTAGGTTTTCGTTCGATTCCTGGAATGCGAAATTGTATTATGGTAGATAAGCAACGCAAACAGTGTTGGTACAAATAGGGGCACACAATAATGCAAGGCAGCTGAAGTGACGAAAAATGAAGATGAGAGTGGATAAATGAAATGATTTAGCTTGGATTTGTAACGTAAATAATTACGTAACGGACCTTTGGCGGTAACCGTTAGTATTCATGAATAGGTAATATCTATTTGCACTGAATATGAGAAAAAAAAAATCGCTGTCCCTGAAGGGGTTAAAAATAAAGATAATTGTTGGAAAATATGGAAATAATTAGGTATTAGGAACCTAGGTGTGCCATTAGTCGCCTTTTACGACATGCTAGGCAAGCGTAGCAGTTGGATCATTCTTTTTAGGTCCCAGCCCAACATAGGACTAGCACTAATGGAAATTACTGAAGCAAATAAATTAGAAAAAGATATGTTGGCCCATATGGCGGAACCGTATTGAATAAATGTAATAGATAGTGAAGTGGAAAGAATAGAAATGAAGTTACGTAATTATCGGCCCATGTGGCGGGACCGCTATTAGCTGGATAGGTAGGTATATCGGCCCATATGGCGGAACCGTAAGCAAGACAAATAGGTATCTATGCTTATGAAGAATGAATAGGTGTGCTTTTAGCAACAGAAAGAAAGAAATAAATGGGGGCAAAATGGAACAAACTCACAAGATTTACACTTCCGCAACCGTGATGTTGACGTGACCTTCTTGGTGTGGATGTGATGATCTTGGTGATCATCAATACATCGCCTAGATGTACATCAACGTCGTCGTCCCTCGTCCACGTGGCGCCAGCACCGCAGAGTCTCGTCCAAAGGTCGTTGAAAGTTTCACGGACGGATTCTTCCTTTCATCCGGCTCGAAGAAATGGACAGGCAGCTACGGGGCGATGAAATAATACGACGAAAATGTTCTTTACAGCGATGTACTTCGAAGTAAGGTACAAATGTGGTCGTCTGTACACTCGAGAGGCGTCGATCTTTTAGGCTGGTAAGATGGCAAGAGAAGCTAGTTTCGGGCGGCGAACCGTCGCGGGTCGACAGACGATTGAGGGGACTGGGGGTCTAATTTCAAGTTACCACGTACGATCGTTCGATCGAGCCGACAGTCAATCAATTGTAGTTTAGTTTGGCAATTTGAAATACCATCGTATGGGACACTTTCGTACGGATCCGACCATAGACTCTCGTGAATGAATGATATTCGCGATGATAGTGTCGCCGAAAGACCCACATCAAATAAAACCAATTGAATTGATTTTATTTATAATTAACAATATTTTTTTTAAAGAATAAAAGATATTTGACTTTTTAAATTAAAGGACTATTAGTTTAATGTGTTTGAAAGAAAGATTTTAAATAATAAAAACATTAAAATGTTAAAATATTTTTAAAAATCTGACAGCTTGCTATTTTTCTACATCATAGCCCATATAGTTATCTGTGGCCATCTGTGAAACATTAGAAAAAAACTTGTAAATTATTGACATAAGTATGTACGTACGATAAATATGCAATCTCAATACATAATTTAAAATAATTGTAAAATTGTTTGAAAGCGTATGTACATTAGTATTATGCTTATATACAAGTTCTGTAGTTATCTAAAGACTCTACTTTCTTAAGTAAAATCAAGTATAAGTGAGGTTAGTCGCATAATCCTACCTAAATAAGTTTATTTGTTATTAATTTTACTCTGCCGGGGACCATTCGGCCACGGAGTAGAATAGGCCATCCTCACTCTTACCGAGGTGTCGTAAAAGGCCAATAAGGTAAAGCTGCTGGCATGATCATCAGCACCCAGACATGGAAAACTCTGCATTTATATCAAAACCCTCGCCAACCCGTCTGCCAAGCGTGGTGAGTATGGCAATTACCCCTCATGTGATTGAGGAAGGCCCGTGCCCCAGCAGTGGGGACTTAAATGGGCTGATGATGATGACTATTCCAATTTACACTTTAGAAAGAACAACTTTGAAACATCATTTCTATAATTTAACCATTTGTAATTAAATATTTCAGTAAACAAGACATCAAAGTTCTCCATTGGACCAAACTGTAATAGAAAGCTGAGCTAGAATGACTGTTGGAGAATGAGTTGAAAAAAGTGAACATCTCACCGGAGGTAATCAAAATAACAAAAAGTTATTTAACTGTATCTATAATATCTGTGCTATAACTAATTTCCTTACTGAAAGAAAAAACATTAAGATAAAGATAATATAATTGTTTGAAACATGTATACAAAAGTGTAATCCTTATAAATAAATATTTCACAACATCACATACATTGGTCTGACTCCGAGATAGGTACCTCAAGCACCTGTGTTACGGATATCAGAATCAACAGTGGGATTACAAATATATGCATATAATACTTTTCTTTAATAAATACATACTAATAATACATAGAAAACACCCAGACCAATACAAACAGACATGTTCATGCACACAAATGTTTGTACTGTGCGGGGATTGAACCCGCTAGCCGGTTGGAACAAAGGCAGCATTCACTACCGTTCCAAATGGGTTGTCAAATCCTTGCAGTGTTATTCTTGGTTGGTGGTCCAGAACCATGATTTTGGAGGCCAGTGTACCGTGAGCCATGATCGAGGATTTGGCGAGTCTGGCAATTACTATGAAGGGACTGCCGTCTGACCTTAACAACCCTTAGACGGGGGAACCACACCAAATTAATCATGGTTACATGTTACAGAAACTTATTCAAGTAATCTTAAGTGCATATGGAGCTCGTTGGTAGAAATATGCATTTGAGTTTATTTTTTACATTATTTCCAATCTAAAATTAAATAGCTTGTTTTTATTTACTTAATAAGTATGATTGTAATCGAAATACCTATGTACCTACCAACAGTTTTTTGTATGAGAGAGCAATAAAAATACTTTTATTATTAGGTATTTATTTATTTTATTGAAAACTCCTTTATGATTATTGCAGAATATCTACCAGCATTGCACAGATCTCCGCTAGAAGAAACATACCCAGTTCCAGTACTCCGGGCTTCATTGCTAAACGAAGTTAATTATTTGCTGAAAATAGTTTGTTATAATTCAACTGATAAGTACCTATGGACAAGCATCATTCAGTCATCATTTATTATGTAAATAAAGTAAAGTATCAGCTTAATTATTCCCTTTGTAAGGGCTAAGACCCCCATCATAGAAATCAAGTCATCGCTACTATGATGGGATTAGGCTTAATCATCACTCTTGCCAAATGCGGATTAGTGATCACAAAGCCCGAACTATGTTCGGAAAATTCAAAACATACCTTTGCTCGACCCGGGAATCGAACCCATGACCCCGAGATCATGGCCACAGGGCCATCGTCAGAACCGTCTTAAACCATTAGACAATGGGGCGTTGTTTTATTTGTAAATAGTTAAAGGTTATTAATTAATACTAAGTGGGTGTGTGAAGATAGATAGATAGACATCCTTTATTGCACAGAAAGAATACAAAATATGTGTGTGTACATAGTTTCTTCTTAAAATAGGATAACATTATTGTATCTTTTATTATTTATTTTAATAAATGATTCCATCACATGTACTTTGTTGTTTTTTTCATTCCTTACGTACTGCTCTCCTGTTAATTAGTATGTTAATCGCATGAGTGTTAACAGGGCTTTTGGAATAGTGGTAGTGAACGATGGCTTTGGTTCAAGGGTTGCTGGTTCGATCCCCATACAGTACAAACATTTGTGTGCATGTATATGTCTGTTTGTATTGGTCTGGGTGTTTTCTATGTATTAGTATGTTTTTACAAAAGAAAAGTATTATATGTATATATTTGTAATCCCACTGTGGACTATGATATCTGTAACACGGGTGCTGGAGCTACCTATCTCGGAGTCAGATCAATGTACATATGTGATGTTGTGAAATATTCTATGGGATATATTGAAATTCACTAACTAATAGTGGAGCAAATGTATTAAACCAGTTAAACATAAGTTTAACTGGTTGGTACTGTGTAATCTTTAATGGATATCCAAAATTACCCCAAAATTGTAAAATTTATAAGTAGATAACTAGGTACTTAAATAGTTATGTAGGAACCTAACACAAAGGTAAGTAGGTAGGTATACCTACTTTTTAAGGAAAGAGAAAACTTATTACGTATACTTGTAATGTAGACAAAGTAGGAACTTAGGCAAAATTATTGCCTCTTGTAATACATAATTGAGGCTTGCAAATGGTTAAAACCCTCAAAATGTATTTCACTTTGTACTTTGGTGGATTAATACCTAATTGAGTCAAAAGCCTATATAAATAATACCTAATTAAACCATCAAAAGTTTCAAACTTTTGAACTGATAAGATTAAGTTTGAAGAATACAATGTACTTAGTCGCAGAAAAAGACTAATTACTTAGTGAATCTAGTTTATCTATAAGAAGCCTACACCACTAGGTAGGTACTTAGTATACTTACTTACTTAAATCTGCATAAATCATTGAACTATACCATACATATTCTCACTGGCATAAATCTACAAAAATTCTCAGTAAGTAGGTAAATAGGCACTTAATGTAAATTAATTTACATATTTAAACGTAAGTACTGAGATTCATACATTAAAACTTTGATTAGCATTAAAAGTACCTAAGTACTCTATGTATTCATAATCATCTATATAGGTATAGCAATTTTAACATTTTATACCAAGAAACTCCGCTTTAAACTAATCTTTATTGATATGTAAGTCATTGGACCTTATTTACAAAGACATAAAGATCCTTTTTTAATACACCATAAATCCATTCAACCGAACCAAAACACCTTTCGAGCTATCGTGAATTTTGACATAAAGACGCGAGACAAGAAATGTCAAATACGATATTTTGGTTGAGCATTGGTGTCTTCAAATTAGGGTTTGAGGCGAGATGTGTCAAAAGAGTTTCGGTTGAGTTCAACCGACGCAATGTTCACTTCAAACTAAGAAACGTCGTCAAATACGTTTGGTTGAGTCTCAAAGTTAACTTCAAATTAGACCCCCTGGGGCGCGAGGGGGGCGAGCGGCGTACTAACGAAAGATGTGCATTTACAACATTTTTTGTGCTACTTAATTAGATTGTTTAGAACCTCCTAAAGTATATAGTGTTTCTTAAAAATGTGGGAGAGCCACGCTTAGGCATGAATGGACCGGCTCGACCGGAGTGATACCATTGCCTCACAGAAGACCGGCGTGAAGCAGCGCCTGCGCTGTGTTTCGTCGTGTGAGTGAGGTTACCGGAGGCCCAATGGGGGGCAAGGGGAAAAGGTTGGCAGCGCACTTGTGACTCCACTGGTGGTGCGGGTGTCCATGGGAGGCGGAATTGCTTACCATCAGGTGATCCTGATGATGAGGTGTGATGAGGTGGCTCGTCTACCACCTCTCATATAAAAAAAAATATGTATATATGTATTGTGTCTGCCTCGCCAATCTTCATTAGGGGAGGGAGGCATTGTTGTGTCAGTAGTACCTAAATGCTAGGTACTTTTTAGGAATTTAGCGCTTGTTACATTATTTAGTGTTTCTTCTAATTCAAATCTAGAGTTTATTAGTTCAATAGTGTTTTTTATGTTAGTACTATTACTACTTAATAATAATAGATAAGTAAATAAATAACTTATAACTAGCGACGGCTATGATGTTGTGGTAAATAGTGTTGTGCAGGTGACGGAAGTGTCTGCGGGAACGGCGTATAAAGGTAGATCAGGGGGTCTAGTTTGAAGTTAACTTTGAGACTCAACCAAACGTATTTGACGACGTTTCTTAGTTTGAAGTGAACATTGCGTCGGTTGAACTCAACCGAAACTCTTTTGACACATCTCGCCTCAAACCCTAATTTGAAGACACCAATGCTCAACCAAAATATCGTATTTGACATTTCTTGTCTCGCGTCTTTATGTCAAAATTCACGATAGCTCGAAAGGTGTTTTGGTTCGGTTGAATGGATTTATGGTGTATTAAAAAAGGATCTTTATGTCTTTGTAAATAAGGTCCAATGACTTACATATCAATAAAGATTAGTTTAAAGCGGAGTTTCTTGGTATAAAATGTTAAAATTGCTATACCTATATAGATGATTATGAATACATAGAGTACTTAGGTACTTTTAATGCTTAATCAAAGTTTTCATGTATGAATCTCAGTACTTACGTTTAAATATGTAAATTAATTTACATTAAGTGCCTATTTACCTACTTACTGAGAATTTTTGTAGATTTATGCCAGTGAGAATATGTATGGTATAGTTCAATGATTTATGCAGATTTAAGTAAGTAAGTATACTAAGTACCTACCTAGTGGTGTAGGCTTCTTATAGATAAACTAGATTCACTAAGTAATTAGTCTTTTTCTGCGACTAAGTACATTGTATTCTTCAAACTTAATCTTAACAGTTCAAAAGTTTGAAACTTTTGATGGTTTAATTAGGTATTATTTATATAGGCTTTTGATTCAATTAGGTATTAATCCACCAAAGTACAAAGTGAAATACATTTTGAGGGTTTTAACCATTTGCAAGCCTCAATTATGTATTACAAGAGGCAATAATTTTGCCTAAGTTCCTACTTTGTCTACATTACAAGTATACGTAATAAGTTTTCTCTTTCCTTAAAAAGTAGGTATACCTACCTACTTACCTTTGTGTTAGGTTCCTACATAACTATTTAAGTACCTAGTTATCTACTTATAAATTTTACAATTTTGGGGTAATTTTGGATATCCATTAAAGATTACACAGTACCAACCAGTTAAACTTATGTTTAACTGGTTTAATACATTTGCTCCACTATTAGTTAGTGAATTTCAATATATCCCATAGAATATTTCACAACATCACATAAGTACATTGATCTGACTCCGAGATAGGTAGCTCCAGCACCCGTGTTACGGATATCATAGTCCACAGTGGGATTACAAATATATACATATAATACTTTTCTTTTGTAAAAACATACTAATACATAGAAAACACCCAGACCAATACAAACAGACATGTACATGCACACAAATGTTTGTACTGTATGGGGTTCGAACCAGCAACCCTTGAACCAAAGCCATCGTTCACTACCACTGTTCCAAAAGCCCTGTTAACACTCATGCGATTAACATACTAATTAACAGGAGAGCAGTACATAAGGAATGAAAAAAAACAACAAAGTACATGTGATGGAATCATTTATTAAAATAAATAATAAAAGATACAATAATGTTATCCTATTTTAAGAAGAAACTATGTACACACACATATTTTGTATTCTTTCTGTGCAATAAAGGATGTCTATCTATCTATCTTCACACACCCACTTAGTATTAATTAATAACCTTTAACTATTTACAAATAAAACAACGCCCCATTGTCTAATGGTTTAAGACGGTTCTGACGATGGCCCTGTGGCCATGATCTCGGGGTCATGGGTTCAATTCCCGGGTCGAGCAAAGTTTTGAATTTTCCGAACATAGTTCGGGTTTGTGATCACTAATCCGCATTTGGCAAGAGTGATGATTAAGCCTAATCCCATCATAGTAGCGATGACTTGATTTCTATGATGGGGGTCTTAGCCCTACAAAGGGAATAATTAAGCTGATACTTTACTTTATTTACATAATAAATGATGACTGAATGATGCTTGTCCATAGGTACTTATCAGTTGAATTATAACAAACTATTTTCAGCAAATAATTAACTTCGTTTAGCAATGAAACCCGGAGTGCTGGAACTGGGTATGTTTCTTCTAGCGGAGATCTGTGCAATGCTGGTAGATATTCTGCAATAATCATAAAGGAGTTTTAAATAAAATAAATAAATACCTAATAATAAAAGGATTTTTATTGCTCTCTCATACAAAAAACTGTTGGTAGGTACATAGGTATTTCGATTACAATCATACTTATTAAGTAAATAAAAACAAGCTATTTAATTTTAAAATGGAAATAATGTAAAAAATAAACTCAAATGCATATTTCTACCAACGAGCTCCATATGCACTTAAGATTACTTGAATAAGTTTCTGTAACATGTAACCATGATTAATTTGGTGTGGTTCCCCCGTCTAAGGGTTGTTAAGGTCAGACAGCAGTCCCTTCATAGTAATTGCCAGACTTGCCAAATCCTCGATCATGGCTCACGGTACACTGGCCTCCAAAATCATGGTTCTGGACCACCAACCAAGAATAACACTGCAAGGATTTGACAACCCATTTGGAACGGTAGTGAATGCTGCCTTGTTCCAAGGGTTGCGGGTTCAATCCCCGCACAGTACAAACATTTGTGTGCATGAACATGTCTGTTTGTATTGGTCTGGGTGTTTTCTATGTATTATTAGTATGTATTTATTAAAGAAAAGTATTATATGCATATATTTGTAATCCCACTGTTGATTCTGATATCCGTAACACAGGTGCTTGAGGTACCTATCTTGGAGTCAGACCAATGTATGTGATGTTGTGAAATATTTATTTATAAGGATTACACTTTTGTATACATGTTTCAAACAATTATATTATCTTTATCTTAATGTTTTTTCTTTCAGTAAGGAAATTAGTTATAGCACAGATATTATAGATTCAGTTAAATAACTTTTTGTTATTTTGATTACCTCCGGTGAGATGTTCACTTTTTTCAACTCATTCTCCAACAGTCATTCTAGCTCAGCTTTCTATTACAGTTTGGTCCAATGGAGAACTTTGATGTCTTGTTTACTGAAATATTTAATTACAAATGGTTAAATTATATAAATGATGTTTCAAAGTTGTTCTTTCTAAAGTGTAAATTGGAATAGTCATCGTCATCAGCCCATTTAAGTCCCCACTGCTGGGGCACGGGCCTTCCTCAATCACATGAGGGGTAATTGCCATACTCACCACGCTTGGCAGACGGGTTGGCGAGGGTTTTGATATAAATGCAGAGTTTTCCATGTCTGGGTGCTGATGATCATGCCAGCAGCTTTACCTTATTGGCCTTTTACGACACCTCGGTAAGAGTGAGGATGGCCTATTCTACTCCGTGGCCGAGTGGTCCCCGGCAGAGTAAATTTAATAACAAATAAACTTATTTAGGTAGGATTATGCGACTAACCTAACTTATTCTTGATTTTACTTAAGAAAGTAGAGTCTTTAGATAACTATAGAACTTGTATATAAGCATAATACTAATGTACATACGCTTTCAAACAATTTTACAATATTTTAAATTATGTATTGAGATTGCATATTTATCGTACGTACGTAGTACTTACTTATGTCAATAATTTACAAGTTTTTTTCTAATGTTTCACAGATGGCCACAGATAACTATATGGGCTATGATGTAGAAAAATAGCAAGCTGTCAGATTTTTAAAAATATTTTAACATTTTAATGTTTTTATTATTTAAAATCTTTCTTTCAAACACATTAAACAATAGTCCTTTAATTTAAAAAGTCAAATATCTTTTATTCGTTAAAAAAATATTGTTAATTATAAATAAAATCAATTCAATTGGTTTTATTTGATGTGGGTCTTTCGGCGACACTATCATCGCGAATATCATTCATTCACGAGAGTCTATGGTCGGATCCGTACGAAAGTGTCCCATACGATGGTATTTCAAATTGCCAAACTAAACTACAATTGATTGACTGTCGGCTCGATCGAACGATCGTACGTGGTAACTTGAAATTAGACCCCCAGGCCCGTCGGCGCGTAACCTTGATGACTTGGCGGTAAATATATGCTTATAATACACAGAAAACACCCAGACATGTTCATGCACACAAATGTTTGTACTGTTCGGGGATCGAACCCACAACCCTTGTACCAAAGGCAGCGTTCACTACCACTGTTCCAAACGGGTCGTCAAAAATAATTATCTCAAATATTGTATTATACAAATACAAAATTTATTTATTTGTTAACAGTCAAATTACATGTGTGGATGGGGTCCTCCTGTTAAGTATAAAATACTTGTCTTAGGAGTAGCCCGCGCTTTCCAGAGACACTTTTAAAAGAATAACACTTGTAGGTATTAGATTAGTAACGGCATCTCAGCAGGCCATTAGGGTGAGGATGGCAGACACAATGGGTACTTACTTTGTAAGTTCTTTTGTGCCTGTCAACCTCATATTTGGATTTCACGGCCGCTTACCATCAGGCAAAGTGACCTCACTGATCCTGATTGGCCTTTCTATAAAAAAAAAAATAACAGTTACATAAAATTTTGTATGCTTATAATTAGATTAAAAGGTCTCTAGATTATAATTAGATAAAAATATAAGTATTAGATCTCTAATTTGAGAAGCTATCCGAGAATTGCAGGAGCCTAATTCTCGTTCTCGTGATATTTTGAAAACATGGCGGATATCACCTGGAAACCATACAAAAAAACTGTGCTTTAGTGATATATGTCGTATGTATGCCGCCTCCTCACTAATGTTAGAAATATGCACATAGATTTGAAAAATCCAAAGATGCCTATGCCACGAACTTCCGTATGATCATCATCCCATTTAAGTCCCCACTGCTAGGGCACGGGCCTCCCTCAATCACATGAGGGGTAATTGCCATACTCACCACGCTTGGCAGACGGGTTGGCGAGGGTTTTGATATAAATGCAGTTTTCCTTCTCTGGGTGCTGATGATCATGCCAGCAGCTTTACCTTAGTCGCCTTTTACGACACCTCGGTAAGAGTGAGGGTGGCCTATTCTACTCTGCTGTGTAACCCTTTGTGCCGAGATGTTAAGTGGCTGATGGTAATGCTAGCTCCGTGGGTTCTGAGGCGCTCGCAGGATTCTAACAGAGAGCTGAGAGAGGGCGCCACTAGCTTTTAAACCACCTAGCTAGAAAGTTAGAGTTTAAATAAAAAGAGTTCAAGTATGAGGGCTGAATATTTATTTTAAAAAATATGCAAAATACACGCATTTTAAAAGAGAATTTTTATTTCTGGCTTTTAAAGTTAAATTTTTTTTATGTAAGAACTTATATGATCTTAAACAAGTAAATTTATTAATGCTAGGCTTAATCTAGGCCATATAAAAATTAATTTAATTAAACAGGACTCCTATCCCGAGGATTATCCTGATAAAAATACAAATATTACAGCTTAGTCTATGCTGCTTAGAAAAAGTTCAAAGTAACAAGACTCTTATCAAGAGGATAGTCTCTTAGAACAAGTTACAAAGATAAAATAGGTTATCATATCATATGCATAAAATTTCTACTCTGAAATAAAAGAAAATGATAAATGTGTACCTTAATAAAGCATTATACTAAACTTAATGCTAAACATGGGTGTTGCAGTCCTGCGATGGCAATGGAGACCTCTCCAAGTATCAGCCACGCATGGAGTGCAGCAGCTGACCGGTTACGAGTCCTGGAGTGTTCCTTGCCACGCCAGATTGACACCCATGCATAAAGAGGGCTTTATATGCCTGAAATGTGCACACAAAGGAAGCATTAGGACAGCCAGCCAACACAAGATGGTAGTGCTGTTGGGAAAAGAGTAACATAATGTCATAGCACGTGGTATGCAGACGACCCATGGTCTCCAGCGCACATAGGCAAATGCGTGAAGTGCTTCTAGGCGCAATAAAGGCGGCAAATAAAAAAGAAAACAGAAAATGCGAAAGCGTGCTCACCCCTTATGAAAAGACGTGGTGCAGGAGATATTCAGCCCATAACAAAGTATAATAAAAATGGTGACATCATTTGCCAACACATGGCGTCACCAAAAAAATATAAAATTAAAATATGAAAAAAAAGGAATGCGGCATTCGCCGTCATTATAAGGATAGCCAGGTGTCCCAATCCATCCTTCCAGACAATCACAATTTATAATTTTCTTAAATGTGCATCAAGGCACCGCACCAAGAGCAGATAAATTCTGATAAAAGGCAGACGTCAAAAATTCATAAAGGAATCAATTTTTTTTTTTAATCCATAGACTGAAGGTATTAGATATCTAAGATCATACATACGTCTACTAAACAAAAAGGTGAAACGCAGTCGATGCAGAAAAATAGAAATTGGCTACCAACATCGAGGTTTATTGAAAATGAATTACTTTAATATGAGAAATATTTATTTATAGAAAATTGACGAAAATATATTGAAATCAACAACAGAAAAATCCAATGCTCAAATGAGTGATCGCTGTCAAAGATTACAAAGAAATGAGGTTTGTTCTCGCTAGATGGCGTTAAGAGTAAAAAAAATATTAAGATAGAATTATGAACATAGCTAAAATAGGTAACGACGTGTTACAGCCGGGGACCACACGGCACCCGTATGATCGACCGGAGTAATACCACGTCCTCACAGAAAACCGGCGTGAAGCAGTGCATGCGCTGTGTTTCGCTGCGTGAGTGAGGGTACCGGAGGCCCAATCCAGGGGAAGGGGGGTTAAAAGGTAAGCAGCGTACTTGTGACACCACTGGTGTTGCAGGTGTCCATTGGCGGTGGTAACCGCTTACTTATCAGGTGATCCGTCGGCTCGTCTGCCAGCTATACCATAAATAAAAAATTTGCGTTCTTATTCACTGAGCTACTACCGCTCCTTAAGGTGTACGGGTAGGGCACACTAGCGACGCCAATTCATTTTAATTTATAGCTACTAAACCGGATCTATTTTAAACCATTTCGGGGTTACATCTCTCGGCAAACACTTGTACTATTTATTAAATAACCATGCACAAATGTTGGGACCGTTTTTGTACGCGAAAAAGTGACCGCTTTTACGTGAGTCAATTTTCCGCGTACGCGTTGGACCCAACAGTTGTGCATAGTTATTTAATAAATAGTTTAAGTGTTTGCCGTAAGATTGTAACCCCGAAATTGTTTAAAATAGATCCGGTTAAGTAGCCTACCCGTCACCTTAATCTTCTGCCTATTGTTTCACAATCAATCAACCTTAAACCTACAATAATATCTAAAATATAGGTGGATGTTTAGTAACCCGAATTTGGGCTAAAGCCATAAAGTTCGAATATTAATAACAATAAAGAACTAAGTGAAGAGTGCCGCCCCTGCTCTCTGACGTCAGAGGCCCGCACCACCCCGCACCCTCCGCCCACGGGTTTCCCCGGTTAGTGACGCGACTCAAATCGAGTGATGTCACAATCGATCGAACGTCGATTAATTACATCGATGAAATGAAATGAAAAGAAATGAAATGAAATGAAAAATCTTTATTCGGTCTGGCATTACATATAAATACACTGAATTTAAAAACGAAAGTAATTGGACCAAAATGGCGCCCACTCAGCATATGGCACGACCGGGGGGGGGTAGCCCTGATCACACCGCTGGTATTCTGTGGAAGCCAGTTAGTTGAGGGAGCGTCACCAGTCAACGAAACAAACAACTTTATTAATAGGTACTTGTTAACAGATCGATCGATCGATGGTAAAAGGGTTTTTTTGAGTGATTTTACGACCATAAACTCTGGTTCAATGCCTTTTTTTGCTAGTCGTAGTCTTATAAGAGTAAGATAAAAATGAAATTGCTCTGCGTATGTATATATTTATGTGCTCTTAAAAAAATAAATTTAAATGGGTAGAATTGTGCTGTGTGTTTTGTATATGATAAAAGGGATCGATAGGTTCTACCAGACAAACTATTCAATTTATAAATAATTATATCGACGTCGACGTTGACCGATGGAATCAACCGGTTAGTAGAACCATATATAATACTACTCTTTGAGTAGAACGGTATCCGTTCATCAATTAACTAATTCAATTCAATTTATTCAGATAATAATTTAACACAAATAATACATATGTAAACCTATTCCAATAAGGTCAGAAATAAATACAAATGCCTGAACTAGGCGAACCTGTTCTTCAGGCTAGAAAGTAAAAACATAACAGTAAGTACCTACTCATAAATAATCACAACAATATTTATCTAAGAAACAATAACGTAAGAAAAACAACATTTTATATAAATTACCTACTTCAAAACAATAAACAGTTTCTCTGTATTGTCATATGACATGGTAAGTAGAGCACATGGAGGATACGCTTACATTTAGCAAAAGTAAAAGGATACACAGGTCTAAAGTGCCAGCACATCTATTAAATAAAAGTGGGCCTAAAAATATAAAGAATCTAGAGACGAAGTGATGTATTTTATACATTTTGGGGCAAACAAGATCTTTTCGTCTTTTATTAGTAATGGAAGTGCTATAAGGAAGTGCAGCATGCTGTTTAAGAACTGTGCTTAATATAAATAGTTATCGTACTGTTAATACTTTGCACTCTTTGTATAGGGAGGAGGAGGTTTGTAGGAAAGAGAAAAGGGCGGTGAGTTGAGACTTTAAGAATAGCTCTTTGTGTTCTAATGATATCAAACCTGTCGATTGACGTTGATCGATGATCGATCGGTTGTTCCGATAGCTGCCTAAATTAGGGCTCACGTAAAACCAGCATGGCCTACAAGTTACGGTCAGCATCAAAAGTAGCTTAACACATTAGTACCATGTCGAAGTAACATTTTGTACGTACCCCTTAGAAACTGACTATAATAGGAAGAACGGTTACTTTGACATATAATGTTAAGCTACTTTTGATACTGACCATGTGCCTTTTTTTGTATCACGGCAAACTATCATGGCTGTCACTATATCACATGTGGGGAATAACGAGGTGGTGGGTCTCAAACCCTATAGGTACGCATGAAAATAAACATGTTTAACAAACAGACACATGTTTATTTTCATGCGTAAAGCATGCTACTTTTGAACAAGTGCTACTTCATCATCAGCTCATTCAAGTCCCCACTGCTGGAGCACGGGCCTCCCTCAATCTCATGAGGGGTAATTGCCATACTCACCACGCTTGGCAGACGGGTTGGCGGGGGTTTTGATATGCCCGTCCCCTTAATGACCTCGCTTGCCAAATGGGGATAGGTGATCACAAATCCGAGCTATTTTCGAAAAATTCGAAACACTATTCGCTCGACCCGGGAATCGCACACAGGACCCCGAGATTACGGACCAGACCAACAGGGCATTTTAAGAGTACTTTTCTGTAATTTCTCCAAGGGTCACTTCAAAGGTTTCTGAGGGGGTACCTACTTCATTAATAAAATGTTTGGAAAACCAACTAGGACCGTCAAGTTTCGCTTCAAACTTGAGTATTTTTTCTAAAAGGCAACGAAATATCATTAAAAGTTACTGAATCTATTTTTTCCCAAATACTCGGTCAATGGTTCTCAGTTGTAAATTTGCATACCTGTTACCAGCAGGTTCATAATGGTAAAATCAAACTATGTAGAATTTTAACTTAAAGTCTTTTATATTTAATCATCCTGGGTTCAATTCCCGGGTCGAGCGCAAAGTTGCGAATTTTTCGAATATAGCTCGGGTTTGTGATCATCACCAATCCGCATTAGGCAAGCGTGGCAAGCGATTAAGCCTAGTCCCTTCATAGTAGCGACAATAACTTGATTTCTATGATGGAGGCCTTTGGCATGCAGTGCAATAACAGCATTTCCTAATTATCACTTCTAATAACAAAAAACAATATAGTCTAAATATGAATTGAAAACGTCCTTGGAACGGACATTTCTTAGTCAATTTACATATTTTAATTGCATTCTCAACTAACGTTTGACGTAAAAAGGCAGAATTTTGCATTTTTGTGAAAAAGTAGAAAGCTATAAATTCCAACTTTGCATTGTTATGAAAATTTCTGTAGTGCAGCAAGTTTAGTGCATTCCCAGCCAAATGTACTACAGTGCGTTTACACAATACTACGTGATTTTAAAACTAGACCTGGCATAAACGTAACTTTGAAAAGATTGGAACATTTACATCTGGATCAGTGCAAGGATGCGGATCAGTGAAACCCGTCACCTAAAGTTTGTGGCAGCCCTAATTGTATGAATGAACCATTCACACTTAGTAGTCTTATACATATTTTGGTCGGGAAAACAACTTTTCATTCCCCTTTATACATTAGGATTCACTATTTCGAGCCACAAGTGGATTGAATAGCACGCCGAAGGTCACTGTGATCCATTAATTGTCTCGGTTCAACCCCTTCTATTATAATAATAATCATCATCATCATCATCATCATCATTTCAGCCAATAGACGTCCACTGTTGGACATAGGCCTCCCCCAATGTTCTCCACACAGTACGGTCATGTACCGCCCGCATCCAATGGATTCCCGCAATCTTCAATATCGTCGGTCCACCTTGTGGGGGGCATCCACGGCTGCAACTTCGTGTACGTAGCCTCCACTCGAGGGCCTTTCGCCCCAACGGCCGTCTGTTCTCCTCGCTATGTGCCCTGCCCATTGCCACTTGAGGCATGCAATCCTTTGGGTTATGTCTGTGACCTTAGTTCTCCTTAGTTCTCATCATTTCTGATACGATCACGCCGGGAGACTTCGAGCATAGCCCTCTCCATTGCTCTCTGGGTCTCTCATTATAATAATAAAAATAGGGAAAAGTCCAGTGGATTAATTTGACGTCGTGAACTGTCTTTTGAATAGGGCATTGAAGAACTGTCTACAAACGTCAAACAAAGTAGTTCACAAGCGTAATAAGGGGTAGTAACATACTCGTATGTACTTAGTTGTACTAGTTACAAGAAACTATAATCAGGATTTCCCTAATTATGGGATACGAAGGTCAGACGGCATTCGCTTCTATGTAATTATGACGCTTACCAAATTCTGAATCATGGCCCAAATTGTGGCCCTGCTCTTTATATACTAATTCTTTGTTAACAATTCATGCTCCTTTATATAAATGGCATTAAACCCAGTTATCCCTCGGAAAACCATTTGTCTCACTCGTCCTGCGTGAGCACGACACTGCAACTGGAGAACCGAATCCGAAGGGGTCTTAAATCACGTAGCTAGCTTATTTATTATACATATTTAATATTATATGGTATGGTACCGGAGGCCCAATCCGGGGGAAAGAAAGGGAGGTTTAATGGCATCAGAGTACTCAATACTTTATTTTCTCCACAATGTTACATAGGTACAGGTTTTGTGTTGTAAGAACTAGATTGTAGGCCGTGTAAGGCACTGCAAAATATATACATTTAAGGTATAGATGACGCTGCATACTTAATCATTTACTTAAGCTAATTATCACATTCAATAAGTCATCTACATTACTCGTGACTCTACCGTTGTCGTGGTTGTCCATGGGTGGCAGCAATCGCTTACCATCTGGTGATCCGCCTACTCGTCTGCCACCTATCGCACAAAAAAAAATACTTACGCAAAAGTTATGAGTATTTCATCCATAAGGAGTCGAAATCCGCGTCATCAAAATCGGACACACTTATTCATGTGGTCGGCACATTTATTCATGTGGTCGGCACACCACTCCACTGAAACTAGATGATCTGGCTGGGATCTGGCTCAGATCCTGCACCTTAACTGTACGACCTACCATAACGTTCCCAGAACAACCATGGATCGATAGTTTCTACAAGACGTATCAATCGATATCGTCGACTTATCGACTCTACCATTGACCGACGCTCCTGCTTGACGATCGATCGAATGTTCTAGGGACACCCTTACATTAAATAATCTAATGGGACACCTTTAGAGATGTTTTATCTCCCTGTGGGACACTATACGCAATCGACATTCGGCAGTTAAGAGACCAAGGCGGCCGAGAGAAGTTGAACAAAGAAACGGGGTCGGCGCGTTATTTTCCACGCGCCCGCGCCGGTGTACGCCGCATTCGACTGATTGTGGTGCGACTTTACCTCAAAGTACTTATAAATCTGGACGTGTCAAAGATAGACCCAGGGACGTAGCCGCCGCCATAATAATAATAATACCAAACTCCCACAATCTTCAAACCACAATATCTGAGAAAATCTCAAAGTACAGAGACCTTGAAATAGAGGTGAAAACTCAATGGCGTGCTGCTGAAACTATCCACATCGTCCCCATAGTACTATCATCAACCGGAATCATACCTGACAGAAGCATGGAAGCTCTAAACCTACCATCCCACGTCATCTACACTCGACAAAAAGCTAGAATTCTATACAAATGTCGTATAACACGAAAATTCTTAAATCAAGTCTAAGCGCCGCAACACTCCATCCTGTTGCGCTTGACTGAGGTCTGTGTAACAGATTCTTTTACCCACTCCTTTTAGCAGGAGTGAGAAAGTGAAAGCTTATACATAAATAATAATAACCGAATAATTTAAATAAATTAACTACCTTCGGCTTCCCCACGTTTGATGATTTTAATACAGGGTCCCTTTAAAGCATGCTATATACTTGGTAGACCTATGTCACAACAGTAGGGACATTAATAGGCTGGTGATGATTGCGAGATAATTAAAGTAGCAGGTAGAAAATGGACTAGGCTAGCCAGTGACAGAGTGAAGTGGAGGCAATTGGAGGAGGCATACAGAAAACAAAGAAGAGAGTATAAAATTAATCAAACTATCTATAATAAACAAATAAATTAAATTAACAGTAGTAATAACAATACCAAATAATCAAATTAATATAAGTACTACTATACGCCGTGTGGTCCCGGCAGAGTAGAATAGGCCACCCACACTCTTACCGAAGTGTCGGAAAAGGCGACTAAGGTAAAGCAGCTGGCATGATCATCAGCACCCAGAGAAGGAAAACTCGCATTTACATCAAAACCCTCGCCAACCCGTCTGCCAAGCGTGGTGAGTATGGCAATTACCCCTCATGTGATTGAGGGAGGCCCGTGCCCCAGCAGTGGGGACTTAAATAGGCTGATGATGATGATACTATACTAATTAATATATGTACAAAAAAAAACTTTTCTGAATAAACATGCTATTGAATCGAATTGATGGCGATATAATGTGATCAGTCATTCTCATCAACTTAGGGTACTAATAGGATCCCGGTGTTTGCTTGGACTTTCTTTTTTTCATTTATTTTTTTTATTTATTCAACAAGCATAATAAGTAATACACTTTTTGTAAGCATCACAAAAACCGGTTGTCGGTTTGTATGGATGCTTCGAGTAGACTTGAATTTGTCTTTTGAAGTCTGATAAGTAAAAAGGCGAATGGCATTGTGCAGGACACGTCCACCGTAGAACAGGCAATCGTTTCAGGAGACCGCAGACGCCCTGCTTGTGGATTGCGGACCCTTCGAGGATTGATGGTAATGACAGGATAAGGAAAGAAGAGATATTTATGGGAGCAGCATGTTCAACAGTGGATGTACACAACCAGTTGATCGATGGGTAGTTATCGGGCTTTTTTATCGAACCCGGGGCCTACCAGCCGTAACTTGGGTGCACCATATTTTAGCGTGCAGTTAATCCGCGCAAGGCCGTTCAAGGCAGGCCGGCGCACGCGCACGTGGGAACGCCGCTCTCTCGCCGCGGCCCAAGCGCCGCTCGCCAAACTATACAAACTATTATGGATCACTCCCTCAGTAGGAGCAGTGCCTTGTGTGCTTGCACCATATGTAATAATACTCTGGCTTGTACTGAGGGTCTTGGCTATGTTCCAGAATGTGTATATTGAGAAATTCTTTAAACCGTGGGAGGCATAGGCTACGGTTTGGCATGAATGGGCCGTCTCCACTGGAGTGATACCACAGCCTCACAGAAAACTGCGTGAGGTTACCGAAGGCCCAATCCGGAGGAAAGGCAAGTTTAGAGGTTGGCAGCGCTCTTGTGACTCCACTGGTGTCGCGGGAGTCCATGGGCGGCGGCAATCGATTACTTATGGTGATCCATCTGCTCGTATGCCACCTATCACATTAAAAAAAATCTCAGTGTCAACCCAGAGTCGTCATTCATGTACCTCGTACCCGAACACGACACACTAAACTCTTCGTCTCCTCTTTTTCCCGCAGCAATTACGCTCAAAACGCGGTTGTAAGTCGTTTGTATGATATGTACAATAAGAAACTTGCCTCTGTAGATTTGTTTTGTACATCAAAGTATTCTTTTAAAAAGGAAGCTGCTGGTGTGCTTCTAAATTAATTCCGTGCAAGATCTCTACCCCACCCTCATCTAGATAGTACTTGTAAACCTGTAACGCCCTCCCTCCCCCCTCCCTCATTTGGAACCCTTTTACTGTCTTGAATAATAAATGATTTGTCAGAATATATAAAATCAGTAATTAGCTGTAAGCCATATGAATGAATGTAATTTAATATTGTACAAGAGCTGTGGATTTTGAATAAATGGAAAATAAAAATAAATATATAAATAGAAGAATTTAGAAGTTTGTGGTTTTGCATAGCTACCCCCAGAGAGCAAGAGAACTGACAAGGCAAGGAGTCCTCTATCCGAAAACTCCATCTCCTGAACATCAAAAGCTAATAACACTCAACTTATGGGGAAAAAAAATGCATTAGGTACATCTGGAAGCACGGCTATTGCCGCGTAGGTCAATTTATTCAGAAAACGAAGCTCACTGGTTTCTTTCTTCTAATGTGGTGCTTATTCTTGATTGGAGGAACGGAGGCATCGTAGGGGGCACAACATTCACCACCAGGGGGTCCTCAAAGAAAAGCCCCCGGCTCCGCAAGTGGCGGTAAAATTTTATAAGTTGCGATAGAGTTGTTGACGTGTTGTTATCGGCTTCGTCTGCAGTAGCTAAGCCGTAATGAAATTCGCCGTGATCGTTCCCAGGTTCTTCGGGGGGGATAAGGTCTTCTGCTCGGAAGAACGGGGACCCCTGAAATAAAGATAAACGGCTGACTAACTGATTTTCCTGCGTAAGGGTAATAAATAATAATAATATCCTCCAACTGATTACAGCTACGGCGGCCAATCTCAACTATCAGCCGTACGCAGGATATATTATAGTGCTCAAGTATGTGCGCAAACACAAGTGCACTCTGTATTCCCTTACCCTCGTATTCTAATGGGACACCAGGGTGACACGACCGGGGAGGGATCGGGCGCAGGACCAACGGCTTTGCTTTCCGAGGCACGGGGGTACAAGACCGCCAACTTTCAGACTCCGGGCTGATACTAAACTTAATTACTAATTGTTGGCCCTACCCGGGGGTTGAACCCGGGACCTCTTGCGCAGCCGTCACTTCAAAGTGCGACTCACTAACCACTAAGCCACCGAGGCAGTCGAGAGAGAGAGCAAGGGTAGCGAAGGACTCGCTGAGTTGTAATTATCACCAAATTCTGGAGCACCCCGGGTATCAAAGCGACGGCTTTGGTACCCGGACGAGAAGATGTCTCAAACGATTTTACTCTATCAAAGCTGCTGAAACAAAGCTCATACTTTTCATTTACTCTACAATGTTAGGTAAATACAGGGATGGTTAAGAGTAATAGGTACTAGGATGGAGAGGTAACATAGAACCAGGAAAGGACCTAGGATACTTTTCATCGTTTCCTACGGGATAAACAAAAACTAATACTCCGCGGGCAACGCCGCGGGCGAAATCTAGTACCTCATCATTATCATCATCATTTCAGCCAATAGACGTCCACTGCTGGACATAAGCCTCTTCCAATGTTCTCCACACAGATCGGTATAGTACCCACGTAATAAATAATATCATGCATGATTTAATAATACCAGCGCCATGCCCTACAGGAAGGTAACTACCCCTTCCTTAAGTCGTGGCTTTAGCTGAGTGAGCTATTTTTTGTCACGCACCGCGACACACCTGGAACCCAATTCTCGTGCTCTGACATTAATTTTCATTCGACATATATCACTAAAACATAGCTTTTTTTTGTATGGTTTTCAGGTGATATCCGCCATGTTTTCAAAATATCACAAGCCCGAGATTACGAGTATTAAATACATTACCAACACAAATCTGAAATCCAGATGAGCTGGATCTCTAGGGAGCTCGTCTGGGTTCACATGACACATTAAGTAACAGAAGGTCCCGAACAAACATATTAGTATTACAGAGTAAATTCCAACAAAAGCTTGTATTTTCTTCATAGTGGCCATTAAAATACAATAGGGATAGGTCAATATTTAGAAATGGGAAAATTACAACATTTCTTCCGTCATTTTTCTCATAGAATATTCCATAGAGAAAAATAATCACGTCAGATGAGAGCAGCAAGAGACAAGCCTCTTTAGGCCTGTTAGATCATGTTTGCTCATGTTTGTTTGTCCATTGAGCTACTGTTACACATGCTCAAAAGTAGCATGCTTAAAAAGCATGCCAAATATGAGCATGCTTGATGAATTGTCCACATTTGCTATTAATAAGCATGTTTTTTGGCATCTATTAGCATTTTTATGACATAGGTGGCAGACGAGCAGACGGATCACCCCTCACCCCATGGTAAGTGATTGCCACCGCCCGCGACAAAGCATGCTTAAAATAATTGTGCTTATGTATTTTGTTTATATTTGCTCCAAATAAATATTTTTCATTTCATTTAATTTCATTTCAAAACTAAGCAAACCTGTTTACACATGCTAAAATACTCCCCCACACTCCCCCTTTCCACTTACACTACGTGTAGCATGCTTAAAAATCGACCGGCGTGCGATTTTGAGCAAAGAAGCATGCATGAAAATAAGCATGTGTTAATGGATATCTTACACAAAATACGAGTATAAGATCTAAGGTTTTTTTGGAGAAAAATCATCCTTAAGATGACGGGTAGGGCACACTAGCGACGCCAATCGATTTTAATTTTTAGTTCCTGCTTTTGCTCACAAATTTTGGATTACCGCCAAAAGTGGCCGCTTTTGGCGTGAATCACTTTTTCGCGTACAAAAACACACCCAACATTTGTGCACGGTTATTTAATAAATAGTATCTATAAGTGTTTTCCGAGAGGCTGTAACCCTGAAATTGTTTAAAATAGATCCGGTTTACTAGCTAAAAATTAAAATCGATTGGCGTCGTTAGTGTGCCCTACCCGTTACCTTAATAATTACTCTATCGATTATACCTACATATAGCCAATCGGTATAAAATAGCCAATCTGTTTTATTTTTATTTCGTTTTAATTCCCAAGCCATCTAACTATATAAGCTACAAAACTTTGAATGAAATTTTATTTCTTTTTCAAAATAAAGGAATACTAAATGTTTTTCCCGCCCTGTATATAGATAGATATTCTATATTGCACAAAAATAAAATACAAGCATGATACAACAGCAACAGACAGTACAATAAGGCGTTCTTATCGCTTGTAGCGACTTCCAGACAACCTTTGGGTAGAGGAAAGAAATATCGTATTCGTAATAAGGGAAGGCAGTGCAAAGTAGTTTAACAAATGAAATTGAGAATGGCAGAAATATACATTATTTTATATATTAATATTACATTACATAAATAATAATAAACAATACATACATACCCAATAATATATACATAGATAATTTATAACAAAAAATCAATAAAAATATTTCTTATAGATAGGTATAAATTACCAGAGAGCAGACCACATAAAAAAGGAAAAAGAGACAAGGAAAAAACAGTGTACCTATTTATAGAGATAGAAAGTGAGTTTTGACGTATATTTGTAATTCTGATGTGGGTTCTGATATCCGTAACACCGGCGCGGCGCTTGAGCTACCTATCAGAGTCAGATTAATTTAAGTGATTTGTGAAATATTATTATTTAAAAAAAGAGTGGAAACCAAGTCTGGGTGACTGTGGTATTGGGCGCCATCAGGCCAGATAGAGTGACGATTTCCCTACGCAGGATGGCTGGCTGGGCTGGAGCTGGATGCGGCATAGCCGTAGAGTAAGAAAATAATAGTAGCCAGCCAGGCTAACGTCGCCGCACGGTTATTTGGCACGTGGCAAAAGTCGGAACTAACGCTGTTTTGACATTTTCCCAAAGAAAAAATGTTGTACAACGCCCCCCTGTTAATGTCACTGAAGTGCCTTACTTGTTGTGTTTGCGCTTGTATTATTATCTTACACTATGGAGTAGCCTAAGGTCGATCGGAGTGGCGAACATTATACTCCAAACTGGAATTCAAGACCAAAAAAGCTACGACAGATACGTCACTGTCAAATCTATCAATGTCACTTATGTCATTGTCAAACGCAGTTTTCAGGAGCCCAATTCTCGGGCTCGTGACATTTCTTTTCATACGACATATATCACTAAAACAAAGTTTTTTCGTATGGTTTACAGGTGATATCCGCCATGTTTTTGAAATGTCACAAACCCGAGAATTGGACTCCTGAAGTGATACACGCTCAATACCAGCTTTGCAACCAAACAATACGGATGATTAAATTTTAATAAAGCGTCTTGGATTTATGTAAAAACTTATTTAAAATATAGAATTAATATTACCTTTAAATAAATTATGTCAGTGTGTGTATTTAGGAAATAAGTATATACTATTGTAAGATCATTTTATTGCATTGGCAACATTGTAGTAGATTTATTAGTCTTGAATTCCAGTTTCGAGTATAGGAGAGGCCTGTGGCCAGCAGTGAACTGCTGCAACAGGCTGATGATGAGATCATGTTTAGATATAACGCAGTCGTAACGCGTGTTTTTTAGTTCCATGGTCGTATTAACTACAATTGGAGGGGGGCTTTGAACAGGAAAATAAATAAAAAAAATGATTATCCACAATGTAATTTCGTTCCAAATTGTTAAACCCATCAGGTTTCATACGTACCTAATATTACCTGGAGCCCAATTCTCGCGCTCGTGACATTTATTTTCATACGACATATATCACTATAACATAGTTTTTTTGATAGATAGATAGATAATATATTTATTTGCATCAAAGAACACACATGCATACATTTTGAAATGATAAAAAAAAACAATATGTATATATGTATGCGCTTTTTTGTATGGTTTTCAGGCGATATCCGCCATGTTTTCAAAATATCACCAGTACGAGAATTGGGGTCCTGATATCTAACACCGATTATGTAGATAGATAGATAGATAGATTGTAGGCGCATCATGGAGTTACCACATACATTACCTTTGTCAACTTTGTACCACCTGTGATGACGAATAAATGAATTTGTATTTTGTATTTGTATTTGATAGATAGATATTCTTTATTGTACAAAAATAAAATACAAGCATGATACAACAACAGCAACATACAGTACAATAAGGCGGTCTTATCGCTTGTAGCGATTTCTTCCATATAATTATTGGTTCTAAATACACATTTCTTCTTTCTTTCTTTCTTACCTCATATGATTAAAAATAAATAAGAGGGGGGTCCATGAAGTTATAGATAAATTATAGCTTCGTAGGTCGTCATCAAAAAAGTCAACTACTTATCTACTCTATGGCTTTGAGTTATACTCAAAGCTCTATGGAGGTAGGAGTTTTTTAGATTTTCGCGTTGCATTATAACTATAATGTATCAATACGGGGATTAACAGCCCGCTCGTGACCACGGCTGCTGTAACGTAGCCGAAACGTCGAGCCAAATATGTGAGTACACAATGTTGTTTCACATAATAAATATCGTGTTAATCCCCGTATTGATACATTATAGTCTATGGAGGTAATCCTAGACATAGTTTACTTTTGTCTATTGATTGACATTGAATGTCATTAAGATACTATCATAATGCCATTTAAAATAATGATTTTGTAAAAATAATTTAATAAAAAGCTACTAAGTACAAGGAACATTTTGATAGTAAGTTTTTAACTTAGTTATTGTCATTTTACCTCAATGATTTTTGTTGGTTCCTTCTTGACTTGGTCCATTTTCATCATCATCAGCCCATTTAAGTCCCCACTGCCGGGGCACGGGCCTCCCTCAATCACATGAGGGGTAATTGCCATACTCACCACACTTGGCAGACGGGTTGGCGAGGGTTTTGATATAAATGCAGGGTTTTCCTTCTCTGGGTGCTGATGATCATGCCAGCTGCTTTACCTTAGTCGCCTTTAACGATACCTCGGTAAGAGTGAGGGTGGCCTATTCTACTCGGCCGGGGACCACACGGCATATTTGCATTTTACCGTTCCTAAATGTGGCGGTATAACAAACAAATATTCTATGACAAAAATCCCTGGATTATTTTATAACCTTGACCGTGGGAGAGCCACGCTTCGGCATGAATGGGCCAGCTCGACGAATTATACCACGGCCTCACAGAAAACAGGCGTGAAGCAGCACTGTGCTGTGTTACGCTGCGTGAGTGAGGGTACCGGAGGCCCAATACGGGGGAAAAGGATGTTTCATGGTTGGCAGCTCACTTATTATGACTCTACTGGTGTCGTAGGTGTTAATGGGCAGCGGCAATCGCTTACCATCAGGTCCATCTGTTCGTCTGTTACCTATAAAAAAAACTACTTAAGTTTTTAGATTTAAACCTCTAGGTCCGCCCATCAAAGAAGTCATTCATGCCAAAAAGCGGCCACTTTTGGCGTGAATCAATTTTTCGTGTACAAAAACGGACCCAACATTTGTGCATGGTTATTTAATAAATAGTATAAGTATTTGCAGACAGTTTGTAATTCCGAAATTGTTTAAATAGATCCGGTTTAGTAGCTAAAAATTAAAATCGATTGGCGTCGCTAGTGTGCCCTACCCGTCACCTTAAAGTGAAGGGTATCTCTACTAGCGACAGCAATCGAATTGTTAGCAACTAAACCGGATATCTTTTTAACAATTTCGAGGCTACGATCTCTCGGAAAACACTTACTACCACACTCATCATCATCATCATCAGCCTATCGCAGTCCACTGCTGGACGTAGGCCTCTCCAATTGTTCGCCACTGTGATCTATCCATGGCTTCTCGCATCCAGCTCTTGCCAGCCATCCTGCGCAGATCGTCCCCCCACCTAGCCAGAGGGCGCCCTACATTACGTTTGCCAAGACGCGGTCTCCACTCTAGAACTCGTTTACCCTATCGGTTGTCGGTTCCACACTCAGAGTCGTTGATTAACTTAGTTGGCTACATTAGCACTTATTTTGATACGCATTGTCTAATATTGGAACCTTTAAAATGTTGAAATTCGTTCTAAACAACAAATACAAACAATTTTAGTTCTAAGAATTTTCGATAGATGTCGCTGTGCAAAGATACATTGCACAAGCATTGTGGTTTTTTAGAAACGTATAAGACCTTCTTTGATTTTTCAATATATGCACTCTTACATAGCAGAAACTTGGTTTTTTAATTATTTCTACTAGTTCTTGCCTAGTTTTTTGGGACACTGTACACGCATAAAAGACTACCTACCGATACTAAGTAAATGAACATTAGCTTAAATGACGTCTCTGAGTGCGGCTTTTATAATTACTATTTATTTAATACTTGTACTTAACTTTTGACTCTGTTTTCGCTGTCGAAATTTGGATTACCGCTATAAGTGGCCGTTTTTGGCGGTAATTCAAATTTCGGGTACAAAAGCAGACCCAAAAGTTAAGTATAAGTTTTAAATAAATAGTACAAGTGTTTTCCGAGAGAACGTAGCCTCGAAATTGTTAAAAAGATATCTGGTTTAGTTGGTAACAATTAAAATCAATTGGCGACGCTAGTTGACCTACCCGTCGCCTTAAGTAGAGACGCTATGTGTTATAATGTTGGTTTTTTTTTATTTGAAAGGTGGCAGACGAGCAGACGGTTCTCCTGATGGTAAGCAATTCCGCCGCCCATGGACACCTGCAACACCAGTGGAGTCACTAGTGCGCTGCCAACCTTTTCCCCTTCCCGCCCATTGGGCCTCCGGTAACCTCAATCACACGGCGAAACACAGCGCAGGCGCTGCTTCACGCCGGTCTTCTGTGAGGCAGTGGTATCACTCCGGTCGAGCCGGCCCATTCATGCCTAAGCGTGGCTCTCCCACATTTGAAACCACGTTGTTTACCCACAGCTATGACCAAGGAATCCGACAAGCACAGCGGCACTGACTCCGAAGCGGGGTCGACGCGGTCGGTGCGCGTGAGCAAGCTCGGCGCGATCCTGTGCCCGGTCGCGTGCGCGCTGCTGCTCGTCAGCGTGTTCGCCGTCTCGTTCGTTGCGTCTAAGCTCGCGTACGAGCAGTACGACGCGTTCTGCGCGACGTCGCGCCGCTTTGACGTAGCAAAGCTGTACATCTTCCCTAATGCAACACTTAAATTGCGCTCCTATTAGGCGGAAGGGAATAAACTATTTGAGTTTTTACTTTTTTTTTTATTACAAGCTGCGTCGCTGTCAAGGGGACGGCGAAGGGTAGTTAAGGTGACGGGTAGGCACACTAGCGACGCCAATTGATTTTAATTTCTTTTTTTACCGAACCAAACACTTATACTATTTATTAAATAACCATGCAAAAATGTTGAGTCCAACGCGTACGCGAAAAAAATTAATTCACGCCAAAAGCGTGAAATCAATTTTTCGCGTACAAGGAGGTTGACACGGAGAGGTTGTAACCCCGAAATTGTTTCAAATAGATCCGGTTTAGTAGCCAAAAGTTAAAATCAATTAGCGTCGCTAGTGTGCCCTACCCGTCACCTTAACGCCACGTGGTCAGGTGTCGGGTGTACCCTAATGGAGTGATGGTAAGCGATTACCGCCGTCCATGGATACGAGAATCATCACCGGTGGAGTCACTAGTACGCTGCCAATCTTTTAACTCCTCTACTTCCGGGATAGGGCCTGCGATACCTTCTCTCACTCGCGTCGGCGAGAGCGCAAGCGCTGCTTCACGGCTGTTTTCTATGATATACCCTTGGGCCCTTGGTCTATTGACTTAATAGCGCGGAGATTTATCATCCCACCTTCTGACCTTGGAGGAAAAGTAATTTTTTAAGGCTTTTTAGTGGCAAATCATTCATAGCATTGTGCCGAAAAAAAATCCTCGGGCTCGGGCCTGTCATTTTGCAGTCTAGCCATAAATCGAGTACTTATGTTGCGCAAAATTTGGCCTCTAAATTCAACGTTTAGTATTTGAAAGATGGAGCCCAATTCTCGTGCTCGTGATATTTTTAAAACATGGCGGATATCACCTAAAATCCATACAAAAAAACTGTGTTTTGGTGATATATGTCGTATGAAAATAAATATCACCAGCACGAGAATTGGGCTCATGGAATGGCAGAAACTGGCCTGTCAGATTTTTCAGATATTATTCAAAAATTTAGTTCAATTTAAATTTCGATAAATTTGAAATCTTTATCCGTGACAGATTGTCTTCAACAGGAGATCAGAAATCATTACTTAGTACTTACTAAATTCAAAATTGTAGCTCCGAACATAAAAATCCTTTCAGAAACCAGCCTTCATCTTTTGGGGTCACCAATCTTTGAAAGCGCTGTTATTCCGCATGTTGAAAAGTTCACCGAATGTTCAGGTCGCCTTCTTGAACTTAATCCCCATTCAGCGCTTTACGCTGCTGTCCTCTGTGGAAATTCCAAAAAATAACCCAAAATTTGGCCAGCATGCTTAAAATTTGTGGGGAAAAAATCCTAAACATCAACCTCCTAGATAAGTCCTGGATCCAAGTCCCTGCCCATGCGTTTCGGGGGCATCGGGATACGCAAATCTACTGATGTTGCTCTACCGACCTTCCTATCCTCAATCCATAGCACGTCCACTCTTGTAACAGAAATAATGCGGTTATAAGTGGCGTGCTTCGTTGAGCCTAGTGATGCCTGGAAAATGGCTGTCCCGGGTCAAAATTTACCAGTGGATCCAAATTCACAAAGGCGCTGGGACAAAATTCAATGTGAATTCATACAAAATACTTTGATCAACTGATTTGACTATGCGCGACTCAGAGCGGTTTCGAGGAAGGAGTCCGGCCATTGGCTGCAAGCCTACCCGTCGGCCAACGTGGGCACCCTGCTGGACGCAGAAACCCTCTGAGTCGCCGTGGGCCTCCGTCTTGGTGCTTAGTTTTGTAATCCACACAAATGTCTCGGTGGCACCGCCGTTAGCGCCTTGGGGCACCATGGGCTCTTGTATAAAAAGTGCCGGCCGTCTCTCCAGGCATTCCTCATTAAACGACATTATCCATCGTTCGCTTGCCACCATTAATGTGCCGGCAAACTTGGAGCCAAACGGCAATTTACGTGATGATGCAAAGAGACCAGACGGAATGTCTCTCATCCCTTGGAAGATAGGACGTGATTTTGAGTGGGATGCTACCCGCGTCGACACTCTGGCACCGTCTCGTCTTCCCGAGACTACGAGGAGTGCCGTGGCTGCGGCTGACGCCGTAGAAAGACTGGTTACAAAGCATAGGCATCTATCAGGTATAAACCTGATTTTCCCTACCATTTTGTAGCTTTCGGTGTTGAAACACTGGGCCCTTGGGGTTCCGACGCTCTCTCTTTCTTCCGTGACTTAGCTAAGCGTCTAGTCGAAGTCACGGGAGACGGGGAGAGTTAAAGGCTGGCAGCTACCTCGCCCAGCGAATTTCCATCGCGATCCAGCGGGGTAATGCTGCCAGCATTTTGGAAACATTGCCACGGGGACCTACTTTGTTTTAACTTTCCCTTTTATTTTAATTTTTGCTTATTTTTATTTCTCAGTTTTCTTGTGTGTTTGTTCTTTTGTCCAATAAAACAAAATACAAAATCATTTAAGTATTCGCTTTTCAATAGGGTTATTTATTTATTATTATTTGCATTACATATTACTATTATTTGCAGGTTGCTATAAATTATTTGCAGGTGTCAAAGAAGATAAACACAAAAAGATATTCTATTTAATTACCTATATTTTTATTATTTTAAACTTCTGCTAAATACATTAGTAAGTACATATGTAGAAGCATGGATGGTAGAAGTTAAAATTTTAATATAGTTTACTTAACATGTAAACAGCGCCATCTAGTTAAATTTTGGAGAATCAAACATTAAATACTTTTTGATGCTTTGGAATGCCAAAGGTTATAAGTTAACTCAAGCAATAAAATATAGATGGCGCATACCGAGCTATTGAAACTTCTTATTATTTTGACTAAATATACCTAATTTATTCATTATTATTATTTAATTATGTCGATAAAGTTTAAATAAAAATAAAATAAAATCTATCGAAATCTATCGTAAGTAAAAAATACTTTTATAGACATCAAACCATTTCTGAACGATTCACCATTTTCCCAATTTTCAGGCTGGCAATGGAAAATGAAAATTTGACAGGACCAAAACAAAATGGGCGGACAATAATCGCCAATTTCGAACATTTCTGTAGTTTTTTTTCCGAAACTGTAGTGTATTAACGTGTTTAATTTCATTTTAAGTTACCCTTCCTTAGTGCCAGTGTCGACTTATTCAGTTCTTCTTTCATACATGTGAGTATATTCTGCATTTTGCGGACTTTTAGACAGTATTATAGTTTTTATTGATTGTGTGGAGTGGATAGCTACATTACCTTCAAAAGGAAGGCCAATGTCAACGTTGCGGTGAGATTGGAAACTTGGGAAAATAGGCTAAAGAATGCACTACACCATAACATCCTTTATTGATCTACGTTTGGAGAGATTTATGTAACAAACAACTTGCTACATGTTTGGACCGCATTTTAGCCATGCTGCGCAACTAAATATTCAATTAAGTACTTACGTATGTTCATTATTATGCCTTGCTGTCTCTTGCACCCATAACTTTTAGGTAAACCATAATGAACAACACCTGATCAATATGCTAAATAGTGCACCTGAAAATTCTAACTACATTATGTACCTACTTAGTTTAGAATTTATTTGCCTCAATTCTCAGGCAATTAAAATACAAATTTTCTGTTCCAATAGAATAAACAAGCAACAAGAATTTCTTTTCACAGATGCTTTTAACACTGTATGTGTTGAAAGCAAACTCGACAAACTATGTGCAGTGCAATGTTTTGCTATTTTCAACCTGTCTATGAATCAATTTGAAATTAAAAACATAAAAGTCAGAATTTAATAAAATACAAACCTTTGAATTGATAACCTCTAATCTTCCTTTGGGCTTTTGAGTCAGTTAACCAGTGTTTTTCCTGATACCTGTAAACGGCCAAGTTAGCACTACCCAATCAGATACATTTTGGCCAGCCCTAGAATATTGGTCAAGTTCCGTAATATAGTTCAGATATTTGAATTAAATTTGGACTAGCCCAGTGTCGTTCTCCTGTGGGTTTGATTCTAATAATAATAACAACAGAAGTGCCAAAGCCACTAACTTTTCTGACAAAGTAACTTTTCTGAAAACTTAACTGGTCAAAGTGACCACATGCTGTTGAACGAAGGCCTCTTTAATGCTGTGTCACAGATTTCTTTTCCATTCTAACCATTCACTGCCATCAGTTTCAAGGTTCATGTGACAGTAATATTATTTCAAGAATTTTATGAATTGTGAAATCTATTCCAATGAAATTATGGGTTTTAAAGTATGCATCTCATATAACAATGATAACAAATCACAAATAAACAGGGTCTCCCAAATGGAAGTGTCTAACGAAAGTTCATGAATACAGCACAGTTTGAGGCAATTAAACTTCCCAATATACTTAATGTTCTCTAATTTTTTTTGGATTTTCTATGTCAACTTATTAAAAAAATAATGTAATTTTTTTGACACTGAATAAACACTAGAGTTCATTAGAAATGTTTGTTCAGAGTGAGAATCAAACCCACAAATAAATGTCAATAAGGCAAGGTCAGTAGTAAATGTGACATTAGGCCAGATAAATACAAATACATTAAATCTTTCAAAAATTCAGATGTGGGGTAAATTCTAATTGGCTATTTGACTGTTGTTTATTTTGAAATGTGCTAAATATGGTAGCTTATAGGTTAAAAATAATAATATAATATGTGTCTTGCATGACAATATTTTGTAAACATGTTTATTTTTGTCGAATAGATAGTTTTTTTTAGCTGCGGATACTAGGCTCCCAACGCGGGCTATGATTGGTCATCATATGACTTCACATTTCAATACTTATGTCATCATGCTGTCAGATCAGTATCGCCATACAGTTTGTCCATTGTTTATTGAAATAAGACGTAACACCGCAAGTGTCACGTAACTGACTGTTTTACATTAGAGAGAGCATAGGTGCAAGTTTTTCATGACCTCGTGACCTTTCACAAGCTCTACATAAGAACATAGGCTCTCGGGCCAGTCTTTTGTCTTTTGCGAGCTCATCCCGCCCGCGGATGTATGCACAGCGCTCGAGTGTCGCCGCCTTTATAAGACAGCGCGCGGCCCCCTATTTCTTTTAGCCCCTTTTTAGCCTTTTCAGAGGTTGTGTGGCGCTCCACTTTTTGTTGCGTTGCTTTTTTCTTGGCAGACTGTCACAGGGTAGGTGGCCTATTTAAATCTGCAATGAAAAGTCACGTTTAGTTAAGACTTCTTTCCCTCGTATAGTGAAAGTAATCTGCATAATTTTATGTCAATTTTATAATAACATAGGCAAAAACATGTTTGAGCGGCTCTCAAAGTTAAGTAGCCGTGTTTTGCCGACTGAGTTAGGGTACCGGAGGCAAAATCGGGGAGGAAGGGGAGATAAAAGTTTTGCAGCGCACTTGTGACTCCACTGATGTTTGCGGCTGTCCTTGAACGGCGGCAATTGACATCAGGTAATCGTGTGCATGGCAATTACCCCTCATGTGATTGAGGGAGGCCCGTGCCCCAGCAGTGGGGACTTAAATGGGCTGATGATGATGATGATGATGATGATGATGAATCGTGTTCCACCTATCATATAAAAAAATATATAGAGTGTTACGCTAATTATGACCAACATGCACATCTTAGTAAAAGCTCTAACCGGATATCGTTGCTTTAAAAAAATATCGACAGTTTTCGAGTGCGTTTTGCGAACCGGGAAAATTGGTCTGACCAACTGAGCTACATATTACCGAATGGGGATGATGCGTAAACGTCGTATATCTGGGAGATGCGTATCAACTTCGTTTTAGGCCCCAACGAAAGCTAGGGATATCATCCATTTCAATTTCCTGGTTGCATCCAAAGCCGTCGCTTCGGAGCCCGGGGTAAGTAAGTTTCACAACATCACATACATTGATCTAACTCCGAGATAGGTGGCTCAAGCACCTGTGTTACGGATATCAGAATCAACAGTGGGATTACAAATATATACATATAATACTTTTTCTTTTGTAAATACATACTTATAATACATAGGAAACACCCAGACCAAGACCCAGTTCTTTATTATGTATGGAAAACAAGGTTACAACAATGATCTTAAAATAGCTATATGACGTATAGTATCACTTGATCCTACCTTTTCAGGCATATACACATTATGGTTATACTCAGTTATACACCATTAACAATTTGGTAAATTTCTATATTTACGCACGTTTGGACCATAATCCAGAGGGCCTAATTTAAAACAGAAGTTACGACCGAATCGGAGTTTCCCTCCCTTTCACATGCGCTGTGTCTCCTTTGTTTGTATACGACAGGTATATTCTCGTTCGTTACGGGACGGCTTCAAATTAAGCCACTAGGATTTGATGGGTCTGGTAATTACAATGAAGCTACTGCCGTCTGATCTTCGCAACCCTTAGACAGGGGAACCAAAGCAATCGGTAGTGCTTACACGTTCCGAATAATTATCTCAACAATTTGTGAATATCGCTGATTGAAAACCGATCCGAATTTCCGAAACGTGCAGGTTTCCTCACCATGTTGCAAATGCTGAGAATGGGCCTTGTTGGCTACAGAATTTGTTATACTTGTATTTATGTCACTCATGTTTGATTTGTGTTCTGTGGCCAATAAAGAACTCTTTATCTTTATCTTTTTAACCGAATCTCCCTCATAATGTTGTGCTGTATATGTGTTTGTTTGTTTGTATACGTTTTATTATTTTGTTTTAGGTGGTGTAACCCTCAATTAAAAAATAAAAATCAGAATGAGTAAAATATCATTACACCCGTCATTTTCTCAATATAACGTGTCTCTTTAATTGCTCGACATTGGCAGAGTTATATAAGTGTTCGCCGTGGGCAACACAGTAGCAGCCATAATAAAAAAAAATAAAAAAAATCTTTATCTTTTATGTTTTCCCTCTTGTTATATAGGTAAAATTATTATTTTGTTGTAACTTATTATTTAATCCGAGTACACAATTACAATCAAATGCAAAAATAATGATTGTTACGCATTTTACCGAACAGAAGAACATTTGTAACGGATTTTCCACATCGATACCTTATCAACACCAACAGTTGAATAGGTTAAAATCAATAGTCTACAATTTTGAACCATAAGCTGATTTAAAAACACAACATGTCTAGTTACTTGTTTTTGAATTCATTAAGGTGACGGGTAGGGCACACTAGCGACGCTATTTTAATTTTTAGCTACTTAACCGGATCTATTTTAAACAATTTCGGGGTCACAACCTCTCGGCAAACACTTATACTATTTATTAAATAATCATGCACAAATGTTGGGTCCAACGCGTACGCGAAAAATAGATTCTCGCTAAAAGCGGCCACTTTTGATATGGCGGTAGCTAAAATTTTAAATCGATTGGCGTCGCCAGTGTGCCCTACCCGTCACCTTAAGGATACATCTTTAAATGACTTTTTTACACTCAACTTGTATGACGTAAACATTATGTAGGTACCTAGGTACGTACGCTTAGATGTTAAATTCCTCATCTTAGCTTGTGATTTCCCGTTTGCTTCCAAAGCTGTCACTTTGGAGCCCGGGGTACGCTTAGACCATGATTCAGGATTTAGGTAGTCTGCTAATTACAATGGAGCGACTGCCGTCTGATCTTCGCAACCCCGACAGGGGAACCAAACCAAGACCAAGATATTTACTAAACTCTGAAAATGAGCTCTTTTTTTGTCTGTTAAATAAAACAAAACACATACAAGAAAACTGTGTCCGGGAAAATAGTGGATGAGGCTGATCACCTATCAGCAACTGAAGAGAGTGACGAAGCGAAATGTTGAAGAGAACTTCTCCTTTTGATATCCCAACTTTAAGGCTATATACTTAATTAAAAAAAAGAACTTCGTTGAAAACATAGGGTAAAATATGATAATCAAAATTCAGCTTCTCAAACGAAAGTGATCAACTGAATTTGATTAATGCAATTCGCATGGGAAGGCGATATTTTTTTTATTTCGCTCTTTGCTTCTTAGAGTAATCAGAAGTTAATCCCTTTAAGTTATGATGGGATATTAAAAAGAACATGGCGTATGTTTCGACTAAGAAATTGATGATGTTAAATTAAATGAATTATATTAAGACCATACAACTTAATATTAATGCCCAGAAAAGGTCAAAACGTTTTCTACACTCCAACAAACTTTTCATTGAATAATGTATAATTTAAACAGGTTTACTCGAAGACTTATCTTATCTCGCAACAAAAACCCTCTGACCCAATTCCCAGGGTTCACCTGGGATGCGTTTGTGACGTCATTGGCTACGTCACGGTTGACACAGTGGCCTATATTCGGGGGCAGGCTCCATTCAGCTCCGATCCCTGCACATGGACGAGCCTATTTTTAGACCACAACTTCATTCATTGAAGGACGGGCAATACGGCTGGCCTCTGACAAAGGGATAGTGCAGTGCATATTGGGAATATTGATACGGTGACAGAACAGACTTAAACGAAAATAGAGGTTCTCAATTCGACTCGTACATACTTTTTACTGAGTAGTCGACTTAGATAACTTAATTTAATGTAGATAGATAGATAGATAGATACACTTTATTGCACAAAATTTACAGATCTTAGCCTCACTATCCTCTTATTATACTAAAACAATGTAGGCGGTCTTATCGCTAATAGCGATCTCTTCCAGACAACCTCAGGGTAGAGGAAAAGTATAGCGAATTAAGAAAAGGGGTAAGGCAGTGCAAGTCAGAAAAAGAGAAATAAAAAACAAATTGTATAAATACGAGTATGGTATATACATACATACATTATATTAAATAAATATATACTAGCTATAAATACTAATACATACTAGTACATTACAAAACAAATAAACATATATACTAACAGTTTATTGGATTGATAGATACGTAACCAGGGAAATAGGAGACAATGAAAGGAACTACAAAGGCTTAGAAAGATAAGAAATGATCTTTAACTCGGGACTTGAAAATAGAGATGGATTCGGATTGCCGGATGTAGATGTTAGGATTATTGAGATAGTTTATGAAAGACTAGTCGCACGCCCTCTCTTCGTTTCGGGACAATAGTTTCACTTTACACCAATAGATGTCGCTAGGTGTCGATTATATCGCGCAAGGGTTTCGTGTTTTCGGATTAGATATAAGCGTTGCCGCTCTTGGTAGGATTTACCTCTTTATAAATAGTATAAATTTGAGACGGCAGAACTTCTTAACAAACATTACCTGCCCCAGATTATAATAATGGCTTATTTTGAAACGAATAGAATGTGGAAAATAATGAGAAGAAGCTTTTACGAGTATAACCCATTGTTTTGGCTATTGCTTAAAATGTTTTATACTTAGATATTTACCTATTGTGAAATTAAGGGAAACCTGTTATTAGATTTTCTCTTTGTCGTATAAAATATCGTTTATATAACCTATGACGCTGTTTTTTCTAAAGAAATAAAAATAAAATCCAGATGAGTATGCCAAATTGTGGACCATGATCAAAACTTTGCAACCCTGTAAGAGTTCCGACCTAAGCGATAGGCGGATATAGACATTCTATATTTGAATGCTAATCTTTGGTTAATGTATATATATATGTCACCGGAAAATAACAAGATCCGTAAGTTTATCAATTTACTAGGAAGTTTATTAACTTTCGTAGGATTCTAAACGGGGGATAAATTGTATTATTTTACGTCAACATTTTCGTACATTGATAAACTTACTGAACTCACTCGTAAAATAATAAGTAAGCACGATCCAAACGCTACGCGCGATCAGATTGGCATTGCCTATGAACATTGACCAATCAGAGAGCAGTGTGTTATTTTACGTATTTCAAAGATTCGTATATTTAAAAGAGTTTCAGTGATTGGTCGAACCATATAAAATTTTACGAACCCTGCGCACGAGAGACGCACATCGCTTACGCATTGTTGCACAGAAACAGTCCACTCCATATTCGGCAAACATTCCTGATGCGCTGCAATATCGCGGTAACCCCATCAGCATCCTAAAAGCGTTATTATATTGGACACACAGGGCACTGTATTGTTTCTGTGCTTATTACTTTAAAATTTTGCTATCATACTCCTATTGTGAAATAATTTAAAGATTTGAGTTAAAACCTTCGGTGGATTGGCTGCGGCCTCAATTTTCTGATTTGAATGAACTTATCTCTACTTCAACGTAGCATTGTAAACTGTAAAGACTGTATACAAACTGTATGTAGGGCACAGTCGGCAACCATTTAATATTATCTGGTAAATTATTGTAAAGCCCAACGCCCTGTTGGTCCAGTGGTTTAAGTACCGGGCCGTGATCTCGGGGTCCTGAGGTCGAGCAAAAAGTATGTTTCGAATTTTTTCTACATAGCTCGGGTTTGTAATCATCGTCATCGTCAGCCCATTTAAGTCCCCACTGCTGGGGCACGGGCCTCCCTCAATCACATAAGGTGTAATTCCCTCAAACTCACCACGCTTGGCAGACGGGTTGGCGAGGGTTTTGATATAAATGCAGAGTTTTACCTTCTCTGGGTGCTGATGATCATGCCAGCAGTATTACCTTAGTCGCCTTTTACGACACCTCGGTAAGAGTGAGGGTGACCTATTCTACTCTGCCGGGGACCACACGGTTTGTAATCACCAATCCGCATTTGGCAAGCGTGGTGATTAAGCCAGTAGCGATGACTTGATTTCTATGCTGGAGGCCTTTGCCGTGCAGTGGGACAGTATATAGGCTGATAATTTACTTTTAAATTATTGTAATGGTCGGTTTCACAGAAATAATGTCTCTTTCCAATTTATTCAAAGTGTGAATCGCTCACGTTTTAAAGTCCGGATACTGACCCTATAGGTTGAGAAAACGAATGGAACCGAGAAACACAGCTTTAATAACAATTTATTAGTATTATTGACTATAAAAGCTTTGATACCTACTGCTTGTGCAGTGCTATGCCAACAAGAAACTCATTAAAATAATTCAAATTCATTTTGCGTTCCGTAATTGTTTATTTAACTTAACTTAAACGTAACGTAAACTTTATTGCACAAAAAGTTTATACAATAGGCGAACTTAATGCCAAGAGGCATTCTCTGCCAGTCAACCTTTGGGTCATACAGAAAGGATAATAATGCGGCGAAATAAGATTAGGTGAACGTGGAGAACAAAACAAAAAAACTATACAATAGGTAACTTAAAATTCTTCTTTCTCCGTCAGGGGTAGATCGAGCTGTGACCTGATGATAGCTATCCAAGGAGCAAATGGAAAAGATTCAAATCGCTATACACACCCAGCTGATCTGAACAGCATTATAAGGGCTGTTTCGATTTGTTGAAAAACCGGCTAAAATAGCCTTAAAATGTATGGAAATCCAGAAAATGAGAACACGCGATCTTTACATCTCTTCGGATGCTGTTCAGATTAGTTCTCCATTTCAAAATTCCTTAGATAGCTATCATTACTTCACAGCTTGAACAATCCCTGACGAAGAACGAAGCCTTCAAAGTTCAAATCAAATTTCTTTATTTCAGTCCATGGGTTAGTCTAAAGTTCGTCAGTTTGTATTATTTGTCATTGTCTTTGTTTTTAATTATTTAGCCGTCTGTAAGTAAAGGAGGGAAAAATCGACCTAGACTATAATAATGCAATGTAAAACCATAGAATAGTACTTAGGTATATAGTTTACTGGACTTTATAACCGATTTAAAAAGAAAAGAATGATCTAAATTCCTCAAAATGCTTTTTTATTCAACAAATTGACAGGATGTACGATAAGGATTTGAGTACTTTTGTAAATTTACTCTTAAAGATTAGTACGTACGTAAGTATCTAAATTTATAGCAAACATAATGTTTGTATTTTAATGAAACCTGTTTGAGATGTAACACATTTATAAAGCTGTGGTCATAAAGACATCGTCAATCACATTATACAAGTATTGACTGAAACATTTTACAGTTAGGCTGGCTAGAATAGACAGGACCCAAAACGCACAATGGACCAAGTAAGAGTTTTCAAGTGCGGAAACAAGAGTCCACTTTACATTTACATTACCCCCGAATATCGTATGTAAAGACAGACATCCACACATCACAATCTATCAAATTTCCCCAATCCCAAGGCCGAGGCGAGAGCCACGCTTCGTTATGAATTGGCCGGCTCAATCGGAGTTGTACCACGCCCTCACAGAAACCGGCGTGAAGCAGCGCCATCGCTGTGTTTCGACGAGTAAGAAAGGGGCCTGAAACCCAATTCGGGGGAAGGGGAAAGGTTTTGCGGGTGTCTTTTCGCGGCGACTCAGTCGTTTACCATGAAGTGATCTTTCAGCTCGTGTACCACAAATCTCCTAGGAAAAGGTGTATTGAAGTGACACATATTGTACAACCTGTACGGATAAAGAATGGGATTAGAAATGGCGGCGCATCTATTCACTTCTCGCTCGCACACTATTTGCGTCTATGCTCGCACCCCACGAGTGCATAGACATAGCATAGACGCAAATAGTGTGCGAGCGAGAAGTAAATATGCGCCGCCATTTCTGATCCCATTCTTTATCCGCACAGGTTATACTACTTACTTATTTACTCCGCTGGCTCAGCAACCCGAACAAAGTCTTGGCCTCCAAAACAAGAGATCGCCACGTCAGTCGATCCTGCACTACTTCTTGCTAGTTATTGACCAGGAGCTCGCGCAGATCAGTCTCGATGACGTCTTTCCAGCGATACCAGGTCGGCCAACTTGGCGTAACAACACGAAACATATTCTAGATCTCGTCTATTCCTTGTTGAGCTGAGCATTATTTGGTTTTCGTACAAAGGTCCTCGTTATGCTACTAACAACCTCATACATTATACCTCCTGCGTGACAGAACAGCTGGTCGAACTAATCACGCGAGGGAGGCGACTGCCTAAGTAATCGCTGTGCCGTGACCTGGTTCAATGTCGATGTCAAACCAAATTTTAACGTAACTTCGCAAAAGTAAATCATGTTCAGTAGGTTTAGGCAAAGGCATAAGCAAACGCGTGATCGTATCAGAAATGATGAGATCTGCAGGAGAACTAGAGCCACATACATGGGCCAAAGGATACATGCCTCAAGTGGCAGTGGGCAGGGCACATAGCGAGGGGAACAGTCGGAATGGTCCGGGTGGAGGCCACGTACAGAAGTGTGGCAGGCGCCCCACAAGGTGGACAGACGATCTGGTAAAAGTCGCGGGAATCCATTGGATGCCGGCGGCACAGGACCGGTCTGTGTGGAGAACATTGGGGCAGGCCTATGTCTAGCAGTGGACGTCTATTGGCTCAAATGATGATGATAGGTAAACGTAACAAATAAACTAAACATATGCATATAAAAGTGGGAGGGCCGTGCTTTGACTTGAATGGGCCGGCTCGACCGGAGTGTTACCACGGTCTCACTGAAGCGACTTTTTTTTACCTTTGGGAATGCCGCCGGCTCGCTGACAGGAGCCGACGCCATAGGTCAGCGCTGCCTTATCCGTTGGGAGCTTGACGGGTAGTGTGGGGCTCACCTCCGGGTTGGTTTTCTGCTAATCAGAGACCGTCCAGAGGCATACCCACTAAACCAGAGGCAGGATACCGACTCGTGGTATGAAACCTGGCACCACGTCCCCCCAAAGAGCGGTAAGCGCACCAGCGCGGCCTCTCTCCAACGCATCGAAGCTTAAAGCCTCTAGGGCTGCTCCCTCGGCCCACAGAACAAAGCCCTCACCGGGTGGGACCCATCGCTGTGTTTTGCCGAGTGAGTGAGCGTACTGGAGGCCCAATCCAAGGGTGAAGGCGTGTTCATAGATTGACAGCGTACTTGTGACTCTATTGGCGTAGTCCATGTGCGATGGCATTCGTTTACCATCAGATGATCCGTCTGCTTAGAAACTAAAGAAAGAAAGTGGGTTTTTACATTCTTCTTCAGTGTCAGGTCCCCTTTCTAGTAAATATCTACTAATTACATTTTTGGTAGTTTTTTATGTTACGACAGACAAGCATATCATCTCAGTCCCACCCGCCGTGGGAGAGCCACGCTTCGGCATGAATGGCGGTCGGCTCGACCGAAATTATACCACGCGGCCACGGCCTCACAGAAAACAGGCGTGAAGCAGCACTCTGCTGTGTTTTGCTGTGTGAGTGAGAGTAGCCCTATTCGGGCGAAATGAGGGTTTAAAGGTTGGCAGTTGCTGTCGCGGGTGTCCATGGGCGGCGGAAATGGCTTACCATTAGGTGATGCGGCTGGCCTGCCACCTATTACATAAAAAAAGCACACCTGCTGATGTTAAGCGAAGATAAAGTCTAAGGTGGACCATGCTTGCCAGTGAAAAAGCCTATTAAGGCGACGGGTAGGCCTAACTAGCAACACTATTCGTTTTTTATTGTTAGCTACAAAACCGGATCTATTTTAAACGATTTCGGGGTTGCAACCTCTCGGCAAACACATTCTATTTATTAAATAACGATGCACAAATTTATTAAATAAACACGCCAAAAGTGGCCGCTTTAGGCGTGAATAAATTTTTCGCTAAGGCGTTGGACCCAAAATTTTTGTTTGGTTATTTAATAAATAGTATAAGTTTGCCGAGAGGTTGTAACTCCGAAATCGTTTAAATTAGATCCGGTTTAGTAGCTTAAAATTAAAATCGATTGGTGTCGCTTGTGTGCCCCACCCGTCACCTTAGTCAAATTATTTGTTCATTTTTAGGCGTACTTATGTATTAACATCTTACGTAGGTACTATATGCTTATTTAATTTATAATTTTATTTCGACCAACTCAGATCATAATTACAACAATTCACATTAATCACATTACATTACATAGATTTTACTAAATTACAATTGAAATTGTCATACATTAAATTGAAATAACATAAATAAAATTGAAATAAAATTAAGCAGTCACTACATGAATCATCGCGGCATGGTTCATGTAGTAACAGTCAAATCGACTCGCTAATAGTCTGAGGATGCTGTTGAGACTAGCGCGAACCCTGCTCAGGAGAGACGCACAGCGCTTGCGCATTGTTGCACAGAAACAGTCCACTCCATATTCGGCAAACATTCCTGATGCGCTGCAATATCGCGGTAACCCCATCAGCATCCTAAAAGCGTTATTATATTGGACACACAGGGCACTGTATTGTTTCTGTGCTTATTACTTTAACATTTTGCTATCATACTCCTATTGTGAAATAATTTAAAGATTTGAGTTAAAACCTTCGGTGGATTGGCTGCGGCCTCAATTTTCTGATTTGAATGAACTTATCTCTACTTCAACGTAGCATTGTAAACTGTATGTAGGGCACAGTCGGCAACCATTTAATATTATCTGGTAAATTATTGTAAAGCCCAACGCCCTGTTGGTCCAGTGGTTTAAGTACCGGGCCGTGATCTCGGGGTCCTGAGGTCGAGCAAAAAGTATGTTTCGAATTTTTTCTACATAGCTCGGGTTTGTAATCATCGTCATCGTCAGCCCATTTAAGGCCCCACTGCTGGGGCACGGGCCTCCCTCAATCACATAAGGTGTAATTCCCTCAAACTCACCACACTGGGCAGACGGGTTGGCGAGGGTTTTGATATAAATGCAGAGTTTACCTTCTCTGGGTGCTGATGATCATGCCAGCAGCTTTACCTTAGTCGCCTTTTACGACACCTCGGTAAGAGTGAGGGTGGCCTATTCTACTCTGCCGGGGACCACACGGCGATACATACAAATACATACATAAAATACTTTTCTTTTGTAAATACATAAAATACATAGAAAACACCCAGACCAATACAAACAAACTTATTAAATAACCATTCACAAATGTTGGGTCCGTTTTTGTACGCGAAAAATTGATTCACGCCAAAAGTGGCCGCTTTTGGCGTTAATTAGGTAATGCATAAATTTTTCGCGTGCGCGTTAGACCCAGCATTTGTGCATGATTATGAGACTCAGACTTCATCGCTTTCATCAGCCGCCTGGCAATACTTTTCCACCAATTAAAGTGCCTCACAATGTTTATTTATTTATTTTGCATGTCACATAGTAATAAAGATCTTCATTAATAAACCAGTACTCATCATGACAAACATGTTATATTCGAATTAAGAACATTGTTGTTATTTTATTTATTTATATCATACACACAATACATTATAATCGTAAATATACAAAGTAAAAAAATAAAGTACAGTTTTGAACCAGATTGCAATCCGAAAACAAAAATATTAGCTATAATATGCCGTTTGGAACAGTGGCAGTGAACGCTGCCTCTGGTGCAAGAGGGTTCGATCCCCGCACAGTACAAACATTTGTGTGCATGAACACTACTGTTTGTATTGGTCTGGGTGTTATCTATTTATTAAAAGTATTTACAATAGAAAAGTATTATATGTGTATATTTGTAATCCCACTGTTGATTCTGATATCCGTAACACAGGTGCTTGAGCTACCTATCTCGCAGTCAGATCAATGTATGTGATGCTGTGAAATATTTATTTGTTTATTATATGCCACCAAACTCAGAGCTCTTTAAATCATATACTATTAATTGATTTTTAATTATTTTTTTTTGACTGTGGGAGAGCCACACCTTGGCATGAATGCGCCGGCTCGACCGGAGTGATACCACGGCCTCATAGAAAACCAGCGCAAAGCAGCACTGTGCTGTGTTTTGCTGCGTGAGTGTGGGTACCGGAGGCCCAATCCGGGGGAAGGGGGTTAGAGGTTGGCAGCGCACTTGTGACTCCACTGGTGTCGCGGGTGTCCATTGGCGATGGCAATCGCTTTCCATCAGGTGATACGTCTGCCACATGTCACATACTAATATTATAAAGAGGAAATATTTGTATTTTTGTATGTTTGTAATGAATAAACTCAAAAACTACTGGACCGATTGCAATAATTTTTACACCATTAGAAAGCTGCATTATTCAGAAGTAACATAGGCTATATTTTATCCCGGTACGGGAAGTAGTTCCCTCGGGACGCGGGTGAAACCGCGTGAAACAGCTAGTATCACATAAAATACAACCACTTTATTGTCCAACCACTCCCACATCCACCGCTGAATAGCTGCCAGGAGCTGGGATCCTTTAATAATGATAGTATGGCACACTAACTAGAGGGATTTCGCTCTCTATAAATCACATTCCTCTTTCCGTGGCTAGCTCTCCGTCTATTAAAAGAATGCTAGTTACCTTATTTTTTACTAGTCTATAACTCAGTAATATTAAACCTTTTTTACGGCCCATGCGATGTCGTGACTGACCGAAATACAGTCGGAGCACAAGTAACCGTATCGAAATCAAATTTTTGTAATAGGTATTTTTAACTGTGACATGTTCTTTGTTTACGTGAATTATGCCGAGATAACATGCCGTTAGTCACAGGTGGAGCACGAGGTACGTTTTATCTACCAACAGAAACTAGGTAGGGCATGGTAATTTACGCAGAGATAAAATAAAATAAAATAAAATATAGTTGTTAATACAAGTTGTTATTGGAATGATGGTCCGGTTTTGTTTTGGATATTATGTCCTAGCATTGACCTAGTAAGTCTTAGCACTGGGTCATTGTCATATATTGCGCAGGTGATCTTCTCCCTACTTAAGACGTTTTATACTTGCATTTTGGGTATTAATTTATTTAGTGCGACGCTAAACTAATTAACATTGTTTCAATAATAAATTAGGCAAGGCAATGCAGTAACTTATCGAAATTTTGTTTTAATTCACGGTAACAGAGTTGTCGCTTACAATGTGCCGATTAAGGAGGCTCAAACTCACCAGAGAGCAATAGAGTGGGCTATGCTCGGAGTCTCTTTGATTGATCGTATCAGAAATGATGAGGTCCGCAGGAGAACTAAGGTCACAGACATATCCCAAATTATTGCATGCCTCAAGTGGCAATGGGCAGGGCACATGGCAAGGAGAAAAGACGGCCAGTGGGGCGGAAAGCTCCTCGAGTGGAGGCCACGTACAGGAAGTCGCAGCCGTGGCAGGCCCCCCACAAGGTGGACCTACGATCTGGAGAAGGTCGCGGAAATCCATTGGATGCGGGCGGCGCAGGACCGATCATTGGGGTAGGCCTATGTCCAGCAGTGTACGTCTACTAGCTGAAATTATGATGAACAGAGTTGGTAGATTTCATACAAAACACGGAAGTTGTCTGCACACAATGACTTGACTATGTTTTAAAGAGGAGAATCAAGGGGTTCATACAGTACAGTATACTCGTTGATAGATCATCTTACTAGCTAGATGTAAGACATTATTTTCTAAATGTGGGGACTCTGGGAAGTGAAACAGCTTTACTGATTGAATTACGTTAGTCAGGTTTGTTTTCACTTACCCTTTCTCGAGTTTAAGTCTGAGATTCTATTCAATCGGAGTTACGTACTCAGTTGCTAAATCAACGATGACTAATATTTTTGTGCTGTTATGTGCGCTATGAATAACAGCAACGTGATGAATAAAAAACATAATCCAATAATAAGGGGAAAACCTATTATTACTAAGACGATTCATTCAACTTTTTATATTTGTCGTTACCTTTACCCATTTTTTTTTTATTAAAAAGTTTGTTCTTAAGCTTAATTAGGTAATGCAAAAAATATTAGGTGACTCGAAATTTAGCGCTAATCACACAAAAAGATATTGTGTCAATAGCCTATACTTGCTATGTATTTCTTTACGCTTTGCTGCAAAAATTACACTTACGGTCGTTTAAGAATGTTGATTACTAAGACCACTAGTTAACCGTATAATAATTTTGCATTTGTATTTTCGAAATTCCAAAATTCACAAAACACTCGATAAGTTGTATGTCATGAGTATGAAAACCGCGCAACAAGGCGTGGGCAAGCAGAACTACTTGAAAACTGCATTACCTACACAAGCCTTCACTGTCACATTTGTTTACACACACAAATATAAACGTTGGCTCGTTCAAATAAAGCACAGTTTCCTGTAAACAAACTATGAAGGCGTTTATTAGCATTGCATTTTGTTGTTGATCATCAGTCCCTATCCGCCGCTCACGAGTAGCGCCCGTCTCGTCTGCCGCCGGTGACGTCACGTATTTCAACTCTTTTTGTGTCAATAAACTTTTCGAATTGCCGTGTGGTGTGAGTGAGAGAGTGATAGTGTTCTTGTTGGAAGGCAACTCACTTCTTCATCCTGGATTTCCCGTCTGATGGTATGACTCAACCTCCGCCACGCTAGATTTCACCCATGTTTATGGAATACAGCCGCATGCTCCGTCAATATTGTCGTGATTTTATTGTTTAGTTTTCCTATTTCTAGTCGAGCGGAATAAGGACAGTTCTTCGAAACTGACTATAACCTGTTTTTTTCCTCTGTGTCTGATTTTCACGGTGAATAATGATAATTTAAAAACATTGCTTGAAACTAATCCGAAAGTTTGTTTTACGGTTATAGAATTTAATTCGATACTGATTTTGCTTATCGCAGTAATCTTGCTATTAGGTAAAGTCATTAATTCGAATATGTTGCTGCCTTTGTTTCTGTTAAGCATGAAGACATGTCTCAGTGTGGAGATAGCGAAGGTCAAAGTTGTTACACTCGTCCTCGTGGCGATACATAAGTCTCCGTGAAGAGATATGATAGCTTTATTCCGATACATAACATGTGAACAAACCGTATTCTCTTCAAACACATGTTACTGTTGCAAATGCTCTATAAGATAGTTCAGAGAGCATATTCTTGTGCAATCGATGTACAACTCGAATGAGAAATTTCTAAACCTCGAATTTCATATCTATAGATCCAATATATCGAAAAGAATCGGGCTCCAAATTGGACGCTTGTAACCATTTAACAAAGGAACAGGGTTCATCTAAAATAAAATCAGTAAATTCAACTGACTCAATGTATTCCATCGACCAGACAAGTATGCAAATATTGTAACCTTTACTTCAATATTCTGCCAGAAACAGGTTGCGACCAGCAGCTCTCCATATACAGATTGCATGACTAATTTTCCGGCCGAAACCCGTAACTTAGCTGAACTAAAGCTAAAAATACATTTTACCAATCATTTACTTTTCTCTTTATACCCGACTGCGTTTGGAGACTCCAGGTGCAGTTTTCCAATAATATCTATCGAAGTACTCTATTATTTTGTACAATCACAACGATACATCTTTACGTACGATATTCATTCGTCATTTGTCTTGGGGATGATTGATTTGGAAATATTGAAGGTTAGGAGGGTAATGTCTACTTTTAGGCACTACTTATCTAATATCCACCATAAGCTAGACAGTCAGTCAGTCATGGAAAGAATTTGCATATTAGTACCCAGAAAACTGCCGCAGTATCAGAACAGGGCGGTGACCCCACGCCGTATGCTATGCCTCGTCTCTTGAAAAAGCCATTTACGCGGACAGGACCTTTCGCACCGACAAATCGCGCACTGCGTATGATTGGGGACATACTCACTCAGCATCAGGACAGATTTGTTCGCCGACAACACGATGTGTTTGCTGGTTTCTTTCCATGATATTATTGATAAAATGACATTTTAATTTTATTTATCTTACATTTTACTTGTTGACATAAATTTATTTATTTGTATTATTGGCAGCTTAACATTTATTATTATTGCATTGTAATTGATTAATTAAATCTCAATAAATTAGGGATTTCGCAGGTTTTTAAAGAAATGCAAGTTTCATTTGTAATTTCCTTCATCTTTCTTGTTTTAAGTAATTTAAACTTGTTTCATTTTAGATCCACTCTGTAAGCTTCAAGTGTACTAACATAAAAATAAATAAATAAATTCAAATTTGTTTGGGTTCTAAATTACCAATGCTTCCGTTGGTACTACAAAAAATCTATAACTATAAAAGCACTGTCACTCCTTGCTGGAAAATATCAGTTCCGATTTTCGCCACGTGCCAGATCAGGCTAGTCGCACCAAAGATTGAACAATAATTAGTTATAATGTACCGACCGGCTCCATACGTTAGCTAGAGTCACCCGGCGTCCGTTCAAAGCCGGATACAGACAGACTTTTGGTGCCGTGTCCGGCCAAATTAGATGATGTCCGGCTTTTGTTCGGTTGTTTTATATTTTATCATTTGTCGGTTTCTCCGTATTTCATTAGTATGCTGCCGTGTTATAGCTATAATGCTGTTAACTATAATATGATCTAAACTCAGAAAAATGTTTACACTTTGCCTTGTCATAATAGCTATCTCGCTGACTGCTTAGATAAATTTTAGAGTTGTGTCAAGGTATAGTTGTTTTTATAAGTTTTTTCAAATCTTTTTGAAGTTAACTGCACTTACTAGAACTGTCCAGACCTCCTTACGACCGCCGTCGCTACTCTTCATCGCCACCCCTTATTCGATTTGATGGTGAAGACAATATAGCTATGTTACTTTAAAAAAATATTAGATGAAAATAAGGCTAATGTAAAGGCATTTTTTTTCGATTTGTGTGGAGAACATAAGTGGAGTTGCGTCTATGAGCTGAAATGATAATGAAGGACATTTTTAGTCAACATGCAGCAAAACAAAAGGATGCTAGCTAGCTTAAAATTATTCCAGGATTTTCTTGTCATTTGAAATCATAGGAAATCAGGGGACCCGTGCCCTGTCACTTCCCTCAAGAGCCAATCAACCGCCGTACTACAATAAATCTACTTCAACCGTTTATTCTGTCCGGCATTTTATACTTAAGACCTGGTAACCATACGTCCAGCAGTTGCTCCCGCCATGGCGACTACATCCGACATGCGATTCTCGCATTTTGATTACCAAATTACTAGTCCACCTCGTTTATACATTATAACGACGTGGCGTATGTGTCCAGACTTATACTGCTTATACTCTGATTTTTTACTATAAACTGACAGATGCAAATGTTTTTTGTTTTTTATTATATGGCCCTACCCGAAGATATCTTGCCAATGTCAAGTAACTTATTGAGAATAAGTAGGTAGTCAACAGTCGAAGTCAGTCAAAGTCACAGTCACTCAATAAAACGCCGGTGTTTTGAGTTTTAGGCTGCGTTTCCAAAGAAGTAGAGCTGTGCGGAGTTGAGCGGAGACTTATAAATATTGACTATAACATTGCTCAAAATACACATCTCATCTCCGCTCGGATTCAGTGGAAACAGTGTTAGCGGAGTTGAGAAGATTTGGAACAGCCCGCTTCACCCCGCACAGCTCTACTATGTTCGACTCAGCGTGGCACTGTGGTGTCGAACTTAGTAGGCTGTGCGGGGTGAAGCGGGGCTGTTCGGTGGAGAGCAGGGATGCGCAGATTTGCGCGGGGTGGAGCAGGGCCGCGAGAGGTAACGCGACGTAAGGCGCGGGAGTCACTCATCTCCACTTAACAGCTCCGCTCTGCTCGGCTCCACTTCACCCAGCTACACAACTCAGCCTTGCGCCGCTTATCTCTGCGCTGCTTTATTGGAAGCACCTATCTATTTACACGGCTCTGCTCCGCTCAACTCCGCGCAGCTCCACTTCTGTGGCAACGCAGCCTACGCAGATTCCGCCGATATCACTCTAAACACAATCGCGGGTATTAAAACTATTAGGTCCAAGCAAGTTAAAATGAAGATACAGGAAAGTGACAGATAGGGTTTGAAATGTAATCGTCATACAAATAATGATATAATTATTTAATGGAAAATTAACCTCTAAAATAGTAGTAACTACACGACATGATTCACCTCATTATTTAATTCCTACTAAATGGTATGAGATTATTTCTAGATAATAATTAATCTACAGATGTCAAAAGAACTTACGTTTTTTATGAAGGAAGTGTAATTTGTGATAGTTACTAATCACAAAAGTGATTAAGTTATTTGTTGATGTAAATTGCGTCATCGAGTGTCTTCCAGCGTCTGAACGCGGATTAATCAGTATTGCCAGACTAATTGAGGATTGTTTTAAATAAAAGTGGACTGTGTGTCTATAGACCCAACGCTGTACTGTATACATAGTTAGAAGGAGGACGCGAAGGGTCTAGCGTTGGGGGTAGGGTCCCGTGCAGAGTTATCCGCGACGACCAATGTGACGTCACGATTGCATTGCCTCCCCCGCATACGACGATGTTGTCCCGTCATCAACTTCATTTTAGCCAGTAGACACCTACTGCAGAACATATACTACCCCCAATATTCTCCAAACACATCGGTCTTGTGCCGCCCGCATGCAAGGAATTACCGCGCCCTTTACCAGGTCATACTACTGCCTTGTGTTGTCTTGACACAACTGCATATATCACGAATGAGTATTGGATGCTTCAGTTGTTATTTGGGATATTTCGGCTATGATCTTGATGGCTAATCTCAATGATCTGCCAAGAACTAACACAGAGAATTATCAATATATAATGTATAAACATTTTAGACCTATACAGGAATCGAACCCAACCACTGCGCTATTGGTGTGCAATACGCGGTCTTTTCGAGTTGATTGACCCGTCATAGTACGCTTTGTTCGAATGCACCTAACGGTATGAGAATAAATTCGGTCCAATCATTGTTTCAACTGAAGCGTGCCATTCACTGTTTTACACCAGGAACATTTAACACGGTTTGCATCTATTATTCTATATAAAATATGGAAAGGAAAAAAACATGAATAAAATAGACTAACTAATGAACTTATTAATAAGGAATGAGTTTATTAGAGGAAATATGAAGGTGGCCCCCAAATTGATAAATTGAAGGCAAATCGTCTTTCCTGGTATGGCCATGTAATGAGAAGAGGGGAAGAACATGTAACCAAAAGAGTGATGAGTGTAAATGTTAGTGGGTGGAGGAACAGAGGACGGCCGAAAAAGAGATGGATAGATTATGTAAAGAATGACATGATGGGGAAAATGGTGGATGATTCGATAACGAATGACAAGGATGTACGGAAAAGGAAGACATACTTTTTTTTTTTTTTTTGGTGACCCAGGAGAAATGCGTTACGCATACCCATCCGTCTGTAAACGGATGGGTTATGTCGGACTCCCCCCCGCAGAAGGCGGGGGTATACCGACTAAAACTCCTGGGGCTCTCCCTCATCGTCCATAGTGGGAGAGGTCATGGGGTGAGGTACGAAACCTGGCACCACGACCCCTCCCGGACGGAAGCCCGCCTACACGGCGGGCACGGCGCTTCCTCCCCCGGGGTCGGGGGAGGGAGTGGGGACAGCCGGAAGAGCTGTGCCGTCCCCACCAGGCGTAGGAGGAGGTCCGTGCAATGCCGGTGGTGGGGTTACAGCCCCACGCACCAGCGGACCTGCTCCTCGCAGGGGAAGGAGACGCAAGTATTGGCGTCGTCTCCTCCCTCTACGTGCCTTGCGAAGCGCGGGAGCGAGAGGATCCGCCTCTCGCTCGCGCTCCGCCGCCTCCTTCGCTGCCATCACGTGCTCGCAATAAGGCAGCGAAAGGCCTTCCAGGCACTCGTCACTCGCCTAGTATAGCTCTCGCTATACTTGAGCAGTGAGAGGTCCTGGCCGACCTCTGCCACCAATGCATGGACGTAGCCGGTGCCCACGGCGCACATACCGCTAGGGTATGTTGCGCCGTGTCCACCGCATCGCCGCACGCGTGGCACGAAGGTGTCTCCTCCCGATGGATCTTGTGCAGGTAATAACCGAAGCAACCGTGCCCGGTCATCACCTGCGCCATCCGGAAGGAGACGACACCGTGGGCACGCTCAAGCCACCGGTCCATGACCGGGGCGAGCGCGTCGAGGGTTCTGCGGCCGTAACGGGTGAGGACGAGGTGCTCCGACCATCGCCTCAGGAGGACCTGTCGGGCCTCCTTCCGTACGGCCTCCCGCTCGACGGGGCAAAAGGACTCCCCTTTTGCCCTTTTCTCCGCCGCGAAATCATACACGGCGGAGAGCACCACGGCGTCTGACTCCCATGGAGGGGTCTCAGCGAGCAAACAGGCCACGTCGAAGCTTACCGTGCAGTAAGTTCGAGCGACCCGTTGCGCTACCACCCGCTGAGGCCCCCGCAAGAAGGGAAGATTTTCCCCCCTTGCTAGGGAGTCGGACCAGACTGGCGCCCCGTAGAGCGCCATACTCCGCAGGATGCCGGCATATAGTCGCCGGCACCTGGAGCCTGGTCCCCCCAGGTTGGGCAGCAGCCACGAAAGCGTGTCTGCTGCCTTGAGGAGCCGCGGTGACATCCTGCTAAAATGCAGGCCAAAATGCCACCGCGGATCCAGGGTGAGGCCGAGATAGCGCATCTCGGCCCTCACCTCCACCTGGGCCCCTCCGACAGTAATGTGTCTGCCAGAGGGGAACCTCTCTCGAGAAGACCGAGGGAAATAGATCGCCTCGGTCTTCTCCAACGACACCTCCAGTCCGAGGCGCCGCACTCTTCCTACGACCAGGTCCGCGGCGCGCGACGCTCTTGCTGCGGCGCCGCGCTTGCCGTCGAATTCCTTCCCCCGGGCAGTGATGAGTGTGTCATCTGCATAGCAGATGACTAACCTGCCTCGGGGGAGGGTGCCGCGTAGGACCCAGTCGTAGCCGATGTTCCATAGCAGGGGTCCGAGAACTGACCCCTGCGGAACACCGGTCTCCACCTTGCGGCGCCTGAGGGTGCCGTCCCTGTCGACATATACGACCTCTCTGTCTTCTAGGTAGTCCTCTATTAGGACTACCAGATAGGAGGGCACTCCGAAAAAGTGGAGTGCCTCCATTATAGCGGCATGGGGGAGGGTGTTAAAGGCGTTCTTGATGTCAAGAGACACCGCCATCACACCCTCCCCTTCTTGTGCCGCCAACTCCGTCTCGGCATGAAGACGTTTCAGGGCGTCGACCGTTGAACGGCCCGCCCTGAAACCGTACTGGGCCCCTGATAAATCGGGCCCAGTACCCTCAAGGTGTGCGACGAGGCGGGAAGCAATGATTCTCTCGAAAAGCTTCCCCACCTCGTCGAGGAGGACAATCGGCCTATAGGCCGACGGGGAGTCCGCCGGCCTGCCCTCCTTATGAAGCAGGACCAAGAGGCCCTGCTTCCACACCTTGGGGAACCTCCCGACCGTTAAGCAACGGTCGAAGAGGTCCCTAACGCGGCCCTCCATCTCGCTCAGAGAGAGGGCCACGATCGCGAGCTGGGATCCCGTCCTGGGCCGGGGGCGGTCTCTTTCGCGCGGAGGCGGAGCTCCGCCGCGCCGAATTCCTCGGTGGTGATTGGGCAGAGCCACATCCACCACGGGGACCGCCCCTTCTGGCGGAGGCATCCTGGGAGGGGAAAACTCGGTGCGGACTGGAAAAAGTGTCCGCACCACCCTCTCCAGGAGCTCCGGCTGGAGGGTCTCAGTGACCGGGGGGCCGATAGGGCGCAGCTTATTGCGCGCCGCCTTGTACGGCCGCCCCCATGGGTCCCGGTCCAGCCCCTCCAACATTTCCGCCCTGGCGGCATCCTTCGCCACTCCTATGGCGTGTTTGAGAGACCCTCTCGCCCGCTTGAGGACCTCGTGGAGACGGTCCTCGTTTGCGGGGTCCCTCTGACGCCGTCGCCTAGCCCGCTGGAAGGCCCTGCGCGCACTCCTACAGGTGGCCGACAGTGCCTCTATCTCTGCCGACCACCAGTATACCGCATGGCGCGGTTCCGGGCGGCGTGACCGAGGCATGGATGCATCGCACACCTCGGTCAGGGACCTGCGGAGGGCAACCGCCGTCAGGTCCACATCTTCATCGTCCAGGACTGGGAAAAACCAGTCCTGGACGAACGCCGCCTCCTTGGCCTTCTCCTTGTCCAGCCTCGTCAGAGCCCAGCGCGGGAAAGGAGAAGGCCTGTTCGCCTGGCTCCTCGACCCCGGAGCGCCCCCGACCGTGTACCGAATGTACCTGTGGTCGGAGAGCGACTCCGTGTCATCGACCCTCCAATCAGTGGTGCGTACGGCTACGGCTGGGGTGGCGAAAGTAACATCGACCACCGATCCGCCGTTGTGCCGCACGCACGTGTGGGTCGAGCCAGAGTTCAAGAGGGTGAGGCCATTCGCCACCGCCCACCCCTGAAGAGCTCGACCCCTCTGGTCGGTGGCCGGGTTCCCCCACGCGTTGGACTTTGCGTTGAGGTCCCCAGCCACTATCGCTGGACGCGGTGCCAATCGGCCCAAAACCGCGCCCAGGATATTCAGGTGCCCCTCGAACTCTGCGAACGATCGGGTGGGTGAAAAGTATGTGGCCACTATGGCCAGATCATCCCACCCGGCGACGACGAAACCCGATCCCCTCTCCACGAAAGTGAGGGGAGGCAGGGCGGAGGAAGGACGCCTGTAAATGGCGGCCGCTCCGTCGGTGTCGCCGAACCAGTTGTCCGCGACAAAATAGGGTTCGGCGACCACCGCCACATCCACCTGCCACTCGGCCAGACGCTGGTACAGCAGGTCTTGGGCCGAGCGGCAGTTATTTATGTTGACCTGTAGGAGGGTGCGTTGTCCGAACTGATCCATTATTCGGACATTGCACCCCCCTCCGATTGCGCCGCTGGGGGAGTCCCTGTGGCAGCAGCAGCAGCCGGCCGAATGGAAGCCGGCTGCTGTTTCCCTTTCTTGGGGGGAGGGCGGCAGCTCTTCCCTCTCATCAGATGCTCCGCTGGCCGGCCAGCTTCGGCACAAACGGCACAGCGGGGCTTCTTCTCGGAGCAATCCTTGGCCTGGTGCCCTTCGCGTCCACAGCGGTAGCACATGTTTGTGCGGACGACGTCGGTGGGGCACAGAGCCGCAGCGTGGCCGATGCCCAGGCATTTCAGGCACCGGAGGGGCTCATCCTCCAGTGCCCGGACACTCGCCGAGCTCCAGCCGACCAGGAGACGGCCGGCTTTAACCACTACTTTAGCGGCTATAACCGGAGGTGCACTCGGACCTGGCCTAGGCCCCGGCGGCCGCGGCGGACCTCTCCGACCTTGATGGCCTCCGGCTCACAGCCACCGACCTCTGCTGCCCTCGCTACCACGTCCTCTTTGGTGACGGAGTCATCAAGCTCCGTCACCAAGAGGGTGGCGCGTTTAACCGGGCGGCTGACATGAGCGACGCCCGCGACCGCCACTTTCAACTTCGCCGCGAATTGATCGGCGGCCGGGCCGCTCGTGGCACCGGGGAGCTCAAATTTTCGGGCTCCCGTGATGGTGTGCCTACACCGGAGCGTTGACAGGCCAAGAGACTTTGCATCTCCTATGGCCTGCCGAGCCTTGGTGAGGAGTGACTCATAGGTCTCTCCTCTCTTCTCTGCCTCGGCTGTCAGGGTAACAACGACGGCCGAGGATTTCGGCGCCACCAGTGCACGAGCGGTGTTGGAAGAAGAAGCCGCCTTCTTCTTCTTCTTGGGCCTTTTCCCTCCCGTCAGCCCCACTTGCTCCGTGGGAGCTTTGGAGGTGGTGGTTGACCTTGGCACCAGCTTCTTAGGCTTTTTGCCTTTCCGGCGAACTGACTGCCAGCCCTCGTTTGCAGGGGTGGAAGACGGCAGAAACGCATCCACTTCTACCGGGGGGGACGCTCGTGAAGTCGAGGCCACCGGTTCCATGACTGGCGGGCGGGCGGGCTGAGTTGCTGCTCCACGAGGCGCAGTCGCTCCCACTACCGCTCCAGCCGCCGCGACAGAGGCAAAGGTCCTAGCGCGGGTAACGGGACCGGGAGCAGAGTTGCTCGCAGCCTTTGCGCTGGTTTTGCCCTGACCTTTGCCCTTGGATGACGGAGGAGGAGGAGGCAGAGGTGCCGCAGCCTCCTGTGAGGCCGCTGCTCTTTTCTTGTCCGCGGCGAGAGGCGGACGGAGACGGACTTCCGGGAGGAGCCGGCCCTCGAGGCCCTCGATGCAGGCTCGAATGAAAAAGCGGTCCTCCGCAGACTTCTTATCGAGAGCGTGTTGCACCCTCACGTCGACCTGCGCTAGGAGGTCCGCTTCAACGATCGGTGCCGCCACTGCCGCCTTCTTGCTGGTGGCCTTTGTTTTCGTCGATACCGCCGCCACCGCCTGACTCGCCCTCAAGGTGGAGAGCTCCTCCCTGACCTTGACAAGCTCCTGCGACAGGCGCGTCACAGTGGCTTGGAGCGCAGCCGTTTCCTCAGAGGTGCTCCTCTTTCCCATCTCGTTCAGCAGGGCCAAGAAGGAGCACGCATGATCCTTGAACGACTTTTGGATCGTGCCTTTTATATTGCCGGACTTAAGGGAGAGGCCAATAATGTTCTCTGCGTCCGCCTGAGCTGTAGCGACTAAGTCAGCTACGGAGAGATCGGAGTAGTCCAAAATGTTGGACACTCCGTAGCCTGACTTGGCCCGAGCCTTCCGGATCTCCCTCTCGTTTTCGGAGACTTGGGCTTCGAACTCTGCTTGCGCAAGTCCCCGTCGAGCCCTGGCCGCTTGATCGCGCGCCTCCTTCAACGCAACAAAATCGCCCGTGGTCTGTGGACGACCGGGACGGCGCTTGCCCGTCAAAGCCTTGCTGGCCTTGCTGGCAGAAGATTTACAGGAGTCCGACGATTCGTCGGACTTTGTCGTGATGGCGCGCTTGCGCGGCCGCAAAAACTTCACGCGGTCACCCGAGACATCGGGTCCGCTCACGACTGACTCCATGTCAGGACACGCCTTGCAGCGTGTCGTCGGAGTCAGACAGGTCCAATTCTCCGGAGCAAAAGAATTTGCTACCAGAGAGCATTTGGCTGGGTGAACCAGCCGCTAAGGTCGTAGATGGGCCGCCAACCATCTGGGTTGTCGCCCGCATCACCAAATCGTCAGTAGCCATTTCAGAAGTGTCGGAGTCCGAAAGGCGAGCCAGAGAAACGTAGGGGTTGAAGGGCCTACCCTGAGAAGGGCCAGCCACATCAGAGACAGTCGAGTTGGTGGGCCTACCCTGAGAAGGGCCAGCCGCACCGGAGGTGTCCATTGTGGGATTTGCCGAGTCGTTGCTAAGTAGGGGTTTGGGGTTTGGGTTTTTGGGGTTTTTCTTTACAGTATCCATAAGAGTCCCACGAGTAGCATTGCAAGAAAAAGTCCACCGAGGCAGAGGCATGATACCCCGGTAACCCAAATACACCAGGGGGTTGGGAGTTCCCCCTGGGATGGCCGCTAGCAGGCTGGGTAACTCCCCAGCCACCCGAAGGCGACCGACGCCGCGCGAGGCCCCGAACGGGGCGCCCCAGCGCCGGTCCTTTAAGGTTTTTTACTGTGGTTGTCTCCACCGGGCCGGCCAATTAAGGCAAGCCCGCTCCCACGCCAGAGAGGTCCTCTCGGACCCCCCAGCGCTAGCGAGTTAACCCTCCCCGGCAGGCACGCCGACCCGCCGGTTTGGGGTGATTTTTTATAGAGGTTTTCTTCCTCGCAGTCCACTCTCAGTGAGCGGACCCCCGGCCTCCTCTCAATGAGGAGGTTACGGTGTACTGGGTGATTTTTTATAGAGGTTTTCTTCCTCGCAGTCCACTCTCAGTGAGTGGACCCCCGGCCCCCTCTCAGTGAGGAGGTTACGGTGTGCCGCTTTTGGTCCGCGCCGGCCGAAGCCGGTACCTCCCATATCTGGGAGGCGTTCCCCTATCCGCCGCCGGGGGACGCGTCCGATAGCTGAGCGGAATCGGCCGACTCGAGGTGCAATGAGCCGACCAACAGCCACGGAAAAAGGAAGACATACTGCGCCAGCCCCAGATAACCTGGGAAAAGGGCAGGAGGATGATGATGAAACTAATGAACTTATTTCAAAACTTAATTATTTCTTTTTTTTTATGAGAAAGGGAAGCAAATGAGCAAGCGTGTCGCCTGATGGTAAGTGATCACCGCTGCCAATGGACATCAGCCACACCAGAAGGAGAGGAGATGCGTTGCTGGCCTTTTTGGAAGGTATAGTCTCGTTTCTTGAAGATCTCATTGTCGTACTGATTTGGAAATACAGATACGGGAAGTTGATTCCACAATGAGTAGGTGCGTGGCATAAAATGACGTAAAGCGCACAATTAGATTGCGGTTTGTGAATATTTTTCTTGACTATAGGCTAATGTCTGATTCCAATTTCACTAATGGAGAGTGACGATGTAGTCTAGAATTTTACGCGCTAGCCTAAAAGATGCCTGTTCGCTCTTGCCATGAACTTGTCTTAATTATCTGGGATAATAGATCACAGCAAGGACCTAATTAATACATTTATTTTATTACTGGAATATTATCAATTAAAGCACGATTAATTTAGCTGTCCTGGTATAGAAAAATTATCCTGTGGGTGTTAGTGCTGCTTGCTTATAACCTATGCATGTATCAGACCAAGTTTATCTAGCAAGTTATCTTGCTACAGCCAACTCGAGAGCCGTTGCTTAGCAGGCAATTAGAGACGTGCCTCGCATTCAGATCGCTTAGGGTCAAGACACACTCGAGGCTTTTCCCACTATTCTCTCCGAGGCGGTTGATGAGTGATTGCTAGGGTTTACATTTGGTGGTTCGTTTTTATGCCTTACCATAAAGAAATGGAACTCGTTGCCGGCGCATGTATTCCCTCCTTCCTACAATTTGGATTCCTTCAAACGAAGCGTGAAGCAGTATTATGTCTTGGCATCGCGTCCGTTGTGATTGCAACGTGGGCTCTCCTCTTGCTTGCCATCAGGCTGAGTAGAGCCAATTTACTGTGTCACTATAAAAAAACCGGCCAAGTGCGAGTCGGGCTCGCGCACAAAGGGTTCCGTAGCAGCAAAGTCCAAAATTACAGTTAAATCAACCTATCTCAAAAACTATAAGAGATACTTTGATCAAACCAAAAATCGTTGAAAGAGTTAATTAGCATGCATCACCTCTATTTTTTTTAGAATTTTATACCCCGTAGTTATAAAAATAGAGGGGGGGGGACATACTTTTTACGACTTTGAGAGCTGATATCTCAAAAACCGTTCACTTTAAGAAAAATGTTTTTTAGAAAACTTTATATCATTTTAAAAGACCTTTCCATTGATACCCCACACGGGTATGTACATCGAAAAAAAAAATTTCATCCCTCAGTTACATGTATGGGGGGCCCCACCCCCAATTCTTTTTTTTACTATTTAGTGTCATATTTTTGTAGCGGTTCATACAACACATATTCCCATCAAATTTCATCACTGTAGTACTTATAGTTTCCGAGTAAATCGGCTGTGACAGACGGACAGACGGACAGACGGACATGACGAAACTATAAGGGTTCCGTTTTTGCCATTTTGGCTACGGAACCCTAAAAAACCGCCTCGGTAGTAAATGACTTCTTTGTACCTCTAGTTTCATCTGCTTCCTTCGTAGTTCAGGTACAGGGGCTTATTTACATTTCGTATTAGACATTATAGACCGTAGGAGAGCCACGCTTCGGCATGAATGGGCCTGTTCGACCGGAGTGATACTCCGGCTTCACAGAAAACCGGCGTGAACCAGCACTGTGCTGTATTTCGATACGTGAGTGAGGGTAGTGGAGACCCAAACCAGGGGAAAGGGGGTCTGCACTGTGGTCGCGGGTGTCCGTGAGGGGCGGCAATCGCTTACCATCTTGTGATCCGTCTGCTCGCCTGCCACCTATTACATAAAAAAAAATCAATGGATATTAAAATAAAAGATCATTTGTTTATTTTAAAGTACAAGTTAATCTGAAATCAATTGGCTAAACACTACCAAGATAACGCTTTGTTTGTTAAACTTTTCTACCCGTTACAAACCCGCTATAAACAAATCTATTGCCGTTTCCACTAAAGTATTTAGTCAGTCGTATATTCGAAATTCAGTAGCGGAGTCGCTGAGGTAATTTTCCTTTTTAACCCCCCACGCAAAAACGACGGGGTGTTATAAGTTTGATGTGTCTGTGTGTTTGTGTGAGTGTGTCTGTCTATGGTTTCGAAGCTCCCGAACAAATGAACCGATTTTGATTTTGTGTTTGAAAGATGAATAAGGGTACCACAATATGGGTATCACATAAAAGAGCTTGAGTAGCAGAATATATTTTATTGTGACATATTTCAAACCCAAGATGGCCGCCGTCGGGGGTTTTTAAAATGTTTTTTTTCCTTTTTTCCTTGTGTACGCGCCCTAAACCTTGGTTTCTTGTGCACGATGATGATTATTACTGAATACGACGCATTACGTTATTGAGGTCAAAACGAAACTTTTCGTGCTTCGGATACCTCATCTAATAGCTACCAGTTTTTCTTATAATATAGGGGGCAGACGAGCAGACGTATCACCTGATGGTAAGCGATTACCGCCGCCCGTGGACACCTTTTTTTTTTAACGCTGGGGAATGCCACCTTATGAAAACTCTCCTGCCGGGGTCAGGCGGGTTATGTCGGGATCTCCTCTGGCGGGGGCACGAGAAGCCCATGGACACCTGCCACGTCAAAGTTGAGCTAATAAAACTTTAATCAGTTTTAATCACAGTTAATAAACATATGTCATATGTGTGTTACTGTTTAGTAACAGGTTTTTACTTGGGCCTCAGGATGCGCGTTGATTCTGATACGCGTTATGTTTTGTTATACGAACCAAGCTGTATTGTACGTACCTGCTTATTCTCTATTGCCCTTTTCTCATGTATGTACCTAATCTGTACACAGCGGTGCTGATTGCACACTAAGTATTGTTATCTAGTATACATCACTTATAGTGTTACATGTGTGTAATTGTTTGTTGTCTTAAATAAATAAAAATAAAATAAAATAAAGATAAAAAGTACTTGTTCAACGCTTTTTTCCCAGTCACATTTAAATAAATGTTTAAGGTGACGGGTAGGGCACACTAGCGACGCAATCGATTTTAATTTTTAGCTACTAAACCGGATCTATTTTAAACCATTTCGGGATTACACTCTCTCTTCAAACACTTATACTATTTAATAACTAACCATGCACTAATGTTGGCTCGCTAACAGTCATGATTTGGAATACCGAAACAAAAGTGTGTGTTAGTTAATTCTCTGTAAATAGGAAGCTCTTGATTTTTGATCTTTAATAAAACCAAGGAAGACCCTACAGCTTTGATTCCATAGTAATATACTCAGGAGGACAATTCATGCAGAATACAGCAAAAACAATTTCTGGCACTTGACCAAAAAAGAGGATGTCCTAAGACAGATTGTGGTAGTCTGATGTCTGAAAGTCGTAATGGCTTTGCAGAGACGGGGACCATCCCCAGCCATTACGCTGATTTTTGCTGGAACATTCGTTATCCTCCTGCCCTTTTCCCAGGTTATCTGGGGTCGGCGCAATATGTTTTCCTTTTCCATACGTCCCTGTCATTCGTCATCGAATCATCCACCTCTTTTTTCTTCAACAATTGCTGCTGCAACATTGTTCACTAATTATTATTTTTCTTTTTTGTCTTTTATGAATTGCTTTAATTTTTTGACTCTATGATTATTATTAGTATTTACAACAAGATTATGTTACTGTATAATTATCTATTTATTATATAATATAATATAAAAAACCGGCCAAGTGCGAGTCGGACTCGCGCACCGAGGGTTCCGTACAAACCTGCAAGGGCAATTAGATCTAAGTATTTGATATGAATTTCAATTTAATACCTCTACGCGTTTATGAGGAAATGGGTAGTAAGTTTAAAAATATTAAAAAAATATATATTATGTGATGTAACTAAATATTTATGTTTTTCGTAATTTTTCCTTTATCTATGCTTTAAGACGTTGCTTCGTACCAAATTTCCAGATTCTGAGTTCACGGGAAGCACCCTGTAGGTTTTGATTCCCTTGCAAGTGTCGAAAATTTGCGGCATAAACGGCTGTATCTTTTGATTGCGTTGGCTTAGAAGTTTGATTTTTTCACAGCTTCAAGGAACAGTAGACCTGAGTAATTGATATAAATTTCAGCATCATACCTCCATGCGTTCCTGAGAAAAAGGGTCTTGACAGACGGACGGACGGACAGACGGACAACAAAGTGATCCTATAAGGGTTCCGTTTTTTCCTTTTGAGGTACGGAACCCTAAAAATTACGCTCTTCAGGGCATTTTGCACTTCCTTATACACGTGCAGCCTGTGGGTTAGGCATACGATAAGATCGCTGGATTTCCTTCGCGTTCAGTATAATAACGCATTCAGGGTGCTGTTGCGGCTGCCTCGCTTCTGCAGTGCGTCGCAGATGTTCGCGGAGGCGCGTACGGACTGCTTCCGTACGATGATGCGCAAAAGGGCTGTCTCGATGGCGCGGCGGACACGGGTCAGCGGCAACAGCCTCCTCGTGGTTGTAGCGGACCGGATAGATGGTCCATTTATGGGACACTGGAGGTCCTTACACACTCATGTCCCTAATAATAATAACTACCTGGATATACTAACATAGTTTTAAGCAACAAATTGTTACTAACAATTTTGTATGGATTTATTTATCTGCAATAAATGCTTAATGAGTCATCATCAGACTAACTTTCGTGGTCACCATAAGGTTAAAATTTATTCTGAAAATAAGCCTCAGCTATAAGGTATATTACTTTTACATGAATTTTAAGATTATGATGTTATTTTCGGAATAAATTTAAACCTTATGGTTACCTTCGTGGTCAACGAAAGTGATAAGCCGGATAATGGCTCTAATATTATGTATGGCTCTGTACTTACTGAACAACTGTAAATAAATAAATAAATAAACTGTAACTTTAAAGTTGTAAACTAAACTTCTATCAAGTATACAAATAAATAGGTACTCAGCTATGATATATTCTCGATTGTGGTATGTGTCGGTTCGAATAGTACGCGGATGTCATACAAATGTCCCATTATGCACGGCTCTGTATGAGTGGCATGGTTCTAGTAGCGCATTAGCTCAGCCACGTTGTGCAAATCCAGTGACCCGTGGACTGTATCACAGAATGTATCCCTGATACCGTTGCACTGCTTAAGGGCCCTCTTACGGATCAGTTGCGCTGCGAAAGGTTTTTATTGATTTTAATGAAATTAAGACAATGAATGAATGAATTGCTCACCGGATTAGCAAGCTTAAATGGCAGTGGGCTGGCCATATTAGTACCATGGTAGAACCGACTACCGATGGGGTAAACGAGTTCTAGAGTGGAGACCGCGTCTTGGCAAACGTAATGTAGGGCGCCCTCTGGCTAGGTGGAGGGACGATCTGCGCAGGATGGCTGACAAGAGCTGGATGCGAGAAGCCATGGATAGATAACAGTGGCGAACAGTTGGAGAGGCCTACGTCCAGCAGTGAACTGCGATAGGCTGATGATGATGAAGACAATGAATGAAAAATGGGCGGCGATTATTGCTTTCCATCAGGTGACTCGCTTGCAATGAATGAAAAATGGGCGGCGATTATTGCTTTCCATCAGGTGACTCGCTTGCTCGTTTGTCGCCTCTAGCATAAAAAAAATGTATCAACACATTTAAAAAATGTGAATGATCAAAAGCATAATAAATGGCCAGATATTGTGGTGTATTCCAACATCCTAATAAACAATGTTAAATACATAGATCGTATAAAAAAAATTACAACATGTGTTCTTAACACATCTCAAGCTTTTTTAAATTTATGATGAATAAAATTAAAACTTAATCGATTTACTATTATGTTTTAAAGATGGAATCATCAGGAGACTACGAATCGTTAATTTTTTGTTCTTTTATTCGGGCTACAATTTATTGCCATAGTTTTACAAATGCCTATTTTTACTTCTCTGCCCCTTGCTGTTTCCTCTTAAAGTGACGGGTAAAACACACTAGCGACGCCAAACGTTTTTAATTTTTAGCTACTAAACCGGATCTATTTTAAACAATTTCGGGGTTACAACCTCTCGGAAAACACTTATACTATTTACTAGCGGCCGCCCGCGACTTCGTCCGCGTGGAAAAGTAACTTTTTACCCCCCTTTCAACCCCTTACAACCCCCTTTTCGCAATAAAAAGTAGCCTATGTTCTTTCTCAGGGTCTAGATTATCTGTATACCAAATTTCATTTAAATCCGTTGAGTAGTTTTGGCGTGAAAGAGTAACAGACAGACAGACAGACAGACAGACAGACAGACAGAGTTACTTTCGCATTTATAATATTAGTAAGGATTAAATAACAATGCACAAATGTTGCATCCAACGCGTACGCGAAAAATTGATTACCGCCAAAAGCGGCCACTTTAAGCGTGAATCAATTTTTCGCGTACAAAAACGGACTCAACATTTGTGCATTGTTATTTAATAAATAGTACAAGTGTTTGCCGAGATGTTGTAACCCCGAAATTGTTTAAAATAGACCTGGTTTAGTAGCTCAAAAATTAAAATAGATTAGCGTCGCTAGTGTGCCCTACCCGTCACCTTAATAGCAAGCATACCTTTAGGCTTGGTTCACATCCGTCGGAAACAAACGTTTACAACTGGAGTTTGGAATGTGTCTTTGATTATACAACAATAATACGAGCAACAAAAATAAATATATGAATAAAAACGAGATAATATCGAAAAACTGGGTTACGTTACCATCCTTACATGGTTGAAGTTCTAGTCATCCGTACTAAGCGCTAAGCAAACTCCGATGTGATCAGCCAAAGAGTGGAACTCGTTACGCGCCAATGTATTTCCTGAACTCTATAATCAGGGCCTATTTAAGGCAAGAGTGAATAGGCTTTCACGGTCAAGAATTGGCCCACCTTAAATCTCATCTTCACTTAACATCGATTTCTGTCAAAAATTGATGTCTGTCGTGACATCAAATAAATACTTCCATAGAAACATACTTACTCAGATCTATGACCTTACCAAGAGTTTGAAATACTCTCCTCGCTATCCAAAACTATTACTCTGTCTCTTTCACATGCACCGCAATGAAAGGGACAAAGCAATAGTTTTCGATAGCGAGGACAGTTTTTCAAACTCATGATAAGGGTAATAAGTTGTTTAGTGATACGAGCCAGTCGATAGCCACATCGTTTCTAATTTTAGCCCAATTAGCAAGTCAGGGTTATCTTTGATTAACATAGAATATGCAACGAAAATTATTAATTCACATTATTATCTTCAGTGATATTCATTGCCACATATTCAGGCCGTGTGGTCCCCGGCAGAGTAGAATAGGCCACCCTCACTCTTACCGAGGTGTCGTATAAGGCGACTAAGGTAGGTAAAGCTGCTGGCATGATCATCAGCACCCAGAGAAGGAAAACTCTGCATTTATATCTAAGCCCTCGCCAACCCGTCTGCCAAGCGTGGTGAGTATGGCAATTACCCGTCATGTGATTGAGGGAGGCCCGTGCCCCAGCAGTGGGGACTTAAATGGGCTGATGATGATATTCATTGATTTCATCAGTAAAATATGTTGTAATGTAGAAGTTTTATACTTATTTGGGCCGCCGCCGGACCCTCACTCACGCAGCGAAACACAGCACAGTGCTGCTTCACGCCGGTTTTCTGTGAGGCCGTGGTATCACTCCGGTCGGACCGACCCATTCATCCCTAATCGTGGCTTTCCCACGGTTGTAGACGGACCTCGGTCCTATAGAACGCCATCTACCGGAATTTTCAGACGCAATTGCCCCCATTGTCCATATAATCGCCTCACCTTATAATGAGCCTCGAACGATTCAGAATGAAAAGTAGCCAATGCGAAATTGGATAGTGGTACAAATCCGACGGGGCTTCGCGTGGCAGAAGCCGCGTAAGTGTGTGGCGGCATACCGCACGTATATCAGATTAATAGGGCTCGCCCTTACGCAATTTGCTGTCGCGATACAAGATGTTACCGACGCTTACTTAAATCTTTTATTTATAAAGAGGTAAATCCTATAGAAAACGAAAAGGCTTTTAAAATTAATTCCTTTCCAAACACTTGCTCGATTTAAACTACGCCCAGCGCCATCTATTGATATGGTTTGGAACTAATATCAAGATTAAGTCCTATAACAAGTGTGGTCGGGGCACTAGGACTTACTATACTGTGCTGAGTCAGCTACTCTTGAGTGACCTTTGACCACGAGACTTCGCTATTCTTCTCTGTCTTCAGATAATTTTCATGTCAGGCAGGAACAAGCTAGCTTCTTACCAGATCGACTAACCTAGGAGTGTTCCCCTACCCGATCTGCCTCCATTCCTTATTGAATGAATGAATGAAAATATTTATTTCCACCATCATACGGATCTTAAACATGTGTGTGTGTGTGTGTATTTTCTATGTATTATAAGCATGTATATATTGTAATCCCACTGTTGATTCCGCTACAGGGGTGCTTGAGCTACCTATCTCGGAGTCATATCAATGTATGTGAATTTGTGAAATATTTATTTAAAAGCAAAAAACAAAAATAATTACATACTTTAATACACTTAATTAATACACTCCATATATGCCACATTGGGTATTTACTTAAAGTTAGACAATGTAACCTTGTATCTATCTAGGGCGTGCTTCAACATGATAATGTTTACTTGAAAAATGACTGGACCTCTAGAAATTGTTTAACGATTCCACAATGATGTAATTATTGATAAAGTATTTTAGCGAAGTAAGATTTACATTTACGAGTACAGTTTTACCAATTTTATAAGTTACACCAATGTACCTGCGCAGAAGTCTTATTTTCGAATACTGCGGCAAAATCTTAACCAATCACAACGCTCCATTTACACGCGCCAGAAATTACAATTTCTTATTGGTTGTTGCGTCAGCGCCATGTTCGGTGCGAGTGCGGCTAAGAGAGAGATAGCATTCCTCTCTGGATTTATTGTATTTAATCTTATCGTAACGCAATAAAGTCTGTATTTCATTCAACTGCTTTCGCAATCGTAATAAATCGGATTTAACTTGCTCTTCTGCGAAGACGAATTTTGCTGATGTTACTTATAAACGTGGTACAACATAAACCTATAATGCTAATATGACAACTACATTTCAAACACATTCTAGGTTGAAGTACCTAATATTTTTTACGTTTGTGTGGAAATATGTAAATTTGTGTAGAAATTGTTTGTGAAAAACGACCAAAAATACTAGCTAAGATCTGTAAGATGCTGTTCACAGCATAACGATAAAACTAATTAATAAAATATATCAATTTGTTACATCATCATCATCATCATCAGCCTATCGCAGTCCACTGCTGGACGTAGGCCTCTCCAATTGTTCGCCACTGTGATCTATCCATGGCTTCTCGCATCCAGCTCTTGCCAGCCATCCTGCGCAGATCGTCCTCCCACCTAGCCAGAGGGCGCCCTACATTACGTTTGCCAAGACGCGGTCTCCACTCCAGAACTCGTTTACCCCATCGGTTGTCGGTTCTGCGGCTAATATGGCCAGCCCACTGCCACTTAAGCTTGCTAATCCGGTGAGCAATGTCGATAACTTTGGTTCTCTGCCGGATCACCTCATTTCGGATTCGATCTCGGAGAGAGACGCCGAGCATTTCAATCAATCAATTTGTTACGTATTTCATCAATCAGGAATTAAGTCAATGTATGAGATGTTTTTTAGAACTTATCAGAAAGAGAACTTTCATCGTCTGAGGACCCAATCGTTTATTACCGTCACTTTCACACGCTCGCACGCACTCATGTTCGTCTCTTTTGTTAGCGACTAGTATTATCCTTCGTTACAGGATACGTTTTAGGCCCGCTGGTGCTCATAATGGACCATACGCCAAAAAAATATTACCATTTTTATACTGCTTTTCGAATAAAGAAAGAAAAAAGATGAACCCATATTTTTTAGTCTTTAATTAAATGTGTTTGTATTTTTTTTTTATTAAATATTAAATAATATGCCTGAATGACGTAGTCCTGAGGCTCAACGTATTGTGATGTCATTGCTATATGAACAATAAAAAAAGTTTAGGCGATTGGTCATGTCATTTTTTTGACGTTTGGTTTATCGGATTACCTTTTTTCAATTGACTAAGTTGACTTTTTTTAAATCAACTGTGACAACCGCGTTATTAATTCGTCATGCCGAGTGATGACCTTCACAGGTGAGAATTTTTATATTTTATTTTTTTTCCTTTATAAATAAAAAAAAAATCAAAATTATTTTTTTATACTAAAAAAATAGTATTTGTCATTTCGGGAAATGATTTTTGTGTGTCCAATATCGTAACTACCTTCTCGTCTTCCTTGGAAAAAACTAAAAATATAAATGTGGTGAAGTTCCAAAGGCCATTATTACAATATTTATAAATAATTGTGATACTTCTTACCGATCTGTTTATACAACCTACAACGAATATTCACATTTGAGAAATATTCTACATATATTTATCGTCTGCCACCTATCACATAAAAAAAAAATAACGTTTACGATGCTCTTCTCGAAGTCAAGAAGTCATTTTATCTTGTATTATTCATTCAACTGGTTATGTTATGAAAATGTATTGGCTGTTTACGATTCTAACGCGGCAAATAAAACATGAATGCACAAGGAAAACTAAACAAAAAGCTATGGATTATACGACCTTCAAGTTGTATATGAAAACGTGTATAGAACCAGTCGATCAGTAGTTACGATATTCGATTTTTATTTTCCGCATGAATAAATGTAGTCTGTGCATAATAGCTAATAGCTCTATCAAGTTGTATGAGAGCTCGAATAGTCTGCTCGTAGTCTAAAGAAACAATAAGAAGCAAACAAAGCGCTACTAAGTCGAAAATAGACTAGAAATTTCATGTCTTCTTCTCCATCTTTACGCTTTTGACAAAATGGTCGTAACTGGTGGCTGTTACGAGTATATGTACATATGAGTATAGTCGCATTCCTGTCAGATATTCTTCTCACAACCACTCACCATTTTGCCCTGTTGGTTGTAAGTAGATGGGTAATATTTTTTGCGCTATTTCTCACTTCATCATCAGCCCATTTAAGTCCCCACTGCTGGGGCACGGGCCTCCCTCAATCACATGAGGGGTAATTGCCATAATCACCACGCTTGGCAGACGGGTTGGCGAGGGTTTTGATATAAATGCAGAGTTTTCCTTCTCTGGGTGCTGATGATAATGCCAGCAGCTTTACCTTAGTCGCCTTTTACGACACCTCGGTAAGAGTGAGGGTGGCCTATTCTACTCTGCCGGGGCCCACACGGCATTTCTCACTTAACGCTAGAAAATCGTCCACTAAGCTTTGTATGAATAGACAACATGTTTAACCAAGTTATTAAACATTATTTACAAATGCCTTGCAATTACTCATAAGAAAACATAAAGGTACAAAATAAAAACCATTTTAAGCCTCTTAACTTAAGTACAACTTCAACCTTGAACTGGCCGGTCTTAGGACGCTGACATCACTGGTCTGTGCTTACGAAGTGTTACAAGTAGGTGAAGTAGGCACCTCATTACTTCGCAGCTGTAAAGTAAAAAATTAAGAGGTTATTTTTTTCTTTGGTTTAAACCTTTTTGAAACGTCCGTGACAAGCATCAGTCCGTCGGCAGCAATTAAATTGTCTCGTGAATGTTGCATTTTTTTGTTGCTGGCGGGGCGAACAGGCTAGTGAATACAAAAATTGTATGTAACTCTGAGGCCCTAATTTAAAGCAGACGTTACGACCGAATCGGAGTTTCCCTCTCTTTCACACGCGTTGTGTGTCTCCTTTGTTTGGATGCGACATGTATATTCTCGTTCGTGACGGGACGGCTTCAAAATAAGCCACCTGATGCGAGTAACTGACCATCTCGCACGTGCGAGTTACTCTTAAGTGACGTCCAAACAGTTCGAGTTACTACAGTTCATCTAGCTACTCGGCTTAATGTACAGTTACGTGCACTAATAAGTATACAACCTGATTAAATATGAACCTTATTGTTCCGTCTTAAAAGTCGAGGAGTTTACTTTCATTGCAGGTGACGTCTAGGTACCTAAACCTAAAAGGCGAAACCCAGTATCATCTTTTAGTACACTTTGGATCTTAGACTACATTATTTTCCGCCGCACTCAGAAACGTCAAATTAACTTTAATCGTTACTTAAGAAAAAAAAATTGCCACTTATTTCAATACGCATAAAGACTTTCCATAACTAAGTTAATGAACGTTAGCTTAGTGCGGCAGCAGAAAAGGAACTGGGTTTGGTAAAATGAAATCCCGGAACGAAGTGAGGGCAGGGCACTAATATTACCATGATATTTTTTTTCTAATGCTTACATCGCCAACACTACCTGCATCTATCAAAGGACCTCCATAATGTTGTTACGGCAACGTAATAATATATTGAAGTTACCAATTACATATGATCGGACTTGTACAAGCTTGTGTGTGCGGGGCTGCATCGTAATCGTAGACTGACGATGAATAAGCAATGATGTACTGGTAGCCATTTGTGCAAAGCGCTATATTGGCTTAGCTCGAGCATTGAAGCTACATAGCAAGGTTAAGCTGGTTAAGGCTTGGTTTTGTCATAGTATTTATACCTTAAGGTCGTAAAAACCAAAGGCCTTTTTAAGCCAAAAACAATTGATTTCATGTGGCCTTAGAAGGGGTAGTAGTAAACACTTCGACAAGGGCTCCGATGGACTGTTTTGGCAATCATAAGTCTTTTATAGAGTTTCTGAGACAGTGCCTCGAGCATTTTGTAAGAGCGGTTTTCCTTTGGCGGCTCGCGTGCTGAGAGCGGCCATGTTTTCCAATAAATGATTCCAATAACGCGGTCTGCAAAAAATAAGACGAAAACATGGAAACATATTTGGAAAAAAATGGCCATTTACGAATATGGGTCGAATCTGTATTACAGGAAAAGCGCACGGCATGGATCACACGATGGTAAGCAATTGGCACCGCCCGCCATGCAACACTCCCCTTCCCCCGGAATTGGGCCCCAATAACCTCACTCAGTGAAAGACAGCGCAAGCGCTGCTACACACTGGTTTTCTATCAACCCGGTGGTATCACTGGTCGAGCCGGCCCATTTCTGCCAAATGGGCTCTACCACGGTAGCATCATTAATGTTTCATCGATATCATGCACGATATATGTAGTTTGATGTAACAAAGTGGTCAATAAAGGCATAGGCTTTATAACACCTAAATAACATAATATGTCTCGAATTTATTTTACCGTTTGTTTGAATAATTCACGGTACACCTACACGATTTGTCCTACGTCACGAATGATCTAACCACTTTAGTCAAATGGTCGTAATCGATAAAGTGACCTTATACCATTGAAGTTACTTCTTTAATATCAAACAATTCTTTTGTTTTTTTCTAATTTTAAGTTTATTTTGTTTAGCTTCATCTACATGTTATTTATTAGCTATCTGTGTAACTAAAGATATACCTTGGACCGTAAAAAGAACCAATAGATCAATTCTCGACCAACTGAAGATCAAAACCAGACTGTCGGCAATCTGTTACCAAGAGTACTAGGTGACTTTGGCCCGCCCGGAGACAGTCCGACAACTTGGTTGTTGTGGGGAAGGTCAATGGTAAAAGACGAAGAGGCCGTTCACCTCTTCGTTGGTTAGACCAAATAAGGAATGTCTTAGGGCAATTGGCAAAGTGAGTCCGGTTAGGACACACTTTGCCAATTGCCCTGAGACAAGCCAAGGATAGGGAAGAATGGAAAGACCTTGTCACCGCCTCGGTAAAGGCATTTAAAGAAAGGCACGACTTTCAGTAATGAAGAAAACGATGAAGAAGAGATAACTAAAGATAGCTAGTATTATGTAAATCAGTGTCAGCCAGCAAATAGTAAAACTAGGACGCTCCATGAAACAATGGAGTAAAATAAAATAACATCGAATTATTATGGAAATTTCTTTCCTTCATCAGAAAGCAAAGACTGTTTCGTTCGTTGAATCAAATTAGGTAATCACTCGATCCAGGCAAGACGGCAACCCCGGGCTTCGTAAAATATTTGCAGCACCCTTGAGAGGTTTCTAACATGCAACCTTAGCCCCCTTAATACAAAACGCGTACCTGTGGAACATAACTCGTTTCACTCCCTTTCAACATTTCGTGTCGGAACGGGATGGCACGAACCTTAGTACGGTTTCCTCTAATGTTACAGGTTTCCATGGGCGGCGGTAATCACTTACCATCAGGGATCCGTCTGCTCGTCTGCCCCCTATCTAATGAAAAAGGTAATAACTTTAGATTGCGTTTTGTAATAAGGTAGTTAAGTCCTCCTGCTGCGTAATATGTGTCAACACAAAAGTTCACTCACGAAAACGTATTTCATTGCGAGTACTTGAATACTTTAGTTTAAGAGTGTAGCGGCGCCTATGAAAGAATTATTTGATGTTGAATTTTTTACCCCCAACGCCAAACCGAAAAAGAGGGGTGTTATAAATTTTGACGTGTGCGTCTGTCGTCTGTCTATAGCCAGCTGGTGCTTGAAGAATAAACTTGATTCAATTATTGTTTATTTTTCTGATGCAATTGGGATGATAACAGGAAATTAGATATTTCTTTACTCGTAGAAATAGCGGTTTAAGATTATCAGCTCGTTTCTTGATTTTCTGGTTGAAGATGAGATTTAGCCTGATTAGGCTGTTTTTCATATTAATAACCTAGTGAAAAATTATATTCGTAGAGTCAATTTTGCAGTTAGTTCTTTGATATTTATGATGAAAACGTATTTTTTATTTTAGCAATGATTATTGCCTGCTATCTCAATTAAGTATCATCAATGAATTTAATTAATTTATTTATTTATTTAATATAATTATATGGGATAAACCCAATTACATAATTATACATAATCAGCGCTTATTGTATTTATAAACACATATCAATTTTATTTACTAAGGACTTAACATTATCTGTAAATATTATTTATTAATTACCTTACCTTACCTTACAATACTACCTACCTATTTCCTTATCATGGGATTTGAATACTATTGGCTGAATGATTGATTATTTTATATAGAAATCCAATCCGGGACTTAAAGGTTGGCAGCGGACTTCTGACTCCACTCGCGGAGGATGTCCATGGGCGGCGAGTAATCGCATACCATCAGGTGATCCGTTTGCTCGTCTACCACCTGAGCCAGGGGAGTAAGTAAGTTTATTTGCGTGCAACATCATGCAAGGAACTGAGATGGTCGACGCTCGTTTAAGGAAGCCCACTTTCAGAAGCGGTCGGGGGTTGGCTGAATGATTTATTATTTTACAAAAAGCGTGTTCCAACTTGGTACCTCGTAACTAAAGACTTGAACTTCTTAACTGAGTGATTAAGAACGCGCCGTCCAAGGTTTGAATCATGCACCTGTAAATTTTTCAAATCTACATATTTCTACCATTAGCTCGAGGGAAAACATTGTGAGGAAACTGCACGTTTCGGATAGTTTCTGAAACATGTTACCATGATTCCCCCTGTTGAAGAGTTGCGTAAGTTAGACGGCAGTCGCTTCATTGTAACTACCAGACTCCCCAAAATCCTGAATCATGGTCCAAGCGTACCCCGGTGGCGATAGCATTGGATGCAACCGGGAATCACTCGCTTAGATGAAGAACTCATGTAGACTTAAAAACTACTTCCTAAGGCCTTGAAAGAGTACACGTGAGCGAGGCTCTTTATCTCTGGCGTTACGAACCGCGACTACCTTGCTTAGCGAAACTTTAATTTTTAATTCCCATTTTCGCTGTTTTTGTACTGAGCGTGTTTCCAAATCATCGTGTCAAGTATTACGCTTTGATAATTTATAAATTCTACTAGTGACGTTAATAGTGTTCATCACAGCCCAAAATATATGTAAAATAGTATAAATTTACCGGGCCGAGATATCGGGGTCTTGGGTTCGATTCCAGGGTCGAGCAAAAAGTATGTTTCGATTTTTTCGAACATAGCTCGGGTTTGTGATCACCAATCCGTATTTGGCAAGCGTGGTGATAGGCCTAATTCCATCATAGTAGCCTTGACTTGATTTCTATGATGGAGGCCTTTGCCCTGCAGTGGGACATTTATAGGCTGATACTTGACTTGACTAGTACAAATTTAAGACGTGGGATGGCTTTAGCATAACCGGAGTTCACCAATGTACCATGGCCTTACAGAAAACTGTGCTGTGTTTCGCTGCATAAGTGAGGGTACCGGAGGCCCCATCCGGGAGAAGAGGGGTTTTAAGGCTGGCAACGCACTTTTGATTCCATGTGTGGCGGAAATTGCTTACCATCAGGTGATCCGTCTACTCGTCTGCCACCTATCATATAAAAAAAAACTGTTGAAAAAAATATATATCACTGTCCAGTCCATCCGTCTATGGAACTCCCTACCCCTATCAATAAGACAGTCTCCATCATTAATCATTTTTAAAGCCCGAGTCAAAACTCACCTTTTAAATAAATAAATAGCAATCCCTTTAAGTTTTTACAAGTCCAGTCATCGGTAGTAGTCGATGGGCCGTCTAAGATCCTAATTTATATGAATGTATATCTAGTACTTTATATTATTTTATCCAAGCATAACATATTTATTTATTAGTATATAATATTTTGTTTATTTATGTATTAGCATTATAAATATTTTAATCCTATATACAGTTCACTCTTATTTCCCTTTTTCAATATTGCACCACCTACCCTTCCTCTACTATCAAATGTCCTTTGCCTGAAGGTTGTCTGGTAGAAATCCAGCGATAAGACCGCCGAAATTGTACAATTAAGTTTCTGTAATGCCTTTTAAAGTTGTGTTTTTTTTGTGCAATAAAGTATATCTATCTATCTATCGATCTATATATCGTATAAAAAAAAAGGTGATCCGTGTGGTAGTCCTCCTCGGAACGACTCATGTCTACCTGCAGATAGACAAAATCACAAAAAATCATCTATGATTTACATTTGTTAAACTCGAATGGCAAGCCACATGCAAACTAACCTAACTAAGTTACCTTGCTGTGGCCGATGCCCGGAGCCAGTAAGCGCTCGTGGCGAACCGTTCGGGTCAACGACCTGCAAGCTCGGCGAGAGCTCCCTGCAATTATACGATCGCATTTAAGGTTAACGAATTTAACGTCTTGAATACAAAGTTCTTTACAATTCTAAGCCTTAAGTAGATATAAACAGCCAAACATCGGGTTACTCCAATCTGTCAATAGTCGTAGTTGTATTTTGGTTTTTGATGACTAAGGAGAAATGCGTTACGCATAACATAACATTTTTAATCGTGGCTTTTTTTTTTTTTTTTTTTTTTTTTTTTTTTTTTTTTTTTTTTTCTTTTCGCTGGGGAATGCCGCCGGCCCGAAGTGCAATGGCCGACGTCGCCGCCTAGTGGCGGCGCCTTATGCATACCCTCCTGCTGGGGAGCAGGAGGGTTATGTCGGGCTCTCCTCTGGCGGGGGCTTCTCCTAACGAGAAGCCGGCCAGAGGCATACCGACTAAACCCCAGCGGTTTTCCCTCATCGCCCTTAAATGGGAAGGCGTCGTGGGCTGTAGGACGAACCTATTACCCATACGGGCGCCACGACCCTCCCCGGGCGGTGCCCGCCTACACGGCGGGCCAGGCGGTTCCTCCCCCGGCTTGCTGGCCGGGAGAGGGGGTAGGGGCGGCCGGGAAAACTGAGCCGTCCCTACCGGGCTGCTGAGGGAGCCCGTGCAATGCCGGCGCTGGTGACCCCCCACCATGCGCCAGCGGGTTCCCTCTGCGGAGAGGAGCGAGACGCGCATCTGTTCGGCGTCTCCTACCCCTCCTTGCCCTTCGGAGCGCGGGAGCGAGAGGATTTGCTTCGCGCTCGCGCTCCGCCGCCTCCTTCGCTGCCATTACGTGCTCGCAATAGTCAGCGAAGGCGTTCCAGGCCACCTCGCTCACTAGCATAGCTCTCACTATGCTAGGGAGTGAGAGGTCCTGGCCGACCTTCGCGACCAGCGCATCGCGCTGCCGAGACCACGACACACACTCCGCCAGGGTGTGGTGTGCCGTGTCCTCGACAGCGCCGCACGCATGGCAGGAAGGCGTCTCCTCCCGTTTGATTAGGTGCAGGTAGTGACCGAAACAACCGTGCCCGGTCATTACCTGCGCCATTCGGAAGGAGACGTTGCCGTGGTGACGCTCAAGCCACAGGTCCAGGACCGGGGCGAGCGCGTCGAGGGTCCTACGGCCGTACGGAGCGGTGGTGAGATGCTCGGACCACCGCCTCAGGAGGCTCTTCTGAGCCCTCCTCCGTACGGCTTCCCTCTCGACGGGGCAGAGGCGTTCCCCCTCTGCCCTACTGACCACCATTTTCTTGTAAACGGTGGTCAGCACCACAGCTTCTAACTCCCATGGAGGGGTCCCAGCGAGCAAGCAGGCCGCGTCAAAACCTACCGTCCGGTAGGTTCGAGCGACCCGCTGCGCCATCGCCCGCTGAGGCCCCCGCAGGAGGGGAGTGTTGTCCCGTCCTGCCAGGGAGTCGGCCCAGACTGGCGCTCCGTAGAGCGCCATGGAACGCAGGATGCCGGCGTAAAGACGCCGGCACTTCGAGCCTGGGCCTCCCAGGTTGGGCAGCATCCACGTCAGCGTGTCTGCTGCCTTTAGGAGTCGCGGTTGTAGCCCGCGAAAATGCGGGCCAAACTTCCACCGCGAGTCCAAGGTGAGGCCGAGATAGCGCATCTCGGCCTTCACCTCAACCTGGTGTCCCCCCACAGTGATAAGCGCACCGTGGGGGAACGGTTCCCGAGGCCCTTTAGGAAAGTAAAGGGCCTCGGTTTTCTCCAGCGCCACCCCCAGCCCAAGGAGGCGCATTCGGGATACGACTAGGTCGCCGCCGTGGGACGCCACGCGAGCAGCGTCCCTGTACGTTGACCCCCGGGAAGTGACTAAGGTGTCATCTGCATAGCAGATGACACTCATTCCCGGGAGGAGTACACCGCGGAGGACCCAGTCGTACCCGATATTCCACAGGAGTGGTCCGAGGACCGACCCCTGTGGAACGCCTAGCTCGACCGGGCGGCGCTGGATCTCCCCATCCCGGTCCACATACATGACCTCCCTCCCCTCGAGGTAGTTCTCGATGAGGAGTTTGAGGTACTGGGGCACTCGGAAATGTTCGAGTGCCTCCAGTATGACCGGGTGGGGGAGCGTATTGAACGCATTTCGGATGTCGTAGCTGACAGCTACGACACCCTGGCTGCGTCGAGCAGCCTGGCGGGTCTCGTCCCGCAGGCGGGTCAGGGCGTCGACGGTGGACCGCCCCGACCTAAATCCGTACTGGGCCCCGGACAAATCGGGCCCAGTAGTCGCCATGTGCTCGACGAGGCGGAAAGCGATGATCTTCTCGAACAGCTTCCCTACCTCGTCGAGCAGGACGATCGGTCTGTAGGCCGACGGAGAGTCCGCCGGCCGACCCGCCTTTTGAAGCAGGACCAATTGGCCCTGCTTCCAGATTCTCGGGAACCTCCCGACCGCCATACAGCGGTCGAAGAGGTCCCGGAATCTCCCCTCCATCTCCCCGATGGCGATGGCGATGACTCTCGCCGGGACGCCATCGGGGCCGGGAGCGGTCCTCTTGGCGCGGAGTTTCAACTCTGCCGCGCCAAATTCCTCCGTGGAGATTGGGAGTGGCCCTACGTCCACGGGGGGGACCGCCCACGCAGGCGGGCGCATCCTGGGAGGGACGAAGTTGGTGCGGACAGGAAAAAGCGTCCGCACCACTCTCTCCAGGAGCTGAGGCTGGAGAGTCTCCGTGACCGGGGGGCCTATGGGGCGCAGTTTATTCCGCGCCGCCTTATAGGGCCTCCCCCAGGGGTCACGGTCGAGACTCTCCAGCATCTCGTCTCTCGCCGCGTCCTTGGCCCTGCCCACCTCATATTTGAGTGACCCTCTCGCCTGGCGGTATGCCAGGTAGAGGCGGTCCTCTAAGGCAGGGTCCCGCCTGCGCCTCCTCCTGGCCCGTTGGAAGGCCCTATGGGCCGCACGACATGCGGCCCTGAGGGCCTCTAGGTCCGCCGACCACCAATAAACAGCGCGGCGGGGAACAGGGCGGCGAGACCGAGGCTTCCCAATTTATCCTCGACTGCATTATGTATGTACGTAAGAACTTGCACACTTTCCTAAAAAGTCCGATAGTCATAGTCTTTAACACCAGAAATAAACATATGCTTGCCGTCCCGGTCCTCAGACTTCATAAAATCGGTAATTCGTTTGTTGGCTTAAGTATTAAGATATTTAATAAGCTACCACAAAATGTCATTAACCTATCACTGGATAAGTTTAAGTCTCATATTAAAACCTGCCTAATGAAGAAAGGTTACTATAGTGTACAAGACTATTTAAATGATAAGGATTCTTGGTCAAATTAATTGATTAATATTTTGAGTTGTTATTCATAGTAGTCTTTTAACTTTCATAATTGTATTTTTTTTCTCGATTGAAACTCTGCAACATCATCAATATTTGAAAAGAGTAACTACTGAGTTTCTTGCTGGTGTCTTCTCAGTAGAAATCGACATTCCGAACCAGCGGTAGATATTGTGTACCTATTTTGACATTCATAAGTGTTCTGTGTGGACCTAAATTGAATAAAGAATTTTTTATCTTTATCTTTATAACATTTTTTGCAATAACGTTGAAATAAAATGTTCCAATATATTATTGTGGCTACTGGCCAAAGGCAGTAGCAAAATGGTGCTTCAGCTATGAAAACCTGGTTGATATGAAGTTTTTAACTAATTGAAATTTCAGAGGCTAGCTGTTAAAAAAGTAGTTTCTCTATCTCCCATTTCAAGCAATAAATATCGCTTTCCCCTGATGTAATATCATATCATAATATGATATGACAAAACACATATTATGTTCTTTCAATATAATCATTACACGTTTTACCATACGTGTATAAAGTTACCCACTTACCTAACGACCGCACTCAGAGACGTCATTTAAGCTAATGTTCATTAACTTTAGTATCGATAGTCTTTATGCGTATCAAAATAAGTCTCAATATTTTTTCTTAAGTAGCTAACTAAGTTAATCAATGACTCTGAGTGCGGCAGTAAGACTTGTAATGATGACCTTTCATGCGAAATCCAGTCGAGCTTTCGGCACACGCGAACTCTACAGACTTCCTTGTCCAACGCAATACGACTTCCACGCAATACGACTGCCGAAATTTTATTATTTGTCTGCTCGGATCTCCGAGCCGTTACATTATATGCGTAGGTACATGCTTCTTATTGCTGCTCTGCAGAGGACATCTCCAATATTGCTTTTGAGCGAACAAAAAGTACTTTACTGTTTTTGCCAACCATATTTTCTTGAAGAATCAGGATTGAGATGATTAGAAAGAAATGTTTGATGAAAATCATTATCATCATCAACCTGCCGTAGTCCACAGCTGGACAAGAGCCTCTCGAAAATGCTCGCCACTTTGATCGATCGTCGACTACTCCCATTCGGATCCCGCCAGCCATCTTGCAAAATCATTACTCCACCTGCCTTAAGAGCGTCCGTCACTACCTTTACTGAGACGCGGTCTCCAATTCAGAACTCATTTATTCCAATATTTACTGTTCTACGGATAATGTGGCCAGCCCACTGCCGCTTCAGTTGTCAGCGTCCTAATCCGGTGAGCTATGTCGATTGTCGCTTCCCTGCCGGTACAGCTCATTTCGGATTCCTGCCCTTACAAGTTGAGAGTTGCTGTTTCCTTACCCCGCTGATTGGCTTTGAACTTGTGGAACATATTTAGTCATTTATAGTGAAAAGACCAAAATGAATACTTTTCACTATAAATGTCTAAATATTTTTTTTATTTTAATTAAAAACTTTTCAAAATAAAATTTTTAAATTCTGATTTATCCAAAACATATTTTCATTTATTAAAATACGAGAACTATACCATCATTACGTATTCTATATCCAGACTATTTATGAAAGTGTTTCTACTGTGGCATATTTCCATTCTTAACTGGGCTGGCTTCGGGTGGCAGTTTATTTTCCCTAATAGATAAGTAATGTCAATGATCGTAATTTCCATTTCGCTTGCTGGTTAATATTTACTGCTAAGTAACTAGTCTCTGCGCAATGTTTTATAAGGATAGCGCCCCTGACAATATTTCCTTATCTTTAATTTATGTATGCTCCAGTTTGAAACCGGTCCCTGCTGCTGAAACAATGGGAACACAACCGCACTTTTATTTATTTAGTGCTTTATTTTTTCTTTTATCATCATCTGAACTTGACACAGCTCTATTGCTTCATCTTTTTAGATCTTGATGTTTTCCCAACAACAATGAGTCTAATATAAATATTACTAGCGACCTTCCCAGTGCCCCGGCTTACAATATTAGGCATGTATTTTACATTTATTAGGTACACATATAACCCTTCCTCTTGAATGATTCGGTTTACAAAAAAAAACCGCTAGTTTTAAAGATCTAAACAACTAGAAAGAAAGCGGCTTTGTTTTGTATGCTATGAAGTGATATTCCACAAAATTTATTACTTATCGAAAAACTCTAACTATCTTGTCATCATGATCACGTGGAAAGGCAATAAATATACCGCTCAATGATTTGATTGTCAATTGTGTATTCTGAAGCACGAAGGTAATAAAACTGAGTTCACAGTTAGTTCGTTCAGAACAATAGCAATTATTCGCCAATGAAACATTCCGTTAGGTGGCATAATGTGTTAGGTGAGATGCAAACATACATTCACCCTACGTAACTCTAAACATTATACTGTCAAGGAATGCCATTGATAAACCCCGCGTAGCAGGCTTGGTTGCAACTTGAACGGCATTGGTTGCTTTATAAATAAAATTGTCATGTATCATTTCTCGTCACATTAATTTCCACAAAATAATCATCACTCAATTCTCTCGGCATATTGAGAGAAGTCAGGGTTTCCATTTTGTATGGCTGAGCAGCGCGTACCATTTCGTCTTAACATTCACAGAAATACGTGTCAGTCATTCAGAGTGGGATGTGCTACAGTTTATTCAAATTATTGAACTACCACAAGTACTATAACTACCACATGATCAAAATGAAAGCATTAGCTTTCATTCTGATCATGTGGTATAATACTTTCATTACAATAAAATATTTCTTACTACAAAAGGCTATTTATTACAAGTCATTTCTCTTCGTGTGTTTAGTATTTCTTTAGATGCCAAAAATAAAAATATATATTTTTTTACTACACAACAAAAGCTCTTGACTCCAACAACCTTGTACATCTAGATTTAGTCTTCAAAGGCCGTTTTGATACTTTTATTATAATAACACCCCAATACAATAAAACTCTGAAAGCTAATAGAATGTTTAATCCACGCCCAACCTTGTATTTTTTGTTAGAAATCTTTACAAAGTCTTACTGATTGTATCGAAACAAGTCTGCATTGTTTGTTCCTGGGTGATACAATAAAATTGTCAAAGGTTTAATATACGGTAATCGTTGAGCTGATGTAGACATTAAAGGTAATGGGTTTTATGTAAAGCGTTCGACACAGATTACTCGACGTAATCACTCGGCTTTGAAGCATCTACAGTCCCTTTCAACTTTAATGTTGGCCTAACTTTATTGTCTAAAAATATTTTTTATCCTTGTTTACATTTTTAAAATCACACATTACGGTTTTTTTTACGTTTTACCATAGACTTAGTATGCCGCCCTGCATTTAACAGAACTGACTGCAGCACAATTTTCACTAATATTTTATTTTTTAAACTTATGACGCTTTTGTAGTATCTTTCGTGCAATTTTGAGAAACAGAACTTTTTAGAGATTTATAGGTTGGGCTGCACCGCTACTTACAATAATAATGTTTTTGTCACCGGAAAATAACAAGGTTTTTTTTTTTTTACTGTAGATAGGTAAGCGTTTGACCATATTTCACCTGATGGTAAGTGATAATATGGTCTAAGATGTAGCACGATTACCTAGAAGATACCTATTCACTCGCGCTTTGAAAACCCCCAAATTGTAGATCCGTAAGTTTATCAATTTACTAGAAAGTTTATTAACTTTCGTAGGATTCTAAACGGGAGATAACTTGTATTATTTTACGTCCACACTTTCGTAAAATTATCAATTTAAGACGTCACACGGTAAATTTATAAACTAACGGATATCTTATATAAAAATATTCGTAAAATTTTACATGGTTCGACCAGTCACAGAAACTCTTTTAAATATGCATCTTTGAAATACGTAAAATAACACACTGCTCTCTGTTTGGTCAATATTCATAGTGGCAATGCCAATCAGTTCGCGCATAGCGTTTGGATATTGCTTACTTATTAATTTACTAGTGAGTTCAGTAAGTTTATCAATGTACGAAAGCGTGGACGTAAAATAATACAATTTATCTCCAGTTTAGAATCCTACGACAGTTTATAAACTTCCTATTAAATTGATAAACTTACGGATCTTGTTATTTTCCGGTGACATTTGTCTACATTGCTTAATTCTGTTTAGTATTTAAAAGGTGAATATACATGTGCAATGTTTTTTCCATTATTCCATTTTTTTTTAATTATTTCATTTTTTTTTTAAATTAATTTATCCATTTCTGGGTAAGCACATGCCACCGTTGGATTCTTTTCAACTCTAGGGTTCACAGGGAATAATTTAGCCAATGCAAAACCATCATCATAAGTATTTTGTAAACTAGGTATTTTTTGTTTTTCATTGAAATTTATTGCCCGCCAATGTATTTGAACAATATAACCTGGGTCACTTTAAGGCAAGAGTGAAATAGCCTTTACACTGGTAAGCATGACGGCCCACCTGCATTTCTTCTTCGCTTAACATCAGGTGGGATTGAGGTCAAGTGCTTGTATAGACAAGAAACATAAAAAAAATGATATATATATATATATTACATATTATATCCTATTGTTTCTAATTCATACTCTATTTTGAGGGACAGTGTTTGTTGGTTCGTTAGCCACATTATCACCATAAACAATTCATCAAGGTTGTACACGAGTGTAAATTGAGATTATCCACTAAATCCATCCATTGTTGTGCCGTTTACAACAATGACTCCATTTTATTGTTCCACGGTTTGTTTGTTCGTAATCTGCTCCGGCGCACGTCTGTTGGCTTAATGAAGTCACGCACGAAACACGGCTCGGATTAATATTTTATTGGAAAATACAAATGTACGGTCACTGTTACTGATTTGCTCATGTAAAGTGGAATTGGATCGATAGATCTAGGTCATCAGCATCAGCCTATATTCGTCTATTGTATAGGTCTCTCTGTTAGTAGCCTTGTGTTATTTTGGCATCCACACCTATAGGTAATGTCCTAGCATGCGAGTTGGCGATCGCAGAGCATATCCTCTTTGCTGGTGTCATTGCTGCCTGACATCGGCCTCGACAGCCTGTCACATTTAACTATGTCAGTATTCTCATGCTTATACCACCCTATCAGTTGGTTACATCTAGGTGTTCCTCCTGTAGTATTCGAGAAAAAAATTGAATAAGCTACCTTTAACGTTATCGCATCGCAATTAAGACACGCCAAGCCATGTTTGGCCAATGACTAAATTCAAAGAACGGTTACTGTTTCCTAACTCGGTCTTTGTCGCGACGCAAACCCACCATAAGTCACATGTGAGCTCACGAACGGAAGATTGAAGCAGTCAATCAATCGATCAGCTTATCACCGTCCACTGCTCTGTTGGTGTGCTCGATCATAAGGAGTCCGAAGTAAACACCAGCCATCTTTTTCAAATCGTCAGTCCATCGTTTTTCCAGGGTCTCTTACACTACGTTTCCGACGTGGTCACCGTGGCAGGAATCGGCCGATTCCATAAATCTAGAGCACAATTATATAACAAGAGAATTCAGGGACAGTTCGTTATTATCAGGTTAAAGGTCCTAGTTTATCAGGAATCGCGCAAAATGTTTTGTTACAAAGATATCATCATGGTCGTTCGTCAACAGTAACACTCAATAAGTATAAGTAGAAGGTAGTAAGTAAGTAGCATCCTTCTTGCGATCGATGTATTTTTTTGTGAGACAAAAAGATAGGCAAATGGGAGTTCATTAACATTTATTAAATCACATTCTCATAATCAATATATTTCAACATACACACGATCACGACAGTAAAAGGTTTTGTTTAACACAATATTAAGGAAACTAAAAAATAATAAAGACGGTAAAATAAATAAAAATAAATATTTCACAATATCACATACATTGATATGACTCCGAGATATGTAGCTCAAGCACCTGTGTTAGAAATGTCAGAACCAACAGCGGAATTACAAATATACGCATTTAATACTTTTCTATTGTAAATACATAGAAAATACCCAGACCAATGCAAATAGACATGTTAGTGCACACAAATGTTTGGACTGTGCGGGGTTCGCACCCACAACCCTTGCACCAGAGGCAGCATTCACTACCACTGATCCAAACCGATCTTCTAGTAAAAAAACAAAGTATACACACTACTTTGCTAAACAGAAAGTCGTATAAAAGACTCGCTGACTAAATTAAATTATGACGCATATTGCACAAGTGACTAGCAAACGAAGCAAAGCATTAAGCTCATTCACCATTAAATATTTGGTTGTGACGGATTACATAAATTGGACCCATAATAATGTCGCCTTCTTGAGACACGACATGACACGGTTTTTAACATTCTACGGAAGAGTAATGTAAATTTTACCGGCCAAAACTATACCTTGAGGTAACACGTAATGTCAATGACAAATACAATGTTAATAATGAGAACTTTAATATTGTAAGATTAAAAAATAAAAGGAATTTACCTTATCAAATTTATTTATTTAAGTCCTAGTGAATCAGAATACGAAAATACATACAGAAGAACAAAAAGTACTTGATGACGATCACATAACATACAAATTACAAAAGATAAGTAACAAAACAAACAAACAAAAGATAAGTCCAGAAACTTATAAAGACTGATTATTATTATCATAAAATATTCTTATATGTAGGAAAATACCACCAAAATTAAAATCAGACTGCGCAAGTAACAAACATGAAACAAAATAAACATTGCACCGCAGAGGTGAAATGCACAATTCGAACTCGGATGGACGAACCGAAAGTTAAATAAGAAAAGTTGGGCTTAATCTAGTGTTCAGTTTATTCGTTCAATACGGACGAAAACGTCTTACATTCTGCAACAGCATTCAAAAATAGTATAAGTGTTTGCCGAGAGGTTGTAACCCCGAAATTGTTTAAAATAGATCCGGTTTAGTAGCTAAAAATTAAAATTGATTGGCGTCGCTAGTGTCCCCTACCCGTCACCTTAAGGTGGCGTATCCTGAAGATAGTTTGAAGAAAAAACTTTAAAATGTCCGTAAAAGTCGAGTATATTGTGCTCAAAAATGTTTTTTTACGAAATTACTCTAATTTTACGGGATACATTCCACGAAAAATTTGATTAATGATATAGTACATTAGAAATAAAAAAAATAAAGGTTCTATCCTATTTTTCAGGGTCAGTTTTCTTCAGTTAGGACATAATATGCCTGGAATGATTCTGTCATACTGGAAGTAAATTTTCAACTACCAGATAATCGATAGTTTAACCATAATCTTATTTGATTTGAGTATTCGGTACTTTACGTTTTATCTTAAGAGGAAAACCTATTTTATTTCTTAAACCACAGCTACACCACCGCACAATTGTAGTATAAAAGCACTTCATTACAGCTCAAGCATGTAGCAAAAATAACTACTAATATTGCAAACAATGAAATTGAAAATCCTAATCGCATTTATTATATTAATAGCATTTTTTTATTTATTAAATTTAAAGTTAAAACAAATACAGATAACACAGAAATCAGGAAAGTTTTCACAGATATATCAGAATAACTAATACTATTTTTCGATGCTTCAAGAAATGAATAACATCAAAGTAAATGGTTATTGTGTCACCAAACTACACGAGTTGATCCGGGCTATATTACATAGACTATGCAACATGAAGTAACCAACAATCTGAGCCACTGAACCGGAATAGATGAATCAGCTGTTTGAGCCACAGAATCTATTGTCGGATCAATGGACTACGAATAGCAGGTCGTGCAGTTGGGGCATACCCACCTATTATTTGAATAAGAAACGTAAAGCATTATAACTAAAAACGTAATAGTAATAATACACAGATACTTACTGCAAATTTAACAAAAATGTATTTAATAAGTAAAAAAATTATGGGAATAAGAAAAACATAGAATTGCTGCGGCAAACATTTTACTCATGTGGGTGATATAGTCATTGAAGATATAAGTGAGAAGAAAAACAGTCTTGAACTAAACAGTGCCAAAGACGCTTCAAAACATAATCCTGATGAATGAGGTCCAAGAGAAAGGTGCGAGCGAGAGATGAGCTGAACGATTTAACCTTGTCTTTAAGAGTTTTACCTTCCCTCATCCAACATACAAGATTATCGGGATGACCGTTTTTCATCAGCCTAATAGCCTTTTTGTCGATACCTGGCTCAATGTCTGTCCAGTCAAGTGGGGGACTCGCGAAAGGCTTACTTCCTGAAAGCCCTGCAGATCGACCAGTCCGATCTCGTGACCCAGTTCCCGAGGTCGTCGCCCTTGTGACGTCACGCCGGCCCGCCCCCGCCCCGCGGCACGTCACCTCGGGGGTGTGTTCCCTTCCCGCCCTCCGAGGTCACATGCCATCCGTATTTGAAACAGAGTGGATGTGTATCTCTCTCTCAGAAATCTATTTTTAAATTATCCAATCGGTTTAAACTTGTGCTTCCTGTGCCAACGTGTAGAGTCATTAGGATGACTATTTTAGGTAAGGATTTGTTTTTTATTGTTAGTTATGTAACGTTTCACGTGACCTTCATCGGCGTAAGGCTCGTAATGAACAATGTGGATATTTTTCTCTACGTGCGCGGTAGAAGTTGATTTTTTACGTAAATAAGTTTTTTGTCGTAAAAAAGAGGGGGGTATTCGATATCTGTTTCTGTTTTATCACATATTTTGTGTTAAATATATACTTGAATTCAATTACGATAATATGCAGCAGTTGTTTCTGTCTTGCCTTTACACTGGGACAAAATACTGTTTGTTTTTCTGTTTTGTATAACTTGAATCTTCCCTTTATCTAATAATTTGCATTCTAAGAAGGAATAGTGACCAAAATGTATCCATCAGGATTAGTTAAATTAAGTTACCTACTGAATAAAAAATGGTAATACACCATTTGCATAATCGCCTGACTTTTCTCTGGTTCCAGTTGTCTGTCTGTACGATAAACTTGGCTAGTAAATTGCTTTAAACGTTTTCTTTATCCATGCTACGTTGATGTAGTCACGCAAATCTTTACTAAACTCTTCTAGTAACGAATAAATCATTGATTAGGATAGGACAAGTAAAAGCAGACATATCCTTCATATTTCCCTTGCACTCAATGAATCTTCCGTCTCACTCCGCATTCATGCGTCAGCGAGGGAAGGCGATATTGTGCATCCCTGACGTCACAGGTTGTGCCCTAGATATTGGCTGTTGGAAAATGAATCGCTTTACAATTTCACTGTCTTCTTGTTGCGGGCGAAAGTCGACTTTGTTAGTGGGTCATCAGTAGCTAATTTAGATAAAAGCTGTAATTTCGATCTACTGTCCACTCTGTTAATAGAGGCTCCTTTGTCTTGGCATGTCCCTAGTGTTGGCGGCTACAATAAAGGCTCGAGTTATGGAATGTAGGTCAATTCCTCTATGAATGGTCTGTTCAACTATGTGCTGCTACGAGCTTTAAGAAAATTGCTTAGATTTCGACACTTCAGGAGATTTTTATCTGCAAGTGCACTCCTTTCCTGTAGCTTCATTACAGATTTTATTATCATTTCTTATTTTGAGTGCCGATTGTATTTTTCCACCGCTGAGCAAAATACCTCTCCTAATATCTTCCACTGCACCGTAATCATCGCCATGTTGCTGGCTTTGGAATTTATCCTTTCGTTTCTAAGCTGTAAAAAATCTGCTCCGATGTGAAACAAGTAAGAATGGGATGAAGAAATTTTGCAGCGTGACATTGTCCGTGCATAGAGCTAATAATGTACACTGTGAAATTCAAATAAAATATTGAGTATTAATAATAACACATAATTCAGTTCTATTGTTTCCGTTGGTTGAGAATGATCTGTACGGAGTAGGATCTTTTTCACAGTTTGTGATTGGTATCAATCATACCAATCTGACAGGATGGATGGATGGACAGGGATGACATACCAATCTCAGTATTTAAGGATAATTCGGATTTATGGGCCCTACCACTGGCAACGTTTTATAACAATTGTTACGACGAGGGTCTTTTTCCAGAACAGTTAAAGATAGCGAAAGTTCTACCTGTGTACAAGAAAGGCACTAAAACAGATCACAAAAACTATAGGCCAATTTCATTATTACCAACTATCGGCAAAATATTTGAAAAACTAATAAAAACTCGTCTTGTTAAACACCTCCATAAGAATAATATAATAAATAAACGACAATTTGGATATCAGACAAATTTAGGAACCAATGATGCAATTGAAACTTTACTCGATGATGTCATCGCCAATCTTAATGAAAAGAAAAGAGTGGCAGGTTTATTCCTAGACCTGAGTTCTGCGTTTGATACTGTGGATCATCATATTCTAACGAATAAACTACAGTACTATGGTCTAAAAGGTAAAGTCTTAAAACTGTTGAATTCCTATTTATGTAACAGATACCAATATGTTGAGATCAAAGAGATTAAATGTACTAAAGAAATAGTTTTTAAGTCAAAACTAAAAAAGATTATAACAGGTGTTCCGCAAGGGTCAATTTTAGGTCCAATTCTCTTTATATTGTTCACGAATGACCTGATCCCGTATATGTATAATATCATACCTGACATTAGACTCACAGTGTTTGCGGACGACACTAACGCTGTGATAAATGCTGAAAACATTGATGATCTCAATGACAAAGTTAATAGAGCATTAGCAGCTTTCTCTGAATGGTTCACTGCAAATAACCTTCAATTAAATCCTAAAAAAACTGGAGCCATGCTTTTCAAGCCCACTACTAGGACCAAAGACACACTGGATATTATATTGAACAGTGTCTGCATTGCTCCTGTAGAGACCGTGAGATTCTTGGGCGTATATATAGATGCTGCTTTGAACTGGAAGGAGGAATTAAAATACATTGAAAATAAAATTACCTCGGCTTGCTATGCTTTAAGAAGCTTGAGGGATGACCTAACAATAAAACAGTTAAAAATAGTTTATCACGCGTTGGTTGAATCTCGTCTAAGATATAGTATCAAATTCTGGGGAAATAGCTACGATTATAATCTGAAAAAAGCCTTTATTGTTCAAAAAAGAGCTATTAGAACTATGACACGAATAAGCCAAAGACAATCATGCCGAGAACTGTTCCGTGAATTAAAAATCCTCACAGCCCCTTGCTTATATATTCTGATCCTACTCACTGATCTTGTCAAGCATCCTGAAAAATACGAAACCCCGGATGAAAGAATATTACGACATACCACGAGAAGGAAGGATATCCCAAATCTAATACAACCTAAACTAAACATAGCAAAACATAGTGTCAAATATCAGGCGGTGGGACTTTATAATAAATTACCTAACAGTCTAAAAATTATTAGTGACATAAATATATTTAAAAATAAACTAAAGGCTTATCTACTGGATAAAAGTTTCTATACTATTAAAGATTATGCAAATGATGTATTATTGGAAAATAGATATAATAAATTTAGTGACATTTAAATAAGTAATTGGGTATTTTAATTGATTTTTTTTTGTTACGATACATATAATTTTAATTTTTAATATATAATTCAAGTGATTTCAAATTTTATGTATTATTGTTAAATTTTATTTCCAACACAATGTATATTGTTTTAATGGAATAAATGACTTATGACTTATGACTTATGACTTAATCGGAAAATCGAGTAGATGAGCACTGACAAACCGTTGAATATTTTCAATGGTTTGTCAGTGCTCATCTTTCATGATCTCACATAAATAAACTATCATTCCTATCGCCTACGACTAAATTTAACTGGTCCCATTACAGGTTGGTAAAGTGGGTAAGTTAATGAGGCATCTACATATTATGTAGAATAAAAACGTTTCAGTAACCGTTATATATGTACTCATATGTATGGTATGCCTCAAGTGGCAATGGGCAGGGCACATAGCGAGGAGAACAGACGGCCGTTGGGGCAGAAAGGTCCTGGAGTGAAGGCCACGCACAGGAAGTCGCAGCCGTGGCAGGCCCCCCACGAGGTGGACCGACGATCTGGTGAAGATCGCGGGAATCCATTGGATGCGGGCGGCACAGGACCGATCTGTGTGGAGAACATTGGGGGAGGCCTATGTCCAGCAGTGGACGTCTATTGACTGAAATGATGATGATGATGATGTTGAGTAACCGTTACACAATTTACAAATCATTTAATATCACTTATTCATCAAACAATTTACATTACCATCGACCTAGTTATGGTTTCATAATCTAATGTAGTGTTATTGTTACATCACTATCTAAACTATTTCCATGGAAAGGCGATAAACGAAACCATTAATTAGACATACCAAAATATATTATTGATGGTGTCTTGTGATTCCTCGAATCGGTTGTAGGAAACGGACACGGTATCATTACTCTATGGCCGACAAAGAATATTGTGGGTAAATAGCGATAGGCCAATTTAATTAATGATTTTCCATGTAATATTATTATTAACTTATGTTATTTTTAGCTTTTGAAGACGTCGTCGTTCTTTGTGCATTATTTTAGTGGACTCATTTGCATCAATTACTATCTCTTTATTGGTAAACATGTGCTTTGACTTGCCTTTGTCATTTCCACTTTTATTTATTTTGAAATTGAATTTGTCATTGTAATTGGGTCGTTCTTCTTTTTTTACGACAATAAGCCCGTCCTCAGTGACTTATCAAGTAATTAATTATATAAAAAAATATACGTTACACCATCAAGATATTCTTAATTTAACATGAAATAATGACATTGTTTTATCACCTCGTAGGTACTTTAGCATGATTGAACTATGTAAAAAAAATATATATAAAGCGTGACAGAGGTGTAAATGGTACTAATTTCGGGGGACGTGACGGAGGTGTCCATTTTAATCAAAAAGTATTCTTTATCAATTAAATTTTAGATCATGTAATAGTCCATCTGTAAAATAGTACATTAACGAATATTTAGGATATATTATTTATCAATTGTAGTCTGTTATATAAAAGTTAAATGTTGATGTGTAAGTTTTGCTCATTGTCGATAAAAAAGAAGAACGACCCAATTACGATGTTGGACTACAGTATTTATTTTAACGACAGTTATTTATACTGTCCTATTAAAGCTACGAGTATATTTCTTGGGAATCATAATTGTCTGTCTAAATTGTCTAAATAATCGCCACTTTGATAGTTCCTCAGCAACTCGCATCCAACTCCTGTCTTTTTATCTTGCGCAAATTTTCATTCCTCCACACTACATTATTTGACCATTCGCCAAAAAGCGTACTGTGTTATGGCCTGCATGACAATTCTCGTCATTGAAGTTTAGTTAGAGATTTCATACATTTGTCCATAGATAGAAATCTTTTACTCGACTTCAATGTCGAGTGCTCGAGAATAGACCCCACGTCGTTCATGAGTGTGATGGCAAGCCATTCCATCAAAAGTTATATTTATGCTCATGCAATACTTAAACAGCGTTCTACCTTAGAGTCAAGTCGATATATTTGCTATTGTCTCATCATCATCATCAGTCTGTTGATGATTATGGCAGTGTACTGTAACAGGCTGAACCCTGTTCAATTCAATTGAATTCAAATAGTTTATTGCGTTACTTGTGGTATTACAGAGATAATAAATATAATAAAAGTACAGCACATGCACCCTGTTATGGCATAGCAGAACATAACTATCTTAAAAACTAGTTATATACACAAATAAATTTTATATAAAATTAAATTTCTTAGGTATATTAAAAACAAAACAACATTACTTATATTTAAAAAAATCTTCCAACGAGTAGGAAAAATTATTAATTAAAAACTTTAATGTTTTGTTAAAAACGAGTGGTTCTTTTATTTCCCTGAAATTTTGGGGTAAATCACCAGTCGCCACTCCGATCGATCTTTGGCTACTCGCATCCAGCTCCTGCCCCTCCAATATGGCCAGCCCACTGCCACTTCCACTTACTTTGCTGTTGTCTAATGTCATATTATTACTTTTACAGAGCCAGTGCGGTGCGTGATGCGCGCGCCAGCGTGCGCGGGCGGCGCGTTGCCGCGCTGGGCGCACTCCGCGCCGCACGCACACCCGCTACCGCACGCGCACGAGCCGCTCGCGCACGACGCGCACGACGCGCACGACGCGCACGTGGCCTACCCCTACGACGAGGACATCAACAACCGGTTTGCGATATGGTCAGTATTATCATCATCAACCCATATTCGACTACTTCTGGATTCTGACCTCTCTTATGGCACGCATAACCGTGGGAGGGCCACGGCCTCACAGAAAACCGGCGTGAAGCAGTATCTCTGCTGTGTTTTGCTGCGTGCGTAAGGGTACCGAAGGCCCAATCCGGGAAGGGGGGTTTAAAGGTTAGTAGCGCACTTGCAATTCAACGTGATCCGTCTGCTCGTCTGCCAACTCTCACATAAAAAACGGCTACTCGGTTAGGAGCCTTGTATGAGGGGGTACGATCAGTATCACGACTATGTAAATCGTAGACATAAGGTGACGCACTCCCGATGTCATAACCGCACGCCGCCGTTCGGTCAGATTTTCGCAGGGAAACTACCTTATGGAACATCCACATCGCACTCCAGCGATGGGCGTTCCCTAAGGACGATTGGAGAGCAGTGGGAGCTGGCCGGAGGGCTTTGCGCCCCCTGGTTGAGGAAAGAGACCATGCTGGCGTGCCTCATTGTCCATGGGTGGGGTGTGGTCCCACCCTGAATATACCGGGAACAACCGCAGTGGTTTTAGTCAGCAAGCCCATTGATTGATTTAAACCTCAGTCATGGGAGAGCCTGATACTACCCGGACGGGCGCGCATAAAGCGCCGCTGAAAGGCTGTGACGTCATCGCGTCAGCCTATTGCACTTCGGGTTAGCGGCATTTCCTTTGCGACAGAAAAGGGATAGCTTATGCTGTCCATATTGGGTATAACTTTATGCCTCTCTCCAAGACCCTCCGAAACCATTTGCACGGTGGGTGTGATATGAGTTGGCAGTTAAACTGAACGTTCACAAGCTATGTCGCAAGTTTAGTGTTTGCGACACAAACGGTGAGATAATGCGCCGTACCTTCGTTAGAATTTAGTGTTTACGCACAGTTTCACTTCTCGGTACAGTTTGATACTGGGATTTGCTAACATACCTGGCAATTCGGGCCTTCGTTTACTTTTTGATAGCTTAGCTTAGGTTATCGTCCGTACTGTATGTACTCTGTTTGTCTGTGAGCCTCAAAAGATCTCATACATAATATGAATGTCGTGTACATTTTGTAGAAATCCTCCTTATACGTACGGCGTTGTCATTTAAGAAACACTCTCTATTATCTAGTATGAAAACATTTTATTTGATGACCAATATTTGCTGTAAATGGTGTTGTGCCCAACGTAAAAGGTCTCGGGTGCGATTCCTGGTCGGATCTATTTAGGAAACCAACTTTTGTAATTGACTCGGGTCTAGTTTGAGAAACGCCCCCGCTAACGTCAACAAGTATAGTACAGAGACCTTACCATGAGTTTGAAATACTATCCTCGCTATCCAAAACTATTGCTCTGTCTCTTTCACATGCACAACAATGAAAGGGACAAAGTGACAGGTTTCGATAGCCAGAACAGCTTTTAAAACTCATGGTAATGGTGTTCTAGTTTCAGCCCAGCTGATTGGCGTCAATTGTGTGGAGCTTTTCTCCTAGTCCTAAACCTCAGGATTGAATAGGAGAAAGCTGGCAGTCTATCGAGACAAACCTACTCGTAGCATCAGCACCTTTTCACTATTACTTAAAGAAAGAAAATTGGTGTTACTTTTTTGTCGAAAACTGTTCCAGGCAAGGTGACATTACTTCCTTGGAGGTGGACGCGATCACAAATACGACTGATGAGAGCCTACTGGAATGCAATGCGGTCAGCGAGCGCATCCTGCTCGCCGCGGGCACCGGCCTCAAGGAGGAGATCCTCACCAGGGGGCTTGGTATGACTTGTACTTAACTAACTCATCAGTGTAGCAATCCGAAATACGGCGTGTGATAGCCTGCTGGAGTGCAATGCGGTCAGCGAGCGCGTCATGATCGCCGCGGGCACCGGCTTCAAAGAGGAGATCCTCACCAGGGCTCTCGGTATGACTTGTGCTTAGCTTACTCATCAGTGTAGCCATCAGAAACACGCCGTGTGAGAGCCTGCTCGAGTACAATGAGTTCAGCGAGTGCGTCATGCTCGCCGCGGGCGCCGGCCTCAAGGAGGAGATCCTCACCAGGGGGCTTGGTATGACTTGTGCTTAGCTAACTCATCAGTGTAGCAATCCGAAATACGCCGTGTGAGAGCCTGCTGGAGTGCAATGCGGTCAGCGAGCGCGTCATGATCGCCGCGGGCACCGGCCTCAAAGAGGAGATCCTCACCAGGGCGCTCGGTATGACTTGTGCTTAGCTTACTCATCAGTGTAGCCATCAGAAACACGCCGTGTGAGAGCCTGCTCGAGTGCAATGAGTTCAGCGAGTGCGTCATGCTCGCCGTGGGCGCCGGCCTCAAGGAGGAGATCCTCACCAGGGCGCTCGGTATGACTTGTGCTTAGCTTACTCTACTGTGTAGCGATCAGGAACACGACTGATGAGAACCTGCTGGAGTGCAATGCGAAATATAGAATAGATGTTTAATTTAGAAGAACATGCAGTTAAATTCAGACATTACATTAAAGCTGTCTGTTTCGATCGATGGTGATATTGAACTAATGCTTTCTTCTTAGGAAGTTACGACACCCAGTTCTGTCTCATCATCATCATCATTATCATCATCATCATCATCATCATCATCATCAGCCCATTTAAGTCACCACTGCTGGGGCACGGGCCTCCCTCAATCACATGAGGGGTAATTGCCATACTCACCACGCTTGGCAGACGGGTTGGCGAGGGTTTTGATATAAATGCAGAGTTTTCCTTCTCTGGGTGCTGATGATCATGCCAGCAGCTTTACCTTAGTCGCCTTTTACGACACCTCGGTAAGAGTGAGGGTGGCCTATTCTACTCTGCCGGCGACCACTCCGCCAAATTCAGTCTAAATGCCACCAAATCGTGCACGGTTAGTGTTTTTAAGACCCTTGCCTTCTTCGTCCTTCCAGCGCTAACGCTAACTACCCACAAAACATCCCGTTAGTCGTCCTAGACTAGGTCTTTGGGCCGGTAGATCTGCTAAATGCTAATATATGCTCGTGTGTGATTCCAGAATGCCGCACAGGAGAGGTGGTGGTGACACCGGGATTCCGGCTGCGCTGCCGGCACGTGATACACACCGTCAGTCCGAATTACACGCCCAAATACCACACAGCCGCGGAGAGCTCGCTACATAATTGTTACAAGTATGTATCGCTTAAGGGGCCGGCGAACAACGTATTTCCCATACAAACGTAATACCAAAATAATGTGCAATTTGAAAATATCTCGACGTTTCATTACTGTTATTCGGATTAAGGAAGTATTTATCTACGTGTGTGTTATAACATTATCTTACAAATATTTACCCACTTAAAAAATATGCGATTACATTTCGTAAATTTTACGACGTTAACGACTCTTCTTATTTGTTTTATATTAAAAACGCAATTAATCATTATGTAAATTTAATAAAGACACATCTTGTATTTTCTAGTTACACAATGTTTTAAAAATAATCAAAATATAATGAAGTTTCATTCATCATTTTTGGTATTCGCAAATGCACACAATTCTCTTACTAAATTCAAATAGCCTTCTTGCTATTTCTACTCGCACGTTAGAGTCGCGGGTGGCGCGACAGAGATAGCGAGATATCCGAGGAACGGCGAAGCTTGCCTTGAATTGAATTTGAACTGACCTCCGCAGGTCTCTTAAGAAAGCTCAAAGTCACCCAGAGGGCAATGGAAAGGGCTAAGCTCGGAATCTCCTTGCGTGATCGTATTAGGAATGGTGAGATCACCAGGAGAGCTAAGGTCAAAGACATAGGCCAAAGAATTGTAAGCCTCAAGTGGCAGTCGGCAGGGCACATTGAAAGGAAAACAGACATTCCCACAAGGTGGACCGGCGACGGTGAAGGTTGCAGAATCCCTTGGATGCCAGCACGTGCTGAAATGATTTTGATGATGTAATCGCGTTGCATCCTAACTTCTTTGACAAAAGACATACTACGATAGCTCGGCGAATTTTGTTCAATGTTTCATCGTTCTTCTTTGTTTGTTATAGCTGGTCACATTTGTGAAACGTTTATGTGATAGACTAGCAGACGGATAACCTGATAGTAAGCGATTGCCGTCGAACGTGGACATACCAGCAAGTAATTTGTATTTTACATTTAAAAATTTCGCGTGGTTTTTGATGAAAACGCTAGGAATACAATGGACGAAGACCATAATTTATTTATTAGTCATGTACGTCAGTTGCGTAAATAATAGTAAAATAATCAATAACAACATCCATGTTCATGGGATGGGTCTTCCATGGGCGGTGACAATCGCTTACCATCAAGCGATCCATCTGCTCGTCTGCCACCCATCACATAAAAAAACAACATTATTTCAAACAGTAAACACAGTAACTTGTGTTGGCTGCAATATGAAAAATGTATGGCCCGCGCTACCATCGCCCGAAGAAAGAAGTTCGCCCACTAGTACCATCCTACCAGCAGCAGATGGCGCTAATCTGACAGTTCATACAAGATCGGAATTCTCATACGATTCTACATTGCGAAAGCAAAGTTCACAGACCGACTTGAGATATATACGACAAACCAAGATGGCCCACCGGACAATGGTCCCCGAGCCAATAACACCCGACTCGGCGGAAGATCTTCTTCCCATTTCATGGGAATCATTCGAAATTCCTACAGAATGTATGGAATCATATTTTATAATATTGTATTCATTTCATTGAATCGTTTAAATGTATGCGCTTAAAAATACGTCACAACAATAAACTTGACTTTTTGACAGCTGCTCAGCTTGTAGAAGACAGCTACTAAACCGGATCTATTTTAAACAATTTTGGGTTTACAACCTCTCGGCTTAAACTATTCATTAAATAACCATGCACAAATGTTTGGTCCGTTTTTGTACGCGAAAAATTGATTACCGCCAAAAGCGACCACTTTTAGCGTGAATCAATTTTTCGCCTAAAAAAGTTGTGTCCGCATTTGGGCATGATTATTTAATAAATAGTATAAGTGTTTGCCGAGAGGTTGTAACCCCGAAATTCTTTAAAATAGATCCGGTTTAGTAGATAAAAATTAAAATCGATTGGCGTCGCTAGTGTGCCCTACCCGTCACCTTAAGTACTTACCTTCGCTTACTAATTAGTTGGCAATAAATAAACCGGTTGTGGTAATCAAAACAATATGTTTAAATTGGAATTAAGTGTAATGAATGATGGTGGCCTCAGTGGATTAGGAAAGAACACGCGACGACCCCCGTCGTAGTTCGCATCAGATCTATGCACCTATTTATATTTCAAATCTATGTGCATATTTCTACCATTAGCTCGGCGGTGAGGAAAACATAGTGAGGTAATCTGCACGTCCTCTGATGGTTTGTGGATACGTAAAATATTTGAGATATTGATTCTGAACGTGTAACCGTGATTCAGTTGCTCTGGTTCCCCTGTCTAAATTCAGACGGCAGCCACTTCATTGTATAAATACAAACCAGACTCCCCGAATCTTACCGTGGGAGAGAAGCTTCGGCATGAATTGGCCGGCTCGACCGGAGTGATACCACGGCCTCACGGAAAACCGGCGTGAAGCAGCACTGTGCTGTGTTTCGCTGCGTTAGTGCGGGTACCGGAGGCCCAATCCGGGGGATAGGGGGGTTTAAAGGTTGGCAGCGCACTTGTGACTCCACTGTTGTCGCGGGTGTCCATGGGCGGCGGCAATTGCTTACCATCAGGTGATCCGTCTGTTTCGTCTGCCTACCTTTTTTTTTTATATGAGAGGTGGCAGACGAGCAGACGGATCACCTGATGGTAAGCAATTCCGCCGCCCATGGACACCCGCAACACCAGTGGAGTCACAAGTGCGCTGCCAACCTTTTCCCCTTCCCCCCATTGGGCCTCCGGTAACCACACTCACACGGCGAAACACAGCGCAGGCGCTGCTTCACGCCGGTCTTCTGTGAGGCAGTGGTATCACTCCGGTTGAGCCGGCCCATTCATGCCTAAGCGTATCTCTCCCACGGTAAGATTCGGGAAGTCTGGTGTGTATATATACAATGAAGTGGCTATTACCTATTATTATATTATTGTACCTATTACATCAGCCGTGTGGTCCCCGGCAGAGTAGAATAGGCCACCCTCACTCTTACCGAGGTGTCGTAAAAGGCGACTAATGGTAAAGCTGCTGGCATGATCATCAGCACCCAGAGAAGGAAAACTCTGCATTTATATCAAAACCCTCGCCAACCCGTCTGCCAAGCGTGGTGAGTATGGCAATTACCCCTCATGTGATTGAGGGAGGCCCGTGCCCCAGCAGTGGGGACTTAAATGGGCTGATGATGATGATGTGCATATTTCTAGCATTAGCTCGGCGGTGAGGAAAACATAGTGAGGTAAACTGCACGTCCTCTGATGGTTTCTCAAAAATTGTGGATACGTAAAATATTTGAGATATTGATTCTGAACGTGTAACCGTGATTCAGTTGCTCTGGTTCCCCTGTCTAAATTCAGACGGCAGCCACTTCATTGTCTAATTCCAAACCAGACTTCCCGAATCTTACCGTGGGAGAGCCAAGCTTCGGCATGAATGGGCCGGCTCGACCGGAGTGATACCCACGGCCTCACAGAAAACCGGCGTAAAGCAGCACTGTGCTGTATTTCGCTGCGTGAGTGAGGGTACCGGAGGCCCAATCCGGGGATAGGGGGGTTTAAAGGTTGGCAGCGCACTTGTGACTCCACTGGTGTCGCGGGTGTCCATGGGCGGCGGCAATTGCTTACCATCAGGTGATCCGTCTATTACGTCTGCCTACCTATTACATAAAAAAATAGAAATCCCAGATCAGGTTCATGCGCTTAATGTAAGGTCGTGGCAGATAAAGATAAGATAAGATAAAGATAAAGATAAATTTATTTGCCAAGAAACATGTGTACAGAGAAGATGTTGTTAGATACATGCAAAGTGCCAACATGTTCTACCATTACGGTGTACGATTAGTGAGGTGTGTTGGGTTGCGCCGCAGGAACGTGCTGTACCGCGCGGGCGAGCTGGGCGCGCGCACGCTGGCGCTGCCCGTGCTCAGCGCGCCGCGCCGCGCCTTCCCGCCCGAGCCCGCCGCGCACGTCGCGCTCCGTGAGTACTAAAACAAAAAAAAAATCTGCGAAAAAAAACCGCCTTCAAAACCACCAACTAAAAAGTGTAAAATAATATTTTTATCACTTTATAAACTTCAAATAACTATTTTTTATTTCAAAATTTGTAGAAACATGATCGATAGCCCTCAACTCTTAACTATAAATTCAAAATTCCTTTCCGCTATGCTCGCAACAAAATAAATACGGTAATATGCCCGCCACAACGTCGAACACTTTTCGGTGCTTGCTCCCCTATTCCACGTCCTTGTAAACTGTACAACAAATGTGACTTTTTGAATATCCACTGGGACTCAATCTTTCAATTTAGGAAAAAATTAAGATCTCTGAGATCAGAACCACGATCTTGATAAGTAGGTTGTGCATCAAGGAAATAAAAAACTTGAAAAACTTTATTAGCAATATACATTTTTACAATTATTACATAAAGCAGGTCCTCACACTAGGTTAAGCCTGTCTTATGTAAATAGTAAAATTGTCTTAATTAAAATCAAATTGTAATAGGTCCGATTTATTTTTATAAACTGTTGGTTTTTAAACATTTATTTATTTATTTTTTGTGTATGTATAAGTGTTTTTTTTATATTTTAAAGTCAAAGTCAAATAATTCTTTATTTGCATAGGCTTGTACACAGCACTTACAAATCGTCATACATTTGAATGACTTAAAACTATTTATAAGTACTTATGTATAATTTACATGTTAATACATAAATATGTTGATACATAAAATATACTAAAGAAATAAATAAACATAATGCGATTCTACCACCGGCTCGGAAAGTTGTTTCTGGTCGAGAAGATCCGGCAAGAAACTCGCCAGTTACTCTTTTTAATCGCCAAATTTTCATACAATGTTGTGTCATCATCATACCAAAACATACAGTTTAATTGTAACACAAAATAAAATAAAGGAAATAATGAAATAAATATTATGAGGTAAACCGAAACAGACCAGTCCCCAAATTTAATATCTGTATTCGTACGAATTGTTACTGTGCATGCTGTGTTTATCTGTAAATCTATTGTGCAATAACTTGATTCCTACAAACATGTGTCCGCTAGACTTAAGAGACATTGTAACAATAGTTGATAGACCTATACTGGAACTACTGGAACTAACTGGAATTCAAGACCAAAAAATCTACTACAATGTTGCCACTGCAATAAAATTACAGTACAATACGATATAACTATTTCTTAAAAACATACGCCAACATAATTTGTTTATTGGTAATTTTAATTCTATAATATAAAGAAGTAATTTTATTGACTTATATTTACATAAACACAAGACAATTGAATAAAAACTTAATCTTCCGTAATGTTTGGTAGAAAAGCTGGTATTGAGCTTGTGTCACTTCAGGTGTTAATAACATTTGGTACAACATTTTTCACAGCAAAGGGATATAAATATAGAAATCTTTGAATTTTAATCGTTTTATCCACTTAAGAGTCTTAAAACCTGCGATTTCGTTAAAAGTAGTCTCGGCAGAATCCATAGGTCGAGTGACCGACTCAGATTCCATAGTCAGAGATTCTGACATTAGTGATGGTGAAGATGAAGATGTAGTTAAGTTTCTATTTTTTGAAAGAATCCTTATCATGAATTGTGCCAGCCTATACTAAGAAAATAAGCATATAACAAAAAGGTTGAAAAAACCTGAAAACTTAATTTGACAATGACATAAGTGACATTGATAGATTTGACACTGACGTATCTGTCGTAGTTTTTTTGGTCTTGAATTCCAGTTTCGAGTATAATAAATAAATAAAAAAAATGTAAAAATAACATTTTATAACGGTATACTCGAAAAAAAGTTACCGAAGTCGGCGCCTAATCTTTGTACACACTTTTTAGTTCTTGGTTTATGAAGGCGGTTTTTTCTTTCGCAGAAAATTTTTATTCCAGCTTTTTAGTGTCTCATTTTTTGGCAAAAAAGAGACCTTTTTAAAATTATAGGGTTCTCATTCTTTAGCGTTACGTGTCCCTATAAAATTTGAAAGTTCCCCTCAATTTTTCCAGGATCTCATCATCAGATCCTGATCATGGTACCAATCAAGGACTATCTACTTTCCAACTAAAAAATAATCATCTAAATCGGTTCATAAATGGCAGAGTAACCGGCGAACAAACATAAAAAAATAAAAAATATAATATACATGTCGAATTTGAAATTGAGAACCTCTTTGTTTTTGAAGTCGGTTAGAAATATTTTTATTCAATTTTAGTCCATACAGAACATTCATTCATGAATGTCTAATATTATGTAATCTACCTCTGATTGGGTTTGTCGGACAAACCCAATCAGAGGTAGATTACATATTATATATTACCAAATACTAGGACAAACTTTGTCCTAGTATTCGGTGTTAATAAAACACACTTCACTGTTAAAGTGTCTATTTAATTTTGCATACCCTGGTTTTATGGAAATCGAAAACACGAAACGCAGGTGCGTAGTAAAGTACTACTAACGCCATCTATTATTGCCATACCCTTGCAACAAATGTTGTTTAGATGGATGGTAGAACACGTGGTTAAAGGGATGTAAGTGTTTACAGATACACCTTGTATATTTGTAATTCCGTTGTTGGTTCTCCGTAACCTAGGTGGTTAAGCTATCTGTCTCAGAGTTCAATTCAATTTATTTATTGAACACTTTGATATACATAGGTCTAATAAATATCAGAGCTCCATAACATGACCTAGGGTATCCTGGTTTTTAGATCAATGTATGTGATGTTGTGAAATATTTATTTCATCATCATCATTATCAGCCTATCGCAGTCTACTGCTGGACGTAGGCCTCTCCAATTGTACGCCACCATGATCTATCCATGGCTTCTCGCATCCAGCTCTTGCCAGCCATCCTGCGCAGATCGTCCCCCCACCTAGCATGAGGGTGCCATACATTACGTTTTCCAAGACACGGTCCCCAGTCTAGAACTCGTTTACCCCATCGTTTGTCGGTTCTACGGCTAATATGGCCAGCCCACTGCCACTTAAGCTTGCTAATCCGGCGTATTTATTCATTCATATTAAATAAATAGTATTGTTCATCTGCAGGCACGATCCGGCGCTATTTAGAGCAGAACCGGGTCCCGCAGCTGGTGATCGTGGCGTGCCTGGCGGCCGGCGACGCCGCGCTGCTGCAGCACCTCGCGCCCGCCTACTTCCCGCGCTCCCGCGCCGAGCAGCGCGTGGCTACCGCCCACGCAGACACCAGCGAGCGACGCATCCGCATCATACACAACCCGCACAACGCCGACAGCGGTCAGTACTGCCAGTGTCTAGTGTGTATCTACATACAGTGTGACGCCGCGCTGCTGCAGCACCTCGCGCCCGCCTACTTCCCGCGCTCCCGCGCCGAGCAGCGCGTGGCTACCGCCCACGCAGACACCAGCGAGCGACGCATCCGCATCATACACAACCCGCACAACGCCGACAGCGGTCAGTACTGCCAGTGTCTAGTGTGTATCTACATACAGTGTGACGCCGCGCTGCTGCAGCACCTCGCGCCCGCCTACTTCCCGCGCTCCCGCGCCGAGCAGCGCGTGGCTACCGCCCACGCAGACACCAGCGAGCGACGCATCCGCATCATACACAACCCGCACAACGCCGACAGCGGTCAGTACTGCCAGTGTCTAGTGTGTATCTACATACAGTGTGACGCCGCGCTGCTGCAGCACCTCGCGCCCGCCTACTTCCCGCGCTCCCGCGCCGAGCAGCGCGTGGCTACCGCCCACGCAGACACCAGCGAGCGACGCATCCGCATCATACACAACCCGCACAACGCCGACAGCGGTCAGTACTGCCAGTGTCTAGTGTGTATCTACATACAGTGTGACGCCGCGCTGCTGCAGCACCTCGCGCCCGCCTACTTCCCGCGCTCCCGCGCCGAGCAGCGCGTGGCTACCGCCCACGCAGACACCAGCGAGCGACGCATCCGCATCATACACAACCCGCACAACGCCGACAGCGGTCAGTACTGCCAGTGTCTAGTGTGTATCTACATACAGTGTGACGCCGCGCTGCTGCAGCACCTCGCGCCCGCCTACTTCCCGCGCTCCCGCGCCGAGCAGCGCGTGGCTACCGCCCACGCAGACACCAGCGAGCGACGCATCCGCATCATACACAACCCGCACAACGCCGACAGCGGTCAGTACTGCCAGTGTCTAGTGTGTATCTACATACAGTGTGACGCCGCGCTGCTGCAGCACCTCGCGCCCGCCTACTTCCCGCGCTCCCGCGCCGAGCAGCGCGTGGCTACCGCCCACGCAGACACCAGCGAGCGACGCATCCGCATCATACACAACCCGCACAACGCCGACAGCGGTCAGTACTGCCAGTGTCTAGTGTGTATCTACATACAGTGTGACGCCGCGCTGCTGCAGCACCTCGCGCCCGCCTACTTCCGAGCAGCGCGTGTCTTACTATGAAATTGCCGTCTTTTTTTTTCTAAACACAAAAAGATGTTTTTAAAATGTGTAGCTGATATTTTTAATCTAACATGCTAACTGGACTTTTTTCACGATACCTATTATGAGGTATTCGGAATGTAAACAATAAAAAAATAACGGTGTAGGTATATCAGAGCAAATATTATTCAGAATGGTTGGTAGAACACGCTGTTAAGGGGATGTAAATATTCACAGATGTATATGTTTTGTGAATGTTAAACATATATTTATCAGTCTTGTCCATTATAGCAAAAAATAAAATAAAATGGGTCATATTTTTTTTGATTCAATTAATATGATATATTGTGCTTCCTAACTATATGCGATTCGGTTTAGTTTGTAAAATACAAAGAACCTAGGATATGATAACATTACCCTACTTACTCACTGATTGAATGATTGCAGCCCTACTAAGTTTTATCTGCAGGCCATATCATTAAGTAGGTAATCTTTATCATATCAAAACAATAATATTATTTTGAGAGAAAATCGAAATAAAAAGTACTGTCTGTCATTTTTTTCATTTGGTTTATTACATACCACAGACAGATAGATAGCTCCGTGCCTTTTTTTACTAGTTACATAGTTTGTTTGCTGATTTTTTTTTATATGAGAGGTGGCAGACGAACAGACGGATCACCTGATTGTAAGCAATTCCGCCTTGGGCCTCCGGTAACCTCACTCACACACAGCGCAGGCGCTGCTTCACGCCGGTCTTCTGTGAGGCAGTGGTATCACTCCGGTCGAGCCGGCCCATTGGGCCGATTTGATATTATAAATAATGTTGCACTGTCTATTTGTTACAGTACATTTTTGATGAAATAGAATTTGGAAAAAAATATGTTCTACTCGTTTTATATGTCGTAGAATTATTATTATTATTTTCTTTTTGTACCATTTTTTAAAATAAGTAGCTATCAAAAAAGCACTATCGTAAACTAGTGACGATAGTATGTGAGGAAGTTTTGTTGGCCAAAAAGTGACGCCACAGTTTTGACCACCCCTTTGTTTTTGTCAGTTGTCTTAAAGAGGTCCAGGAACTATGCACAGGGCCACGAAGCCCCTAGTACGATGGAATGCTTATCTCCGATACTGTAAGCAGGTTATCGGGTATTGACGCATTTGCGCTATCGATTCCCCCGCGCGCGCCCACAATCGCGATATATCGCCATCGAGTGAGGTTGACTTGCCGAACACTGTGACTGAACAGGGAAGTGAACCATGGAGATCGAGACTGTGCCAGTCCAATTGGAAATGAAGCCGCGGCCAACTGGTGTGTGTTTTCATAATTACATTTCTTTGTGTGCCAAACGCGATCTGTACAATGTTAGACCTTATACCCTTGCCTTTAGAATTTAGTTAGTCATTTCAAAATCTCTTGATCCTTAACCGGGCAAATAGACATAATTTTTAATGGATTTTCAACCTTATCTTAACTGCATAAAGTTTGAAATCTAGGTGATCCCGTGGGTACATTGGGCTGGTTATTTTTTTTTTCTGAAATGATTTCTTAAGGTAAAATACGCATGTGATCTGCGTGATGGTTATGCACACTAAGTTGCGCACATAAATCCTGGTGAGTCAGGCACTGAACTGTCACTTGATGCACTTTGGTGGGGAATTTGAGCACAAAAACCTAACGCGAGAGCCAGACTTCACAGAATGGGCCGGCTCGACCGGAGTGTTACCACAGCCTCATAGAAAACCGGGGAGAAGCACTGTGCTGTGTTTCGCTGCGTGAGTGAGGGAACCGGAGGCCCAATCCAGGGTAAAAGGGGTCCACTGGTGTCGCGGGTGTCCATGGGCGGCGGCAATCGCTGACCATCAGGTGATATGTCTGCTCGTCTGCCACCTATTACATAAAAAAATATATAACAATTTTAGACCATATCATCAACAATTCATCGATATTTCTTTTATCGTTTTCATCCCGAAAACCGCATAATAGGTATCGTGAATATATTCCATTTAGCATGTTAGATCAACAAAATAAGCGGAAAAATAATCAGTTGTTCCATACAAAATAGAATATCCACCCGGCAATAATGTATGGAACAGCCTAAAATAGCGGAGAATACGGCACGTCCCCTTCAATTAGCCAACTGATAACGGACCCATTTTTTTGACAGACGCTTGAGGGAGTCATGAAACGTGCTAGTCGGAGAACGTGCATAAAAATGATCCCGACGAATTGATAACATCCTCCTTTTTATGAAATTGGTTAAATATAAACAATAATCAATATGTTTTTTTTACCTACACATTTTGCAATTATATTTTTTGATATTTTTATGCTGACGCTATCGCTGTCTGACGTGATATCACTAAACTCGTCACACATTAATTATATCGTATATATCTATCTCGCTCTGCAAAATGGTGATCAAAACATTAAATTAATTTAGAAATATCATGAGAAATTAAAACTTTTATTGTGCTTTTGAGTGAAATGTGATTCCATGAAATTTGTATTTTCTTTTTAACCGACTTCAAAAAAAAGAGGTTCTCAATTCGACATGTATATATTTTTTTATGTTTGTTCGCCGATTACTCGGCCATTTATGAACCGATTTAGATGATTATTTTTTAGTTGGAAAGTAGATAGTCCCGGATTGGTACAATGATCTGATGATGGGATCCTGGAAAAATTGACGGGAACTTTCAAATTTTATAGGGACACGTAATGCTTAGGTATCTTTTTTCAAAACTGCACCAGTATTTACGCCTGACTGTATTAATTTTGTGGCTCTGCTGATGATGGAAGGTCAACTCCTCAACGGCAAGGAGTTAAAGGATAACTCTTTCAATACTGTACTCACAATTACTTTGTTAGTTATTTGGCGGGGGTGGATGGGGGAAGGAGGAGTTAAAAAACTGAGTACCATCAAATTTTAAAAAGGTCTTTTTAGTGTCTCATTTTTTATTCAAAAAATGAGACACTAACTAACTAGTTCGTGGTATTTGAAGGCGGTTTTTTTTAAATAATTTGTACAAGGCATAAAAGCGCACATAGGCATTTTGGAAACCTTTATTCCACTTACACTTATCAGTCTACGTGAAATTAGGTGGGGACCTAATTTATGCGGTCCACGCGGTAGAGACGAGTCACCTATCTTCCGCTATTTTGATTTAATCTAAGGGAACGTTTAATTTTTTTTTTGCTTCTTTTGTTAATCTAAAATGCTAAATGGTCTTTATACACGATACCTTTTATGTGGTTTTCGGGATGTAAACGATAAAAAATTACACACATGTTAATTCCGTACTAAGCACTTGTGTCTTGTTCCCCTGTCTAAGGCTTGCAAGTTCCCGTATAAAGTGCAATATAAAAAATTTAAAGAAGATACTTAGCAGCTGGCAAAATGTAGAAGCCACTTCTATTTCTTTCTATATTTTGAAGATATTCACCAAATTCTATATTCTCCAAATCCGTTAATGTGTAATCCCAGCAAAATTCAATAATCCATTAATGGCTATAAATCAATATTTGAACGATGAATAAGTGCCAAGTTCGGAAAAGTTTAATTTACTAAATATTTGATTTACTGGCCTTATGTAAAGAATAATATCCTACTATCGATTCGTCTACGGTGGCGGTTTTATATGGCGATTTTCTTAGAAGTTGTATTTTCCATAAACTAACTTTTTTTTATAATTTGTAAAGTAACTATTAATGCTACGACTGCATAAATGACAGTGCTTTAATAGACGACGTTTAGGAACGTGAAGGATAGTATTTCGAAAAAAAATAATTAAAAAGTTTATATTTAAATCTATAGGTACTTACTATTAATAAAGAGGTAACGCCTAGGCGGGTGACTGTAGGCGCGCACTAAGAAGGGGTTTTTAAAAATTCAACCCCTAAAGGGGTGAATTGGGAGGTTAACGTTAGTATGAAAGTCTAATTTTTGATGTTAGAGTTTTGAAAATTCGGATTATGTTTATCAATAAAAAAAGTGGACCTGTTTCAGTTATTTTTTTAAATTCAACCCCAAAAAGGGTAAAATGGGGGTAGAAACATTGTATGGAAAATTCGTTATTTTTAAAGTTAGAGTCATGAAAAGTGATATTTCAGCTCGTCACACAAGTTAAAGAAAATTGCTTTGAGCATTTTTTTTCCTTCAACCCCTAAAAGGGTAAAATGGGGGTTGAAACGTCGTAAGGGAGATTCGTCATAATATTGAATGCTAGAGTCATGAGTTGATATGAAATTAATGTAAGTACTTTCAGCATATTTTATATTCCGCCCCCTAAAAAGGATGAACGGGGGTTAAACGTCGTATGGAAGTTTGTATATATATAAAGCTAGATTCGTGAAAATTAGTACTTGCACTATTTATACAAAATTAATATCAGTACTTTCAGCATTGTCGATATTCAACCCCCTAAAAGGGGTGAACGGGGGTTAAAATGGCGGATGGAGGTTTGGTCATTTTTAAAGCTATAGTCATAAACATTGGCCGTGTGGTTCCCGGCAGAGTAGAATAGGCCACCCTTACTCTTACCGAGGTGTCGTAAAAGGCGACTAAGGCAAAGCTGCTGGCATGATCATCAGCACCCAGAGAAGGAAAACTCTGCATTTATATCAAAACCCTCGCCAACCCGTCTGCCAAACGTGGTGAGTATGGCAATTACCCTTCATGTGATTGAGGGAGGCCCGTGCCCCAGTAGTGAGGACTTAAATGGGCTGATGATGATGATTAGTCATAAACATTGGTATTTAGGCTATTTATATAAATTATTTTAATTTATTAAGCATTTTTTCCTCAACGCCTAAAGGAGTGAAATGGGGTAAAACGTTGTATGGGAGATTCGCCATATTTGATGGTCGAGTTTATGAAAATTAGAATTTGAACATTCATACATAATGTCCTTTTTTAAAATAGGTTTGAAAAGAGTTCTCTCTCGGTAGGCAGCGGCATGACTGTGCTCCGGCATTGTTGATGTCTATGAGCGGCTGTTACCGTTTACCATCAGATGGGCCGCAAGCTCGTCTACCTACTATAAACAATAAAAAAAAAACATAAATTGTTTAGCATTTTTTCAATCAACCCCTAAAAGGGTAAACGGGGTTAAAACGCCATATAGAAGTGTTGTTATTTTTAAAGCTAGAGCCATGAAAAATTATATTGGTCTTATTATATAAATTAATCATATAACTACTAGCATTTTTATAAAACTACTATAAGAGTGAAATGAGGTTAAAACGTTGTATGAAAGATTCGCCGTATATAATGCTCATCAGTCATGAAAATATATGCAAAATGAATCAAAGGCATTTCAGTATTTTTAGTCTCATTTTAAGTTTCCGTTTAATAGCTACCTACTTTCTTATAATCTCAGAATTGATTAACTACAAATCAAGTTTGTATAGAAAAAAGCGAAGCGAGGGCGGGCCACTAGTTATTGATAAAAAAGTCAATTCTGCCAAGTAAAAAAGGATCATCTTCAAGATTTATTTTTACATAACAAATGCAATAATATTTATTTATTTTTATTGCACAAGATAATAAAGTACAATTGGCGGACTTATAGCATTCTCTACCAGTCAACCATTAATATCTGATCTCTGTTTAATATGAACCTTAAAATTTATCAAGACGGGAATTAACACGATATTTATTATGTGACGCGAGTACAACATTGTGTACTCACATATTTTGCTCGACGTTTCGGCTACGTCACAGCAGCCGTGGTCACGTGCCGTGTCCGCTCGTGAGTACACAATGTTGTATCATATAATAAATATCATATTAATTCCCGTCTTGATAAATTATAGTTATAATAAATAATAATTCTCTCGACATCTCATATGTTGACCTGATTCCATACTAAGTAGCTTAAGCACTTGTGTTACAGATATCAGACAACAGAGGAACACAAATATATACCTAAATACATATATTACACCCAGACACTGAACAAACACAAGTGTTCATCGCACGAATGTTTGTCCAAGGTGGGGATCGAACCCACGACCTTTGGCGTAAAAGGCAGGGTCACTACCAATTACGCCATCTGGTCAGTCATAATGCAACGCGAAAATCTAAAAAAACTCTATCTAACTCTACTCTTACCATCAGGTGAAATATGGTCAAACGCTTACCTATCTACAGTAAAAAAAAACTATATAGTCTTAAATCAAAATAAAATTGAAGCATAGTTAGTGACTTTTTGCTTTTTAAAGGAGTTATAGGTACGGCTTATTGCCTAATATACTACATCAAAGCAATAAATAATATGATTTACTGCCACACTCAGAGTCGTTTACTTAGTTGGCTACTTAAGAAAAAATATTGACACTTATTTTGATACGCATAAAGACTACCGATACTAAAGTTAATGAACATTAGCTTAAATAACGTCTCTGAGTGCGGCGGTATGACTATTGTGTGTTGGGTGTGATTAAATATCATTTAACCGAAGACAATATTAAAGTATTTATATTTCATCGTCATCATCGTCAGCCCATTTAAGTCCCCACTGCTGGGGCACGGGCCTCCCTCAATCACATGAGGGGTAATTGCCATACTCGCCACGCTTGGCAGATGGGTTGGCGAGGGTTTTGATATAAATGCAGAGTTTTCCTTCTCTGGATGCTGATGATCATGCCAGCAGCTTTACCTTAGTCGCCTTGTACGAACACCTCGGTAAGAGTGAGGGTGGCCTATTCTACTCTGCCGGGGACCACACAGGCACGGCATTAATATTTAAGCTGATTTAAATCTATCTATAGGTAAAGGGGGTTAAAAGGTTGGCAGCGCACTTGTAACTCTACTGGTGTCGCGGGTGCCTATGGGCGGCGACAATCGCTTACTATCAGGCGATCCGTCTGCTTGTTTGCCACCTAATCACATAAAAAAATATATGTAAAGATAAGTAAATAAAAAAATCGAGTGTCTGTTTTGACATTCATCATTAATTTTAATTGTTAAGATAAGACGCATCTATTTACATAAATGAATTCACACGACCTCAAATGCCTTTAAATAGTGGTATGTCAAGTTAACTAAGCTTACATCTCATACAGAGTGAGTCAGTAATAATTTATATTCCTACAACCAAATCTTCTACCAATCATTCTAAACATTTTTTTTAGGGTTCGGTAGCCAAATGGCAAAATACAGAACCCTTATAGATTCGTCATCTCTGTCTGTCTGTCCGTATGTCACAGCCACTTTTTTCCGAAGCTATAAGAACTATAATATTGAAACTTGGTAAATAGATGTATTTTGTTAACCGCATTACGATTTTTACACAAATATAGGAAAAAAAAATTTTTAGGGGCGTCCCCAATTAGAACTGAAACTCATTTTCCTATTTTTGTGTAAAAATCGTAAATTTTTACACAAAAATAGGAAAAAAAAATATTTTAGGGGCTTAACTGGGGAGTTAGAACTGAAACTCATTTTTCTATTTTTGTGTAAAAGTCGTAAATTTTTACACAAAAATAGAAAAAAAAATTTTTAGGGGCGTCCCCAGTTAGAACTGAAACTCATTTTTTTTTTCATTAAACCCATACGTGTGGGGTATCTATGAATAGGTCTTTAAAAATGATGGAGACGCTCCCAAAGTAGTAAAATGTGTGTCTATCGATTTCGATTTATAATAAGGTGGCCAGGGTTTACACTAAAGCTTACGAGCTCACAATTATATACTAAGAACCAGGTAACTAAGTGTACAATTATGATAATTCATTCCTATGATGATTAAAGGGTTTACCGATACACCCTGTATTGTATCCATGTCATTTAAAATAAACGTCTTCGACACTGTAATAATAATTAACATTAAATTTTACGACTAATTATAATGCTTCAAGAAACAGACAACGGATTATTGAGGAACTAACGGAGTTCCCATGCCATGCCATACCAATGAGGTTTCAATATCTTATGACGTAAAGGGCTATGATTAATTTTCCACGACTTCAATTCACAAATTATATCAACTTAATTAATTATATTAGCTCAACTTGCCTCAAAAAAGCTCGGTACTCTGGCTAAAGTGAAGCAGTACTTTACGCCAGGACAGCTGCTTAACTTGTATCAAGCGCAAGTCCGAGCCTGCATAGGAGTACTGTTCTCATCTTTGGGATGGCTCAGCCAAATACCAGCTTGAGGCGTTAGAGTATTGAGAGAAGGGCCAAGAGGCTAATTGGCGATGACGAGCTTGTGGGTAAGAGGCTACGAAGCCTTGAACACCGACGCAAGGTAGCAAGCCTATCGATCTTCTATCGGATACATTTTGGAGAGTGCGCCACGGAACTTTACAATGCCATTGGAGCATCTCCTTTCTTCCAATACTCCACCAGGCAGCCCCTTAATCGACACCGGTACATGGTAGAAATACCAAAAGTCCGCACAAAGAGGTTTGAATCCTGTTTCCTTATTCGTACTGCGAAACAGTGGAATCAGCTGCCTGAGGAAGTGTTCCCTAGCTAGAGGCTACAATTTGGGGGTTTTCAAAGCGCGAGTGAATAGGTATCTTCTAGGTAATCGTGCTACATCTAAGACCATATTATCACTTACCATCAGGTGAAATATGGTCAAACGCTTGCCTATCTACAGTAAAAAAAAAACTTACTAAATCAACATAACAACGCCAAGCTACATCGGTAAGATGCCATGGCAATTTATTTTATGTGTAGCTGGCGAGGAGACGGATCACCTGATGATAGTAAGAGATTACCACCGCTCATAGACATCCACAATACCCAGTGGAGTCGCAAGTGCGCTGTCAACCTTTAAACCCGCCTTCCCCGGACTGGACCTCGTACCCTCACTCACTCGGCCAAAGACAGTGCAGACGAAATGCACAGTTTGGATTATAATTTTGACAGAAAAGGTCTTGCAGTGTACACGCGGACTAAACTGGGTCGTCAGCGTGTAAATAGCCTTATCCTAAGTTTGCTTTGCCGCCATTTTTGACAAACTTCGTTGTTACCTACATTTTTTGTGCTTCCCATTTAGTATAACTTTAGAAATCTCATGGTTTACTATTCCTTTGTGTATAAAGACTTTGGAAAATGTGTAATTTACAGATTGTGCAATTTTCGTTATAAGTGATAAGTTTGTATATCGTTGAAATGTTCGGCAAACATTGTGCTACTTGAGAGATGTCTCGTGCGTGACGTTTCCCGCCACAAGTAAAGACGCCATGTTTTGTTTTACGTGCGTTCGGATTCGGATGCTGTCACTGATAAGATGCTGAACGAGGGTTTCGAACTCGATTGTAAGTAGACTTGAAAGATGTCAAACTTTAGAGTAACGTGCTTTGAAATTGGCTGGCGACAATGTAGCGAACGTCAAAAGTGCTGCTATCGGGACTGTAACCTATAAAAGGCTCCCTCAGACTGTCTTGTATTCATAATACCACCCAGTACCTACTTTACGAAACGTTATTGTAATAAATGTTTACTCGTGTTTGTTTGCAATGAATGATATGGCAGTCAACATTATTAATGTTGACTGCCTCGAGGTGTAGTGGTTAGTGGGTCGCACTATAAAGCGACGGTTGCGCAAGAGGTCCCGGGCTCGATCCCCGGGTCGAGACAAAAAAATTGTACGTAAATTTTCGGTAAGAAATTCCTAGTGCCAGCCCGGAGTCTGGAAGTTGGCGTTCTTGTAACCCCGTGCCTCGGAAAGCACGTTAAGCCGTTAGTCCTGTGCCTAATCCCTCTCCGGTCGTGTCACGCTGTTGTCCCATTGGAATATGAGGGTAAGGGAATAAAGAGTTCACTTGTGTTTGCGCACATATTTAATATAGAAGTGACAGGGGAAATAATTTTTATCTTGTTTGAAAACAAGCAGCCTGACTACCAAAAAACCACGCTCTAAAAAGTACGAAACAAGAAAATTGTCTCTGCTGAAATATGCTGTATCGCCGTGTTCGTATGCCACCTACTGTAGCAAAAGAGATCATTATAATAATAAAATAAAGTCAAGTGGCATACGCTTATATATACTGCGTACGTGGCTAATCGTTGAGATTGGCCGCCGTAGCGGTAATCAGTTGGAGGATATCAAATGTTTACAATGGCATTGTAGACATGCTACCATGATTGTAACATGAAGTAGCTACTGACGTTAGTTCGCTACCTTTTAGAAACTGAATTAACAGCATCTAAAGTGTTGTGTAATAAAGAGAAGTAAAAATAACTTGCGTAGAATAAACCTTTAAAACTAAAATCTTAATAATTGATAAGATCAGGGACTTGGCATCGAAAATATGCAAATTACTTTTAACTTTTAAATTTACATCCATGAGTCATTTTACAGAAACAAGAAGGTCTTAGAAAATAGACCAATGCTTTATTTCTTTATTTCACTTTATCCATAAAATCAGTATGGTCAGGTCAATCGATTAAAATATATGAAGAAATAAATGTTGCTTCTTCGGCCTAGCGCGGAGATTCGACCTATCAATTTAGAGGGCACAAGTTTTTATCGACAGGGCTACCATCTCTCAGTCAATTAAGATGCTTTGTATCATACTTAATACTGGCACCATTAGTACCATGTATATATTATTATTATGTACACCAGTATTATGGCTGTACAGCCCCACATCAAAGTTTACGAAACTGACAAATTTCTTCAGTCGATTCTCGCCTTAATGTCAAACACGTTCGGTTCAATATTAATTGAGGCAGTTTGACAGATTGTAGTAACCAGATCTGTACAAGAAAAGACTGCTTTAATAAAAACATTATTATCTCCGGTCGTGTCACTCTGGTGTCCCATCGGAATATGAAGAGTAAGGGAATAGAGAGTGCATTTGTGTTTGCTCGCACCTTGAGCACTTTATTATAACCTGCGTACGTGGCTGATCGTTGAGATTGGCTGCCGCAGCCGTTATCAATTGGAGGTGGATATTATTATCATACGTGGGCATTAATTGATACATTTATTTGCATATGTGGGCATTTTTATGTTGATTTATTTTTATTGAGAGGCGTAACTAAAAAGTAGGTTAATAAAGCTTGAAACTTACTGTCTAATATTTAAATTGAAATCATGCATATTTATCTTCAATATGTAGTTGGTAAGCGCATTGCAGATTTTTTTATCTACTTGACAAACTTTGTGTTGTAAACACAGTTTGTAAATATATCAGATGAATTCGGTTTAAATTAAATTCTGTATTTTAATGATAATGTATTTATAAAATAAAAATCATATATACGTATCTCCTTAAGTCGTAGCATTAAGGTCTACTTTTGCATATTTTTGTTAAACTCTGAAATTCATGCTACGTTTATGTTAGAGTAAGTACTTTATCGTCTTATCGTGAAACGTATACATTTTTATTGTCACGGGAATTGAATAAAATTAAGCTTTTAAGTCTACGAAAAATAAATTGCTTCAGTTTACTTACGGAGAGTAGATAACTTCTTTTTAATCTAAAAATAAGTCTACTAAAAAAATATTACTATACTCGACGAGATAGTGGCGGTTTTAACGCAGTTGTCAAATTCAGGAAGTTTGATTAAATAAAATGAAAAAGTATTGTACCTATAAACTTATCTCTCTGTTGCAACATATATCTTACTATGTAAGAAACATGTATTGTTAGTTGTTACGTCAATATTTATTTATTTAGCTCATCAACAATATAAACACAAGCATTTTACATATACTAGACAAGGGACTATTCTAGTGTTTACATCAATTACAGACATGCACATCATGATATTTTAGAGGTTACAGTAATTTACTTAAAGGTTACAATATGTAATAGATGGCGCTGGGTGACCATTACATCTCGCAAATGTTTCGCTTAATAAGCTTTGTCGTTGTTAATAGCCTTTATTAACATCTTTATAAATAAGATAGATTCTAGTTCCTCTACTTCACGCAAATACGGTAGAGTATTTCAATAATTAATTATGAAAGAAATATGACAACGATGCCACGAGTCCTTGTACTCACCATTTTGAACATCTTTACTGTCATAATAAATAATGTATTAATAATCAATTAAATACTTGACTGTCTGCCAAGAGTCTTTACTTTGACTATATAGCAATAATTTGTCCACAGCGGAAGACGACGCGTCGCTGTGCGACGAGGAGGCTGCGGCGGAGGCGGCGGCGGCGTTCGCGCGCGCGTGCGCACCCGACACGCAGCGGCTGCTGGCGCCCGCCGCGCGCCCGCTGCCCTACGTCGACCGACGGCTTCTAGATGACCACGAGCAGTGAGTACACGCTCTTGTCTTTTCCCATAGCGTTCTTACACACGAGCGACTCCCGTACGTCGAGCGACAGATGCTACATGACCACGAGCAGTATGTACACTTGTTGTATAAAGAAAAACAAGCTAGCGGTTCGACATCGCTTTGGTAGATGGCACTTTGCTTTTTTTACATCGCGCAAACTAAGTGTAAAAATTGGTTTCAAGCCGCTGACGATCCTAGGCCAGTTCAAAATACGTGTTACGAAAGTTCCTTTCTACACTGGTGTTTCTCTTGGCGTTCTCTCGTATAGGCTACTGTATACCAGCAACATTCGACAATTATCGCCGATCGTAGACAACTGTCGACCTCCGACTTTTAGATTGTTAATTCGTGGCAATTTCTTTCTTCTACTGATTCATCTGGCCTAAAAATGACGTTTTTGCAAATAATGCAAAAAATTACGTTCATGTAATTAATTTGAAAGGGAGATAAGTAGAAATTTGCCATAGTAGCTAAAAGAAGGATTAGAGGAAAATCCCACAGAGTAATGAACCTCCATGACATTTATTTATTTTATAATACTTATTTCGGGTAGTGTAAACAAAAAGCTATTAAAATAAATTCTTAAACGATTCGGAGATATGCACGTGACGGGATGCAAATATTGATGTTTGTCCGATTAGCTCATCGACCGTCGCATAGTGACATTGCAGGTAGACGATAGCAAAACAGATATTTATGAGTAGATGTACTTTATTTCACAAAATACACAACTTAAAAAAACTAGGCATTACAAGAACTTAAATAGGGCTAGGTTCTTATCATTTACCATGCGCTGGGTTATCCAAAATGGGTCCTGATCTTCGACGTTAAAATTCGCTATTTTATCCGGTCCTGTGCCAGTTCCGCCTAATCGCTCGTTTACTACCTTGAGGTTCTTGGCGACTTCGCCCCTCCAGTGAAAGCTCAAACGACACAGGACGAAGTATCCGTTGGTCGTTCAAGGTAAGCTCGTTTTTTTTTTAAGAAGTGTTTGTGTCTCCAAGTAGGGCATCCCTTGTACTATTAGCACTAAATACCGATACCGAACGCTACCTTTCCTACGTCGTATTATTCATCATCAGCCCATTTAAGTCCCCACTACTGGGGCACGGGCCTCCCTCAATCACATGACGGGTATTTGCCATACTCACCACGCTTGGCAGACGGGTTGGCGAGGGTTTTGATATAAATGCAGAGTTTTCCTTCTCTGGGTGCTGATGATCATGTCAGCAGCTTTACCTTAGTCGCCTTTTACGACACCTCGGTACGAGTGAGGGTGGCCTATTCTACTCTGCCGGGGACCACACGGCCAATTCGTATTATTAATTAAAGTAATTTATGTACGAACATAGCGATGAACCGTGCACAAATACCATCGGGGGTCATTGGAAAGTTAAACGTAGAATAAACGTAAACGGCCTCAACTGGTATTATTAGACACCTCAAAATAGCCCGAGTTTAATCCATCAAACTCATATACATGTGAGTAGTGCAAAGAGGAATGCCGTTATTTCTGGAATATCCTTTACGACATTAATAGGTATCGAATATTTCAGGGAATACTGCGAGGCTGGTAGGCGGTAGTACGTCTTTATGGTGAGCTCACGTCTTGCTCTGATAATCTCCATACACAATAGCGGATTTTATCTTAAAATCCTATCTATTAGACGACATAGATCGTCTAGTGGATATTGTATGTCGTTCAATCAATGTGTGCTTGTATTTGTTGTCTCTGAACGTAGGCCTGCTTCATTTTGCGCCATATATTTAAATTGGAGCCCAATTTTCGTGCTCGTGACATTTATTTTCATACGACATATATCACTAAAACATAGTTTTTTTGCATGGTTTCTGGTGATATCCGCCATGTTTTTAAAATATCACGAGCACGAAAATTGGGCTCCAGGTTTTCTCATCCAATCATATCCTTTGTTGAGGGATTTATCTTTTTCGCCCGACATTAAGATAGAGATGACTTGATAAAAAAAACATAATTAAAGCATAATTTTATTCTTCTCTCCTCTTTACCCATCCAAACGTGTTCGGTGTCATAAGTTGGTACAAACATCTTCTTACCAAAATTTCTGCAATTGCTTAGTAAATCAACACCCTAAACATCAACGTTTGTTAGTAAAGAGTATAGCTAGAGACCGACAATGAAATAAAAATCAAACATTGCTCAATTAACCGAAAGCCAATACTGTACCCGAAGTATCAATCAATACCAGCCGACACGCACGCTCATTACTTTGACATTAACTTAATAATTCAATACTTCATACCGACATCAAACAAGCACCGCCCCTTCTTTACAGAGCTGAATATGAATAGAAATATACTAGTTAAATTATTCACTTCCGTACATAATGAACTTATTTCAATGCAACACGATGTTTGCCTCATTATGTCTAATGACGGTTTTCGCAAATGAAATCTCCATTAGATGGCGTTGTGTAGATGTGAAGTCCCAACATTGGCAGTATGTCTATGTTAGGGCGTGGGTAGCTCAATGGACCCGCCTTTTAATGGGAGGTCTTAGGCTCGATTCCGAGCGCCTTCTAATTTTTCAAATCGATGTGATGTGTAGGTATTTCTACCATTAACATGGCAGTGGGGGGTAAGCATTCTGAGAAAACCTACACGCTTCGGATAGTGTCAGAAACGAGTAACCATGATCCACTTGGACTGGTTCCCCTGTCTTATTGTAATTACCAGACTCCCCAAATCCTGGGCCATGGTCCAAGTGTAATCAGGGCTCCGAACTGGCGGTTTTGGGCTCAACTGAACTCTGAGATCATAATGATCAATTTCCTAACATATACATATACCTATAATTGATACATGTATCAGAACAGTAGTGAGAATTGGTGTGTCTTTAATAAATAAATAAATACCGTTACGGCTGTAGGTTTCTAAAATCGAGATTGTCCAAAGCAAGACACAAAAATGTTAAGTACCTACATCTGGTCTTGTTATTAAATTAGGTTTGTACACTTGTTTGTATTGCCTCCATCCGTCAGCAAACATGTCAGGAAGGTTTGTTCAGCGATAGATAGTGACGCGTCGCCCGCAGTGTGACGCCACCCTTATCAGCTTAACAATGTCGCACAGGCGATGGCTTGTTTGTCACCGAGATTGTTTTGTGGCCGCTTTAATTTAAACATGTTACCTAACTTATTAAGACTTGATTTCAGAATCAATGGTTTGAATAAACTTCCTTTGGCAATGAAAATACTAATTAAATCAAACGGACCCAATATAGTGTTATCAAGCTTTTTTTTTTGTTGTTTTTGCTTTGCTTTGCTTTTTTAGACGAATCACCTGATGGTAAGCGTTTGCCGCCGCCCGTGGATACCCGCAACACAGTGGAGTCACGAGCTGCCAAACTTTAAAACCCTCTTTCCCCCGGTTTGAGCTTCTGGTACCCTCACTCACGCAGCGAATCAGCAGAATTTTCTGTGAGGCCGTGGTATCAATCCCCATTTATGCCGAAGCGGGGCTCAACCAAACATAAAAAGCTACAACCCTGTGGAGCAATGGTCCCAAACAACGTAAACCATTACTTGAGACTTTGGGACCAATATCCCTTAGTGCACTACAACGTAGTGCAAGACTACGACGTAGTGCAAGACTACGACGTAGTGCCAGATTGCGATGTAATGCAAGATTATGACTTCGGTAGTGCAAGACTACGACGTAGTGCAAGACTACGACGTAGTGCATGACTACGACGTAGTGCCAGATTGCGATGTAGTGCAAGATTATGACTTAGGTAGTGCAAGACTATGACGTAGTGCAAGACTATGACGTAGTGCAAGACTACGACGTAGTGCAAGACTACGACGTAGTGCAAGACTACGACGTAGTGCAAGACTACGACGTAGTGCAAGACTACGACGTAGTGCAAGACTACGACGTAGTGCAAAACTACGAAGTAGTGCAAAACTACGACGTAGTGCAAAACTAAGACGTAGTGCAAGACTACGACGTAGTGCATGACTACGATGTAGTGCCAGATTGCGATGTAGTGCAAGATTATGACTTAGGTAGTGCAAGACTACGACGTAGTGCAAAACTACGACGTAGTGCAATACTACGACGTAGTGCAGAACTACGACGTAGTGCATGACTACGATGTAGTGCCAGATTGCGATGTAGTGCAAGATTATGACTTAGGTAGTGCAAGACTACGACGTAGTGCAAGACTACGACGTCCCGCCTGAACACCAGATGAAATTTTAAAGTGTGTTATTTACTTAAGAATAAATTGCAGCTTCAGCCTCTCAGCAAGCAATTATACATTTATCTAACATTTATACTTAACTTTTTGGCCTGCTTTTGTACTCGAAATTTGAATTACCGGCAAAAACGGCCACTTATGTCGTTAATCCAAATTTCGAGTTCTAAAACAGACCATATCAAAAACAGGGACAGAAAAGTAAATGTTTGCTTAGAGACTTGAGCTCCGAAATTGATCCGATATTAATGAATTAGTAGTTAAAAATGTAAATCAATTAGTTTCGCTAGTGCTTGGTACCGGTCGCCTTAACGCAATTTTTACCTAATTACGAAAACATAAACAACGTTTATTTAGCGTAGAAATCCATTTAAAACGGAATGTGCGAACTTTCTATGGAATTTACAGCCATATTACATTAGAAAGGAAATAAATAACACAATAGCATGCCCGCCACGTTCCGTTGTTTTCAAAGCCTTCGATCACAAAAGGGATGCCTCAGCCTTAGTCCTGTCAGTCTGTCAATGGTACTGTCTGTCTGTCAGTCCCATGTTTCCCCGACCTGATTCAAAGCTACTGTGTGCCGCGAATAATGTGGAACGGACGCTTAAGGCTAGGGTACGGGAAGGTTTCACATCAATATTTCTAGTAGGTATTAAGTACCAAAGTTTCAATGCAAAAATCGGTTAACCGCATAATCGTAGTTTTTCGAAATGAATAGGCCGGCTAAACCGGAGTGATAAGACGTCCTTACAGAAAACGGGCATGAAACAGCGCTTCTCCTATGCTTCGCAAAGTGAGGTAGGATACTGGAGGCTCAAACCGGGAGGTGGGGGAGTATAAAATTTGGCAGCGCACTTGTGACTCCACAGGTGTTACTGTGCATGGGCGGCGGCAATGCTTACCATCAGGGGCAGACAGTATACGGATCACTAGATGGTAAGCGGTGACCGCCGCCCATGAACACCTGCAACACCAAGGTGTCACAAGTGTGCTGCCGGCCTTTTAGAAAGGAATACGCTTCTTTCTTGAAGGTATGAAGGTCGTATCGGTATAGAATATCCTGGAAAGGAAATCGCGCGGCATGAAGGACGCCTACGTTTAGGAGTGAACGGATTTATTTATTGAGTTATTTTAATCAGCCTATAGGTAAACTATCCCACTGCAGGGCAAAGGCCTCCATCATACAAATCAAGTTATCGCTACTATGATGGGATTAGACTTAATCCCCACGCTAGCCAAATGCGGATTGGTGATCACAGACCCGAGCTATGTCCGAAAAGTTCGAAACATACTTTTCGCTCGACCCGGGAATCGCACCCAGGACCCTGATATCACGGCCTGGTACTTAAACCACTAGACCAACAGGGCGTTTTTTATTGTTAAGGCCGTAATTTATTGAGTACCTAAACGAAATGAAAAAAAAAATGTTGCTAACAATTTTAAACGTCAATTTATTAGCAACCTGTGTTTAAACAAAGATTATGACTAAGTTGGCTTAGTCATTCATTACGATACATGGCTATTGTATGTAGTAAGTCATATCAGTGACCTATGTTATTTATTATATATTTAATTTTTACTGCCACGAAAAGTGGTAAATAAATATCATATGAAATGTTATTAGTTTTTCAAAATCATATACTAATTTATTTTCCGTGTTTATTTCATGGCTTGAGGTGTTTTGACTTTCGATTGCTCATAATTTGATTTAAAACTTAAGTAATGTTTAGCTGTACTTAACTTAAACTGAAACCATTACTTATAGCAGATAATAAGGTCGAGGGGAAAATGCACCAAACCTAAGATCTTTAAAATTGGTCCAATGATTCTTGAAAATTTTAGGACCAAAACAATGTAGGATGTGATGTTGTCTCATTTTTTTGTAGTAAAATAATAAAATTTAAAAGTAACCATAACTTACGAGTTGTGCGACTTAAATAATGTTGTGTACTTACCATAGAGTAAAGTAAACTTACACACAGTTTACCTACAAATATGTCGACATACCTACACGTATATTAACATATGTATTAAGGAAGAGCATTGATCCGAAAACGTTAAGCATATTAATTGTTTACCAACTTAAGTCATAGCTTGAAACTTTTGTACTAGGATATAGTAAGATATTACCCACCGGATTGAAGTCCCTCAAACCACCCGAGGCCGGGGTATGACGTCACAGTAATCTAATCCACCCGTGACGTCATGACCGCGACGCGACTAGCGTTGCCAGGAAATCGGTTTTAGCCGGACAATTTGGATTGGGGAAATGTCTCCCTATATTTTATTTACATGGCTGTTTTCGAATCAGAGCTAACATTATTTTGAAATAAATAAATGAATGATTTTAACAAGTACTTTGGTTTTAAATGGATAGGTAGTAAACATTTTTTACCGACTCCAAAGAAAGATGATTTTAAAAGCAACTTTTATTTCTAATTCAAAGGCCATTTTGTACCAACAACAGCTAAAAGCGTACAATTTTGAGTAAATTACCCTTTTTTGATTACATGTTTGGCCAAATGGACCGGCCTGTCCGGCTTTGATAACCCTTTGACTTCGACCTTTTTTTTTCTATTTGTCATGTTGGCTTCCATTCCATTAACGCAAACTAGACGAGTAGATCAGTCCTGTAAATTTTTATGGTAAATGAAAATAAGTCTATTTTTTTTTTGTTAAATATCAGAGTCAACGTCGCCTCATTATCTTTAGGGTAGAAAGCTTTCCACAATCCGTAAGTAATACTTCAGCTAAGTATGGGTAAACAGTCGAATGTGGTTTGTCGTAAAAATGGATTGTATGTCCTGCTTTTCGGTTTTCGGACCTGGCAACCCTAGACGCTACGGGTCACCCGACTGGTCTCCCGATTGATTTGCCCATTCGCCCCCCAAGAGGCGCGGGCGTGCCTACCGACACTGGAGGGTGCCTGTTCTTTTACTGTACTTTTAATGGATGGAAAGTGTTGCCATGACCTTTGCCGTATCTCCGGCTAATTCACGCTTAATATAAATCTATATAGCGAAAGCTGACTGACTGATCTATAAACTAGAAAATTGCGCACAGGGTTTCCTTTTATAGCGTAAGGGAACATTAAGAGAAGATTTTTGTATATTCACCCCCTAAGGGGGTAAAACGGGGGTTAAAAATAAATTGAAACTTAGCTGTTTTAGAAGTTATATATGTACCGAAACGAAATGAGGGCGGGCCACCAGTTACTTTTTATAGGTAACATGGTGGACTTCGTTTATTTGATACTAGCTTCCCGATCGCAGCGTTACCCGTTTTATACTAAGTGCTATCTTGAGAATTAATAATTTTGCATTCTAATGTTGAAAGAATTTTTTAAATCGGTTGTGGGTTTAGGTATATTGGAATTTGTTTTTTTGTTTTTTATATGAGAGTTGGCAGAAGAGCAGACAGATCACCTGATGGTAAGCAATTCCGCCGCCCATGGACACCCGCAACACCAGTGGAATCACAAGTGCGCTGACAGCCTTTTCCCCTTCCCCCCATTGGGCCACTCACACGGCGAAACACAGAGCAGGCGCTGCTTCACGTCGGTCTTCTGTGAGGCAGTGGTATCACTCCGGTCGAGCCGGCCCATTCATGCCCAAACGTGGCTCTCCCACATTTGTTGGTGATTTTGAAAAAAGTGGTAAAAATTAAATACTTAGACTAGTGCTTATTACATCAATTAGATAATTATCAATCTGTGTGCCCACATCATTTATTCAGGTGACTAAGTCTTGAAAAGGTTTTAAAGTAAATTTAATATTTTATTTTTATTTTCGTCGATCTTTGTAATATTATCGCCAACCGGTATAAACTGTCCATATCGGAGTAGTATTCACGGTCTCCAATGTATTACCCGGTATTTGTACTTGGCCTTCCTATCGTCAGATCTACTTTCCTAGAATACGGCGAAGTGTTAGACCGTGATTTGTGGTCATTTTCATTCTGTGTGTGACTATTATAATCTCCGGCCACCCCTTCAGCATTCTGGCTTATCGATATTTCCTTTAGATAAGATTTACTTACCACTCTATAAATACCTACTTAATATAGAGTATGATTTTCAAATGGACTTAGACTGAACTGATAGATGCAAATGTTATACATATATTAAAAATCAGAGTAGGTATAGACGACCATCATCAGGTCATCCTCATCATCCTGTATCATAATCCTACTGAAGGATATAGGCCTCCTTTGTTCGCCACTCGCAGCGGTCTTGCGCCAGCCTCGTTCTGGTCTTACCCACCGCTCGGTTTATGTCGTTCAGTTCTAGTTAATTCGCGTCTATTCAGTTATCCTTTGACGACCACATTGAACGAAATTCGCGATCACTTAAGAAAACAGTTATTTCCCCAAATATCGGCAAAATTACCCCGCGCGCTCGGTCCGCGCATCTCCACCACGCTCCCTCTCAGTAGCTCCGCGACCTCTGCGCAGGGCTGACGGCCGCCGCGTATCGACCGCCACTTGCGCGTATAAACAAATAGTCGAAGTCAACCAGTGATACCACTTGTGGGTACATTCAAAACTTAACCAGCAACATCATTAATGTCAATTTGAACCAAATGTGAAGTCGACTTTGCCGATCATCACAAAGAAAAGTGCCGCCGCGGAAGCGTTTATTTGCAAAGTATTTTTTTTATATTTTATGTGCTGCAAAGGGGTTTCCTCCTGTCATCGAACTTAACAATAAGCGCAAATTGATAAAGCAAACGCAGAGCGTAATCGCCGGTGCTAACGAGCTTGTTATGATTACTGTGTACAAACTACAAATACGCGAATGTATCCCAAACAGTGCGACCGCGCGACCATTCGTTTTGATTCCGTATTTTCCGGTTGCATTCGGAGTTACATTTCGATGTTTAAGAACCAAAATCTATCCCCAAAAATGAGAAAGCCCAAACTGAAATCTAAATGTACCCTCTGTTACAGTTCAAATTGCAAACCCGAAAACACGTAGATGTAAGAAATGGTTTTAAATCTCGTTTTTACACTATATTCCGAAGACGACACCAAACTTTATAAATAAGTTAGCGAAAATAGCTCACATGGTGGTAACAGCGTCATTACTGGAACGTAGTAAACAAAATATCATAATAATGAAAATATTTCAGAACAAATATCATAATAATGAAAATATTTCAGAACTTCCGATAACACTGCCACTGCTATGCAAAATGTTTATCTACCGTTAATAAATTAAATGAAATAATAACTTATTGAAGCGTACATAGTTACGTTGGCCGTGTGGTGCCCGGCAGAGTAGAATAGGCCACCCTCACTCTTACCGAGGTGTCGTAAAAGGCGACTAAGGTAAAGCTGCTGGCATGATCATCAGCACCCAGAGAAGGAAAACTCTGCATTTATATCAAAACCCTCGCCAACCCGTCTGCCAAGCGTGGCGAGTATGGCAATTACCCCTCATGTGATTGAGGGAGGCCCGTGCCCTAGCAGTGGGGACTTAAATGGGCTGACGATGATGACGATGATGACATAGTTACGTGCTACGTTTTTTGTTTGGCCGAGAATTGTTTTATTCGCGATAAAACAAGCATTTTAATTGCATCACTGAATTTAAAAAAATTTTGGCAATGAATAACATTAACAGTATGACTCGTGCATTCGTTTAGGCATCTTCTTATGAGGTCAAAAAGAAATTCAGCAAGGTTTTCCGTTTGGGTTTAAAAAAATCCGTAACTTATGGTGGTACCGTGTAGTACCCCGGTGACATTTTGGTTCTGCCTATGAAATAGTTCCTCCTGTCAAATGACCTTCCTTTACAGGGAAGTTCAACACGCTACCAATAGACGGCGAAGCTAAAGGTACCTTATTCCAGCAAATTGATGCATTCACTCGTAAACAAATATTTTCACTAGTATTATTCATTCATTACCTACTTACTTACTCATAGTAATTATGTAGGTACAATAAACGTCACGTTAATATTGTGACTGACTTATTTGTGCACACTCCATTTTCTTTGCAAATATTTTCGCGGCACAACGCAACAAATAGGTAATTTATATTATTAACTAGAGACGGGTCTTTAGGCAAAAAATATGTCAGAATTAAACAGTTCTCAATACTGGTATAGCCTTAATACCTTTACAAATTGACTTGGTAGAAAAATTGCTGTAAATACATAGTTAATAATACGCAAAAACATTTCAGTTGAAATCATCATCATCATCATCATCATCAGCCCATTTAAGTCCCCACTGCTGGGGCACGGGCCTCCCTCAATCGCATGCGGGGTAATTGCCATACTCACCACGCTTGGCAGACGGGTTGGCGAGGGTTTTGATATAAATGCAGAGTTTTCCTTCTCTGGGTGCTGATGATCATGCCAGCAGCTTTACCTTAGTCGCCTTTTACGACACCTCGGTAAGAGTGAAGTCAGTTGAAATACACCTACTTAAATTGTCTTTTTTGAATGCATGGTATTTTTGAGTTTGTTTTTTTTTTGCTGTTACTACGAGTAGATGGTTTATACAGTTAGAATCGTTATTTCAGTCTATAAATGTTATAAGAAGAAGAATGCACAAGTAGATGCACATATTACATGTGTGTTTCAACGGTAAGATTAAAAAAAAAGAAAACAACGTAGTTATAGTGTAATCAAATGACTTTGATGCGCAGGGATGTTTCATTTCAAAATTCAGCCAGGTTTTACTAACGAGCCGCACACACATTTTATGCAGATACAGCTGCTTAACACAAGACTTGATTGTAATAAAAACCGGCCAAGTGAGAGTCTGACTCGCGCACGCGGAACCCTGCGAAACCCTACTTTTCTTTATCTATACAACATTATACCTTATCGGATGGTATAATTGTATAGAAGCTCCCATTTTTTAACACGATTATATATTACACAATTATGTATATTTTTATTATTTTAATATTCGTTTTAACTACATAAAAAAACCTAATTGTATTTTTGACTTGAAAGGCGTCATCCTCTCATCTAATTGCTGTGCCCAACAGGGTCCAAAATTGTGTCTGAATAACTTTATAGTTCATCCTATTGTATATTGGAACGCAATAAAATATTGAATTGAATTGACAATACTAACCTTAATATTCTGTGAATATTCAATCGCCTACCTATTGCCGATATTTATGAATATTAAATAGAAATAGAAATTATAAGTACACAAAAAATATAACAAAATGCTTAAAACTAGACTTATAAGTACAACTTAAATGTGCTAAAAAGGTTCCCACTCAGGCATAATCTCGTGGTTACCGGAGCAGGCAACCTCGACGCTAATTTTCAGTGGTCACCATGAGGAACAAATTTTATACATTAAACTAAAACAAATTAGGTATGGCACAGCGATGGTATATTGAGCAAATAACACCGAAAAATCACGTTTTTGAATGGGAGCCCCCCTTACATATTAATTTTATTTTGTTTTTAGTATTAATTGTTGATATAGCTGCAATAAAAATACGTCATCTCATCATCTGTGCTAATTTCACTTATCATGCTATTACTGTTCATGAGATACGGTAAAGCTCGGCGACAGACAGATGACTGATAGCGGAGACTTAGTAATTCCCGTTTTTTACCTTCTGGTCACGGAACCCTAAAAGCCGTCCGACCTCGTAAAGTGCAAGAACTGTGCATAGTAAGTGAGTTATAGCTGCTGAGAGGCCATCAAGCCGCGCAGATGCTACTGATACGATTGTGATGCACCGGGCTGCTTCGGCATTCGTTATTTGTATAGTTGACTCAGTGCAATTAATAGTGCAGCCGGTAATTAGCTGTGCCCTAGGGTTCACAAGCATCCGTAACCGTTCGGGTAAAGGTGGAATGCACGTCATAAATACTCAAACGCTTCTTAACAGTTGTTTTCTTCATATTAGCGTTTTGTCCTGGTTGCGTCCTAAGCTGTCGCTTTGTCCGCTATCTACTGCTACTCCTCCACTTCACAGTCTTAGGCATCTATAGTGGTTAGTTGGGTTCGAACGCATGTCATCCCTTACGACACCTTTTTGGGTCTACCCTGTCTGCCAGAACCCGGCGGTGATAGCATTGTCAGAGATTTGTTTCCCGCGTGTCTATTCGGTTTTCGCACGACATGGGCGTAGGCGACTCTCCTGCAGTTTGTCTGTTGTGTCACGGACATGGACACAGCTTCTTAACAATGGTGTCTGTCATTAAGTTGATGGCGTTGGAACAGTTTCTAAGTTAAAATGTTTTAGTATTAGGCTAAAAGTCAGGCTTTTCGATTAGCCTCTGGGGCTCCGAAACGCCAGCTTAGGATTTAACGCTAAGATTTTGATGATGTGTCAAGTTTTTTGGTCTTCCAGCTTATTGGTGTTTTCCGGCCTGTCAACCCTAGCCATGCCCCTGGCCACCGGAACATGCGGCACTCGAATCCATTGCATTGTTCATATAACTTGTACAGAGGCAAAACTGAAACTGATCCATTGGTTCTGCTAAACTATTTTATGTCACAATTAGGTACGTGTGTACCTATTTTGAAACAAATTGTGAGAATGAATGAGTGTCCTTTATAAGTGTTGTCAGTTTTACTCTCTGAGATGTCTCTTAATTTTCCCCCGTCTTTAAATCAGCAAATAAGTTAGGTATTAGAGCAAACGTTACATGATAATCGTATTATATGGTAATTAAGAATTAAAACTGTTCTCGTAATTATGAAGTTGTGGGTGTAGGCCAAGTATTTCCTACTAATGTTATTTCATATTATAGACCAAACTTGTTCTTTTTGCAAAATAATCCATTAAAGTTACATTACCATTTTTAATGTTTTAGTTAGATTTAGTTTTAAGTGTAGTGGATTTTAGTTGAAAGTGGTCGTTAAAGGAGTTCCTCGGACTGTCATATATTTTTGGTTCAAATATTGAAAATGCCAGCCAAAATAAAATTTTGCTGTATTCCTGTTAGGATTTGTCCCCCCATGTTCATAAAGTACGAAAAATAAGATGTTCGATAATTCTCTCTGAAAATGTATGAAGACGTTGATTTTTGAACTCAAATAAAACCAAGGATAATGACCCTACAGCTTTGGTGCCATAGTAATAAATACTCAAGACAAGTCCTACAGAATACAGCAAATAAAATTCTAGGTTTAAAGATATTTATTCTCATAAAAGACAATATACAGTCACTTGCATGAGAACATTGCTTGCTTATAAAACTATATTTGTCTCGTTCGAGCTTAATCAAACAGGTTTTCTCAAATAAGAAAACAATTAAAATGTAGAATTTAAAAATTTAGAAGTACTTCTCGACAACATATTCGGCCAGTTTAGATTTAAAAACATTATCAGAAGTTTCACCTTTAATATTAGACGGTATCTGGTTGTTAAGTTGTGCTCCTTCATACGTAATATTTTTTTTACCATAATGTGTTCGTATCTTTGGGGTAACTAGAAAACTAGCGCGCCGCGTTCTACGTTTATTTACTTGTTTGGCACTTTAATTTAATTCTGGTTGGCACTTTGACCAAAAAGAGGATGTCCTTTAGTTTTGCTCAGATTGATTATTTCTGCAACTAAATGTTACCATTTGTACTAGATTTCCGAAGCGACAGCTTAGGAAGCAACCGGTACAAGACGCTAAGCTGATGATGGAGTATTATCATTGAATGGTATCCTACGATATTTGGGAACCAGGCAACTGAATCAAGGTTATTGTTTTCCTCACGATAATTTCCCTCAACGCCGAGCTAACGGTAGGAGTAGGTAGTTCAATTGCACACTACTGTATCTTTTTTATACCCTCCGACCGATTACATCTACGGGCGCTTAATCTCAACGATCAGCCACGTCTGCAGGATATATTATAGTGCTCAAGTGTGTGCGCAAACACAAGTTCACTCTCTATCCCCTTACCCTCATATTCTGATGGGACACTACTGTGATACAACCGGAGAGGGATAGGCCGCAGTACCAATAGCTTAACGTCCTTTCCGTGGCACGGGGGTACAAGACTGCCAACTTCCAGACTCCGGGCTACCACTAAGAATTTCTTACCGAAAACTTAGGTACACATTTTTGGCCCGACCCGGGGATCAAACCCGGGACCTCTTGCGCAGCCGTCGCTTTGAAGTGCGACCCACTAACCACTGCGCCACCGAGGCAGTCTTGTATTAGTGCAGTAGTATCGCCCGCTCCCCCTGGTGGAACGCCATAACTCCGTGTTTAACGATCGCCGCGAGCCGCGGGAGTCACGTTCTAGTTCTTTTAGGGTTTCCACGTGCACTACCACTATCATTACTTGTGTTGCACTGCTCGCTCCGGTGGAAAATTGTTGCTAGTGATGCAACCCTTGCCAATTTCACTCGAGTGATTCATAAAACATCGGAAAAAAATGTATTCGAGTGGAATCATTTTTCGACGAGTCAACCTAGACATGGTTGATAGAAGTGCTTGGACCAATAAACTTGACCGACAAGCCCAATCGCTACACTCGCACAAAATACTCATTCCATTCCATGTCATGTCATCAGCCTGTCTCAGTCCACTGCTGGGCAAAGACCTCTTTGGAGAGCCAAATGTTCGACACGGATAGATTCTCGCCCACTCGCATCTCATCCTCATCAATCATCACATTAACTCCTGCCAACCATATTACGCAAAGCGTCACTGCACCTGGTCTGAAGTACACTGCGATTACCCACACGTGGGCTCCACTCCAGAACTCGTTTACTCCAACAGATGTCGAGTCTACACCTAATATAGCCAGAGCAATACCACATCAGCTTGCTGATCTAGTCAGTTATCATTTGGTTCTCTGTTAGATCACGTCTTTTATGTAAAAAGACTACTGTTACGAAACCGACACAGAAAAATGCTCATGTCGGAGGCGAAACTGAACCCTCCATCATTGGCCCATTGCAGAGGAGTCATTAGGTAGTTAGCACCTCTGGATCAAAAAAACCTGAGTTTCCTTGAAAACTACTCGGATGTCTTCGATTGATTAAGTACACGGCTCGGTTGAGTCGCATCACTAATAGATGCCAACTTCGCGTAACCAATTCATTCTGTTTTGATATTTGTTGGAATTTATTACTTCTTCTTACTTTTAACTTTGATGTATTTACTCTTTTTACTTGAATGTTTAAAACGAATACTAAAGGATCCAGACTGTATGTAATACAACGTATTTAGGTTAATTATATCTGAGTGGAGGTTTAGTCATTCATTAATTAAATACCTTAATGCATCATCATGATGACTAACATTGATAAGCGATATCATTTTTCTAACGTCTCCGCAATATATTATACATATAGAGATTGAGATTTCATAATATAATTATTATTTGTAATGGCGCTGTTGGTTTTGATATCCGTAACACACAGGAGCTTGAGCTACTGCTGTACTATAAATTTGTTCGTATAATATTTTTATATCAGTCGGTATGACATATTCCCACATCATAAACTAAAAAAATGTTATTATCTTATACTACAAAGACTTACGGCCGCACTCAGAGACGTCATTTAAGCTAATGTTCATTAACTTTAATATCGTTAGTCTTTATGTGTATCATAATAAGTGTCAATATTTTTTCTTAAGTAGCCAACTAAGTTAATCAATGACTCTTGAGTGTGACAGTTATTTATCTTTTTGTCATAATTTGTTATGAGATGCATGCATGGGTGTCGTCAAAGAATAATATTATTATGAAGAGTAGTCGGTATTAATTGACGCTTGCAATTAACGTTAGACTGAAAGTGAAAATAGTAACTTTTAATTTGTAACATTAAAATAATAACAATCTGCTACATGACGAAGTTAATTAAAACTGGACGGTAAAGAACAGACAGCCGTTTGGGAACTACAATTAGGTGATCTAGGTGCACCTCTTCACTAATTTAGCTTCTCTGTCATTTGGCGACCCGTTTAGAGCAGTGGTTTAGAGTGGCGGTTGATACGCAAGGGTTCGATTCCTCTTTTTTGTCGCTGTGAAAAATGCTTGTCTTATGCTTACCCGAGATAGCGGGGGCCATCAGAGACATACCGACTAAAAACTCATCGCCCAATTGGGGAATGGTTGTGGGTATCCGGTAACGCCTTGACCTCCCCCGGCCCCACCTAAGGATTTGATTCCTGCATAGTGAATGCAATCCCGACTCGAGATTGCAAATTCCAGATCCCGCGTGATTAGAAATATCAATTCCGCGGGATCTCAGATCCCGGAATTTTTGGGATCCCGTCTGGTTAAAAAGAAATCGGATGACTGAAATAGCTAATAACTGCTTGTTTGTGATAGTGAGGTTAACTAAAACAACATATTACTCGAAAGAAAACAAAGGCCTTTATTATTTAATCTTACCAACTAAATAATTATCAGGTTTTAATGAAATTAACATAGGTAAATTAGGTAATCAAAACAATAAAGCATATTGCAAGGGAATTAGGAAGTAGTTACCTTCAAGTAAGATTTTGAAAATTACTTCTTAAAAATCGTCGCTGACCACTGCCGGCCAATCCCGTCAATCTCGCCATATGATGCGTCGGGATTGTATTCCCTATTCCTGCACCAACACAAATGTTGGTTGGTTCTGGGTGTTTGTTTGTGTTTCTGGTATCCATTATAAAAAAGAAACCTTAGTTTCGGACCATGACAATGTATGTTATGTGGTATTTAATTATCTATGGTTTTACTTTACTGTAGATAGGAAATACCGTTTTTAATAGGAGACACAAATTTTGATGACATAGGTACATTTAGTTTCATCTCCATTTGTAGAAAGAATTAGGTAGGAGGATATCCCTAGCACACAAAAACATCTAATAAATTTACCATTCTTCATAGTGATGAAATAAACATTAAAACAAATTAATAAACAGTGTTAGGACTAAGCTCATCTAGGTGTGATTAGAGCAATATCATTGGACATTTTTTGATATCTCCACATCTGTGAATACGCTAAGCGAATACCTTTCATTAGCTTTAATTGTCCCATTACTAGACGAAGCCTCTCTAAAATACTTCCAGTGATCCCTTAACGCCATAAAGAGTTTAAAGAGAAAAGCTGCTGTGAAAAAACTCGAATTCGTAGATGACACTTCTATCTAGTGATACCTAGTGACAGTGTAATCGTGTCAGTGCACAATGGCGATGGACACAATGGCTGTGGAGATGCCTGACCTGCAGGCGCACGCGCCGCCTCCACCCGTTGAAGAGACGGCAGAGGAGAAGTGAGTTTATCTGTTTTTTTTTCTATCCGAAAATAGTTTTTGTTCTTGTTTTAATTTTTAGCTACTAAATTAGATCTATTTTAAACAATTTCGGGTTTCATCATTCCTATTAGCGCCCAGGAGCCCAATTCTCGTGCTCGTGACATTTATTTTCATATATCACGTTTTCATGTTTTCCAAATATCACGAGCACGAGAATGGACAACATTTCAAAATTCCTAAGCTCTGAAACAAAAAATACCAATTCTTTGTTTACTTTTCCACTGCTCAAATATATATTTATTCATTTTTTATATTGCTTATTTACTGAGAAAAAAATTAAAAAACGTAAGATGACGTCATCGGACGGCAGAATGTAAAATATTTCTTTGCTTAGCACATTATAGTTTTAAATTTACGTAATGCCAAACTCATGACATGTAACTGTCAAAAAAAAAAAGACAACTTGTCAACGTTGAATGTATGAATGACGTTGACAATGTTGACACTAGTATTATTTACCTTTGACAGTAGTACCTTTTTTTTTATTAAAACAATGATAAGCAAAGGAATATCGCTGAATTCAGCCGTCCGATGACGTCATTTGGCGCTTACGTCTATTTAGAATAAAAAGAATTTCAATAATTATTTTATGCATGAAAATGGACAAATTTTGAAAAAAGAAAAAATATGGGTCTGTTCATTTTATGTCTACTTTCATATAAAAAAACAATATGGACATGTTAAAAATTTTAAATGTTGTCCATTGGGGTCCTGGTGAGATTTGAATCAGATGTCTCACTTAATCGAATTCATTTAGAGTTTTCTGTATCGGTATTTTGACGGACTCGGTTCGGACGTAGTGTGAAGTCGGTGTGTGTGTGAACATAATTAAGTTGAAGAGTGTTATCATCATCATCATCAGCCCATTTAAGTCCCCACTGCTGGGGCACGGGCCTCCCTCAATCACATGAGGGCTAATTGCCATACTCACCACGCTTGGCAAACGGGTTGGCGAGGGTTTTGATATAAATGCAGAGTTTTCCTTCTCTGGGTGCTGATGATCATGCCAGCAGCTTTACCTTAGTCGCCTTTTGCGACACCTCGGTAAGAGTGAGGGTGGCCTTTTCTACTCTGCCGGAAGTGAGTGTTATGAATAACTATAACTCGTTCCATTGCATATGTTTTGCGACCCGAAAGAAAATCGATAATTATCTCAAAAATAACTTTACCGATGAATGTTTGCTAGCCATTACTCGGCTAATATTGCACACACACAATAAAATTAATGTCGCCACTAATTGTCCCGCGAATGCAGTTAATTGTTGTTTCGTTGCTAAATGGCCCGGCTCGAACTGTCGACACGTTTCCCATTAAATAAACCCACCGATATTAAACTTGCGTGGTAATTTCTGTACGAGTTTGCACTCTCTTTAATGCCTCATAAATAAAAAAGAACGGTTTGACTGAAGTGTTTTGCCTGTAAATATGATTTCTGAAGACCTGTGGCGCATTTGGTAGTGACCCTGCCTCGTATGCTCTCGTGGGTTTGATTCCAACTCTGGACGAGCATTAGTGTAATGTATGAATGAACACAAAAATTTTAAATGCCTGGGTGTCTGAGTCTGGGTGTGTGTTAAATTTTAATGTCTATCGAAGTATATTTGGTGTTCCTTTGTTGATTCTGATCCTACAACAAGTTTTAAGCTTTTTTGCTTGGAGTTCGGTCGATGTAATGCTGCTGTTGTTATTTTAAGTTTTCGTAAGTGTAGTACAAATAACTCACAGGAAATGTTCTTTAGTCACACCCCATGGGAGGAGCTGAACACATTGCATGCTCGATCGATATGCAGGTTGCATGCTATGTTCTTTGTTTATTAACATCTAAATTACATGCTTTCAAAAGCCCACTCATGGTGAAAGGCAGGAACATGAAAATGTCAACTTGATGACTGTTTTTTTTTATTACAGCTCATATTCCAACACTATAAAGACTTTCAAGGACAAGAAAGTTTTGCTCAAAATATTTGACCACGATTGATGGCGCAGTAACAAATGTATTGCGCCCAAACCGTGAAAGGTTTCCGTGTTAGATTCGAATAAAATTGAAATTTACCGTGTTTCGCAGAGAGTGAGGGTACCGGAGGTCTAATTCGGATGGGAGGGGAGAAGGTTGACAGCGCACTTGTGACACCACTGGTGTTGCAATCGCTTACCATTAGGTAAGCATGTCTAATGTTTGCTCCTCTACCGCCTATCAATATTCTAAACTCAACTATTCTACATCATCATCTTAGCGTTTTGTCCCGGTGGCGTCCCAAGCTGTCGCTTCGGAGCCCGGGTCCGCTTTCCTCGAGTCCTCTTCGCACGGACTTGTGCCATGTGCATCTCTAGTGGTCCGTTTATTAGTACGCATGTCATCCCTTATCATGTCAAGCCTCACCTTTTTAGGTCTACGCCTTCTGCCACGACCCGAGGGTGGTAACATTGGCCACACATTTCCAACGTGTCCGGTTTTCGTAGGCCATGTACTCGGGTCTTGGGTGTACTGGGAGATGCACTCGGCTTTTTTCAGTTACCCGTACAGTATTTTGTTGGAGTGTTGGATGAGTCACTAGTTGCCATCGATCCACCATTATGTGCACACTCAATATTATCTCTCTTTTTATAATGGATGGCGTGATAAATGAGTGCAGACCAACTGAAAGAATTTAAAAGGTTATGTTTTATTTTACTAGCTATGACTTGATATCTATTGTGCAGGCGTTTGCCCTGCTGTGGGACAGTAATTAGGCTGATACTTCCTACTATATTATTTTATACTGTTTTAGATTTCTTTTTTTGCCTTTGTTTGCTAATTTTATATATAATTTCTTGTTGTATACCTAATTAGTTTCGATTTCGGTGATAATGCTCAATTTTCAATTGAAAGGTTTTAACTGCCTCCGCAATGGTTTTAGAATCGTCTCTAAATTCCGGACGCGGCCGGAGTAAAGGCTTGCCTCTAATGAGTTGTAATATTTTTTCCAGCGAAGCTACTTTTCCTATGTCATTATGATCGTTCAAGTATTTTCAAAGGTCGTGGGTTACTCGTGTATACGAGCCCAGCGCGTATGTACCTACTATGTCGCGACGAAAGTCATATATTTCCCTCGGCTTTATTGGGCTCCTGGTAAAGGATCGTCGGGACGTGATCCTACTCTCTAAGCGGTTTACCTTTTTACGCGACAATTAATAAACGATCCTGTGTCGTCTTATTTGTTATTTATGAATTGTGTCTGCCCTCTTATAGATTCGGCACTCAGGATAATATGGAGTAATCTCAGCGTGTAATTCCGTGGTCCAAAGCTGTCGCTTTAATACAGTTAGACCATGATTCAGGATTTGGGGCGTTTGGTATTTACAATGAAGCGACTGCTGTCTGACCCTCGCTACCCTTTTTAACAGGGGGACCAGACAACTGAATCATGGTTACACGTTTCAGTAATATATATTTGGTATACGTTTGTGATACCTTCATTGATTCTGTTATGTGACAATTGCTTAAGCTGTTATACTTTCGAGGAAATTATGTACCTATTATGGTCAGACAATCACTGAGGCATCGATCTAGTTGCCATAGACGGCGATGCGTGCCGACATGTGGTGGCATGGTGGCTTATCTATCGGCTCCGATTAGCTGCGTCTCGGAGCTTAGGTCAATGTTAGCGGGCACGTGACCGCAACTAGCCACTAGTCATGGCGTCGTATAATTGTAACCTACCTTTTTTGTACGGACTTCCACATATCAATGCATTTTGACGACCCGTTTGGAACAGTAGTACTGGTCCCAACCTTAGCTCATGTCATAACCACTACAGAGGTATTTAAAACTAAAGCTTTGATATTATGGTCTCCAATAATCAAAAGTCGTGTGTGACTATGCTACACCCTTATCTAATATGTACTAATTTATAAAGAGGAAGTTTCTTCAGACAGTCACATGGCTTAAACCGAAAAGATAAATACTTGCGCGATGTAATTATTGATTCTAATTTGGGACTAATAAAGTTCCGAAACGGAAGTGAGGGCGATCCACTAGTCCCTTTATTATCTTACCCTTTTTTACCCTAAGTTGATACAGTCCCTAATTAACATCAATTATTTTACTATCGTATCTGCTTTCCAACCCTTCATTTGGAAAGTTTAATGAACGCTTGTAGTAAATAGTAAATACCTTGTAAATAATAAATTTTACTTAATCAGAAAGTCTTAGATGTTCGTTATTTTAAATTTCTTACTATCAATCAAACTAGCTATATCGGTAGACATTGATTATATAGATTGACTGGGACGTTAAGCATCGAATCAACTCAGCATGGATGAAATGGCGACAGGACACGGCAACAACATGCGATCCACGGATGCCCCTAAAACTAAAGGGCAAAATTTACAAATCCGTGTTAGACCTGTTGCCCTCTATGGATCAGAATACTAAACCGTTAAGAAGACGGATGAGAGACGATTGCATGCGACAGAGATGAGAATGTTAAGATGGATGTGTGGCGTCACGAGAATGGTATAATAGAAGGAATGAGTATATTAGAGGAAGTATGAAAGTGGCCCCCATCATTGATAAATTGAAGGCAAATCGTTTTTCTTGGTATGGCCATGGAATGAGAAGAGGGGAAGAACATGTAACCAAAAGAGTGATGAGTATTAATGTAAGTGAGTGGTGGATGGATTATTTGAAGAATGACATGATGGGAAAAGGGGTGGATGATTCGATGACGCATGACAGGGACGTATAGAAAAGGAAGACATGCTGCGCCGACCAGATAACCTGGGAAAAGGGCAAGAGGATGGTGAATCAAACTAGCTATGTCCTTTCCCAAATGTAGACACTGATGAGTGTCCTTCTCTCTCTTTCTCATCTTAGCGAGAAATTCCCAGTTGCTTCCAAAGCTGTCGTTCCGAAGCCCGGGTTACTTTTGTACCATGATCCAAGTTTCGGAAAGTCTGGTAATTGTATATTATATTTTTTATTTCTCCCGGTGGAAAATGCCGCCTACCCGATGTGCAATGGGCAGACGTAGGCGCTGGTAGTCGGCGCCGTCTTATGCACACCCGTCCGCTGGGAAACGGCCCGGTAGTGTGGCGCTCTCCCCTGGGGAGCTCCCAGGGGCCTACCACTAAAAACCACCGGGGCATTTTTTGCTACATCCGTGTGGGATGGGCTGCGATAACGGGTACGAAACCATATTCGCGGTCCAATCTCGAAGGATCAGAGGCTCGCCTGCAGGGCCTCTCACCAGACGGGCCTCGCCTATTACACGAGGCCTAGGGCCGGTCCCATGGCCCACCACTCCACCCTCTCCGGAAGCGTCGACGTTGACGTTTTGAGAAACTATCCGAGACGTGCAGGTTTCCTCACGATGTTTTCCCTTACTGCCCTCACGCTGTTGAGTGTACATATGCTAAATAATGGGAACAGTTGAGATTTTGGACACCGTCCAATTTCCCTCGGCCGATTGTTTACAGAGCCCAACATGCCGAATAACTTCGATCAGTCTGCTCGTCTGCCACTTATAATATAAAAAAACTGTTGATGGCATTTCCGGTTTTGTTATAAACAGGGGCCTTAGGGGGGCGAAGACGTTCCGTAACGAACGAGAATATACCTATCGCATCCAAACAAAATAGAAACACAGCGCGTGTGAAAGGGAGAACTCCGATTCGGTCTTAACGTCCGGTTCGCGCTAAGTTCTCGGTATCAAGTTTCAATGGCGTCGTGTTATTGGTTTGGCTACGACTCAACGATCAGCCATCTACGCAGGATATTATAGTACTCAAGTGTGTGAGCAAACGCAAGTGCACTCAATATTCTCTTACACTCATATTTCAGTGGGACACCAGAGTGTAACGACCGGAGCGCAAAATTTCAGTGGGATACCAGAATTGAAGTAAAAAGTTATATACCTCAATGGATACCAGTGACACGACAGAAGAGGGTTCAGGGGCAGGACTAACGGCTTAACGTGCTTTTAGGCACGAGGGGACGGGACAAGAGCGCCAACCTCCAGACTTTGGACTGACGCACTGAGAATTTCTTAAAAATAAATCAGATATACAAAGTTTTAGTCCGTTCCGGGAATAGAACGCGCAACCGTCGCTTTCAAGTGCGACCCACAAGCCACTCCGCCAACGAAGCAATCGCCACGTGGCAATGGCTCTCTGTCACCAAAATGAATTTAAATGGCGTGGCGGCGTGAAGCAGCGCCTTCGCTGTGTTTTAGCCGTGTGGGTGAGATTACCGGAGGCCTAATGGGAGGGAAGGGGAAAAGGCTGGCAGCGCACTTGTGACTTCACTGGTGTTGCGGTTGTCCATGGGCGGCGGAATTGCTTACCATCAGGTGATCCGTCTGCTCGTCTGCCACCACTCATATTAAAAAAATTTAAAAATGACACTAGACACAGAAAGTCGGCTCTACCTGACATTGATATCAGAGAATTCGTTGACCTATGCTCTAGCAGTACCTATGTCGTAACGTGTCTCTCCAGAGGGCCTATTCTCAAGCACTCGACGTTGAAGTCGAATGTAGAGATTTCATACATTGGTCTATACAAGTCTTTAACTCGAGTACACGAGAATTGCACGTCTGTCCCTGTCATTTGTGCCGAAAAAATCCTGAGATCGCATGGGTGTGTGCGTATCCTGTTTAGCTCGCGATGTGGGCGATGTTCTGTGTCTTTGTTTGTTGTGTGATTGGGTGTGAGCAAGGGCACAAGGGGCGACTCCTATGTTGACCCGGCCGCAGAATGGGGGCGCCCATTAGCGTTTACGACGCGGGGTGCGTCCCGAACCCACTACACTATACTGCAGGGCTGTTGTAGCCTCAAGCGAGGTGGTAGGCGTTTTAAAAGACTTAGGCCCTATTCGACCAATTTTATTCGTGGATAAATCTATAGGTATATATTTTATAGGTTAGTAGACGAGCCGACGGATCACCTGATGGTAAGCGATTACCGCCGCCCATGGACACCTGCAACACCAGTGATGTCAAAAGTGCGCTGCTTACCTTTCAACCCCCCTTCCCCTGGATTGGGCCTCCGGTACCCTCACTCACGCATCGAAACACAGCGCATGCACTGCTTCACGCCGGTTTTCTGTGAGGACGTGGTACTACTCCGGTCGAACCGGCCCATTCATGCCGAAGCGTGGCTCTCCCACTGTTATAGTGTCAGATTTGTATAGAATGACAGCGCAATATCATAGATTTAGTATCGGAATAAGATTGGTCGAATCGGCTCTAAGGGCTTTATTCATAAACGGTGCAGAGCAGCTTTGACGAATGAAACAAAAAAAAAATCAAAATTTTCGAAAAGAGAATGAAGATTCTTTATAACACTGTTTCAGTTAGAAAAGATTTAACTAACATTTATGAAAAAGAACCTTAACCTTTAGGTACGAGCACAAGTAATAGAAGTAGTTTTTTTTTTCATTAGGTGCCAGACCTATCACCTGATCGTAAGCGATTGCCGCCGCCCATAGACACCAGTGTAGGGACAAGTAGACAGCAATTTTTTTAACGCCCCTTACCCGCCTGGTTGGATCTCCATCATAGCAAGCGCTCTTTTTGCAGAGTGAGTACCCGAGGCCCCATTCGGGGTGAAGGGGAAAAGTTGGCAGCGCATCCTATTTCCTAGAGACGATTGTTTAAAGAGACAAACAAGCCGATTGTAGCGATTCCGGCTCTCGTTATAAACAGCAACTTTCGAAGCGTAGTGTGATTCGATTGGCCACATCACTCGTGGCATCGCTCGGGTCTATGCCCAATTCGAAAAAGGAGGCTGGGAAAAGTGACTGCTAAAGTTGTAACCCGTAATTTGGGCGGCGGCAATCGCTTACCATCAGGTGATCCGTCTGCTCGTCTGCTACCTGTGAAATAAAAAAATATAACGTAAAAGAGATCCTAGGACTTTCATATATGTTTTTGTCCAAATATGAAAGTGCCAAAAAACATTGCTGTATTCGGTTAGGATTTGTGCCCCCTGATGTTCCCAAGATTTGGCATGCCAAAAATTTTTTTTTGATAGATAATTTTCTAAAATTGTAGGAAGATTTTAGAACAAAACCAAGGATAATAACCCTACAGCTTTGGTGCCATAGTAATGAATACTCAGGGGGAAAGTCTTACAGAATACACCAAAAAATTCTGGCCGGCACTTGGACCAAAAAAAGAGGATGTACTTTCTGTGACAACTTATTAAATCTGTGGTGACAACCCTAGCACTAGCTCGATAGCTTCTAGACTACTACTATAGGACAGCCGGGCGGCCCATAAAGCGACCTACGAGTGGAAAATAAAGACGGGCCTGACGAGGTCGTGTGGGCAGACGGGGTGCCTTAATGTCATCGCACTACCGGACCACCACTTAGAGGACCTCTACAGGACAGGTATACGGGAAATGGTGGCTTCACCATTTCCCGTATACCTGTCCCCTGTCCCCTTTCTCGATAAATGACAGAGCAAGAAACGTATGAGCCGACGCTTTTTTACCTTCTTTCAAAATTCAAAAATACTTTATTTGCATTTGTATTCGTCATACATGAAAAATATAAATTATAACTATCTATATTATACATGTAATTAAACATTTATGTCGATACAAAAAATAAACTAAGAAATTATACATATCTATGTGATGCAATAGAAATTATATCTTTATATTATATGTGATTCCATCACCAGAATCGGAATCGGAGAGTTGATTCTGACGAGAAGATCCGGCAAGAAACTCGCCAGTTACTCTTTTTAATCGCCGAAATTTTTACAAGCACAAATTGATTTCGTGTCAAACATTAAATATATCGATTACAATTACGTAGGTGTAGGCGCACAGTTTATCATTTCCAAAAAAATCTTGTCATTTAAGTTTACACAAGCACACAGAACACTGCACTTGCGACCAGCAATTAAAAGTTTTCTAAAGTTAAAATTTGTTTCTTTTATCATACTCTTTTTGCTCTTGTGACGGCGGCCACCTTTTCATCTTAGCGTGTAATTCCCGATTGCATCCAAAGCTGTCGCTCTGGATCCTAGGGTACGCTTAGACCTTGATTCAGGATTTGGAGAGTCTGGAAATTACAATAAAGCGACTGCCGTCTGACATTCGCAACCCTTAACAGGAAAACCAGACCAACTGAATAATAGTTACCTACACGTTTCAGAAACTATACGAAACGTGCAGGTTTCCTCACGATGTTTTGCCTCACCGCCGAGGTAATGGTAGAAATACGCACATAAGTTTGCAAAATACAGAAGTGCATCTTGGATTCGAATTCACAATTGAGAAGAGACGCTGCGGGAAACTCAGAAGTCCGTGTTATTTAATGAGTAAGGTAATTAATAAACAACTATATAATTTTAATTATTAATAATATCCAACAAGTTTGCATATACCGTACCGCAGCCTTCTGGTTAAATTAGCTATCCAATTACACCGACCCATAACACAAAAAACTCTTGGTACTTTGGAACCAAGTAGCATCAACTCTTGTGATGTGGGTATCAAAGTCAAAAATTGTACCTAAGTTATCGATAAAAAATTCTTAGTATCAGCCCGGAGTCTGAAAGTTGGCGGCTTTGTACCCCCGTGCCTCAGAAAGCACTTAAAGCAGTTGTTCCTGCGCCCGATCCCACTCCGGTCGTGTCACACTGGTGTTCCATCAGATTATGAGGGTAAGAGAAAAGAGAGTGCAACTTGAGCCCTATAATACCCTGCGTACGTGGCCGAGCGTTGAGATTGAGTTGAGAATCGGTTGGAGGGATTATATGTATAATATTTCCCAATACAAGTGTCTATGACTTAAAGGGAAAATCAGTAAAAAGTACTGTTGAATAAAGGATTTTTTATTTATTTAATTTAATATTTATATTTCACGTTATACATAGAATATCGCAGTTTCAGGTCGCTATGATCAGAGCGCTTCAGGCTGTGCGTTGATCTGTCAGTCAGTCAAGACAAAGCATTTTAACATGTATAGTAAATGTAGGTAGCATTTATAAAGGTATCAATATCATATCATTTAGATACTCTTGATAGTAAGTTTTCAAACTATGTATTGATATGAGGTTATGTTGGATTAGTAGTCGAGTAGTATATTACGTATCCATTTCAACGCAAATGATGCATTACAATGAAACGAATACCAAATTGATGGCCTGTTTATGTTCACAAAATGTATAGTTCTGTTATATTTTATAGCCATTGTTTTCATTTACCTAAGCGCACAAGACTAGGTACAGTCGCCCTCGTAAATTTAAGTAGAACCGACATCACTAATGCATAATAGTGATGACTGAAAACTCTAAGAGGCTATGTAGTCATTTCTCTTTTGTCTTGCGATATCGCAAGACGAAGTCGTTCATCTAAATAAGAATATTGAAACCACGACGAAACATCCAATACTTTAGAGGTATTGAATTGACATTTTAAAATTGTCATTTAACTAATATCTTAAATTCATAGAACATTATAAAACATTTAAAAAATGCATGCCCATTTAGGCCTAAATTGTGAAAGATCTTTAATTTTAAGACTTATTGGAACCTAAATTGAATTAACGAAACCAAGAACAAGACTGATTCGTCCAGTTTTAGGGTACGAGTAGTAGACTAATAAATTATCGACACATTTGGAACAAAGTAGGTAGAATACCATAACAATTGCACAAAAGTAAGACCAGTTTCGTTAATACCAAATGTGGCGTACTCAGTCTTAATATGACCTACTAAAAAGAATTCGAAGTCAATCGTTATTATTGAATAAAAAGAAAATTCTAATACCAAAACCGCGCTAGTCTCGTTTTGGTTTGGGCATCACTGATGCATAGAAATGCGACGGCAGGGGGCGCTGAGGCTGACGTCACACGTCAATGGGAGACGGCGCGATGGCGCCGTTCCAGACGACCTCGCCCCACCCCCTCAGCTTGCCATATGCATCCACCAATTTCCACTTTTCCGTTTTATTCCGGTGGTTCAGAGTTTCTGGGAGATTTAATTTTAAATAAACTTCGATCAGGTCGCCACCGACCAAAGCATTTTCGTAAAAAATGTACAGTCATTTCACTAGTAAATTCCATTTCTGAAAGATAATTTAATTTTATGTTTGGAATCTGCACGAGGTGAAGCGGTCGGAAGATAGTTATTATAGTTTTCAATAATACATAACTTAAGCATTACAGCTGTACCACGTTTATAAGTTACATTGGCGAAATTCGTCTACGCAGAAGAGCAAGTTTAATCCGATTGATAACGATTGCGAAAGCAGCTGAAATACAGACTTTATTGCGTTACGTTAAGATTTAATACAATAAATCCGGAGAGGAATGCTATCTCTCTCTAAACCCCATTTGCACCGAACATGGCGCTGACGCATCAACCAATTCTCGGCGGTGAGAGAAAACATGAGGAAATCTGCACTTTTCGGATAGTTATTGAACTTAGTAACTTGTGATTCAGTTGGTCTGTTAAGGGTTGTGAAGGTCAGGCGGATGTCTCTTCATTGTAATTACCAGACCCCATATCCTAAATCATGGTCCAAGTATACTCCGGACTCTAGAGCGACAGCTTTGGATGCAACCGGGAATTACACGCTAAGACGAGGAGGAATCATCTAATTTCCTCCTATGTATAACGACTGTGGGAGAGCCCACGCTTCGGTAAGAATGGGCTGGCTCGATCGGAGTGATACCAATGCCTACACAGAAATCCGGCGTGAAGAAGCACTGTGCTGTGTTTCGCTGCGTGAGTGAGGGTACGGGAGGCCCAATCCAGAGGAAAGAAGGGTTTAAAGGTTGACAGCGCACTTGTGACTCCACTGATATATTGAAGGCCAGTGTCCGTGGCAGATATATGACAGTAGGTGGATGACTGTTTACCTACCTCGGTACTTGTAGGTACATGTCTTCGCTACGTTCATTGTTGCGCAATGTGTACGGAAGCCAAAATAATTACATGCATTTACATAATACGCCCTCACTACCTATAAATAGATACGTATTGTACACATTACATCGTAACGATCATTAAAAAAGGCGTTCATAATTAAAATAGAAAAGAAAAACGAAAGAAAATTTTCCATAAAAAAGACAAATAATAGAAAACAAATAAACATTTGAGACATACAATTTTAGGTACGTCACAACGTTTTTATGGTTTTGTCTCCGAGTGTATGAAGACACTCGGAGTTAGGGAAGCATTAGGACGCCCTGCCACTCGTTGGGCTTCAGACCTTATGAAGACCGCTGGCAGTAAACTGTGACTAGATTGTTTAAACATGGGAGGCGCCCTATGTCTAGCAGTAGACAGAAATAGTGTTACAGATGTGTTGGTGCAGTGACTGTAATGTGAGGTCAATCACCTGACCTCAGCGTATCTTGAAACCTGCATCTCTCCGTTTGTCGTGATGGTTTTTGCATCTACCCCCTTTCTTCTCATCCCATCTATTTGATGTACGATTGCTAATAATGACGTGTATCCCTCGTGTGTTTTAACTTCTTTCCAAAAAGTAGCGACAGCTACCGTACCCTTAAGTATTGTCACAAACGCCAGTGTAGGTACTATTGTAACACATCGCCCTCCAAACATTCGGTGCAATGCCAATGACCGGCCGGCGCATGCCCAGTGTGCCCGGCAACTCATTGACTTCGTCCACAGACGGAAACTTCGATTTCATCCATACCCGCGGAATTAGGTTAGCAGCTGAACTTTAAACAATCCTAAAATTTCCTTTTTTAATGCTAGAGGACACTCATCGATACGACCCGATGAAGTGAACATCAAGATAAGCGCTTACTCGGCTGACGCATCTGTGATGCCTCAGGATGTTGCAGATTTCCTTAAATGTCAGTTACCATCAGGTGTGGTATGTGGTCGTTTGCTAGCTAATTTATAAAAGTGTGTGAGTGCTTACCACCGTCTATGATCTTTCTGCTAGATGAGTAGCTGATGCGCACTGTTTGTGAATTGGCGGCACCTTCCTTACGGGAATAACGCAAATATTCACCACCACACAGGACCATCGGTGCTAGTGACGTAGAGCTTGTTAGTACCACGTCACTACAACACTGCGGGTGGAGGACTTGTGGAGGAAATGTATCTCTCGGCGGAAAAGTTGTGAAGGTTCTCAAACCATAAGTGCGACGACTGCGACGACCCTCCCCCCACTCCCCCAAACACTCGCCGCTATTTATAAACCACGCGGAAATAGAACGCGCTCCGAAATGAAATTTATTTTCTTTTTGAGAATTACAATTGTAAACATATTTTAATATTTCCTTTTTAAGTTACCTGCTGTCAGGTGTGATTGTTTTATGTGTATTGCTGTTGGTGTACCTTATATATATATATAAATAAATAAATGAATAAATAAACGGCTGCAACAGGAGGAACGAATATTTGCAAGTCCGACATTACCTTAGTATGAAAGTAACAGGGATAAAATATTCATTGGGTCGTGAATTCTGTTTTTTTGTAAGCCCTCAGGTTTTTTGTAAACCATTTGTCATTATTTATTTAGATGAAGGAACCAGAAAGTGTATTGTACGGAGTTAGTTTGTATTCTCCCTAGGTATTCAAAGGGCAGAGCACCAACATTCAAGGAATTCGTGCCCACTCAATAATTTGTCACTTTTTAACTCCACCCTCTCTTCAGTTTTCAAACAAATTGCTTACGATACGCATACACTACAATTCTTTGAAAAAATCGTGCTAGCCTTTCAGGAGTATACTACCGCTTGTTATTGTATTAAAATAGATTTGCCCAGTAAATAAGTGTGACGGGCTGTAATGTTTATTATCAAAACATTGTGCCTCTCTGTCAGATAGCGATGCGCACGCGCTTCGTACGAGGCCAAGTGTTTCCGGATCTGTTACATGTCCGTCAATTCTGATACATTACCAACATTACTGAAACATTCGCATATACAGTCGCCTGCTAATGTACACACACCCACCTTAACTTTTATACCAATGTAATAATAACGTTCATAATCGAATGGCGTTGTATAAAATTCACGTGACTGTACTTCCTCTTTTGATGAGCGCTCGAGGCCGAATCTATTTACTTTCTAGTTTCCCCGAAAATACCATAACGTAAGTAGATATTTCAGCTTGATCAACCATTCATAGATACTATTTTTGACTTATACGTTTCTAATGCGATTCGACTAATTACAATCCGATATTAAATTTATGGAATAACTGTCGTTCTATATGAATCTGATGTTATACCGTAGATTTATCCACGGATAATGACTAGCCCAAATGTATAAATGTATTTTTATGTGTGTATGTAGTAAGTTACTTCTTTATTACCTCCTTTAATAAGTAGCAAGAAAATTACCGTAAAAAAAATCAATCAATAACTGATTCGTCTATAACATTTTACGAGTACATTATCTACGTTCGTGTTATCATCGTAAATGTAGCTATTTGTGTGTTCTGTTTTCGCTAATATCTATATCTAATTCTAATCGACACTTAGCGCCATCTATTGTTATTAAAGCGGAACTAATGTCCCAAAACGAAGTTAGGGCGGTCCACTAGTTTGTTGTAAAGAGGAAATGAAGCGTTAGCACTTTAACATGCTACTTAACACTTTGACAGCCGACTTGTAACACTTATGTATGAAACCACCCGTACCCGAACCCGTACCGAACTTAAATTTTATACAATTTCATTGCCATGTTAGAATTAATAGGCGTTTTCGTTGGTCGTTAGCGCCCGCATGCACTCAGCAAGCGCCTCAGGTCCAACTCGGGTGGAACGGGGAGGTGAGAAAGGATTGGGGCTAATCAGTAATAAAAATGTCCCCTTAGATATATTAATTTAATATTAGGTATTATATTAAAATTATATTATTTTTTTAGTTGTCTATTCATGAGGTATAAATAATAACACCTCACCAATTTCTCTTCCAATCAATATTTTTTTTTATTATATCCCACTATATTGCAACGCCACCATATTGCTACTTAAGTTAAAACCACTAGACCAACGGGGTTTGGTCTAGTGGTTTAAGTACCCGGCCATGATCTCGGGGTCCTGGGTTCGATACCCGGGTCGAGCAAAGGTTTTGAATTTTTCGAACATAACTCGGGTTTGTGATCACCAATCCGCATTAGGCAAGCGTGGTGATTAAGCCCAAACCCATCGTAGTAGCGATGACGTTGATTTCTATGATGGAGGGAGGTCTTTGCCCTGCTGTGGGACAGTTTATAGGTTTACTATACTACACTATATATATTTCACTTAACAATAATCTGAAGGAAAATAAACTACCACTATAAATGGATGGTTCATAGAGCGCATACGTAATGGAGAGCATTTTCACGATCACCAATCCGCATTAGGCAAGCGTGGTGATTAAGCCCAAACCCATCGTAGTAGCGATGACGTTGATTTCTATGATGGAGGGAGGTCTTTGCCCTGCTGTGGGACAGTTTATAGGTTTACTATACTACACTATATATATTTCACTTAACAATAATCTGAAGGAAAATAAACTACCACTATAAATGGATGGTTCATAGAGCGCATACTTAATGGAGAGCATTTTCACTGATTAGATTAATTAGTCGTGCAGTGCGAGTCGTGAGTGTGAGTCTCATAAATATTAATTTCACTTAGTTCTGGTAATATCTATTTTGTGCTGATTCCCGATGTCACCCACTTCGTCCACCGGTGGACACCGGGAAAAAAGTCTCAATATCTACCAGTGGGGGACAACGCTACTGAACCCAACCTTGGTAGACCAGGACCCCCTAGCGAGCGAGAGATGTCTACCATGTCTTCTGACCGTGGGAGAGGCAAGTTTCGGCAAGAATGGGCCGGCTCGACCGGAGTGATAGGTACCTCAGCATCACAGAAAGCAGCACTATGCTGTTTCGCTGCGTGAGTGAGAGTACTGAAAGACAAATCCGGGGGAAAATGGGTTTAAAGGTTGACAGCGCACTTGTGTCTCCACTGGTGTTGCGGGTGTCTATAGGCGGCGGCAATCGCTTACCATCAGACGGATCTGTCTGCTCGTCTGCCACCTAAAAACCAGTGTTAGACAAATTTCGAGGAATATTGGTAATAAACCGCTTGTAAGCTCATACACGAGGTTCGTAAAAGAGTTAAAACATGCGCTTAAAAACACTACTTTCGAAACTCTTATTCCGAGATGCGGCTAATGAGGTGACCCCAATAAACAACTACTATTTCTGTCCCTTAGCTATTCAGAACGCACCTCTGAGGGGGACTGATGAAGTCTGTCTACCCACAATCACTAGAAAGAAGCTAATTAAACAATATGATTTTTGTACAATCATTTGAAGATTTTGTATCAACGTTATTATTGCAAGGTATTTGAAAGGTGTGAACCCATCCCGAGTGCATAACGACTAAACGGGATTCACAACCGAAACTTCTTTCTAGTCCCTTTCATATGCGATGTGTTTTTCTTTTGTTTCGACAGCTACAGGTATATTCTCTTTCGTTGGTTGGTTGGTTACTTGAGTCAGTGTGTCCTCATTTTCCTAGTGGCCTATTTCATTTATTTACCCGGGAAAGATCGTAGAGCTAGCCCTTCTTGACTCCTCTTCACGAGTTGGTTAGATATGCATCTGGTTTGCCTTCCAGACGGAGAGGCCCACATGACCCAAGAGACCCCAGTTGTTCGGGTATCCATCTGTCAGTCGGCCCATTGCACGGTGTATCAAAACTGCCACGTCATCAAAAAGTATGTTCATGTAACCGGTATACAATATGAATGTACGATCTTGAATTATTATATACAAAGTTATACATAGTTACACGCGTATATCGGAGACCATGAATCCGAGGTTGCGTTTCTAGATCATAAATATCTTAAGTAATCAAAGGCAATACTGTTAATGAAAAATCGAGTCATGAAATACAGAGTATTCAATGGCGAGCCCGTGGCCTAGAAGCGATCGCTCCACTCGATAAACTCGATGCGTAGTGTTGCTAATATTATATATGGGTCAAGAATCCGAGCCGCTTATGTCACATCACTTGTTTGATCAACAATTACTATTTTTAAACTCTTCTAGTGATTGCCCCAGTGCTATGTTGGATACGAGCGTCGTGTTATTGAGTTATTCTGAAAACTATGGAATGAACTATCGGGGATTCGGGGATCGAACCCGGGACCCTAAGCGCTTTAAAGCTTTAAAGTGCGACCCACTAACCATTGCGCCAAAATGAAACCACTGGCAAAATTTTATCAGAAGTTTCTGAATAATTGTCCTAAAGAATCTTCCGTGTCACAGAGGGCAAGATTAAGCTGCCACTCCTTTACTCTCGATAAATGTCAAAGAGCCTTTTAGTTCCATGACTTAACCTCGTAAATGTTGAAACTAGTCGGTTTTTATTATATCCCATAAAATATTATTCGTGAACCAGTTTTATGTCACAGTACATATTTGCCAACAAATCTCCGCGCAAATTCCTTAACAGGAGTACACATTCTTAACGACTTTAAATCCCACAATGTACACAACGTCAAAATGTCTGTGAAACAAAAAACCTCCGTAGGTCCTCCAAATAAAACCTACTTTGCATTGTCATGAGCTGACGGAAACGCGATAAAAAATGCCCCGAGTATAAACATTGAGTAATAATGGTATTTAGCAATGAACACAGCAAATATTCCCGTGTTTGTCGTGGGTTACAGCTTAACATCTAGTTTTTACGTGTCATACGTTGTCCAAATAGTCTTGGAAAAGAAAGAAACGATCTGGAGCCCAATTCTCGTGCTCGTGATATTCTGAAAACATGGCGGATATCACCAGGACCCCAATTCTCGTGCTCGTGACATTTATTTTCATACGACATGTATCACTAAAACATAGTTTTTTTGTATGGTTTTCAGGTGATATCCGCCATGTTTTCAAAATATAACGAGCACGAGAATTGGGCTCCAGGAGACCCGTTTGCTCTTTACCACGCCAAAATGTACACCTTACTAGGTTCTTGTTTATTTGCTCAACTTATTTAATTTTTAATTGGCATATAAAATGCGTAAACAATGGCATATTAGGTTTTAATAGGCAATGCTTAACATATTTACTGTTTGTGAGATTTTTAATTCATTTTCATAGCAAATTAGTAGATTCATTATATATTAACTCATTACGTTATCTTCTTCTTAATGCTGAACTAATAATAACCTACTCAAGGAATAAATATATAAAATAATAGATTTTTTCAATATCCAATCATTGTATCCAATAATTCAAAGGGAAGTGTAGAAGACTTGTTTCCCGCAGGGTTACCCGCGTGGATTAAATGGTTGTTTTCCTGTAAGGCTGAGACTTTTTCCGTCGTTAAACTAAAGTACAATTACAGACATGAATTACACACAATATATATGCATTGCCTGGTTATTTGTACCCTTATTATTTTGTTTTTCCTTTGTTTTTTTTTCTTTTTTTTCTGTATCTATTTTTTTTGTTTGTTTGTTCTTTTGTAACTGATGTTGTACTCGTATATAGTGTTGTAATGTCCAAAATAATACATTTTTCTTTCTTTCTTTCAGTTAAGCTAAATAGTTATAAACTTAATTTTGAAAAGTCTTTATCAACAACTAAAGTTAATTTGACGTCTTTGAGTGCGGCAGTATGTTAATCCGGCATATGTACACTTGGTAACCGTTCGTGTCATGTTGTCTACAGATATGAACGGCTACTACGGCGCGCGCGCAGCGAGGACCTCAGCGAGATCTCCGGCATCGGCTGCCTGTACCAGAGCGGCGTGGACCGGCTCGGCCGGCCCGTCGTCATCTTCATCGGCAAGTGGTTCCCCATCGGAGACATCGACCTGGACAAGGTGTGTGTATAGACCAATGAGGACCCCTGCGAGATCTTCGGCATCGGCTGCTTGTAGCAGAGCGGCTTGGACCGTCTCGGCCGGCCCGTCGTCATCTTCATCGGCAAGTGGTTTCCCGTCGGATACATCGACCTGGACAAGGTGTGTGTATAGACCAATGAGGACCCCTGCGAGATCTCCGGCATCGGCTGCTTGTAGCAGAGCGGCATGGACCGTCTCGGCCGGCCCGTCCGTCATCTTCATCGGCAAGCGGTTTCCCACCGGAGACATCGACCTGGACAAGGTATGTGTATATACCAGCGAGGTCCTCGGTGAGGTCTCCTGCATCGGCTGCCTGTACCAGAGCGGCGTGGATGACTCGGCCGGCCCGTCGTCAACTTCATCGGCAAGTGGTTCCCCATCGGAGACATCGACGACCTGGACAAGGTGTGTGAATAGACCAGCGAGGACCTCGGTGAGATCTCCGGCATCGGCTGCCTTTGCCAGAGTGACGTGGACCGGCACGGCCGGCCCGTCGTCATCTTCATCGGCAAGTGGTTCCCCATCGGAGACATCGAACTGGACAAGGTGTGTGTATAGACCAGCGATTACCCCGGCGAGGTCTGCTCCATCGGCTGCTTGTAGCAGAGCGGCGTGGACCGGATCGGCCGGCCTGTCGTCAACTGGCGTTTGTTGGTTAAACGAGTTCTGGGGTGGAAATCTCGGTAAACGTAATGTAAGTCGCCCTCAGGCCTAATGGATTAACGAAGATGGCTGACAGGAGCTGGATCCGACTTTGCAAAGATCAATCAGAGTGGAGAACATTTGGACATGTCCAGCAGTAATGATGGTAATAATGATAATGATTTATCATTCCCAATACGGTACATGACTATTTTTTTTTATTTTTGCAATCAAAAGACCTCTCAATGATAAAAACATCGTTGAAAAAATCACTTGATTCTCATTTAAACCACCTGAGATATCACAACTTTAAAATCACATTATTTTGGGCAAACCCAAAACGCTCCCTACAAATGGCTACTAAGATGTGACGTCACACCTAAGTATTTTGTATGCATTTCATTTGAATTTTGTATGGTAGCTATATCAAATGTTTCGTTTATGTCAATGGTTCTATTATAATAATTGGTGCAAATTGTATGGGTTATTTAATGGTATAATTATTTTTTAATAATTTCATAGTTTTAAAATGGACTTGCCCATGAATCTTTGAATGACCATAAAACCGGCTAGACGTAATATTTTTAATTGAGAATTTTTGCTATTGGCACATATTGACTTATATTTTGATAAAATATTTATATTTTGTAAAACCTTGAGCTTAGTCATATACCCTATTGCGTGAAAAGATGTGGCTTCTTCATCATCATCATCAAGGCTTTAACGGCGCTAACACAAGGGCTTAACAGCTCATACGACCCTTGCCCTATCGTTAGCCCTTTGATGGGAGTCCCGTTCTAATGTGTGTTCTCCCATCCACAGGCTCTCCTGTACCTGATTAAGCTGTTGGACCCCATCGTGCGCGGCGACTACGTGATCGCGTACTTCCACACCCTGGCTTCCTCCGCCAACCACCCGCCCTTCTCCTGGCTAAAGGAGGTCTACACCGTGCTGCCTTACAAGTGAGTAGTTTGACCATGACCGTGGGAGAGCCTCGCTTCGGCATGAATGGTCCGGCTCGACCGGAGTAATGCCACGGCTTCACAAAAAACCGGCGAGAAGTAACACTGTGCTGTTCCGCTGCGTGAGCAAGGGTACCGGAGGCCCAATCCGGGGGAAAAGGGCGTTTAAAGGTTGACAGCGCACTTGTCAGGAGTCACCTGTGTCGCGGTTATCTATGGGCGGCGGTAATCGCTTACCATCAAGCGATCCGTCTGCTCGTCTGCCACCTATCACATAAAAAAAATTGTAGATACAGCGAATTTGAGTATTTTCCGCCCACAACTTGCTCGCCACCAACAGTGGGATTACTAAAGTGTTAAGTTGCTGCTCTCTGAATTCTGCCGTCCCGGAAAATAGTCCATTCAGTCCAAATGTAAATCCAGGCCAAAATTAGTGGCTTCACTAGTGGCCGCCACTAGGCCAGTGGCGATGATTGGGCCACAATAGTCGCGTTTGGTGGCAGCCACTGGTCGCTCATGACATTCCAAACAACAAAAGGTCAATCAACTTCAAACATTACAGATAAGTAATTTCAAAATTGACTGATGATATATTTTTTTCACTATTACAGATACAAAAAGAACCTCAAAGCATTCTATATTGTACATCCTACGTTTTGGACAAAAGTGAGTATTTTTCATAATTGTAAAATTTATAGATATTGCAGGATAGAACCTAATTTAAATAAAAAAAAATGTCTAAGAAGAAAGTATTGAGCGAATGATTATGAATGAGTTTTTCACATTTTAAATAGGTAAAGGAGAATGATCACTAATTTAATTTTAGCTGTCCTTAAACTCAGTTACAAGTAAAAAATTTGATTGAAAAAATTACTACGATACGTCGCGTAATTTCCGAGATATTTGATTTCAAAATACTCGGGTTGTGGAGTGACGTCACCGCCGTCCCAGTACTTCGCAACACTAGCTCAGTCCACTCGCGTGTCCCGGCAATAGCGTATCTCCATCAACTTGGTTGAAAATAAAAAACATGACTGAAAATATTAATACGATACGTCGTGTATATCCGGAGATAGGTACATAATTAAAAAAAAAAAGTTTTACGGTGACGTCACAATACTTGCGCGCGCTTGCGAAATTTTTATTTTCTGTAAATTTATTAATACTTGGTCTTTTATTGATGAAACAAATACTTGTGTATTTGTATAGATATTAGCCATCCTGGGACCATAGTTTTAAATGTTTTTGCATTCTTATTAACATTTTCCATTGCAAGAGCTGCTAAACATTTTACACCTGCATTAAATTCAATATATTTCATTGCAAAACCACAATTTTACAATAAAGACTTATTACATTTTAACAATAACAATCTTTCTGTGGTTTGCTCATCAAGTAAACATCTCACTATTTCGCATTATTGCTGCACAAGTGCACGTATGCATACATTACAAGCCCATCTGGATATATATAGTAATCGGAATAGGTATGCTTTATTTACCTGCAATTCTCGATGGGACATAACATAGATCTGTTAATACCACTGAATTTGGATTCCCGAAAAACTGTGTTAGTACATTACAGTGGTCTTAAACTTAAAAGTTTTAGTACTTAGGATACCCAGCCCACTCACTTATAAAATTATATTTTCTCGCACAATAACTAACGGCCTGTTGGTTTAGTGGTTTAAGTACCGAGCCGTGATCTCGGGGTCCTGGGTTCGATTCCCGGGTCGAGCGAAATGTATGTTTCGCATTTTTCGAACATTGGGTTTGTAAGCGTGGTGATTAAGCATAATCCCATCATAGTAGCCGATAGCTTGATTTCTATGATGAAGGCCTTTGCCCTGCAGTGGGACAGTTTTTAGGCTGATGCTTTGTTTGCACAATAACTAACTGAATGTATCTGGCTTATCGTCAGATGATGACGTGGTGGTTCACGACGTTCATGGCGCCGGCGATCAAGGCCAAGGTGCACAGCCTGCCCGGCGTGGAGTACCTGTACTCCTGCATGCCGCGCGACCAGCTCGAGCTGCCCGCCTTCGTCACCGAGTACGACATGACGGTCAGTGATTTTTTTTTTATATTATAGGTGGCAGACAAGCAGACGGATCACCTGATGGTAAGCGACTGCCGCCGGCTCGGCCGGAGAGGTATACCACGGCCTCACAGAAAACCGGCGTGAAGCAGCACTCTACTGTCGGAGGCCCAATCCCGGGGGAAGGAGGGTTTAAAGGTTGGCAGCTAACTTGTGACTCCAATGGCGGCGGCAATCGCTTACCATCAGGTGTGTCGTCTGCTCGTCTGCCACCTTTGACATAAAACTCGGACATAAACATCAGTGCTGAGCATTTTGGTAAGTTAATTTTATATTCCGGCTTCCCTTTTGATAATATTCACCCTTCTCCACTGGTAGCTAACAATTAAAAACGAATGGTGTCGCTAGTTAGGGCTACCCGTCGCCTTAACTTTACAAACAGCACATTACATGTATTCTTTAAAAGTTCTGTTTTTTTTTGTGAAATAATTATCATTATTATTTCAGTAAAATATCATATTATACGCCGTGTGGTCCCCGGCAGAGTAGAATAGGCCACCCTCACTCTTACCGAGGTGTCGTAAAAGGCGACTAAGGTAAAGCTGCTAGCATGATCATCAGCACCCAGAGAAGGAAAACTCTGCTTTTATATCAAAACCCTCGCCAACCCGTCTGCCAAGCGTGGTGAGTATGGCAATTACCCCTCATGTGATTGAGGGAGGCCCGTACCCCAGCAGTGGGGACTTAAATGGGCTGATGATGATGATCATATTATAATGTAAACCTAACCTTCCCCCCTCTCTTTACTTCTATTTCAAGTTTGACTGCCTCGTTGGCGCAGTGGGTAGTGCGTCGCACTTTAAAGCGACGGCTGCGCTTGGTGTTCCGGGTTCGATCCCCGGGTCGGGCCAAAAATATGTACCTGAGTTTTTCTGTTAAGAAATTTTCAGTGTCAGCCCGGAGTCTGGAAGTTGGCGGTCTGGACCCCCTGCCTCGAAAAGCATGTCAAGCCGTTGGTCCTGCGCTTAATACCTCTTCGGTCGTGTCACACTGGTGACCCATTGAATATGAGGGTAAGGGAATAGAGAGTGCTCTTGTGCCTGCGCAGACACTTGTACACTGCAGGGTGTATCTGTGAACATTTACATCCCTTTAACCACGTGTTCCACAAACCATTCTGCACAACTTTGTATGAAAAGTTGCATTTTTATGCGAATTTGCAAAAGTCATAGAACAAATGTTGTTCAGAATAGTAGAACACGTGGTTGAAGGGATGTAAATGTTCACAGCACAACACCTGTATATGTGTCCTGCGTCGATGGCTGAACGCCTAATTGGCCGCCTTAACAGAAATGTCGGTTTGGAGGCCATTAATTATTCAATTAGCTTCGTTAGGTAATTACTTATACTCATGGGAGTATAAATAGCTACCTACGGATTAGCCTAATCCCATCATAGTAGCGATAGCTTGATTCTATGATGAAGGCTTTGTCCTGCAGTTGGAACAATTTAGGGCTGATCCTTTTTGTGCCACAATAATTAAACTCGAATGTATCTGGATTATCGTCAGATGATTGACGTGGTGGTTCACGACGTTCATGGCGCCGGCGATCAAGGCCAAGTGTGCACAGCCGCCGGCGTGGATACTGTACTCCTGCCATGCGCGCGACCAGCTCGAGCTGGCCGCCTTCGTCACCGAGTACAGAATGACGGTCAGTGATTTTTTTTTTATATTATAGGTGGCAGACAAGCAGACGGATCACCTGATGTAAGGACTGCCGCCGGCTCGACGAGAGAGATATACCACGGCCTCACAGAAAACCGGCGTGAAGCAGCACTCTACTGTCGGAGGCCCAATCCCGGGGAAGGAGGGTTTAAGGGTTGGCAACTCACTTGTGACTCCAATGGCGGCGGCAATCGCTTACCATCAGGTGTGTCGTCTGCTCGTCTGCCACCTATGACATAAAACTCGGACATAAACTATCAGTGCTGAGCATTTTGGTAAGTTAATTTTATATTCCGGCTTCCCTTTTGATAATATTCACCCTTCTCCACCTGGTAGCTAACAATTAAAAACGAATGGTGTCGCTAGTTAGGGCTACCCGTCGCCTTAACTTTACAAACAGCACATTACATTAGTATTCTTTAAAAGTTCTGTTTTTTTTTTGCTGAAATAATTATCATTATTATTTCAGTAAAATATCATATTATAATGTAAACCTCACCTTCCCCCCTCCCTTTACTTGTATTACTTCTATTTCAAGTTTGACTGCCTCGTTGGCGCAGTGGGTAGTGCGTCGCACTTTAAAGCGACGGCTGCGCTTGGTGTTCCGGGTTCGATCCCCGGGTCGGGCCAAAATATGTACCTGAGCTTTTTCTGTTAAGAAATTTTCAGTGTCAGCCCGGAGTCTGGAAGTTGGCGGTCTGGACCCACCCTGCCTCGAAAAGCATGTTAAGCCGTTGGTCCTGCGCTTGATACCTCTTCGGTCGTGTCACACTGGTGTCCTATTGAATATGAGGGTAAGGGAATAGAGAGTGCTCTTGTGCCTGCGCAAACACTTGTACACTGCAGGGTGTATCTGTGAACATTTACATCCCTTTAACCACGTGTTCCACAAACCATTCTGCACAACTTTGTATGAAAAGTTGCATTTTTATGCGAATTTGCAAAAGTCATAGAACAAATGTTGTTCAGAATAGTAGAACACGTGGTTGAAGGGATGTAAATGTTCACAGGTACACCCTGTATAATGTGTCCTGCGTCGATGGCTGAACGCCTAGATTGGCCGCCATTACAGAAATGTCGGTTTGGAGGCCATTATTATTTCAAGTAGCTTTCGTTAGGTAGCTACTTATACTCATGGGAGTATAAGTAGCTACCTAACGATTAAGCCTAATCCCATCATAGTAGCCGATAGCTTGATTTCTATGATGAAGGCCATTGCCCTGCAGTGGGACAGTTTATAGGCTGATCCTTTTTGTGCACAATAATTAACTGAATGTATCTGGCTTATCGTCAGATGATGACGTGGTGGTTCACGACGATAACTATGATAACTATAATATAAGTAGCACTATAATATATGGATATTATAGTGTATTTCCTATTGCTTGCAGATAAACGGTCTCCACTACTTCCAGCCCGACACCAGCCACACGTAAGCCGCGCTGTCGGCAGCGAACGCTTTACTCAGGAACTGCGCCATGTGTTGTCGACGACGCTGTTGAACTGCTCCACTGTGGTGTGGTTTTCAATTTTAGGTAACCACACTCAACTAGTGATGTTCAAAAGCAATTGGTTATGTTTTAATTTTATTTACATGAGTAATTAGATAGTGAATTTGGATGAGTTCACAGAGGATTCGTAAATCATAATAATAGGATCTTTCACAATAAATCAAAATTAAAAATTAGCATAAAAATAAAAGCATTTAAGAAATCATCCAAACTCTAGTTGTTATTAATTTAACTGACAGGTGTCAATGTGTCAATATCATGCATTTTGACTCCTTTGACAGATGCAAAATGTCAAAATGTGTGGGAACTTGACATTTGCATCAGTCAGTTTAATCAGCATATAAAACAGAGAATAAGTAATCATTTCGTGTTCTTACGTTAAGTATAACAACTTCATTACAGTGGTGTGTTTATCTAAAAAAAATGTAAAACACACACATTTTTTTGGTGATGTCACTGACAATTCACAAACATTTTTTTTTGTTTACATACAAATCCCTAAATGCCAATATAGCATCTATAGCATCAAACTGTGGAAATGATGTAACTTTGATGCCCATAAAATTGCCTAACTACTAAACTGAAATTTCTTGTACAGATAACCACGCGGGAATTCATACCAAAAAGCTATGATCTTTATTATAGCTGTAACTTTACATAGGATATATTGAATGAATTGAAGCTTTTTTGTTTAAATAAAATATTTTAAAATTTAAAGATGGTAGTAGTCCCAGCGTCCGCTTATGGTAAAGACGGTTTCTCTGATGCTTTAATTCATGGTTTTTGAAAAATAGGAAATCCCCTAGACGTTAAAATAATTCACCATAGTAAAAAAAATATTACGAAAGTACAGTTTTACCAATTTTATAAGTAACACCAATGTACCTGCGCAGAAGCCTTATTTTCGAAAACTGCGGCGAAATCTTAACCAATCACAACGCTCCATTTACGCGCGCTAAAAATTACAATATCTTATTGGTTGATGCGTCAGCGCCATGTTCGGTGCGAGTGCGGCTAAGAGAGAGATAGCATTCCTCTCTGGATTTATTGTAGTTAGTCTTAACGTAATGCAATAAAGTCTGTATTTCAACTGCTTTCTGCAATCGTAATCAATTGGATCTAACTTGCTTTTCTGCGTAGACGAATTTTGCCGATGTAACTTACAAACGTGGTACAGCTGTACACAATATTATAAGAAATGCGGGTAGGCAAACAAATATGTGTCAGCAATGCGACATTGTATACAATATAGTCAACATACACAGTAAGTAACGACAGATTACTATGGCGGGCTAATACCTGAATTAGGATATTCCTGTATCTCAGATTCTCGGGTTATTAACCCTCCACCCTATACAATGTTTCTAGAATTATTATAGGTACTATTGAATATAATCATGCTATGACTTAGCCATATTTTAATAAACAGTTTATTTCAGTTGCATAACATTCTGAATATTTTTAATAAATTTAAGTTTTGAATTAAATTTTGTTAAGTAATTAACACTAATGAATATAAATATAATAAGTAAATGATTTTCATTAATTAATTATTATTATCAGTACACACTAAATTTACATTTTTAACTATGATACGTACAAAACAACGATATCGTCAAAGTTGAACCTCATGCCTTCATAACGCCATCTATCGGATTTTCCATTTTGAAAATAGCATCATAGATATTGAACCAAATTCGTTTGTCATTAAGGTCTCGCACCTTTGAGAAGAAATTTGATTAGTAGTCGTTACCCGACGCCTGGTTGTCTGTACATGGCAACATTGTCTGCTAACAAGTTGCAACTACAACGTATCTTGTTTTTTATTATTGAATAGAGAGAGAAAGCTGCATGTGTAGCGTGCAGTGTGTGTGTGTGTGTGTGTGTGTGTGTGTGTGTGTGTGTGTGTGTGTGTGTGTGTGTGTGTGTGGCGGCTGTTATATCGTTTTCAGGCGGAATTCTCAAACGACACCGACGCAATAATTATAACGACGTATAGAACCCTTTTTAATGTCTAAATAGATTTTTTTATATCCGCGACCCGTGTCGAGTGAGAATTCCGCTTGAGTTTATTAAATTGTTGATAGTGCCGTGTAAACTAGTATTAGAGGTGCATTTTTATATTATTTAGTGCTAAGGATATATCGGACGTTTGGTGTTCTCTAGGTCTGTATCTATTACAAACCCCAAAATGTAAAACGCGTAACTAAAAGGTATCTGTATATTTTTAATGATATTAAAACCTCGTACTTAATTTTTTTTATCACGATTAAAGTTTTTGAACCAATACAGGACTCGTTACATTTAACGGGGTGAAGGAACCTTTTGTAGGTAATACATACTTATTTTTTTACGGATTATGTTTTATTTTAATCTTTATCGACCGCTCTAAGAATGCGTTCTTGTCACAGTTAGTTAATAAACTTATATTTAGGTACTTATATTGTGATAAGTCTGTTTTACCCACTGAGCTCTATTATTTATAGAGATCAGCCCCTTATTTCAAATCGCGGTCTAATAATAGTTCGAGAACTAAACTAAACATTGCGTCTTAGAACGGGATGGCTTGAGATTTAGTGCGGTAATAACTTAGATGGCGATTCATTATAAGGTGGTAAAAGGTTTCACCTGATGCAAATAGGAACTAACGCTGTTTTCTTTAAAAGTGTTACACAGTTTTCAAATATCTTTTTTTTTTTATATGAGAGTTGGCAGACGAGCAGACGGATCACCTGATGGTAAGCAATTCCGCCGCCCATGGACACCCGCAACACCAGTGGAGTCACAAGTGCGCTGCCAACCTTTTCCCCTTCCCCCCATTGGGCCTCCGATACCCTCACGCCGGTCTTCTGTGAGGCAGTAGTATCCCATTCATGCCTAAGCGTGGCTCTCCTACATCTCAGAAAATTTGAGTACAACGCCCCCTTTCAATGTAATTTTTCGGCCATAACTTATTTAACGCACTGTATTTAATTATATGCCAGACAAACCTTCAAGAAAAGTGCAATTTGTTTAAAGGCTGACAGCTCACTTGTAAGTCAACAGGTGTAGCGAGCGGCCATAAATCTTAAGCATTTAACAAAAAGAACTATGTCAAGTCTACCTACGCCAAGTTGCATTTCGATGTGTTTTTCGAGAACAAATGACAACAAATGATAAAGATATATTTATTTGTTCAAACATGGGTACAAAAGGTTGTTACATACATGAAAGGTTCTAACATGTCGTACCTATACCTTGAGGTATTGTACTAAATTTGATTTTTTCAAATGCTCTTATAAGTATTTTTGGGTTGAACATGCCCCAGAAACGCATTCTTACAGCTGCTAGATTGAAGTACACAATTTTATTTGATATAGTGGTAGTTGTGTTATTCCGCGAGATGCGTGCGACAGGGTACCGCCGCGCGTCGTCGGCTAAAAAAGTCACGAGGTGCTTGATCATTTCGCCAATGAATCTTACTTTACATTAGGCGTTCATGTTCAAAATAGGGTTAATGTTAGATCGACGTTGTAAATACGCTGTTGAGATTTTTCAGTAAATTCGTAGGGCCGTCTGTAAATAACGTTATAGTATTTTCTATTAACAAAGTTCTAAACGTATCAAGGGTAGGTAAAACGCAATTCATTAGGTAAATTACGCAGCTCATTATTATGGTGGTAGATACGAATATTACGAATGATTTCATATCTTTCTACGGGAAAAGACAGGGGTTGTGCATGAGCCCAATTCTCGTGCTCGTAATATTTTGAAAACATGGCGTATATCACCTGAAAACCATACAAAAAAAAACTATGTTTTAGTGATATATGTCGCGTCATAATAAATGTCACGAGCCCGAGAATTGGGCTCCCTGGAGCCCAATTCTCGGGCTCCACATCCCACTGGCTTCGCCACATCCCACTGGCTTGTGGGACACGACTCGACACAACGCGCCGGCGTGTCCTCCGGGCGTCGAAGTTAGGAGGATAGGAAGGGCCTTACAAGTGACAACACTTCCTTCTCTTTCTCGACGGTCACAAAAGCCCCGTAAGGCTCCCATCTCTAAAATTACAAATGATATCGTATCTTTATACGATAATAGTCGTATCCGTTCTAAGATCCGGCTGTCACTTTTCAAAATAATATAGGTCATTCGCCGTCAAATACGTAGATATCTACGATACGTACGTAGATACGTATTCGAATCACTCACTGTGGCACTCCTTGCACACACCATCAATAAGCATCTGTTGTCGAAATATTGTTATAGACGTGTGTGAAGTTAACCAACTTTATCATGATGACTGAATATCACTCACACATTTTTTGAACCATCACATTTCGCTTCCAGGAAGTGACGTTTTTTATTAGTATAGAATTCTGCGTATAGAATAGATGAATTCGGACAGTTTAAAACTGCGGTTTCGTCTAAAAGAAACTTGTAGAATCAAAAGTAAGTAAACCACGATTTTCCGAACACTGAAGTCGTCAGAGTAAGTAGAACAAGCGCCAAGATTTAATTGACAACTTGTGCGGATAAAGAATGGAATCAGAAATGGCGGCGCATCTATTCACTTCTCACACCCGTGTGAGTATAGACGCAAATAGTGTGCGAGCGAGAAGTGAATAGATGCGCCGCCACTTTCTGATCCCATTCTTAATCCGGACAGGTTGTATGTCAGGTAAATATGACCGTATAAATAGGAAGAAATCACCTCATCCATCAAAATCGGCTGGGTAGTTAGGCAGACTCTTGGAACATACAAACATACTTACTTACATACATAGACTGCTAAAACGTAACCCTTCCTTTCTGTCTTTAGTAAAAAGTCCGCAGTCGGGTAAAAGTAACAGGCAGTGAATTAGTATCAAATATATCAGAATAATTCTAAAATAGTTTAAGACGGTAGGTAGCGAGTTTGACCCTTGGGTAGTTACAGATTACCTTCTTATGATCAACTTGTTAGTGAGCCATTGCGTTATCTCATCATTAAAGTTTGACCCGAGCCTACTTTGGTAGGTATTGCCAATTTTTAATGTTCAACTGCACTGCCACGTTCCGAATGCACATGTATGTGCATGAGTTTAGCTGCCGTCGCGGCACCGGCGTAACTGAGTTTTGTTAGACAAATATTTTTGGATCTTCTTTAGTTAGCGGTTATTTTTGGGGCGTGCTATCTAGTGTTTTGCCCCGACTTAGTTACGTCTGCGCCGGAGCATTCTCGTTTAGAAGTTAATTAGTGTAACAAGCCTAGTGAAAAGGCGACCCTCGTCGCCTATTTTGTTACGATGTTGTACACTGTCGACCACACGCGCCGAGCCGAACGCATGGTACAAATACAGTGGGTATTGTTAGAGAAACAGATATATTTTTCTACAGTCGATCGAAATCATTGTGCCACCTCTTTACCTTTCAGCAATTAATATAGAGTTGAAACTTTAATGCAATATTGAGAAGTGTGATTGTCTATTATTGTTGATAATGCTGTATTGTATACTTTTAATGCAGTCGTATGTAATGTTAAGTCTTTTCCATTATTCAGTTAATATTTTATCTTCACTTCAATTTCCAAAAGGAACTTAATTGAGAAGTGTTGCCAGGTACAAGGTTATGTAATGCCTTTATTTCTGAGGTACCGCGATCGATGCCTCAAGAACGAAGGTAACAGGTACCTATATAATGCAATATAATACTTACCTACTTATAATTGTGAATTTAATGCACTAGTGAAAATTAAATTATATCAACAAGGCCTTAGATGTGTTAACTATTGTTACTTTATCTTTATACTCATGAAAATGAATAAATCTTAGGTTGCAAATTTTATTGCTGTTGACAGTTAACTGTAAAAAAGAAATTATCATGTATATGTAACAATTATGATGCTATTTAGGTGTTACGTGAAAAATGTGATGAAGCAAAAATGTTAGTTAAGTTTCATATTTTATTATTAAAATAGATTGTTAAATAGGCTATGTAAATATTTAACAAATAAAATAAAATTATTAATTTACTAATGATGTGTTTTTTTTCGAATATTTTTTTCCAACGCGTGTGTGTAAAACGCATTTACGTTCTCGCTGTAGCTAAGTATCAAAAGGACATTTGTTTTAGTAGGTAATTATGAATAAATACATATTTCACAACATCACATACATTGATCTGACTCCGAGATAGCTCAAGCACCTGTGTTACGGATATCAGAATCAACAGTGAATGAATACCTACTTTGCCACATGCCTAGCTGGTACAAGAACTAAAGTAGAGTAGGAAGACGTGTAAAAATTACTATGAGCAATTTGCATGTCTTTTCGTAAGTTTTGAAAAGAGAACGCTTTTCTCAGTTGCATAGTTAGGCGCGTCGTCGTCCATACGAGTCGAGGGGAGGCGGAGTCGAAGCAGAGGCGCATAAGCGACGCACCATATCCTAAGGTTTCTGTGGTACATACTGGTATCGCGGTACGGGTGAGGTGTAACGCAGGGCGGCGGCGTTCAAATGTGCACGCGCCATGACTCCCGTCACCATTTTGTCATTTCGTTTCTTGTGCTTATAAATGAATTACAATGAGAAGTATGCATAAGCTGCATAGTTTCTACGCAAAGACCAATCCTTAACTGCGCCTCGACAGCGACGCCACCGCTGCGACTTACCGTGAGAGACGCGCCATACGAACAGATATGTGACTGCCTCAGCATCCTAAGTCTGGGCTGGCTGCATATCACACAATCTGCTAAAATCTTTCAAAATCTCTGCATTAATATTGAACTAAACATTCAATCTCAAGAATCAAGAAGAAATTTACTACATACATACAACTGTCTACATACATACCTATACATATATAAACAAGAAACATGCTCCTGGATGTACTTATATTTACTATTGCTATTACTTTGAGAATTGTCAATGTGTAAATAATGAAAAAAAAATTAAGTGTAATGAAGAAAAATGCCACAATATTTAACAATATATTTATTTCATAAATTTAAAAAAATTAATAAGGTCCTACTGATAAAGTTACATTAAATGCTCTTGGTGGTGTGTAAACTGTTTATAATATTAACGAAAAAATTCAGAGACGGATATTTCTGAGCCGCAGTCATCAATGACACCTTTAATTACAGTTAAAACATTGGACAATAAGTAGCCTCCAATAGCACCCAGGTAACAGGGGATGGGCCACTGCTGCCAGGCAGTGTTCCAGTCTAGAGGGATCACCACTGCTCCCAGCCAGGCTCCACTCACTGCCAGTAACGAATTATTTATCAGCATCTGAACTATAGTATTCTTTCCATTGGTCTTCACTCCAAACAACAGTTGCATAGATGATTCAACTCCACAGTGAGCTATCAATGGAAAAACCGTCAATAATGTCATAAGGGCCGACAGAATTAGAGTCTCTTCATGACTATCCAATATCGGTGCTCCGAATAATATAATTCCCACAAAGTAGCTAAACAATACCACTAGCAGAAACACGAATGATTTCAGAATATCACTAACTCTGTTCTTGTTTCCCTTGGTTTTCTTCGCTTGGATATCATTCGATGCGCTCAAGTAAAAAGACTTCAACAGTTCCGATAAGAAAATCAGAACTAAAATGTAGAAGGAAGATACTTTTCCAACAGAGTAAAGTAAACCTCTGTAAGAGATAAATGTAATAATGCTGGGTAAGTAAATGCAAGTTATAAGACTGGATATAGTCACTTTTCTTAATTCTAACTGATTGTTTAGTGAGAACATGTTCGAATCAATTAATGATTATTTTATACGAACTAAAACAACCAGAATTTCAATCTAAATAATTTCTTAATCGAAGAATAAACTCGACGACGAATCAAATCAAATTGAAGTCAGATAACAAACATATGTCACAGTGACAGTTAACATCTGTTTTGTCTGTCCTTATCGGTAAATGTTTCAAACATTTACCGAATCAGAAACAGAAAAAGTTATGTATTTACGCTACTTTTATTTTTTATAAATACATGAAATATTTGAATAATTGTTTCACAAAGTAATTAATAATCACAAAATAATTGTTCGCAGCCCGCAGTGGGTAGTGGCCTAGGTTTGTTAGTGTTACTAAACTAGATCTATTAATTCATTTAACTATGTATCAACAAAAGGTTGATTCGATTCGGACTAAAATTCCTTGAGATTTTTTTCTTAATGTTGGTTGAACTGTTTTATTGTCTATGGTAAAAATGCGTTCATGAGAATTTTATTTCCCTTCGCTGTCAAACTGACGTTTGTGTAACCTAAAAATCGAAATTATTGTTCAAAATAAAATAATATTTTAAGTTAGTTCTACATAATAATTTGCAATATAAATAATAAATTATGTTGCAACAAATAAAAATACTTATATTAACATGTCCACCGTCGTAAAATTACTTACAAAATGTCAAAACAGTGGCAACCCAAGTGTTGTTGCGAAATGGTCAAAATTGTGAAGTTGTACAAAGTATAATCAGTCGTAATCGATATGACGACACAAACTTTATAAATGAAAGGTGCCGTCGCGAGAGCCACCAGTTGAACTTTACTCAGTAAAACGTTCGGCTACAGTGCGAGCCAACGTTTTAATTCATAACACATCGAATATTGTAGTTGTAGATCTCGTGTCGTGAACAGTTTTGGTGTGTAATCAAGTATTACATAAAAATGCCTTGTCCATTTCTGGGATCGCTCAACCAAGCCTTCGTAAGGAATTACGGAGCAGCTCTGATGAAGCAAGTACGGGAACTACTGCCCGGTCATCTCGCGGGGCTTCCGCTCGCTCGGCAACGACGAGACCAAGTGCCCCTTCATCAAGGAAAACGCCATCGTCGCCGACGCGCCCAGGGAGATGACCGAGGACATCGTGGAGAATATCCCTCCCTACAAGTATGAGAAGTTCTTCAACGAGCAGATCAGTGCCAAGAAGAAGGATTACTCGTACCGTGTGTTCCGGAAGGTGTCGCGGCTGGCGGCGGAGGGCGTGTATCCGCACGCGCTCGAGGGCGCCGCCAACCGCCGCGTGACGGTGTGGTGCGCCAACGACTACCTGGGCGCCTCCCGCCACCCCGTCGTGCAGGACGCAGCCATCAGCGCGATCAAGTCCTACGGCACCGGCGCTGGTGGAACCCGCAACATCGCTGGTAACTCTCAAATGACCGAGAAACTTGAAGCTGAAATCGCTCACCTTCATAAGAAGCCTGCAGCCCTCATCTTCAGCTCAGTGCTTTGTTGCCAACGACTGCAACACTTTCAACTTTAGCTCGAATCTTACCTGGGTGTATCATTTACTCAGATGCTGGGAACCATGCATCAATGATTCAAGGTATTCGCAATAGCCGAGCACCCAAACATATATTCAGGCACAACGATCCGAATCACCTTAGACAATTATTAGCAGATTCCCCTGCTGGTGTACCGAAGCTAGTCGTATTTGAGACTGTCCACTCTATGAGTGGAGCAATCTGTCCATTAGATGAAATGTGCAACATAGCTCATGAATATGGAGCATTGACATTTGTGGATGAAGTCCACGCTGTTGGGTTGTATGGAAAACATGGTGCTGGCATCGGAGAAGAGAGAGGTATACAACATAAAATAGATATAGTGTCTGGAACTACTAGGGAAAGCCTATGGAAATGTGGGAGGGTACATTGCTGGGTCGTCCCTTCTGGTTGATACTGTGAGGTCTCTCGCCCCAGGCTTCATCTTTACGACGGCGCTGCCTCCGCCTGTTCTGGCAGGCTCGCTGGCAGCCATTAGACTCCTCGCCAGCGAGGAAGGAAGGAGCTTGAGGTCGAAGCACCAGGCGATCGTCCGGTACCTGAAGCTGTCGCTGCTCGTCGCGGGGCTGCCGCAACTGCCGTCCGTCAGTCACATAGTCCCGGTTCCTATAAAGGGGGCGGACAAGGTAGCGCTCGTCGCCGAGTCGCTCATGAAGAGAGGGTCATTACGTGCAGGCGATCAACTACCCCACGGTGGCGCGCGGCGAGGAGCGGCTGCGCTTCGCGCCCGGCCCCTACCACACGCCCGACATGATCGACAGCCTCATCACTGCCCTGACTGAAGCATTCCACGAAAACAATATCACGTTCAACGAGTTCATGATAAACGGTACTTGTAGAGAGTGCAGTATGGAGTACAAGGTTGACATTGCTTACGAGGAGCCCTACAAGTTCCCTATGCAAGTCTAAACCCACCGACACTTCCGCCATGATATTATGTTTGCAGCATGACAGAAAATGTAAAAAAAATGTTAAAAGATGTTGTATAGTTTATTGTGTTATTTATATTGTATATTTTTATGGTTCGTGGTTCATGGTAGGGAAATTAAATACGTGGCAACGGTAATAATGCTTTTATTTAGTCCCAGTACTTGATTACGCCATCCCAGCCCGCTGTCAGCATCTTGCTGGGCTCGTGGGGGTGCCACAGAGCTGATATGCATACACCGTCGTGCGCCTTCCATTTCTTGTAAAGTTTCGTAGTTTTCCAATCCCAAATGTAGCACTTTCCGTCCGCATCGCCGGAAACGAGGTAGCTGTAACAAAATTAATACCTTATGTGGCTATTCACTTAGCTTGTGGCAGCCCTAACAAGTGCAAGATGCTATCATGCTCTTGGAGAGGCCTTGCATGACTAAGATTTCGCTGAACATTCAGTTCAAAGAACATTATTATAGGAACTACACCAAAGATTAAATCAATTCTTATTATAACCTCGGAAGTACATATATTGAGTGTATCATTCATCATATAGGTACATACTTTTATGATGTTCCTATGCAAGTCTACACTAATATTATAAAGAGGAAATATTTGTATTTTTGTATGTTTGTAATGAATAAACTCAAAAAGTACTGGACCGATTGCAATAATTTTTACACCATTAGAAAGCTGCATTATTCAGAAGTAACATAGGCTATATTTTATCCCGGTACGGGAAGTAGTTCCCTCGGGACGCGGGTGAAACCGCGTGAAACAGCTAGTATTATATAAATGGATCGGAAGCCAGCAATTATCTCAGATAAAAGGTTATTGGAGTTATCACGTGCCAATCCCCAGATCTCCATGTAGGGCGTATAGTACTTGTTACGTGACCTAGCGTGACTTTAAAAATAACCACGAATACCGTGGCAACGTCAGCACGTGAAGTATTCATAACATTCGGACCAAGATAATACGTAAGTATTATCTTTCTGGATTAGGATTCTGTCTGACAACCATTGACGAATACTAAATTAAAAAAAATTGAATCTCATGGATAGGTACCTAAGAGCACAGTAGATATACTACTGTGCTAAGGGTTTCTTCACTCGCATTTTTTGTTACTCGTACTTTTAAATGTGATGTACGGATAGCACGCGTAGGTATTTCAGCGAGAGAGATAGACCTATACGGAACGTGTGCGGGAGAGAAACGATACGATATACTGCCTACAGCGTAAGTCAGCGAACTCTTTTACATCAATGTCAGCTAGTCGTAGACTTAGGACACTGCCCCTGCTAATTCTATAGAAAATACCTACATCTTATAGTTTGTCAACTTGGAAAGTTCGCACTTTACTTGCGGCTACATTCATTAGGAGGGAATTTGGGCGGTTTATTTTTGATTGATTCTTAGGTTGCAATTAAAAGATTTTTCTTCGGGACTTTTGTCATTTGTAGCCATCGGTACCTAGTCTGAGTCTGCAATCCGAATCAGGAAAATGCCTTTAGGTAATCGAACGTGCGGTTATCCGCAAATACAAAAAAAAACTTAAGCGAAGGAAGCTCGGTGGATAAGAACGCGTCTTCCATACGGAGGTAGTAAGTTCGAATCCGAACATGCACCTTTAATTTTTTCAAATCTATGTGCGTTTTTCTACCTACGTTCAATACGTATATTACCGTGGGAGAGCCAAGCTTCGGCATAAATGGGCCGGCTCGACCGGAGTGATACCACGGCCTCACAGAAAGCCGGCGTGAAGCAGCACTGTGCTGGGTTTCGCTGCGTGACTGAGTGTACCGGAGGCCCATCCGGGGGATAGGGGGGGTTTAAAGGTTGGCAGCGCACTTGTGACTCCACTGGTGTCGCGGGTGTTCATGGGCGGCGGCAATTGTTTACCATCAGGTGATCCGTCTGTTCGTCTTACCTCTTACATAAAAAAAAAATGTGGCTACGGTAAAAGTTTACCTTAGATCGGCGGTGAGGGATACATCTTTCTAAAACCTGTACGTTTCACATAGTTTTTCGAAATTATAAATAATAAATAGATTCTATCTGTCTGATTCCCGTGCTTCAGGGTTGCTAAGCTCAGACGACAGCCGCTTCATTGTAATTACAAGACTTCCCAAATGCTGGATCATGGTTCAAGCGTGTGGGTACGCTCCGAAGAGACAGCTTTGGATGCAACTAGGGATTAAAGGCTGACAAAGATGAAGACAACAATCAAAATCAACAATCAAGTTATGTGGACTGTTTTCTACCGACAATCTTGTGATGAAAGGATCTCGTTATTTCAGGCAAGAACCTACTCTTACTACCATTCATAGTAATTACCAACCTTAAGTAGTACTAGGTATAGTAGAATAGGCCACCCTCACTCTTACCGAGGTGTCGTAAAAGGCGACTAAGGTAAAGCTGCTGGCATGATCATCAGCACCCAGAGAAGGAAAACTCTGCATTTATATCAAAACCCTCGCCAACCCGTCCGCCAAGCGTAGTGAGTATGGCAATTACCCCTCATGTGATTGAGGGAGGCCCGTGCCCGTGAATACGTGTAGTATGGTAATACCTACGTAAACCAAACGGATATGTAATTAGGTCATGTCGCAATTAGGAAATATAATGTACTTGTATAATTTAGCTTAGTTGCGTTATTGATTAAGTGTATTGAATATTATTGTGTGATCACTCAATAAATGGACGTCGATATGTAAAGTATATCTTTTATCTCTTCACTTGACCACCTCAACCATCCTCTTATCTCATGGCGACACTGCCATTGGAGCCAACATAATTTCAAGAAAGAAGACAGCAAGTATTATTTTTGAAGAAATTTCATTCTAGAAGAAAGAAGAATACCTACCAATAACAAGAAGTCATGGGAAAATCGAATTCCAAGGAGCAAGTAGTGATAGCACAAAACGCCAATGGTGCCGCTTCTGCTACAACCACACAATACCACAATGAGAAGCTGGCTATGATTGAGATTTTGGTAGCCGTATGTGTCGTCGCCTTGATCTTGGCTATAATTTATTATATGTTCAAGAAATGTAACAAACACTTCGTCCGCACTATGCAACGTGAGCTGAACAGCAACAATATTGCATCCATTTCACGCTCCAACCTTGTGACCAGCACTGTTTAGAAGAAAGAAGAAAAGAAGGATAATCAAGAGGTGTCCAGGGATATCCCGGCCCAGGAGTCCAGGGTATAGCCCGGCCCAACCATCAGGAAGCTGTGTCTTCGAGCATCGTGCCGCCCACGACGAGCCCATCGCCACCGGCCCGTCGCACCACCACCAGCTGGACCTGAGCGCCTCTTCAGAGCGTCGTATCCTTTTTATAAATAATTGAAACTATAAATAATATGTAAGTTTTTACGTTAATTCTACTAGGCATACATATAAGTAGTATAGAGCTCATTTTACAGTAATGATTAGTTTATTATGTCTGGTGTAGTATTACAGTTACATAAGCTTCATGAATCATTAAGTTATATTAAAGAATATTTAGTTAAATTAGGTCCTAACAGAAGGCAACATGACCTTGGGTTAAGAAAAATTGATGAAGCTAAAAATTTATATTGTGGTTTGGACAATATTTTGTCTCAGTTGCACGAACAAATTGAAAGTGAAAATATAAGTCCGAATGATATTACTAGTTTAAATAGAATTGTTAGTGAAATTCACATTTTATATAACAAGATAATTAATTTTTCTGTCCCATCTACGTCTAAGTATATTGAACAGGTCAAAATGGCAGACTTTGATTTGAAAACTGCGATTGCCTTGTTACCGGTTATGACTGGACAAGAGTCAATCACTAATTCTTTGATTAATGGCATTGAATTGTATGATAAAATGATATCAGAATCGTCTAAACATATATTAATTGAATTCGTTTTGAAAACTAGGCTTTCTCAAAGTGCACAGTTGCGTATGAAATCATCCTATAATACAGTAAATGCTCTTTTGACCGATATGAAAACACATCTTTTGCAGAAAAAGTCAGATGTTGCAATACAGTGGAAGTTGAACCATTGTAAACAGGGTTGTCGCTCGATTGAAGCGTTTGGTTCAGAATTAGAAAATTTATTAGTCTCGTTAACAATCGCACAATCTAATGGTAATTCTAACACTTATGACATTCTAAAGCCAATTAATGAGAAAATAGCGATAAAACGGTTCGCAGACGGCTTAACGGATCGTAGGCTAAGCACGATAATATCAGCTAGGCAGTTCGAGTCCTTGCCGCACGCTATTAGGACAGCTATAGATGAGCAATCCTTATCTTCCGCTTTCGAAGTAATGAATATTCGGCGAAATCCCAATCGCGGCCGAAGTTACTATGCGTATAATAATAATTACTTTCGTGGTAATAATAATAATCAAACAAGACCACGTGGGAAATTTTCGAATAATTACAGTCGTAATTCAGGACCTCCGATGAATGCCCATCAAGGTCAATATAGACCACCTCGTGGTGCAAACTATCAACGAGGCTCTAGCCGTGGAACGTATTATAGTTCAAGGTCGCGGAGACCTGCTGTTCCCGTACGCCATACTACCCAGGATACGCCGACCGTAGATAACAGGTCGCCCCAGGGTAATATTAATGAAAATTACACTAATAATAATGCGTCCAGTGAGTTTTTTCGTTAATACTAAAAATTTTATATTTAATTTTAATAACAGTAGTACCTGTAAGTTTCTTAGTAAATAATCATTTTATTAATCTTTTAGTAGACAGCGGCGCAAGTCTCTGTGTTTTAAGGTACGAATGGCTTAGTAACTATCCAGAATTATTACAGCAGTTATGCTATGACAGGATAACAATAAAGGGAGTTACTGGAAGATTAGAGTCAGAGGGATTTATACATTTAAATTTAGTTCATAATGACGTAGTATTTAGTGAGAAGTTTTATGTTTTTAAAAATATGTCGTGCACGGCGAATGGTATATTAGGAGAAAATTTTTTGAAAAGATATCTTGCAATCATTAATTATAAGGATAGTATTTTACAGTTATCTAATCATAATTTTAGCGTTGAGTTAAAAATTAATTTAAACAACATGTATCGACATACGATACCGCCTCGATGTGAGGTCATAAGATTCATACCTACGGCATCGAGTAGCGATTGCGTTGTTTTATCTAATGAAATTAAGAAAGGTGTTTTTGTAGCAGGATTAATCGCGAAACCAAATAATGGTCAGATTCCCTTGCGAATTTTAAATACAACAAATGTAGAGATTGAATACGATTTCCAAAATTTACCTATTTACGACATCAACTGTTTTGACGTGTGTAGTCTCTTAGAAGAAACGAACAGCGTTAGTCGAGTAAAAACTTTGTTCGAATTATTAAATTTATCGAACATGAACAAAGAGGAAAGACACAGTATAGAGCATATTTGTGCAAAATATGCCGATATTTTTCATCTTCCCGGTGATAAATTGTCTACCACTAATATTATGTCTCATACTATATCTTTAAAAGAGAATGTTTCTCCAAGTTATGTAAAACCTTACAGGATACCTCATTCTTTGAAAAAAGAGGTTCAACGACAAATAGATGATATGCTAGCTAATGATATAATAGAGGAGACCACCTCGGAGTGGTCCAGCCCCGTGTTGCTAGTCCCTAAAAAGTCTGATAGGTCTAATGAAAGGAAATGGAGATTAGTCATCGATTATAGACAACTTAATAATAGAATAAAAGATGACAAGTTTCCATTGCCAAACATTACAGAAATATTAGATTCCCTTTCAGGTAGTATCTATTTTTCAAAATTAGACCTTTCACAAAGTTACTATCAGCTATCTTTAGATAAAAATTCAAGGAAATATACCGCATTTAGTATCGACAAGATGTACCAACTTGAATTAGACCCGCAGTCACGCAAATATACCGCATTCACTACTGATAAACAATATCAGATGAAGCGTTCTCCCATGGGTTTAAAAACATCTCCTAGCGTATTTTCTAGATTAATGACAATTGCAATGTCAGGCATTAACTATAATCAAGCATTCATTTATTTAGATGATTGTGTCGTAATCGGAAAATCGATGGAAAACCACAATAAGAACTTAATAAGTGTTTTTGAACAATTACGAAAGGTAAATCTAAAGTTAAATCCCATGAAATGCGAATTTTTGCGAACTGAAATTGTTTATCTCGGACATAAAATAACATCAAAAGGTATTCTTCCAGACGATAGCAAAATTGAAACGTTGCGCAAGTATCCGGTGCCATTGAACTCGGACGATGTAAAACGATACTTGGCCTTCGCTAACTACTATAGACGCTTTATTCCTAACTTTGCAAAAATAACATATGCACTAAATAAATTATGCAAGAAAAATATCGAGTTTGAATGGTCATCTGAATGTCAACAATCTTTTGAAAAATTAAAATCTTGTTTAATGTCTCCACCCGTATTAGACTATCCAGATTTTTCGGAAGAGAATACTTTTGAGCTCCGAACTGATGCTTGTAAAACGGGATTAGGCGCTGTTTTATCAAATAAGAATGGTCGCGTTGTCGCTTACGCAAGCCGCAACTTGTCGCCTGCGGAAACTAGATACCCGATAATAGATTTGGAACTTTTAGCTATTGTATGGGCTGTAAGGCATTTTAGACCGTATCTGTACGGCAGAAGGTTTAAAATCCTTACAGATCATAAACCATTAGTTTACCTTTTTAGTTTAAAAGACCCCTCGAGCCGACTAACAAAGTTTAGGCTTTACCTTGAGGAATATGACTTTGAGATTGTGCACATCCCGGGTCGAAATAATGCAGCTGCAGACGCATTAAGTCGACTCCCGATGCCCACGACCTGTGATGATTTAAAGTCAATGGGGCAACATGTAATTTCAGTGCTTACGAGAGCGCAAACAAAAAAGTTACAACCTTTAGCTACTGATTTAGTTAGTAATTCAATAAAATACTCTTCTACTTGTAGCGGGCCTGATCAACCTGATACTGTAGAGATTCTTAAAAAGCCTTATAATATTGTAGAAATATTTTTTTGTAATGAGAAAAAATTCACTAACTTAGAATATCGATACTCGAATAGGAAATTTTGTATGTACGTACCGTCACTTTTTACGATATACCTAAACACTCGATCGTTATCTTACCCGTCGGAGTTAGCGAGAGATTTAGCGTTATTATGTGACACGGAAAATATTAATGAAGTACTAATAACAAGGAATAGTCAGAATAGTACGAATATTAAAATACTTGCAAGTTATATGAAAAAGTTAAAGATAAAGGTACCAAAAATGTTAATCACGAAAGACTTAATAAGAATAAGTAGCAGAGAAGACAAAAAGATTATTTTGAATGATTTTCATTTGTTACCCACTAGCGGTCATGCAGGGGTTAATAGAATGGTCAATAATTTGAAAAAATATTATTTTTGGCCAGGAATGACTAATGACGTCATTGATTACGTCAAACGATGCCCTCAGTGTCAATTAAATAAGTATTCTAATCAGTCAGTTCGAGAACCGATGGTTATTACTGATACTGCAAACACGGCATTCGAACGGATAGCGCTTGATATTATGGGACCATTTACCATTGATAATAATAATTACAAATACATTTTAACATTGCAATGTGATTTGTCTAAATTTATCGAAGCATATCCATTATATAGTAAAGATTCCGAGTCAGTCGCGCGTGTTTTTGTTAATAATTTTATTTTGAGGTATGGGGTTCCCAAAGAGATTATCACAGATAAAGGTACAGAATTTATGTCTAGTATCATGACAGAAGTTTGTAAAATATTAAAAATAAAAAAGTTAAATTCAACCTCGTACCACCATGAAACAATTGGCTCATTAGAAAACAGTCATAAGTCACTAGGAGCATACCTTCGGATTCAGTGTGATAGGAATACCCTTGACTGGAGTGATTGGTTACCATTTTGGACATTTTCTTACAACACAACAGTGCATACTGAAACAAAATATACTCCATTTGAGTTAGTATTTGGTAAAATTTGTACATTGCCTTCTGACCTTGGATTATCAATCGAACCACTATATAATTACAATGACTATCCAAAAGAGATGAAATTTCGGTTACAGAGAGCTCAGTATGAAGCGAAAAATAATTTATTAGATAGCAAATTTAAAAGAAAAATGTTGTACGATAGGAAAAGCTATCCTGTAACCTACAAGAAAGGAGACTTAATTTTAATTAAAAACCAAATAGGAGATAAATTTAGTAGTGTCTATAATGGCCCATTTGTAGTACTTGAGGATGTAAGCCCTAACGTTAAGATTTTAAAAAATAATAAAGAGTATATTATTCATAAGAATAACACTAAGATGTTTTTTGATTAATACTTTTTCATTTAGTTATTTACATAAGGAAAGTTGTAATGTGACATGACTTAATTTTTTTTTCTGGATGGAGAGGAGAGCAAGACTTTTCAGGGGAGTTGTAGTATGGTAATACCTACGTAAACCAAACGGATATGTAATTAGGTCATGTCGCAATTAGGAAATATAATGTACTTGTATAATTTAGCTTAGTTGCGTTATTGATTAAGTGTATTGAATATTATTGTGTGATCACTCAATAAATGGACGTCGATATGTAAAGTATATCTTTTATCTCTTCACTTGACCACCTCAACCTTCCTCTTATCTCAGTGGGGACTTAAGTATTCTTAGTAACAGCTTATCTTTCATTTTCAGTAAAGCAATTACTAATTACCTCAATGCGTTTAATGACTACCGCAAAGACTAATCGTCGAGTCGTACAATAAGTGACTTTACAACCGGTGCGGATAAAGAATGGGAATGGATTGCTCGCTCGCACACTATTTGCGTCTATACTCGCACCCCACGAGTGTGAGTATAGACGCAAATACTGTACGAGCGAGAAGTGAATAGATGCGCCGCCATTTCTGATCCCATTCTTTATCCGCACAGGTTGTACCTAATTTAATGTGTAAGTAAGTAGGTATTGTTTATGACAACAATGCTTAAAAAGTTAAGATGGAAATAAAATACCAATAAAAGAAAATTAGTCTCCCAATTAATTCTGGAAAAGTTAATTGATTTTTAAGGCGACGGGTAGGGCACACTAGCGACACCACTTGATTTTAATTGTTAGCTACCAAAAAGAAATTTTTTGAAATAATTACTTATTTAAGATTGCACCGCCCTACACCTTCATCAAGTGTCCTTTATCCAAAGGTTGCCTGGAAGAGATCGCTCATAAGGATAAGGCCGCCTTCGTTGTACACATCCTGTAATATCTAGTTTTAAGTTTTCATACTTTATTTTGAGTGCAATAAAAATATATTCATTCATTCATAATTTCGGGGCTTCAGTCTCTCGGCAAACACGTACTATTTATTTAATAACCATGCCCAAATGGGTCTGTTTTTGTACTAAAAAAATTCACATAATACGGTAATCCAAAATTCGAGTGCAAAAGCAGATCATACAGCTAACTAGGTATAAGTATTAGATAAATAGAATAGGTTTTTACTGAGAGACTAAAGACCCGCAGTTTTTTTAAAATAGATCTGGTTTAGTAGCTAATAACTAAAATCATTTGGTACTAGTGGGGTATACCCTTTACCTTAAATTGGATTGGGACCCTATCTGCCGATTCCAAAGATATTAGAATAAAAAAATAATACTTATCGATTTATACAGGGTGTATCATTTTACATCCCTTTAACCACGTGGTCTACTAACCATTATGAACAAAATTTGTTCTATCACTTTTGGAAATTCGCATGAAAAAATTTCAACTTTTTATACAAAGTCGGTCACGTGACTTGGTCATTTTACATGGGGAGTCGAAAAAAAATTCGATGAATTTCGACAAGTCGTTGAATAAATTAATGTTGTTCAGAATGGTTGGTAGAAAACGTGGTAAAAGGGATGTAAATGTTCACAGATACACCCTGTATTACGGATGTTAGATTTGCAAGAATTTATGGAAATACAAATTAATAAAAGAGACGAGAGTGATATTATGTATCTTGAAAACTAGTCCAAAGTTGAGAATATAATGTAAAAAATTAGGTACTTACATACTTCATATCTAAGAAATATTAAACGTTAAAATTTAACACATGGAAATTTTCATATATCTACATTTTTAGGTAGCAGGTGAGATATGTCCTAACACATCCTAAAACTTTAAACCACTTTATTATAAATCACGTTCTAAAGATATTACCGTACTAAAGTTCATGTAATCCCGTTCCAACACGATATATTAAAAGAGGCTGGCACGAATTTTGTTCCCTAACGATCGGATTCGCGATTTGTAATAAGGGGGAAAGAGACTGATTACACCATCTAGCGAGTAACTTGGATGATCATAAATACCTAACTGGAACACAGCTCATTAAATGTTACTAACGATATAGCCCTAGACGTGTCCCAAGCTACTAAGAACGGCGAATTATGCAGCTTGGCCTTCTCCCGCCCACGTCTCTCCCCGTACTATTGTCCTGTCTGATGATGATGATGATGCCCTGTCTAAAAAATCTACTGGGAGGTAAGCTCTTGTTAAACTGTGGTAATAGGTAGGTACCTACTTTATGTGCAGGTCGCAAGTTCATACCCAGGTCACCGAATGAATAAAATATCGCAGGCAGTGACGTCATTTAGCATAACTCATTCATGGACCCCGATTCTCGTGCTCGTGACATTTATTTTCATACGACATATATCACTAAAACATAGTTTTTTTGTATAGTTTTCAGGTGATATCCGCCATGTTTTTTTCATATCGAAATCCCGAGAATTGGGCTCATGGTTGGTAGGGAACTGAATTATTTGCGCCGCTATCCCGTCGCGTCGACGCCCGACACACGTATATGGATTTACCTATAGAGATGATAAGAAATGACCTAACTACAGACTAATTAGAATATTTAGTTTTAAGACTTATGTAACATGTGCTATTTTTTTTTTTTAAATATACATTGAATTCCACGGACACTGGGTTCGTGCCTTTTTTGTGCTTATTATTTTTTTAAGAGTCACAAAATATTAACATTTTCTCCGCGACAAAATTAAATTAAATAAAATTACAATATCTTAAGTTTAGGTAGTCATACATGGTTATTGTTAGTAGGATGAATTGAGTGTAATTGTAAGTTGTTTTTTTTATGTCTTTGGGGGTTAGGGGGTTGGTTTTTGCGTATTATTGCGTATTTATTAAATAACCATGCACAAATGTTGGGTCCGTTTTTGTACGCGAAAAATTGATTCACGTCAAAAGTGGCCGATTTTAGCGGTAATCCGAAATTCGAATGAAAAAGCAGACCAAATAGTTAACTATAAGTATTAAATAAATAGAATAGGTATTTGCCAAGAGCTTGTAACCCCGAAATTATTTCTTATTCTTATTCTAAATTATTTAAAATAGATCCGGTTTAGTAGCTAAAAATTAAAATCGATTGACGTCACCTTAAAATGTTACTTCATTTGTACCAATTATGAACTATGTAATTTTACAAGTTTATTCATTAAACATTTCAAACAGACCGTGAGAAAGTCACGCTTCGGCATGAATGGGCCGGCTCGACCGGAGTGATACCAAGGCGTCACAGAAAACCGGCGTAAAGCAGCACTGTGCTGTGTTTCGCTGCGTGAGTGAGAGTACCAAAGGCCCAATCCGGGGGAAAGGGGGGTTTAAAGTTTGGCAGCGCACTTGTGACTCCACTCGTGTCGCAGGTGTCTATGGGCGGCGACAATTGCTTACCATCAGGTGACCCATCTGGTCGTCTGCCACCTATCACATAAAAAAACAGAACGCTTAGGAATTCAGTCTGCGAAAGGATTTATATTAAAATGTTGTTATGTGCCATAAAAACAATGGTATACCTACATGGCCTGTAGTTACAGCTGGCTGCTTATCATGCAATATCTAAAATCGATATTTTGATGCGATAACAATGACGTAAAACGGCGAGTTTCCATCAGGTTCAAATATCAATATGTAGATTGTAGATACTCTTATCAAACATTCTTATTAAGGCGACACAGCACAAAGTGTCCGCTTAATTAGCAAAATTATGAAAATTATTGTTGTATAAATAATTAATAGGCTATTTGACAGTGATAAAAATAAACATTTTTTTTAACATCAGTGTTAATATATTTTTTGTGGAGCGATTTGTAATAACGCGAGATAAAAATATTGCATTGTTTCATCAAAATTCGTCTTCTAAAATTATTATTTTTTAAACAGGGGTCACGTGACGGCCCGTGACGTAGATTATACGTATAAGTCTACTGCCTATGGTTGATTGCCTTTCCTTCATAGGAAGAAATAAACAAAAAAAAAGTCTATAAAACTATTTGCAAGAAACACTGAAACACCAACAAGCTCAATGTTTATTTATGGACAATCTACGTCACTGGCCGCCATATTGCTAAAAGACGCGTTTTTGCGGCATATTTGAATATTGCATTTTCTTTTTCGTTTTTTTATTAAAATATCTAAAATAAAAACAGAAAAGTATTTTTAGGGTTAGTTTTTTATAAACAAATGAATACCCTAAGATAGTTTTCAGAATTTTGTCAAATAGCCTATTGTAGGAAGTCATTTTGTGGAACAGTTTACCTATGGGAGTATTTCCCGACGGCTACGACTTAGGGACCTTCAAGAGAAGAGTGTACTCCTTTTTAAAAAGGCCGGCAACGCATTAGCGATCTCTCTGATTTCGCGGATGTTAATGGGCGGCGATGATTGCTTTCCATCAGGTGACTCGCTTGCTCGTTTATCGCCTCTAGCATAAGAAAAAAAATATTACATAAGTTCGTCTAAAAAAATTTTTAATACTTTCCTTAAGGTGACGGTTTTAGCTACTAAACCGGATCTATGAAAAGTGGCCGCTTTTGGCGTGAATAATTTTTCGCATACAAAAACGGACCAAACATTTGTGCATGGTTATTTCATTTGATTTAAATTGTTAGCATCTACACCGGATATCTTTTTAACGACGTCGAAGTTTGAACACCTGGAAAAGAACTTATACTTGTGGAGGACACGATTCGGACCAACTCCGTTTAGTTGGTATGATTGTATTTATTTTCCGATTACAATACCCATGATTACAATCTATTTTGTATATACAGACTATATGCTGGCGACCATATCTATATCTCTGGTTGGCCGGTTCTTACCAGTGTACCAACCAAAAGATACCAAAATACATACAATCATACCAACTAAACGGAGTTGGTCCGAATCGTGTCCTCCACATACTATTTATTCAATACTTATACCTAATTAACTTGTTAGTCTGATTCCTACTCGTAATATCTCGTGGTATCCGTGTGAGTGAGGTTACCGGAGGCCCAATGGGGGGAATGGGAAAAGGTTGGCAGCGCACTTGTGACTCCACTGGTGTTGCGGGTGTCCATGGGCGGCGGAATTGCTTACCATCAGGTGATCCGTCTGCTCGTCTGCCACCTCTCATATAAAAAAAAAATGAATTACCGCCATAAACGGCCACTTATGGTGTTAATCCAAATTTCGAGTGCAAAAACAGATCAAAAAGTTAATTATAAGTCATCATCATCATCATCAGCCCATTTAAGTCCCCACTGCTGGGGCACGGGCCTCCCTCAATCACATGAAGGGTAATTGCCATACTCACCACGCTTGGCAGACGGGTTGGCGAGGGTTTTGATATAAATGCAGAGTTTTCCTTCTCTGGGTGCTGATGATCATGCCAGCAGCTTTACCTTAGTCGCCTTTTACGACACCTCGGTAATAGTGAGGGTGGCCTATTCTACTCTGCCGGGGACCACACGTAATTATAAGTATTCAATAATTAATAGTACTTATATATTCTTTTCGAGAGGCTGCGTCCAAAGCTGTCGCTTCAGAGCCCAAGGTACGCATGAACCTGATCTGGGATTCGGGAAGTCTAGTAATTACAATGAAGTGTCTGCCGTCTGACTTGAGACAGGGGAACCAGACCACAAATTGGTCTGGTTCCACGGTGAGAATCACTGTCTCAAACATTATACGTATCCACAATTTTTGAGAAACCATCAGAGTTTACCTCTCTATGTTTTCCTCACCGCCGAGCTAATGGTAGAAATGTGCACATAGATTTGAAAAATAAATATATGCATGATCGGATTCGAACCACGACGGGGGGGTCGTCGTGTGTTCTTTCCAATCCACTGAGCTACCATAATTCATTACACTTAATTCTAATTTAAACATATTGTTTTAGTTACCACAACCGGTTTATTTATTGCTAACTAATTAGTAAGCGTAGGTAGGTACTCAAGCTAACAGCTAATAGAAACAAAGCACGACCGGATCATAGAAATTAATTTTCCACCATTTGCATTGTAGCCAAACAAGAACGAAACAATTTTAAGTGAATAATGCACTTCAATTTTTTTTCGACAGTCTTCGGGTGGGGCCCGAACGAATCGAACCCACGATCTTTTGCAACTGCTTTACCGACTAAGCTACCGGAGACCTTAAATAAATAAATAAATATTTCACAACATCACATTGATCTGACTCCGAGATAGGTAGCTCAAGCACCTATGTTACGGATATCAGAATCAACAGTGGGATTACAAATACATACATATAATACTTTTCTTTTGTAAATACATACTTATAATACATAGCAAACACCCAGACCAATACAAACAAACATATTCATGCACACAAATGTTTGTACTGTGCGCGCGCGCATCTTTGCACTGACCCAGATGCAAATGTTGCAATATTTTGAAAGATACGTTTTTGCCAGGTCAACTGCTGGACATGATTTCCAGCCCCAGCTCTCAGATGGCTACGCTCCTGCCACTATTGCCTAAAATTTCTCACTACGGCAACTAATGCTTGTTATTAATTAGACACCTTTGGCGGCCTTGATTTCTCAAATATCATCGGCAAACGTGCTCTCTATTGACCAAACAATCAAGTGACCGCCATTGTACGCCGGTAGTCACGTGACTAGCGGCAAAACATCCCAAAAGTCACGTGTATGTGCACACGAACGCTGTTATTAAATAATCACGCGACTTAAGATCATTGTTTTCAACAGGTAAATATACAGACTAAGTATAGGGTTATTCTGAAACATCTAAACTCTTCTAATTATATGTACAGACTGACCAAGATCAGAAGGCACTTCTGTGATTTTGACATGGGGGTGCTGTACAGTATTTTTTCTTATGGGAAATGTCAAAAGCACTGACATTCTTGTAAAAGAAAAAGCGTTGGTTCCGATATTGCCACGTGCTTAATAACCGTGATCGCATTGTAGCAAACTGACAGATGTCATGTGTCATTTAAAAAAAAACTCACAACATCTCATACGTTGACCTGATTCCGTACTAAGTAGCTTAAGCACTTGTGTTACAGATATCAGACAATAGAGGAACACAAATATATACTTAAATACATATATTACACTCAGACACCGAACAAACACAAGTGTTCATCGCACGAATGTTTGTCCAGGGTGGGGATCGAACCCACCACCTTTGGCGTAAGAGGCAGGGTCACTACCGATTGCGCCACCCGGTCAGTCCCATTCATTTTTGCTCATTTTGACAGATGCAAAATGTCAAAATGTATAAGAACTAGACAAAATTCCTTATACAGAACAGTTCAACCAAAATCATTTTGCTGCAAATCACAAAACCGCATGGTTTTGCTTTTTTTATGTGATAGGTGGCAGATGAGCAGACTGATCACCTGATGGTAAGCAATAGCCGCCGCCCATGAACACCCGCGACACCAGTGGAGTTACAAGTGCGCTGCCGACCTTTAAGCCCCCCTTTCCCCCGGATTGGGCCTCCGGCACCCTCATGCACGCAGCAAAACACAGCGCACTGCTGCTTCACCCCGGTTTTGTGTGGCCGTGGTATCGCTCCGATCGAGCCCATCCATGCCAAGCGTGGCTCTCCCTCCCATAATCCCATGCTGAATAAATAAAACGTCTACAGAACTTGTTTTTTATCCGTATTACTTAGTTTTGCGTTAAGTGCCCGCTGCGATCTACTCAGCCATTAGGGTAGGGCACACTAGCGACGCCAATCGATTTTTATTTTCAGCTACCAAAAAGGATATATTTTAAACAATTTCGGGGTTCTCTCAGTAAACACTTATACTATTTATTTAATAACCATTTACAAATGTTGGGCCCGTTTTTGTACACGCAAAATTGATTCACGCCAAAAGCGGCCACTTTTGGCGTGAATCAATTTTGCGTACGCGTTGGACCCAACATTTTTTCATGGTTATTTAATAAATAGTATAAGTGTTTGGGTAGAGGTTGTAACCCCGCAATTGTTTAAAATAGATCCGGTTTAGTAATTAAAAATTAAAATCGATTGGCGTCGCTAGTGTGTCCTACCCGTCACCTTAATACTCCACACCCTGACATTTCTACGCTGGGAAAGGCTAGCCAGAACCGGCTGACCGCCACCATCCCGGTGTAGTAACTCATTATTTTACAAATAATATTTCAATAGGCGTAAAAGATTACGCAATAAGTTGCGCAATAATTTAATACGCTTATCTACTTATTATTTAAACTTATTCGGTGTGCTCTGTCTTACATAAGGTAAGTAATTAGTATCCTATAACAGATAAAAAGCTTTAGGCTTTATTCATAAAATTTTAGTAAGAAAGAAAATACATTTATTGACCATCACAATACACAGGAAACAAACACATACAGTTGGTACACGGTTTAAAACAACATAAATTTTACAAAGAATAGGGACAAAGAGATGTGGATAGTGTGTGGGCAATCAGGTCCCGACCTCAGCATTAGCTGCTAAGACAATATCTGCATTGCCGCAGCAGCGCTGGTATTCTGGCGGGACCTGTTTGCGAGCGAGTGTGATGGTGTGGTGTAGATAAATAAATAAATATATCTATACACGTACCTACATATTATAGATAGGTAATATGTGATGTGGTAGATATAATAAGATTCGTATTTAAACACACACAAAAAAAGAAGAAGAGAATTCAGTTGATATCATACAGATACAATGATGAGTCCTCCAGTTAGGTTGGGCAGCATTGGGAAAACTACGTCGTGTCTTCGTATCGTCGATACCACAGTGCCTAAAGACGAAAGTCTTCAATCAGTGCGTCCTACCCGTCATGACATACGGAGCCGAAACGTGGACACATACGGTACGGCTGGTCCACAAGTTAAAGGTCGCTCAGCGGGCTATGGAACGAGCAATGCTCGGGGTCTCTCTCCGAGATCGAATCCGAAACGAGGTGATCCGGCAGAGAACAACCGGATCCGGAACCGGAACCGGAACCATTGCTCACCGGATTAGCAAGCTTAAGTGGCAGTGGGCTGGCCATATTAGCCGCAGAACCGACAACCGATGGGGTAAACGAGTTCTGGAGTGGAGACCGCGTCTTGGCAAACGTAATGTATCGCGCCCTCTGGCTAGGTGGGAGGACGATCTGCGCAGGATGGCTGGCAAGAGCTGGATGCGAGAAGCCATGGATAGATCACAGTGGCGATCAATTGGAGAGGCCTACGTCCAGCAGTGGACTGCGATAGGCTGATGATGATGATGATGATGATGATGATGATGATGATGACAATGATGAGAAGAAACAGTAGGTAGTACAAAGCACAAACACTTGAAAAGTAAGTTTTAGTAAACCTTTGTGTTATAGAGCAGTTAGATAAATCATCATTTCAGCCAATATACGTCCACTGCTGGACATGAATGGGCCGGCTCGCCCGGAGCGATACCACAACCTCACAGAAAGTCGGCTAGAAACAACGCTGTGCTACATGAGAGCTGTGCTAGATGAAGAGGAGGTTTAAAGTTGGCAGCGCTCTTGTAACTCCACTGGTGTTGCGGGTGTCCATAGGCAGCGGCAGTCGCATACCATCAGGTAATCTGCAGCTCGTCTGCCACCTATTAGATAAAGTCTTTTCGCTTGTAGCGATTTCTTCCAGACAACTTTTGTGTAGAGGAGAGAAACAGTGTATTGGTAAGGGGGTAAGATCATCATCATCATCATTTCAGCTATTAGACGTCCACTGCTGGACATAGGCCTCCCCAATGTTCTTCATACACATCGGTCCTGCGCCGCCCGCATCCAATGGATTCCCGCGACCTTCACCAGATCGTCGGTCCACCTTGTGGGGGGCCTGCCACGGCTGCGACTTCCTGTACGTGGCCTCGACTCGAGGACTTTTCCGCCCCAACAGCCGTCTGTTCTTCTCGCTATGTGCCCTGCCCATTGCGTCTTGAGACATGCAATCTTAGTTAGATAGACAGATAGATATACTGTACTGCCCAAAAAATACAACTTTAAAAAACTAGGCATTACTACTTGTATGTAGAATTTCGCCAGTTTAGACGTTTGAAAAAAAAACATACATTTTCGAACATAGAACGAAATTGCTTTATTTATAACACCGTTTTAGTTAACAAAGGTTCAACAAACATTTATGAATAAGACCCTTAATGTTAATTATACAAAAACATAGATGAACCACATAAAGATTTATACTAAACAATTGAAGCCAGTAGGTCAATCAATAGAGGCCATTATCACAGGCGCAAGGTTCCGAATTAACCGATAACACGCTCGGAACACAAAACCTCTACTAATTGAATATTATATGATTGATACATTGTTTTCAAATTCCTTCTTCAAATGTATCGAGCCAGGACTAAAATCCGTGTATAAAACTCACGTATGTATTACTGTGCAATATCTATTTTGTTTTTTATTTTTATGTCATACGAGCAGACGGATCACCTCATGGTAAGCGATTGCCGCCTTCCATGGACACCCGCGACAACAGTGGAGTCACAAGTGCGCTGCCAACCTTTAAACCCCCCTTTTCCCTCCGGTACCCTTACATACGCAGCGAAACACAGCACAGTGCTGCTTCACGCCGGTTTTCTGTGATGCCGTGGTAACACTCCGGTCGAGCCGGCCCATTCATGCCGTGGCTCTCCCACTATGTTATGTCCTATCCCTGTAAATCTTGTATGTGGTCCATAAATGTTTACTTACATAACTCAATTCCTTAATACACACTGTGTACATCATTAATGTGCAATCATTTGAAGCTATTTCTATTAGCTATTTAAAATCACTTTTAAATTTAAAAATGAGAGAATTTTTAATAATATTCTAGCAAAAATATGGCCTAGAATCACCCATATTTCGTATTAAAATTAATTTTGGATAATTTTGATTCGTGGCTATTTATTTAAAAATGAGATTTTAATTAAATATTTACTTTTAAGAATTACTCAAAAATATTGACCAAATAGTTTGTTAGAATGGTCAGTAAAAACATTTGGGAACGGGACCCTAAAAAAGTAGTAAACGGAATGTTACTCTATAAACCCAGAGAGAGGGCCTACTACGAAACCGTTCCGTATGAACAAGAATATACCTGTCGCACCCAAACAAAAGAGATGCACAGCGCGAATGAAAGGGACAGGGATAAAGATGCGGTCGTGTATTCAGTTTGGTTGTACGCGCTCTGATTGACACACCGTTATTACACTGCGTTACGTAACTAGTACTAAAAATATTGACGTGTATGCTGATCAGTTCAGGTGCGATTGCATCATAATTAACCCTGGAATTACGTAGGTACCTATTGATATGAATTTCATTTCATGCAATCAAAAGTTACGTATTTTTTTATCACAATAATTTATTTGCAATGTATTCCTAAGTCCTTAATGATGCACTCGAAAATTATCTTTCATTGACCGGATGAAAGCCCAGTACCAACACAGCTACTAAAAAATATGTATACTATATTTGACAACGGGAAAACTACTGAAAAACATCTACATACCTATGAATAATAGTTTTTTTTACACCTATTGAATTATGAATTACTTGATTACAAACAGGATGTTAGGTAAGAAACAATGTTAGGTATATTTTTCTTCTACATTACATTTTTTCTTCAGTTTTTTTTTTATGAGAAGTACAGTAAAGTTTATGTAAAGTAGTTGTTTCTTCAAAATATAGATACGCCATTATTTTTTTATATTTCTTTTTTCATTTACACCCCGAAAACCACTTGTATGTCTCGTAAATGAAATCTATTGAGCACATTAAATAAACAAAATAAGCGGAAAAAAATAGCTGTTCTTTACATTATTACCGGGTGGTGGATTATTTTGGATATAACATGCTTAATGGACTTCATTTACAATAACTATTATTAGGTTTTCGGGATGTAAATGATAAAAAAATAACGGTGTATAAATTAAAACTAAAAAAAACTAGAAAAAACGAACTCTACGCGTACGAAGTCGCCGGCTGCCGCTAGCTAATAATATAAAAGAATGTTTTTTTTTCTTTTGTGGTAAGCACCGAAATCACACGTAAACAAACGAAAGTCATATTAATTACAAAAGACATTGAAAAATTAAAATGACAATGCCTTAATAACGATTGACCGGTTTCTGTGGAACCGATCATGTACTTTGTGAATACCTTGACTTGTGCTAGGAGGTTACAATAAGTTTTGTGTCAGAACTGACAGCCATTTATTTACTATATTAATTTATGTTTAAAGCAAAATAAACGACATAGTTATGTAAATCCATAAACATTTTTAATAAAAAAAAAATTCACGCGAGTGACATAAATTAAAGTTAAACTAAATAAAAAAAACAAAAACACGTCTTAGGCCCGTTTCGAAGATAAAGATAAAATTGTTTATTTGCCAGAACTCAGGTTATAAAGGTCTTAATAATAAAATAATAGGCACAACTATTCAACCTGCATACAGGTGTGCAAAATCAAATAATTATCATGCAACAATCTTTCTTCTTCTTCATCTTAGCGTGTAATATCCGGTTGCATAGTACAGGGTACGCTTAGATCATGATTCAGGATTGGGGGGAGTGTCCGATAATTACAATGAAGCGACTTGCCGTCTGACCTTCGCAACACTTTAACAAGGGAACCAGACCAACTGAATCATGGTTACCAACACGTTTCAGAACCTTTTTATGTAACGAGCAGGTTTCCTCACGATGTTATCCCTCACCACTGAGAATATGGAAATGGTAGAAATACGTACATAGATTTGAAAAAAAAAAAACATTGGTGCATGCTCGGATTTGAACCTCGACCACCTGCGTTGAAGGCGCGATCGTATCCATTGAGCTACCATCGCTCATTCGAAGAATCTTTATCCGTAGATAAATCTATGGTATAACGTCAGATTTGTATAGATTGCCAGCGCTATACCATAGAATTCGTTTCTAAATAGGTCTAAATTCAAAAATATAATATCGCCATTCCATACAAATTGCATTAATCACCTGATGTGAACGATCACTTTTGAGAGTTTATTTTTTTGAGGTCAGAATATGTTCCTTGTTTAAAAGACACGTTAAAAAATCACGTACCTATACAAAATATAGTCATACTAACACTGTGGTTTAACATTAGCACAAACAACAGGCGGTTGAATGAGATGCGAGGTCGTTTACAAATTGGCTTCTGAACATAGTGAATTGTGAACTTTACCACGGAGAACATAAGCGTTAGCAGTGGTCCCCCAGTGGGGAGCGGCTAGCGGTACAGGGGAGAAAGTTGCGCTCAGCTTCGCTAGCGTCTGTTCATGCGCGGGCGCATACAAGGTGACTACTACATGTAAGTATAAATATTAGACAAACAGTCCATACATTGACCTGACCCCAAAGTAAGTAGCATAAAAGCAATTCGCACATAATACGTGCTGTACAAGATAATGAGACTTTAATGGGGTAAGATTCAAAATTAAGGGGACGGGTAGGGCACACTAGCAACGCCAATCGATTTTAATTTTTAGCTACTAAACCGGATCTATGTATTTTAAACAATTTCGGGGTGTTTTCCCTCACCGCCACATTGTTTAAAATAGATCCGAAATTGTTTAAAATACATCCGGTTTAGTAGCTAATAATTAAAATCGATTGGCGTCGCTAGTGTGCCCTACCCGTCACTTTAATGATTTTTAACATAACTTTAAAACAGTGTTTCTCAGAACAACGTTTTTGAGTTGATATACCATGTTAAGTGTCATTTGTCAGAATCAACGAAGTGACCACGAATCTATTAATAAAGGAGTAAATATGTATTACATTTAAGATGACAAAGACAAAATACATTCGCGATGTAATCAACACCCGGCGCCATCTATTAGTACAGTTTAAAACTAGATAATACAATCAGAAATGACACCGAGTTACACAAAATTACTTCTTGAAAAGAAGTGACAGCGAGCCACTAGTATACCTAAATAGATATTATATCTATCACACGATTGTTAAAAAAAAAAGTGAATTAAACCCATGACATTTGGCGTATGAGGCAGGGTCAATACATTTATATATTTATTACAATGTATGAATGTCAAACATTGTATTGCTATTATTAACTTTTCTATTTTGTATACGACCTGTAATTTAATTTAATACGTCATCAGGCAACTGCGGTTGTGATCAACGCTTTCATAAGAGCTTCACCTTCTAAGTGCGGAAAAAGGAGTCCACCTTTCGAGACCGCCGCGCCGCCTGCGCAACGGTGCGGTCACATGGCCGCATGGCGGTCACCATTGCGTCACACTTTGCATCTTGTGGCTTACAATGAATCTAGCTGTGTGGCTTACAATGAAATACCGTAGTGTCCGACCGAATGTTCGGTTTCGTTTTCGGTTGAGTTTCGGTAAAAACACGAGTTTCGGTTTAGTTTCGTTTTCGGCGGCAAACATGCCGAAACTACGACCAAAACCGAATGACTCCCATCAGAGCCAATGTCGTGATTCGTGACGATGTGACAATGACGTCATATTGCTGCCTTGGCAGGAAGACTAAGTTCCGCTGCATATGCAGTAAGAAAAATTAGGCGTCTGACTGATATCGAGACGGCAAGACTGGTCTATTTCAGCTATTTCCACAGTGTGATGTCATATGGTCTACTGTTGTGGGGGTCTGCTGCTGACATACAAACTAATTTTGTATTACAGAAAAGGGCCATCCGCGCTATATACAGCCTTAGATAACGTGACTCACTTAGAGAAATATTTAAAGAAATTAATATATTAACCGTGGCTTCCCAATTTATCCTCGACTGCATTATGTATGTACGTAAGAACTTGCACACTTTTCCAAAAAAACCGATAGTCATAGTCTTAACACCAGAAATAAACATAGGCTTGCCGTCCCGGTTCTCAGACTTAATAAAGTCGGTAATTCGTTTGTTGGCTTAAGTATTAAGATATTTAATAAGATACCACAAAATGTCATTAACCTATCACTGGATAAGTTTAAGTCTCATATTGAAACCTGTCTAATGAAGAAAGGTTACTATAGTGTACAAGACTATTTAAATGATAAGGATTCTTGGTCATGTTAATTGATTAATCTTTTGAGTTGTTATTCATAGTAGTCTATTAACTTTCATAATTGTATTTTTTTTCTCTTCTTAATTGAAACTCTGTAACATTATCAATATTTGAAAAGAGTAACTACTGAGTTCCTTGCTGGTGTCTTCTCAGTAGAAATCGACATTCCGAACCAGCGGTAGATATTATGTACGTATTTTGACATTCATAAGTGTTATGTGTGGACCTAAATTGAATAAAGAATTTTTTATCTTTATCGATTTATTTGCTTGTTTGTTTGTTGTTCGTTTTGTTTTGTTTGTACAACATAGGAACGGGTAGTAAACATCAAAAAAATATTCAATATGACTGATAAAAGTATAATCAAGTTTAATCTAACCTATAATTATAATATTTTTGGCAAGTACAGTAGATTACTTAGGTACCTACCTACTCCCAATTTTATTTTGTGAAATTATTAAGGTAAAAGACCCGACTATGGGACGGGTTATTTAGATGTCCTCAATATTGCGAGTAATTAAAAGTAATTTAGACTATAAATCCTTATTTTTCTTTATTAATACCTACCTAATTTGATACCTTTTCTTTTCGTTGTAAGGAAGTTTTGGTTTCGGCCGAAATAGACACCGTTGCCGAAATTCGTTTTCGGTTTCGGTCGTAAAACTAGTTTCGGTCGGTCGAACGAGAATATACCTGTCGCATCCAAATGAAGGACAAACACAGAGCGTGTGTTAAGGAGGGGAACTTCGGTTCGGTCGTGACGTCCGGTTCGCGCAAAGTCCCTAGTTGTGCCCTTCCTTCGTTCAATTTCGCTATTCACAATAAGTTTAACCTCAGTCAAGACCATTTATATGCAACTCATTTGCCATCGTCGCAATTGTGTGATGAACACTTGTGTTTGTTGCTTGCCTAGTGTTTGCGTGTATTATTGTATTTCCTCTGTTATTTGATATCCGTAACGCATGTGTTTGAGCTACTTGGTTCGGAATCTGATCCTGTATTATAAAAAATCTTGCAATACTGCTCCCTAACTTTACAAAACGAAATGGAGAAATGTTTTTTGCAAATATCTGTATATTTACATGTTGAAAACCTCATAATAGGCATCGAGAATGATGTCCATTTGGTGCTGCAGCTGTTGGTTCAACAAAATAAGTGAAAAAAAAATCTGCTGTTCCATACATTATTGCAGCGTGGAAATTCTGTTTTGTATGGATTTTTTTCGCTAATTTTGTTTTTTTTTTATGCTAGAGGCGGACAAACGAGCAAGCGAGTCACCTGATGGAAAGTAATCATCGCCGCCCATGAACATCTGCGAAATCAGAGAGATCGCTAATGTGTTGCCGGCTTCTTTTTTTAAAAAAGAGTACGCTCTTCTCTTGAAGATCCCTAAGTTGATCTAACATGCTAAATGGACTTTATTAAGGCGACGGGTAGACACCATTCGTTTTTAATTGTTAGCTACTAAACCGGATCTATTCTAAACAATGGACAACATTTCAAAATTGCTAAGCTCTGAAACAAAAAATACCATTTCTTTATTTACTTTTCCGCTGCGCGAATATATATTTATTAATTTTTTATATTGCTTATTTACTGAGAAAAAAATTAAAAACTAAAAAACGTAAGATGACGTCATTGGACGGCAGAATGTAAAATATTTCTTTGCTTAGCACATTATAGTTTTAAATTTACGAAATGCCAAACCCATGACATGCAACTGTCAAAAAAAAGACAACTTGTCAACGTTGAATGTATGAATGACGTTGACAATGTTGACACTAGTATTATTTACCTTTGACAGTAGTACCTTTTTTTTATTAAAACAATGATAAGCAAATGAATATCGCTGATTCAGCCGTCCGATGACGTCATTTGGCGCTTACGTCTATTTAGAATATAAAGAATTTTAATAATTATTTTATGCATGAAAATGGACAAATTTTGAAAAAAGAAAAAATATGGGTCCGTTCATTTTATGTCTATTTTCATATAAAAAAACAATATGGACATGTTAAAAATATGAAATGTTGTCCATTCCGGGGCTACAACCTCTAGGCAAACACTTATACTATTTATCAAATAACCAGGCACAAATGTTGGGTCCGCTTTTGTACGCAAAAAATTGATTACCTGCAAAAGCGGCCACTTTTAGCGTGAATAAATTTTTCGTGTACAAATGTTGGGTCCGCATTTGTGCATAGTTATTTAATAAATAGTATAAGTGTTTGCCGATAGGTTGTAACCCCGGAATTGTTTAAAATAGATCCGGTTTAGTAGCTAAAAATTAAAATCGATTGGCGTCGCTCTAGTGTGCGCTATCCGTCACCTTAACAATATCTGGAGGCCAATTCTCGCGCTTGTGATATTTAGAAAACATGGCGGATATCACCTAAAAACCACACAAAAAAACTATGTTTCAGTGATATGTCGTATGATAATAAATGTCACGAGCCAGAGAATTGGGCTCCTGTTAAGAGATATAGTTTTCGGGATATAACCGATAAATAAATAATGGTGTAGGTATAAGTTATTCCGAGCAAGGCGGTAAAGAGAAGAACAGAATATATTCAGAATGATACATCCTTCACCTTATTATAAATCGCGGATTAAAGTTATTACAGCTCATGTCATCCCGTTCCAACACGCAATGTTAAAAGGTGCTGGCACGAATTTTGTTCCGGGACTATCCTTAGTTTTGCGATTTGTAATTAGGGGGATGGTATTTATGTATCTAAGACTCTGGTAGAGTAAGGTAATATTTGCTCACACTATATATAATATAATAGCATATTATATTGCAATTAATATGTAAGTGCTTCCTCCAGGTCAAGCCGGGGTTGCGCTTTGACCTTGATTCAAGATTTGGGGAGTCTGGTAATTACAGAGAATTTGGTAGAGTGGCCTGTCTATCGGTTTTTTATAGGATGCATTTTGGAGAGTGTTCGAATGAGCTTCACGACCTGATACCACCTTCTCCTTTCTACCACCGGACATTACGGAAGACGACAGGAATCCACCCTTACACTGTGCAAGTTCCACCAGCTCGTACTAAGCGTTTCGCTTCCTCTTTCTTGGTACGAACTGCTAAGGAATGGAACAACTTGCCGGCTTCTGTATTCCCAGAGAGCTACAATTTGGGTGTCTTTAAGTCGAGAGTGAATAGGCTTCTTCTGGGTAAGCACGCTACATCTTAGACCTTATTGTCACTTTCCATCAGGTGAAATGAGGTCAAGTGCAAACCCATTTAATATATAAAAAAAAAACAATGAAGCGACTGATCTTTGCAACCCTTTAACAGGGGAACATATCAACTGTATCATGATTACACGAATCATTATCTCAATAATGTGGATATCTAAAATGTCAGGTTCTTTACGAAGTTTTCTCTCACAGCCAACCGAATGGTAGAGATAATGCACAATTGCACATCGTTTTGAAAAAGTGGCAAGAGGCATGCTCGGATTCAAATCTATACAACCTCCCCTTTAAAATTGTCTTATTTTTTGAGCGATGGTATCTCAGTGAATAGGACACTGAGAGTGAGCTTTCATCAAAACACACGCGCGATGCAATCGACACTCAGCGCCATCTATAAGTACAGTAAACTACATAATACAATCAGAAATGGGACCGATTTACACATAACTTATAGGGCTACGCACTAACTCGAAGTCTTTCAGAAACCCCAGCTTGCTCTTTTTACCGCACGCAAAGACTTATTATAGGCGGAACGCATTTTCAATTAGAACATGTCAACTATTTAATAATTTGGCAAAAGTAAATGTCGACATTGACTTGTTCAACACTTCAGTTTCGAAATTTAAACATGTACTGAATGATAACTTTTTCTCAAATGTTATTTAATTTCTTTTGTTCCTGATAATGTCAGATGACTTGATCAATTTCAATGTTTCTTCTTCTGGGAGTGGCAAATACGTTGTTCGTTTTGTTTGTAATTTAGTAACTTATTGTTTTTTTTTCTTTCTTAACATTAAGTACCCACTTGCATTTCTGTTAAACAACCTAGTGATTATCAGTGGAAACTTGTAATCGGCCCTCAATGTTTTTTTTTCTGTGACTGTATCACTAAATCTAGCTGTAAGTTTTCCAAAAACTTGTTAAATAAAATAAAAATAAATAAAATAATTACGTCCTATAAAGAAGTACCTAAGAGCGAGCCACTAGTATACCTAAGTAGATATAATATCTATCACACGATTGTTTATCCAAATGTGAAGTAACCCATGACCCACTCCCCTCCAGAAAGTGTCTTATTTTTTGAGCGATGCTATCTCAGTGAACAAGAAAATGAGAGTGAGCCAATTAAATAGACGCGTGTAACTCTTTACCGAAACGACTCAGCCAAATGATACATTGTTCCGAATCTCTAATGTTCGCTCCGAATATATCATTCGACTCAAATGGATCTCGAATTCGAGTGAACCGAATGAGCTGAATGATCCGATGAGCCGAATCAACCGAATGAGTTGAATGATCCGAGTGAGCCGAATGATCTGAATGAGCGGAATGAATCACGGATCTATCTGAGTGTCGATGTTCCAAATGAAGCGTTTCACTGTTCCGCATCTTTGCACTGATCCAGATGCAAATGTTCCAATATTTTGAACGATACGTTTTTGCCAGATTTACTATTAGAATGTATAGTGTAGTATAGATTACTATTTATAAAGAGGTTAATCCTACAAACAGCGGCAACATCATTATATAGCCATTAATCCACCTGCTGGGGCAACGGCCTCCTCAATCACATAGGTAATTGCCATACTACCACGCTGCAGCGGGTTGGCGAGGGTTTTTAAGTTATAAATGCGGAGTCTCCTCTCTGGGGTGCTGATGATCATCCAGCAGCTTACCTAGTCGCCTGTTTACGACACTCGGTAAGAGTGAGTAGCCTATTCTACCGCAATAGCAACATTGTTTTTCATGTGTTTAGGTACTCGGAACGTAGCATGGAAACTGAGTTAGAACAGCTTTGCTGCCTATTAATTTACGTAATTTAGTGTCACTGCGGATGTCGTAGAAAAACGTCCACTGTTGACAGAAAAATTTGATATCAAGGCGGCACTTTCAAGCGAGGTCACTATGGGCAAGCAATGCCAGCCGCCAACATGGACCTTTCGCGTGTCCGTGCAAGTGCCGATTGAGACGCTTTTTACGTGCCTACATTTATACGCCCTGTTGGTCTCGTAGTTGTACCGGTCCGTGATCTCGGGGTCCCGGGTTCGGATTCCGGTCGAGCAAACAGCTAACTCACTGGTGTCGCGGGTGTCCATTGGCGGCGGCAATTGCTTTTACCCTCGGTGTCGTTCTGTTCGTCTGCTACTGTATCACATAAAAAGTCCTATGCGCTGCACCCTGTGCAAAATCCCTTTTCCCCTTTATTGGGCATTCCTCTATATTATTCTGTGCCTTCGGTACCCTCACACACGCAGCGAAAGACTGCACAGACGCTGCTTCACGCCTGTTTTCTGTGAGGCTGCGATATCACTCCGGTCGAACCGGCCCGTTAAGGCCGAAACTTGGCTCGCCCACGATGGTAGGCCTGTGCCCCAGTAGGGACACTAACAGGCTGTGATGAGACTAACTATAAAGTCATCACTATTAAATGGCATGACTAAGTAATAAATAAATACAAGTTGTAAACTAATGTTATTTTCAATGTGACTTGCGTTTTACAAGCCATACAATAGTGTTCTGTGATGCATATTTACTTTTTCAAACAATGTTGTTATTGAGCGATCCCCCTTAATCGGACAATGGTAAAATAGTTACCACCAGATTTTGAACTTTATGTGTCAAGGCATAAGAGCGAAAACCAATGAAATTTTTCACTGACTCATATCCGATTAAGGGTTATCCAACTTTATTATTATAGAATACTAGCTTTTGCCCGCGACTTCGTCTGCGTGTAATTCGAATAAAAGCAAGGTCTTTATATATCTTTATAAATTATAGCCTATGTGTTATTCTGATCTATAAGCTACATTACTGTAAAGTTTCATTAAAATCCGTTTAGTAGTTTTTGCGTGAAAGAGGAACAAACATCCATCCATACATCCATCCAAACAAACTTTCGCCTTTATAATATTAGTAAGGAAGTAAGGGACCAAACGGCTATAATGAAGTAAGGACAATATAAAAACGTTTATTTGGCACCAAAAGAACAATATTCAGAGCATAAATTTTAATAAATATCGAAGTATTTATCAATATCACCAATGAAAACATCTTTCAGATAACTTTGATAGCATTCGACGGGGCTACGAACTGTAGCTTGGAATATTAGCTTGAAGGTCAAACTTAGGTCAAATCTCAAATAACGGGTCATTTCTTAACTACATCACTCGCTTTAGGTGACGGGTAAGGCACACTAGCAACGACATTTGATTTAAATTGTTAGCATCTAAACCGGATATCTTTTTAACAATTTCGAAGTTCGAGCATCTCGAAAAGAACTTATACTATTTATTAAATACTTATTATTAAACATTCCGCCCACCAAAAGGTCTCTACCTTTTTTAACACACAATAAAAAATTACCTAAATTGAGACTAAGTAACACAGTTTTACTCTTAGGAAATAACCGCCCACCGTAAGGGCTTAATCTCTAACAAAGGAAACAAAACCGCCCACCATAAGGGCTTGAATTAATAATTTAGATTTTGAACATTATACGCAGCGACAAAATGTGCCGGGTTTCGGCACCATTTTGTCGCTGCGTATAATGTTCAAAATCTAAATTATTAATTAAAACACGATCACTTTTGCAGAACCACCGCCATTTATTTTGTTACTCGCACTGACAACTCAAAACAACAGTGTTACCAACATAGAAAATATTTAGGTATGTATATTAAAATAAAGAAAAATATGAAATGTGTTACCATATTAAACACTTATATATAATTAACTTTTTGATCTGCTTCCTACTCGTAATGAATTACCGCCAAAAACGGCCATTTATGGCGTTAATCCAAATTTCGAGTGCAAAAATCCAAAATCCAAAAGTTAATTATAAGTATTAAATAAATAGTATATATTCTTTTCGAGAGGTTCGAACTTCGAAATTGTTAAAAAGATATCAGGTTTAGTTGCTATCAATTTAAATCGATTGACGTCGCTAGGACCACCCGTCGCCTTAAGAGCCCCTCCCCTGGAGGGGGGTTGATGACGGGTGACAAGGCGTGGGTCCAAAGTCAAAACGTACAAACACACATACGTCACAAACGCCGTCACATTTAATTATTTTTATTAGATCTACAGAATCCTAGTTGAATATGTATCTGACGACTACATATTATCGTAAGGATTGTTGATTAGCGGAAACCCTCACTTCACAGCGGTTCGTTTTCTTATCATATTGATTATCTCTATAATGATTCACGCTTAGGCATGAATGGGCCGGCTCGACCGGAGTGATACCACTGCCTCACAGAAGACCGGCGTGAAGCAGCGCTTGCGCTGTGTTTCGCCGTGTGAGTGAGGTTACCGGAGGCCCAATGGGGGGGAAGGGGAAAAGGTTGGCAGCGCACTTGTGACTCCACTGGTGTTGCGGGTGTCCATGGGCGACGGAATTGCTTACCATCAGGTGATCCGTCTGCTCGTCTGCCACCTCTCATATAAAAAAAAAATTATAATAATTTTTAAATTGATTATCTCGTAATAGCATTTTTATTGACATCAAAATTGTACTATGGCTGACTATTCTTATAAGCGTTTTGGATGTTGACATCTGTTAGTTTGTAAGAAACAATTGTATTTAATAAATAATAAATAAATCTCAAGTTTAGGCCTATTTTGCTTCGACGCCTTCGACTTTAAATGTTATATTCAGCATGACTTGCATTAACTGCTATAAACAAGATAAAACCAGCTCTTCCACTAATCTACATTAATTATAAAGATTAAAAAGGAATGATTTAAATTTTGTTATTATCTTTTTGGAAATTTCTATAATACAGGGTGTATCTGTAAACATTTACATAACTTTAATCAAGTGTTCTTAACTACATTTGTTCTACGGCTTTTCGTAATTTGTCGACTTTCCATACGAAATGACCAAGTCGCGTGACTGACTTTGCTAAACGACCGACTCCCCAAAAGTCATGGAACAAAATGTTGTTCAGAATGGTTGGTAAAACAATTGGTTAAAGGGATGTATATGTTCACAGATTCACCCGGTATAATTTATTAGAATGTAATTCTTTTATATAATTTTTTGATTATTTTCCATCAGGTAATATTTAAAATATAAATATATTTTGAAAATATTCAGGCAGACTTATTCGAAGACGAAGTGATCATCTATAAATTAGCTACGTTTACGCTGAAAGATGCTGGGAGCAACTTGCACCACCTATAACGTTATTAAACATTGTGTAACACAATAACATAAAACATGTTGTTGTGTGCCAAAAACGGTACCTTTGGCTGACATAGACAGACAATAAATTATTTATCAAATTAATGTTTCTTTTGTTATTACTAATTTGTTACCATTGTTTAATTGATATTATTTGAATGAAAGGGCAAATAAGCTCAGTGATGGGCAGGACTCGGAGGTTGTTTTAATATTATACTTACCTGTTTCCACTAAAAAGAACTTATTCAAACAAGTTGTTAAAAAAGTAATCTAAAAAAAAACGTTTTATTACGGCTGTATGGGGTCCCACACGGGGATCTATGCAATGAAACTTGGTTAAAATAATAAACCTTACGTATATTGAAATAAAGGTCAAGTGACAGATGTCACTCTAATCAAGCCATATATTACGGAGTATAGACAGGGGAACCAGACAAATCGGATCACGTTTACACGTTCAGAATCATCATCTCAAATATTGTAAGTAGGTATCCATAATTTTGAGAAACTATTCAAGACGAGTAAGTTTCCTCGCGATGTTTTCCCTCACCGCAGAGTTATTGGTAAAAATATGCACATAGATTTAATCTAGAGGTTCATGCTCGGATTCGAACCACGATTCCCTATATGGAAGTTCTTATCTTAAATGTACCATGTTTACTGCAAAAAAAAGTAAATGAATGAATGAATAAAATTATCCATTGCTAAAGTCCGCGCCACCAAAGAAGTCCCGTGAAAAGTGCGCTTGTGTCGCCATCAACATTCATCATTATCATCAGCCCATTTAAGTCCCCACTGCTGGGGCACGGGCCTCCCTCAATCACGTGAGGGGTAATTGCCATACTCACCACGCTTGGCAGACGGGTTGGCGAGGGTTTTGATATAAATGCAGAGTTTTCCTTCTCTGGGTGCTGATGATCATGCCAGCAGCTTTACCTTAGTCGCCTTTTACGACACCTCGGTAAGAGTGAGGGAGGCCTATTCTACTCTGCGGGGACCACACGGCTGTAATCCCACTGTTGATTCTGATATCCGTAACACAGGTGCTTGAGCTACCTATCTCGGAGTCAGATCAATGTATGGGGGGCGTCGAATGCCGTAGTATGGCGGGTGGTCGTATCAAAGAAAGAGTCTATGTACAAACGTTACAAAAGCGTGGCGCATCGCCACAAATGTATGTGGTGTTGTGAAATATTGATGAATCGTTATTGCCAGCGTACCTCATGTCGGGCGAGTAGTCGACGGAGCAGGCGTAGCCGGCCACCATGTGCCCGGTGAACGTCTTCTTGCGGTTCATCTTGAAGCGGTTCAGCGCGCTGAACACGATCACCTTAACAATAACACATTCTTTATTTATTCAATTCGATTTTGACGATACATCCTTGATTTTTGAGGTTGATAGGCAAAAGAAAAATGTTGACGAAGTAAATAACACACTCTCTCAAGTACTACAGTGGTTTACTTATAATAACTTGGTTCTTAATTCAAAGAAAACAAAATGTGTTAAGTTCACAATGCCTAATGTAAGGCAGGTCAAAATGAATATTGTCATGAATAACGAACCTATCGAAGTCATAAACTCCACAGTTTTTCTAGGTATCACTCTGGATACAAAATTGCAATGGAGCCCTCATATTGCTGTCTTGGCAGGAAGACTTAGTTCAGCTGCATATGCAGTTAGAAAAATAAGGAATCTGACTGATATCGAGACAGCGAGACTGGTTTATTTTAGCTATTTTCATAGTCTGATGTCATATGGTCTACTACTGTGGGGATCCGGTGCTGACTTAAGGGCCATCCGTGCCATCTACGGTCTTAGATCACGTGACTCACTCAGAGAAGTATTCAAGGAAATCAATATTTTAACCGTATCATCTCAATACATTTTTGATTGTATTATGTTTGTACGCAAGAACTTGCACCTTTACTCGCAAAAATCTGATTTTCATAGCTTTAACACGCGAAATAAACATAGGCTTGCTGTCCCAAATCTAAGACTTCATAAAATTGGAAGTTCATTTGTAGGATTGAGCATTAGAATGTTTAATAAGTTACCTCAAAATATTATTGATTTACCGGTACATAAGTTTAAGTTGCATGTAAAAAACTGCCTAATGCAGAAAGGCTACTATAAAGTAGAGGATTATTTGAATGATAAGGATTCCTGGACATGTTGATCTCTTCGCCTGTCCTCTAATGTATGATTCATTTCATAATTTTTCATTGACGATTTATCTAAACGATATTAATTATAAGCATTGTATATCATACTGTCACTGTAATCATAATTTGTATAAGAATGAAAATTGTAATTACCATAATATTTGACATTCATAAATGTTCTTTATTGAATAAAGACATTTTTGATTTTGAATGTATAAAAATTGATTTATATTGATTATTCAATAATTGACAAGATGCTAACCACCTACTATTGTACACCTCGTCCTGCAGTTTATTAGTCTGGATTAAGTAACTACTACTCTTTGTGACCTATGAGGGGAACCTAAGTAGTCATGCTCACTCAAATGTCTCTGAGGTGGTGGCGCTATGTGGCGGGTCATTACATTCCCTCTAATATGGTTGAGTGAAATGATGGCTGACACGTACGTCATACTTGTGAACAGGTGCCACCTTTGGGGACTGGTCTGCTTCGGTTTACCTCATAATATTTATTTAATTATTATTTCCTTTATTTTATTTTGTGTAACAATTAAACTGTATGGCTTGGTATGATGATGACACAACATTGTATGAAAGTTTGGCGATTAAAAAGAGTAACTGGCGAGTTTCTTGCCGGATCTTCTCGACCAGAAACAACTTTCCGAGCCGGTGGTAGAATCGCATTATGTTTATTTATTTCTTTAGTATATTTTATGTATCAACATATATATGTATTGACATGTAAATTATACATAAGTACTTATAAATAGTTTTAAGTCATTAAAATGTATGACGATTTGTAAGTGCTGTATACAAGCCTATGCAAATAAAGAATTATTTGATTGATTGATTCAATTAGATATCGTTTCTTTCAACGACATTGTAATGAGCAGTTTTCCAGTAACTATTTATTATATCTATTATAGATGTGTTGCCTGAACGATATGATCTGGGAGCACAATTCTCGGGCTCGTGACATTTAAAAAACATGGCGGATATCACTTGAAAATCATACAAAAAAAACTATATTTTAGTGATATATGTCGTATGAAAAGAAATGCCCGAGAATTGGGCTCCTGGAGCCCAATTCTGGGGCTCGTGACATTTATCATCATACGATATATATCAATAAAACATGGCGGATATTGTATGAAAACGTTTTTGCTTATTCTCGCGATGTCGAATGATGACATATATCACATATTTTCGTGCGACACGTATCGTATGGTCTTGACCATACGATATGGAGTATCACGGTGATTTTGGTGATATTTCTCCAATTCAAAGTGACGTTTGAGTCGTTTCGCGTCTTGTTGTTTATTGACGTTTGGTTGTTCAAATCATGATTGATTCTCTGTGTGAACGATTGTTTAGCTGAGAATTTTAAATATTCTTATATTTTCTTTAATTGGAACAAATTTTCACCAGTACTACCTACATACCTATAAATATTTTATCTCGGTAATAAACTCAGTGTCAAGAAAATTCTTTATTTAATGTTTTTCTTTTATCGCGTCTTTTTGCCACATATGCCATCTCTTTTTGCCACATACTGAAAAGAAATCTTTTGGCTTTCGGTCGGTGTAACGGAAATACAATTTGATAAAATCAATTTTCTTTTTCGTCTTTTTTGATCGTATTTTAAAGCAGTTATGATAATTATAATGTTACACAAACATAAAATTGACTGTTGATATATAAAAAGCTAGAAAATGTTGAATTAATATTTAAACAATAAACATTAGGATTTCTTGATTGTATATTTGAGTCAATCTACAAAATGGAACGTATTAGCGGAAATGATATGGGCCACATTCTCTATGGAAGAGACTTTTATTGTCGCATGGGCACGAGAATAGTTTTTTTTACTTTTGTGACATTTTCGTACGACATTAGAAAAGTGAAAATACAGAAAATACGACATTTTATCGCACTTCCCGAGCATTGGGCTCCTGGAGCCCAATTCTTTCATTCCAACTTGTTATGTGATTTGAACAACCAAAGATCAATAAACAACAAAACGCGAAACGACTCAAACGTCACGTTGAATTGGAGAAATATCATCAAAATCACCGTGAACCTTCATATCGTATGGTCAAGATCATACGATACGTGTCGCACGAAAATATGTGACTCGAATGGTGACCATTCGACATCGCGAGAATAAGTAAAAACGTTCTCATACGATATCCGCTATGTTTTGTTGATATAATATGTCGTATGATGATAAATGTCACGAGCCCGAGAATTGGGCTCCTGGACTTATTCAAGAAAAGAGTGAATAGGCTGTTACTAGACAGACATGATCCATCCTCGGCCACGTCATCACTTACCATCAGGTGAGATTATGACCTAATGTCTGGCTATTCTAAGAAAAATATATTTCAGGTGTTTGATAATAATCATGGGAAAATTCCCCAGTGCTAGATTTTTCAAGATTACCTAATATTTCAAAGTAACCACATAGTTTTTTTTTATATTTTTACCATGCACTGGGGTTTTATTGAACAAAAGAACGAAAACACAAGAAAATTAAGACAATAACTGAGAAATAAAAACAAACTAAAAGTAAATAAAAAGGAAAGCCAACCAACCATATATACTAACGCCAAGTAGACCTAAAATAAGTTGTAAAAAATGTCAGCCATGGCGTATGCCTTTGATTGCTGCCCGTTTGAAACTAGGCAGGTTTGTCATTAAATATTTCTATCAAATAATATTTTTTACTAGGAGTTCATTGTTGTTGTTGATTATTCAAAATAAAAAATATTTTTGAATAAAATGTCTTTCATTCATTCATGGATAAATGAAAATAAAATACTTATACTACTACGGCAACACTTTAAGCGCCGCGACCAATCGCTGTAATTTTTATACAAATACGGATAGCGCCATCTGTCATCACTTTAGAGAGATGACTAATGTCATTGGGAAACGCCTCATTTGAATATGATCCGGTGATAATATTAAGCATTTAAAATATTCGACATTTGTACATTCTCAATTTAAATTAATTAATATTTAATTTAAAAAATATAATAGGCATTATCGATTTATCGATAGAAAACCCGCGTTTTCTTTTCGATTTGGGATTTGTTAGTTGTCGTGGTGTCCAAAAAATAATATATATTTTTTTACATTATAATAAAGTGGATGTTCACCTTGTTGTCCATGGACTGGCACGCCAGCCACTTGCCGTTGGGCGCCACCGTGACGGCCGGCAGCGAGTGCATGGACGGGTCCGCGATGTACTTCATGTCCACGGGGATGTCCCTGGCGGAAACAACTCCACGGTAAATTATCTCTCCTATTGCTTTACCGCCACGAAGTCGACCTCCCCTCGGACGCGGTGGGCTGAGTGCGCTTGACCAATCGAAAAAGTGGACGAACCGAACGAAGTACGGCGAACCATGAGAAGGTCGACTATGTGGCGGTAGGGCTATAACTATAGTCTACATACGATCTTCTCACTTGGAACTATATACCTACAACCTATGCGGAGAAGTGAATAGATGCGCCGCCATTTCTGATCCCATTCTTTATCCGCACAGGTTGTACAAAGTAATGTGCGGGCACGCTACCTTTGTGTTATGAAATTCTCGAATGTTCGTGGTAGAAAATTGCGGATTTATCATAATACCCTCCAACCGATTACGGCTACGGCAGCCAATCGCAACGATCGGCCACGTACGCAGGACATATTATAGTGCTCAAGTGTGTGCACAAACACAAGTGCACTCTCTATTTCCTTACCCTCATATTCCGATGGGACACCAGCGGCACGACCGGAGAAGGATTGGGCGCAGGACCAACGGCTTAGAGTGTTTTCCGAGGCACGGGGGTACAAGACCTCCAACTTCTAGACTCCGGGCTGACACTAAGATTTTTTCTTAGTACCACAGTAGCGTCATTTGCAGTGACTCACCACTCCCAGACGCGCAGGCTCTCGTCTGCTCTGATGGTAGCCTTCAGTACGGCAGCAAGCATCGCGCGTGACTCACCACTCCCAGCCGCGCAGGCTCTCGCCTGCTCTGGTGGTAGCCTTCAGTACGGCAGCAAGCATCGCGCGTGACTCACCACTCCCAGACGCGCAGGCTCTCGTCTGCTCTGGTGGTAGCCTTCAGTACGGCAGCAAGCATCGCGCGTGACTCACCACTCCCAGCCGCGCAGGCTCTCGCCTGCTCTGGTGGTAGCCTTCAGTACGGCAGCAAGCATCGCGCGTGACTCACCACTCCCAGACGCGCAGGCTCTCGTCTGCTCTGGTGGTAGCCTTCAGTACGGCAGCAAGCATCGCGCGTGACTCACCACTCCCAGCCGCGCAGGCTCTCGCCTGCTCTGGTGGTAGCCTTCAGTACGGCAGCAAGCATCGCGCGTGACTCACCACTCCCAGACGCGCAGGCTCTCGTCTGCTCTGGTGGTAGCCTTCAGTACGGCAGCAAGCATCGCGCGTGACTCACCACTCCCAGCCGCGCAGGCTCTCGCCTGCTCTGGTGGTAGCCTTCAGTACGGCAGCAAGCATCGCGCGTGACTCACCACTCCCAGACGCGCAGGCTCTCGTCTGCTCTGGTGGTAGCCTTCAGTACGGCAGCAAGCATCGCGCGTGACTCACCACTCCCAGCCGCGCAGGCTCTCGCCTGCTCTGGTGGTAGGGCCTTCAGTACCGGCACCCCCCCCCCCGATCCCCAAGCATCGCGCGTGACTCACCACTCCCAGACGCGCAGGCTCTCGCCTGCTCTGGTGGTAGCCTTCAGTACGGCAGCAAGCATCGCGCGTGACTCACCACTCCCAGACGCGCAGGCTCTCGCCTGCTCTGGTGGTAGCCTTCAGTACGGCAGCAAGCATCGCGCGTGACTCACCACTCCCAGCCGCGCAGGCTCTCGCCTGCTCTGGTGGTAGCCCTCAGTACGGCAGCAAGCATCGCGCGTGACTCACCACTCCCAGCCGCGCAGGCTCTCGCCTGCTCTGGTGGTAGCCCTCAGTACGGCAGCAAAGCATCGCGCGTGACTCACCACTCCCAGCCGCGCAGGCTCTCGCCTGCTCTGGTGGTAGCCTTCAGTACGGCAGCAAGCATCGCGCGTGACTCACCACTCCCAGACGCGCAGGCTCTCGCCTGCTCTGGTGGTAGGCTTCAGTACGGCAGCAAGCATCGCGCGTGACTCACCACTCCCAGACGCGCAGGCTCTCGCCTGCTCTGGTGGTAGCCTTCAGTACGGCAGCAAGCATCGCGCGTGACTCACCACTCCCAGCCGCGCAGGCTCTCGCCTGCTCTGGTGGTAGCCCTCAGTACGGCAGCAAGCATCGCGCGTGACTCACCACTCCCAGACGCGCAGGCTCTCGCCTGCTCTGGTGGTAGGCTTCAGTACGGCAGCAAGCATCGCGCGTGACTCACCACTCCCAGACGCGCAGGCTCTCGCCTGCTCTGGTGGTAGCCTTCAGTACGGCAGCAAGCATCGCGCGTGACTCACCACTCCCAGCCGCGCAGGCTCTCGCCTGCTCTGGTGGTAGCCCTCAGTACGGCAGCAAGCATCGCGCGTGACTCACCACTCCCAGCCGCGCAGGCTCTCGCCTGCTCTGGTGGTAGCCCTCAGTACGGCAGCAAGCATCGCGCGTGACTCACCACTCCCAGCCGCGCAGGCTCTCGCCTGCTCTGGTGGTAGGCCTTCAGTACGGCAGCAAGCATCGCGCGTGACTCACCACTCCCAGCCGCGCAGGCTCTCGCCTGCTCTGGTGGTAGGCTTCAGTACGGCAGCAAGCATCGCGCGTGACTCACCACTCCCAGACGCGCAGGCTCTCGCCTGCTCTGGTGGTAGGCTTCAGTACGGCAGCAAGCATCGCGCGTGACTCACCACTCCCAGACGCGCAGGCTCTCGCCTGCTCTGGTGGTAGGCTTCAGTACGGCAGCAAGCATCGCGCGTGACTCACCACTCCCAGACGCGCAGGCTCTCGCCTGCTCTGGTGCTAGCCTTCAGTACGGCAGCAAGCATCGCGCGTGACTCACCACTCCCAGACGCGCAGGCTCTCGTCTGCTCTGATAGTAGCCTTCAGTACGGCAGCAAGCATCGCGCGTGACTCACCACTCCCAGCCGCGCAGGCTCTCGTCTGCTCTGATAGTAGCCTTCAGTACGGCAGCAAGCATCGCGCGTGACTCACACTCCCAGACGCGCAGGCTCTCGTCTGCTCTGGTGACAGCCTTCAGTACGGCAGCAAGCATCGCGCGTGACTCACCACTCCCAGCCGTGCAGGCTCTCGCCTGCTCTGGTGGTAGCCTTCAGTACGGCAGCAAGCATCGCGCGTGACTCACCACTCCCAGCCGCGCAGGCTCTCGCCTGCTCTGGTGGTAGGCTTCAGTACGGCAGCAAGCATCGCGCGTGACTCACCACTCCCAGACGCGCAGGCTCTTGTCGTCGGAGGTGGTGACGAAGCGGCGGTTGTCGTCGACGAAGGTGATGGTGTTGACGGCGCCGAGGTGGCGGTCGTACTCCTGCGCGATCTCGCCGCTGCGCGTGTCCCACTGCACAACAGTCATATCACACCGTGTTCTCGCTGTCGAAAACTATCGTTTTGTCCCTTACATTGTGGTGCTTGTGAAAGAGACAGAGCAATAGTTTTGGATAGCGAGGATAGTATTTCAAACTCATGGTAAGGTCTCTGATCTCTCTTTAATAATTTCGAAGCTCCAGCCTTTCGAAAAGAACTTACACAATTTATTTAATACTTATACTTAACTTTTTGATCAGTTTTGGCGTTAATCCATTTTTCGAGTGCAAAACCCGACCAATAAGTAGTGCGCAATAATTAAATAAATAGTATATGTTCTTGCCGAGAGGCTGGAGCCCCCGATTATGTTAAATATATATATTTGACGTCGCTGGAGTGTCCTACCCGTCGCCTTAAACTTTACTTTCGGCTTTTGGCTTTCCGCTTGGACGCAGCCAGGAGTAGCAAGCTAAGATAAAGAGAGAAGAAGAATGCTACATAGATAGATAGATAGATAGATACTCTTTATTGCACAACATACAAAACTTAAAAGCTAGGTATACAGAGATACAATGTACAATTTAGGCGGTCTTATCGCTGGGAGCGATCTCTACCAGACAACCTTCAGGTAAAGGACATTAGATAGAAGAGGGGAAGGTGGTGCAATCCTTTTGATTTTGAATATTGATTAAGTAAATTTATTGTATAAATACATATATCTATTTTATTATTTGTTAGAAATGGGGTGAGCCCTGCGTCTCATAGCCACTGCGACCAGTAGATGATCTATTGTGGCAGCCCCGTAACCTATTACAGCACCTCATGTAGCTCCAGTTCCAGGATAAACCCGAGAATGGAGCTGATGGGGGAACTTTTGATCTCGTCTGCTGAGATCATGTGTGCTCCCAGGTGCCGGCTTCTGCACCGGTGCAGCGCTATGCACTCGCCGAGGACGTGGATAATCGTTTCCTCGTCCTCGCGACAGAACCTGCAGATTTTGGTATCTGAAAGGCCCATGTTGTGCAGGTGCTTATTTAATTTGCAGTGCCCTGTGAGGGTCCGAGTGAGTGCCTTAACATGTCCTCTGCTCAGTTTTATTATTTCTACAGCTCGTCTCTGATCGAACGCCTGTATTAACGCCTTAGACCAGTCTTTCCCAAAGTGGGCGATAACGCCCCCTTGTGGGCGCTGCAGGTCTCAAGGGGGGCGGTAAGAGACCCAGAAAGAAAATGGGGGCGTTGTGTAGAGGCGCGAGGGGAAAGATATAGAATTGAACGACAAGCTCATAACATCAAATAATGATACAGCTTACATGACAGACCTGTATAAATTCAACGACATGAATCTCCAACTGCAAGGCGATAACTAAATTTAATTAAAACAAAAAACGTCGTTGCTGCTTTCGCAGCTGCTTCTACACAAAAATAATCTGGGCAGACGTGAGTTTCACAATTTTCCAAATTTATCAGTATCATGCAGTAACGACGAATTGTTTGCACTTTTGACTTCACCGAACGATACCAGGACATTTTGAACTTGGAAATACCAGACTGGGTGTTGGATCCGTTTTCAAATGTCAACACAGCAATGTCACCTCAGCTGGAAGAAGAACTTATATAATTGACAACAAACGAGGAAATAAGAATCAAGTTCAAAAATGGTTACCAAGAGTTTTGGCTACAAAAACCGATCCCGCAATTGTACTCTGGATTGTGGCCAATCGTTCAACGATTCTTGATAGCATTCCCATCGTCCTATTTGTGTGAACGTGGATTTAGTGTTGTGACAACACTGCTTACTAAAAAGAGAAATCGTTTGCTTGTTACCGAAAGTGGCGACATGCGACTCTTGAGTAAATTGGAACCTGATATCAACAAACTTATTAAACAGCATCAGATTCATCCTTCACATTTGTTTTTATATAAGGATTGATTATTTAAAGTTGCGTTTCAATAATCATTCTTATTGGCAGGTGGAGCCCGTAAGAGTTAACTTGAGACCTAAGCGCCGTTGTATGTTACCTACTGCGCTTAGGTTTCAAGTAGCGGGTTATAGTAAAAGTTTCGTATATAATTTTCATTTAATATACATATATATATATATATACATATATAGGTCACAATAATTAATTAATTTAATTTGAAGTTATAGTGGTTTTTAAATAGGTGAAAAAATGGGGGCGCTAAAAAAATATTTATTCCCTAAGTGGGCAGTAGACAGTATAAGTTTGGGAACCACTGCCTTAGACTGTTCTAGTCGAGGTACATATATCTAGGTATTATAATGGACAACATTTCATATTTTTAACAAGTCCATATTGTTTTTTTATATGAAAATAGACATAAAATGAACGGACCCATATTTTTTCTTTTTTCAAAATTTGTCCATTTTCATGCATAAAATAATTATTAAAATTCTTTATATTCTAAATAGACGTAAGCGCCAAATGACGTCATCGGACGGCTGAATACAGCGATATTCCTTTGCTTATCATTGTTTTAATAAAAAAAAGGTACTACTGTCAAAGGTAAATAATACTAGTGTCAACATTGTCAACGTCATTCATTCATTCAACGTTGACAAGTTGTCTTTTTTTTTGACAGTTACATGTCATGGGTTTGGAATTACGTAAATTTAAAACTATAATGTGCTAAGCAAAGAAATATTTTACATTCTGCCGTCCGATGACGTCATCTTACGTTTTTTAGTTTTTAATTTTTTTCTCAGTAAATAAGCAATATAAAAAAATGAATAAATATATATTCGAGCAGCGGAAAAGTAAACAAAGAATTGGTATTTTTTGTTTCAGAGCTTAGCAATTTTGAAATATTGTCCATTGTAGTGGTACTGACGCAGATGATCTTCTTGTCGGAGGTGCCGGCCACGAACAGGTGCTGCTTGTCGGCGTCGGGGTTGAACTTGGCGCAGTACGGCACCTTGCGCGACGTGAAGCGCGCCACGCACGCGCCCGCCTCCGTGTCCCACAGCTTTATGTACCGGTCGTACGCTAGCCAAACCGACCAACCAAATAAATCACCAATGAATCAATCAATAAACCATTACTTGACACAATAAGTGAAAAGAACATACAGTTAATGCAGAACAAAACAATAACATAAATAGATACTAATTATAAATTAATATTTCTCAACGTCACATACATTGATGGCTATAGCCTACCCACAAGAGGAAAAAACTGTTTGGATCATTTCATTTTAAAATTAAACAAAAATAAAAACTCAGCGTCTATCTATATTTTAAATACCACCATTACGGATCATAATATGATTTTTCTTAAGCTAACTAATAGTAAACATGAAATACGGGGTGTATTTCATGTTTACTATTAGTTAGCTTAAGAGCTCTAAGACTAAAACTTCTCTCGACCTCTGTTTAGCAAAAGAAAATTTTAAGAAATTGAATATTCAAAATTTGCTATTGAACACTGATCCCAGTATCACCACAGAATTATTAATTAATTTATTACAGAAATGTATCTTTGCCAGTTCAATAACCTCAAGAATCACCAATAAAAATCGTATAATAAAGCCATGGATAACGGTAGGCGTACTTCGGTGTATTAGGACCAGAAATGAAATGCAAAAAAAGCTTAAACGTGAACCTAATAATGAAGTCCTGAAAATTACGTACAGGCGCTATCGTAATTATTGTAACGCCTTGATAAAAAAACTGAAACGCTGTTATGATAGAGATCAATTACTCAAAAATAAAAAGAACCCCAGGTTACTTTGGAAAACAATTGATAGTGTCACACATAGAAAAGTAAATAAATCTCATAATAAAGAACTACTAAACTCCAAATCAACCCCCAAAGAATCTATAGACTTCGTAAATTCTTATTTCACAAACATTGGTAAAACTTTAGCTGACAACATTTTGCTGCGCCAACCAAATCGAAACCTAGTTTTCAATAACACGGATAGTTCACCACAGGCCACTTCTATTGTTTTATTAGAAACTGACCCAGAAGAAGTGTATGAAATATTAATGGGACTAAAATCTAATAGTGCTGCTGGTTGGGACGGTATAGGGACCAATTTTTTGAAACATGTTGGAAAGGAAATATCTCCCATTATAGCTCATCTTGTCAACCTTTGTATAAGACAGGGCATATTTCCTACCATGCTTAAACATGCCATTGTTACGCCGGTGCATAATAGTGGAAACAGAGACGAAGCAAATAATTATAGGCCTATTTCGGTTCTTCCAGTGCTGTCAAAAATTTTAGAAAAAATTATAAATTGCAGATTAATTCGCTTTTTAAATAAATACGAACTTATATCAAACTGTCAATTTGGTTTTAGAAGAGGAATCTCTACAGAAGATGCTGTAATTGCTTTAACATCTCATATCTCAGAAAAAGTAGACAAAAACCAGAAATGTATTGCAGTATTTATTGATCTTCAAAAGGCTTTTGATACCGTCTCTGTCCCCACCCTTATCCATAGACTAGAGTCAATGGGCGTGAGAGGTACCCCCCTGGCATTGCTAAGTGACTATTTGCGTGGTCGTCGGCAGAGTGTCAAAATTGGAGATTACGTTAGTGATCCTGTTGATATTACATACGGCGTGCCTCAGGGCAGTGTCCTGGGGCCAACGCTCTTTTTAATTTACATTAACAGTCTGTGCAACTTGAAAATTCCCAATGGAAAAATTTTCTCATATGCTGACGACACCGCGATAGTTTTTACTGGTTCGACATGGGACAAGGTGCATAGCTTTGCAGAGAATGGATTGGCCCGAGTGGCTTGCTGGTTGGATAATAATTTACTTACTCTAAATGTTTCTAAAACTAACTACATATGTTTCACGCTCTATAACAGCTCACAGCCAAATTCTAACTACAAAATAAAAACTCACACATGTAATGATTTAAGTGACCCAAATTGCTCATGTTATAGTATAAATAAAATATCAAAATTAAGTATCTCGGAGTAATGGTTGACCAACGCCTCTCTTGGCACGCACATATTGACTTATTGACAAATAGAATTAGGAAACTTTCTTGGATTTTTAAAATACTTAAACGTGTTGCTGATGCAGCCTTATTAAAACAAATATACCTATCGTTAGCCCAATCTATCTTAAATTATTGTATACCAGTATGGGGCGCTTCTACCAAAATTAAGTTTCTTGAATTAGAGCGTGCGCAAAGATTGTTACTTAAAATAATATATCATAAACCATATAGATATCCAACCGTAAGCCTATACTCTGAATGTGAATTACTATCTGTGCGAAAACTTTACATTCTGCAGTCGATTCTAAAACTACATAGAAAACTACCTTATGAGCCCACTAAACATATTAAAAAAAGAAGGCAGCAAAGTGTTGCACCTACACTAAGGGTTAGAACTTCACACGCTAGGCGACAATTTACAGTACAATCGGCACATATTTATAACAAACTAAATAAAATTCTAAATTTCCACCCCACAACAACACATTCATGCAAATACACATTACATAATTGGCTACAGGTTCAAGACTATAATGAGATTGAGAACCTTATTTTTTACTAGTTTTATCTTTTAATATATACTTATTATATAGCACATACATACCCGAAACTAACTAACACACATGTACAAATTCAGAACTACACACGCACTCACACTCATGCACGTACATACTCACAAACACACCAGATACACGTTATTCAAACTCACATAGATACAGACACACACACATATACTTACACTTTAGTCACACGCACTAAAGATACACACACAGAGATACACATGCAACACACACATAGTTATAGATACGAACAAATGCACACAAACACACACACACACACATTAGTTTGGTATGATCCTTATCTTTGTAAATTTCAAGGAGGAGCGGGGTCTCTAAACACAGGTATTGCATACTTAAATAGAGACCCCAGCCATTTGTAATGTATGTAATTTAAAAGATATTGAATAAACATTATTTATTTATTTATTTATTTATATTATATTTATATTGATCTGACTCCGAGATACGTAGCTCAAGCACCTGTGTTACGGATATATATCATCGTCATCGTCAGCACATTTAAGTCCCCACTGCTGGGGCACGGGCCTCCCTCAATCACATGAGGGGTAATTGCCATAATCACCACGCTTGGCAGACGGGTTGGCGAGGGTTTTGGACGGATATATATACATATAATACTTTTCTTTTGTAAATACATACTTAAAATACATAGAAAACACCCAGACCAATACAAACAGACATTTTCATGCACACAAATGTTTTTACTGTGCTGGGATCGATCCCGCAACCCTTGGGCAAACGCATATCATCCTCGTCGCTTTTCATGAGGTGCGATTGTGGTCTAGCATTAGCCTATTGGCCAAAAAAAGAAAACAACTACTTGATGATGATCATGACAACTATCTAAACTATTTATAAAAAGGTACATGCTATAAACAGCGGCAACTCTTAGGTAAACACCTAGCGCCATCTATTGGTATAAAGTGGAACTAATGTCCCAATTTCATAATCAGGAGAAGAGAAACTACACTTTATTGACTACTTTTACTAACAAGGGGTGAAATTACATCAGTTAGCAAACTTGTGGTCGTAAGCGCATTATGGTTTTTGGTCAGAGTGCTGGCCACAAAAATGTTTTGCTGTATTCTGTAGGACTTTTCCCCCTGACTATTCAATACTAAGACTTCAAAATTGTAGGGATTTTTTTATCTTTGGTTTTATTTAAGTTAAAAAAACAACATCTTTTAATATTTTCAGGGAATTAACTAATAAAAACCTTTTTATATTGCAATTCTTGACAAATATTTATTTATTTATGCTAGTCAAGTGGTTATTACAGTTGGTATAATCAGCAACAGAACATTGATCACGTTATACTCTGTAAGGGCGCTGCAATATCTAGAGACATTTGAACATCCAGTCCTAAGAGAATACAGCAAAATTGTTTTTGGCGGGCGCTTTCATATTTGGACCAAAACTAGATTCTCGGATTTCCTTTGAGCTCTGTCCATAGACACAAGGAATCAAAATAAATATTTCCGTGTTTTGTCGCGAATTACGGATTCTACTCGTATGAAGAATGCTGATGCTGATTCCCTAAGTGGAGCACTGAAATATTGCGAAACCAGGGAATCGCTGACGCCGCGTACGTGGCCTGCAACGTGACCACGCCACCACGCCATCGAGCGCCGGACCTCCGTCGTCGCCCGCACTTCGTTTCTCACATCGATCGGGTCAATTAGGCTAAGTTTAATTGTACTTCTTTTTATTAAATAAATTTAGTTTTAAATTAATTTCGGTTTTTTTTCAATCCTCCGGCTGTAGCCTTCGTAATTGGCGCAGTCGGTAGGATTCTCGCGGTCGGTCTCCGAAATTAAGAAGATTTCCGTACGAGCCGCCCGTGTGGCTTTCCAGTCGCGCTTCGAGAATCCGAACCTGAAGGCAGCCAGAGGCAGTATCCAGACATCGATACGACCAGAGAAAAGCCGAAATGTTCATGTAAGTACACTTGAATCATTCTCGTGTTGCTTCCTTCCTATCTTAAGTCCTCTTAGTATTTTTAGTTTTCACCATTTTTCATCCGAGAAACTCCGGATCCAGCGAGCCTGTATCGAATAGGTCTCGCCGGAGAGAACTTCTAGATTTAAATAGAATAGAGTTAGATAGTATAACTGAAGAGATGGAGATCACTCCAGATGATATCCACAAGGCATTGCGCCTAGTCCCCGATTTCGACGGGAACGCAAATGTCTTAACTAGATTCATTAAAATTTGCGATAAGTTATGCGCTGATTACCTGAAAGATGATCCCAGAAGCCAATTGAGTAATTTGTGTCTTTTAAATGGAATTTTGAATAAGATAACAGGCCCCGCCGCAACCATAATCAATTCAAACGGCATTCCTGAAAGTTGGGCTGGTATACGTAATGTTCTGGTCAATAATTTCGCAGACCAAAGAGACGAGACAGCGTTATATAATGACCTCTCTTTAGCTATGCAAGGAAATAGTAGTCCCCAAGATTTTTATAATCACTGCCAAACCTTATTTAGTACAATAATGACCTATGTCACATTAAATGAGACAATAGGAACCACTATTGAAGCTAAGCGAGTGTTATACAGGAAACTGACCATGCAAGCCTTTGTACGAGGTTTAAAGGAACCTCTTGGATCTCGTATAAGGTGTATGAGGCCAGACAGCATAGAGAAAGCTCTGGAGTATGTGCAGGAAGAGTTAAATATTCTTTATCTACAACAACGCAATGATAGTGCACCAAAGCAGCAGTTAGCTCTGCGTACTACACCACCTGCCTTACCTATAGGTTTCTCGATGCCTAAACATTTTAATCATCAGGCACACTATCCTATTAACTTCTCTAGCCAACCCGCGCAGCGATTTAATCCGCCACCGCCTCCGCAACGCTTATCAATGCAACCACAACCTTTCAAGTTTAATCCGCCAGTTAACTTTAACTCTCAGCCGCGTATTCCTTCCCGTACTCAGCAAATGTTCAGTGCACCGCCACCTAGGTACAATCCTCAGAGTCATACGTTTAGATTACAACCCAGGCAGCAGCCACATCAGCCGCCTCCAAGGCCAATGAGCGGAGTGCAGCACTTTGTACCTAAAGCCTTACCCCCTACTTTATCCGGGCATGATTGGAGAAGATTCGGCAATCCCCCTCCGAATAATTATTTTAAATCTCGCGAGGTCAATTTTAATGAATGCGCGTACGATGATTCGTACTATCCCGACTATTACTACGACGCCGAATGTTATAACGACTTAAATGATACTAACTATGACACACCTTATGACTATGACCATAGAGTTCAGTATTACGAGCCCGCGGATAGTTCGTCTTATCAGGAACAATGCGAGGTGTCAAGTAGCGAGCCTCGCGTGGCTCACAATTCCGATGATCAGGATTTTCACAAGAATCGCCCGTCAGACAAGTTAAAATAGAGTTGAATTTACAAACGCAACGACAACTCCCGTACATTCAGATTGCAGATCCACCGCTTAAGTTATTAATAGACACAGGTGCAAATCAATCGTTTATCAGTCCCGAATGTGTACAAAAATTCTTTAACAATTTTCCTTTAGATTACGACCCATTCGAGGTTACCAACGTTCATGCGACCAGTCGTAACGACTATTCTATCACACTCCCATGCTTTCCCGAATTTAACACCCAAGATAGTATGAAGTTATTCATCTATCGTTTTCACGATTATTTCGACGGCCTTATCGGTCTAGATTTACTAACGAAATGGGAAGCTAAGATAGATCTTAAAGATCAAACCTTATCCACTCAATTCGCGGTCAATCCCATCCAAATGTATAACTCATGCAACGTCAATCTCTATGAAGATATTATCCCGGCCGGTACCTCTAAGATGGTTAGAATCCCAATTAACGCCCCTGACGGTGATGTTTTAGTCGAAGAACAATTAATTTGTAATTGTTTAATTCACGAATGCATTACATCAGTTAAAAATAGCCGTGGTTTATTAGAAGTCTTCAATCCGACAAACAACGATACAATATTCTCTTTAGATCGCCCCGCGCAAGCGCAAGTGTTCAATATCGAGTGCACGCGCACTACCGCAGCGCCTATGTCACGCGCTCGTGACGTGTTATCGCGCCTTAGGACGGATCATATGAACGCCGAGGAAAAAGCTAACATAGAATCATTATGCTCGCGTTATGCCGACGTATTCTACTTAGACGGCGAACCGCTTACCTTTAATAATAAAATTAAACATTGCATTAATACTACAGATGAAGTTCCGATTTACACTAAGACTTACCGTTACCCGTTTGTACACCGACAGGAAGTCCGCGACCAGATCTCTAAAATGTTAGAACAGGGAATAATTAGACCTTCAACTTCAGCATGGAGCTCACCTATTTGGGTAGTACCTAAGAAAGCGGACGCATCAGGCAAAAAGAAATGGCGAATCGTTGTAGACTTTCGTAAACTGAATGACAAGACTATAGATGACAAATACCCCATTCCCAACATAACTGACGTCCTTGACAAGTTAGGCAAATGCATGTACTTCACGACCTTAGACTTAGCTTCTGGATTTCATCAGGTACAAATGCGAGAACAGGATATTTTAAAGACAGCGTTTAATGTGGAAAATGGCCATTATGAGTTCATGAGAATGCCAATGGGACTCAAAAATTCACCTTCCACGTTTCAGAGAGTCATGGATAACGTCCTAACGGGCCTACAGAATGAAATATGCCTGGTGTACCTTGACGATATCGTAGTCTTTGGAACGTCCTTGCAAGAATCAATAGTTAACCTAGAGAAAGTCCTTCAAAGATTACGAGATTCTAACTTTAAAATCCAAATGGATAAATCCGAATTTTTAAAGTTAGAAACTAGTTACCTTGGTCATATTATCACGAGAGACGGTATTAAACCGAACCCGGATAAAATATCTGCAATAGAAAAATACCCCATGCCAGAAACACCGAAACAAATAAAACAGTTCCTAGGCCTTATTGGTTATTACCGTAAATTCATTCCCGATTTCGCCCGTATTACAAAGCCCATGACTCAGTGTTTAAAGAAAGGTAAAAAGATAACTTTTGACTCAGACTATGTACAAGCATTTGAAAAATGTAAGAGACTTTTAACAAATGACCCAATTTTACAGTACCCAGACTTTAACCGTGAATTTATACTGACTACAGACGCATCTAACCTCGCCATAGGAGCCATATTATCTCAGGGCCCAGTAGGTTCCGATAAGCCCGTTTCATTCGCATCGCGTACCCTAAATGACAGTGAAATAAATTATAGTACCATAGAAAAAGAACTTTTGGCCATAGTTTGGGCTACAAAGTATTTTAGACCTTACCTTTTTGGACGTAAATTTAAAATCATCACTGACCATAAACCGTTGCAGTGGATGATGAATCTAAAAGAACCCAATTCGAGATTAACTAGATGGAGGCTGAAATTAAGCGAATATGATTTCACTGTTATCTATAAGAAAGGCAAAAGTAACACCTAATGCCGACGCCCTGTCCAGAATCGAGATAAATAACGAGGAGACGAGTTCAATGATCGCGAATCCTTCCGAGAAGCCAGAATCCTGCATCTGGTTCCCGCACTGAAACAGTTCATACGAGTCATGAAAATCCCATTCTCGAAGTCCCAATTACCGATGAACCTATAAATAGATTTCATCGACAGCTGCACATCACTATAGTAGGTGACGTCAAACGCCGTCCCGTAGTTACAAAGCCATTTGACACTCATACTCGTATTTCGTTGCAAGTAAGCGAGTCGAACCTGGAATCCGACGTTATTGACGCGATTAAAGAATACGTAAATCCCAAGGTTAAAACTGCAATGCTTATAAATCCCCCTCTCGCTATGTATTCTATTATTCCCATTATACAAGATAAATTTAAGAGCTCATCTATGAATCTTGTACTTGCCAAATCTGAAATAGAAAACGTTAAGGAGTATCTTAGACAGCAGGAAATAATTCGTAATTATCACGATGGCAAAACCAATCACAGAGGCATTCACGAATGTTATCTATCCCTTTCTAAAAAATACTTTTGGCCTAAAATGAAGGAACACTATTGCCAAATTCATAGGAGAATGTACAATATGTGGCCAAGCAAAATATGACAGGAATCCTATTAGAACGCAGTTTAACGTCGTACCACCAGCCTACTAAACCTTTCGAAACCATTCATATGGATTTATTCACCGCCCAAAATGAAAAGTACTTGACCTTTATAGATGTCTTCTCTAAATACGGACAGGCATACCATTTACGAGATGGTACAGCAGTCAGCATCTTACAAGCCCTATTACAGTTTTCAACCCATCACGGTCTCCCATTCACTATAGTTACCGATAACGGAACTGAGTTTACCAATCAGCTATTCTCAGAATTTGTACGCCTTCATAAGATAAATCACCATAGAACTTTAGCTCATGCGCCGAATGACAATGGAAACATAGAGCGTTTTCACTCGACCTTGCTCGAACATCTCCGTATTTTAAAGCTGCAACATAAAGACGAACCGATTGTAAATTTAATGCCTTTAGCAATCATAGCCTATAACAGTTCTATACATAGTTTCAATAAATGCAAACCCTTTGACTTAATTACAGGTCACTTTGACCCCAGAGATCCTATAGACATAGACCCCGTCCCTCACTTGTTACAACAGTATTCAGTTAATCACAAAGCACAGATGAAAACCGTCTACGATCTTATCAACGATACATCCTTAGCAAATAGAACCGCTTTAATCGATAATAGGAATAAGGCCCGCGAACCTGAAATATTATACATACCTGAACAACAGATTTTCATCAGGAACCCCAAGGCCAGTAGACAAAAAGTCGCGCCTAGGTATACCCAGGACAAAGTCTTAGCCGACTTACCTATTCATATTTATACTTCCAAAAAGCGCGGACCCGTAGCTAAATCTAGGTTGAAACGTGTTCCCAAGCATGCTAAATTGTTACAGGATTCTGCTGCTACTGATCCAGATGACAAGACCCCAGGAGATAAGACTTGAGACTCTTGACGATGGACCTGGACTTTTACCTTTTAAATTAGGACCGACTAGACTCATAACTCATTACCATACTTTTCTACAACGCATTCAGTTAAATGATATTGAAGATAAAATCTCAATTTTACAGTCACAAATACAAACCTTTAAATTTAAACTTCCTAATGACACTTATACTTTATATGAATTACAAATTAGTTATTTAAATAGTAAAATAGATAACGTACTAACTCAGTTAAATAGTTTAGAGCCTAGAAGGGCTAAACGAGGTCTTATAGACGGTTTAGGTTCCGTAATAAAAAGTATAACCGGTAATTTAGATCAGTCAGATGCAGTTACATACACTAATGCAATTAAGACACTTTATAGTAATGAGAATAAGCTTTCATTTGAGATCAATAATCATATTAGTTACAGTAAAGAATGGATGACAAAGCATTTTGGCATCATCTCACAGTTGGTAGAAAATCAACGCATAGTAAACGATACTTTACACCTATTGTTAGATAAGAATAGTTATCAGAATGAGAGTTTAATTAAATACGCTAAGTTTGCTCAGATATTGACAATCATTAGTGAAAATGTAGACGATATTTTAAGTGAACTAATTAATATAGAAAATATATTAGCATTTGTTCGTGCATCGAGCACTCATAATTCAATGTTAAAAATAGATATTTTAAGTAGTATGGTAGCCAAGTTAAGAAAGTTATATAGTATAGATAATATCTTAGAGTTAGAGTTACGGGAATTTTATGACATCATAAAGCCCGCTTACTATTACATAGATAAAGAAATAGTTTTAGTTTTTAAATTCCCGATCGTTACTGGTGAAAGCTATGATCTTTATAAATTAGCTATAGTTCCCAATAGGAATCATCAAGCCCTTATCCCGTCCTATCCCTTTATTGCAACTAGCGAGAATGCGTTCGTGTACATAGAGACTGAATGTCCGAAGTTATCTCACGGCTATCTCTGCGAGGAAAAGGTTAATCATCAAGTTCGTACCATTCCCGACTGTATCCAGCATCTCATCTCGAGCCAATCTCTGGAGAAGACCTGCAAGCTAACAACTGTCACATTATATAAAGAAGCCATGGAAAAGTTGGATGATCAGCACTATGTCATCTCAATGCCACAGCAAACGAAAGTTAAACTCACCTGCGGAAAGGAAGACTACACCCAGTTGCAAGGAAGCTTTTTAGTCACCATCCCCGTGAGCTGCTACCTGCGAACATCAGAATTCACTATAATTAATGATAACGATGAGATAAAAGGCCAGCCAATTAAGATAATGAAGATACCAAACATTGAAATGCAAGCCACTGATTCATCTCACATCAATCTGCATTCGATAGATCTACAAGGCCTTCACAGCATCCAAGACAAGATAACGCTCCAAACGCCAGCGCAAATCGACTCACCGTCGATCCAATTATATCATACTACGATCCCCTTCTACGGCGTACTATTGAGTGCAACTGTACTTACCTTCGTAGTCATGCTACGACGCTACGAGATACTTACCTGTAACCGTGCCAGAGTCCCGAACGCCATAAAGCCTGAAAATCATGAATATGAGAGCCCACCTGAAAATCATGAAAGACATAAGAATCCTGGAGTTGGAAACTCACCAGCAACATTTTCGCTAAAAGTACTCAAATAGTTGCTGATCTACGGGTGGAGGAATTACGGATTCTACTCGTATGAAGAATGCTGATGCTGATTCCCTAAGTGGAGCACTGAAATATTGCGAAACCAGGGAATCGCTGACGCCGCGTACGTGGCCTGCAACGTGACCACGCCACCACGCCATCGAGCGCCGGACCTCCGTCGTCGCCCGCACTTCGTTTCTTACATCGATCGGGTCAATTAGGCTAAGTTTAATTGTACTTCTTTTTATTAAATAAATTTAGTATTAAAATAATTTCGGTTTTTTTTCAATCCTCCGGCTGTAGCCTTCGTAATTCGCGAGATTTCTTTTGACGCAGACTCTAGAGCTGACCTTAAATGTCACTCACTCATTGGCTCACTCACTCCTTCATTATCTCGCCTACTCACTCACTCATTCATTCGCTTACATAATCATTAACTCAGTCGCTCACTTACTCATTCTCTTTCTCACTAATACACTCGCTTACTCACTTACTTATTCACTCGCCCACTCGCTGACTTGCTTAATCATTCATTCGCTGACTCATTCATTCTCTCTTACTCCCTTACTCGTTCACTCACTCACTTGCTCATTCACTGGTGTCACGGGTGTCCATAGGCGGCGGCAATGCTTACCATCAGGTGATCCGTCAAGAATCAAGAATCAAGAATCAATTTATTTTTGCTCAAAAAGTGGTAGGTACATAAAGGTGGTAAAAAAAAAAAATCTGCCACGTCACGTCTGCTCGTCTGCCACCTATCACATAAAAAAAAATCCACTCGCTCACTCGCTCAGTCAGTCACTCACCGGCGGACAGGAACTGGTCGCCCTTGTTGTTGAAGTTGACGTCGCGCACGGCCTGCCGGTGGCCGAAGTAGGTGCGCGCGCAGCGGCGCTCGCCGTACACCTCCCACAGCTTCACGCGCGCGTCCATGCCGCCCGACAGCAGCAGGTGCGCCGGGCCCGGGAACCAGCGCACCGCCGCGATGCCCTTCGTGTGCCCCTTCCACGTGTGGATGTGCGCCTGCACCGCATCAATGGACAACATTTCATATTTTTAACATGTCCATATTGTTTTTTTAAATGAAAATATACATAAAATGAACGGACCCATATTTTTTCTTTTTTCAATATTTCTCCATTTTCATGCATAAAATAATTATTTAAATTCTTTATATTCTAAATAGACGTAAGCGCCAAATGACGTCATCGGACGGCTGAATACAGCGATATTCCTTTGCTTATCATTGTTTTAATAAAAAAAAAGGTACTACTGTCAAAGATAAATAATACTAGTGTCAACATTGTCAACGTCATTCATTCATTCAACGTTGACAAGTTGTCTTTTTTTTTACAGTTGCATGTCATGGGTTTGGCATTTCGTAAATTTAAAACTATAATGTGCTAGGCATTGAAATATTTTACATTCTGCCGTCCGATGACGTCATCTTACGTTTTTTAGTTTTTAATTTTTTTCTCAGTAAATAAGCAATATAAAAAATTAATAAATATATATTCGCGCAGCGGAAAAGAAAATAAAGAAATGGTATTTTTTGTTTCAGAGCTTAGCAATTTTGAAATGTTGTCCATTGAGGGTTGTACGAGTATTAACGTTCCCTTTTTACACACCAAAAATACTAATTGCATCAAAATCATTGTTTGATGTACAATTAGTATTTTAAGAGGGTTGGTTTAATATATTCCATAAAATATTTTTTAACTATATAATAGGCTATTTGACAGTATGATAAATAAAGATTTATTTATAGTCATCTGCTTAGCTTTAAAAAGGAATTAATAAAACACATACAATAAATTGAATATTTTCACTAACAAAACCAAAATACCTAATTTTTGTGCTTGGAACCACGTGACCATAAACGGTTTTTATTGGCTTTCTTTACTGTGACGTCGCCGTGTGGTCCCCGGCAGAGTAGAATAGACCACCCTCACTCTTACCGAGGTGTCGTAAAAGGCGACTAAGGCAAAGCTGCTGGCATGATCATCAGCACCCAGAGAAGGAAAACTCTGCATTTATATCAAAACCCTCGCCAACCCGTCTGCCAAGCGTGGTGAGTATGGCAATTACCCCTCATGTGATTGAGGGAGGCCCGTGCCCCAGCAGTGGGGACTCAAATGGGCTGATGATGATGATGACTGTGACGTCAGCCTTTTGTAAGTAAAACAAGTGACAGACTCGACGCCATTGTGTTCTATCTATGCGGGACACTAATCATCTATCAAATGTATTGTGTGCTATCGAATTCCCTACTTATTTACAAAAGGTTGACGTCACTCGAATGATTCGACGACAGTTTTTGACAGATTATAATAATGATTTTTTAACAAAATATTCAGAATAAATAAAAATAAATATTATTTTTAAGGTATACTTACTCCAATAATTAATATGAGAAGGTTTTTCAAAACAAGTCAAACAGCCTATTATACTGTCTGTAACCTAAAATAAGCACTGAATAAATCATTTATCTATCTAACTCATATAAACGGTTTCTAAAGCCACGTAATTTGTCACCATCAATATGCGACTAAGGCCGGATTAGACCAATCTTTATACGGGGATAAATCTATGGTATATTAACGGCCCTTAAAGAAAAAAATCTATAAACGTCAACGACGGCGGAGACACAGAATAATAACGAAGAGTCGAAACACGTGTTGTGTGAATTTAATCGACTCGCATTTTTTTTATGTGATAGGTGGGCAGACGAGCAGACGGATCGCCTGATAGTAAGCATTATCATAATCCAGCTGTAGGTATCTCTTGGTCACTTAGACACATCCTATAATTATTGTATCGTTATTTAATTGTAACTCACGACACCGCATACAAGTCTGACGGCTTGTTGGTCTAGTGGTTAAAGTACCGGGCCGTGATCTCGGGGTCCTGTGTTCGATTCCTGGGTCGAGAAAGAAGTGTGTTCGGAATTTTTGGAACCTAGCTCGGGTTTGTGATCACCAATCCGCATTAGGCAAGCATGGTGATTAAGCCTAATCCCATCATACTAGCAATGACTTGATTTCTATAATGGGAGGCCTTTGCCCTGCAGTGGGACAGTTATAGGCTGATACTTTTATCAGTAAGTATAGACTTACGACACTGATTTTGCATGACACTGTTTTTTGACGTACGAATTAACAAATCTTTTCAAAATTGTTGGCAAAAATTATGGTAATATAAATGTAACTGTTTACCGATGCATTCTCCAGTGCGCCACTTTATTCTTTTATTCTCCTACTTCAGAATGGCCCACTATCTTACTAGGCAGTCTTTGTAATACGGTTATAAATGTTACCTTTGGCAGGAAGCACTTGTCAGGCGGCGCGTCACTTCTGAGCTGTGTCTCGCTGCGCGGGGGCTCTATCCACGACCTGCCCTGGTAGTCGGTCGCTTTGTCAACTGGAAACAAAACAGAAAACAATAAAAAATGTGTTAGGGAGTTTCCACACACTGGTGACTTGCCAACGGGACTGTTTCGCCACTGTCGCCACTTACACAGTCCCTCATCTTAGCGTGTAATTCCCGGTTGCGTCCAAAGCTGTCGCTCTGTAAGCCCGGGGTACGCTTTGACCAAGATTTAGGATTTGGAGAGCCTGGTAATTAAAATAAAATAAATGCCATCTGACCTTCGTAATTCTTTAACAAGATAACCTGACCAACCGAGTCATTGTCACATGTTTCGGAAAAAGTCCGAAACGGTTTTCTTACGACGTTTTCCCTCAATGCCAAGCAAATGGTAATATGAACATAGATTTGAAAAATCTAGAGGTGCTTGCACGGATTCAAACCACAACCGCCCATACGAAAGGCGCGTTCTTATCCACTGGGCGATGTGAGTTACAAACGGCAGAGGCACCATTTATTTTAACTTTGTTGACAAATTATAAGATGGTTAAAATTAAATATTACTGTGGAATATAGATTTCTCCTCCAAGGGTTTGTCCTCTTCAACTTTGCCTCTCTTTTGTCTCTTTGCTAGTATTTCTTCCAATTCCTTCGCCTCATCTCCTTCTGGTTTCATTACTCTGAAAAAGTAAAGATGAATCGGAATCAGAATAGTTGATTGCATAAACTGTGTTACAAATAGTGACAAAAAATTAATATATAGCATCAACAGTTACCTTAACAGGCATGCAACTTATTTAAAAAATACAATAAACATTTAAGGAAATAAAATAATCTAATTTAACTAACTAAACCTTAAAATGATTCACACTCATAATATTCATGTAGAATATATTCTCTAATAACCATTTTTTTAGAGTTATTTTGAATAGATTGCCATCCAAAGCTTATTTAAACAAACATTGGGCAAATTATTTGTATACCTTTATACTATTTATTCAAGATTTAAATAGTAAAATATATCTAATAAATGCGGAGATGGTGATAGATGTTTAGGGTTTTTCTAGATGAATTAGTACTATCTAATAAATGCCTTTTTTTACATTCTGCTGTGGTTGCACCATACTTGTATTTTGTTCTTGTGCAATAAAGAATATCTATCTATCAATTAGTTTGATCACTTATAGATCTGATAATGGTAGGTGGATTACAGCAAATAAAGCAATATTTTCACTATTGAAATTGCCCAAAATGTTCCTCACCTTCTCTCGCCTTCATATCCACCCCAAGGGCCTAGAAACCCATTAATATCTTCAGGGTCATCATTTTTGTTTCTTTTCTTTTTGTCAAGGGGCCTTTTCTTTATCGTCTCAAAAACAGACTTGCCTTCTGCTTCAACAGGGGGAGCCACCATTGCTGATACTGGAATAATAAATATATACAGTTTGAACATTAATATTACACACATTTCACTTATAAATAAAACAACACCTGTTAATGATAATATGCTATTTTTACAAGTTAAATAATTTGTATAATTGCATACTAGGGACCAACTAGATCAAATAGAGTGCATAACCCTTGATATATGCTCCAAAACTGGAATTGAAGATGTCAGTCGAAGACATGTGTAACTAAAATGATGTTGGGTGGGTTATAAGAGCAGAGTGGGCCCCGAAAGATGGACAAAATCCGATGTTCCATGGACACCGACCAGGAGGCAGGCATAGAAAGTGATTTCTGTAGGTATGTCCAAGATTGGTGATAAATAGAAAACAATGGCGAAATTTGGAGGATTTTTTTTCTGAGCAATGGAACACTACAGGCTGAGACTGAAACAAAAACCTTATAAATATAGTTTTTTTTTAAATGTAAATCTGAAATACAACAAGGTCAATTTAAAGGATTAGTTAAGTAGGTAACAAGGCATTCATAGATTTTTTTTACCTCTATGAATATCTTGTAGAAGGGAAATTAAGCTGTGAATCCTTACCAACAACAGTATTTCCATTCCCTTGTTCGCTTTCTGTGGATGGGTCCATAGCGTAACCGTAGCTAGTGAATGTTCTCCTCTGGTTCTCAAAAGTGAAGTCACTTATGTGTGCTTTCTCTACAAACCCCGAGAGCATGTTTCTGTTAGCCTTCATTTGCTGCGTCTGAAATGGGTTCTCGGGGCCAAATGTGGGTGCATAGAGTTCTTCATACTTTGGATTGTGCATTAATTCTTGATTCGCTGGTATTAGGATTCTGGTATCATCATTATTCTGCAAGTTTAGGTAAAAAATACTCAAAACTATATGGAGATTTTAACACTCAGACACTTAACAAACACATATTTTCATCCAGGGCTGGTATGGTGTACTTATTCATTCTTTTTTATGATAAGTAAGTACATATTTATTGTTGTCCACCACCATGTGACCACCAAAATTTGTGAACATGAGTATAACCAAAATAATAATATTAAAGTCAAGTTGATTCTGATGCTGAGTTTGTCTGGCAGGGACAGCAGCTTCGAGCTAAAAGACTTCAGAGGTCAAGCCTTCTCTAAAGTGCCCAAATAAAGTAACAAACACGTTTATTGGCTAACAACAAACATTTCTGAATCAACAGACTAACATGTAATTTTAAGTGTATAAAATTGGATAGGAGATGTGATATACTTACGGTTGGCATAACTACAGGTGCAGCACAGATTTGCATTGATTTAGCAACGGACAAATTGGGATCAACGGGTTTTAAATGAGTCAATAAAGTCTCATTACTGTTCTGTGCAACCACCTCAGATTCTTGGTCGCCTTCATCTTCTGAACTACTGCCGTAACTTTGAATGTTAAGCATTATTATTGCTTTTGCACCCTCTGACTATGTTATTTGAAAATTACACTGTTAACTTATTCATTTAATACGAAATGTGCACAACATTAATACGAAAACATTTCTTCGAAAATCGCAATATTTTTGTCAAATGTCAATGTCAGTTATTATTTTTATCACACAGATATAAAATGCCAGGGTTAACATGATTTAAACCATAGACGATAGTAATAAAATTATCTCTAATATAATGAACGCACCGCAAGCAATACTGCCATTACTGCCAACCGTACGGCAAAAATCCATAAGTCAGGTGACGAGCCCTTGTGACATTTCTCAATTCAGTAAAAATATTTTGTAAATTTCATTAAAATCTCCAAAAAATGGCTTTACAGGCGGCCGTTAAGGGAAAGCTAATCAGCGTTATCGGAGATGAGGTAACTATGTTTTGCTTGAAATGAGTATAACCCAAGGATACATAAAAATATTTTTCTGTATCTAGTCTTCACCTTTTAGCTATAATATTGCGTATTTTGCTCTGAAACACGGATATTCGATTACAGGACACATGCGTCGGATTCCTCCTGGGCGGTATTGGTGAAATTAACAAGAACAGACACCCAAATTTCATGGTTGTTGACAAAAGTAAGTTTCTTTATTTTTTAACACTACGCACACCAAAACAACGCCTAAATTACTTTTGTTAGTATTAATTGATCAGTACGAAGCAACTGCATAGTGTATTAAAATGACGTTCAAATAAAAACTATGATATTAAGTTTAGTTTTTTGGGCACTATACAACAAAAACATACTTACTACTTTATCTTTAAAGCTGTGTTATGGATACCGGCAATACAACGAGACGTCTAAAATTATATTTATTGTTTAATATTGGCTGTAAAACTCAAACTAAACTACTTATTTCGAGAGATAGGTACCTCAAACACCTGTGTTACGGATATCAGTATTAACAGTTGTTATTACATACAGGGTGTATGTGTGAACATTTACATCCATCAAGGAGGTGGTTAGGCACCTTAAATTGGTCCCAAAAATCTTAAATTTTCTCGGATTGTATTACGCTACAGCTGACACAAAATGTCCATGACTGCGCCATTCATACTCACGCAGAGCCCAAGTCATTTGTGCTCAAAGGAGTTTCTATTAGAGCCATCTTTGACCTTAGGACATTACAATAAGGTTAAAAATGTTCTACAATCTGACTGACGCACGCACACTTTTATGCCTACATGCAGTGCGGCACGAGTTGAAATAGTCAAGGAGTTTGTAACTGTTGATAGAAGACGTAGTCAAAGAGATGTAAATGTCTACCGATACACCTTGTATATATACATAGTATAATACTTTTATACTTATAATACATAGAAAACACCCAGACCAATACAAACAGACATGTTCATGCACACAAATAAAAGTAATGCTTAAAATGTTTTATGTAATTTAATTTATTAAAGAGATTAATGTTCTATGACATATTTTTTTTTATTTTAACTTTTATTTTGACATACCGAAACAAAAATCCACACCTGCGAGGGCACAGCCTTAAGCTGGCAAAAACGAGGTCAAACAACAACCCGCATAAACACTTCTTTAGCAACCGAGTGGTCGAGCTGTGGAACAAGTTACCACAAGAAGTAGTCTCAGCCAAAAATACAAATATATTTAAGAATAGACTAGACAACTACTTATAAAATGGAAAATAAGGTATACTTGTAATGTAACTGGATACAGGCAATAATCAGTTCCTGAACTGCTTGCCTGAATAATGAATAATAATTATAAACTATGTATTATATAGTCTAGTGTAATTTAAAGGTTCATATACAATATATTTTCTGCATTTACTTTAAAATTTTCTTTTGCTAAATAAAAATTTAGCTTGATTTGCGATTGTTCTGCATATGTCCTTACCAATGGCCCTGTCTTGCTATTTAATTATTAAACATTGATTCGCCTACCCTAAAAGGTTCATACAGTTAAAAAAAACTCTTTTCATCTTATCTTATACAGATATTATTTTTATTTTCAGATACAGCAGTGAGCGAAATTGAGGAGTGTTTCAAGCGGTTCGTCAAGAGAGATGATATTGACATCATCCTCATCAACCAAAACGTTGCTGAGCTGATCAGACACGTGATAGATGCGCATACAGCCCCCGTGCCGTCTGTCCTCGAGATCCCATCAAAAGACCACCCATATGATGCTAGCAAAGATTCCATTCTTCGTCGTGCTAAGGTATGATAGACAGGGCTGGCAAATTATTCTCAAGTTTATTTGTTTATAATTGTAGATTACTTGTGTGCTACAAATATATTTTTAGTAGGTACCCATAAAAGTTAATCGCATATTGCTAAATATAAAGGCTTCAGGTTCCTTAATGGTTGGTGCCTTTGCAATTGCCGCCGCCCCGCACATAGACACCCACAGCACCTATGGACTCAAACATGAGCTGCCAACCCTTTAACACCCTGTTTGGGTCTCCAATATCCTGGTTCACTCGGCGAAACACATCACAGCAGCTACTTCACACTGTTTTTCTATGAGCCCGTGGTATCAGTTACTATTCCCCGTAGGACACACGCAAAACATAGTCAAATTGAGCTTGAGACTTGGAGCCCTCATTATACCTTGAAGAGATTTATCTTCCATAAACATTGAATTTGAATTGACCGCTAATGTCGCTTTATTTAACGCCAATTTTTTTATGGACATATGGGTGTTAATGACGTCACATACGGCGAAAGTATTGCAAGTTAAGGTGACAGGGTAGGGCACACTAGCGACGCCAATCGATTTTAATTTTTAGCTACTAAACCAGATCTATTTTTAACAATTTCGGGGTTAAAATTTCTCCGCAACCATGGTTATTTAATATTTATTAAATAAATTTGCACAAATGTTGGGTCCGTTCATGTGCTCGAAAAATTGATTCACGCCAAAAGCGGCCACTTTGGCGGTAATCCAGAATTCGAGTGCAAAAGCAGACCAAACAGTTAACTATATGTATTAAATAAATAGTACATGTGTTTGCCGAGAGTAACCCCGAAATAGTTTAAAATAGATCCTAAAAATTAAAATCGATTGGCATCGCTAGTGTGCCCTACCTACCCGTCACCTTGAGATAAAATATCGACCACGAACGATCACAATCGGCTGAGTTACTAATTCACAATACACCAGTGACATCTTAGATAATATTATTACAGTATCTTAAAATAAAAAACAAATATAGTCTTCGCCACAATAGATCTTCTACTGGTCGCAGTGGCTATGAGACGCAATGCTCACCTCATTTCATTCAAATAATAGTCTTCGCCATATTTGACGTACTTTGGAATACATTAACTAAAAAGTACCTTTTCTTTTCCAGGGCATGTTCAACCCAGAGGACTTGGTACGCTAATACTAAATTATTGCATGATATCTTTGTCTAATTTGGAACAACCTGGCACTTGTACATATGCCAACCGACGGACGCCAAGCTAACCACTAATCTACATTCATTGTGTTTATGTGTGCAATTTTACAATAATCTGTTTGATTTCTAATTAATGCATTCCACAAACCAAATGAACATACTTACTATTTTATTGTTGAAAGATATGAATAAACAAAATATACATAGTTGATAAATTATTGAAATATTATGGTTTAATTATGTAATAATTACAGAGTATTAATCTTGTATAGATTTGTTGAAGTTGTAATATAGAAGTTAAAACACCAATTGGCATTGTTTTATTTTTGAAACATGTGCATGAGTTTTTGTGAGTCTAGTGTTGATAATGTCTTTGTTTGATGAAATTATTGAAGTTCAACTAACATGTACAGTGAGCATTGCAAGTGCGCAAGTGTGTGCGGTGTAAACTTTGTGCTGTGAACAATAATGGTGTGTTTCCAAGTAACAGGTACGACAATTTTATAATTCTTTTCTTTTTATTTAATATTAATGTCCGTAGTGTTTGGGGTTTCAACCCCAACTCTAAAGATACCACGGATAAAACGCCCCTTGGAGCACCCGAAACATCCCCGTGTATGTAGGTACAACCTGTGCGGATAAAGAATGGGATCAGAAATGGCGGCGCAGCTATTCACTTCTCGCTCGCACACCCACGAGTGCGAGTATAGACGCAAATAGTGTGCGAGCGCGCCGCCATTTCTGATACCATTCTTTATCCGCACAGGTTGTATGTTCTAATTTTTTTTAGTTTTCGAGTTGTGAAATTTGTGAACTTATTTCCGAATTTTGTAGAATTCTCCTTAGAACCTTAACAGCCTCAAAGCTCAGTAGATTAGACTTTTCCATTTTTTCTTTTTAACCACTGACGAAAAATCGACGGGGTGTTTTTTCGGAAATAAATCTGTATGAGTTTAACTTTCATGCATTAAATAATCATATTCATAACTTTGGAAATTGTAAAAATCACAAGTGTCACAACTCGAAACTTCAAAAAGTCGTATTACTAACATACATGGGGTTGTTTTGAGTGCCTCAAAGTGTGCTCTATTCATGGGCTTTCGATTGACACCCTAAATGTAACATCCTGTATTATATATTTTTTACATAAATATTTTCTTTTTCAGTCAATGTTTGGGTCCGATAACTACGCTACATAATAATTTAATTCTACTATTATTATCATAATATGTGTAGTTATTCTAATTGTATCATAATAAGTGTCCAAAAGTGTGTTTAATTATATTTCATGTATTTATAAATGTTACCGTCTTTGATTTGATGTACCTGCAAGTAATTTAAAAAGTAAACCAATTAAATTGTATTGAAATAGTTTATTTTAAAAATTTAATTAACAAGACTTATATATTTACATATTATACTTACATACTATCACAATTATAATACAAACAATATAAAACAGTGCACACAACCATAATGAGTAGGTATAAACAAGTAAGATTAGGTAACAATCTTTAGTATTTGGTATTGGGGGGTGAGTTTAAGATACAGTGAATCCGTCCGGGTGGTTTTTCTATTCATCGAATTCGGCGACGTCATTTTCGGCCTTCTTGTGTCCCACCCAGTCCCATTTGGAGTAGTGGAGCTTGGTCTTCTTGAACTTGGGATTTTTGGAGGTGATCCGAACGAAAACGCGGCGCCCGAAGAGAGGCTGTAGCTGTCTGAAGTTATCCACGAGCGGCAGGTTGAGGTTGGAGAGGAGACCACGGAAGTTGTCCATCTGGAAGAATATCGAGGCTACATTAGTAGTTGCTCTAATGACAGGCATATTTTATTTTATTACTTGCGACCTCAAAGGGAGCGGAGGGCTCTGGCCGTTAGAGGTAACTTGCTGGGTCGCAGCTCTCCCGTTGTACTGATGAGAAGACTGAGTAGATCAAGCAATCCAAAATATCTATAATTCCATCTTTTCGATTTGTAGTTACAGTAAGTTTTGCGAAACCCAGTTCTTTTTCTACTGAACATACTAATTCCAAATTGTACTTATAGATGGCGCTGAGTGTCAATAATTATGATAAAAATTACATCGAGCAAGTATTTCGTCTTTTCGGTGGATCTATAAGCCTTGTAGTAGATATAGTAGGTAAAAAAGTTACCTGGAAAACGGAGATCGGGAGGTAGTCAGAGAAGACGACCCATGTGACGGCCTCGGCGCAAGGGGGGGTGGTCAGGGAGCCCTTGTAGGTGTAGAACCGCTCCGTGTCCAGCCCCGACAGGATGGAAGACAGGGAAAAGGTGTGCGGCAGCTGCATGCTTGTGTTGTAGTTCTCTATGGCCGACAGGTTCTTCACGATAGGGGTCAGGAGTTTGGCGTCGAATTCAACCACCTGGAAAATAAATTGATATATTGATAGTGGCCCGCCCTCACTTTGTTTCGGAACGTAATTTTGTTATTAAGTAGTACCAATCGGTACCAACAGATGGCGGCGGATGTCGATTACATCACGCTAGTATTTTACTTTGGAGACCGGGTTAAGTTTAGACCATATTCCAGGATTTCTTGATTCTGGTAGCGACTGCTGTTCCAACAAGGGGACCAGACCAACTAGTTTATGGTTAACATTGTTGGTATCCAATATCGGAACGTGCAGGTTTAGTGATATTTTCTTTCCCGCCGAGCTAGTGGTAGAAATACAGTCATAGTTTGAACAATCCAACTCCCGTTCAAAATGCACACACTCTTATTTACTGAGCTCGAGCAACAGCGTAATACACAATTTGTAAATCGTGAAAATAAATTAACTATGGCGCTTCTGTTACGGCATAGGGTATGGTAACCCCGCTGGTATGACTAAAGTAGGTACGGTCAGCATTAAAAGTAGCTTAACACTTAAGTACCATGTCGAAGTAACTTTTTTTACGAACCCCTTGGAAACTGCCTATAATAAGCAGAACTGTTACTTTGACAGTACTAAAGTGTTAAGCTACTTTTGATTCCGTGGGAACTGCGTTAGTTCCTCAAACATTTGTTATCATGACTTTCTTGATGCATTGTCAAAGAAGCAACTGCCGTCTGACCTTCGCAACCCTTTAACAGGGAACCAGACCAACTTAAGCATCTTTACATGTGTCAGAAACTATCCGAAACGTGCAGGTTTCCTCACGATGTTTTCCCTCACCGTCGACCATTAGTAGAAATACGGACATAGATTTGAAAAATCCAGAGGTACATGCTTGGATTCGAACCAACCAACCCTCATGAAAGGCGCGAATTTCTACTGAGCTACGAATCGCTCATTTTCACTTCACTTTCTTGACGCACTGTACCTAATAGTACAAGTAACTCATATGGAATTGTAGGGTGTTAGTTTTCTTCTATGCTAGAGGCGATAAACGAGCAAGCGGGTCAGCTGATATTATGCTTCTTACCTGATAGAAGAATGCAAGCACGCAAAGACCATCAGGGTGCTGGAGCGCTTCAGCCAGATTCCTGTACTTCTTGTTTCTGTGGATGATGTGCATCTCCAGAGGCAGGCGCATGTCGTTGAGCGTGTGCTCAGAGCCGCGGTTGTTCTTGTCTCCCCAGTGGAAGTGCAGACCCTCGATCTCATACTCGTTGTCGAGGGGGCCGCCGAAGATGTAAGGGAGACGGAAGCCTTTCTTTTCCTCTTCTGAACTGTATTTTGGGATGGTTAGTGCCACTGGAAAGAAGCATGAATGTTCCATTACCTTTTTTTAACGACCGATTTTTTTTGGCGACCAATTATCGTCATGGTTTGAGCGCTGTTTCAGACGGGTTCGATTCCGGCACCAACACAAATGTTTTTGATGAAATAGATATAGGTTTAAGAATTTTATTCTCATACAAAAACTACAAGGTACCTACCTAGGTAGGTACATCAAAAATTTGCGTACCTCTGGCGCTTAGGTATTTGTGTTAGATTTGGGTCCTTGTGATACCTTTGTTGTTCCCGGTTGCCATAGTACAAGGTAAAACCTAAGCTTGGAACCGGAACAATGTATGTGATGTTGCCTCTCTTTATTCTACCTTCAAAGCTGTGTCTTGATTCTTATTTACGCAACTTTACGCATCCGCGTAAAATGTTGGTGGAACTACCTATCATTGAATTTCATAGAACGTAAGAAGAAAGTGGATGCGGCTCAATTCCAGATATTAATTTTAAAAGGCGAAAAATCCCGTGAAGCGTCGAGATAAAGCCGGTAGCTTTTTGGTTGAGCGTCCGGCCGAATTAGACGGTATCTGGCCATTCAGATTTTTGTTTGGCTTTTAAAATTTTAACTTTGTATTATTTATGGCTTAAGGACTGTATTTTTTATCCCTGAGCCAGCGTAGTAAGTAAGTCACTATCACTACGTAATATAAAACAAAATCGCTTTCGCTGTCTGTCCCTATGTACCTAGATGCATAGAATTTTGAAAAAAAATCGAACAAAATGATGATACATAGAGAATACGCCACGGACTAAGATGCAGGTTTTTTTAAATAGAGTAATTCAAGTAGAAGGGTTATGTAAATGTACCTAACAATAATTTAACAAATTATTGTTAGGTTAATTGTGATCTCTTATAATTGTAGGTGCACAAGAGCATGTATTCTTAGATTTTAAGTTTTATTTTTAAGGTTGTGCCACCTGTGTTGGGATCATCATAAATAAATAAAAAAAATACATGCTTAATTGGTTCCATTTGCCGTGTGGCGACCACACGGCAGAGTAGAATAGGCCACCCTCACTCATACCGAGGTGTCGTAAAAGGCGACTAAGGTAAATCTGCTTGCATGATCATCAGCAACCAAAGAAGGAAAACTCTGCATTTATATCAAAACCCTCGCCAACCCGTCTGCCAAGCGTGGTGAGTATGGCAATTACCCCTCATGTGATTGAGGGAGGCCCGTGCCCCAGCAGTGGGGACTTAAATGGGCTGACGATGATGATGATGATGACGACATGCTTAATATTGCACCAGTGCTAGGTGTCTTATTATTACGGTAATTAAAATAAACTTACCAGAATGGCCGTTATTGGTTATCGTGAGCGGGCCAGGCAAGGGGTTCTGGTAGCCGATGAGTTCCATTGCAGGGATGGAGATGGGGATGGCCTGGCGGGCGGAGATGGCGATGGGCGACTGCTGCCGCCCACCGCAGGCAGGGTGGAGCACCGCCCAGCGCCGCTGGTCGGAGGCCCGGTAGCCCCAGCCGAGTGCAACGGATACTGTTGGAAATGGAGTCAGCTATTCAAGTAGGTCCATTTTTTATATTTGTTCCTTAGAGACGCGCACGATAGAACGGACGTTCAAGTATTACGTAAGCAGATTTATTACAGTTCCAGGGTGCAACGATTTTTCCACCCTGTATATTTTGTAGGCTCAATCCGAGGAAAAGGGGAGTTTAAAGGTTGGCAGCGCACTTGTGATTCCTCTGGAGTCGCGGGTGTCCATGGGCGGTGGCAATCGCTTACTAGGTGGTCCGTCTGATCGTCTGCCACCTATCACATAAAAAAAATAGTGCGGCGTTTGGAGAAAGATTTCGACAGCATTGTTCGTGAAAAGCATCGGGCACGCGGAGCTAACATTCTCAAGGAAATTTTGATTGAAAGATGCCCTGTTGAAACATCACCGCTTTTGTTACTTAAAGACAATTTAAATATTATAATGCTAATGACATTATCTACGTGTATTAAGCTAAAGGCATCATTGTTGCATTTCATCTATTGTATCGAGATAATCCTTGTTTGACGCTTTGAAATAGATGCAAGATCCCACTAGTAACCTACTTGGAATCTTTGTCTATAAAGTTCATAATACCTCCAAGATATATCTATATATATGAGAGTATGAATAAATAGATCACCTTTACCAATTTATGCATGTAGTATAGCTGCGCCCTGCGGTTTCACTCGCGTCACCGCGTGGACGATATATCTTTATGAATTGTAGCTTACGTACTTTTCTGATAATAAGTGGCAGACGAGCGGATCACCTGATGGTAAGCGATTGCCGCCGTCCATATACACCCGCGACAATAGTAGAGTCACAAGTGCGTTGCCAACCTTTAAACTCCCCGTTCGCCCGGATTGGGCCTCCGGTACCTACCCTCACTCACGCAGCGAAACACAAACAGTGCTGCTTCACGCCGGTTTTCTGTGAGGCCTGGTATCACTCGGGTCCAGCCGGCCCATTCATGCCTAAGCGTGGCTCTCCCACGGTATTTTTTTTTATGTGATGGGTGGCAGACGAGCAGACGGATCAACTGATGGTAAGCGATTGCCCCCGCCCATGGACACCAGCGGAGTCACAATGCGCTGCCAACCTTTAAACCCCCCTTTCCCCGGATTGGGCCTCCGAAACACAGCACAGTGCTGCTTTACGCCGGTTTTCGGTGTATATATATTTTTTTATGTTATAGGAGGCAGACGAGCCGACGGATTACCTGATGGTAAGCGATTACCGCCGCCCATGCATATTAGGATAAAGTAAGTAGGTAACAGGATGTTCAATCAATTAATCCATCCAATTGTTTTTCGAGTAACAGAGCTCTACGTAATGCCTAAAAAGATTAATCAAATAAACCAACAGTGCAGTGTTTTAAAATCACTTACTATTCTATAACCGTCGCAGACGTCCATCACTTCTTGCCATTAATTATGCTAATCCAACCGACAATATCTCAGTCTAACCGAAATTAATTGCGCGTACATACATGCGTGTATTAAAATATCTATGCCCACGTGTACATTTTATTCCAAAGGCGAGTCGGCCGGGACTCGTTGAGAATTTGTTAGTGTTTAAAACGTACAATAAAGAATGCCCTAACTTGATTTGAATTCACTTTGTAGGCATCAAGTTATTAACTTCGAGATCTGACAACTTTTTTAAAGGCTTGTCTGTCGGAAGTGTATGCGAAACTATTCGCATAGTGTATGTACTAAGATGGATTGATTAGTTTTTTCTCTGATGAGCCGGGAATGAGTGTCATAAATTTATTGAGCCGTATTTGATAGTGGACATTAGTAGGTCTGGAGACCTCAAGACGAAAGTCGTTAATGCGTGTGTGTTGCCAGTGATGACATACGGAACCGAAACGTGGCCGCTTACAATGTGCCGATTAAGATAAAGTCACCCAGAGAGCAATGGAGAGGGCTATGCTCGGAGTCTCCCTGCGTGATCGTATCAGAAATGAGATCCGCAGGAGAACTAAGGTCACAGACATAGCCCAAAGGATTGCATGCCTCAAGTGGCAATGGGCAGGGCGCATAGCGAGGAGAACAGACGGCCGTTGGAGCGGTAAGGTCCTCGAGTGGAGGCCACGTACAGGAAGTCGCAGCCATGGCAGGCCCCCCACAAGGTGGACCGACAATCTGGTGAAGATCGCGGGAATCCATTGGATGCGGGCGGCGCAGGACCGATCTGTGTGGAGAACATTGGGGGAGGCCTATGTCCAGCAGTGGACGTCTATTGGCTGAAATGATGATGATGATTAGTTGTTTAGGTACTACGTGTTAGGGATATTTAGCGCCTTGACTCCTCGATGGCACAGTGGTAGTGGATCGCACTTTAAAGCGACGACTGCACTTGGGGTCCCGGGTTCAGGTCAAAATTCGTACCTGAGTTTTTCTGTTAAGAAAATCTCAGTGTCAGCCCGGAGTCTGGAAGTTGGCAGTACCCTCGTGCCTCGGAAAGCGCGTTAAGTCGTTTGTTTTGCGCCTGATCCCTCTTCGGTCGAGTCACATTGGTGTCTCATCGGATTATAAGGGCAAGGGAATAGAGAGCACCTATGTTTGCGCACACACTTGAGCACTATAATATATCCTGCGCAAGTGGCTGATTGTTGATATTGGCCGCTTGGTAATATTAATTTAAAGTATTCCGAGGCACATAAAGTTGATCAACTTTAATCGTAATATTAAGTTGACAGTTGGTCGAAGAAATTTTATAAGCTCAGTTAGGCTTTATGGATTGGCGTTTATAGGAAATGAAATCACTTACTAGCGCTTTCATTTGATTTTTACTATTTCTGATGGATTAACACTTTGAGAGACAAAATCTCTTTGTGTTGTAGGTCTGGTAGGTGTAGGAATCTGGAGAAAGTGTTTGCAATTGTAAAAAAATTTGTTATTACACGTTACAATATCTATTATAATTGACTAAAGTGGAGAAGAATTTGCTAGCTACGTACAGTCAGATTCAAAAATATTGTGGTCACCTAAACAGTCAAAACATCTTGCTTGGCATTAGAAGGAAAATGCACTCTACCCATTATTTTAATACTTCAGTAAACGACTACGCATACGATTTTGAGTTCCATAAATTTTTTAACAGTACCTGTCAAATTTTACGTGGTGTTTCTTTTAAGCGCCAAGAAATTTGGACAACTTAAGTGACCAACTATTTTTTGCCGCTGACTGTACTCGTACGGCCACATGTTGGGTTATCCTAATGACGAACACATTGAGTTCAATATCAATTGAAAAAATATATAATTGTTGAATTGTACATAGTAGCCCCGAACTGGTTAAACACTAATATTAAACTAAAATAATCTTGAAAATATTTAAACAGATTCTTAGAGAACACAATTTAAAATATCAAATAGTGGCGCTAGTAGGCTAAACATGGGCCCTCTGTTCGTTACGTTTAAAAGCTGGACCACCTTGAACTTCGAGCATATGACAAACGGATATTTTTACAATATGAAACAAAAAATAGTTATTCATATCATTAATAATTCAGTTAAGTAATCTTGCAAAAAATCTACTTAGGTACAACGATATCGTGACAAGGTGTACAAATTCCTGAATGTGTAATAGAAATCCTTAGACAATTTAAATTGTCTAAGTAGAAATCACTTAGCCTATGAAATAAGCTGGGTAAATAATGATGACCTCTTGAAACTATTTATCCTAAGAGGATCGAGTATGTATCTTGAGTTGTGCTAAAAATTTCATCATTTGCTATTTTGACCAACTTTAAAAAGGAGAAGGTTGTATAATCGATTGCAGGATATTTGTTTCTTCTTATTTTGGAAATAGTACCACCTAACAGAGCGCTACACAGGGACATATTTTGGGACCAAAAATGTATATTGAACCAAAAATTCAATGCTTAAGAATCTTTTTTTCTATTTATGTATAACGCGTAAGGAGAAATGGGGATAGCTTGGTGGATAAGAACGTGCGAACTTTCTAACGGAAGGTCGTAGGTACTCGTAGGTTGAAAGTTCCATTCCGATGCGAACGTAGAGTGCACGTTCGGATACTCTCAAATCTTTGTTTTGTGCATATTTCTACCATTGGCGCACAGTACAAACAGTTGTGTGCATGAACATGTCTGCTTGTATTGGTCTGGGTGTTTCTATGTATTATAAGTTACATACTCATTTACAAAGTTTTAAAATATATGTATTTGTAATTCCGATGTTGGTTCTGACATCCGTAACACATATGATTGAGCTTCCTATCTCGGAGTCAGATGTTATTGTTTGTATGTGATGTTCTATGATGAAATATTTATTTATTAGCTCAGCGGCGAGAAAAAACATCGTAAGGACATTTCGGAATTCGGATACTTTTTCAAAATCTCGATCTGGACTTGTAACAATGATACTTGTGTGGTTCCCCTGCCTAAGGATTGCGTAGGTCAGACGACAGTTGCTTCATTGTAATTACTAGACTTACCAAATCCTGGATCGTTGTTTAAGCGTACACCAGGTTCCGAAGCGATAGTTTTGGACCTTAGATTAATACACAATAGCTACACCTGTGCGGATAAAGAATGGGATCAGAAATGGCGGCGCATCTATTCACTTCTCGCTCGCACACCCACGAGTGCGAGTATAGACGCAAATAGTGTGCGAGCGAGAAGTGAATAGAAGCGCCGCCATTTCTGATCCCATTCTTTATCCGCATAGGTTGTACTTTGATTTCATCCAAGCTTTGGACGCAACATGTGACACTTGACTAGGATGATGATGATTGAACCATAAATATATTTGGCAAATAGTGAGAATCGCTTTAAGATAAACTTAATGCTTTTAACAGCGCCTTCATAAAAATCGGTTGTAGAATTTTGACAAATTTGCATAGCTTAACATGTTGCTATCCGTACGTAGGTACCTAATAAATAAGTGTGGGTAAATTGGGTGTGGGTCGCCATGAGTGTACGTACAGTAGTGGTATATGTGACAGACCTTATTAAGCAGAATTTGTCATAATGCAAAAACTACTTTAATAAGCTCATTGTTTTTATTGTTTCTCCTACTTATATGAAACGCTTTTCTACTGTAGCTGTAGTAGTAGTAATTCACTTAGCTTTAGGTTAGCTTCAGAGTATAATCAAGAGCTTTTTAACCCTCGACGCAAAAACTACGGGGTGTTATAAGTTTGACGTGTCTGTGTGTGCTCCCGAACAAATGAACCGATTTTGATTTTGTTTTTTTTTTGTTTGAAATATGAATAAAGGGGGAGTGTTCTTAGCTATGTTGGAAAAAATCGATCCAAGATGGCCGCCGTCACAAAGATATGGATTGTATGTTTTAACACAACTCCCACAATTTTGGTGTTATATAAAACGGCTTGAGTAGCAGAATATATTTATTGTGACAAATTTCAAATCCAAGATTTGAATTTTCAATTTCAATTAATTATTGTTATACTGTGTTATGCAAACTATTATCCCAGCGTATCATCGATCCCTGTATGCGGATCGCTTCGGAGCCCGGGGTACGCTTTTTTATGTAGGTGGCAGACGAGCAGACGGATCACCTGATGGTAAGCAATTGCCGCCGTCCATAGGGACCCGTGACATCAGAGGAATCACAAGTGAGCTGCCGACCTTTAAGCCCATATGATGATCCAGGATTTAAGAGGTTTTGGTAATGACAATGAAGCGACTGCCGTCCCAAACGAAATAAACACATAGTTTTATAGAACACAGGTGTATGTTCACGAATTGGAACCTGCGACCTCCCATTCAAAGTGCGCGTCTTTCCACTGGACGCCATTAGCTCGTGTTCTTTCGCTAATATACCGCCTAAGCAATACCGCCACTAAGTGATTTACTAACTGTGCGGATAAAGAATGGGATCAGAAATGGGTGGGACACCCCACGAGTGCGAGTATAGACGCAAATAGTGTGCGAGCGAGAAGTGAATAGATGCGCCGCCATTTCTGATCCCATTCTTTATCCGCACAGGTTGTATATTGATTGTGGCGAATAATACACATTTTGTAAAAAGTGAGCAATGGACAACATTTCAAATTTTTAACATGTCCATATTGTTTTTTTATATGAAAGTAGACATAAAATGAACAGACCCATATTTTTTCTTTTTTCAAAATTTGTCCATTTTCATGCATAAAATAATTATTGAAATTCTTTTTATTCTAAATAGACGTAAGCGCCAAATGACGTCATCGGACGGCTGAATACAGCGATATTCCTTTGCTTATCATTGTTTTAATAAAAAAAAGGTACTACTGTCAAAGGTAAATAATACTAGTGTCAACATTGTCAACGTCATTCATACATTCAACGTTGACAAGTTGTCTTTTTTTTGACAGTTACATGTCATGAGTTTGGCATTACGTAAATTTAAAACTATAATGTGCTAAGCAAAGAAATATTTTACATTCTGCCGTCCGATGACGTCATCTTACGTTTTTTAGTTTTTAATTTTTTTCTCAGTAAATAAGCAATATAAAAAATTAATAAATATATATTCGAGCAGCGGAAAAGTAAACAAAGAATTGGTATTTTTTGTTTCAGAGCTTAGCAATTTTGAAATGTTGTCCATTAACACTTATAGAATAGAAGATATTAACAATTTTTTGAGACAAACTTATGTGAGTAATAATTTCTTCCTGTAAGTAAGATTAATCTTGATAATTGCTAAAAGTACCTAATCACTTACTGCAATTATGGAGTTAATTGTTACTTGTAGGAAGAAATTATTACATAAGTGGGTCGCAAAAAATTGTAAATCATTTCCTTAAAGAATTTGTTGCTAACTTTTTAAAAAAATGTCTCCTATTCGCAACAATCAATATAAAAGCCGTGTGGTCCCCGGCAGAGTAGAATAGGCCACCCTCACTCTTACCGAGGTGTCGTAAAAGGCGACTAAGGTAAAGCTGCTCAGAGAATCAGCAAATCAGCACCCAGAGAAGGAAAACTCTGCATTTATATCAAAACCCTCGCCAACCCGTCTGCCAAGCGTGTTGAGTATGGCAATTACCCCTCATGTGATTGAGGGAGGCCCGTGCCCCAGCAGTGGGGACTTAAATGGGCTGATGATGATGATGATGAATATAAAAGCACTTGGCGGCACTGGTACACCCTTGCCCACAATCTACGTCCGGTCACTACAATCGGTATTTCAGTTTGTAATAAAAATTTAAGAATTAACATTATTCCGTAATAATCATGAACTTGCTAGTTTAGGATTAAAACCGGTATCAGAGCAGTTTTTTTGTAATAAGAGGGTGAATCTTTAAATAAATTGACATTTCTAGTTTCGTAGGGCCTACAAAGAAACGGAAACGATCTAATCCTTAGGTACCCTCGTCCCTTTCACACGCGCTGTACGTCGCTTTTGTTTAGATGTGACAGGTATATTCTCGTTCGTTACTAGGTTTCGTTGTTAGGCCTCCTATCACATTTTGTAGATTAACTGAGCCAAATTGTAATGAAATGAGATTTAATTACAGATTGAACTTAAGTGTGAAGTTATGTGGTTGTTATCGATCCATTTATTAATCGATGCATTGATTGCATAGCAATGTCTAATGAATTTATTTTCATAATTTGAATATTATTACTGACATCTGAATTTCCGGCTCTTACTTAATTTCATCATCATCATTTCAGCCAATAGACGTCCACTGCTGGACATAGGTCTCCCCCATTGTTCTCCACACAGATTCCTGTGCCGCCCGTATCCAATGGATTCCCGCATCCTTCACCAGATCGTCGGTCCACCTTGTTGTTGTTACTTAATTTGAATTAATTGAATTACACATTGGATTACACTGTGCAAATTCCACCAGTTCGTACTAAGCATTTCGCTTCTTCTTTCTTGGTACGAACAGCTAAGCAATTTGGGTGTCTTTAAGTCGAGAGTGAATAGGTTTCTTCTGGGTAAGCAGCACGCTACATCTTAGACCTTATTGAGGTCAAGTGCAAACCCATTTAATATAAAAAAGAGTAACCAACAAGTGGTTGTTTGTGCGTTTCTGATATTGGAATGATTTCCATATCAAATTCATCATTTTTACCGTTACAAATTGAGGGGGAACGGAACCCTCGCGGCGCCGGCGCATCTACTCGTAACCACTGGCCCATCTGCTGAGAATGTTTCTTTTATGTTGACGCAGGGCATACAGAATAAATAATAGTTCAGGTGTATTGTTATAATAGCTAATAAATAGAATTGCACACTAACGTAAAAGGTTTTATAGAAGCGATTCAGAAAGAAGAGATAAATATTTAAAAAAATATGCACAGAATATTTTTTTTAATTGGGCGTTTTGGGGCCTCACATAAATTACATCACACGTTAAGGAGGAGGGTGTCGACGAAATGTGACATTGTATGATGGGGGTGGGAGGGGTCCTAAAGTTCGTGACGTCACATTTCCAAATCTCTTATTAAAGAGAATCCAAATCTTAACTTAGATATACGACGAAAATCTAAAATAAATTTCGGAACTGTGGTTTTAATTCAATAATTTCTGGGAATTATGTTTGAAACCATTCACGTTACAATAGACGTCACAATAGGGAGGGGGAATTTGACAAATTTGACTATGCTGTAGTAAGGACGGGGTGAAAAAATCTAGAAATTTACGTGATGTAACTAATGGATAGATCTATTTGACTCTCTATTTCGGCTTTTTATGTTTTCCACCCCGATACGAGTCGTTAAATAAAGTCGTGTATAAACAAATAGTTGGTTGGGTGCTAATTTGAAGAGTAGTGTAGTGTTTTCATGTAGATTGTTTTCGTCGGATGTTTTCGCGAGCCGGCGCTGGTAAAGTAACAAACCACGTGTTTTGCATGACTCTCATGGATTTTATGCACTACACGGATTAGTGTTAACAGCCTTTCTTAAAATGGGCCATGACGCCCCCGTCTGGATGCGTAAGGATTTAAGGGGGGTGATAAGAGCCCCAGAAAAAAAAATAAAGTTATAATGTTTTTTGGAAGGCGCTAAAAACAATTAATTTCAATAGGGGCAGTATACAAAATATGTTTGAGAATCTCTATTATACATAGAGATCCTTTTGGTAGAAGTCTAGATAATGCCAACTCCAATTTTCGTATGCATTTTACTTTTAGTTTTGCGATATTTATGTATTTTCTTGTACATGTAGTTGAAAAAATATTTTTATTTTATATTAGTATAAATATATTTTCCTGTTTATTTAAATGACATCCAGCCATGGAACAGTCGGCATCAATTTATATAAAACACTCTTTTTTTAAATATTTTTTAACAAATTATGAAAATAACATTCATTTTCAAATTACTAATTTGAATTTAATAACATAAAAATTTAACGACTTTGAAAAGAAAAAGAATATTCTACAATTCGTAGTTTTTTTGAAGTCACTTACATAGTTAATATAAAATTTTGTTTATTATTGAAAAATTAATTAGTAAAAATTGTAATGACGATTTAAATTAATTTATTACTTTCAATTTTAAATAAATTTAAATATATTTTTAATCTATCGCACTCACCATTTGCCGCCAAAATGGCGATGATAGCAGAAAGCCCAATGGTATTCATGTTTCACTGCACAATTGTATGAGATGTAAAGATGAGTGGTGGATGCTTCCTGCCCCGGCGCCTGCGGTTTAAATACTACTCTTGGACATCAAGTGCTCGAGCATTTTCAATGGCACCGCGTCACCGCTGTGGGAACAAACCCTAAACCGCCGGCTGAGCGCCAGGGCCGGTCGTTTAGGCCCACAGGCGTGACGTAATGGCACTTTTTATTTTTATTATTTTTTTATAAATAAATAAGTACAAGACAAATACAACAATACGCACAAATGGCTATAAACCAATAAATAAACTGTCTTAGCGTGCCATTCCCGGTTTCAAAGATGTCCCTTTGGAGCCCGGGGTACGCTTGGACTGTGATCCAGGAAGGGTTGACTATAAAAAATAACAATGAAGCTGCCGTCCGTCCGCAACCCTTAAACTAGGGAACTAGACCAATTTGATCATGGATGCACGTCGAAACACTGATTTCCACACGATGTTTTCCCTCACAGTATCTAGAAATACCTACGCTCAAAGATTTGAAAAATTCAGAAGTGGAGCATGCACGGATTCGCACCATTAAATTCAATATATTTACAATATCAAAAACAATGTCTTAAAATCTGGTTCTAATATATTTATACCCTAAGGTAGATTGTGTGATTAACGCCCAGTGTTCAAAAACACCCAACTCCCAGAAAACATACATATATTATTTAAACGGCTTACACGGTTCATCTTGGACTAGACCCTGCATGGCTCACATATAATTTTTCTGAACAATATTTTTTTATGAACAAAACTGTAAGTAATCTTTAGATATATTATAAATTTTAAAATTATTTCATATTTGTTTTAAATTCATGATTCTTGAAAGTTTAAGAAAAAACATTTTTCCAGTATGATGGTAATAACGCCCACTCTCATATTAACGCCCAGTCGAATGCAGTGTTGGGCGCTATTACACTTCGGGGCCAATTTTAAACCTTCGAAAAACAGAAACTAAGTAAGTTACATACATATTTCATTCCTCTTGTTGACATCGTAATCATAATACCTAATGTTAGAATAATAACCTCATATTAAAATCTATGCCAAATTAAAACCCTGATTTTGGTTTATTTTGTTAAAAGTTTAATTTGTTTTCTTTCTTCTTGACAGACCAATTTATTTCTTATCGTGTTTTTAATAAAAAAAATAGACCACATGCTACCACTAGAATAAAAAGAAGCTAAGTCACGCTACTATTTTATTAAAAATACTATATTATAAAAAAAACGCATACACGAAGGGTTTTAGAAAAGGGTTGTTATAATTTAAAATACTTACAGGTTTTAATTATCATTACTCAATTAAGAAATGATTAAAGAACATTATCAACACCTTGTTAACCTAATTTATTTATAAAAATACAACAAAAACAGTTTAAAGTTAAGGGGGCATTAATCACACAACGTACATTTTCATCTACCTAGCTGTCGACCTGATAGGGTTCTAAAAGGTATTATGATATGTACAATGTATTAATAAAAATTATATATTCTTCTATACTTATTTCTCAATCAGTCAATCATCTTATCTTCGTCCGCTGCTAAACCTAGGCTTTCTCTTAAAAGTGCCAGCCAACTCGGATCTGAGTAGTCTTCATACAACTCACACCAACCATATTTCTTAAATCGTCAGTCTATCGTGCAGCACTAAACTACGATTCCATATATGGTGACCACTCCACTTTCAGTAATTCTAGAGACATACATTTCAGCGTCCAGGATGGACGCTTGCATTGTCGATGACTTTAGCTCTCTGACTATAAACTCCATCGCCCGCTGTGCTTTGAACTTATGGACCAGCCTCTCATTGAGTGTTATTTCTCATGTTTTGGTTTTATTTGATATTAGATGATGGCCCAGATTATAATGTAAATGAAAACGATATGTGATCACCACGGTACATCTAAATCAGCGAAAAGCGTAGATGCGTTAAACCGTTTTCATTTAAATCTTGTTGCTTTGGCTTAACAAACGTCTCGTTATTGCTTAACCTAAGTATGTATTTTAGAGAAAGTGGTAATATTACCCCAGGAGAGCAGAAGAGATTTCTTTGAATGACACATTTTACGTACACTCATAGGCACTTCCTACGCTACGTAGAGTCAGTCCTGCGGGTTTTCCTATTTCCTCAAAACCCTATCAGTGACGTCGAAGGCAGAGTTCCCTTCAGTCAAGTGATTCATGGGTGTATGCAAATTAATGGGTGTATTATCCGGGACATTATGTCACGGGCTACGTCAAATAAACGTAACATAGTTTACTTACACCTATAAATACACTAACTAAATATAGGAAGCTTTTCTGCAGCCTAACGATAAGAATAATTGTCAAATCCTTTGATAGGACAGGACGTTGGATTAAGAGTGACATAGAACTCAAGTGAAACTGGGCAGGACATCAGAGGCTAAGTGATGGCAGGTGGAGTAAAATGAAGTCCTGTGGGTCAATTCTCGTATACTCGACATTAAAGTTGAATTAGAGATTTGTATGGATGAATTTATGACATATGTTCGACTTCAATGTTGTTGCACGAGAATTGCCTCTCTGCGCATTCAGCAGCGCGATGTCTCAACAAAATTGCTAAACACCAATTTTACATATACCGGACTACATGGACCCGAGCATCACAGACAGACAGAGCAACAGAGTGGTGTAAAAAATGAATGAAGGCCTAATACTTAATGAGGATGATGACACAGAACAATGCTAGATCAGCATCTCATGGCATTAAAGTTAGATAGGTACCTACTTACTTAAAATGAATATTATGATATGCATCACGTCCATTATCACCATATCGCTGCACTTGGGATCAATTCGTGGAATGATATAAAAATAAATGTAAAAAGTAGATATTGAATACCTTAACTCTCTACGTCTAATATTATACTGAAGTTAATAATTTTTATACCTGAGCATATCTGATGACAGGTGTGCAAATAAAATTTCATTACACTAGTAAAATATTTATTAGTAACGCCTTAGCCACGAGTCGAATTTATCTAGTGTTCGCTAGTGAAGAAATTCTTATCAAGTTTCTTTTTTAACCCCCGATGAAAAATCAACGGGGTCTTATAAGTTTGACGTGTCTGTGTGTGTGCGTGTGTGTGTGTGTGTGTCTGTGTGGTGCCTATTGAAAGCGGGAACCGATTTGTACTGAAGTAAAAAAAAAATTAGAAAGTCTCTTTAAAAAGCGAAAAATAAAAAGGAAATTAAAAATTTAAAAACTCCAAAAAAAAATTTAAAAAGTCCTAAACTAAATTAAAACTGCTGTTGCCTGTCCTACGTATCAAACATTTTTGCTTAAATATTGTCGCCTATTAAATGCCTATAAAATGAGTGTTTTAACAAAACGTTATGCTAATATGTAATAATTACAGCGATAATATTTAACCAAAAATGTTCATACGTAGGACAGTCGACAGCAGTTTCAATTTATTTGGACTTTTTAAAATTTATTCCGGGCTTTTAATTTTTTTTTAGATTATTTATCTGTAAATGCCCCTTAAATACTAAATGCTGTCAGTTTAACGCTGACCTAATAAATACATCGCATGCACAGACAAACCTTCGGGTTACTACAATGATCTGTCAAGTTTCTTCATCCAATTCTCACCTTAATATCAAACACATGTGGTTTAATATCAAATGAGGAAGTTTGACTGATAGTAGCAACCCAACGTGCGTAAGCTATTTCTTTTTCAGTCTGAGTTAAAGACCAAACATTTTAATCACAGACACGATTTTGGTTAGGCAATCGTTTTATCAAAGGTTTTCAAGTCACGTTATTCAGTTCATTTATAACGCATGTGCAACGGACACTAAATATATTCAGTTGAATGATAAGCGGCAGTAGTTTAGCAATCCGCGAATAACCATAGATATTATGACAATCGGATGCGGGAAAAATAACATTGTCCATTTTCGTAATGTATCCGTCTTTATTTGGTCCACCTGAAACGTTACACGATGTTCCCGATTTTTGAATAGCTTGCAAAACATAATGCGGGTGTTATCAGCTCTGAAATCAAAAGTTTAAGCTTCAACTGCAGTGATGGTAGTTTATTTGGTCACCACATCATAAGCCCAAGCGTAAAAATAAGTTTTTTGTAAAATTTGGGATTTAATTTCTACTTATGTCCTACAGTTTAAGGCAGAAACACATTTAGCGATCTCTCTTATTTCGCGGATGTTCATGCGCGGCGTTGATTACTTTGCATCAGGTGACTCGCTTTCTCGTTTGTCCGCCTCTAGCATAAAAAAAACGGTAGTTTCACACCGTGCTTATTTTATCGTCCTAACTCACTTATCGAGAACACTAGATACCTACCTAACACGGGTCCTCCTATTTCAAAGTACCCCTGTCTCAAAATGTTTATTAAATCGGGTAGGGGGAAACTCGCCCTATTAAAACTCGTCCCAGAATTTAAGGATTTTTTTGCTGGCCACTGTTCTTACCTAACCTAACCAATATTTTTGTAATACATACAGAACTCTACAAAACCAAAATAGTTTTTTAATAGCTTTATTGTGAAAGAAAAATAAATGAAAAACGATAACATTTATTTATTCCTGAAAAAGGTCATTTTGACCGATTGGATTAAATTCCGCATCGATCACCTCGCCAGCGCTGTGCGGGTTAAGCTGCAGCGGTGCAGTGGTCGAAACTTTCGAACAATAGATAAAAACATATCACCGGGATGATGTAAATAATTAGGCTAGTTGATAAAACAGGCCATTGATTAGGGCCAAAATAAAAAATATCGTTATTGCATTTGTCATAATACCTGACTATTGTGACGGAGAAATGATATAATACTTACTTTAGAATGTGATGAAGGGATGTATTAAAACTAATTTGCCGCTCAAAGTATTAGCACGTCATCAAGAAAGTAGTCGCATTGTGCTGTGATTCGCTGTGTGAGTGAGGGTATCGGAGTTCCAATCCGGGGAAAGGGGGGCTTAAAGGATGGCAGCGCACTTCTGACTCCGCTGGTGTCGCGGGTGTCAATGGGGGGCGGCAATCGCTTACCATCAGGTGATCCGTCTACTCGTCTGCCACTTATCACATAAAAAAAATCTCGATGTGACAGAGCCAAAAAAGCTTGTTTTGACATCGTAAGAGATGATAGCGCCAACATCCTCACCACAATGGATGCAAAAGACCGTGCGAAATGGATGTGTAGCGGCCAGTCGCTTCATTATGCCTAATTACCAGACTCCCTAAATCAAGAATACCCCGGGTTCCAGAGCGACAGCCTTGGTCGAAACTGGGAATTACACCCTAAGATGAGGTATTGAGTTATCATATGCCATCCCGTTCCAACTCGCAATTTTAAAAAGAGGATGTAACGAATTTAGTTCCTCAAATTATCTTTTGTATTAAGGGGGAAAGTGTTTGGGGAGCTACGGTACGTCGACCTCCACGTGTGGCCCTGCTGGTAATCGGTTCTGTTCTGATTTCAGCCGCGGTTGCTTTCAGGCAGAAAGGGTTACCGCGGAGTCCGGTGTTCCCCGGGCAGCGGCGGATAGTAAAATGGTGCCCTCAACACCTTTTGCTATCCGACGGCCAACTGACGCACGCACGGGGGGGATTTGTGGTCGTTCTGTCGACCTCCCTCCGGGGCTTAGGTCGGGCATCACGGGCTAAGGGGAAAATCCCCTTTCCTGTGCCCTCTTTTGTCCTGGCCCAGGGCCCTGTCCGGCATCTGCACTCTGGTTATCCCAGTAGTGAGAGCGTTTTGTCGGGGGGCCCACCGGAGTGAAACGCCTCCGGGTGCAGTGGCCGAAAGGCCTAGTTTGGATATCCTGCATTGGGATTCTTCTAGCCAAGAAGGCTCAATAGTAGGTCGGCGTTGCCAATTTGCCCGGCTCCGCATCCAGCGGAGTTGGGTCTTGCGGCGGCTTCGTTTTTGGAAGCCGGATTCGGATTTTATTACCCCAACCCACTCTGCACTGCAGCAGTGTATGAGTGGGGAACGGTACCCGCAGTCCTCTTCCCGGTGGTACTTGCGCTGCAGTCAGCAGTGTGGGTGCCACTCGGGGAGTTGAGTTGCTGGGCCGTGGGCGAGGCCCTGGGTCCGGTGTGTTGGAAAAGAGGCCGTGCTGGCGAGCTTCTTCGCCCGAACGGTCCGCGGCGAGATCCTTCGTGGTCATGGGTCCCGTGTTCCGTTCCGATTTTCCGGGCGTTGAACGGAAAAGTCCCGGTTGGTTTTAGTGTGTAGGCCCTTGGACGGCCTCTGTATTCAGAGTACCACTAGCCTTTTTTTTGTTTACCAACGGGTAAACAAAAAAAAAGGGGGAAAGTGTTTAGCAATTCAAATCCCGAGCTGAGAGTTAGATGTAATATTTTTTAATTGTATGGTATGATATGATAATCATATCATATCATATATCATAAGTACCATACAATAAAAAATATTCAATTTTTAAATTTTACTTACTTATCTTTAACCTAACCTACTTTAGGTAAGTGATGTAGATAAGTAAGTAAAATTTAAAAAATTAATATTTTTTTATATGATTATCATATCATACCATACAATTAAAAAATATTACATCTAACTCTCAGCTCAACGTTTGAGGAGAGTGATTGAAGTGTAGTATAAGGTATGTAGTTCTCTCGTTGTGCGGACAGCCACACATCAATGTAAAAGTATAGTAAGTAAGTAAATGTAATTTCGTCAGTCAATTCTCACTCAAAGAGGTAATTAAACAGATTGAGGTATGTAACCCGATTTATGACTGTCTGCGGTGTACCAATCAGTTAGCCGGCAAAATCGCTTGCACTACGCTAAGCGTGAGCGTAGGGATTAGCTTCGCCCACCCCGCTGCGTGTCAAAAAAAAAGTCAAAAGTCAAATAATTCTTTATTTGCATAGGCTTGTACACAGCACTTACAAATCAGTCATACATTTGAATGACTTAAAACTATTTATAAGTACTTATGTATAATTTACATGTTAATACATATAGGTATATGTTGATACATAAAATATACTAAAGAAATAAATAAACATAATGCGATTATCGCCTAGCGCTGGTACATGAGAAAATTTTTAGACTGTACATACATACCTCCACAAGAGCCATGGTAGCTCAGTGGTTCAGAAAGAGCGAGGGTAGCTCAGTGGTTCAGAATGCGCCTTCCGTCGTGGTTAACATAGTGATGAAACCTGCACGTTTCGGATAATTCCTGATAGATGTAGGTACCTAAACATGATTTAAGTTGGTCTGGTTCCCCTGTCAAAGGGTTGCGTAGGTAAAATGGCATCGCTTCATTGTAATTAAATAAAAATTAAATTAAATAATAATAAGTATAAAAAAATTGCATTGTTGATTTATTTGATTTATCGTTTGGCCATTACGTAGAGCTCTGTTACTCGTTCATAACTTATTAATAATAATAATATTACATTACATTGATCTGACTCCGAGATAGGTAGCTCATGCACCTGTGTTACGGATATCAGAAACAAATTATTTACATTTAATATTTTAATTTTGTAAATACATAGGAAAACACCCAGACCAATACAAACAGACATGTCCTTGCACACAAATGTTTGTACTGTGCGGGGATCGAACCCGCAACCCTTGCACCAGAGACAGAGTTCACTACCACTGATCCAAACGGGTCGTCAGTTCAAAATTACCAGACCCCCCAATTTCTGAATCATGGTCCAAGCGTAACCCGAGCTCCAGAGCGACAGCTTTGTATGCAACAGGGAATGGAATAATACGACAAAAAACATTTTCCGATATGAAAAATACTATTTCTAGATTAGAGTCATAGAAATTTAAGAAAAATGACACTAAAAAGCTTGAAAAATTTTTCTGCGAAAAAAAACCGCCTTCAAAAACCACGAACTAAAAAGTGTAAAATAATATTTAATATTAAATAATAAATTACAAGATAGTATTGGGCGCCTATACTACTGTAAAATGTTATTTGAAGTGTTAAAAATATTATTTTACATTTTATAGTTCGTGGTTTTTGAAGGCGGTTTTTTTATTGTACATAGAACACCGACATGACAACACAATACATTGAGCCTCAGGACTACGTCACTTCCGGTACATTAAAAAAAATCAATAAAAACCACAGACTAAGGATGCCGCCCTAAAAACACAATTTTAATGAAAACATTTTTTTAGGAGGACCCAGCGCAGGTGCGATTTTATTTATAAGTAGGTAGTATAATTTAATTAAAACGTCTTATGACTTGATCACGACTATGTGGGACTTTGAGTAAAATTAGGGATAACAGTGGGGGGCAATTGAGTTTGCCTGTTTAGAGAGGAAAGTCATATCAAGCACATCCCGTCTTTTCTCTAAATGACTTCTTTTCTTTGGACGCAACCTCGCTGAGATAAGGTGACTGTTGGTAGTAGCACAGTAGGCTCCCAGGACAAAGAGTGATAGTTGATTTATTGTGATTGATTGAAAACGGCTGGGACTCCCAAATGTAGGTCTACTGTCAATTGCATTAATTACAGGCAAATTTTTGAGCGACAAACCGTAGGGAAGCGTTCCGAATGTTACAATTGGTCTTAATTGCTTTGTTGTCAGCTAAAACTTGCAATAGACAGCTTGGTATTATAATAAGTTATCCTACAATCCTACTCTGCCACCTCTTTTACCAACCATTCTGAACAGCATTTGTTCAATGACTTTTAGAAATTCGTAAAAAGAAAAAAATTCAACGTTAACATGTGGGATCTTTTCAAAGAATTTCCGAAAGTCGTAGAACAAATGTTGTTCAGAAGTGGTGGTTAGAGGGATGAAAATGTTAGCGATACATATGCCCAGTTAGAAGACACATTAAGGTGGCAGACGTAGTCAAAAGGATGGCGCAACTCAAGTGGCATATAGCCCGAAAGACAGACTCGTGGTGTAGGAAATGCTGCAGAGACCATGGAATCAGAAAAGACCTATCGGAAGGCCACAAATGAGATGGAGAGACAACATAGCAAAGATTGGCGGGCACAACTGGACTTCAACTGCCTAAAATAGATATCTAACAATGGAGAAGATTGAAGGAGGCCTATACCAAATTGGTTGAAAACGGCTTAAGAGAAGAAAAGACTTACTTATATACGCCTTATATATCAATGTACTTTACTTATCTACCTACACATCTGTGTTTCTTCAATCGATCGTTTCGCATCATAATGTCAAACACATTTTGATTAAGACGTAATAATTCGACAGATTATAGTGTCCAGACGTGAGTGTGACTGTGCAATAACCACGCCCACAGCCAAGTAAATTAACTAAGCCAAATATAAGGTTTAAGTGATAGCTATAAGGTTCAATACGTTTCCTCTTTACTAGAGTGACTGTACAGTGTGTAAGAATCCGAGGCACGTCCTTACAGCCCATTAACAATTAACTGAGGTAGGAACATGATTTATAGGCGCCAGGCTCCGCCTGTCGACTGTGATGGATGCCACTCGACGCTTCCTGCTTACTAAACGTAATATCTGTGACTAAACTATAGTTTTTTCTAAATGGCCCAAGTAACAAGCGTTAGCTTTAGCGTTAGCGTTTATTCTGACAATTTTTTTACTGTTTTACTGATCGAAAGCTTACAGTTGTGGTGAATGATTGCAGGTCTTACTCGTAAACCGCTACTTCAGGTATTCCCCAAGGTTCTCACCTGGGACCTCGCCTTTTTAATATATTTATTAACGACACACGTAGCTATTTCCAAAGTGCAGATCTGAAGCAGCACTGTACCTACTGTGTTTCGATGCGTGAGTGAGGGTACCGGAGGAAAGGTGGTTTAAAGGTTGGTAGCGCACTTGTGACTCCACTGGTGTCACGCGTGTCTATGGGCGGCAGTAATCCGCCTTCCATCAGGTGATCCGTCTGCTCGTCTGCCACTTATCATATTTAAAAAAATATCTCAACGTATAAGGATTACTAACAAAGCTGAGTGCTCACATAGTGTTATTTCAAAATGATTTGGATAAATTCACGAGTCACTTTGGTGTCCCATCGAAATATGAGGGCAAGGTAAGGTAAGGCCGAAACGACAACTTTGACGCAACCGGGAATAACATGCTGAAATGGTGTTGAGATGTCCTTACAAATATTATAATCGAACCTTTTGTAAGTAAGGTTGCTACAAGGTATTATTTAAAGTGTCTACCTAAAGTACGTACCTATACCTACTCATCGTGTCAGTTTCTGATTGAGTGTGTTTTATTCAATGGGCGCCGGCCGAGACATGCTTATTTGTTATGTCTTTCAGCCTCGCTCTTTTAATGGGACAATTCTAAAACGCAGGACTAAATTAGCCTACGTTTTAGTAAGTAACTAGGTAAGTTCTTATTACTTGTCTTAGACTGTTGCTCCTTTGTCTAAAAGAGGTTAGACCATTACTTTAATCTGGTATCTTAACCATTTCTATTGCGTAAGTAAACGTATTCAGGGGGCCTATTCTCGAGCACTCGAAATTGTAGTGTAAGTAGTTAAAAATTTGTTTTGACGAATGTATGATTTTTCTAAATTCGACTTCAATGTTGAGTGTTCGATAATAGGCCCTCAGGGGGGTAATGTAGTTTAAATCAGTAGCAAAATACGGCTTGGGTAAAGATGCCGCGTGGCGTAATTTCTTAAAATCAAGAGTAGATTTTTTTAATGTGTTTGAATCAAAAGCTTATTACTTGTACCACAATCTGAAACTGGTGCGTGGTTTTGACAATTGCCCGACACTGGATCTTATTAATCGTACAATTGAAAACATTATTTAAATTTATTTAAAAAACTGAATCCAAAAATATTTTTTGAAGTCATTGGGCCCATTCTGCGTTCGATCAACCTAAAAATATGAACGTCCGCAAACTTTTGCAATGTCACACAATGGTTGAATATAAAATATTTTGTTTAAAAAAGTCGTAAGTCCATCGATGAGATAAAACAAAACACCTTACACTGTCGCGTTGAATGGACGTGTTGTGATAATAAATCGAGAAATCGTAAACTGCTTATCATTAATAGGGCTCCATTCATTAAGAGCACACATGCTATAGGTACACCGTAATTATTTTAACCGTTACACCCCGAAAACCTCATAGTAAGTAAGTATCATGAATAAAGTCCATTTAGCATGTTAGATCAACAAAATAAGCGAAAAAAAAATCACCTGGAGCCCAATTCTCGTGCTCGTGATATTTTGAAAACATGGCGGATATCACCTGAAAACCATACATAAAAACCACGTTTTAGTGATATATGTCGTATTAAAATAAATGTAACGAGCCCGAGAATTGGGCTCCATACAAAAAAAATGTGTTTTGGTGATATATGTGGTATGAAAATAAATATCACGAGCACGAGAATTGGGCTCCTGTTTCATACTTTATTGCGGGGTGTAGAATCGGCGATCGGCTATTTAGCCGCTTTTCAGAAGCTAAAAGCAGCAACCACACCGCATAACGCGAAAAGCAGCAATAAAGTAACTTCTTCGAACGCAGAAAATCGTAAAATCGCCATGGTTTGCCGACCACAGTCACTAAAACACGTGATTCCGATACCGCGTCTGAACGCAGCTCAGGAATTCGCAAATTCCTTATGCAGAATTGATACTTACAGGCTTCTTCATCGTTTTCTCCATTGCTGAAGGTTTTTTCATATCGAAAATCCTCCTCCAGGGTTCTACAGGGACAATTCTCGTACACTCGACATTGAAGTCGAATGCGGTACCTATTTGACTTTTTTTTTTGTAATCAAAAGAACTCTCAATGATAGAAACACTGTTGAAAGAATTACTTGATTCTCATTTAAACTACCTCAGATATCACAACTTTAAAATCACATTATTTTGGGCAAACCGCTCCATACAAAATGGCTACTAAGATGTGACGTCACACGCAAGTTTTTATATGCATTTTATTTCAATTTTGTATGGTAGCTGTATAAAATATTTCGTTTACGCCAATAGTTCTAATATACAGTTGGTGCAAATTGTATAGGTTATTTAATGGTATAATTATTTTTTAATAATTTCATACTTTTAAAATGGACTTGCCCATGAATCTTTGAATGACCATAAAACTGGCTAGACGTTATATTTTTAATTGAGAATTTTGCTATTGGCACATATTTACCTATATTTTGATAAAATATTTATATTTTGTAAAATCTCGAGCTTAGTCAAATACCTACCCTATTCAGAGATTTCATACATTCGTCCATACAAATTTCTAACTCGACTTAAATGTCGAGTGCTCGAGAATAGGCCCTCTGGATAAATACAATAGGTAGGTACTCTTGGTTTTTTCTCCTTATTTTTATTAAGTACGGACAGCCACGCGTCAATGTATAAAAATCTGTCAAATCTCTCCAAACACAGTTGGTGCTACAACATAGAATTAGGGGCGTAAGTCTTTGGTAACAACTTTTTTTATGTGATAGGCGGCAGACGAGCAGACGGATCACCTGATGGTAAACGATTGCCACCGCCCATGGACACCCGTGTGGTATAATAAATGTCTATGTGTGTGTATGTCTATGCTAAATTGCTAAGTATATTATTTAACTTTATTTCAATAATAACGCATTGTTATACAATCCTTCATGATGGTATCTTTCATATAAGGTGCGCTGCCAACCTTTAAACCCCCCTTTCCCCCGGTTTGGGCCTCCGGTACCCTCACTCACGCAGCGAAACACAGCACAGTGCTGCTTCAGGCTGGTTTTCTGTGAGGCCCCGGTATCTCTCCGGTCGAGCCGGTCCATTCATGCCGAAGCGTGGCTCTCCCACGGCTATGGTAGGTACGGCTGATGGTAAGCGATTGCCGCCGCCCATAGACAATTACAGCAATTTCATTTATTGTAAGTAGTTACCATCTGATACCTGGTCATCACTTCAGCCAATAGACGTCCACTGCTGGACATAGGCCTCCCCCAATGTTCTCCACACAGATCGGTCCTGCGCCGCCCGCATCCAATGGATTCCCGCGATCTTCACCAGATCGTCGGTCCACCTTGTGGGGGTCCTGCCACGGCTGTGACTTCCTGTACGTGGCCTCCACTCGAGGACCTTTCCACCCCAATGGCCGTACATGGGCCAAAGGATTGCATGCCTCAAGTGGCAATGGGCAGGGCACATAGCGAGGAGAACAGACGATACCTGTAAACCTGATACAAATAAACTACAAAATGAAATGCTCCTCATCTTAGCGTGTAACTCCCGGTTGCGTCCAAAGCTGTCGCTCTGGAGCCCGGAGTACGCTTGGACCATGATTTAAGTAGTCTAGTAATTACAATGAAGCGACGGTCGTCTGATCTTCGCAACCCTTTAACAGGGGAACCAGACCAACTGAATCATGTTTACACGTTTCAGAAACTATCCTAAAAGTTCAGGTTCCCTCACGATTTTTTGCCTCACCGCCGAGCTAATGGTAGAAACACATGATTGGATTCGAAACACGACCCCACGTATGGAAAGCGCGTTCCGAACCACTGAGCTACCATCGCTCGCAAACTACAAAATTAAATGTCATGGACAAACATTTGTATTGGTTGGTGCGGGAATCGAACTGTTTACTTTGCGCGTCAACCAAGCTACAGAGTGTCTACAACTGAACGGAATTCTCAACCGAATCTCTATCCCATCCCCGTCCCTTTCACAAGCCCTGTGCGTCTCTTTGGTTTGAATACGATAGGTAGGTATGGAGTACCTCTCGAGGTTGTTCAACTTAGGCAGAAACAACTTCGAGAGAGAAGCCAATAGAAGAATTCAGCTAGGCTGGGCAGCATTTGGTAAACTTCGTCAAGCCTTCTCGTCACCCATCCCTCAAAGTCTTAAGCCGAAAGTCTCCGACCAGTGCGTCCTTCCGGTCATGACTTACGGTGCCGAGACGTGGACACTCACGGCTGGACTAGTCCACCGGTTCAAAGTCGCTCAAAGAGCTTTGGAAAGGGCTATGCTGGAGATTCTCCTAAGGACCGCATCAGAAATGATGTAATACAGAGAACCAGAGTCACCGACATAGCCCACCGAATTAGCAACCTGAAGTGGCAGTGGGCTGGTCATATTAGCCGCAGAACTGACAGCCGTTGGAGCCGTAAAGTCCTTGAGTGGAGATCGCGACTCGGTAAGCGTAGTGTAGGACGCCCTGCGACAAGATGGGATGATGACATTCGAAGGCTGGATGAGAGTGGCCGAAAATCGGGAGCAGTAGCATGCATTAGGGGAGACCTATGTCCAGCAGTGGACGAGTGTGGGTTGCTGATGATGAGGTAGGTTCTCCTTCGTTACGGAACGGTTTCGTTGGAGATCTCAGGTCGTCCACGTTTTCATTATGCTTCCAAAGTCGTAAATATAAACGAAGAAGATTGATTTCTAATGTTCAACTAATTAATTTGCATCTACAAATCCCTTTGAAGCATTCATTGTCTTTAAGACCGCTCCTTTGGTCCACTAGTGCCGCAATTAGATTTTTTATAAATCTATAAAATCACAACTATAGTTATGATATATATGAAATATTTTTGTCCAGTATGAGTAGCAATGGGTAAGGAGAATCTTTTGAAAAACTTTCACAATGTACTTAGGTAGAGTGAGTGGAGTGGTTTTACGTTCAAAATAAATCACAATCAATTTAATACTGTTTCTGATGACACACTGCGATACGTACCCTTTTTGGACTTTGGACCATCCTTATGTCTATGTCGCAGCCATCTGGTTAAATTAGCCAAACAATCGGACGCCTAGGGCATGAGTTAATTTTATTTTTATTATTTGAAAGAAATGGGGTGAGCCTTGCTTCTCATAGCCACTGCGACCAGTAGATGATCTATTGTGGCAGCCACAGGACATATTACAGCACCTCATGCAGCTCCAGGAGAAACCCGAGAATGGAGCTGTGTGCTCCCAGGTGATGGCTTCTGCAGTGTTGCAGCGCCATGCACTCGCCGAGGACGTGGATAATCGTTTCCTCGTCCTCGCGATTTGCCCTGCAGATTTTGGTATCGGAATAAGGCCCATAATGTGCAGGTGCTTGTTTAATTTGCAGTGCCACGTGAGGGTCCGAGTGAGAGCCCCCTAACATGTCCTCTACTCAGTTTTATTATGTCTACAGCCGTTTCTGGTCGAACGCCTGTATCAACGCCTTGGACTGTTCTAGTCGAGGTAGTCCTTTCCAAAATTTAGTGCTTTGCTTATGCTCCTATTCTTTTAACTCGAACCTGACCTTGCAGGCTGGAACGCCACTTATTGGTTACGGTCCGAGTAGTGGGCTCGCTGCCCCGGCCTTTGCTAGCACGTCAGCGACTTCGTTGCATCTGATATTGCAGTGTCCCGGTACCCAAATCAGCTTTATGATGTTGGCATTGCCTAGCTGGTTTAGGAATAGGACACACTCGCTAATGAGTTTGGAGTCATGTTCACAGGATGTTAACGCTTTAGTGGCAGCTTGAAAATCTGAGATGAATATTTTCTTATTATGGAGAGTCATTTGCAGACTCTCTTGGACTCAGCCAATTATTGCGAAGAGGGCGTGAGTTAAACGACGGCATCCAATCAAATGGCTGGAGAACATCCAGCCATGTCGTTGACTGCATCGTCAAACCAGATGGCTGAACGTTTGTCGCCACCATCAACCAATTAGATGCCTAGACCGATTTGTTTGAACTAAAATCACTCAACTCTGACTTCCGTGTTTATAGACTATTTTGACAATTTATTTATTTATTTATTAGGTACGTTTTAATTTTGCTTATAGGTAATTTGCTCACGAAAAGGATATAATATTTTTTTTCTGATGATTACTGGCGCTGCAGCGGAGAAAAGCGGAAATATAGTATTTGAATTACTTTGCTGAGTTTTGATTAGTCATTTCAAAAGGGGGAACTTTCAAAACGCCAAGCTGTAAGACGTTGAGTGATTTTAGTTCTACTATCGGCCTAGGCTTCCTATTGGATGCCACCGTTTAACGAACGCTTTTAGATTGGATTGCTAATTTAACCCGATGGCTACGACATACGATGGCTATTTTTGCACTGTGCAACTTGACGTGTCGCTGACTGTACCAACACTACGAAAATATTTTTCCTCAAATGTCTACCAAGTAGGTACATCGACCTATTAAATCATCAAATCAATATTAAAATAAATGGCGGCGCTACTGGACTATACACACAGCCATAAGATGCGCCACGGGAAATTAAAATTCGGATTTGGTATGTCTGGTGGCGCCACGCGCTAAACATAACAAATGACGATCATACCTACTTAAGCTCCTTGTTACGTAATCTTTCCGATAACATCTTTCGGGTGCTTATCTTTATTCGGCAAGGAGCGATTTAATGAATAAGCATCGTCTTATTAGGAAACTATTTTTATAAATACCTGTAACTAAGCCACACCCATAGTACAAGATATTTTTTTTTAGTTCCATGACTTACCTACTTGATTTAGGTAATGTCCTATGTATGTCCCCTAGGTGGGGCAAAGATCATCCACAGTGCTCCGCCATCTTGAATGGTCTTGAGCTTGGCGCTTTACTTCGCTCCAAGTTTGTCCTGAGGATCTTCGCTTCTACATAACAGCTTTTGTGATAGTCCACCGCCGTGGCCAATCCAGTTCCATTTGCGGCGTTTGATCTGCTGGTCGATCGGAGTCTCACCGCAGGGATCCCACAGATCTGTTCGTGATTTTCTCGGGCCAGTATACCCCGAGAATACGGCGAAGGTAGCGGTTTATAAAGACCTGGAGCCTGTGCGAGATGTCTTTGGTGACCATCCACGTCTCACATCCGTACAGCAACGTGGTTTTTACGTTAGACCGGAATATTTTGAGTCTTACTCTCCTAGTCAGTTTCCGCGATTGCCATATACGGAGCAGAGCTGCGCGAAGCTTGCTCTCCCTTTTTTAGTTCCATGACCACACCTAAGTTTAAATTTCAGGTAAGTAATTAAGTATCATCATCATCAGCCCATTTAAGTCCCCACTGCTGGGGCACGGGCCTCCCTCAATCACATGACGGGTAATTGCCATACTCACCACGCTTGGCAGACGGGTTGGCGAGGGTTTTGATATAAATGCAGAGTTTTCCTTCTCTGGGTGCTGATGATCATGCCAGCAGCTTTACCTTAGTCGCCTTTTACGACACCTCGGTAAGAGTGAGGGTGGCCTATTCTACTCTACCGGGGACCACACGGCTAATAATTAAGTATGATGTTATTATAATATCAGTGGTATGGCTCCACAATGTGATCTCTCTGGTGGGCCTATCAAAATAACGCGCCTACCGTCTATGCATATTTCTACCATTAGCTCGGTGAAGGCAAACATATTGAGGGAAGATATTTTGTCAAAATTGTGAATACCTACCTCAGCCGTCTTCTCGTCTGCTATCATATAGGTAATCTTAGCGTAATTCCCAGTTGCGTCTAAAGATGTCGTTCTGGAGCCCGGGGTTACGCCTTGAACATGATGGATTTGGGGAGTCAGGTTATTACTATAAAGCGATTGTCCTCTGACCTTCGCAACCCTTTAACAGGGGAACTAGACCAACACATGTATGTATTTACGCTTTAGTACTTGGTCATAGCAGCTGGATATCTGACTTTTTTATTCAAAAGTGATAAGGGCGATGTGTATGCATCATTTTGCAGCCGACTGTATGACACTTGCAACAAAGCTTAGCCTTATGCACTTGCAACAACAGTAGGTACATACCTTTTGTTTAACATACCTTAGTGAATACACAGATTTTACTATTTTAGTAGTAGGTAGGTAGGTACCTAGGCTACCTCTAGATTTGTTTTAGAATATTTGCAACAGGATTTATTGGCTGGTTCAGTTTTGGTTAGGTATAAATATTACTCATTTGAATAAGCTGGTATTTTATGCCATAAACCTACCATTTTAATAGTAGATATTGAATTGATAATAAATAACGTTCTGATACCTAGCATTGTTGGATCCACAGAAATAAAATAAAACTGGAAAGTCACTGATGGTCACTCGGAAATTTCAAACATTGATGGATTGTGGAAATGTATTTTTAGTGGCGTGAGATGGGTGACCGACATCATTTGTTACCCCCTTAAGCCCATAGGCCTCCTCGGTTTCTTTGTACGACAGCGAGACTTGGCATGCACCTACTTCAGCTGGAAAAGCAGGAGCTGCATGTCACAGATGAATGTGCGGAGATTCAAAAACCACACCATATGTTTATACCTACTCGTATTTCAAACTTTGATTCCGTAGCTTTTACGGACGGCAGAATGATAACCCTGTCTTAAAGATGGAGGAGGTACAGTCAGCATCAACACTATTTTAGAATTGAAACCTACCAAACATACCAGACAGAAGACAACTTTTTGTCAGTCAATTAAACGCCAAAGTGTATTTTCACTTGTTGTTTGTGAACCAGCTGACAACAAATGAAAGCGTGTTTGAGCTCATTTGAATGGTTTCACGACTTTTGACCTGTCTGTATCTGTGAGGAACTCCGGAACAAAACCCGATAAATACACTTTTAGTATTTTTATAGAAAACCAAAAAGAATGATTTACGTTGGAATGTTAATGGTTTAACTAATATAGGGTAGACCGGAGGCAAAAGTTACATATTTTATTTGATACCTGATTACTGAAAACTGTTAAGTTATCTTAAACATGTGTTTATGCACAGTAAAAGTAGATTTATCTGGCTGTAAAAGGATTACATCCAGGTTTTGATATGTTTAGTTGTCATGGAGTTATTTCAGGTTAAAGAGGAAAAGGGAGAGTGTTACAAATGCCGCCTACCCCGGGGCAAAAGTAACGCTATTTCAAGGTAATAAAACTCAGTGAAGTATACGAAAATTAGAAAAAATATATTAATCATCAGTTTCTTCGACTTAGTCTCGGTTTACTAAGATAAAAAAATGCCAACATTATTAAAATTAAAGACAGCAGTAACACAAAATGGCAACCTCTACCAAAATTTCACACAGCGCTTTTTTCAAACCCATAGTTGAACGGTGTCTTCTTAGACCAACACTTATATACCTATACTAAATATAATTAAGTTAAATGCAAGATTTAATCATCAAAATCACGTTTCAATTTTGTATGAAATACTGTCTGTTACACCTGCCCCCGCGTTACTATTGACCCTTATAAAGAAATATACAAACTACAATAAGAAAGCCCTGTAATTATAAAAAAAGCTAAGTAACTATTTCTTTTTATATAAAGATTTCACTTTGTACTTATAAATAAGCTACATTGTCAATTTTAATTGACTAGAATAACGGCCAAAGTACCGTAAGTAATTATTGTCATCTATTACAATTATAATAACCAGTGATGTAAATAACAAACAATCATTAATGCTACATAACGTAATTTTTCTAACTTTGCTTACATAGATAATAATAGATTGAGGACTACAGCAGCCTTACAATAGATTGCCTTTTAAAATATAGTAATATAAAATTACAAACCTTATTGAAAATTAAATATTAGAAATAAAACGACCCATCCTCCCAGTAGCTCCGCCGGAACCGAACCCGAGGTCTTTCACTATCCAGGAGAATGCTGTGATTGTTGCGCTACGGTTTCGCTCACGACACGCTCGGACAGTGGAAGATCCCGGGTTCGATTTCTGGCGGAGCTACTTGGACGATCGTATCGGTCGTTTTTTTTCAAATATTTTTATTTTCAATGATAAAAATAGCATTGTGAATGCAAAAGTAAAAGTAATTAAGTACAAACCTTGATGACAAAAACAAATTTTCTATGCTAAAAAAAAGATGATAATTTCAATATGTGTAGGCACAAAAATACTTGGAAAAATAGACTGTCCAAAAGTGATCAAGTGATCCGTCGGGTCGTCTGCCACTTATATCATAAAAAAACATAAAAAGTGAGTTGAACCCGCAACACTTGGATTTCTGGCTCACTGCTCTTCCAAATGAAGGAATCAAGAAAAGCAGTCGGATGACCGATTTAGAGCGGCGCAGCCGTAAAACCAAAGGTTGCGGATTCGAGTCTCACCTGAGAACTAATTTTGTTCTAAGCCGAGTCCATTTTTTCTAGTACTTTTGTACATATTGAAATTAACAATAGAGATCTACTTAGTAAGCCGCTCAATCAATGTCAGTCTTATAAATTTTTATTTGGTTTAATCAGACTCATCAGATTCACAGTTATGGCACTTATAACTAAGCTCTGCTTGGGGAGTACATTCTTCGTGAGCCCAAAGCAGGCATTCAAAGCATTGAATCCAAGTTTCATTGCTTCTACTATTGGAATAAGCCTCCATACATACCTACTATACAAAACCATTCCTCTTCCTCTTCATTTTCACTATAATATTGTTCTTTTTTCTTCGGCTTGTTTTGTCTTTTCTCTTTTGCTCTTTTGGTGTCCATCAACGTTTTTTTTGCACCTTTAGCCCTGTTTTTGCGTTCTCTCTCCTCGTAAGCTTTTCGAATGGCTTCTTTCTCTGGAGTATCTGTGTAAATGGCGCTTTTTCCCTTCTTTCTTCCACGGTTACTATTCTTGCGTGGTGGTGCCTTTGGCAGCGGTCTAACAACTTCAGGAGAAAAATATTTAACATCTGAAGTGGAAGCCAAAGAAACAATGGAAGGTGGTGCAACTTTCGAAGGAGTGCCGACTTCAGTTTCAACCAATCTCAAAGGTCCCGCTTTCCCTGAATTTGAGTCTTCAGTCGACAATGTCGAGTTTTTGATTTGGCTTGGAGTAACAGCGTAGGATGGAAAAGTTTCAACGTGCGAGGTAGAAGCTAGAGGATCCATGTAAGATGAAGTAGGCCTCGGAGAGGTGCCAGGGTCAGTTTCAGAGGAGCAAACTAGTTCAAATTGCATAAGGTCAAAATGCTTCTCTTGCGATCCTTGGCTTGAATCATTGCCTTCTGTTGTCGATGCAGCAATCTTCTTGTTTGGGTTCTGTCTGGCACAATCATTTTGTTGTGAATGGCTTGGCGTCACAGCTTGGCAGGAAATTTCATCATGGCAATCAGAAGCAAGAGGGTTATTGGAAGATGATTCAATTCTCAACGGCGTACTTAATGCTATGCCAGTCAACTCAAATGGTAAAGTATTGTCTTTTCGAATATCACTATTATTTGAGATCTGAAACATGCCCGTTGCAGCACTTACAGCTACAGCATCATAAGGAAGAGCTTCTACATGCAAATTAGAAGCAGGTGAATTATAAGATAATGATGTGGACATAGATGGGGTGAGTGCAGTAGTTTCAGGTGTGACCACTACTGGATTAATTGATGATGGATCTGGTCGATCTGTGACAAAAGAAGGACTATAGTCCGATTCATCAAAAATATCTCTATTGTACGGATATATTCCAGTTACCCTAAATCCTCCTTGTATATTTCTTGTGGTTAATGCTGTTGGGTAAGCAGTGGCAACTATGGACGGTATATCATGAATGGTCATTGGTCTACCAGGGTGATTGCGCATCCACGCGGAACATGCACTATTTACAGCCTTTTTCAAAGGTCCATTGACTGACCTATCTACTGGTTGCAGTTTATGCGTGCAGTGCGGAGGAAATGACAGAATAATTATACCATTGGCCTTGCAGTAGTCCAAGGCCGATATGGTAATATGGGATGGGTGGTTATCTAAGGTTAGGAGGACTTTGTGATCCAATGATGCATTTGAATAGCGTTTGAAATGTTTTAAAAATAAGACGAATTCTCTTTCTTCCATCCAGCCTGATTTATTACCAGCCCCAATACATCCCACAGGGCCATCTCGTACAAAGTGTGGCTGGTAATTGACCCTTGGAAACACGAACATTACAGGAATGGTGTTTCCTAAAGCGTTTACTGCAACTGTGATAGTCACTAACGTACCACGTTCACCTGACGTGAGCGCACCCACCTGTCGCATGCCCTTTCTTGTCACAACTCTATCGGGCTTGTGTACCTACTGTTGTAATGCCTGTCTCGTCCATATTATAAATATCCTGGGGTTCTAATTTATATCGTTCTAATACTGCAGCGAGGTTGATGAAAAATGGTTCAACGTTACTTTTATTGAAGCTTGTGGCTCGCGATAAACTAGTGGCTTGCGCGCACCGGATGGATAACTCTGGGTGTCTTTTCATGAAGCCAGAGAACCAGTCTTCGCTTGCTGTTTCATTAGTATCCCATGATTGTGGTCTAGAAATCCCGTAGTGTTTGGCTAAATCATAAGCTAAACTTCTCACCTTTTTTGGCGCAAGGCCGTAGTATATATCAGCAGGTCGAATCAAATATTTGCATATTAACTGCTCTTGATCTGCAGTAAAAACTTTGCTGGCTGGATTGTAGCCCATGCTTACCGACTGCCCTTCGGATGCAGTATCTCTTTTCTTTTTGTACCTTGACAACGAGACATGGCATAGGTCGAACATTCTTGCGGCAGCCCGAACTGAGCGTCCTTGACATACCTCTTCGTAAGCTTGCTCGTACAAGAGGAGGTCTTTAGTACCTCGATCAGTTTTTCGTGGCCTGGTTCTGGGCATCTATGAAGAAAAAAGGTTTTAAAAAAATATATAACAATTTATCAATGTGCCATGTTAAGCACTTACCTATTCAAGAAGAAGCCGTTAAATAGTTATTACAGGCATTTTATTTTAAATTCACCATAACTTATTATACACAAAATAATAATGGTTAGTCGTAAAATAAAAAATTTCGTCATCCCACACATAACTGTAAAATCGGGGAACTTCCCAGTTGGCTAGTAGAGTTTATTCAGCAACCTTTTATTCGAAAAGCAATAATTTGATAACTAGCGTATCGGAAATATCTCCGACTTACTTAAGGGAGATAAATCCCCTTATTACATCTTGCAAACTAAAGATAGTCCAGGAACAAAACTCGCTCCAGCCCCTTTTAACAATGACAACTTAAATTATGACTTTTAACAATAACAATTAGCTTTATTTACTAAGGAAATAACTTTAAATTGTGATTTGTAATAAGGTGGCAAATGTTTTGGAAGTTTATTGCACATAAAACCCATGTGACTTAATTTCTTTTTTGGGAATAATCACGACGTACATATTGTAGATAAAAATAAATAAACTTTAAACTACCAAAGCGATTGAAAATTTTGATATGGGTAAAACTTGGGGCCGTTATTTATTTTGCAGTAGGTACCATAGGCAAGTATTAAACTAAAATACGCTACCTAATATAATGCAAATATAACGGTCACTGGGTCAATAGTAACACGGGGTCATTTGTAACGTTACAACTGCCCCCGAAAAATATGTTACAACTGCAAAAGTTGGCGCTTTATAGAAAAGTATCTAATACGCTCTAAAATCCGTTAAAGCAATCCAATATTTTAGATTGAATACTAACTTTGACCCTTTAGTAAGCTACTTTTCGACATATAAATAAAAAATCTGGTTTAGAAATTCACCAGTTCTCACTTTGAAATCTATACAAATTCTTACCTTGGGTGTCCGAAGAACAAAATGGCGTATAACTGTCGACCGCTTCGCGCGCCGTCGCTCGCGTCACTGCTGTGACATGAGCGCATCTCTACGAGTCGAATACACGCACACACGCACATTTACAACAAAAGTTGTAGTAGTATTTTACGATGTTTTGATTGCCCCCTGTTACTTTTGCCTCCGGTCTACCCTAACGTAAATTTACATAAAATATGTAAACATTTATCAATAAATGTCCCAATTAAAATTGCAATGATTGTAACTTAAAAAAATAAATAATAATAAATATATTTGTCTGGTTTTGGTCCAGATGTCAAAGTTTAAAAAATAATTTAGTACGATTTTAACGAGATTTGATACTACTTGAATGATGTATGTTATGTAAGAGTACTGGGGGCTAACAGAAAAAAAATGGCAAAAAGGGGTTTTATCGGCTTTTGTTCCGGAGCTCCTCATTTGTAAGCATGAATATGTCTGTTTGTATTGGCCTGAGTAAACTAGTTTGGCGAGTTGGTGTTGTAGGTGTATGTTAGACTGTAAGGTATTTATTATTTGAGTGAATAAATGAATATGAATATGAATATATGGGCCAATGAAATATTTTTGATTGTATCTTGTTGCCTGAAATAAATGAATTATTATAAACACCACTCTATGTATTTACAAAAGAATAGTATTAAAGTATTTGTAATTCCGCTGTTGGTTCTGATATCCGTAACACAGGTGCTTGAGCTATCTATCTTGGAGTCAGATCAATGTATTTGATGTTGTGAAATATTTGTTTTATTTATTTATTTAACCCTTTCCAATCAAAGGTGTTTACATTGATGAGAATCAATTAACATTTATGTGTGGCTGTCCTTACCTATAGAAAAAATACTTAATATTGATATTAAGATTGTGCAGACAATACTCAAACCATTATATTTGATAAATTAACTAAATAATTATCAATACCAAAGCGTAAGTCTGCATCAGTACTTATGTATCTAGTTAAATGGCTTAATACTCAAGCTTTTTAACTATAAAAAAACAATAACAAATTATTCATCAGTATAACATTTAATTAAGTTATGTAAATTATTCCTAAACATTCTTGTTTACACTAACAGTTCATTGTCATATTAAAATTACCACATCTTAAATTCAAATAGTTTACAATGTTAATGACTTCTTGAAAATTTTACCATTTATGAGAAGGAATTGGCTTACACAAAAAATATTTATATACCTAAACTTAGAGTATTTTTGTATTTAAGAAAATTGAATAAAATGGAATAAATAGCTCAGTTTCAATTATATTTAATTTCAAAAGAGAATATTTCTTAATAATCTATAATATAAAAATGAATCGCAAAATGTGTTGGTAAGCGCATAACACAACAACGCCTGGACCAATTTGGACAATTCTTTTTTTAAAATGTTCGTTGAAGTCCAAGGATGGTTCTTATGGCGAGAAAAAAATCGAATAATTGTCGGGAAAACCCTAAAAACAGCCCTTTTCTTTTTCACATACAACCGTGCGAAGCCGGGGGCGGGCCGCTAGTATAATTATAAAACCATGGACATTTCCATAGATGAATCACACAATGCCTTTCTAATTTATATCTTGTTAAAAATAACAGCTTTTCTGTGCTAGTACTAGTACTACTAGAGCACATTGTTTTTCAACATGTAAGTAAGTAACACACAAAACTGATTCATGCAGAAAAGGTGCTACTTACTTACCAATTATTGTGTCGGATAATATTGCAATATTAGTATATGACCAAATAGAATATTGATATAACTAAGTGTTAATGAACACTTGCAAGTTTGTTCTCTGTATGCACGCGATAAGCACAACTGGTTCTGATTAAGTACCTACTACAAATCTTATGCATTGAATTTGCTTAGCAAAATTATGTCATTTTGGTTAAATGCATGCACCTACTACACTGATAAATATACACACGGCGATGTATAAATCAATCAAGTGTAAAAACATATTTTACCCACAAATACCGAAATGCACTTTTGGAAAATGCCTAAGCATTGGGTTGTCACTTTGTAAATCAACTTTTTGACAAACTACCACTGCATTATGATATGGCACTAAAATACTTATTTTAGCTAAAACTAATAAACTTAATTAAAGCCAAATCTCAATAAGTAAGATACAAACACTCCGTGAGTCAACTGTGACCAGCCATGAAAACTTGTTAAAATACATAGAGTTGAAGTGGAGTCTGAGAATAAGTACCTAGTACCACTAGGATCTAAACACAAATGTTTGTTGATGAAACATTTATTTGTCTTGGGTCTGGGTGTTTGTGGTACAAGGGAATACCTTAGTTTGGGACTAGGACAATGTCAGCATCACGTGATGCTGTCTCAATTTTTTTTTTTATAATTTATAGCTTCTTACTCTAAAAAAAGAAATATGCATCAACTAATTCAACCTTGATCGCCTTATTACAAAACGAGATCTTAACTTATTACCATAGTATAAGTCATGTCATAGTAAAAGTCATGACATCCCCTTTCAACAGGCTTTGTTAAAAGGGTCTGGAAGTGCAACGAGATTAGCTTCGGAGCTTTTCATAGACAATGTCTAGTAATATGGGGGTTAAAGCTGAAAGGTAAAGCTTTGATGAAAGGAAGATTGTTTGCCACAATCAGACTACAAAGTCCCAACATAAACAGGCATCCCGAATCTTGGCAAACACAAACAGCAAACTCTCGTCCTCATGTTCATATATGTTGTGTTTGCTGTTTGGGGGTGCTTTGCCAAGTGTGCTGTGTAGCAGCACCTAAGGTTCAGATCACCTCATGTGCCAATATGGCAGAAGATGCTACTTATTGTCATCAAAAAAGGAATGAGTTTATTATATTGTAAAATATGATCATCATAGGTCTAACTATGTGCAAACTGTAAGCAAGCAATATTTACAAGCTACAGTCAGAATCCTGAAGCTGTTTCTCCAGCAGCCGCTTCATCTTCTCCGGGACCGGCACGCCGGAGTGCGCGGGCTTCGGCCGGCGCTTCCAGGAAGCCTTCTTCGCGCTCTTCGTCACGCTACCGGGAAGAGGAACAGACTTATTCTCTTTCGGCTTTGGGGTCGCCACTTTCGGGACTGTATTAGTCCGTAGTCTGGTTTCTACAGTGCTATTCGCTAAAACAAGAAAAATATTCACAGTTAATTTTCATACTATCTCTATGACTTAATTATCGAAATAGTGACATGAAACAAAAGTTTGTAAACGTCCACGTACGTGTTCACATTAACTATATCACACACATATACCTTACCTTTTATAGAGGTTTTTATCTTTTCAGTTTTCTGCGCATACATGGTTTTTTTAACAGTAGACACTGGAGTTCTTGATTTAGTTCCGGCCGTCTTTACAATGGTCCGCTGCACTTTTGGGGTAGCTTTGGGGGTCTCTCGTGGAGCCATTACTATTTTTTTCAGTCCTAGATGCTAAAACAAAAGTCAATAGAAAAGAAAAACTGAAGCAAAAACAAACTTTCGTTCAAACGACTAGCGACTAGTCAGTATAATTCAAAATTGACGTATTTGACATTGACACGACACATTGACAAATGCATGCATGACACTAAATATAGTGTTTATAAAAATAGCATCTTACATATTATCTGATATAATTACATTTCAAAATTAAATCAGCATCAATATTCTATTTAGTTAAGGTTTCCCTCTAAACCGATTACCTATTGATATTGGTCTAAAATCCACGTCATGAAAAAAATCCCACGGAAAAACCTGGAACTAAAATTTGAGATTCCTTATCTGTATTGATATGAAGCTGATGGGACTCAAGATGTTTTTTACGGGACTTCTTTGGTGGTGCGGGCACTATTATATTTTGTTTATGTTAGTGGAACTAGCTTTATAAATCATCATATGGGTGCATTCATACCAAATTATTAGTTTTGTTTTAGTTTTATTAAACATCAATAAATAAGCTATAAATGAAGTTTAATATATATTTAGATGATACATTTATTTTACAGTTTTATATTTTCTATAAAATACCTATTTAGATTCAAATTATATGCAAAAAATATTCTGATAAAAATTGATAATGATAACAAAATGACACGCGGAATAACGGCAACATCGCTATTTGGCGTCCATCTTTATAATCTTTGATGTGTTGTGTTGTTAACAAAAATCGCTATAAAATATTATTACGACCTCTACAGCAACCCTTACAGAAAATTCTCAATCTACAATTTTGTCTACAGGATTTTTCAGCAAAATCAGTCTTGGTACGGCACATTTACTTCGATGTTTATCAAAAGTGTCACAGTATCAATCGTTTGTTCCACAAAAAAGTTTCACTGTATTTCTTTGCTATTGACCTACGTGCTAATTAATTGGCCAACCTTCGAATGTTTTCTTTAGCTTTCTGTTGTTTAATATTAGTGATTTTTCTTTAATTTTCATGTGTGCATTATACTTACGTTCATATAACTCTATTGTTATAGCAGATGAAGTGTGAAAATGGATAGGTTGAACCACTTGCGAAGCGAGCCCGGGAGCTCTAGGGACTCTACACTCGACACCTCCTCACCGCCGAGCGAGGCATTCATGACGGCTAACGAAAGTTCCTCAAAATACTTTTCTCTGTCAGAAGTGGATTCAACATTTGATATATCCCCAATAAAGGACATATCTTTGGCATCAACCACCGTGGATTCTGAGAAGACCATCACCGAATCTGACCGATTGATATCCAATTTGTCTCCAATTGGAAAGAAAAGTGACTTTGACACTTACAAGATAGGTAAACAAATTGAAGCTGCAAATATATTGTCTGGTGGCGTTGACATCTTTGAGGACAATGATAACTCTTATGATGGTGATGAGCTTGTTATTGATGATAATGCTGAGATTGAGGACAAATCAAACCCTGAGTTGAAACTTGCAGATTCTCAATTCAAAGATGAGAACTCGGCGGAGGCAACTCTAGTTGAAGCAGATGCTGTGCAGAGTAAGGACTCTGAAGTGATTCTTCAGATAGACGGGAAGAATGTGGATGCAATAGATATTGGTAACGGGCTATACCTGTACAGAAAGGAAGGGCAGGAGGAGCTGGCAGCCGTTCAGATCAGCGATGATGACCAGCATCAGCCTAGTTTCAAGTTTCTCAAAGTGCGGTAAGTTTATTATAATTCAGCACCTCTAGCCTCTTAATCATAGATAATATTTTTTAATTCTGTGTAAAAATAAATTTTCCCTTTTTTGCTAGAAAGATTGGCAATCCTTTTACATTTTTTAGGTACTCAGGTTTGAGTAGGACCCTTTTGAGGATCACGGGCTCTCTCTGGCATTGATTGTAATGACATTTAAACAATAAATTATTTTTTTAACAACATTTAATTAAAATCCATTGGTGGCAACACTATGTAATTGGTAAGCAAACTACCATGTTAATTTAAGTAATAAATAAATAAATCACTGAACCATAAAAGGTCCCTAAACCCTTTGACAGAGGATCACAAGTTAAACTCAGCACATCTCTATTGTTTCCGCCACTGGCAAAGCGTTAAAAATATCCCATGGAGTGTTAGTATAAGTAGGTAGTTGGGAATCATAATAATAATTATTATTTCTGTATGATATGCTGACCAGAATAAATAAATAAAGATCAGAACAGTTCCGTTTAGTTGAAAACAATAGAATTTTTGGAATGCATAGCTGTATAAGAGATCACCAGTTTAAGTTTAAGGCTTACTTCCAAAATGCATTTTAAAGCAAACCAAACTTTAGTTTTATGTTGTTTTGCTATAACTTATTATTAAAGTTATATGTCTTATATGTCTTTTCAACATTGCCAGAATTATTGGTGTAATTGATAAGGCTCTATGTTATTCCAAGATTAGATCCCCAATTCTACTCTAATTTTTAATTATGTGGACTAAACTTACAGATACAAATATTGAGTACCCATACATTTTAAATAAATTCAAGTCTTAAGAAATTGTACAACTTAAGAATTTACAAAACATTTTATTACAGTGAAAATGCTGAAGGCAATTTAGAGGTCTATGAAGAGATCCAGATTGAAGTACCAAAGGAAGTGGTATGTTTTTATGTTACTTTCGTTTTTATTCTATATTCTGTAAATTTTCATTATCAAACAGAATTAAATATTGCTATTAGGGCTAATAAACAACAATCAATTCAATATTGTTAAAACTTGTTTATAACTGAACATTGTACATAAATGTAATAATTTTGTGCAGCAGAATAAACATATGAACTATCTATCAATATTATGAACATTTGGACACTGTATAGTACACTTTTGCTATGCCTCGGTGTCGCAGTGGTGAGTGGGTCGCAATTTAACTTACACGGCTGCCCAAGAGGTCCCGGGTTCGATCCCCAGGTCGGGCCAAAAATTTGTACCTAAGTCTTCGGTAAGAAATTCTTAGTGTCAGCCTGGAATCTGGAAGTTGGCGGTCTTGTTCCCCCGTGCCTCGGAAAGCACGTTAAGCCGCTGGTCTTGCGCCCAATCCCTCTGATCGTGTCATAGTGGGTTGTGTCAGTTTACATTTGAAGCGAAATGATACAGGTCGCTGAACAGATGAGATGAGTGAGATGAGAATGGTCAGTGTCGCGGGCTCACAGAAAACCGGCGAGTTTGCTGTGTTTCGCTGAGTGAGTGAGGGTACCGGAAGCCTAGGGAAAGAGGGTTAAAAGGTTGGCAACACACTTGTGACTCCACTGGTGTCGCGGGTGTCTATGGGCGGGGGCAATCGCTTATCAGGCGATCCGTCTGCTCATCTGCCACCTATCACATAAAAAAGGTTTAATCAGAGACAGTCAAATTATATTTCTCACCATTAAATCAAATTATAACATACATAGGTTTCTCTAAATTTTGTCATAGCTAATTTTCCTATTACCATAATAGAGTAATAATTTTAAATGTTGCATTTGTTTATTCTAAATATTGTTTTTTTTCAGCCTGTGAAATCAGATAAAGTTGTTAAAAAAAATGTGTCACATGTCCCCATAAAGGATATAAGTAAGGTAATAAGTGACTCCACAAGCAACAAAATTTCTGAAAGGAAAATTAAAACACAAAATCTGACTAAGCCGGTAGCACCTGTCGCTAAAGAGCCTGATGCAGAAGTAAGGAAAAATGCTCCATCTGAATGCAAACCAGACAGTAATGTGAACAAAAAGATGAAATTTAATGACTCCAGGAAATCTCCTTTAATAGGTAGCTTTACACCTATGACATTTCACTCTACACCAAATAAGGAGGGAATACCACTGACTAAAACAATGGTAGATCAACAATTACACCCAAATAGACACTCGGACAATGTTAAGAAAACCATCGAAGTTCATACTGATAGTGTAAAACAACGAACATTAGAACTTTCTGGTAAATTGACAAAAGATATTTATGACGAGCAAGAGAAACAAATAGAAATTGAAAAAGACTTGATTGTAAATAAAAATGATTTATTACCTCTTAACCCAGATAGTAAAGATATTACAAAACAAGTCACTAATGAGATAAAAATTGATGAGGAGAATGCCGAAGAAGATAAATTGGTCATTGATGATACAAAAGAAATGCTTGAAAAAGGCATAGAAGAAACTGTAACAACAGAACCAAACAAAGAAAAGTCTGGAAAAGAAATCATAAAAGATATGTCATCTGACTTAAAAACGAATTTAACCGCTATAGATGACACAAAAAATTCTAAGGTTACAGTTAATAAAAGTCTTAAACAACCTGTAATCACCAATGTAAGTGAAGAAATTGGTAGTCAAGTTGATTCAGATGCAAAACATGCAGTTCTATGCACTGAATCTGAATCATCAAAAGAGCTTATATTAGAGGAGTCGGAACTGAACAAAAAACCTGATTGTCGAACCAAGAACCAACTTGTCGAATCAAAACTGCTCTTCGAAAGTGAAACAAAGTTAGCTACTGAGGGTAAAATAAACATAAACATTGACAATAAAATTGTAGATACTACCAAACTGCAGGAACAAGAAAAACCTTATCCAGATCCTGTAGTTCAAAGTAAAACTGAAATTACCAAAATAGATAATAAAGAGAGTAGCTTAAATAATATACCTGTTGTTAAAAATGTAATAGAAATTAGTAATACTAAGTCGTCTAAACTGATTGATAAAACTGTTCATATTTCTGCAACTGAAAATAAAATTTATGAGAATGAAAAAGATCAAGAAATCAAAGTTGATTCGACAGACGATTCCAAAAAGCATGAAACGGGAGATAATCCGTTATCTCAAGGGGTTACTAATTTAAACATTCAGATTTCAAAATCACGACAAATTGACTCTCAGAAATCTAAAAAGCAAGAAGACATTATTGGACAAGCTGCAACTGAGCCAGAAAAATGTCTAGGCATTAAAAAACTTGATAAAATCCAAGAAGTTCTGCCAGATGAGAAAGAGAAGCTCACCAGTACTGGAGCAGAATCTGCACAGAAAAAACTTAATAAAATCCAAGAAGTTCTACCAGATAATATAGATAAGCTCATCAGTACTGGAGCAGAACCTGCCCAGAAAAAACTTGATAAAATCCAAGAAGTTCTGCCAGATAAAAAGGAGAAGCTCACCAGTACTAGCGCAGAACGTGCACAGAAAAAACTTGAAAAAATTCAAGAAGTGCAGCCACTTAATGAAGAGAAACTCACCAGCACTGGAGCAGAATCTGCACAGAAAACATCGGAGACAATTATAATAAACGATAAATCAACTGCGGCCTCAAAAAAAGACTTCAAAGAAACTGCAGGTGATTCATCAAATAAACAGGCTATTGATCTTATTGTAAATCCTAATGTTGTGTCTATATTTTCGGAATCCACTAAAAATGCTTCAAAAGTTGAACATAACGTAAAAGAAAAAGATTTGAAACCAATTATAAAACATCAAGATATCAAACAGACTACAACGCAATTTAATAAAACGGATCCTGCAGACAGGAAATTTGTGTCCAAAGTTGCGAATCCTGAACAAAAGGCCGCCAACAACAATCATGCCCCAGTACCATTTGGGAAATGGACAGACGTTAATCGTCAAGCATTTTTGAATAAGATAAAAGAATCAAAAGTACCTACAAATAGCTCTAATGGAAAGCAAATAAAAAATTCGAATGATTTGAATAGAAGAGATGTTTTGAAAAAAATTGACAGTCAAAGACAAGCTCAAGAATTAGCTAATATGAGTAGATTAGGAGTCAAAAAAGAAACTGCATTTGCAAGTAAAACCTCAGTACCGCAAGAAAGCAAATCCAATGTCAAAACAGAAATTTCTATTTTGAAGAATAATTCTCTTGCAGCTAAAAAAGTCACAAAACAAGAACCGGCCGCTAAACCTGAAACAGTCACCACACTTTCTCTGACAAGCGCTGTTAAGAAAGAATCTATACAAAGAAAAGAAATTAACAATCAAGATTTAATTGATAAAACTATTGAAGGAATAATAAATAGAGCAGTGCCTACTAAAAGCCCTCAGGAGGAAAATAATTCATCTGTGGCGAAAGATTTATCCAGCAACACAAAAACTAAAGAATCAAAACCTCAAACCAGCGTCGAAAAGTCTAGCACCCAACCAACATTAGACGCTATTGAAATGCAAATGAACGAATTGCATGGTATCCCATTCATCGAAAGGCCACCACATGAACTGCCTCTCGTGCCAAAATCAAGTACTAAATCATTCCCTAAAATAGAATCACAAAAAGCAGTAAATCCCGGTAATAAACCTAGTAAAATACCCAACCTGCTACCGTTTGTTACTAAAACTCAAAAGGATGTCAAAGAAAATATAATTGATGTGGACTCTGAAGATGAAGTAATTGAACATGAACCAATAACTGGTGATATGGATTTAAGTAAAAAGCAGTCGGCAAAATTATTCATACCAGAAAAATCACCGCTCACCGAAACTATGACTCTTATAAGTGCCGATTCTACAAAGAAGGAAACAATAATAACTGAAAATGACTTTGATAAGTTTGTTAGGCGTAATTCTATCAACTATGAAAATTGCCTCACAGTCAATTTCGATAGTAAGGAACCTCATCATGTTGTTCAAACTATTGTACAAAAGGATTCGAGTTTGAAGACATATTCTAAATCAGAAGCATTACAACCTGAAGCCAAGGTTTTATTACCTCAAAAGCATGAACAGGCCACCCAGAATAGTCTTTCAAAATCTATTCACACTACCAAATTTGGGAATTTAATAGGTGATGATGAAAACGACTGTAGCAAAAACTATCAGTCCAAAGTTAAAATGGCGTATCAAACTGCGATGACAGCTAAACGTCAATTAGAACGGCCTATCTCTATAATTGAAGACCGACCTGTAAAGGTCGTGTTCATGGACTCAAATACTGAATATATTTCAACAAAACTGAATGTCCAAGGTCAAGAATTGTCTCCAGTTAAAAGACCAGGAAATGATATAATTACTACACAAATTAATGATTCTCTAGACTCGGACACATTAGATTCTATTGATGAAGGCAAGCCTCTTGATGAAACTAAAGTCAAAACTAAGCATCAAAGAAAACAGGTCTTGACTCCTGTGGAAACACCAGAATTAGAATTAATAGCACCCGATGATTTAGGAATAGAGGTATCACCTAAAAAGAAACGACGAACAGAAGAAAAGCCCGATAAGAATACAAAAACACTTTTGCCTAAAAAGACATACCTATTGGGCCGCGGTCACATGACAGATGATTCTGCTACGAAAGCCTTTGATTTAACCAAAGCTTCACAAAAAGATACTCCAAAAGAAGAAACGCCCTCGGTTTCTCATAAAAATACAGCTTCTGCAATAGATAGTTTGGTTAAAGCAGCCGAATTGTTAGAAACGCAGTCTGTAAATATGGCCTCAAAATCTCCTGATGCACCATTGACTCCTGATAGTCAACAAAATACACCTATTAAACGAGGTCGAGGTCGACCCAGAAAATATCCTCTTCCAGATGGAGCAACTGACAAAACTAAGGTGCCTAGTCCCCAAAAGAAGCCGAGATTAATAGACGCTAAAGTGGTGAAGAACAAAGATACGGATGACGATGACGATAGCACCGACGACGAAATGGTGAAAGAAAACTGGACGATGGGAAAAATTAATGAAAATATTGTTTGCCCTATTTGCAATAAATTATTCCGGTCGGAAAATGTAGTTTTTAAACATGTGAAGCATTGTACAGGTCCATCGCCAAGTAGGTCGGATTCCGATAACAAGAGTCCGAGACGGTTGAGAGATTCACAGGAATCTGAAACCAGGTCTTATGAAAGCAAATCAGAAGATATGGATCTGGATGATATTGAAAGTTCACACAAAGACGTTCGTAAAAAACGCAAATCCAAAGACTCTTCCTTAAAAGTCGGTGATAAAGATGACGTTATTATTATTGAAGACACTCCTATCAAGGCAAAAATAGATAAACGCGAAGACTCTAAACTAACTGAATTAAAGAAAACTAAACACAAAGTCCCAGACAAAATCAGTAGCCTTGTTTGTGAATTTTGTGGTAAAACATTTAGACAACTATCTTATTTGGTGAATCACAAACTACAACATGGAAAAGATGATAAAAAGAAACATGAAGAAGATACCACGAAAACTACAAAATCAGTTTTTAGTTGTGAAGTATGTAAAAAAGAGTTCAGAAAATTGCATCATTTAGTTCAGCATCGGATAATACATAATCCAAGTAGTGTTACCGCTAAACCGTCACGGAAAAGTTCCTCTGAACAGAATGATATTAAAATTCCGAAGGAACAAAATCCTTCGAAACTAAACGATGATCCCAGTACCGGCTTCCGTTGTGAACCTTGTGACAAGTCTTTTAGAAAACTACATCATTTAGTAGAACATAGGGAGACTCATGACGGAAAAAATAGGCAAAAAATTACAACTACCGCGTCATCGAATTCTGATAAACTGCCACCTCCCCCTCCTCAGTGCGATATTTGCAAGAAAACTTTCCGAAAATTGCACCATTTAATTGAACATAAAGAACAACATTTAGAGACAAGTTCCGAAAAATCTGATGACAAAAGCATCAAGAGTTCACTGTCTACTAAAGATATCATACACGAATGCTCACTGTGTTACATGGTCTTCCCTAATGAGCATTCTTTAAATAAACACACTGTCATTTGTCAGAGAAAAAAGAGACAGTCGGCTACAAAACAATTAAAACAGACTGATGAAAGCAATGCATCTGAAGGAAATAAGGAAGTTATAATACCTGAAGAAAATACTATACAAAATGACGACGATGTAACAATAGTGGTTGAAGAATTTCCTGGTAAAAACAAGGAAATAAAACCAATTGAGGTAGCTGAAACTAAAGTCGAGGAAAATGATTTAACCACGAATAATAGTATAAAAGCTGTGGAACTTAACCAAGTTTTGCCTAAAGAATCTCCAAAATCTGAAGAGGTAATAGAAAAATTACAAACCAGTAAAATCACAGAAGTAGTGGAGCTTAAGTCTAAGTCTGTGGAAGAATTGCCAAATTTGCCTGTTAAAGTAAAGAAAGCTGACGACAAAGAAACAAAGCCTAAGGTTCAGGAAATCCTGAGAAAGAAAACACCACTTAAAGACAAAGTAGCATCCACGGTCACTAAACGACACAAACCGAATCTACCACCTCCAGTCATTGTCGCTGAAGAATCTAAGCCAGCCGAGTCTAGTGACGATGATGAAATTCGTTACATGCTGAATCCTGACTACAAATTTGAAGATAACGAAGGTAAATTGTTCATGAAAGTCAGAGCGAATAAGCGTAATTCTCTACAAATTGAACGACCAAACTCCAAAGATCTAGTCAAACGCCGAATATCGCTTCAACATCCACCAAAAGTCCCTCGATTGAAGCCAAAATCTATCCAAAATAAATCAGTACCCAGCAGTACAACTACAAACTCGAAATCTACTATCAAAGCCCCAAAATTGGATCCAGTGCCTTCCACCGACTCCGACGACAGCGAGGTCAAGTACTCCTTCCCAGAACCTCCTTCCGAAAAAGCTTCGAAACCCCCAAAGAATCCTCCGGAGACTTCAACGAAGGAATCTCCAAGGAAGCCTCAAAGAAAATCGTTGACAGAGAAACGAAAGTCGCTCAGTAGTATAGCCAAAAGAAAGTCTCTGGGAAAAGCGGTTGGTGCAAAGCACAAAGTCAAGGTCTCACCCCTAAAACCAGCGAGGAAACGTAAGTATTCTTCTAAATCTTATTTAAGGCGACGGGTTAACTAGCGACACAAATCGATTTAATTTGTTAGCTAGTAAACCAGATCTATTTTAAACAATTTCGGAGCGGGATTCTAAGCAAACATTTATACTATTTAGGTATTTAATAATTGTGCACTACTTTTTGATCTGTTTTTACACTAGAAATTTCGATTAACGCCATAAGTGTTTCCCGAGAGGCTGCAGCTTCGAAATTGTTAAAAAGACCGGATACGGTTTAGTTGCTAAAAATTTAAATCAATGGACAACATTTTAAATTTTTAACATGTCCATATTGTTTTTTTATATGAAAGTAGACATAAAATGAACAGACCCATATTTTTTCTTTTTTCAAAATTTGTCCATTTTCATGCATAAAATAATTATTGAAATTCTTTTTATTCTAAATAGACGTAAGCGCCAAATGACGTCATCGGACGGCTGAATACAGCGATATTCCTTTGCTTATCATTGTTTTAATAAAAAAAAAGGTACTACTGTCAAAGGTAAATAATACTAGTGTCAACATTGTCAACGTCATTCATACATTCAACGTTGACAAGTAGTCTTTTTTTTTGACAGTTACATGTCATGAGTTTGGCATTACGTAAATTTAAAACTATAATGTGCTAAGCAAAGAAATATTTTACATTCTGCCGTCCGATGACGTCATCTTACGTTTTTTAGTTTTTAATTTTTTTCTCAGTAAATAAGCAATATAAAAAATGAATAAATATATATTCGAGCAGCGGAAAAGTAAACAAAGAATTGGTATTTTTTGTTTCAGAGCTTAGCAATTTTGAAATGTTGTCCATTGACGTCGCTAGTGTGCCCTACTTACCTTAAAGACTAATGACTTTTTCAAATAGTTACACCCCGGAGTAGAGTAGTGATATAAGCAATGTTCCAGGCACAGCAGAGGCGGAGCACCGATGCGACTGCGGACAGCTGTTCAGCAGCGCGGCGCTGCTGTCGCGCCACACGTCGCTGGCGCACACGCCGCCGCGCGTGCGCCGCCGCCGCTCGCCCGCGCCGCCAGCGCCGCCAGCGCCCGAACCCGCCAAGCCGATCAACACTCACTCTCCGAAAGCCCGGCCGAGCGCCAGTTCAAGAAAATCCAGCATCCGAAGTGACGTCAGCAATCCCAACCCGAAACAGGGTCAAACTGGCACCAGGAGGAAATCTAGTATTACACGAGCTGAGGTTAAGACGTCTAACGACAGCCGGAAATCACCAAAGTCGAGTGACAAATACGATTCGGCTAAAACTGCTCCGACCAATATAAAGCTTCGGAGGTACGCTGCGCATAAGGGGGTGCCCGTCCCGGAGAAGATGAGAAAGTTAATGGAGAAATCGAAGAAGTAGTCTCGATGGGGGAGTATCTTTAGAGTGGACTGAGTAACATTTCCTCGAATAATCATGGAAATGATAGGCTAGTTTATGTTAGGTAAATCGCTAGTTATATTTTAGATTAAATCACGCATCACACTACTCGACAATGTAACAGACGGACCATTGTAACATAGAAATATTTTTACACGTCTATGACTTAGTTACATACCAACAATATTTTTATCGTGAGTTCGTAAAGCGTTGATTTCGTCTATGTGTAAATTGGAGAACTTAACATAAGATAAATATTTTGTCAATTTGTTCTACAATTAATTAGTAATATGTACCTATTGTATAAGATTACCTATTTATGTTCTGTTAGCAGTAAGCATTACAAACATTTAGGCATCATTATTCTTTTTTTAGTTCCGTATGATTTCAATTAGGAATTGATGACAATATGATGTTAACTTAATACATTTTTTTACGATTTATACCATTAATTTGTTTCGGTGCATAACTACATTTTCAGAAAACTTAATAATAGACCACAAAAATTACCTTTTATTTTGTTACATTTAATTATACATAATATATTGAACACGTCTGCCTTTACCATTTGTATGAGTAATTAAGTATGGGGTCTTAACTTTATTAGGTACGAAATATTGTTAGAGGAATTATATTGGTAAACATACCTAACTAACAGAGTCATCAGAAAACTAGTTTTAAACTATGATTCAATGTATGAGTATTTAATAAAGTTATACCTTATAAATAATATTTCAAGAAATGAGCTTATTTAGGTCTTTCGTTGGGTTTCTGTTATGGGAATTGTAAATGAATATAAATATGCTAATATAGATAATTTTATTGTGTGCTTCCCAATTCCTGGAGTTTGGAATTATTTAGTGCTTCTTAGTCTGATTTGATCATACATAATAATGAGGGATTAGTGAGAGTAATATAATTAAATCAGGTTATTCTGATGAATTACATGAATTAAATTGAAGACAAAAGCCTCAATTTGGATAGAGTTTATAAATACAATTGTAGATAGCAGACCAAAAAAGATATTTTGGAAATTAAAATTTATTGCATATAAATTTAAGCTGGTAAATTTGCGGTTATAATAACTGTTTGTTGATAATCTTGTTCAAGTTATATATTGACTACACACAGAGCGTTACTGTAGGGACGGGTTGGGCTGCATTGGCAGATGGCTGTATTTGATTTTACACTTATCGTTACACTGTATATTAAGACCCCTTAAACAATATCTGTCAGTGCAGTCCGGTGTTAACCAGAGAGATAGAAGGCCTTTGTTACATTTTAAAGTGTGGTGTACAGTAATGCTCTTAACAATTTTTATAGTAAACTAGGACCAAAATATTTATCAAATTCTCTGTTTGTAATAGTAATAATTATATTATGTTGTTTTTAATTTAAATAATGTTTATTATACTCCGTGACTAACTGTAATAATTAAATAATTGCTAAAATAAAACAGTAGACCGTCTCGTGAGATTTATGTTTTAGAAGCATTTAACATAAATTTTATATATGTAGATGATATCATTATTTTTAATATGATGATGCAATTTTGATTAATGGGTTACTTATAATAAATTGTCTAAAAACAATTACTTCGTTTCATTGAGTTTACAAAATCGCCTTGGGGCGTGTCATCCATCATAATAGTAGGTATATATTCTCAGTCCACCTTACTAAAGCTGAACATGCAATATGTTACAAGGGCTGCGGTAATAGTCGCTTACCAGCAGGCGAGCCGCACGCTTGTTTGCTTCCCGAATGAATCTTACTTAGATCACGCTTTATAATAAAGGGGAGTATAATAAATTGGCTGGTTAGGAACTTTAAAGTGGTCTACTATGATACAAATAAACATTTTGATATAATTAGCCAAAAGCCATGTGTTTAAAATAATTATGTGTTCAGAAGTGATAATGATGTAACCAATATTTAAAAAACCGACCAAGTGCGAGTCGGACTCGCCCATGAAGGGTTCCGTAATAGCAAGTAAGATATTATATGGAAGGTAAATTGCGGTTTACGGTTTATAACGTATTAAAAAAAACTACGCACTATATCTAGTTCAAACCAATTTTCGTTGATAGTTTTCATGATTATGTACATCATATATTTTTTTAGTTTTATATTTCATTTATTATAGAATTTAGAAGGGGGGGGGGGGGGACACAATTTACCACTTTGAGAGCGTCTATCTTGCGCAAAGTATTGTGTTTAGAAAAAAATGATGTTAAAAACCTCAACATCATTTTTTCAGACCTATTCATAGATACCCCACACGTAACGGTTTGATGAAAAAAGGTATGGAGACCCCCCAAATTTTTTTTTTTCCAATTTTTGTGTAAAAATCGTAATGCGGTTAACAAAATACATCTATTCTCCGAACTCCGAAACTATACTATGAAACTTGGTAAGTTTCAATAGTATAGTTTCGGAGAAAAGTGGCTGTGATATACGGACGGACAGACATGACGAATCTATAAGGGTTCCGTTTTTGGCCATTTGGCTACGGAACCCTAAAAAAGCGTGTATGACTCGTGCATAGACCACCTAAATTTCAGGTTAGCCAATACTCGATGATAATATGTACATGCTTGACTATTAGGCATCATGAATGATGAAATGAATAAATAAAAGGATATATTCACGTGATATATTTATGAAACAAGCTCCTAAGCCCAACCTTACCGGACCAGAGGGCTACAACGACACTGAATTCTCGACCGAATCTTTATCTGTCCCTTTCACATGCCCTGTGCGTCTGTTTTGGACTGCATGGGATAGGTAGGTATATTCTCGTTCGTATAGGGGACGGTTTCATTGTGGACTTAGGTTTCCCGCACATGGCTTTGGTCCGGCTAGTGTAAGTTAAGTTGACCCATCAATAAACTGCTTAAAAGATCTTAGGCGTAGCGTAGGCGACGCGTCGGCCTATATTGCCGCCCTCTTTCTAAAGTTAACATTCACGAAACGGTGTCGTCTCAGGTTTAGGAGAGATTATGTGGGTAAAGGAAAGATTTAAACTTCATAATACGATATATTTCAGTTAGGTATATTTGTTACATTACAGTTTGAGAAACTATCCGAAACATGTTGGTATTAACTGTATCATATCAGCTACATACTGGTAAAAATACATACGCTCACGGATTTGAAGAATTCAGAGTTGTGTGCAAGGAACCGAATCTACCGGCCCCACATTATCCACTGAACTACCATTACCATCTCTCAATATTTACTTAATTAAGACCAAACTCTACTGGAGATTGGTTAGAATTTATAATTGTCCACATTTGATTATTATGATTTATAAGTTACCTGCTATTAAGGTGACAGGTAGGGCTCACTAGCGACGCCAATCGATTTTTATTTTTAGCTACTAAACCGGATCTATTTTAAACAAAATAATGTACACATTTTATTCAAAAATGGATTGATTGATTGATTGCGCCAAGAGCGGCCACTTTTGGCGCGAATTAATTTTTCGCGTACAAAAACGGACCCAACATTTGTGCATGATTGTTTAATAAATAGTATAAGTGTTGCCGAGAGAGTGTAACCCCGAAATTGTTTAAGATAGATCCGGTTTGGTAGCTTAAAATTAAAATGGATTGGCGTCGCTAGTGTGCCCTACCCGTCACCTTAATAATTTAATACTAATTCATATAATGGTTAACAATTATCCTCTTTCACATATAATATCTACAATACTAGGTTCCATTAGCTGTGGGTCGACACATCTCAACTGGGCTGATGCCAGTGCATCTTCAAGCAGGGCATTCAGCAGCCTTTCATCATTACCCATACAAGACAGTCTCTGCTGCAGGAAATGCACATCAACTTGCAATTGTTGGAGACCATGCCTGCCAAAGGTGCGCAAGCGCACACACTCCACAAGCGCTTTCAGGGCCACCTTCAGTGCTCCATTCGATAGGGCCGCGCGATCAGCACCAGCAGGACTGAATACTTCAATCCGTTCTGAGAATATCCTGTTAATGGGCGAGAATGAGGAAGGCGCACGGGACCAAATTGTTCTCCTACTTGAGTCGCTAGATGGCTTTATGCTCGTTGGGAATAATTGGGATGCAGCACTATCTGCACTAGCTAGTGTTTCTACCACTCTTCTGCAAACAGCGCGGGGTCCCCTCGGTTCTGGAGCTCTGAGCCAATCTCTAGCAAGAACAGATACTCGCAACATTTGGGCTGCTGTCTGACCAATAAATACTACTTCAGAATCTAAAGCCATTTGAGCAGCAGTTGACAAATGCACCATGACAATATTTGTGTCTCTGTTTTCGATGGTCAGCCCTGGAGCAGCCTCTTCAAGTAGTTTCACTAAGTGGCTATGTAAAGTGGTTACACCACTCTCCTGTAGTTCAAGGCATAATTTTGCAAGAACAAGTAGTAATTCAAAAGGAATGTTGTTATTGAATGTTTGAAGGCAAGCCATCTTTTTAACCAAGTCTGAAAGGTTAAAAATGGTTTCACATATAACTTTCCAGCATGTGTCAGCAACTGCTTTGGCACACCATGCTTTGAGTCCAAAAGAAAGATTTTTTTGTAAAAATGCCATCAAATCTAAAAGAGATGCTTGAACTTTTTGCATAAGGTAAACCTGAAGCGAGTTCAAAATGTCTTTGAGGTCAGCTGTCTCTGAGCCTTTGCTGGCAAGTGCTAATCTCACTTTCATTAGACTTTCTCGGAATTGGGTTTGTATGGACTGATATTGTATAGTAGCTTTGTGGTTTATACATTGTATGACAACATCAATAGCCTTGTTAGCCATAGTGTCACTTGCAATTAACTCAGTCATGGCTTGCAGCTTTCTGAAGAACTTATCTAGTCCTCTAATGAGCATTTCAGTGCCAATATTCTCTGGTCTTTTGGCAACTTCTTCAAATAAATGGAACACTTGCAACATGATTTTGTCTGCAAAATCTGGAATGTCAGTGTCATCCTCATCTTGGAACATTTCATGATAGCAAGATGTGATTACACCTAAGTCTGCTAAAAGAGTGCTATTACATTTTTCAACCCACTCCAAAATATCTGTACTATCAACTATACTATTTAATAACTCCAAATGTTTATCAAGTCGGCTTTCTGCACAACTTAAGAAAATTCCTTTCAGAGAAGAATCTGTTTCTTGTAATTGTCTGAGAAGGCCAACACTCTCTGCTAGCTCTGAAGCAGATGTGTCTGGACTGAGTAACCTATCTCTGAGAGTTTTCTTCAGTCCATAAATTATATCCGAGCATTCAGTCTGAATGCTCTGGAATGAGGGCTGGTTACCATACTTTTGCAATACTCTTTGAGCATGTGTGTAGTCGTGAACGGCGTCGGCGTATCGTCCTTCAAGTATCGCCTTATTCAGTTGTGAAGGAAGCAAGAAAAGGAACTGCAGTTTATCCAACAATTGCCGAGTGCCACATAGTCTACTCACATTATTGCCACTATCTTTCAAGGATTCTGAAATCTGACCACTAAAAGTGGTGATTTTGTTGATATTTTCACTTAATTTGTTCATTTCCTCCTGCATCACTATGAAATCTGAGCGCATTTTCCTTACTGTTTCTGTTGCAGAAATGAATTTATTATAATTCTCATATACCAATGTTTGCATCTCAGATTGAAGGAATTGACTTTGTGTGACCACTTCAGCCTCTTTGTCCATGACCTGACGAAGGGTAGCGCATTTCATTAGACATTCTAAGTACATGTCTGCGTTGAAAGTACCTCCGTCGATATCTAGAGGATTTTCACCATTTTGACCAGTTTCCGCCATTGTAGATAGCCTTTAAACAACCAAAAGGTAAATTAGTTCAATATACAAGATATTTTGATTATGTTTTTCGTAAAAAACTGCAGAAAGCTGAGCAATTTAACTAAAACATTGAAGATCTACTTAAGCAAGTTCAAGAAACAAGATATTATACTTACGTAGGTTATGGTGGCAACTTGTATTTGTTACATGAAGTAAGAAATTACTATAACATACATTATCGGTAAGTTGCAAAAAATACGTTCATCAATCAAACGAAGAAAATCAGAAACTTTTTTGATTGCTTTTTTATTTTTTTATACGACAGACCAAATGAATGACAGCAGACATGACATGACATGACAAACAATGACAAACATGCGTTCGTTTCATTTTCGTGCTAAACGGCAAAGATATCAAAATATATTCTTCAAAAGAAACAAAAATAAATTGGAAAAAAAAATGTAAATTAGAATTAATTCTTCTAGTTTTTAGAATATCTTCAGTAAAGTTCTAACAGTGCGTAAGTAATTTTTTCGCAGTTTTGCCATTTTGATGCCAGTCGCTAGAGAATTGATAAACGCGTCATTTCCCATTATATCAGGATCAATATGCACCCATTAAAAACCTTTAAAATTACAAAAAAGTAACAGCAATATCTGCGCCGGAAGTCATAAAATGACCTACACTTTGAGATGACCATGTAAGTCACAATTTAGTTTTTGTTTTATTAATTTGCTGGTGGCGGTTATGACATTTTGATGGCGTTCGTTTAGAGACTTTGAAGACGGATCGTTTTTATTAATCAGAATTCAGTTGGGCCATCAAAAACCTTTTAAATGTTGAAAAGGTAACAGAACGGAAGTCAAATGGAAATAGTACGTAAGTCTCCGATCAGTTTTTGGGCTTTCCTGATAAGTTGCTTAAAATGAGTTAAGGCGACGGGTAGCCCTAACTAGCGACACCATTCGTTTTTAAATGTTAGCTACTAAACCGCATCTATTTTAAACAATTTCGGGATTACAACCTCTCGGCAAACACTTATACTATTTATTAATTACCCATGCACAAATGTTGGGTCCGTTTTTGTACGCGAAAAATTGATTACCGCCAAAAGCGGCCCTTTTAACGTGAATCAATTTTTCGTGTACAAATATTGGGTCCGCATTTGTGCATGGTTATTTAATAAATAGTATAAGTGTTTGCCGAGAGGTTGCAACCCCAAAATTGTTTAAAATAGATCCTGTTTAGTAGCTAACAAATAAAAACGATTTGCGTCGCTAGTGTGCCCTACCCTTATTATTATTATTTGATAGAAATGGGGTGAGCCCTGCGTCTCATAGCCACTGCGACCAATAGATGATCTATTGTGGCAGCCCCGTAACCTATTACAGCACCTCATGCAGCCCCAGTTCCAGGATAAACCCGAGAATGGAGCTGATGGGGGAGCTCTTGATCTCGTCAGCCGAGATCATGTGTGCTCCCAGGTGCCGGCTTCTGCAGCGGTGCAGCGCCATGCACTCGCCGAGGACGTGGATAATCGTTTCCTCGTCCTCGCGACAGAACCTGCAGATTTTGGTATCTGTAAGGCCCATGTTGTGCAGGTGCTTGTTTAATTTGCAGTGCCCTGTGAGGGTCCGAGTGAGTGCCCTAACATGTCCTCTACTCAGTTTTGTTATCTCTACAGCTCGTCTCTGATCGAACGCCTGTATCAACGCCTTAGACTGTTCTAGTCGAGGTAGTCTTTTCCAATATTCAGTGCTTTGCTTATGCTCCCACTCTTTTAACTCGAACCTGACCATGCAGGCTGGAACGCCACTTATTGGTTCCGGTCCGAGTAGTGGGCTCTCTGTCCCGGCCTTTGCTAGCACGTCAGCGACCTCGTTGCCTCTGATATTACAGTGTCCCGGTACCCAAATCAGATTTACGATGTTGGCATTGCCAAGCTGGTTTAGGAGCAGGACACACTCGCTAGTGAGTTTGGAGTCAAGTTCACAGGATGTTAACGCCTTGAGGGCAGCTTGACTATCTGAGAAGATGAATATCTTCTTATTCTGGAGATTCATTTGTAGACTCTCTTGGACACAGCCAATTATTGCGAAGACTTCCGCTTGGTACACCGTGGTATAGCGACCCAGGTTGGCGAATTTGCGTATTCCGCAGCGATCATTACAAAATCCCGCCCCGGATATGCCCTGCTTCCTGGAGCCATCCGTATACCAAACGATGTCATTCTGCTTAACATTTCCGGGAGTTCCAGCCTCCCAGTCTTGTCTACTCGGTAACAAGACTGTAAACCGCTTATCGAAGCGGTGTTCACGGACCATGGAGTCAGAGGGCATATCCATGACCGGACTTTTCATTAGTTCGTTGTAGAGGTTTCTCATGACCCTAGATTGCCATCTCGTCCTCCCTCTGATTTTCGCTCTCGTGATAGCCATCCTCGCTTCCATCTGCACGTGAATGTGCAGAGGTGGAATGTTCAGGAGGGCATCCAGTGCTGCAGAGGGAGAGGACGAAAGCGCGCCGGTGGCTATAAGGCAGGCTGTTCTTTGAACTTTGCTGAGGTTCTCTACGCAGTTAAGTTGGTGCGTCTTCTTATACCACACACAGCAGCCATAAGTGACGATCGGCCTCACTATGGTTTTATAAATCCAGAGTGCGGCCATGGGCCGTAGCCCCCATTTTAGCCCCACCAACCTACTGCTTGCCCCCATCGCAATTTTTGCCTTTCTAGTGATGTAGTCGAGATGCTTGTTCCATGTTAGTTTTTGGTCTAAAAAGACTCCGAGATATTTGACCTCGTTGGACAAGCATAGCTTCGTACCAAGAAGTGTTGGGGCGTGGAGCGCTTCTAGTTTCCTTCTTTTGGTAAACGGGATTAAGACCGTCTTACGTGCATTGACTGTTAGCACGTGTCTCGTGCACCAGTTTTCTACTATTCGTAGGGCCCTTTGCATAAGATTGGAAATGGTGCTAGGGCATTTTCCTATGACCATTATTACTATGTCATCTGCGTAACCCTGAGTCAGAAATCTGGCTTCATTGAGCTCGCAGATGAGACTGTCAACAACCAATGACCATTGAAGGGGTGATAGGACTCCGCCCTGTGGACATCCTCTGGTCACTCTATAATGAAGGGTTTTGTTCATCAACGTTGTTGTTGCAGTCCGATTTTGTAGCATGGATCCCATCCATCTGGTGGTGGTGTCGTCGATTCCACGATTCACCATGCTACGTGTTATAACATCGAAGTTGGTGTTGTCAAACGCCCCTTCGATATCGAGAAAGGCACAGAGTGCAATTTCTTTGTCTTCTATGGCTTTCTCAATTCTGTCCACCAGGTCAATAAGTGCCGTTTCCGTGGACTTGCCTGTTTGGTAGGCATGTTGTCTTGCACTCAGGGGTTTTTCAACGAGGTATGTTGCCCTGATGTGACTGTTCAACACCTTTTCCATCGTTTTTAATAGGAATGAGGTGAGACTTATCGGTCTGTAGGACTTGGGCTGCGATTTGTCTTTGTCCCCTCCCTTGGGAATGTAAGTGACCTTCGCCCGAGTCCACGCTGATGGCAGATAACTCCAAGCAAAGCTTGCACGGTATAGTTTTATCAGCGTAGAGATGATGATATCTTCGCCCCGCTGCAACAAAGCCGGGAAGATACCATCGACCCCACCAGATTTATAAGGCTTGAAACTCCTAATTGCCCAACTTATCTGCTGGGGACGAAAAATAACGGAAGCTCTCCTCCAGTCTTCATTCCTCGGTCTCCTTTCCGGAGACTTACTGACCTGGAGTTCTCTTTCGTTATTAATGTACACGGATTCCGGAAAGTGCGTTTGAGCAAGCAGTCTCAGTGTTTCCTCCGGAGATTCTGTGAAAGATCCATCCGCTTTCCTTAGCAGGCCTAGATGGGATGGCCCTACCCTTAGTGGTGGTGTTAGAACTTCAACGACGATGTTTTTTTAATAGCCGCTTTGTATCTACTTATACTTAATAGGAGTTTTATAGGACTTGAGAAGATAATTTATTCGAAGGTTAGGACAGTCAACAGCAGTTTCAACTTATTTTTGGACTTTTTAAATTCATAAGTAGGTACTCCTTATTATTTTTTGTCGTGGGTTTTAAATATTTATATTTATTTTTCAGCATACGACTACACACGAAGGGAATTGTGTCAGGAAAAATCTCGCGATAAGTTGTACTCATTTGAAACGTAGATGAAATTTCGAGTTTTTTCTTCATCGCCGCAATTGATAAATAAAGTACAAATAATATAAAACAACATAGGAAAGCAAAAAATATATTTATTAAATTTTGTAAATCCTAAATGTTCATCTTTGGGCTTACGTCTAAAGGCGTACTTAATATGTCTATACAATTTGCACTTATCCTAAAACAACTCAGTCCTTGCTTGCTATACAAATAACTTTGATCAACACAGCGTATTACCTACCTATATTTATTATATGGTATTACTATATTTCTACTAGAGTCGTCAGCCACAAAAGAAGTCACGTGGAAAGCGCGCTTCAGTCGCCATCTGAGTCACATCTGAGTGACTCATTCAAATTTGAGCTTTATATCCATATCGACAAGGAATCAACAATTTTAGTTCCGTGTTTTGCCGCGGGATTACTTTCGTGGCGCAGACTCTACTTAAATACTATATACATACAGCCAAATCTATGACGAAAAATATCGAATTATATTTACATAACATTTATTTGCTACTAGAAATACAATCACATTCATATTCAATTAACAAAAATGAGACATATTACTATACCTAGCATACGCAGACTGGTGGCACACTGCCACGAGTCTTTGGCTCGGGTATAACAGTTACTTTCTTTTACACCTGTTGATCATTTTAAACAACTTAACTGTCCTTGCGTTAAGTAAAACGATTTGAATAAATGCGAAAATGTATTTGTTGGTAGTATATCGTCTATCCGTCCTGCACCATAATATAATAAATAGCTTAAATGCTACTTGCTACTCGCAAAAAGGTATTTTTTTTTAATTAAGTAGCAGGACATAATTACACTTTTAGAATTGAATTGGAAGATAAAGATCACAAACATATTTTTATTTACACTCGATGTCATAATCTTCAAATTAAGAAATCCAAAGTAAACATATTTTGACTGGCATAATATAAAATATGGCAATAGCATAGGCTTAATATAATAGCTTTAAATAAAATTAAAAGGTTAGGGTGTTGCATAATTAAATTTTTTTTTGCACAAACAGCAAAATTTCTTAAATTAGCACAAAGTTATCATCATTTAAACAGCATAAAAACATATTGAAATTGACACCCCATAAAACATCTACAATGCGCGCGCAACAAAATATATCATAATCTCATATGTCAATATGTCATACGATTTGTCGATTCGCGCATTTCGCGCCATTTTGCTTTCAAATAATTTATTTATTTGAAAATAATTTATAGTCTGAAAGTGAGAATATAGTAGAAAAGTATTTTCAGGATTTGTTTCCTCTAGATATTTTAGCAAAAGCATCAATAGTTACAAATAGTATTTTCCTAGAAAATCTAATAGATTATCAGGATCTCTTACTTTAAAGATTAAAACATGTATGTAGATAAATCAGTAGTGTATGAGATTTCACATAATTCTGTATAACTTAAAACACTTGCGAATACAATTTAAAAATTGGCCAAGGCTCCTTTTTTAAATCTCGCTCGTGTTTTATTAACCCTAATTATGTGACAGTCATATAAACTACTATTAAGGCGACGGGTAGCCTAACTAGCGACACCATTCGTTTTTAATTGTTAGCTACTAAACCGGATTTATTTTAAACAATTTCGGGGTTACAACCTCTCGGCTAACATTTTTACTATTTATTAAATAACTATGCACAGATGATGGGTCCGTTTTTGTAAGCGAAAAATTGATTACCGCCAAAAGCGGCCACTTTTAGTGTGAATCAATTTTTCGCGTACAACTTTACTTTTAGTGTGAATCAATTTTTCGCGTCGATAAAGAATGGGATCAGAAATGGCGGCGCATCTATTCACTTCTCGCTCGCACACCCACGAGTGCGAGTATAGACACAAATAGTGTGCGAGCGAGAAGATGCGCATCGCGGTCCGCATTTGTGTATGGTTATTTAATAAATAGTATAAGTGTTTGCCGAGAGGTAGTAACCCCGAAATTGTTTAAAATAGATTACGGTTTAGTAGCTAAAAATTAAAATCGATTGGCGTCGCTAGTGTGCCCTACCCGTCACAGATCTCACTATAATGTACTTAATGAATATAATTAGCTAGCTACTATTATACTAATCTGTGAATATAATATTGACATAATCGCGCTTTCCATTTACGATTAGAACACAAAAATTTATTTGATATCACCAAATGTACCATCAAAAGTTCATAAATATTGACTCTTTTATCACTTCAGAAACATTGTACGTGTATAGGTATTTATTTTGGTAGAAGTTTGACCTTACAGGGTGTGATCGGTGTGTCATTCACCGCACGTTTTGTTTGGTCAACATTTACATCAGTATCGGTGAACAATTACATTCTAAACTGTTGAACTTTAACAATATCTTCCAACAACCATTCTGAATATAGAATAATTTCTTCTACTATGACTTATGGAAATTCTCATAAAAATATGTCAACTTTTTATACAAAATCACGTGACTCGTCAAATTTTCAAAAGTCGTTAGAGCTAACGTTCAGTATGGTTAAAATGATGTAACTGTTTAACGATGCACCCTGTCTAGTTTTATATTTTGATTGTTTAATTTACGGTTTCATAAATTATGTTTCCGATTCTGTAACGGTTTACCCACAAACGATTATTCCATGAATGGTGTCCCCACGGAACTTTTTATCTATTATCATTTATGCCAAAGTACGTTTCATCCACTAATGTTTGGCCCACACAATTTTTTTACCAATTTCTTTTAGTCCAAATAACGTTTGACTCCCTAACATTTTATCCACAAAATTTATCAACCAATTTTATTTAGCCCAAAGAACGTTTCGTCCATGAATGTTTTCCCCGTAGAATGTTATATCCATTATCTCTTAGCCCAAAGAACGTTTAGCCCTTTACCAGTTTACTCACACACAATAAAGATTCGTCAGGGAATATTGACCAACTTTATTTATACCCATCTAAATATTCAATTTATTTAAGTACTCTTACGTTAGTGCTCCTGAAGAGCCGTTGTTGTTAGCGACCTGTTAAACTTTAATTTGCTAAACTTTATTTGGGATAACAAATAGTGGATATAACATTCTATGGGGAAAAAAATCATGGGCGAAACGTTCTGTGGGCTAAATAAAATTGGTTGAAAATTTTTGTGGACAAAATGTTAGTGAGTCAAGCGTTATTTGGTCTAAAAGAAATTGGTTAATAAATTCTGTGGGAAAAACATTCGTTGGTGAAACGTACTTTGGGATAAATGATAATGGTGAAAAATTGTGTGGGTACACCGTTCATGGAATAATCGTTTGTGGGTGAACCGTTTCAGAATCTTATGTTTGATTCACTCACAGTCCAAAGATTGCAAAACACCGCTCCCGGTGAATGGCGCTGTGACGGAAACTTAGGGTGGTTACCGAATAGATTATTTTTCTGCGCGTATAGGTACTGTCGTTTCAGCGTACGCACTACACACGCGCTATATTACGCGCGTTAAAAAACCAGACCTGCGTATAAGAGCATATTTCGCCATGTTCGCTCGAACCTGTGTGTCAGTATCAAGTCGCAGCCATCTGGATAATTTAGCCATCCAATCGTAAAACACCGGCGTCCAATCAAATGGCTGAAGAACAACTGGCCATGTCGTTAACCGCAAAGTTTAACTAGACGGCTAAACGATTGTCGCCACGTACTTTAAAAAATATCGGTCCCTACAGGATGAATCGTCTTAAAAGCTATTTTAGTCAAACGTCGTGCCAACTCTATGGTTTGCGTGAGTTGAAATATAAAAGATGGCAGATAGATAAACGATTTAACTCTTAACTCGATCGCAATGATAGGTCTATCGTTGACAAAAGATTGAATATTGAAAACGGCTCCTAAAATCTATAGAGGGTGTATCAGTAAACAGTGTAATTTTTTAGACACCGTCGATTCTAATAAACGGTAAATTAATAAAATATAAGGAATCATTAATAAATCCACGCGAGCAACGCTGCGATTAGGTGGTTTTTACGTTATAGGTAGCAGACGAACAGACGGATCATCCGCTTGTAAGCTGGTGATCCGTCTGCCGCCAGTTTTAGTGTAATAAAATAATGAGCTAAACATGACTTATTATTTAACGATACACTCTGTGTAAGCAAGGCGTTTGTTCACGGGCATTGTAAGTAGCCGAATATAATTTGTACATTTCAGGGTAATTTCACTTGTATAACCCGAATAATTTCTATCACAATAGCAATAGTAATTATCTCTAAAACTTGAGTATTAAATCTACACACAAAGCATTATATGCCTGCGCACTTAAACATATGTAACCTTAATAATAATAGTTGTACAGGTTGTATCGTGAAACAGTTACGTCCTTCTAAGAACTTATCATACTTGTAAGTTTTTCGAAAGAAAACCTTTGAACGGCCGGTTTTGCATGTATAATCGATATTATTTTTAAAAAGGGAATCAGTAACTGTTTCCAATATTGGTTAAACTTAAAATAATTGTTTAGTCGAAGGACGTAACTGTATTCCGATAAACTCTGTTGAGTAATGATAGCCACCGCTAGATGGCGTTATTTAGTAGTAATACGAGTATTACCCCACAATTCCTAACATTGCACTCGAAATCGAACCTAATAGCAATAGTTATAAAGAATGATTTTGCGTATCAGTCACTCTGTCCTTAGCCTAAGCGGGTCCATGAAGGGGAGGTTACTGGTGGACTTACACTCGGCCTGGTGGAACACTTTGAGCTGTACCTCCTTCACCTAATAAAATAATATAGTTAATTATTATTAATTTTTATTGCTGATTTTCATAATGATTATATTTTATAACTATGAACTGCTTTTTTATGTGAATTGAGACTTCTTGAGAAGAAAAATCTCATTTCATTCATCATCAAAAGGTGGTTCGGCGTTCTTTCGGTAGATTTCACTATTCATACATTGATATATACAAATCTCTAATTCGACTTTAATGTCAAGTGCACAAGAATAGGCCCAAAGCTGATTGATGCAATTTGTATCGAAAGGCGATTTTTTTGAAATTTGAAATTTATTTTATTTATTTTGCATGTTACATGGTAATAAACATCTTCATTAAGGCAACGGGTAGCCTTTACTAGTGACACCGATGGATTTAAATTGTTAGCTACTAAACCGGATTTATTTTAAACAATTTCGGAGCGGGCGACTCTAAGCAAACATTTATACTATTTATTTAATAATTGTGCACCAGTTTTAGACCGGTTTTTGTACTTGAATGTGGATTAACGCTATAAGTGGCCGCGGTTTTTCGCGGTAATTCAAATTTCGAGTACAAAAGCTGACCTAAAAGTTATGTTTTTTCCGAGTTAAGTGTTTTCCGAGAGGTTAAAAAGATATCCGGTTTAGTAGCTAACAATTAAAATCATTGCAAAGCAATGGCATTGCGAGGGTGCCCTACCCGTCACTTTAATAAACCAGTACATTGTGCACATGACTTCCCGTAGGGCAGAATTTATGTTCCTAAGGGAGAATGAATTCATTTTTTTATTTATTTATTATACATAGAAAAGGAAATATAATATAAAGTGGTATGCTGATTACAAGTTTTCACCTATAAGAACAAATAAGTCAGCATGCAACGTAAAATCACAGTAGATATATACGCAACCAGTATGGACACTACGAACAAAGCTCGAAAACGCACGCACACAGACGCACGTTTTACACGGCTTCTAAGGTCCCATCGGAGTACAATTGCAGGAACTAAAATCAGGTTTGGCGATCACAAATGCCGCGTACTTCAGTAGTAAACATGCCTCACGCCCATGAATTATCGCTTTCTTTTTTCGAAAAAATATACAACACAAATATCATACTTTCTTAACAGGTACCGCCCACTTAGTGAAGCGCCTTATTCTGTAAGGCGACAGACAAACAACGACAGACTATGGAATAAGATTCGAATCGATATAATAGATTCTAATGAAAAAGTATTATTTAGATCTTTATTGTGATAAAATTCAGCACCGTTTTTGTAAATTTGTGAACAAAATAAAAAATAAACAATAAAAAAATCGTGAACACCTTTTTCTGGGGAACAAAAACTAAAAATCGTATTGTTCACTGAATCGTATCCTCTGACTTAAGTACCTAAATAATCTTGGTATAATATATTTCATGGTAGTGTTTTTTTTAGTTTAAACTGGCAGAAAATCGCGCATAAATTCCAAATTTTTATAAATTAATCGATTATACTTTTTATGAAAATACAATCAATAATTCGAACAGTTTCGCCTTTGGTTTACATTACTCTCATCCCTCATAAATACGTCGTCTAGCAAATTTTTACACGCAATAGCCGCCATTTTACCATTGCAACTTTATAACTAATAAAAGTTATATAATAAAGTGTATACGGCTGCTTGAACTCTGCTTATTTGAAACCGGAGCTATCATTTTTGAGATTGCCTGCTGATTATGAAAGGTAAGAATGATTCATCAGTTATTATTTGCTAGTGACCTGCTCCAGCATCGCACCGGTGGTATTATTTATATTATTATAAGTATAAACCTTCCCCTTAATATACTATATCTGTTAAAAAAACCGCATCAAAATCCGTCAGGTCGTTTTAAAGATATATGCATACATAGTCACTAAAATTACTTTAAGGGCTAAACTTAAAAAACAATATTTTTTATTTCATTTCGTTTTTTTATATTACTTACCTACACGGGCCCTACAAGGGTCTTATTCATAAATGTTTGTTAAACCTTTGTTAATAAAACGGTGTCATAATGCAGTTTTCATAATTTTTTGACAATGTTGTATGAAAAGTTTTTGTTTGAATTGTCAAAACTGCTCCTTAACACCGTTTTGGCCAACAAAGGTTTATTGGACGTTTATTCATACAACCACTATGACTTTAATCTTAAGAATAATCAAATAGTGACAACCCAAATGCTCTAATCAAAAGTAGCTAGCTATCTAAAAAGGTCTGACTAAAGCTGAGGCGAAGATAGAGCGTTAAACTAAAATATATAATTAAATTTTACGAAAATTAAAGGGACAACCCTTGATCACTCAACAACATGGCGGAGTGTCAGTACTGCTTTAGCGTATATATCTACTGTGATATAATTAAGGAGAGAGAGTATTTTACTCAACAATAAGATGAGAGTGCCAGTGTGAAGTTATATAGGATGGAAAAAGTCATTGGCGTTAGGGATGTGAAAAAATAATCGATTTTTATTTATCGACTCGTGTGCCACAAATAAATAGATTTTTTACTAATCGATTCTTTTAAAGTAGATTTTTTCTGTTCGATTTTTATTATAGATAACTACTTCGAGATAAAAATATTTTTTATTCAATATTAAAGAACTTCGTGGAGAACTAATTTAAGAGTTGGCAACACAATCCTGCTGTATAATTCAACCGTATGCCATGGTGTTTGATGCTACTGGAGGAGGGCACTAATCCCATATAAAGACTGTCAAAAATGATGTCTTTAGTATGGCAGCGTCGTTGGTTTCAATTAGTGCCACAACCAATGAAATGAAATTTTAAGTTGTCTTATTTCATCCCATAAGAGTGCGTTCACGTTTGGCGTTTCTGCTGCGTGATTGTAGCGATAAAAACGCGCCACAAGTAAAAATAAAAAAGAATCACTGTGGAGTCATTCTAATGTGAAGGGCGCCGTATTTGTAGAGCAGTTGAAATACTATATTAAAGCTTTGCAAAAAATGTTTATTTTTTTGGAATAATCGTTTTTTTTTGTAAAATAAATCGATAATATTAAAATCGATTTTTATTTAAAACAATCTGATTTAAAACAATCTGTATGGTATGGTACGCACATCTAGTGAGTTAGTGGTAGATAAATTAAAGTCACTGGTAAGAGAAAGAAGAACTGTATTGTCCGAATTAATTACGAACTAATAATGGTAAATGGGAAATAGTTGTATGGTATGAGTACACGCGATATGTATGGTGATCGATCGTACACTGGTTGAACAGCGACGTACTTAAATGAAATATGCAATCGATATGAAAATAGCTGACGGTGCATCGCGGCGCGCGCGTGGTGTCATCGTTTACCCAATGTACGGAACCCGTACACAATCGATTATTTAAATATAAAGTCACATGCCTAATTGGCATGAGGCCGTTTGAGTGAGGTGGTGCTGAAGAGTGGTTCTCTCACAGTCGTATTGTGCCTTGTTCAGTAGTTACCTTGTTGGGGGGCTTGGAGGGCTGGCGCGGGCGCAGGGCCACGGGCACGAGGCGGCGCGTGGGCGCGCGCGCCGCGCCCGTCTCCGCCGCCTCCAGCGCCGTCTCCACGTCGATCAGCGCGTGGTTGCGGCACTGCAGCAACGCTGCCAACTGTAAGAAAATATATACCTATACTCGAAACGGGAACTCAAGACCAATAAAGCTACTCCAATGTTGCTACTGCAATAAAATGATCGTACAATAGTATATACCTCTTTTCTAAAAACATACGCTGACATAATTTATTTATTGGTAATTTTAATTCTATAATTTGAAGAAGTAATTTTATTTACTTATTTTTACATAAATACAAGATGCTTTAATAAAAACTTAATCATCCGTAATGTTTGGTAGTAAATCTGGTAATGCGCTTGTGTCACTTCAGGTGTTATTAACATTTGGTACAACATTTGAAGTGCCGTAAAGTGATATTAATATAAGAATCTTTGAATTGTGTAGTTTTGTGTGTACCACTGTCTACAAAATGTGCCCTTCGTTGTTTCTCCGTGGACTGTATTTCCGGTTCTTTTTGCTTGGTTGGACGAGTCAAATCATACTAATTTTGTTTAAAATAAAATAACATTTACTTTCCTTGTGTATATATATCCTCCAACCTATTACGGTTACGGCGGCCAATCTCAACGATCAGCCACTTACGCAGGACATATTATATTGCTCAAGTCTGTGCGCAAACACAAGTGCACTATCTATTCCCTTGCCCTCATATTCCAATGAAACACCAGTGTGACACGATCGAAGAAGAGGGATCGGGAGTAGGACCAACGTGCTTTCTGAGGCACGGGTACAAGACCTCCAACTTCCAGTCTCCGGGCTGACACTGAGTATTCACTCAGGTACAAATTTTGGGCATGACTCGGGAATCGAACCCGAGACCCTAAGCGCAACCGTCACTTTAAAATGTGACGCACTACCTACTGCGCCAAAGACGCATTAAAAAAATATACAGGTATGTATCTGTGAACATTTACATCCTTTTAACCACGTGTTCTACGAACCATTCTGAACAATATTTGTTCAACGACTTTTCGAAATTTATCGAAAATTTTGTCGAATCCCCATACAAATTGACCAAGTCACGTGACTTTGTATGAAAAGTTGAAATTTTTTCATGCTTATTTCCAAAAGTGATAGAACAAAAATGTTGTTCATAATGGTTAGTAGAACACGTGGTTAAAGGGATGTAAATGTTCACAGATGTACCCTGTATAGTACGTCCAGACAGCCAACACATCAAAGTATACAAAACTGTCAAATTTCTTCAGTCCATTTCACCTTAATGTCAAACACGTTCGGTTCCATATTTAAGGAATTTTGACAGATTGTAATAACCTGGTGTGTGGCTATCTGTATATTACTGGAGGCGGTCATTAATACAGTCCAAATATGAAGAAATAGAAACATTACAAAAGCCACAAAGACGAGATTCGTGAGGACATTCATATTCCCCATATTTTTATACGCAGCTGAAACATGGCGAACATGCGAGAAGTGTAAAGGCAGAAAATACACGCTCTGGAAATGTGGTGCTTGAAAAGAATGCGAAGAGTTTAGCGGACCGAGGTTCATCTCGATACCTACTTCAAGAACTCTGTATCAAGCAGCGTCTGTTTTATTAGAGAATTATTAATAAAGGACGTTTTAGAAGAACGTTCCGCCAGCTCGCGCGTGCTGTAGCTACAGGCGGAAGAGCGATGGTAGCTCAATGGATACGAACGCGCCTTCCACGCAGGTGGTCGAGGTTAGAATCCGAGCAAGCACCAATGGTTTTTTCAAATTATGTGCGTTTTTGTACCATTACCATCTGCTCGGCGGTGAGGGACAACATTGTGAACATGACATGTAACCATGATTCAGTTGGTTTGGTTACTCTGTTAAAGGGTTGCGAAGGTCAGACGGCAGTCGCTTCATTGTAATTACTAGACCTTTCAATCCCGAGTGGTCTAAGTGACGAAACCGGGAATTACACGCTAAGATGAAGAAGAAGAAGAAATAGCGCCAGCGCCGCCAGCGCGCGCGTGCAGCAGGCGCAGGCGGCCCCGGCAGTACCTGCAGTATCTGCTGCAGCGGCTGCGCCCCGGCAGTACCTGCAGTATCTGCTGCAGCGGCTGCGCCCCGGCAGTACCTGCAGTATCTGCTGCAGCGGCTGCGCCCCGGCAGTACCTGCAGTATCTGCTGCAGCGGCTGCGCCACGTGCGGCGGCGGGCGCGGCAGCGCGGCGGCGAGCGCGGCGGCGGCGGGCTGGAGGCGCGCGCGCACGAGCGCCAGCGCCGCCAGCTCGCGCGCCACGTCGCCGCCCTCCGCCACGCCCTCCGAGCCCGAGCTCGAGCCCGGGCCTGCGCGCGCGCCCACCTCCAGGTCCCACCCGCCCGGCGCCGCCCTGTTCGATTTCATTCAACGGACTTTATTCACGATACCTAAAGTAAAGTATGCCGGGGACCGTAACATATAATAGGCTATGGAAACATTTTTTAAGTATGGTTAAAATATTTTTTTCAATGCCTTTTACAACATTGAATATTTTTTGTAGTTATTTTTTAATTAATTTTCAAACATTTTAAATTCAAAGCGTATTTGTGACGTCATAAATACGCTTAGTGTTCCCATATGTCATTTTCGCCAATTTATTTATTTATTATTTGGAAGACTAACAGCTAAATAATACACTAAACTTATATCAATAAGAAAAAACAGTGCAATAATAAGTCTCCGCCTATGGTTGTAACAATAGCTTCGGGAAACTAAATATAATTTAAACATTCTGGTGTCCCAGGAAACAGTAAACAAGTGGGAAATTATTACTAATTATTAATGGAGAGAGTGCCGCCATGTTACACTTAATCAGAATGAATGTCCTCAGCGTAACTAAAGACATGCACTCTGATCCAGTGTTAAAGTTATTTCTTGAAATAATTTTTGGCAAGTTGCCGTCTGAGCGATGTGGTACTGGTGCAGAATAAATCGAAATCAGATGGAAGGAGATTGAATGCTGAGCTAGCACGCTGAAAGAACGCGTTTTTGCGATAGTTAGTGAACGCCGGAGGAACGTAAAGCTTTACTCTATTACGCAGACCTGAGTGGCTGTGTCTTAATCCAATTTTGGATAAGAACTCGCAACTGTCAATGGATCCATTGGCTATACTTATTAGGAAGCACAGATCGCTGATATCGCGATCGCTTCTTGAGTGGAAGGAAGTGGTATCTTTTGCAGCGTTGATCATAACCGTTGGTTTACAGGTTTACAGGAAATATATCGTAAGTAAAAATAACATACTTCTAAAAATGCCTTTTGATAGGGGAAATTTTAAGCCACTATCTGGTTACATTACGGTAAAACAAAATAAAGACAGCCCTATGTCTTGGTGTCACCCTGCAAATAAACGTCAAACTAGCGCCATCTGTTCCTTGGTCCGAGTGAATAAGTCACTGAGACATTGATGTCACCACGAAGTTATACTAATATAATAGATAGATAGATATTCTTTATTGCACAAAAATAAAATACAAGCATGATACAACAGCAACAGACAGTACAATAATCTTCGGAATACAACACAACTAGCGCCATCTGTTACTTGGTCCAGGTGAGTAAGTCACTGAGACATTGTTGTCACCCAAATGAAGTCTTCTGAATACAACCTGTCTGAATAGCTAGCGTATCTAGGGTCAAATGAAGGTCAACGTTATTTTATTGAAAATATCCTTGATCCAGTGGTTTTAAATATTATAAAAATTAAAATATGTTATGAAATACAAATGCCTCAAAACGGTTTTCGGATTAGAACCTGTTTAGTTTATTTCCCATACCCCAGTCCGCCGGGAGGCAGCTGGTGGCCCGGAAGAAATGATGCACTCGGTCTTATATACGTGATACGTCATATTTTGGGATTAAATCCCATAAAATAAGTTGATAACTTTGTTGCAAATAACATCAGCGTCAAACGGAATGAACTGTCATAAGGGTAAACTATCATTGACACTGAATCGATATTTTCAGATTATATTAGTACTCATTTGAAACTAGGGGCCCGAGTGTTTTTGATTAACTAAAGTGAAACTTAGTTTTTTAATAATGTTTATTCTAGTTCTTTACTTATTCCTAGTATTGATCCAAGTTCTGATTTTAAACCACGTTTTGTAATAAGAGGGATGGGATCTAAAATTTTAGTTCCGTGTTTACGGGACTTCGTCGCGACCCCGGGTTACGCTTGAACCATGATTCAAGATTTGGGGAGTCTGGTAATTACAATAAAGCGACTGTGTTGTAATTAGGTTGATAGTATTTCTGTATCTAAGACTCTGGTAGAGTAAGGTAATATTTGCTCACACTTATGCTATTATATTTCAATTAATATTTAAGTGCCTCCTCCAGGTCAAGAAGGCCGGGGGTACGCTTTATAAATAAATAATAATAAATATTTCACAACATCACATACATTGATCTGACTCCGAGATAGGTAGCTCAAGCACCTGTGTTACGGACATCAGAACCAACAGCGGAATTACAAATATATACATATAATACTTTTCTTTTGTAAATACATACGTATAATACATAGAAACACCCAGACCAATACAAATAGACCTGTTCATGCATACAAATGTTTGTACTGTGCGGGGATCGAACCCGCAACCCTTGGATCAAAGGCAGCGTTCACTACCACTGTTCCAAACGGGTCGTCAAAACCGCTTTGACCATGATTCAAGATTTGGTTTGACCTCGCAACCCTTTAGGTTGTCAAACGGCAGTCGCTATAGGGGAACCAGCTGAATCATGGTTACGCGTATCAGAAATTATCCGATTGCTTTGAAGTGATAGTTAAATATTGCATAGTATGGTTTACATCATTTCTATCCATATGCGAATACCTATGAATAGTTTATTAGTTATACCATCTCTAACCATATATTATGTAAATTGAGCTGTTGGTGTTCCAAATAAAATGAAATAATAATAATAATTTCTCACAACATCTCATACGTTGACCTGATTCCGTACTAAGTAGCTTAAGCACTTGTGTTACAGATATCCGACAACAGAGGAACACAAATATATACTTAAATACATATATTACACCCAGACACTGAACAAACACAAGTGTTCATCGCACGAATGTTTGTCCAGGGCGGTGATCGAACCCACGACCTTTGGCGTAAAAGGCAGGGTCACTACCAATTGCGCCATCCGGTCAGTAAAATAAAAGTACAACCCGTGCGGATAAGGAATGGCATCAGAAATGGCGGCGCATCTATTCACTTCTCGCTCGCACACTATTTGCGTCTATACTCACACCCACGAGTGCGAGTATAGACGCAAATAGTGTGCGAGCGAGAAGTGAATAGATGCGCCGCCATTTCTGATCCCATTCTTTATCCGCACGGGTAGTATATTTTGTAAAATCTCGAGCTTAGTCAAATACCCTATTGGTTGAGGATGAGTTGTGGCGATGAGGTAGAATCCCCTCAGGTAGAGGACAACCAGGAGGAGCAGTCATTAGACCAAACCGAGGGTAGTGATCCCGTTCAGCCCCGATCGTTACGAAATCGCCCTCTGATAGACTATAAAAAGTTTTTCTAGTTTTAGTGTGTTTAGTATAGTATTTAGTTATATAGTCTAATAGGATTTAAGAATGTTGTTGTTAAAATATTGTTGGGAGAGTGGATGTAGAGTATGCATGTTTGCGTGCGTGTGGCTGCGTCCCCGCACCAGCCACTCCCCGCACCGCGACGCGTGTGTGCACGGGCTGCGTCCCGGCTCTGCGCGCCCCCCGCGCCCCGCACGGGCGCGATGGACGTTTCGAGAATAAAGCGTCAGTTAGGGATGCAACATCGCTCTTAAAAAAACATCGATATTTTCAAAACTGAAACATCGATGTCGAAAACATCGAAGTTTATGAACGATATATCGATTTTTTTTCGATGTTTTTTATCACCATTTATACATCGAATAAATATATTTTTTTAACAGAAGTATCGCAGGCGTTTGTTTTATATTGCAGATTGCAGAGGGCACAAAACGCTAAATAACAAAATCAACGCTTGTGCTGTGTGTGACTGAGAGAAGTGTCAGTTAGGCAGTGTTGCCAACTTAGTAGATTTTCTACTAAAACTCGTTGTTTTGACTGTCCATTTAGTGGCAAAAAATTACTTCTAGTGGCTGGTGGATTTTTCTAGTGGTTTAGTAAAATTCAATTTCAACGGAAGATAGCACTATGATAAAATATCGTTCATAAAACATCGCTCATGAAGAACGATGTATCGTCGATGTTTTAGGTTTCAACATCGATGTTAAAGCATCGATGTTTATGAACGATACATCGATGTTTGAAAAAAAACGATGTATCGTTTGCATCCCTAGCGTCAGTGCGTTGCTAGCTAGCTTGTGTTTTACTCGTGCCGCCCTACTACGCATACCTAACAGTAAGAGAGTGGTATGGTGCAGGGGTGTTAGGGAGCTCCGTAACCGTAACCGAAACTATCGGATATCCAATATAAAAAATCATCCGTAACCGTAACCGAATCCGTAATGAAAATTTCGGATAGTATCGGATAGGTGTTTTTGATCTAAAACATCTAAAATTTAGATAATACTCAATATAATATAATTATTTATATTTATTTTTATTTTAAATAGCTGTAATAATTACTCACAGACTGATTGTAATTCCTGCCAAAAACGAAATAAAACTACTTTATTACCTATTAGTATTTTACTTTTAAAATTCCTTAAAAGTATAATATCCGTAACCGAAACTAACGGATAATCCGAAATAATTTATTATCCGTATCCGTAACCGTATCAGGTATAATAATCATTCCTATATCCGTATCCAATCCGTAACCGAAATTTCATATCCATAACATCCCTAGTATGGTGTAACTCACGTGTGGTTCTCGAGCAGGTCGCGCGCGGAGGGCGCGGAGGGAGCGGAGGGCGCGGGCGGAGTAGGCGGCGCGGGCGGGCGCGGGTGCGCGAGCGGCGCGCGCAGGTGCAGCGCCAGCGCCGCCACGTGCGCGCGCGCCCGCGGCAGCGGCCGCATCAGCGCCGCCAGCACCCAGCCCGAGTCCGCCGATAGCACTGCGCCCGACCAACAATACGGTATATGACTAAGCTCAAGATTTTACAAAATATAAATATTTTATCAAAATATAGGTCAATATGCGCCAATGGCAAAAAATCACAATTAAAAATATAACGTCTAGCCGGTTTTATGGTCATTCAAAGATTCATGGGCAAGTCCATTTTAAAAGTATCAAATGATTAAAAATTAATTATACCATTGAATAACCCATACAATTTGCACCAACTATTATAATGGAACCATTGACATAAACGAAACATTTGATATAGCTACCATACAAAATTCAAATGAAATGCATACAAAATACTTGCGTGTGACGTCACATCTCAGTAGCCATTTGTATGGAGCGTTTTGGGTTTGCCCAAAATAATGTGATTTTAAAGTTGTGATATCTCAGGTAGTTTAAATGAGAATCAAGTGAATTCTTTCAACGATGTTTCTATCATTGAGAGATCTTTTGATTGCAAAAAAAAAAAAATAGTCATATACCGTATTGTCATCATTTTATACCCCGCCGGGGGACCCCTCCCTAGCAAATGATACAACTAGCAGCCGGGAAACCCCCGTAGTATGGACAACAAGGCTTTTAAGGGTAAAGCCTTGTAGCCTAAAATGGTGAAACTTGCGAGATTTATGTAATCGACACCCAGCGACATCTAGTGGTCTACGAACTAAATCATCATCATCATCATCAGCCCATTTGAGTCCCCACTGCTGGGGCACGGGCCTCCCTCAATCACATGAGGGGTAATTGCCATACTCACCACGCTTGGCAGACGGGTTGGCGAGGGTTTTAAATTAAAATTAAATTAAATATCATTTATTTCAACCACATTACATGTCATATACAAAATAGAATAGTTAATAATAGCAATACAATATTTGACATTCATACATTGTAATAAGTATATAAATGTCAAGTTATATTATATTCATAGTTAAATAGAAATAAAAAAAAATGTCAGTTTTATTAAAGTTGGTTATACAAATTAAATTCATATGAGATTATAAATGTCAAGTTAAATAGAAATAAAAAAAAATGTCAGTTCCATTAAAGCTCGTTATACAAATTAAATTCATATGAGATTATAAATGTCAAATTAAATAGAAATAAAAAAAAAATGTCAGTTCCATTAAAGTTGGTTATACAAATTAAATTCATATGAGATTATAAATGTCAAGTTAAATAGAAATAAAAAAAAAATGTCAGTTCCATTAAAGTTGGTTATACATTTAAAATTATCATAAAAAATGTTAAGCTACTACATGCCAATTTAATACAAATTCAAAATGAAAATTAAATTGAAATTAACGTATTATAAAATATGTAATGTCAAATCTTGTCATTGCAGCACGCGACACCCTTTACCGCTTTTGGCCAGTATTCCAGGTTTTGATATTAATGCAGAGTTTTCCTTCTCTGGGTGCTGATGATCATGCCAGCAGCTTTACCTTAGTCGCCTTTTACGACACCTCGGTAAGAGTGGGGGTGGCCTCTTTTACTCTGCCGGGGACCACACGGCGACCAACAATATTTAACCGTTAAGGTGACGGGTAGGGCACACTAGCGATGCCAATCGATTTCACTTTTTAGCTACTAAACCGGATCTATTCCAAACAATTTCGGGGTTACAATCCCTCGGCATACACTTATACTGTTTATTAAATAACCATGCACAAATGGTTATGGCTAGAATCGGTGCCTACTTTTCTCTTTCTTTGCAATAATTTTGATTCACATTTCTCCAAATAAAAATACTAATAACTTCTTTTCCATTATTATAGTATTCTATTCACAGTTCTTTGAAATACATATCAATTATTCACTTTAATCGAAGTTTTTTTTTGGTAGGTCACCTCTCTATGAAGTTTAAATTTAGAAACGTCAAATGTGGTTTGGCTCAACTTTAGAGCAACGAAACCAGCGAAAATCAGCTTTTCCATACATTATCAATCAAATAATCGAAATGTCAATCGATTAGTCTTGTGAATTGTTATTCATAGTAGTCTGTTAACTTTAATGATTGTATTTTTTTCTCTTCTCAATTGAAACTCTGTAACATCATAAATATTTGAAAAGACTAACTACTGAGTTTCTTGCTGTTGTCCTCTCAGTAGAAATCGACATTCCGAACCAGCGGTAGATAATGCTCGTAATATTATGTGTACCTATTCTGACATTCATAAGTGTTCTGCATGTACCTAAATTGAATAAATATTTTTTTATCTTTTAAATTAATAAGAAAGGAACCGGGTAAAACCGGCAAAATTCAGACCGAGCCACTAATTTAATAAAATGATAATGGAGAATGTTAATAGGTACAGTGGCGGACACATCAAGCTATACAAAACTGTCAAATTTCTTCATTCGATTATAAACCTTATATTGTTACACATTGAGTTCGAAATCGATTGAGGAAATTAGACAGTTTTGTGTAGCTTGACCTGTCCGCCACTGTACACAAAGTCACTTAAATCTATGGTCCCAGTAGAGCGAATATCTATATAAATACATAAGTTTAATTTTATCAAAAAAATTATGAATTTATAAAAAAATATAATTTTGCAGACGCGCGCTTGTATTGTGACGTCACCGTAAAACTCTTTTTTTTATTATAATAATTTTATTTTAATTACTCGGGAAATACATGACGTATCGTAATAATATTTTAAGTCATGTTTTTATTTTCAATCGAGTTGATGGAAATACGGACGATGTATTACTGGGGCACTCGAGTGGACTGAGTTAGTGTTGCGAAGTACTGGGACGGCGATGACGTCACTTTACAACCCACGTATTTTGAAATCAAATATCTCGGAAACCACACGACGTATCGTAGTCTTTTTTCAATCATATTATTTATTTTCAACCGAGTTTAAGGAAAAAAAAATTAAAATTAGTTAACATTCTCCATTCTGTTAGCTGTAAATTTAGTAGGTACTCACGCGTAGATCGAATGGAGATGAGCATGGCCAGCACGACAAAGTGTATGTAGGGCAGCGAGGGCCCGTCCGCGAACAGGAAGCCCCACAGCGCCGGCAGCTCCGCGCGCGGGAACTCGCGCCCGAACAGCAGGCGCAGCCAGCGGCTGCAACCCGCGTACAACAACCGCATACACACATCCATACAAAGGACCCGTACAAAATTCGCACCCTTAGTAAAATACCGGCCTAACTCAAAATTTTAATATACATGCTAAGTGAAAATAGTATCAGCTAAAATCCAGGGATGAAAGGTCATCTAACAACAATTTTGAGTTAAGTAAATAGGTACACTCACATATTAACACGAGATGAAATTTGAAGTGCGTTATTTACTCAAGACTACTCAAGAATAAATTGCAAAGAATTGCTATAAACATATCAACAATTTTGAGTTAGGTCGGTATTTTACTAAGGGTGCGAAATAGTATAAGGGCCTCCGCTATCGTTTTCAAACCCTCGATTGCGAGACTTCGGGCGAAGCTCACAGTTAGGCTGGTTAATGTTTAACAATCTCGATCAGAAACAACTTTGCGAGCCGCGGTGGTAGAATCGCATTATGTTTATTTAAATAAATAAAAAATAATTTCACTACATCACATCCATTGATCTGACACCGAGATAGGTAGCTCAAGCACACAGGTGCTTGAGCTACCTATCTCGGTGTTAGTTATAACATAAGTACTTATAATTAGATTACGAATATCAGAATCAACAGTGGGATTACAAATCGTCAGTGAAGTTCTAACACCACGTAAGTCATTTTAAGCAACTTTTCAGGAAAGCAAAAACTCATCAGGGACTTACGTGCTATTTCCACTAGAATTCAATTGTTGACTTCCATTCTGTTACCTTTTCAACATTTATAAGGTTTTTGATAGCCGGTACTGAATTCTGATTGATAAAAACGATCCGTCTTCCAAGTATCTAACGAATGGCATCGGAATGTCATAACCGCCACCAGCAAATAACAAATAGAAAAACTAAATTGTGACTTACGTGGTCATCTCAAAGCGTAAATCATTTATGACTTCCGTGCTGTTAGTTTTTCGTAATTTTAAAGATTTTTATTGGTCGTATCTCGATGCTGATTGGGCGAAAATGACGCATCTATCGATTCTCTAGCGAATGGCATCAAAATGTCAGAACCGCCAAAAAATTACTTACGTGGTGTTAGAACTTCACTGACGAAATATATACATATAATAGTTTTTTTTTGTAAATACATACTTATAATACATAGAAAACACCCAGACCAATACAAAAAGATATGTTCATGCACACAAATGTTTGTACTGTGTGGGAATCGAACCCGCAACCCTTGCACCAGTGGCAGCGTTCACTACCACTGTTCCAAACGGGTCATCGTTTATTTACTTTTTTAGTATATTTTATGTATCAACATATATATGTATTAACATGTAAATTATTACATAAGTACTTATAAATAGTCTTAAATCATTCAAATGTATGACGATTTGTAAGTGCTGTGTACAAGCCTATGCAAACAAAGAATTATTGATTTGATTTATGACTGCGCGTTTTCGTAACTGTCCGTTTTCTAGATTTTAGTGAACTCCGCTCTTAGAATCCAAAAATCAATAGACCGCCGATGTTTTATTGAGAATGACTTCGACAGATGACATATGAGGGTTGCGCTTGACCAATCGAAAAAGTTTATATTCTTTTTGGGCCAATCAGCGGTGGGCGGAGTGTGCTGGACCAACCGAAAAAGTTATCTTTAGAGCTCGCGCAGTCGTCATTCTTATTGGTCTGTGATGGCGACTGTCGATATCCGATGAGGCCCAATCCGGGAAGGAAGGGCACTTAAAAGGTTGGTAGCACAGTTGTGACTCCACTGGGAGAGATTCGCTTCGGCATGAATGGGCCGGCTCGACCGGAGTAATATCACGACCTCTCAGAAAACGGGCGTGAAGCAGCACTGTGCTGTTTCGCTGCGTGAGTGAGGGTACCGGAGGCCCAATATGGGGGAAAGGGGGTTAATGGTTGGCAGCGCACTCCACTGGTGTCGCGGGTGTCTATAGGCGGCGGCAATCGTTTACCATCAGGCGATCCGTCTGCTCGTCTGCCACCTATCACATAAAAAAAATTGGTGTCCATGGGCGGCAGCAACGCTTACCATTATGACGACGATCAGCTCATTTGACACCTATCACATAAAAAAGTGTAAAACACTCAAGTATGCGTACGCACATCCCAAACAATTCCATGGTGATGTTGGACTCGGCCAGGTGAGCCGCCAGCTCGTGGTCAAGCGGCACCAGGAACTCTTCTCTCACCTTATCCAGATATCTCACCACCTCATTTGGATTCTGAAATGGAATGGAGTGAGGGTGTTCACATTACGTGCCGTAAATAGGGCGGTGCCCAAGCATCATCATCAGCCCATTTAAGTCCCCACTGCTGGGGCACGGGCCTCCCTCAATCACATGAGGGGTAATTGCCATACTCACCACGCTTGGCAGACGGGTTGGCGAGGGTTTTGATATAAATGCAGAGTTTTCCTTCTCTGGGTGCTGATGATCATGCCAGCAGCTTTACCTTAGTCGCCTTTTACGACACCTCGGTAAGAGTGAGGGTGGCCTATTCTACTCTGCCGGGGACCACACGGCCCAAGCATAGGGCATAGATTCTGTGCCAAAAAAAGAGATCCTCGGCCTTCTTACTACTAAAATACATTTTTGGTATGAAAACATGAAAGTGTCAACCTGAAATAAATTTTACAACAAAATTCTGTTAAGTATCTGTCCCCCTGATATTAAAATGGTCAACATTTGGCATAATTTTTCTTTTGTTAATTCATTGGAAATGAATGTTGATTTTTGAATTCAAATAAAGCCAAGGCTAATGACCCTACAGCGTTGGCGCCATAGTAATAAATACTCACGGTAACTACAGAATACAGCAAAAAAATAAATTCTGGCCGGCACTTGGACCAAAAAAGAGGATGCCCTTTGTTCTTGATAAGTCCCCGCTGCGCCCCTATAGCAGTAGCGTAGCGTATAGGCGCCCCGGATGGCACTTTTAGAGGGCGCAAAGTAAACCGCGTGTTTCCCGAGGGGATTTATTTATAAAATAAAGAGAGAGCAAATGTTTGTCAATATCACGGATTCCCAAATTGTGTTCCCTGGACGTACGGGAAAATTGAATTACCTAGGGGAAGTTTAAATTGTTACCACCTTATTATAAATCGCGGACTTAAGTTATTACCTTACTAAAGCTCAAGCCGTCTCGTTCCAATACGCAATGTTAAAAGGAGCAGACACGAACTTAGTTCCGGAACTATTCTGAGACCACGTTTTGAATAAGTTATGTAATTGGACTGACCGGATGGCGCAATTGTAGTGACCCTGCCTCTTACGCCAAAGGTCGTGGGTTCGATCCCCACTCTGGACAAACATTCGTGCGATGAACACTTGTGTTTGTTCGGTGTCTGGGTGTAATTGGTGTAATATATGTATTTAAGTACATATTTGTGTTCCTCTGTTGTCTGATATCTGTAACACAAGTGCTTAAGCTACTTAGTACGGAATCAGGTCAACGTATGAGATGTTGTGAGAATTATTATTATTATTAATTCTGTGAATAACTGCTTTGGTCTAATATATTTAAGTGACTATTATCTTGTGTTCAAAACGTGATCTTAAAGACTGTTGTTATTCCTTAATAAATAAAATAAATCCTTCTGTAAAATAAGTAGTCATCAGTGACCCAGAATAAGTAGGTAATTAACATTATACATGTGTAGGGTGTGCATAGCATAATAACGCCGCTGTGCGAGTTTTTATTAGCCTACTCTTCCGCTGGGTTATTTATAATGTTGGTAACGCCCTTGTGACTCCATTGATGTTGTTCCATCTGCGTCTATGATCGGCGGCATTATTTTATCATTAGGTGATCCGTCTGCTCGTCTTCCATCTATCACATAAACAAATATATTTCTACATACGTGAACTACTTTTGATGACGGCAGCCTGCCACAGGACATTGGTACTACGTCTCCCGTCGTGTAGAATCTCTCCAAACCCTTCATGACTGCACTGAACAGCATGCTGAGAACAATCACCATTAAATGATTATTTAAAAGCTGAGTCTATGGTACGACCATAGACTCGTAGCGTAGTGGGTGCGGCGTAGCGTAGTGGGTGCGGCGGGGAGGAGGTCGAGGATGAGGGCGCCATCGACACAGCTACGCCACTGGTAGTAGCGTAGCGTAGTAGGGTGGCACTTTTTAGATTGAAGATGTGTCCAGGAAGAAATGGGGGCGCCAAAATAGTCGGCCAGGCCACGCTATGCCACTGGTATATCATATGATACGATCCATTGTCTTAGGACGCCATGTATAGCAGAGCTAAAACAAGAAAGGAAATATACTTACTAGCTGTCGTGTTCCAGATAGGCGTCATCTAAGACGCACTTCAATGTCTCACTGAAACAGATTAATTTAAAACTTAGATAAATATAAACTAGAAGTAAAAAATTATAATAATCATAACTTATGTACTTGTCTCACTCTTACTCTCAGTAGAATTTACTATAATTCTACTGAGAGTTCGAAGAAGCCGTTACGACGGTGTTTCGTTTCATCAACGCCGGACAAGACATAGCGAAAAGGCTACGAAATGATTATTCCTATGTCCAGCATTGACTTCAGTATAGCATGGGGGTGACCAGATGCCACGAGTTCCCGACCCCAGGGGGCCCCCGCCTACCGAATCCCGTTTCGTACGATAAACGGCGAGCCAGCGTACACCCCCGCCACTCAAATAGGACCACGAGCCTCAGGTGGTATAGTTACTCCATTGCCTCTGTCACTGTTCTATTTGTAAAACTAAGATTTATACCAATAGAGTATTTTGTCGTTAGGTACTTACTTCAGCTGCCTGGGAGCAAACTGTCGATCTTGAAACAATTCAAAGAGTAACGGTGCTAATATTTCATGCATCCCCTGGCGGTATCCCACGTGCGAGTGAGATCGCGCCCAAAAGAACAGAATGCGAACCTGTCAAATTACGTACATATTAGTGGATTCGTCCGTGCATAATAAACTTGCACAAAAGGTCATTCACACCCTCCCACCATTGCACTCCAAAAATACATAACAATATGAAGAAATCCTATGGGTTATTGGGTTTTACCGCTAAACGGGACTAAAGGACCGTCCATTAATCTCGTGATGTTTATATAGCTATAGACCCCCCTACCGCCTGGTGACATTTCATCATCATCATCATCAGCCCATTTAAGTCCCCACTGCTGGGGCATGGGCCTCCCTCAATCACATGAGGGGTAATTGCCATACTCACCACGCTTGGCAGACGGGTTGGCGAGGGTTTTGATATAAATGCAGAGTTTTCCTTCTCTGGGTGCTGATGCCAGCAGCTTTACCTTAGTCGCCTTTTACGACACCTCGGTAAGAGTGAGGGTGGCCTATTCTACTCTGCCGGGACCACACGGCAATGGTGACATTTGGTGTGTTTTACTACCCCTCCCCTAAGATCACGTGTTGTTATGTACAAACTAAGCTGCGAAGCTTAAGATAACCTTTACTTGAAAAAAAAAATACAATTACGTTTATTGCGTATTAAGACATGATACAATAAGAACAATAGAATCAAACTCTGGAAAATTTAACCTCCGTTAATGAAAAAGTTTCCGAAGAAATAAAAAAATATATCAATAATTGCATTTGGTTTCAGAAAGATCAGTTAAAATAAAATATAATATAAATATATGTACGTGATTTTCTCCTGAGTCCCCCTCCCCCTTCTTCTGATATTCGGCGTCAGTTTTGTATATACACGAAGACTTTTAATCGGTGATCAGGACCTACTGATTCCGACTAGGTGGATGATGGCCATTGCTATAGTAATAGTAGTTACATGTCAGCGTTCCATCCTACTCCTCCTTGTTACAAATAAAACCTCTTCATAAGTACAGGTACAGTGATGATAACAAACCTCATTAGAGATTTAAAGTTTTTCATGTTATTGGTAGAAAACTGTCAAATGGCAGACAACGTCAAATAAAACAAAATCAATCAAAACAAATCAGTAGGTCCTGATCACCGATTAAAAGTCTTCGTGTAGAGATCGATATGCTTTGTGCACATTTAAATGACATGGACTGTCTACGCTACACGGCCGTAGCTAGGAGGGAGGCATTGTTGGGCAAAAATAGGGAGCAAAAACTAAGATAACTTCATCATCATCATTTATTGTCCTTAGTGTCGAACTTTGTGACCTCAATGTCGAACTTTGACTGGTGTTACTAAAATTGTTGACACTTCTGTACTTATCATTATTTGTTTAATTAAGGATAGATTATTCCATCGCGGCATAGTCAGATTAAAGTTAGAGACCAAAAAATTATTACTCTGCAAATTAAAGTTGTCTTACAAATATACTATCTTAGGTTTAATTACAGTTACAGTTTTTTCCGACCATTGTAAAATCTGCTTTAAATCTTAGGTTTGATTATATTAAATTACTCGTAAATTGGTGTGTTTCATTTTTTCGGACCATTGAAAAATCTGCCATAAATATTTTATTATCAGGTATGGCTCTATGCAGAGGGTGTTTCAACGCGGAGGAATCAGTTACACACGTAATCCTGGAATGCGATGCTGTGACTACCCAACGCGAACAAATCCTCGGACCGGTGAGGTCGCTCCGCGATGCCTGTGAAGCTCCCAGGAAACTTCTGCGCTTCTGGGCGGAGCTGGGCTGGCTTCATTAGTCAGTCGACCCATCACGTACAATGGACCGAAAGAGAGTCTAAGTGCGGAAAAGGGAGTCCACATTACATTACATTACATTACATTTACATGGCTCTACTTACCAGCATATCCTGAACGTCCTTATCACGAAAATATAGCTCGTCTGGGAATGTCCTCACTACATCTTGCAAAATTACAGCTTTGAGCTCATTATCACAGAAATGTTGTTTCCACGCACTCTGCAAACAACCGTAATAAAAATGATATAAATAAATGGTTCAAACAGATCATACTAGAGTATTCCTCTGTACTGTCCAGACAGGCTTTGACAGAGCAAACTTGACCAGAAAACACTTGAATAAGCTTGTTTTCGAGATTGGCCTGACCAGTAATCAAACCCAGTCAGCCAATTACAGTTAGGTGTTACACCTTAACTCAAAGTCGAGATAGTCATAAGGTAGGATATAGATTAAGATCTAGCACAATGTTATCCTATTTCATAAACATACAAATAACATGAAAATAAGGAAATAAATTCATACAAGATCTAACTGAATGATTGAATATAAGCCTAAAAATTGATAATAAATAACCTGAATAAAAATTACCTCATCATTTTGTGAAAGTGGATCATCACCTATCACAGCTCGAGGATCCATTGAGAGTTTACTCTTCAAGTCATTGTAGTAGTTCCTATGAGTTTTTATACTGAAACATGTTTATGAAAATTTTACTTACTAATTCAAGTCAATTTCATTGTTTATGAAACTTAACTAGTCAGACATTTCAATTTCCAAGTGACAATTAACAAGTGTTTAATTTTCCAGGATAATAAATAAATAAATATTATTTATTATCCTTGAAATTAATGATAAAATTAGAGAAAAACACTGTTGAAGATTGAAATGTTTACTTGTCAACAAGATGAAAGGAAGGAAGAAGTGACAATAGAAAAGTAAAAGTCTAGATACAAAATAGTAAATGGAATATCAATTAAACTAATAGAAATATAGCCAGTACCTATTTAACATAGAGGCTACATTACAACACCAGCCCTTAATTGAGATTCCATAGTTGACTAAATAACCTAACTATGTCAAGTGCACAACCCTAAACCGACAGTACATTTGGAATGCGCAACCCTACCTAACGGCTTTGTCAGCATATCGGCACACATGTCACTAGTTGGTACATATTCAATTAAAATAGTGCCTTCAGCGACTTTTTCCCTTATGAAGTGAAAACGGGTATCGATATGCTTAGTCCTGTTGTGATGAATAGGATTAAGTACAATCTTATGTGCACTCTGACTGTCATTGTGCACGGTAACCGGAGTCAGAGAGGTGCCACTTACCTCCTGAATCAACCTCTGTAAGAAGATGGCTTCCTTAGCCGCTGAAGTTAGGGCCATATACTCTGCTTCCGTTGATGACAATGCAACGGTGGGCTGTTTTTTCGATTCCCAGCTAATTGCTCCACCGGATAAGCGCTCTTATTTGGTTCCAACTTCACCTTTTGTAAGGGAGTAGGGGCAGATTTACAGTCTGCCATATTAAACTTCTTAAGAACATTTAAAATGAACGTTTTTTGATTAATTTTTACACAGTTCTTTGTTTGGGAAACATTTAAACCAAGATAATAGTTTAAAAGTCCCAAATCCTTAATACCAAAATATTTTTGCAAATCACATTTGACAGCGTCTGCCAATTTGTCATCTTTATGACAAACAATTATGTCGTCAACATAAACTGCCAGTATGACAAGTTCCTTTCCAAATAGTTTGGTATAAATACATGGTTCTGAAGGAGCCCGTTTAAAACCTAACGCAGAAAGAGTTTCATTTAGCTTTGTGTTCCAAGCACGAGGCGCTTGTTTCAGCCCGTACAAAGCTTTCTTGAGTAGGCAAACTTTATTCTGTTGGCTTGGTTTCTCAAAACCTTGCGGTTGTACCATATATACATCCTCCTCCAATTCTCCGTTTAGGAACGCTGTGTCCACGTCTAAATGTCGCATCTTGAGGCCTAATTTTGCTGCAAGTGCAAACATCATACGTAACGAAGAATTGCGAATTACTGGCGCAAAGGTTTCTGTATAATCCACACCAGCGGTTTGGCTATAGCCTTTGGCTACTAGCCGGGCTTTATATTTCGCAACTGCACCTTCTGCATCCTTCTTTACCTTATATACCCACTTGCATGGTATTATCTTTTGACCATCAGGTTTATCAACCAAAATCCATGTTTTATTATTAATGAGGGATCTATATTCATCTCTCATAGCACCCATCCATTTGTCTCTATCTTCTGATTGAATAGCTTGATTGAAGGTTTCAGGCTCATCAAAACTATAGCTTGCTGACACAAAACCTTTATCTTTCGCTAATCGATTCCTTAAGGGATACCTTCCTTGGAAAGTAGGTTCATCAGTAGAAACCTGTTCTTCGAGAATATCCTCCTCATCGTGGGGAATTTCTTCATCAGAAAAAGGGTCTTCTGGATCAGGATCGATTTGTGCAACTTCTACGTTCACCTTAGTAGAAGTGCCAGAGCTACCAGCAATGGGATTTTGAACTTCCGCTTCATTCCTGTTTGAGAATACCATCACTGCAGGGGGATCAACAGGAAACTGGCCTGCAGGATTATCACCTTTCAAATCAGAGAAAGCATTTTCGAAGAACACAACATCCCTAGCTTTTAAGAGTCTTCTCGGATAGCTCACATCTCGGAAGTAATAATTACCTGGATCTTCCGAATATCCAACAAAAGTGTACTGTTTAGCCTTCACATCCAACTTTTTCCTTTGACAATCTGGAATGTGTACTAGTGCTCTACAGCCAAACACTCGTAAGTGACTCAAATCGGGTTTTGAGCCGAACCATATCTCATAAGGAGTAAGGCGATCTAGAGCTCTATGCGGGGATCGATTCTTCAGGTACGTTGCCACTTCTATAGCATCCTGCCAATAGGCTTTGCTAAGAAAACCACCAGCTAACATACACCGCGCTTTTTCCACAATCGTTCTATTTGAACGCTCCGATACTCCATTTTGTTGCGGACTGTGTGGAACTGTGGTTTGATGCACAATACCATTAGAACGTAAATAACTAGAGAACTGTTCATTAACATACTCTGTTCCGCAGTCTGTTCTTAATGCCTTAATTTTAGCTCCTGTTTGGCGCTCGACTAAAGACTGAAAAGCGATAAATTTTGCTTTTACTTCCGTCTTAGAAGCCAAGAAATAAACAAAAGTAAGTCGAGAAAAGTCATCAATGAAGAATAACGCATATTTCTTACCTTGAAATGAATTTTCCGACATAGGTCCACAAATATCGCTGTGGATCAATTCCAATAACGAATTTGTACTCTTAGGCTTATCCACACTTACCGTGAAGGGTTTTCTTGCTTGTTTCCCTTCAACACATGGTATACATGGCTCCTTATCCACTGCTGAGTAATCCATTCCAACTGCACGTCCATTCCTTAGGAGATTCATGTCAAACCTGCAAAGATGACCTAACCGCTTGTGCCACAGCTGAAATTGAGACAGACGGTTAGTGCGTACATCAACAGCCTGAACTTGAGAATCTGCAGAATGACAGTCAGAATTCACATCAAGAGCTACATTTTTGTTAATATTAACATCTAATGTATAAAGCCCGCCATGTACTGAACCGTGTAAAACAGGATTACCTTTATAAGAGAAATAATCTCTATCAAAAAAATTACACCCAGTATTATCAAAAAGTACACATAAACCTTTATCGACTGCTTTCTTAACCGAAATTAAATTAGTGTTCAATTTAGGTACAAGTACAACTTCACTAATCTTGTCGATACTACTATTAGTACTGATTGAAACTGTTCCGATTCCCACGGAATCTATCGCTTCTCCGCTAGCGACGGTCACCTTGCCAGAATGCAGCGGTTTGAGTTCTGTCAGCCAATCAGACCTTGAAGTCATATGAGAAGTAGCTCCAGAGTCGATGTACCACGTATCTTTATTACCATTTACTCCCAAGGCAGTTATTGATGTTGAATCATGCTTATTCTTCAACTTATTGGGGCAATTGTATTTAGTATGACCTCGTACGTGACAATCAAAACATACAACCTCCTTCTTCTTCTTCGTCTTGGTACTATGTTGAATAATTTGACCTTTCTTCGAACGCAACGCAGACTCACAATCATAAGGCTTGGTTTTCGACATCTCATTCAACAGTTTTGCCTTTACCATGACCGTGGTAACCTCAACATTACAATTTTCTAAAGCCATGACCAAGGGATCGAAGTTATGCGTTAGACCTCCCAATAGTATCGCAGCCAAAGAAGAATCCTCGATTTTCTTACCAATATCAGCGAGATCTTGAGCGGTACTTATAACGGCATTTATATACTCTTCGATAGTATTAAACTCTTCAAGACAATATCGGTAAAGCTTACGTTCTAAAGCTAACCTTCTGCCCATGCCCTTATCTTCATAGGCGTTTTGCAACGACGTCCAAGCGGCCTTAGCACTCTCCGCACTCCTCACATGAGTGATGGCTCCTCCATCTAAAGTCATGCAGATTTTGGCTAGTGCTAATTCATCCTTACGCTTTCTCGTTGACTCTGGGGTTTCATCTCCATCAGGATAACCCACAACAGCTTCCCACAGCTGCTCATGCAGTAAGTAAAATCGCATCTTAAACTTCCATGCACTGTAGCCTTCCCGTCCGGAAAGCATACGGATCGCTCCCATTCCCATTGCATTGCTGCTTGTGCCTGGGGACACTCTATCCCCGCTACCTTGCATTTTGCACAATGACGTAGCACAATTTTTTTTCGAGATTCGACGAACTATATTTTCGTGAAAATCATAGTACAACAACACAGCTAATATTATACTTATCAGCTAGCTCGCTTGTAAAGCTTCGTGCTGATAACGTGATAAAATTAGAGAAAAACACTGTTGAAGATTGAAATGTTTACTTGTCAACAAGATGAAAGGAAGGAAGAAGTGACAATAGAAAAGTAAAAGTCTAGATACAAAATAGTAAATGGAATATCAATTAAACTAATAGAAATATAGCCAGTACCTATTTAACATAGAGGCTACATTACAACAATTAAACATCACATACATTGATCTAACTCCGAGATAGGTAGCTCAAGCACCTGTGTTACGGATATCCCCTCCCCTCTAACCATGGGTGTGCCCCAAGGCTCTATATTGGGGCCCTTGCTCTTTTTAATCTATATAAATGACTTTCCTTACTATACCAAAGATCTATGTGAGATAGTGTTATTTGCTGACGATACATCCTTGATTTTTGAGGTTGATAGACAAAAGAAAAATGTTGACGAAGTAAATAACACACTCTCTCCAGTACTGCAGTGGTTCACTTATAACTTGGTTCTTAATTCAAAGAAAACTAAATGTGCTAATTCACAATGCCTAATGTAAGGCAGGTCAAAATGAATATTGTAATGAATAACGAACCTATCGAAATCATAAACTCCACAGTTTTTCTAGGTATCACTCTGGATACAAAATTGCAATGGAGCCCTCATATTGCTGTCTTGGCAGGAAGACTTAGTTCAGCTGCATATGCAGTTAGAAAGATAAGGAATCTGACTGATATCGGGACAGCGAGACTGGTTTATTTTAGCTATTTTCATAGTCTGATGTCATATGGTCTACTACTGTGGAGATTTGGTGCTGACTGACAAGCCAGCTAAGGGCCATCCGTGCCATCTACGGTCTTAGATCACGTGACTCACTCAGAGAAGTATTCAAGGAAATTAATATTTTAACCATATCATCTCAATACATTTTTGATTGTATTATGTTTGTACGCAAGAACTTGCATCTTTACTCGCAAAAATCAGATTTTCATAGCTTTAACACGCGAAATAAACATAGGCTTGCTGTCCCAAATCTAAGACTTCATAAAACTGGAAATTTATTTGTAGGATTGAGCATAAGAATGTTTAATAAGTTACCTCAAAATATCATTGATTTACCTGTACATAAGTTTAAGTTGCATGTAAAAAACTGCCTAAAGGCATCTATAAAGTAGATGATTATTTGAATGATAAGGATTCTTGGACATGTTGATCTCTTTGCCTGTCCTCTAATGTATAATTCATTTCATACTTTTTCTTTGACGATTTATCTAAACGATATTGATTATAAGCATTGTATATCATACTGTCACTGTAATCATAATTTGTATAAGAATGAATATTGTAATTACCATATTATTTGAAAAGAGTAACTACTGAGTTTCTTGCTGATTCTTTTCGGTAGAAATTGACATTCCGAATCAGTGGTAGATTACATAATATTTGACATTAATAAATGTTCTGTATGGACTTAAATTGAATAAAGACATTTTTGATTCTGATTTTTGATCAGAATCAACAGTGGGATTACAAATATATACATATAATACTTTTCTTTTGTAAATAAATACTTATAATATAGGAAACACCCAGACCAATACAAACAAACATGTTCATGCACACAAATGTTTGTACTGTGCAGGGATCGAACTCGCAACCCTTGGACCAAAGGCAGCGTTCACTACCACTGTTCCAAATGGGTCGTCAAGGATACTGATGTAATTGTATATTGAAGCATAAATCTAATAGATAGTAAATTTTATTGGTCATAAATAAAGTCTAATAAATCTAATAAAATGGTCATCATAAACATTGAATTCAAATTGTTGGTGTCATGGGAATGTAAAATAAATAAAATAAGCCTTTTATTTCATGCACTTCAACAAATATTTTACATTAAAACTATGTTCTAAGTATGTTATGTTATAATAGTTTATTTTATTAATTGATGATTTTCATGAAATTTAACATTTTGGGGAAACTAGAAATTTTGGAGACATATATACGCTAAATGTGCAGATGAGCTTACCTTTCTCCACCCCAACCTTTACCTTAGTGCTAAACCTTGAATACAGGCTTTATATTATTATAACTACTGTATAATACTTTACCAACCTGGTCACTATGTCACCTTGGGGGGGAGGAAGTGCATGTAATAGGATGGCCCATGCCAAACTTCGGGGCCTCGCCAGCCTCTGCTGCAGGGCTGCCTGTTTCAGGCTCTCTAGTGACCATTCTGATGGGTGAAAGCTGAAACATTATTTCATGTGAGCATGTTTCTTAGGATTTTTGTACAACCTGTGCGGATAAAGTGCGGATAAAGAATAGGATCAGAAATGGCGGCGAATCTATTCACTTCTCGCTCGCACACCCACGAATGCGAGTATAGACGTAAATAGTGTGCGAGCGAGAAGTGAATAGATGCACCGCCTTTTCTGATCCCATTCTTTATCCGCACAGGTAGTACACACCCTTATCTAATAAAAATGTATAAATCTCAATTTTTTTATAAAATTTGTTTTGCAAAAACAGGTTTCATATTTATTATTCTGTGTTATACTTTATCAAATTAATTGGAATTAATTCAATTGTTAGTTTAAACAATTTGAATTAATTCCATAACACACACATTAATGGTAATTATTATTAAGCTTGGATTTTCCTACAACATTAATTAAACACATCCTAGGCTCGTATGAGTTACAAGCAGAACCTTGGTCGGGGCTAATCGTATCTTCAAACCTTGAACAAAGAGAAACCGCAAAGTACACCACAATAACAAATAAAAAGCGGCCACTTACTCGTAGTCCAAGAGATCCAAGTTGTTCTGCGACGGAGAACTTGAGGATTCGTCAGTTAAGTTACTTTCCTATGATTTAGAAATATTGTTTATTTAATAGCATATCTTATCACAATTATTAACTTATAAAACAATATCTGATAAGTACCTACATACCATTTTGTTATTGTCTATTTACATTTCTCATGGAAGGCCTAGTGAAGAAAGTGATCAATTTATTTTTCAACAGAATTATAGCAGTATTATTTAATTATTTCTTTGTAAATTTCAATAAAGAAACTCGTCAAATTCCGACAATCGGACAATCTGTTCGATGATTGACATTAGTTTGACATTTGCGTGCGTTTGACATTTGTTTGATGGAGCAACTGAATGAATGAACAAAAGCTAGTTCATTCAGAGATACAATTATTAGAGAGACCCCGCAAAAGGAAAGTCTGAAATAATTTTAAGCACGGGCCCTAAAAAAACATTTTTTTTAGGTCCGTGATTTTAAGCATGTATTGGTCTGAGATTGAGACTACCTATATATGTAGCAAATGAAACGAACTTCCAAGTGAAGTGCAAAGTCACCTTGTTTTATAATACATGAAGAATGAAGCTATGAATTATAATTATTTTCAAACAAAGATACTTGATTGCCTATTAGGACTCATTATTATTATAAAGATTTTTTATTTTAAGAAATAAAAATTACCTACTCGAACTTTCTAGGTTTTGTAAATAGGGAGGCTGGTGAGGCGCACCTCTATTTGGTTACAAACAAAAGATTGAAAAGCGAAGAACGAATGAAATGAAATTGTACGTACTCTGTGGATCTTCTATAGATCTTTCTCTTTTTTTAGTCAATGAACGCTCTCGCTCGTCGCATATTTGTGATTTTGAGTTTCGAGTGTAAGATAATTTTTGAATCGCTCAAACATTTGTGTTATCAAGATTAGTGCCTGCCCATATGTGTTACAAATGTTGTCAATCACGAGCGCCACAATGGGATGCTTTACATTAACCGTTATGGTGGCAACGCGCGTACCAAGATCGCAAGCGCTGACTGCCTTCCGATTGCGATGACCATAAGCGACAGCGGGAATCATGATCGCCAATTTACCGCTTCTTTTCGCTAACGGCAATCCGACAGCTCTGTCGAAGATCACGGCCGATGAGCTGGAGAAGTTCATAACATTTATGGTGACATGTTCCTGGGGCCACGACACTGCCAAAGACATCCGCCAGCCGCCGTGGTGGCCGCGAGACGTAGCGTTCTCGCACCCGTTCGTGCGGCCGCTCGAGGTGCCCGCCGATTGGGAGGCGCGGCTGAAGAACCTCGTCAAGAAATGTTACGACTTCCACAAGAGTACGTTTCTGCTTGTGTTCTCCGCGCAGCTGGCGCGCTACCCGCGCAACAGGCTCCGCTACGTCGACAACCGCGACCATACCACGTCTCTCTACTACCGGCCGAGCGGCCGCCTCCTTGTCACCTTTAGAAATGAAAACATCTTCTACGACAGGTGTGCACCTCCTGACATCGAGGAACCACAGGTGAAACCTGCAGATATTTATTTATGTGACAGTTGTGACAGTCATTTTGACAATTTAGAAGTTTTAAGAGCACATGAGAGGCTGTGTAATAATGAGGAGCTGCCATCGAGTGCATGCAGTGGTGGTCTATCCGAGTTTCTCTCTGCGTTAAAACTACAATCAATACATGGTGATGCTGAAGGTTCAGCAAATAAGAACAAACTTAATGAAGGACGACCAAAAAATGTTAGAAGCGCTGCCAACATTGATCGGGGGCCTCCATACCCATTCTCCTCTTTGGCGTACATGAAAAATGCAAAATCAAATGTACAGAGAGATACAAGCTACTCTCGAGAAAGGATTGAAAGGTATTGCTGTACGCCCCAATCCCTTAGTAAAACTTTAGCTAGCAAAAGTAAAAATCAACAGTTTCCAATTCGATACAGGAGACCTATCGACTACTGGCACAGAAAACACACTTTTCCCAATCAAAGAAAGAAAAAAATACTAGACCTGAAAGGTCAACTACTGCTTTTCAAGTGCAGACCGGTGTCTGTAAACGTGGAATCAATGTCAATGAAGAAAATGGAGGAATACATAGAGAATTTAAGAAACGAAGCAGAGAAGCAGCGAGCCGAGGAGAAGGACAAAGATATTATATTTGTGGACTGCGAGCAGCCAATGTTCGGAGAGACAAGGAGCTCGGACCCGCTGAAGCGAGTGGATGTGGATTGTGAAGTGATCGATCTTTGCTCGGACGATGAGAGCCCTATTGTGAACGAGAACTGTGACCCGCGCGCCGGCGTGGCGTGCGTGATGCGCGGCGGCGCGGTGCTGCGGCGCACGGCGGCCACGCCGCTGCTGCTGCCGGCCGAGCCCTGCGGCGCGCGCCAGCGCCCGCTGCCCGCCGCCGTGCTGCAGCCGCATCCCGTCATCTTAATCGCGCACACGTTGAACAATTTACAGACTATATCTTTAGATTGATTGTATATTAATTTAACTGAATAGGTTACTGATTTATTTATTATTCCTTGCTGATTAAAAATTTTAATGTTCAGTTAATGTTTCATTTCAGACTCTATATACAAGGTACGGCAACATGCTTCACAAACACCGGCATACAGCAAATGTGCCAAACATCAACCACTAAAAGGCATTCCCATGCTTGGCAAACATTTTGAATTATTCCAGATTGACATTTGCCAAACACTGGCAAAACACAAACATGTTTGTGCTGCCTGTTCGCCAGTTTGTTTGCTAAGCGTATTGCCATACCTTAAGATTTGTCTGACAAAATGGCGGATTGTAGTTTCTTTCATGAAATGGCGGGTGATGAGATCCATTTGTATACATGTTGTATTGACTTTATTTTATCATACGAAATTAACTTTGCTTCTTTTGTATATTATTTTGATTACATGCACATGCAGGCAATTTATATTTAATATTATCTTATTATCAATCTACATTTCAGTTTTTTTTTTTTTTTTATGAGTTTGTTATGTAATGGTTTGATTTTTTCCAAGGTTAGCATAGTTCTGTAAGTTGGCAGCATAATTTAATTCTACTTTGCCCAGGGGTTTTAGCGTAAATTGGACGATCGAATCGGAGCTCCCTTTTTTTGAATGCGACAGGCATATTCCGAGTTTTTGCGCGAAGGCCCCAGGATATTGCACATCATCATTATGATAGAGAGTCATTGTAACGATCTAGATCTGGCGAGTCTCAACATTAGAGAGACTAATCTAGACAAACCCCTCAGGGCCTCATTACGCACAGAGGACCGAAAGAGAGTCTAGGTGCGGAAAAAGGAGTCCACCTGACAATCCCTCAGAGCCTCCACTCGGCAGGATTACTTTGCCCACATTGGTCTTAAGTTCGTTTATGGACTTGGCGCATGTATCTAATCAAGCAGGTGTGGTTTTAGCTTGGTTCGTCTTTACTTCTGGGCAGGATTACATTCTTTAAAGAAACGTAGACCCCAAACGAGAGCCTTGGGAGCGTTCCGATGTCACAGTCGCTCACGCCTACCTATGCTATTACTAATACTATACAGGAGTTACAAAACGGAAGAGTTAGGACACAGAGCAAGTCATTTCTCTTTTCTTTGTCAATTATACCCATTTCTGCCTGTTACACATCCATCACCGAAATCCGACTAAAATGATGTCTGGTCAACCAGAAAGATCCCGGGGCTCTTAATCATAGATTTCCTTCTGCACTACTAGTGGTGAGACCATGAGTCCACCCACCCACATATCATCTCCTACGTATTCAGCACTTCAACGTTGTCAAGGGAGTGATTTGGCTTCACATTTTTGTTCTCTTCATTAATTGCCAGTTTCCCACTTAATTGTCTCAGCAACACCAAATACATGCGCGTGCGACTCTATTGCAGTCATCTCAAAGGAATTTTTAGAGGTGTTGCTGATTCGTACCCCATTTAGTTTTTGTATCTGTAGGTACTGACTGTATCTAAAGGTCATTTCCAATTTTATCTCGCATTATCTCATTAGGTGATTTAGAATATTTTTGTCATTGAAGTTAGGTACTTAAATTAAGTTTAATTTATAATTTCATTACCTACGCAATGTGTTTTAGACAAATGGTACTGACTTCAGAACTATGCTAAATCGTTTAAAGCTTTTATCTCTCTGTAAAAGTCCACTGTTTTACGTGTCCTTGGGCTACGATTATGAAGCAATCAAGGCAAACTTGGTGGGTTAGAGATAACAGACTGACTGGAACGTCTAAACTAGACTGCAATATGGCGACTAAGTCATATACAGAAATCCAACTCGGCCTTATAGTTTACTTCCTTTCTTTCTCAAGTTTCGCCTGTATATCGCTTGTTTCGTGACCGTGGCCCTAGATTATTCTGAGCCGTTGCAAAGTATTGTTAACAACATGGCGCCCATGTAACAAAATGGCTGACTCTATAGAAACCTGATACTCGGTCTGCTGTGATATTTTGTATTATTGATTGAGCCATTTCAGCATGTTTAGTTGTTAAGTAGCATAATTTCCGTTTTTATAATTTAGTATTTAGTTTGCGTTTAGACTTTAAAACTTCTTGATCATAAAATATATGTTTGTGTTTCTTGCATAGACATGTTATATATCACTCGTACGAAACTGACAACATAATATTATCACTTAAATTAAAAATGTTCCATTTAAGCCAGTTTTTTGCACTACCTTTAACCTTAAACTCTTATTTATTCCTATTTCCTTTAAATAGGTCATGCGTATGTGTCAACAGGTCGTCTATTAATAAGGTAATAGCTATCTGTCGACGTTTCTACCTATTTTTAACATAAAAATAATAATTCCCCGTGTTTCACCAGGTGTTACTCGCTAAATCCGAATCAGTTGAAATGATATAGTTACTTAGGTACCTACAGCCTAAATATATTTCCGATCGGTGCCGCCTGCCTCAATCACAGTTTTTTTTTACTTCAAACTTACGCGCACCTGGTGACGAATGAGATGAGACGCTGTGAGTGAGCAGGTGCATACATGCCATTCGTTTTGTACCGCTTTGGGAAGGAACCCTTATACATTGATTCCGTCCGTTCGCAGCCTAGCTCAGAGATTCTTTGTAGAGACGACCACACATAAGGTTACTATAATACTTACAACATATACAGGGTGATTATTTAATAACTATCCAATTTTTTTTGTGCATTAGGTATCGTTAATAGGAGCCATTTCTGCAAAAAAATATGTAGGTCATATTTTCTGAATAAAATCATTTTACGTCTGAATTTTTAGGATAACTTTGTAATGCCATATCTTAATGTTTCAGTACTAAATGATTCTAAAAGAAAAAATACGTATATAATGACTTTCGCAGCGGATCACTGTATCAAAATTTGGAGAGGAAAGTGTTTAAAATTTCACCTGTATAATACACTTCTGGACACATCTATTGGTCCACCTTAGAGTTTAGGTTTCGATGGCCCCTACTGAAATATGACTGCTAGACATAACCAAAATTATTGATGCAGATTTAAACCTGATACATTTTGCCATCTTTTTGGATCGTATTGTTTTAAATTTGATTTTTGAATAAAAACATGTTTTATCAAATAAAGGTTTAATTTAATAACGCGTGTTGCCTCCATGGGCATCTACCACAGCTCTCATACGAATAGGCATAGGGTTTATCAACCGCTTAATGAAATGAGGGGTCATCTCCCATTTTTCTTCTATGGCAGTTTTCCACTCGTGCATCGTCTGGGCAACTTGCTGACGAGTCCTAACACGTCTTTTAAGCTCGTCCCACATGTGCTCAATGGGGTTCATGTCTGGGCTTCTGGCTGGCTAGTCCATAACTGTACATGTTCACATCCCGAAGATATTCCCTGACGATGGCGGCCATATGGGCTCTTGCATTATCATGCATAAAAAGGAAATTTGGGTCCACATTAGTCCGCGTATGGCATCACGTGAGGTTCTAAGCACTCAAAAATGTACCTTTCAGCATTTAATGTTGGCAGCCGTGGTCCCGTAACAACCTCAAGTTGAGTTTTGTTATACCGCCCCAGACAGTCCATGAGCCACCTCCATAAGCAACTCTCTCTTCAAAGCAGCATTGTGCTCCCCCTCTCCCTTAGACCTTCTTCCTTCCATCATTGCCATGTAACTCAATTTTAGACTCATCAGAAAAGAGTACCTACACGGCTCCAATGCTGCTGACTCCAAAACAAATGTGTGCGCGCGAAATAAAGGCGCGCTGTTCGGTGGACTCGCGTTAGTTTGGGGCTATTAGCTGGCTTGTGTGGTACTATATCGCGTTCTTTTAACCTCCGAACAGTTCGAGCGCTCACAGATACTCCGTGGAGGTCCCGAATTTGGTTTTGTATCTCAATGGAGGTAAGGTAACGATTTATTAAGCTGGTCGTCACGATGAATCGATCCTGCCTTTCAGTTGTAACCCGAAATCATGGCCTTCCTTGGCGACAAACAAAGCCGCCAGTCTCTAGGTACCTCCGATAAACATTTCGGACTGCAGATCGACTTAAATTAAGTTGAACACTCACATTTCTTTGGCTGTGTCCGCCCTGGATAAGTGCCACAGCTTGGGCGGCGACTTCAGGCGAAGTATCTATAGATTATTGATAGAACCTCACCTTAATGTTAAGAATACCTAAGTAATGTTAGCTGCAAAACCAAAGAAGAGATCAAGCACACTTTCAAGAATTAAATGTAAACCCTTAGACAATTTAATACAGGACGTGGTAAAGCACAGATTTAGTTTTGAAAAATTCTGCCAAAATCCGGGGGGGGGGGGGAGGAGGGAAGTTTAGTGATGGTCTAGTTATGAATAAGTAATGAATTGAAATGATGATGTTTGTTTACGAACATTCATGAATCAATCACTTGCTTACAGCAGCGAAAATGCAGACAAGTAGGTAAGTACCTACCTACTAGAAAAGTCATAATTTAATACCGCGGTAGCTTAGCGGTCTGGGCGGTGACCAAGATGATGAAAGGGTTGGATTGTTGAAACAGTCATACAGCCATTTATGTATGTTACATTTAAGTTTCTGTAATGCCAATTTTTTTAACTTGTTTATTTTGTGCAATAAAGTAAGTATATCTATATAGTTTTAGCTGTTTATTCTAGTAAAAATCTATTAAGCATCTAAAGCTGAGCGTAGGAAATTTGCTAAATATTGAGTCAAATGTTGAGACATTAACTATTTATTCTTTCTATCATTGTCACAACACTAATCAAGATCGTGAAAGATCGTCTCAACGTACCACGATATCGCCTATTCTCTTTTGGGGTTATTTCTGTCGCAAAATATGTAGATGAAAAATCGTCGTTCGCTAGTAAAAATTGCACAACAATCATTTTGACGAGTTCCGCTCAGCGACAGATACGAATTCGAAATGGCGTACACGACCAACGTGGAATTAAGTTGGTCGTGAACAGAAAGTGTTTGACATTTAGGTGGGAATCGAATGGTAAAATTTGACAGTTTTGTATATTTTGATGTTAGCTCTATGTACCTACCTACCTACTAGAAAGCATGGGCATTAGCGCGAATCGAACATTACGACCGAATCGGAGTTCCCTCCTCCCCATTTGTTTGGATGAGACGGGTATATTCTCGTTCGTTGTGGGACGTCTTCGCAGTAAGGCCCCTGTCTGTACAAATTACTAAATGATACCGTATACACATTTTTAAAGAATATAATAGGTATAGGTAACTACGTCTTTATTGGTTGTTGGGTTACATACCAAAGCGCTTACTTTATATTCCGAGGAAGGGGATTTTCCTGTTGTTATTTAATGATTGATTTGTTATCGCATCTTTGTTCTTCAAACCTATTAAAATATCTGACCATTCAATAAAACATACAGTAGTTATACCAAGGAGCTTTTTCATTTGTTGTTTGAGAACAAACGAAAGTAAAACTTAGGGTAAGTAATTATTATGTAATTGTGCTAAAAGTGATTTTTCTAATTTAAAAAAAAAACATTGATTTCGCGGGTTTTCATCACTTGTGACCCGCTTGCTCGTTTGTCGCCTCTTGCATAAAAATGCTTAGTCATTTTTGGTAGGTTTGTTGAACGCTAAGATAATGGACAACATTTTTGAAATGTTGTCCATTATCTTAGCGTTTTTTTTGAGCATTGCTAAGCTCCGAAACAAAAAATACCAATTCTTTATTTACTTTTCCGCTGCTCGAATATATATTTATTCATTTTTTATATTGCTTATTTACTGAGAAAAAAATTAAAAACTAAAAAACGTAAGATGACGTCACCGGACGGCAGAATGTAAAATATTTCTTTGCTTAGCACATTATAGTTTTAAATTTACGAAATGCCAAACCCATGACATGCAACTGTCAAAAAAAAAGACAACTTGTCAACGTTGGATGAATAAATGACGTTGACAATGTTGACACTAGTATTATTTACCTTTGACAGTAGTACCTTTTTTTTATTAAAACAATGATAAGCAAAGGAATATCGCTGTATTCAGCCGTCCGATGACGTCATTTGGCGCTTACTTCTATTTAGAATATAAAGAATTTCAATAATTATTTTATGCATGAAAATGGACAAATTTTGAAAAAAGAAAAAATATGGGTCTGTTAATTTTATGTCTATTTTCATATAAAAAAACAATATGGACATGTTAAAAATATGAAATGTTGTCCATTATGTTGCTGACCGTATCTACATAACTAAACGCAAAGACTCGCGGCAGACAGTAGAGTATTATCTATATGACATTCCGGTTCGTCGTAGTCCTCTGGTCCTAACAACGTGATGACTCTTGGCTTATAAAATAGTTGAAATGAATGTATAGTCAATTTCATAATTTAATAGGAAAAAACATACATTCCAGCAAAATATACATTTATGAAATCATATCTCCTCATTACTGATCCTGTGGTGCGAGTTGAGTGGGCGGCGACTTTCTTCATCCGACCCGTAGATCACGTCTTCGTCCGAGTCGTTGATCATAGAGAACGCGGGATTGTCTTTGGTTATGGCCGTTTCTGAAAAAAAAAACCCGTTTAATAAGGATAGTTCAGAAGTAGCTGAAACCGGTGAAAATGAATTATGGCGCCACTGACGCTAACGACATAGGGCATGGTAACCCCATTGGTTATAAATCAAAGGAACTCCGGTTTAGTTTCTCAAATAGATTATTTCACGACTTGAGGTGACGGGTAGGGCACACTCGCGACGCCAATCGATTTTAATTTTTAGCTACTAAACCGGATCTATTTTAAACAATTTCGGGGTTACACTCTCTCGGAAAACACTTACTTATTAAATAACCATGCACAAATGTTGGGCCCGTTTTTGTACGCGAAAAATTGATTCGCACCAAAAGTAGCCGCTTTTCATATTTCGAGTACAAAAGCAGACTCGAAAAGTTAAGTATAAATATTTAATAAATAGTATAAGTGTTTGTCGAGAGATTGTTACCCCGAAATCACCCACGAGACAGGCACTGCCTAGTGTGGGAGTTAAAAAACTTTTCTTTCTGTTAATGTGTGTTTTTGGTTAATAAACGTTTTTATTTTTATTATTATTTTAAATCGTTTAAAATAGATCCGGTTTAGTAGCTAAAAATTAAAATCGATTGGCGTCGCTAGTGTGTCCTACCCGTCACCTTAATTGCCAGAGTACCTATAAGTAGGTACCTATAATGTCAAGAAACTCGTGACAATTAATGTTTGAGGAACTAACAGAGTTCCCAGCCATGGCATACCAATGGGGTTACCATACACTATGACGTAAGCGGTAGCGCCATAATTTAATGTTCACACAACATGAGCAAGACAACAACTACATTTTCTATTTCATAGGCTCCAGGAGGGAGAAGCTGCCTCTTCCTGACCCATGGCCACGTCATTAGTTAATATCTTTAAAGTCCGCACAACGAAAGAAGTCCTACGGCAAAACACAGAACTAAAATTTTAGATTCCTTGTGTTATGTACCTACTAATGCTCAAAGATTGTTGATGGCGACTGAAGCGAACTTTTCAAGGGACTTCTTGTATTTCAACGTTGTCGTTACCGCCGCTATTTTCTTCCTAGAACAGCCCCTCTGAATGAAACCGAGATTTTGCCCCCCCCCCACGCTGGAAGTGATTTGGCAAAATTTTATGTTCTAGTTTTTTTAATTTAATTCTTATCTAAGCAGCAGCAGGTACAGTCACGAGCTTTAATTTGGGACCTACCTAAGGTTGAATGTCGTGTAGCAAACTTTCACTGTTAAGAGCTAATATTTTAACATGTCAAAGTCATAATATTTACATATCATCGACCTCTTTACTTATCTAGGGCAACCGTGCAAAAACGTCAAGTTGAGCGAGAGCATACGATCATTACCGATGATTTCCGAGTAATTATTACGTGGGTAATAAAATTTGGCTCTGTGTCATATCTATATAGCAATATCGTTTTTATATGTGATACGCAAATAAAGAAAGAACAATATTCACTTGTCAATTGATATATGTCAGCTCGCCAACTAAACCCACGACTTAGAAGATTCCAGCTAAAATAACAATAAACTATTTTCTTTATTGACACTGACACGAGTGACACAACATATATTCGTAATTAGAAAACCGTAATGATAGCTTTTTGCAAAGAGGTTATTGTTTCAAGGGTCGATTAAATAAGACATTTTATGTCATAACTTGACATTCAACATTATTGCACTAAAGTTTCGACTTTATAGCATTATGAATGTTCTAACGACATTAACGGAAATAGGGTCCCATATCAAAGCTCGTGACTGTACCTGCGCGTGCGACTATCGCAGTAATCTCAAAGGAATTGACTACGCTACTGCGCTCACCGTGGTTGTTGCCGCCGCCGGGGGAGAACAGATAGGCGAGTATGTAGAGGTTGAAGTTGAAGAGGCCGTAGAGCGCCATGAAGGGCGCGGAGGTGTCGTGCGTGACGCGCGGCTGCGAGGCCCAGTGGTCCTGCAGCGCGCCCGGGCCCCAGCCCGCCGACGCCAGCAGCGCGAACAGCGCCACCACCGTGCCCACCGCGCTCGAGAGGCAGCGCAGCCGGATGTCTGGCGGACAACAATACTTTTACGAACAGCGCCACCACCGTGCCCACCGCGCTCGAGAGGCAGCGCAGCCGGATGTCTGGCGGACAACAATACTTTTACGAACAGCGCCACCACCGTGCCCACTGCGCTCACAGGCTGCGCAGCCGGATGTTTGGCGGACAACAATACTTGTACGTTTTTAGGGTTCCGTAGCCAAATGGCAAAAAACGGAATCCTTTTAGATTCGTCATATCTGTCTGTCTGTCCGTCGGTCCATCCGTCCATCCGTCCGTCCGTCCCTAGGTCACAGCCACTTTTTTTCCGAAACTATAAGAGCTGTTACTATTGAAACATGGTAAATAGATGTATTTTGTTCTAAACTTAATACCTACTTTTCGCAAGAGACGTTCCTAAAGTGGTGAAATGTGTCCCCCCACACCTCTAACTTCTATGATAAAATAATTATAAAACAAAAAAAAATATATGATACATTCGACATGTAGGTATATATTTTTCTAATACGTAATAAACCGTAAACCGCAATTTACCTCCCGTATATCTTGCTTGTTGCTACGGAACCCTTCATGGGCGAATCCGACTCGCACTTAAACGGTTTTTTTTTATGTGATAATTTCTCCTGATGGTAAGTGGATAAGTAATAATAATAAAAAAAACAATCATCAAAAATCCAAAAACAAAAACAAATCTGAGACCACCCAGATATGACTGAGACTGACCAGCCTACTTAGGCGCGGCCGCTGAGGAGGACCTCGCGGCCCTCACCCACCACACCCTGGACCCGGGACGGCCAGGAGAAGACGCCGGGTAAAGAGCTGAGGCTCGGGGCCCGTACTCACGTCTGCTGCATCCGCAACTTGAAGAGGATATTTTTTTTATGCTAGAGGCGGACAAACGAGCAAGCGAGGCACCTGATGGAAAGTAATCATCGCCGCCCATGAACGTCCGCGAAATCAGAGAGATTGCTAATGTGTTGCCAGCCTTTTTAAAAAAGAGTACGCTCTTCTCTTGAAGGTCCCTAAGTCGTAGCCGTCCGGAAATACTCCTGCAGCCAAACCGTTCCACAGAACTGAGATACGTGGTAAAAAGTTCCGCGAAAAACGCACAGTATTAGACCGCCATCCATCGAGATGATGAGGATGGAATGACAGCTGCTTTATCCCGCAGGGTTAGGGTTAGTTTATGCTGCTGTTGACTGATCGAAAGACGGATTAGGGAAGAGGACGGTTGTGGATAGCAGCCGCGCCGGGGGGACACGGAGAAATAATACTTTAAATCAACCTGAGTAAGGGGGGTCCATATAACCCCTAGATCTTTGTAATTTAAGGAAGCCCAAAGCCGCATGCCCATCACCCGCGCGGTGGCGAAATATTGAATCCAGGTCGAGATCACACGACTAATTGTATCTATGAAATGTTAGTGTCAATTTTATGGGTGGTTTTTGCGTTCGATCCGAATTAGGGCAAACTTTTTGATTTTTGAATAATCATTTAGAATTCGCGTTAATGCAAGATCTGAAAATTTCTGAAAGTGTTTGAAATGGTAAAAGCAAGTATGCAGGTAACTGGTTAAGTTACATACCACACATCGAAGTACACAAAATTGTCAAATTTCGTCAATCGACTCTTACTTTAATGTTAAGGTAGGGCACACTAGCGACGCCAATCGATTTTAATTACTGGCTACTAAACCGGATGTATTTTAAACAATTTCGGGGTTACAACCTCTCGGCAAACACTTATACTTATTTATTAAATAACCATGCAAAAATGTTGGGTCCGACGAGTACGCAAAAAAAATATTCACGCCTAAGATAATTGCGTCTAATAAGGACCGGGTAAAATGATTACAAAAGTATAATTTCATATGGACGCTCGTATCAAAATCTTGACTGACAAGATAAAATACAGAGTGAACCTGTTATCGGCCGCAACTAACCACATAATGGGTTCATGCATTAGCTCTTCCAATGGTAGATGGACCAAATAATGGACTGTTATATTACATGGTCGTTAAGCAGTAGATAAAAGAAGTGAATTAAGTCTATAAATTCCGTTACAATTTCATGTTTTTCTACCCACCCCTCTCCATCCATCATCATGTAGGTATATCCAGTAATTTATCTAACATTGATATAGTTTAAGATACCTAAAAGCCAACGCTGCCTGCCCTGCTCACTGGCTTGCATTGCAAACGTGACAACCCTAACCCAGCTCAAGAGCTAGTTAGGTGACGGGTGGGGAAGGAAACCGGATCTATTTTCAACAATTTCGGGGTCACCATCTCTCGGCAAATACTTATACTATTTATTAAATAACTATGCACAAATGTTGGGCCCGTTTTTGTACGCGAAAAGTTGATTCACGCCAAAAGCAGCCACTTTTGGCGGTAATACAAAATTCGAGTGCAAAAGCAGACCAAACAGTTAACTATAAGTATTAATATAGTATAGCTGTTTGCCGAGAGGTTGTAATCCCGAAATTGTTTAAAATAGATCCAGTTTAGTAGCTAAAATAAAAACCGATTGGCGTCGCCAGTGTGCCCTATCCGTCACCTTAAAAATCGCATAGCGGCTTTAGTATCTAAATAGAGAGACTAATACTGTGTTATCCATCACAGTTGGTGACATTTGTCCTGTCTTTGTCTTGCCCTTCTCTGCAGATTCGATGGTTAACCCTTTTTTTATTTCAATTGGTTAGATTTTGGATTTAGAAATGTGACGTCACAAAATTTAGGGCACCCTATCACCGGTTTCATCACTAACTGGTGGCCTGCCTTCATACCGTTTATCTGTCTGCTATACAGCATGTTTCTCATTTACATCCCTTTAACCACGTGTTATACCAACCATTCTGAGCAACATTTGTTCTACGACTTTTCGAAATTCACACGTGGTTTGTGGGATGTAAATGATATACAGATACACTCTCTGTGTATATTTAGTTTAAACGGTAGGAATAGATGGCGCTGGGTGTCCATTACATCACGCAACACAAGTCCTTGCCATTGTCTGTAGATTTCCTCTTTATAGATAAGTACTATTAAACAGATACTTATAGAAGATTACTCACCAAAGAAGGGCATATTTCTCAAATCACTATACGCTTTGACGATTAGCACTAGTAGATACAGGAAGTAGAGAGTGACCGCACTGAAGAACATTATCTTCACAATCTGAAAGAAATAGAATCATAAATGGACTTATATCTGCTAACATTCACCCACTAAGTATAAACCTCAATTTCATTTTGCCAATTTTTGCGAAATGATTATTGAAATATGAAATATTAATTTAGATCAATAAATAGAGGAAACTCGTTCCCACCCCAAAGGGAAGAGGGGGGAGCATGATCGATTCCCCTCCTGCTAAGGTGACTCGAGCCGCAGCATGGGTGTCGGGCGTCCGGGCCGGAAGACTATAAAAGTACTATATCAGTTTTATTAGACTTTTCACGTGCTTTCGACACTATAAATATTGGACTTCTTTTGTCTAAACTTGTATTTTATGGATTTTTACTAGCTACCTCACAGATCGTGCACAATACGTTGAAGCACGAAATAAAAACGGAGCGACCTCAGTTTTTTCCATTTTGCCTGTCGGTGCCCCAAGGCTCTATACTTGGCCAAATTCTTTTTAATTTATATACTGCAGATATTATTCAATCTATTCAAAATTGTAAATACCACCTTTACGCCGATGATCTCCAAATATGTATTTCCTCTAAACCTAATTCAATTAATAAAGCCACAGAAAACTTAAATGATGATCTAAAACGTATAGCCCAATGGAGTGAACATAACAATCTCGTTCTTAATCGTGATAAGTCGAAATTTATGATATGTGGAACAAAAAACCAAAATGACAACATCGATCTAGATCCTCATGTGACAATACGGTATTTGACTATTTTTTTTTCATTTGTGTAATCAAAAGACCTCTCAATGATAGAAACATCGTTGAAAGAATTACTTGATTCTCATTTAAACTACCTGAGATATCACAACTTTAAAATCACATTATTTTGGGCAAACCCAAAACGCTCCATACAAATGGCTACTGAGATGTGACGTCACACGCATGTATTTTGTATGCATTTCATTTGAATTTTGTATGGTAGCTATATCAAACGTTTCGTTTATGTCAATGGTTCCATTATAATAGTTGGTGTAAATTATATGGGTTATTCAATGGTATAATATTTTTTTAAAAATTTCATACTTTTAAAATGGACTTGCCCATGAATCTTTGAATGACCATAAAACCGGCTAGACGTTATATTTTTGATTGAGAATTTTTGCTATTGGCACATATTTACCTGTATTTTGATAAAATATTTATATTTTTTAAAATCTCGAGCTTAGTCAAATACCCTATTATGAGTGACAACTTAGAAAAAGTACCGCTAGCTCGTAATCTTGGGGTTCTGATGGACGGTGGTCTGCGTTTTGAAGAATATATCCAAAAAAAACCGGGGAAAAAACTTTTAAGTTAAACGGTTTTATCTTATGTGCACTGAAAACTAGAAAATAATAATAACAATTAGGTAGTTCAGAAATATTTTAGTACCAAGCAGAATAGCTTTTAGGCATATTAGACTAAAATAAAAACGTGGGGCCCATTAACTATTGCTGTAATACTTTCTTCTATACTAAGTGTGGATATCGACCTACTATAATCATAACTGGAGATTTTGACAGTCAATAACCAGCCGTGGCGGCTTCACCAGCGAACGCCGAGCTCATGATCTACCAAAGTATAAAGATATGCTTTGCCATAGGTAGGATTTCAGAGGGGATTGATAAAAAAATGTTACCAGTCATTTGGTAGCGGCGGCCATCTTAGATTTCAATTTTGCATAGTAAATTGTATTCTACTCGTTGAGACCTATCATTTGATACCCATGTTGATGGGATTGATAAAACCTGCCATCTTGTATTTTAATTTTATATAGTACATTGTATTCTACTAGTTGAGCACTTTCATTTGATACCCATATTGATGGGATTGATAAAACCTACGTTATCCGCCATTTTGTAGCGGCCGCCATCTTGGATTTCAATTTTTTATAGTATATTGTATTCTGCTTGTTAAGCCCTTTCATTTGATACCCATATTGATGGGATTAATAAAACATAAATTATCCGCCATTTTGTTGCGGCGGCCATCTTGAATTTATAATGATAATGAATACACATAATTGTACTGTCACCAAAATCCAAAGTGTATACAAAATTTCAGATTAATCGGTTGACAGGAAGAGGGTGAAATTTGAATTACTAAATTTTACCCAAGAATAAAAAATAAATAAACGGGGTGAGCTAAATAAAACCGTTTAAAAATCATGCGCTGCTGTTTTTATAGATTAAAAATTCTATACCGTATCCAAGATTGTCTTAGTGTGAAGCTTTGCGAGTCGCTCATTCTCTCCTAACTCAATTATGCTGATACACTTTTTGGAAATTGCCTACTAGCCCGCACGCGAAAAAATATACAACGTATCCAAAAACTCCTTTTTTAAATAGTAATAAATTAATTAAAATGGCCTCCCGACAGACTGCATTTTTCGACCATACTCTTTGGTATCATCAAAAATAAAAAGCCAACGTACTTGTTCGAAAAATTAAAATTAGCACAGTGCCATATTAGAAGAGCACTCCGCTTAATGTGCCCACAGTATAGAACAGTTGCTTTTCGTGGCAGCTTCTGCTACGCTGCCACGAAATGCTGGAATGATCTGCCACCGCCGATTAGAAACTCCTAACTGTTACATCATTTAAAAATAAATTAAAGAAGTTTCTACTCGACGAGCAGTTAGACTACTTTGTATAAGCAGCCGTTCTGTGCCTTATTATAAGTAATCGAGTTCCTAAGTGTGCCAGTAGATGGCGTTAGGCGTCGATCACATCTCGCAAGCATCGCGCCTGTCAGACTATCTCACCGGGTAGTTCGGGTTCATCATGTAGTTGAACGTGGGGTCGTAGAAGGCGTAGTACTTCTGCCACACAGCCACCACCATGGCCGGCGTCCACACCAGCGCCACCACTATCACTTTGAAAAGGTAGAACGATATGAAGCCTCTTTCATTCTGAAACAAACAAACATACTTGGTACAAATTAATGAATAAATATAATAGGGGTTTTAGTATAAAATTGCCGTTTTTTTCTAGATGCAATTTAAAATATCTTTATTTGCATACATACAACACTTTGTAAGATGTATAATTTCTTTACCAAACAAAAAGTCACCATACGATAATTTTATTTTGATTTAAGACTACATTTGTAAGGTTTACATTAAATAAAGATCAGATATTATTGTTGTACCTATTATTGATGCAATAATATCTTGAAAATAACTCCGTTTTACTTGGCAGAATTGACGATTTCATCAAAACTTTTTTGAAAATATATCCTACACGTTCCTAAACGTTGCCCATTAAAGCAAAGTTAATTGTAAGTAATTAGCTTTAATAATTCCTGAGCAAATTAAAAAAAATACTATGGTAAACACAACTTCTAAGAAAATACCCGGTTTCTAAAAAAAAACAGCAATATCTTACTTTTATTTTTTTGCACACATAGCATAGGCAGGCCTCGATTTACATATAGTCTTAATGGGCTATAGCCCAGTGCGGCAGAATTCAGGGGGCGGTAAAATCTTGATTTCGTCTGGAGGGAGAAGGGGAGTATATTCCCCCCGGGAATGCGACCCTCCCAAGCTACGGGAGGGAGAGCAAATTGTGCAATTTTTAGGAGTAATTTACAAATTTAAAAACATGAAGCAACACTGAACCGGCGTGAAGCACCGGGGCCCAATCCGAGGGGAAAGGGGGTTTAAAGGTTGACACTGGTGACTACACTGGTGTTGCGGGTATCCATGGCAATGGCAATCGCTTACCATCAGGTGATCTGTGCTTGTCTGCCACCTATCACATAAAACATATATTTTTACCTATATAAGTTAAGAGCCAGCTTCGCCCACCCCGCTGCGGGTGCAAGAAATTACTGCCTAGGTCTGGTACACCGGATTATTCATCGACTGTACTTTTTTTTTTATTTGAAAGAAAGGGGGTGAGCCTTGCATCTCATAGCCACTGCGACCAGTATTTGATCAATTGTGGCAACCCCAGAACCTATTACAGCACCTCATGTAGCTCCAGCACCAGGATAAACTTGAGAATGGAGCTATTTGGAGGAGCTTTTGATCTCGTCTGCCGAGACCGTGTGTGCTCCCAGGTGCCGGCTTCTGCAGTGGTGCAGCGCTATGCACTCGCCGAGGACGTGGATAATCGTTACCTCGTCCACGCGACATCACCTGCGTATTTGCGACTGTACTTAGTAAAGATCTCACCTGTCGTAGGCCGTGGTACTGCGCGAGCCAGGACAGCATGACGCAGGCGAGGAAGGCGGTCTGGAACACCGTGTCCAGCAGCGGCGCCAGGCAGCCGCCCGACACCAGGCGCAGCGGGAATATCGGGTCTGCAACACATCACCCAATAGTAACCCAACACACATGTACAGTCAACAGTTGAAGTAGCTGAACATATTTCGCAGTTTGTAGTGCTTATTCCGTGGAGCGTAAGAGATGCACACTATTTATTTATTTATTATTTGGAAGACTAACAGCTAAATAATAAACTAAACTTATATCAATACGAAAAAGCAGTGCCAATAATAAGTCTCCGCCTATGGTTGTAACAATAGCTTCGGGAAACTAAATATGATTTGATTTAAACATTCTGGTGTCCCAGGAAACAGTAAACAAGTGGGAAATTATTACTAATTATTAATGGAGAGAGTGCCGCCATGTTACACTTAATCAGAATGAATGTCCTCAGCGTAACTAAAGACATGCACTCTGATCCAGTCTATTGTGCATAAATTTTTCGAAAAAAGAATGAAAACAGCTTTATAACACCGTTTTAGTTAAAAAAGGTGTAACAAAAATGTATGAATATGACCACCTTATTACTTAAGTTATTACCTTACGCCGCTCACTACTAAAGCTCAAGCCGTCCAGTTTCAATACGCATGTTAAAAGGGGCGGGCACGAGTTTAGTTCCGGAACTTTCTTTAGTCCGCATTTTGAAATAAGGGGGTATATGTTTAAAAATGTGCACGAATCGAAGGAAATTAAATTAACTTGGACTGGCCATATTACATCCTCTCTAGTCAAGTACGAGTTGGGAGTTACTACGAGCGATTGCGAAATACTCGTGGTCTCCTTAGGGGAACATACCAGGGGGTCCCCTGGTAGTGATAGGTACAGGGCCTCCGGTACCCTCACACAGTCGGCGAAACAAGGCGCAGACGCTGCTTCACACCGATTTTAAGTCCTAGTATCACTCCGGTCAAGCCGGCCCATTCATGCCGAAGCGTGGCTATCCAATGGAATCTAAATTAATATTACCGTTGTAGAGTAGGAGCAGCGGCAGCAAAATGGACAGCCACTTCTGCTCGATAGCCCAGTCGTGAGTGGAGTACTTTCGTAGCGTGTGAGCAAACCAGCACTGAAACACAGGGTCCACATTAGTGATGTAAATCAAAAAATTAAAATGACTTTTTATTTCGAGGACGAGAAGCGCGGATGTAGGTCAAAAACTGCGAAGCTAAAATGGGAGTGGGCGGGCCATGTATGCAGAATGAACTTTGAAAGATGGACAAAAATCGTCACCCAATGGTAACCGACCGATGGACGCGGACGTCGACTACGCGACAGGCACAAAAAAGATGGTGTAACGATTTCAATACATCCAAGCTTTCTTGGAGCTTTCTTCAAGTTAGGATTGCCCTTACTTACTTGGGGGATGAGTGTTCCCAGCAGTAGGAGTCAGTAGACTAAATTACTTATCCACACGTGCTAAAGCACTCCGCCACATTCCCCCTTCCACCCGCATTACAGGTAGCATATTTAAAAAACGACCGGCGTGCGATTTTTGTGCATGCTCAAAATTAGCATGCTTATTTGTAGCACGTCCGTCCACACATGCTACTAAGTAGCACTTGCTCAAAAGTAGCATGCATTGAGCACCAAAATAAGCATATGTAACAGTATCTTAAGGTTTTCCTTGTAATATGGAAACCAAAAACAATGAAACTACCACAAACACCCAGACCCATGTCAGTATTCATGAAAATTAAATGGAACCCAAGTGGCCCAAACAATAACCCTAACCAAGTGCCCTAAAAGTATATTTATTTATTTATTTAATTACACAGGTCCTTTAACCTAATTACGTAATTAAAGACGGTAACAAAAGTAAAAAAAATAATAATAAAACAATATAAAAAAACAGGCAAACACGTGAATTATCTGATATACCTAGTACCTCTGATATACAAAGAAAACTAGGCTAATATTACAATACTACGGAGATCTATGCGCAGTGTTCTTCACAGAAGGACTGGCATGTGGACACTATACTGTGCCACGGATCTGCAAATAGATCACAATGGGGTTGGTGACCCAAGAGTGCATTGAGGGCAGTGTGCATGCGACACAAGGGTAATATAAATGCAATGCGATATAAAATAAAAATAAAATTACATTTATTTGCCAAAGGAAATAGTTAGCCATTGTAGATACATTTTCTGTGACTCCCACACTAGGCAGAGCCTGTCCTGTGGGGGCCAAAATAAGCGTTACCTTAGATACAGATTGGCTATTGTCAAAATACATTGAATATATACTCACAGCTATTGTGAACGTTGTCAGTAGAAACATAAAACGGAACCACGTTTCCATTTGTGTGAAGGCAGGATTGTATGTCTTAAACTGTAAAGAGTTTGAAAAAAATATATATACAGTGGTGGGAATGGTGGCCACATAATGGACAACATTTCATATTTTTAACATGTCCATATTGTTTTTTTATATGAAAATAGACATAAAATTAACAGACCCATATTTTTTCTTTTTTCAAAATTTGTCCATTTTCATGCATAAAATAATTATTGAAATTCTTTATATTCTAAATAGACGTAAGCGCCAAATGACGTCATCGGACGGCTGAATACAGCGATATTCCTTTGCTTATCATTGTTTTAATAAAAAAAGGTACTACTGTCAAAGGTAAATAATACTAGTGTCAACATTGTCAACGTCATTCATTCATTCAACGTTGACAAGTTGTCTTTTTTTTGACAGTTGCATGTCATGGGTTTGGCATTTCGTAAATTTAAAACTATAATGTGCTAAGCAAAGAAATATTTTACATTCTGCCGTCCGATGACGTCATCTTACGTTTTTTAGTTTTTAATTTTTTTCTCAGAAAATAAGCAATATAAAAATTGAATAAATATATATTCGACCAGCGGAAAAGTAAATAAAGAATTGGTATTTTTTGTTTCAGAGCTTAGCAATTATGAAATGTTGTCCATTTTTTTTTTGGCCACTTACAACAATGATATTTAGATACTTGGATAAGTATTTATAAATCTCTCTCTCCCTCTTCAGTCGGTCCCTCACTGCTGAGGATCGTGAATCCGTTTAATTCCGTCAACCAGTTGTCTCCATCGGTCACGTTCTGTTGCTTGGTGGAGTGCTTCACTACCAGGTAGATTCTTCTGCTATTTGGTCCTACCATCGTTTGGGAATTTTGCCTCTAAGTCTTTTACCTTCGATTTATCCGTATCAACTCAATTTTTTTATGATAGGCATCAATTGAATTTTAATTGTTTTTTTTATGTGTTAAGTGGCAGACAAACAGACGGATCACTTGATGGTAAGCGATTGCCGCAGTCTAGGGACACTCGCAACACCAGTGCAGTTACAAGTGTGCTGCCAACCTTTTAACCCCTTTTTCCCCGATTTGAGCTCCTATTTGAGGTAAACTGACATCATTTATAAAAATTACAACATTATATGAAAAATATATATATGTGCTGTTTAGTCTGTCACATTGGTTCACACTTCGGCATGACTGGGCCGCCTCGACCGGAGTAAACCGGCGTAAGGCAGCACCTGCCCTGTATTCCGCCTTGTAAGCGAGGGTACCGGAGTTTGAACGTTGGCAGTGCACTTTACTGGTTCTACTGGTGACCTTTGGCAATCGGTTAGGATCAGGTAATCCGTTTGCTCGTCTCTCATCCTATAACTTTTTTTTTGGATAAATACTCACGTAAAATATAATTTCTCTTATACAGTATCGCTTGTGGAACTCCCTGAGGCCGTAGAACCGGATGTTGAGTACGTAGTGCGTGTACTCGAGCGAGCCCAGGTGCAGAGCCATAACTTCCTCGCAGACCTGCTTCTTGCATTTCAGGTGTTGGGTTCTGTGAGCCAAAATAATAAATGAGAACAGGTTAGAAAATAACTATGGGCCCTGGAGGGAAACTACCACAGATTCAATGCCACTAAGATTTTCTTACTCCATTCCCAGGTGCCGCCTATGTTTCACGGTGGACTCGCCAGGCGAGTCGCCGGCACTACACGCTGATTTACATATTTAGTTGAACTCAATTATTTGTTAGTATTGTGGCCGTCGCAGTCGCCGCAGCGTTTATAGGATATAAACAAGTGTTTAGTGCGTTTCGACGTTATAAAATGTCTACAAACCTTATAAATAAAAAACAAGGTGAGTTTCTTTCGTAGGTATTTATACAGGAATTGTAAATCTTTGGCTTAAATTCTATTTTAGATTTTTATAGGTTCGTACTTATATAACATAGATTTAAAATTAAATTTGTTCGTCTTCTATTTCTATGAAATAATATTCCGATTCTGTAAATGTACCCTATAATTTTGGGTTAAAAAAGCAAGATTGTGTAAAATGACATTAGTTACGTTAATTGTAAGGAAAAATATTTATTTAAATCGATTAAATTTTAGGGAAGTAACAGTATCAAATTTATTATGACACAAAAATAATTTTACTTTCGTGATTTGGAAATGGCTTTTAGGAGGTTTTACCTTTTGATATATTTTTTCCAGTGCGGTTCGTTCCAGAAACAAACAACGAAGATTAACCGTGCGTACAGTACTGAAAGAATTATCCTCTAACACTTTGAAGGTTATTCTTTGAAACTTTTGAAGCTATCTTTGAAGGTTGCCCTTGATTTCTCTAGGATCCCATGATTAGATCATGATATGCTGACAATGGGAGAACCAAACCTTATTGGAAAAATAAGTTTTTTTTCAAATCTGTCGATTCGAGTAATCGGCGAACACACATTTTAAAAAAAGATCCCGACTAATTGAGAACCACCTCCTTTTTCTGAAGTCGATTAAAAACATTACTATATGCTCATTAGTGCCTCATTTCCCAATTAAAATCCCTTCACCAAAAAATATCGGAATAGAATAGAATATTTCTTTATTTGCATGAAAAATACTTCGTAACGCGATTACGTAGGTCAGTAAAATTATCTCTGATCGGAATGTTTTAATTCCATTTTTTCCATATTCAGCGTTAATAATAATTAATATTTTATGTACTGCTGAGTAATAAAATATTTTTTTAAAAGGTTGAGGACCTGCGTCAGTGAACTCGGCTAGCGAGTTTGAATGCATTTTTTTCATAAATTATAAAAAAATATCTTTACATAGGGGCCACCGTGTAAATGTTCATATTAGCGTTTATTTAATCTACACTTTGATTTTTAGCAGAAAATACAGACTCGTTTTGAAAATATTGGCGATAAACCTTGGACTCGCCAGGCGAGTGGCCGGCATAGGAACTACTTTCCTTTATATATTCAACGTTGTACTTTTTTAAAGGAAATCTTAATAGCCACAATTAATACAGATCCACTGGCGGCGCTAGTTACGTCGATGCGTCACCTTAAGTCGTCGTCATCATCAGCAACCCACACTCATCCACTGCTGGACATAGGTATCCCCTAATGCACGCCACTGCTCCCGATTTTCGGCCACTCTCATACAGCCCACACCAGCCAGCCTACGAATGTCATCATTCCATCTTGTCGCAGGGCGTCCAACACTACGCTTGCCTAGTCGCGGTCTCCACTCATGAACTTTACGACTCCAACGGCTGTCAGTTCTGCGGCTAATGTGACCAGCCCACTGCCACTTCAGTTTGCTAATTCGGTTCACCTTAAGTACTTCTAATGCAACACAAAAATCTAAAAAACGAATAACTAATATGACTGACCGTATGGCGCAATTGGTAGTGACCCTGCCTCTTACGCCAAAGGTCGTGGGTTCGATCCCCACCCTGGACAAACATTCGTGCGGTGAACACATGTGTTTGTTCAGTGTCTGGGTGTAATATATGTATTTAAGTAGGTATATATTTGTGTTCCTCTGTTGTCTGATATCTGTAACGCTACTTAGTACGGAATCAGGTCAACGAATGAGATGTTGTGAGAATTATTATTATTATTAATATAAGTACCTGTTAGTAGCCTCGCTTTCAGGTATAAGGTTGATTGTCTTGTGATCACTGAGTACGCCATCTATCGATATACTAATCTGGAAGCTTTTATCGAATATTTCTTCTGTAACAAAAATAACACATCTATTATATTACTTGTTAGTGGTGATTGTGAGACCTGACGCTGAACATTTTTGAGAGAAAAGCATGGGCTTAGCTAGGGGCCGGGCCCACCCTCGATTAGTACCCTTCCACGCTGGGGAACCATTCGTAGTAAATGATATAATGAGTTAACCCCTCGCAGCAAATGATACGACTTGGCGCCGGGGGTCCCCCCGTAGTAAATGGTACGACGAGCCGCCGGGGGACCCCTCCCTAGCAAATGATACAACTAGCAGCCGGGAAACCCCCGTAGTATGGACAACAAGGCTTTTAAGGGTAAAGCCTTGTAGCCTAAAATGGTGAAACTTGCGAGATTTATGTAATTGACACCCAGCGACATCTAGTGGTCTACGAACTAAATCATCATCATCATCATCAGCCCATTTAAGTCCCCACTGCTGGGGCACGGGCCTCTCTCAATCACATGAGGGGTAATTGCCATACTCACCACGCTTGGCGGACGGGTTGGCGAGGGTTTTGAACTAAATGCAGAGTTTTCCTTCTCTGGGTGCTGATGATCATGCCAGCAGCTTTATCTTAGTCGCCTTTTACGACACCTCGGTAAGAGTGAGGGTGGCCTATTCTACTCTGCCGGGGACCACACGGCCATAACGAACTAAATACTACTAGACTAAGATGAATATTGAGTTCGCCCCGAGTTAACACTTCATTTTATGACGGCGAAATTTTGTGTGTGTCTGTTATTGTTACTCCTTCACGGCAAACGGCTGGACCAATTTTATAACATTTGGTGTGCAGGAAGCTGACACCCCGGATGCCTATTAAAGAGGCACAGCATGCAATTTTTTTTTGTGATGAAAATTCGTTTCCCATACTAATATTTGCATCAATCAGCTGATCACTTTTATACGGGAAAGTATTTTTTTTAAATTGAGATTAGACTGTTCCTTGAGAAAAAAATTATAGGGGAGACTGGGGACACTTGATCCCCCCTTTTGTTTTTTGGCGATTATTTGTAAATATTAATCCGATTTTAAATATTTTGGTACTTAAATATGTGGAATTTCATTGATTTTACTAAGTATAATAGCAAGTGATACATGTACATAACTTTACTAACTAGCTCATGAAAACTTCGTATAGGGAATGATATCATGTGTCCCATATATGTGTCTGACTTGATCCCCCTCTTCTGGAAGACTTGATCCTGGGGGAACAAGTCTCCCACATTCACATATCTCTGCAATAAGATTTTAAAATTCTCAAAGAAATTTCCGACATTGTGTCTGTTAAAAGCTGTAGCGCGAGATAAACTTGTGGCTTCGGGTACACGCAATGACAACTCTTTGTGACGATTCATAAAACCGTAGAACCAATTGTAAGTAGCTGTTTCCTGTTCAACCCATTTTGGTGGTATTTTTTTACTATTTTCAGAAGCATATTGAAATGCAAGGTCTCGTACATTCTTAGGAGTTAATCCATGGTATAATTTAGTTACCATTATTAAATAATTAACAAGTTCTGTCTCTTCAGTTGACGTAAAAAAATTGTGACTGGCGGTAATTTAGCGTGTAGTCAATATTTTCAGTCGTAGCATATTTCTTCTTTCTGACATTTTTCAATGTCATAACTGCTATCCCGTAACCTCTTGCAGTACCACGAATACTCTTACCCTGAATAGCATCATTGACAGCCAACTCCAAGATTTCCTTATTGATTGGTATTCTTTCTCTAGCACCTTCTTTTGTTTTATATTCTAGGCATATTGCGATTTGCTTCCACATTTATAATGCGGACGGCTAAGGAATGGAACTCTCTGCCGAGATCTGTTTTTCCTGACCACTATAATCTTTAAGGCAAGAGTGAACAGGCATCTTTTAGGCAAACGCGTATCATCCTAGACCTCGTCGTCGCTTTCCATCAGGTGCGATTGTGGTCAAGCGTTGGCTTATTGACCAAAAAAAAAAAAAATTGAATCCTGAAATTATTAAAAAACATCAGGGGCACCTTCTTGCACCTTCTTTTGTTTTATATATTCTAGGCATATTTTATCTTGATATTATTAAAAAAAATTACATTAGGGGACACTTGATCCGCCGGGATCAAATCTCCCATAAGAAAGTGTACCATGTGTACCCTAGGTATATTGAGGATATAAAAGAATATTGTAAAAATATCTAATACTATTTACACTTTTCTATGAAACAGACGTATAAACACATAGATAAGTAATAGTTTAAAATTGATTCTAGTACAAAATATGTTTCCTATCCAATTGCGAAATCAAAATAAAAACTTACGAAAAATATTTTCTGGCCACACGAAACACAAAATCATCCGCCATCTACTTAACTGTCAAATTTGACAGGAGTACCAACTTTAGAAAGTTTGAACGTACCATAGACTATCACTGTTGCCACTTATAAATCATATAGTGTACACAAAAGCTTTGTAAATCTAGTGTATCTAGTCTCCGGTAAGGATCAAGTGTCCCCAGTCTCCCCTATAATTCCCTCGAGAAGTTTTTTGAGTATTCAAAGAGTCACGGTATACTTTTAGATCTTGAATATTTAGAGACCGTGCGACAACGGTTTTGGTCACTCATCATCAGCCCATATAAGTCCCCACTGCTGGGGCACGGGCCTCCTCAATCACATGAGGGGTAATTGCCATACTCACCACGCTTGGCAGACAGGTTGGCGAGGGTTTTGATATAAATGCAGAGTTTTCCTTCTCTGGGTGCTGCCAGCAGCTTTACCTTAGTCGCCTTTTACGACACCTCGGTAAGAGTGAGGGTGGCCTATTCTACTCTGCCGGGGACCACACGGCTTGGTCACTCACCAGTCACTATTACTAGCATAGCCTCAGTTTAGGAACAACTCACTGAATCGCATCTCACTCACCGTCATCGTTGTTGGTGAGTATCTCGGCGAAGAGCCAGAGCTGCTGCACGCGCGTGCCGAGCGGCGGGCTGCGCAGGTGGAACGGGCCCTGGTAGATGGCGCTGGCGTTGCCCAGCAGCGCCGACGCCGCTAGCGACGTCGTCGACGTAGGGGACGGCCCTACGAATAAATACAGAGTGTAGCGGTAAACATTTACTCCAATTAACCACGTTTTCTAACAATCATTCTTTTTTTTTATGACAGGTGGCAGACGAGCAGACGGATCACCTGATGGTAAGCGATTGCCGCCGCCCATGGAGACCCACAACACCAGTGGAGTCAGAAGTGCGCTGTCAACCTTTAAACCCCCCTTTCATTTTTACCAATCATTCTGAACAAGATTTGTTATACGATTTATAAAATTCGCATTTTTTTTTAATACAAAGTCGGTCAGTCGAATTTATTAGAAGACGTGGTTAAAAAATGTACTTAGACATTGATTCTACCAAACATTCTTATTTCTGAACAGCATTTGTTATTCGGCTTTCGGAAATTCTTCGACATTTTTATTGACAAAATCCGTCACCGACTTTGTAAAAAGTTTACATTTTGTTAAAAAAAGAATTAAAATCAACGGGAAAACCACGAATTAATATAAACTGGCAGATAAAAATAGACCACCGCGCGATTTTCATAAAGTTAAGGCGTGCCACTACTAGTGTCATATAAAAAAAGAATTAATAAATGAACACTCAATTCGGTTGCAAAAATTATTTTTAAGTACCTATTTAAAAAAAATCTATAATATTATTTTATCGTTACATTTGAATAGGAGGTGAGCTTTCCGAAAATAGTCACTAAAGTTGTCAAACAAAATAACCTACATAAATTCATCAGTTCACAATAAACAAAAATAAAATAGAAGCGAAAACTAGTAACCCCATGCTGGGATACAACTAAATATATATTTTTTTATTTATCATAAATATTTTGAGAGCTAAAACGACCACCAAAAATAGATTATTAACATTAATAGTAAACGTATCATCAAATTTTTCAGGGAATCTTTATTGAGATCGAACTACTAAATGTTTTTTTTTCGAAAACTGCTGAAGCTGCTGAAGTGAAGCCAGTATGTAGGGATTTTTTTTTTGTCCTAAATGTGGCGTAAAATTAAACTGACGCCACAGTTTTAGTAAACACTCAACCACAGCAGTCAACATTATTGGATGTATAGTTTAGGTAGGTATACAGAGGCATATCTTACCTGCAAGTCCTATGAATACACCCAAACCAAAACAAGCAAAAAATGCTATAAAAACCATCACAAACTCTCCTTTGTGCATTGAATATATTCTCATTTGAACAGACCTGAAACAGAGGAAGAACAAATAATAAAGGGAAAAAAATATTAGCAAAAAATAAATTGAATATTTTTTTTAGTTTTACCTCTCACAGCGGTCATGGTGATATGCAGGAGCAATATATTTATTAAATTCACTAAACAAATCACTAAATTGCGACAAAGTATTGCGTATCTTGTAATTCCACCCGCCTGACGGCAAATGGTACGAATATCCCACATTCGCCGAATCCATGGTAACAATAAAAATTTAGCTATCTGACGACACCACTACATAACATAAAGACGGAATTGTATATCTAATGGAAATAAATACACATAACGTAAATGATTGTGTATAAAAACGTTTTAGCAACAAAACTGTTTGCCCCACATAGTAGGCTTGTTTACAAGCGGATTATTGATTTTAGCTCAAGCGGCTCGGTGCTGCCATTTCTACGTTGCATGGCGGAAAAGTGACGTGGCAAGTATAAATACGACTTGGTTTCAATAATTAAAAAGTTATCATAATTTAACAATTAATATATTTTTACTTAAGGAATTTAAAGAGTTAATTGTGCCGCCCCCATTCAAAAATTATACGCCGCACGCGGTCGTCTTTGTCGCGCTTATTGATTTTGTACGCTCATAGTGGAGACAGCTTCATATAGTTTCTCTAAGCGCAGTGTTGCCAGAAAATTAAGGATACGCGAAACTGGACTAATGTACTTTTGCTTAGCTAACTTAGTTAGGTACAGACAGCGACACATCATGTTACTAAAATCTGTCAAATTTACTCGATACGGTAATAGACTTTTTTTTAAATTTTAATCAAAAGACTTCTCAGTTATAGAAACATCGTTGAAAGAATTACTTGATTTTCATTTGAACTACCTGAGATATCACAACTTTAAAATCACATATTATTTTAGGCAAACCCAAAACGCTCCATACAAATAGCGAGTAGCATGTGACGTCACAGGCAAATATTTTGTATGGATTTCTTTTGAATTTTTTTTGGTAGCTGTTAGCGAGCGAGGGAGATGGGTAAAAATAGCAATAAAATAGGTAATAAAATATAGAAATACCCGATTGGAACAGTGGTAGTGAACGCTGCCTCTGATACAAGGGTTGGTTCGATCCCCGCACAGTACAAACATTTGTGTGCATGAACATGTTTGTTTGTATTGGTCTGGGTGTTTGCTATGTATTATAAGTATGTATTTACAAAAGAAAAGTATTATATGCATATATTTGTAATCCCACTGTTGATTCTGATATCCGTAACACAGGTGCTTGAGCTACCTATCTCGGAGTCAGATCAATGTATGTGATGTTGTGAAATATTAAAAAAAAATATATATATATTACGTACCGATTGCACCACAGCAAATCAATGATAATGAGACGTCAAATTTAGAAAACGAAACAAAAACTAAAATAAAATAACCAACTTAATTTCATAATATTTACCTACTGATTCTGATCCAATTTTTTCCTAATACCGAATTCCTAATTCCTTCCTTCTTTTTATTATTACCGTTAATGAGGTCGGTTTGCCACATTCTCCCCCCTCTGCAAATACGCAAAGTAGAGAAAATGTGACAAACCGTAATGATAAAACACAAAGTCAGAAATGAATGAACACTTAAACAACTTGTAAATATTTCTTACAAGTTTTTTGACGGGCCTACGTAGTTCTATTATAATAGTTGGTTCAAATTGTATGGGTTATTCAATGGTATAATTATTTTTTAATAATTTCATAAGTACTTTTAAAATAGACTTGCCCATTAATTTTTGAATGACGATAAAACCGGCTAGACGTTATATTTTTAATTGAGAATTTTTGCTATTAACATATTTACCTATATTTTAGAATGGGATGTAAATGTTTACCGATACACCCTGTTTTTTAATATCCTACTCGTATTTCTGAATTAGAGAGAAAATCTGCTAAGAAGATAGAACGTAGAATATTGTAAAGGGAAATTATTTAAATATAAGGATTACATAATACATATTTCTGTAATATTTATATTAGACAATCGTCCGTGGCACTCACTCAGCAGGTCTCAGAAAACCAGCGTCATGGTCTGGGCCGTGACTTAAGCTGAGTGAGGGCCATTTATACTAGACGTCATAACACACTATTCATTTGGCACTGCCTGGACATGATTAAATATGTTTTTGTTTTTATTGATATGTATTTTTAATTGTTTTCTGTTCGTGCCAAATTATGTTTACAACTGCTGTTTGCCTGTGTTGTGATGTCTATTAATAATATTTGTTTTTCTTTCTCTCTTATTCCGCCATTAAAATATTTGGGCTACTATTTCATTTTTACCTTTACAATAAGGTCTTTTTTACTAAAATTATACAAAAATTTTGATTTGTATAAATTTATTTTTATTTAATTTTTATTTCCAAGCTTTTCACACATGCAACTTAATCTATAAAGAAAACCTGTAACACATTAATAAACTCAACTTAGTTCATAATAATGCCTCAAAAGTTAAATAGGAACTATAATAAGATGTAAATACTATATATAATTGCAATAATATCCTATAAAAAAATAAAAGAACGTTTACATTTTATTTGTACTTACTTATATCATTATTTAAAATCTACTCATACTGTATACAAGCTCAAGTTTTAGACACAAAAATAAATTATATAAATTTAATATACTGAAGGATACTCGTATATTCAATAATCGAGACCGGCATGTCAACAACAATTATTTTAAAAAATCATTCATAAATTTAAATTGCGGTTATTATTATTACCTTTTTTTGCGCTGGAAATATCACGTCTAAAATAACATATCTTTTTTAAAGAATGTTGAAGGTTTCACACTTCTATTTCGAAATAAGTTAATTGAATAGTTAGATGTAAGAGAGCTGATATGATACAAGATAACGTTTACGGTATGTTATTCTAAAAATATAATTATGAATAAAATTTGTTTTTGTAAGTACATTATCAAAACATATTTTTAAATAAAGAAAACTATTATGTATTTTAATATATTGATTATGCACTTTGGCTTACTTTCCTGTAGCATTTATTCATTATTATAACAGCCATTTAAATCACACTTTTTGTGACGCAAAGCTAAATAAATAAAATATATATTAAATTACTTATAAAAACAAATACAATTAAATTAACAATATTAGCTACTTAATATGACATAAAATAGCAAGGTTAGATGGATAGCAAAGTTATAATATTATTAGCTAATCAACACTCTTTAAATTACATAAAAAATAAATGTTTTTTTTTTAATTTTTTACATATTTTATGCTATGTCAAATATCTATCATACTGTTACGCTTTATGTAAATAAAGTTAAAATACAACAGTATGGAATTTGACTAGTAAATACAATTCAATCTATTATTATATAAAATAATTACTTTATACTTTTATTTAAATTATAGAATGTAATAGGAAAAAGTTCAAAATAATAATTGAAAGTTTCTATAAAAAGATTCTCGGAAAAAGTATGTAATACATGTACCTAACAAACTTCTGTTAATTATGATTTAAAGAAACAGAAGATGTTTATTATTGAAATAATTGATAGAAAAAAATATTTGGTATAATAAAATTGATTACATTTTTAACTCACATCAAACCTTATTTTCTTATAAACGACTCATTACGATTTTAGCTTTGGTATTTCGAGTCGGGTATTTTAACATAAAACAATTAATACAATTTTGAATTGGCGCTAATTTATTGCTCTTTATTTAGAGTGATTTGATAATAAAATAATAAACCAGACCACTACTGATTTTTTTTACATAATGGCGGAAAAACGAGCAGATAAGTGATTATGTTTAAATAAATCGATCAATGTTTAGAAGAATAACTTCTAGTAGTCTACTAGTATCTAGTTTAGAGGGTTTGTATCGGTATTGTTATTGCTAGGTGGAATACCGGCGGCGCTGGGGCCCGAGCCGTTGCCGATGCCGCTGGCGCCGGCGTTGGCTCCAACGTTGGCGCCAACATCTGGCGCGATGGCGTCGTTATTTTGTGAGTTGGTGTCCGTATTTGTGATGTTGGCGTTAGTGCTTGTGTTATTTGGCGTATTAAGGGGCGTAGTTGAGTTCGTAGTTGCTTTCCTTGTCGAATCTGTAAGAATTGGAAGCTTTTAAATACTGACTACGATCGGGCGGGATGCAGTCCTGTAAAATTAAGGCGAAGAATTGATTTAATTATTTTACTACTAAACTGGATCTATTTATAACATTTGCGGAGCGTCGAGAAATGGGCAAACATGACTACTATTTATTTAATAATCATATACAAATGCTTGGTCTGTTTTTGTACTTTCGAAACTTTGATTCACGCCAAAAGTGTCCGTTTGAGTTTCGAGTACAAAAACAGGTCAAAAAGTAGGGCATAATGATAAAGTAAATAGTGTGCAGGTATATTTTCATATTGAAAAAGCCAATTCAGCTCTACTTACCGTAAGTAGAGCTGAATACGGCCTCACAGAAAACCGGCGTGAAGCAGCACTGTGCTGTGTTTCGCTGCGTGAGTGAGAGTACCGGAGGCCCAATCCTTCGGGGGATATTTTAAAGGTTGGCAGCGCACTTGTGACTCCACTGGTGTTGCGAATAAAATCAGAAAAGTGCCAAAACTTTTGGCACTTTTCTGATTTTAGGGTTGACAACACTGTCTGCATACTCACTGGTGACGTAGTCGCGGAGCCAGGGTTGATGCGCAGCGCCGCCGTGTCCAGCAGCTCCTGCAGCGTCTGCGACCCCGGCAATAGCGACTGTTTGCCGATGTACCCTGCATACTCACTGGTGACGTAGTCGCGGAGCCAGGGTTGATGCGCAGCGCCGCCGTGTCCAGCAGCTCCTGCAGCGTCTGCGACTGTTTGCCGCTGTACCCCGCATACTCACTGGTGATGTAGTCGCGGAACCAGCGGTTGATGGGCGCGGCGTAGCGCGCGGCCCAGGCGATGCGCAGCGCCGCGGTGTCCAGCAGCTTCTGCACGGTCTGCGACCCCGGCAATAGCGACTGTTTGCCGATGTACCCCGCATACTCACTGGTGACGTAGTCGCGGAACCAGCGGTTGATGGGCGCGGCGTAGCGCGCGGCCCAGGCGATGCGCAGCGCCGCGGTGTCCAGCAGCTTCTGCACGGTCTGCGACCCCGGCAATAGCGGACTGTTTGCCGATGTTCCCCGCATACTCACTGGTGACGTAGTCGCGGAGCCAGCGGTTGATGCGCAGCGCCGCGGTGTCCAGCAGCTTCTGCACGGTCTGCGACACCGGCAATAGCGACTGTTTGCCGATGTTCCCCGCATACTCACTGGTGACGTAGTCGCGGAGCCAGCGGTTGATGGGCGCGGCGTAGCGCGCGGCCCAGGCGATGCGCAGCGCCGCGGTGTCCAGCAGCTTCTGCACGGTCTGCGACACCGGCAATAGCGACTGTTTGCCTCTGTACCCTGCATACTCACTGGTGACGTAGTCGCGGAGCCAGCGGTTGATGGGCGCGGCGTAGCGCGCGGCCCAGGCGATGCGCAGCGCCGCGGTGTCCAGCAGCTTCTGCACGGTCTGCGACACCGGCAATAGCGACTGTTTGCCTCTGTACCCTGCATACTCACTGGTGACGTAGTCGCGGAGCCAGCGGTTGATGGGCGCGGCGTAGCGCGCGGCCCAGGCGATGCGCAGCGCCGCGGTGTCCAGCAGCTTCTGCACGGTCTGCGACACCGGCATTAGCTCCTGCTTGTGAGCGCGCGCAAACGCCTTCAGCTGCAACCACACGACGTTTGAGAACCATATAGTAACTTATATATACTCATTGTGATAGATAGTGTTAAGCGTATGGTCCAAATCTGACGGATTTGTTTGTTTTGTACGTAACATAGTTTATTTTCTTTATTGAGAAAAATGGTAAACTGTCTTGAAGAAACTTAAATTAGCACATAATCAATTAAAAAATTTCACTACAAGTTAATTGTGTGACGAAATAAAAGGAAAAGAAAGTTTTTTCAATTGTTATAAATCTTTCTTGAGACTGAAGATTTTTTGAAAACTGTGATGATCTCTCCATTAAAAATTCATTCATGAATTTTTAACTTGACACGTCATAATATCTCTAAGACACTTATAAATGGACTTGATGTTTTCATGACGGCATTTTCTTATATTTAGCAACAATGATAGGTAAGCGTTTGCCTAAAAGATGCCTGTTCACTCTTGCCTTAAAGATGTCCAGATTATAGTGGTCAGAAAAAACAGATCTCGGGAGGGAGTTATATGACTGACCGGATGGCGCAATTGGTAGTGACCCTACCTCTTACGCCAAAGGTCGTGGGTTCGACCCACCCTGGACAAACATTCGTGCGATGAACACTTGTGTTTGTTCAGTGTCTCGGTGTACTGAGATAGAGGCATCAGTCGGCTAGCCAGTGCTAACGCCATTTAGTGCTGATTTTTTGATCCGGAGACTAAACTAATGGTTCATAAAAGTAAGTGTTCATACAGCGCCATCTATCGCACAATACTTGAGCTAGATTGCTTGTTAAACCATCGACTGATTAATAGAGTTAATTGTGTAAATGTTCAATCCTCTTACTAAATATTTACATGCCAACACAGTTGGCGAAACATGTGAATCTATTTTTAAGAATTTAACTGTTAACATCATTTAATGTACCGTGTTTCGAGTGAATAAACTGAATTGAATTGAATTGAATGAACATTAGAATAGGAGAAATTTGTAATAACTAATTATTTCCAACAATTGTCAATGTGAGGCGCCAGTGCGTCCCCCATATCTAAGTCGGTGTTCGACAGCATAGCACCTCTTTTTTGTACCACTATTAGTCTCTCTGAATAAATCCCTACACATTTAATAATATTGATATTCTTTAATTTGGGAATTCACCAGATTTTACAGTCACTAATGGAAAAATATAACTGAAATGTGTTTTATGACCAATAGTTAGCTTAACCCATAGTTACAAGTTACAATTAATAATAATAATTCTCACAACATCTCGTACGTTGACCTGATTCCGTACTAAGTAGCTTAAGCACTTGTGTTACAGATATCAGACAACAGAGAAACACAAATATATACTTAAATACATATATTACACCCACACACCGAACAATCACAAGTGTTCATCGCACAAATGTTTGTCCAGAGTGGGGATCGAACCCACGACCTTTACAGAATTACAAGGAATTATGTCACTTTGACGATTGCTTAGACAGTTTACAATGGTTAATTCAACAAAAAGGTAACTACGGATCAATAACGCCCTTAGAGGAAACCGACCAAGACTCAACGGCTCTATGTAGAACGGCCACCTTCGAGAACCAGTCAGGGAGACGATTAAATAAAATACCAGAAATCGCTTTATTTGTTATAAGAGTATAATAAAATGACCATTACCTTCTGGACCTCTGGTTTATTTCCAGTATCTACCGAAACAACGCCGAACCATCTGCTTGATTGCTTTAAAGCTACATCTCGACGGTTAAGATCTACCTTCAGGAAAGCACAAGGTCAAAATTGAACTTTAAACCTTCCTAATTATGTTCAAATTTAATAATAATATCCTCCAACCGATTACGGCTACGGCGGCCAATCTCAACGATCAGCCACGTACGCAGGATATATTATAGTGCACAAGTGTGTGCGCAAACACAAGTGCACTCTCTATTCCCTTACCCTGATATTCCGATGGGACACTACTGTGACACGACCAGAGAGGGATTGGGCGCAGGACCCACGGCTTAACGTGCTTTCCGAGGCACGGGGGTACAAGACCGCCAACTTCCAGACTCCGGGAAGTTGTTGAAGAATTTCTTACCGAAAACTTAGGTACAAATTTTTGGCCCGACCCGGGGATCGAACCCGGGACCTCTTGCACAGCCGTCGCTTTAAAGTGCGACCCACTAACCACTGCGCCACCGAGGCAGTCAAATTTACGAACCCAAAAAAAGTATATAGAAGTTACTGGTACTTAACCGTCGCTGCTTTGTACAAGCTCCATCTAACGAAAGCGGCTGAACTATTTTTTTCATACTAGGGAAATAGTACTGTTGCACGTTCCGACCAATAGACACTTCTATACGGCGTTTTAAAATGAAAATGTCCCGTTCACTCTTTTTGGGGATTGAATATAAAATATGCTGAAAGTACTGACATTAATTTTGTATCAGCAGTGCAAATACTAGTTTTCACGATTCTAGCAGTAAATACGACGAATATCCCATACGACGCTTCAATCCCCATTTTACCCCTTCAGGGGTTGAATTTTTAAAAACCCCTCCTTAGTGCGCGCCTACATAATAAAAACTACCCACGTTCCAAGTTTCATGATCTTCGGCCCAGTAGATTCGGCTGTGCGTTGATAGATCAGTCAGTCACCCGCCGAGGCGTTATCCTTTATTATCCTTACTAATCCTTCATCGTCAGCCCATTTAAGTCCCCACTGCTGGGGCACGGGCCTCCCTTAATCACATGAGGGGTAATTGCCATACTCACCACGCTTGGCAGACGGGTTGGCGAGCTTACTAATCCTTACTAATATTATAAAGGCGAAAGTTTGTTTGGATGGATGTATGGATGTTTGTTCCTCTTTCACGCAAAAACTACTAAACGGATTTTAATGAAACTTTACAGTAATGTAGCTTATAGATCAGAATAACACATAGGCTATAATTTATAAAGATATTGTGTGAACGCAGACGAAGTCGCGGGCAAAAGCTAGTTATGATATAACCAGGCTGGATGTGAGTGTACCTCGTCGAGTTCGTCCGGGCTGGCGACGAAGTTCATACCCCCATTTTACCCTTTTAGGGGTTGAATTAATAAAATAAATGAAAAAGGTAAATTTTATTTATTTATAAACATAATCCGAATTCTCAAAACTCTAACATAAAAGATGATAGACTTTCATACTAACGTTAACCCCCCATTTTACCCCTTTAGGAGTTGAAAAAATAAAAACTACCCACGTTCCAAGTTTCATGATCTTCGGCCCAGTAGATTCGGCTGTGCGTTGATAGATCAGTCAGTCACCCGCCGAGGCGTTACCTCTTTATTATTATGAATGAATGAATGAATGAATGAATGAATGAATGAATGAATATACTTTTATTGCACTCAAAATAAAGTATGAAAACTTAAAACTAGATATTACAGGATATGTACAACGAAGGCGGCCTTATATAAGCAGGCTGGATATGAGCGTACCTCGTCGAGTTCGTCCGGGCTGGCGACGAAGCCGAAGGCGCCGGCGAGCACGGCGGGCAGCATGAAGGCGTCCACGCGCGTGAAGGCGGCGTGCGCGCGCGCCCACTGCGCCGCCAGGAAGCGCCCAGCCGCGCGCGCGCCCGCGCCCTCCACGCTCCACGCCGCCGCGGCGTACTGCATCGGGATCACCGTCAGGCTGCGCTCCAGGAGCCTGCATACACAAAAATAAAGGTGGATTTATATTTATCTGACGTGTCGTGACGTGATGCGTCAGAACGGTATCGGTTTCATACATTTAGTATGGTAGCGTTCACACTAGTAATGCGTAATGTGTTGTGATGGCTTCTGTCGTGTCGCATCAGAAACGATCCCGGTTGCGTCAGAGCGGTGGGGCGGGGGAACGACGACGTCATGCACGTCAGACAAATGTGCAAGCGCCAGTGTTGTGTTGGGACGCGTCAGAGTTCAAACTGTGCTTTCGACAATCTGAAATACTGATGAAATTTTTCATCATCGTTTTCAAGCTCTTTAATGAGACAATGAAACTCGCCATTTATTTCTCTTTTTCTATTGAGTGGATGAATCCAATATCTTCATCTCGTTCTTTCTTTTTTTAACAAAGTTGCCAAAATCATAAATTGAGTATCTTCTTCATAATCTGAATCAGAATCGGATAACTCATGGGAGAATATTGAAAACGTGTTACCTTTCCTAGAGCTACAGCTGTACTGATTCAAAATATCGTCAGAAGGCGTCAGAACATGACATATAAATGTGAACACTAGCCATCACGTCACGACACGACACGTCACGACACGTCCGATAAATATAAATCCACCTTTACATATTGCTCGCAGGGTTTTACCCTATAACATTTATTTAGTTTTTTTAAATTGTGTTTTTTTTGTGCAATAAAGTATATCTATCTATCTATCTACCACATGTCTTGCCAATTTAATTGGCAAGACATGTGGGCAGTTCATTCTATGCACATTTGTATATACCATGTACTTATGCAAATAAAGTTTATGATTATCCACTCCCGTGTTATTCGTTAGCCGTGTGGTCCCCGGCAGAGTAGAATAGGCCACTCTCACTCTTACCGAGGTGTCGTAAAAGGCGACTAAGGTAAAGCTGCTGGCATGATCATCAGCACGCAGAGAAGGAAAACTCTGCATTTATATCAAAACCCTCGCCAACCCGTCTGCCAAGCGTGGTGAGTATGGCAATTACCCCTCATGTGATTGAGGGAGGCCCGTGCCCCAGCAGTGAGGACTTAAATGGGCTGATGATGATGATGATCTATCTATCTATTTATAACCTATCCATTTACAGACGGATGGGTATGCGTAACGCATTTCTCCTGGGTCAACAAAAACAATAGTACATTTTCCTTTTCCATACGTCCGGACGTAAGAGTGAGGGTGGCCTATTCTACTCTGCCGGGGACCACACGGCTTAACTTGGGAGTGTGTTCTTTCAAATAAAAAATAATTCTGCAAATCGGTCAATAATTGGCGGAGTAATCTGTGAACATACATAAAAAAAAAAAACAAAGATACAACCGAACATAGAACCTCCTCCTTTTTTGAAGTCGGTAAAAAGTAACGGTGTATATCTTTCCCCAACTCCCGGCCATATTATCTAAATGCGTTAGTAAGTATTATGGTATTACGTTTTGAATAAAATTAAAACTGTTGATAAATTGTGTTCCGTCACTATTTGCGGGCAAATGAATCAATCACAGCACCTCGGTCACGCTCCCCGCTACCCGTGCTTTCCTCAAACTTTGGTGACTTTTGTGCCATACAAAATGCTTAAGATGCGGAATTTATTGGGGGTGATCTGTGGGTAATAATGACAAATAGTTACTTGTACGAAGATAATATTGCACAAGTACATTTCAAAAAAAATTTAATACTTTCCTTTACAAATTCACCGTTAAATATGAGTCAACATCGCCACAATTAATACAAATCTACCGGCGGCGCTAGTTACGTCGATAAAGTGGACATTGTTGATGAGCCGGAGAGTTGACCGTGGGAGAGCCACGCTTCAGCATGAATGGGCCGGCTCGACCCGAGTAGAGATACCACGGCCTTACAGAAAACTGGCGCGAAGCAGCATTGTCCTGTGTTCCGCTGCGTGAGACCCAGTCCGGAGGAAAATGGGGGTTTAAAGGTCGGCAGCGCACTTGTGACTCCATGGATGGCCGCGATCGCTTATCATCAGGTGATCCGTCTGCTCGTCTGCCACCTATCACATAAAAGAAAAAGAGTAACATAGGGTACTTTCCAGGGTTTGAAGTGATAATTATCATTGATAATTATCTTTGATAATTATCAAGATAAATATTGGTTGATAAATATCTTGATAAGTATAATCGAAAATATTTGCCATTTGTTATTCAGATACAGAAAACCCCCGTCCAGTTAACGCAGTTGAGGTTGATGAAGATGATATTCCACTCATCAATTTATTTTAATTAAATAAGTACAAGTATTATCGTTGTAAAAGTATTATATAATTAATTGATTAACTGCTCGTATTTTGGTTTGCAAGTTATTATACACGAAATTATAAAAATAAAAAAATAAAAGTTGACCTTGATTGTAAAATGTCTCTAATTTATTTAAATCACACTTGATTCTAACGTAAAATATTGATATGTAATATCAGTTAAAAAAGGATTACTAGGCTTATATCTGTTTGATAATTATCGGATAATTATCTGATAATTATCTTGATAATTATCTCGATAATTATCAAAGGACATATTTATCTTGATAATTTCAAACCGTGGTACTTTCACGGGCAAAATCGAGTGTTTTATAAAGATACTGACGTGGTGACCAGCGCCTCGTCGCGCGTGGCGGGCAGGCTGTTGATGGCCAGGCTCTTGACGCTGGGGTCGCTGCTGTTCACGAACACGCCCCACAGGAAGTCGAACTCGCGCCGCCCGCCGTACTTCACGCCCACGCTGTACACCAGCGCGCGCAGGTAGCTCGGGATCCTGCACACACGACCACACACAGAACCAATAAACGGGCTGAAACAATAATGGGCCCTGGAGAAAAACTTTTTTTTTTTTTTTTTTTTATATTAAATGGGTTTGCACTTGACCTCATTTCACCTGATGGAAAGTGACAATAAGGTCTAAGATGTAGCGTGCTTACCCAGAAGAAGCCTATTCACTCTCGACTTAAAGACACCCAAATTGTAGCTCTCTGGGAATACAGAAGCCGGCAAGTTGTTCCATTCCTTAGCAGTTCATACCAAGAAAGAGGAAGCGAAACGCTTAGTACGAGCTGGTGGAACTTGCACAGTGTAAGGGTGGATTCCTGTCATCTTCCGCAATGTCCGGTGGTAGAAAGGAGAAGGTGGTATCAGGTCGTGAAGCTCATTCGAACACTCTCCACTATATTACAGTTTTACCAATTTTATAAGTTACACCAATGTACCTGCGCAGAAATCTTATTTTCGAATACTGCGGCAAAATCTTAACCAATCACAACGCTCCATTTACGCGCGCCAAATATTAAAATGTCTTATTGGTTGATGCGTCAGCGCCATGTTCGGTGCGAGTAATACGAAAACACGAGACGCTTGCGCGATGTAATTGACACATAGCGCCATCTGTTAACATAACTTCAAAAATTGAAGTTCCCGCGCGCGGCAACACACGGGCGAGCGTCACACACTTCAGACGGACATCAACGGATCAATACCCGGCGAGCATTATACTCGCCGGTCAAGAAATTATTATTTTTTATAATTCAATACACAATATAATGTAATTCAAAGCATGTAAATTCATTGTCAACTATCCAGTCTTTTTTCTCATACGACTAATCAAGAAGCCCCAGCACCATCTATTGGTATAAGGTGTAACTAATGCCCCAAAACGATTGGAGGGCGGGCCACTATAGAAAAAGAAAATTAAGTGAGCGCTTTGTCATTAGCCTAGGTGAAGATAGCGACGACTCTGATTGGGACGAAGATTGTACCTATGTAACATTTATAATTGTTTTATATAATATAGCCATACTTCTTCAGTCTTTTCATTTGCAGTATGTTGTATTCTTCTTGCATTACGGCATTGTCGGGAAAGATTCGATCGTCTTGGTCGCGGCATTATTAATTAAACTTCACTTCACTTCAATCCACTTGTTAATTATTTATTTAATAGAAATAGTTTTAACATTGATTTTTTACAAATATCAAATTGTCATCCATACGTCATTACATAGCTGTCATTTTACGTCAATTACATAGCTGTCATTTGCGTTTTGTTATTCCAAGTCTGATTCTTTTTTGTTATACCACGTTTTATCACCCAGACACCGAACAAACACAAGTGTTCAGCGCACGAATGTAGCGATTAATATATAACAATACAATTTTTTTTATTATTTCTTTCTATCGTTTTTTATAATTCTATAAACTTAATCATTAAATATTTGTCTTTACTATCCCTTCTATACCTTTTATTGTGGTAAAAAATATTTATAGTATTTCTATCGACGCTACATTGGTGCTACACTAAGCTTCCCCATTAGCTGCAAGTGTGAAAGAGATATGAGTAATCGCTGTCGCAGTCCCACATTTAATGGCCCCGCGAGCAGCGAGTGTACTACACTGTGTGTATGTGTGTGTGTGTGTGTGTGTGTGTGTGTGTGTGTGTGTGTGTGTGTGTGTGTGTGTGTGTGCGCGTGTGTCCGTCTGCGTGCGCGTGTGCGTGTGTGTGTGAGAGTGTGTGTGTGTCTGTGTGTGTGTGCGAGTGTGAGTGATTACTATAGTAATGAATAAACCACTGACTGATTATCCTGCGGGTTGGCCATCCACTTGTCGAACTGGCCGCGGGCCCAGGCGAGGCAGCGCGGCGACTCCACGTAGCACTCCCACATGAGCAGGTTCTCGATCAGGAAACGCCTGGTTGTCGTCCTTCGGCTTGTCCAAACCGTAGTTTATCTTCTGCAACTGCTTCTTCAGTAGAATTCGGACGTAGTCCTGAGAATGAATGGGAATAGTTAATATCACTGACACGTGCATTGCAAATGTATCATTATTAGAATGCTCCTTTAACAGTGTAGCCAGAGTCGAACTGAAGGTTGTTTTTTTTAAATGTAATAAGTGGCAGGAGGAGCAGACGGATCACCTGATGGTAAGCGATTGCCACCGCCCATGACTCCACTGGTGTCGCTCGACAGGGTGTCCCTCGACACCAGTGGAGTCACAAGTGCGCTGCTAACCTTTAAACCCCCTTCCCTCGGATAGGGCCTCCGGTACCCTCACAAACGCAGCGAAACACAGCACAATGCTGCTTCACGCCGATTTTCTGTGGTAATCACTACGGTCGAGCCGGCTCATTCATGCCGCAGCGTGGCTCTCCTACAGACGGTTTGGCTACAGGTAGGGCTTTTTTATGTAATAGGTGGCAGACGAGCAGCTGGACCAGATCCCCGGCGGCTCGACGTATAACGGACAGGTGGCTACAACAGGTGGGTCTGCAACAGGCTGGGGATGAATTTATCTTAGTTTTTGGTCTTCTCTATTTTGAAGGCCCCATAATGTATAAGCCTGGTATGGGACCGAAGGGGGTCGCTTGATAAAGAAGAGGGTATAGGCCTCTACAGCAGTGGGTGGATGTGGGCTGATATGATGATGATGATGATAATGCCTTCCGCTCCACTAGCTACGACCGTGTACATTATGCTTCAATAACATAGGTTACAAATATTTCTATAGAATATGAGATTATTTTTCAATAATATTAATCACCTGTGCGAAGCCGGGGTAGGCTGCTCGTCATTCATAAAAAAACCTTTCAAACAATTTTTCTGATGTCTTATGCTAACACGTGCACACACATGTCGTAACATAAGATAAAAACATTTATTTGTTCAATACAGGCGACATACAATCTTCTATTTATAAAGGTAAGGTAAATCCTACAGACAGCGGCAACGCTTATAGGGGTATCTGAAAAAAAAAAACGAAATGCTTGCGCGATCTTATCGACACCTGCTGCCATCTATTTTAAAAAGTGGATCTCGAAACGAAGTGAGTCCGAGCCACTCATCATTTCAGCCAATAGACGTCAACTGCTGGACATAGGCCTCCCCCAATGTTCTCCATACAGATCGGTCCTGTGCCGCCCGCATCCAATGGATTCCCGCGATCTTCACCAGACCGTCGGTCCACCTTGTGGGGGGCCTGCCACGGCTGCGATTTCCTGTACGTGGCCTCCACTCGAGGACCATTCCGCCCCAACGGCCGTCTGTTATAAATCATAGGGGGGGTTTGGGCCTACAACCACCACGCTGGCCCAGTGAAAGTTGGTGGGGAACGCCAGAGCCTCGTCTGTTGTGCACCACGTGCAGGTGAGGTTGACTTAGGCCCCGTTAGATATTGGGCGGGACCCCTTACACCCCTAGCCACTAGTTACAAATAAAATAATAAACTGGCGAAATGAATACAAAAGTAAAAACAAAACTATCACCTGATGGAGAGCAACGAGATATCTCGGATAAAAAAATCCATACTCAATATTATGGTAAATCTGAAACTTTGTCTGTTTGTCTGTCTTTCACGGCAAAATAGAGCGACGGATTGACGTGATTTTTTAAATGGAGATAGTTGAAGGGATGGAGCACTCCCATCCCCCATAAGCTACTTTTTGTCTCTATCTGACGCGAGCGAAGCGGTGGGCAAAATCTAGTATATTTACAAAAATAACACTGACTTGAAAGTACTCGTATCCAGGGGTGGTCCTTAAGTTGTACTTGAGGAAGCCCATGTTGTTGAGGAGTATATCCCACACGATCTTAGAGTCCTCGCCGCCGATCACGCAGGTGGTGAGGCCCAACGCGTCCGAGTAGTCCAGCTGGCCGGCCTGGCAACATACAATAATAATAGGTCTTTACCTATGAAATCGCCGTTTTTTTTTCTAGACACAATAAGATGTATAACTCCTATAATAAGCAAAGAGTCACCATATCACAATTTTATTTTGATTTAAGACTATACTTGAACGTTTGTTAATAATGAATGGATGAGACAAATGTCTCATTCATTCATTATTAACAAACCAAGTTGACACAACAAGTACATAACAGATAACAGATTTCACACGAAGGAAGATATGGGAACAATTATTATATAAAAACAATAAAAATAACAAATTTAAATAAAAATAAAGTTTATGTTTTTAAATTATTTTTGTATGGTGCGCTTAGTTGACCGCTACACCATACATGGAGTTGTTTGTAGTTAGTTGTGTCCTGACACGTAGTTGACGGTGGCAGGTACAGGCAGTTAGATCAGCTGATGATTGTAGACGGAGGAAGAGAGTTTGTTACTATCCCAGATTTATTGAAGTTAAGTTAAGTTACAAGGTTAAGTTTATAAGACGTCTTTCCTCGATTGCAGTTAATAACGATCTCTATGAGTAAAGTAATTAATAAGTAAACAAAACAAACGTAAGTAAAATGTTGACGCGTGACCCCATTAATGGCGCCACGGCCAAATGTGCGGTAGTAGACCGTACAATTTTTATTTAACATATTTTTTGGGTATGTAAATAAAATGTCATATTTGAAATGTGCTAAAAAAGCTCTTTCATTTGATACCCCATACAGTGCCTTTAAGCAATTTTTTTTTTAGTTCTTTACTCTAAGTCCCCTGGGCGCTGTAGTCAATTCAACGTTCATGTCGCCTATAACCAGAAGACAATCAAGACGCTTCTAACGACACCTCATTTGTTCAAATATGATAAATAATTTAGAAGTTATGACGGAACAGATGAACAACCATACATACAATTCAAAATCATAACCCTAGTCGGGTAATGAATGTTATTCCAAATAGGCGCCCGCTCAGCATAATGTCGTGACGGGTCATTGCTGACACGTCACTACGCTTGTATTCTGCGGGTGACCCTGTAGCATAATGAGTGTCTGTTCAAGATAAAATAAGGAGTGTTATGAAAATTTAAGCGAAGAAATAAAAATATAGATGGTCCAGAACAGACACACAGCACGCACTGGGGTTATTAGAGAGAAAAAAATAATTAAACAAGGATTGACATGAACGTATACAAAAATCAGGAAAGAAAGAGTAAAAAATACAGAACCTACACAGAGACGACAAACACAATCAACACTTTTGGAAAAGCACAAATTGAAAACCACAAGCTGGTGGTTTTCATTTTGTGCTTTTTCAATAGAGTCCAATGGACATATTGCACAATGTTGTTTTGCCTTCTGCTGTAGTAAGTGCCGGTTAGTAGTCTCATCTTTAGTGGCACATAACCGGCATCCGCGTCCACTGGTTCTTCGAACACATCTCTTTCAAGCTGTTTGGTGACTACAGCTTGATCTTGTAGTGAAAATACGGACGCTTCCAATGAAGGAGATATTGCTTGCTTTTTAAAACCATTTCAAAAACTACTCAGTGTATATGTTTTCTAATACTGCTCTATAAAACTGCCTAGGGTTTAGTTTTAAAATTTTCTATTCTAAATAGAGATCAGATATTATTGTATTTGTTATGATAAAACAAAAATATCTTGAACATTTGGGACTTGTTTAAAGTTCCCTCAAAATTTATAAATTGCTAACCTAACCGAATCTTTTTCCACACCAAACAATACTAATTTCAGATCAAAAGCATAGTTTGCCGTACAATTCGTTTTTTTGGTGTGCAAATAGGTAATTTTAAGAAAGAAAGAAAGAAAACATTGATTATTATAGACATTACAAGACATGACATACACAAGTTGTAAACAGAACACAATTTGGCACAAACAGAAAACAATTAATAATACATATAAATAAAAACAAAAATATATTCAATCATATCCAGACAGTGCCAAATTAATATTAGTGTTTTATGACGTCTAGTATAAATGTCCCTCAGCTTATGTCACAGACTAAAGGCCATGATCCAGCATGCATGGTCAGGTTCGAGTTAAAAGAGTGGGAGAAAAAACAAAGCACTGAATTCTGGAAAAGACTACCTCGACTAGAACAGTCTAAGGCGTTGATACAGGCGTTCGATCAGAAACGAGCTGTAGAAATAACAAAACCTAGTAGAGGACATGTTAGGGCACTCACTCGGACCCTCACAGGGCACTGCAAATTAAATAAGCACCTGCACAACATGGGCCTTACAGATACCAAAATCTGCAGGTTCTGTCGCGAGGACGAGGAAACGATTATCCACGTCCTCGGCGAGTGCATAGCGCTGCACCGCTGCAGAAGCCGGCACCTGGGAGCACACATGATCTCAGCTGACGAGATCAAGAGCTCCCCCATCAGCTCCATTCTCGGGTTTATCCTGGAACTGGAGCTACATGAGGTGCTGTAATAGGTTACGGGTCTGCCACAATAGATCATCTACTGGTCGCAGTGGCTATGAGACGCAGGGCTCACCCCATTTCTATCAAATAAAAAAAATAAATGCCATGATGCTGATTTTCAGTTAGACCAGCTGAGTGAGTACCACGGACGCTTGTCTATTGTATTTTTAGAGGGTTTTGGTTTAATGTATTCCCTTGTTTAGTGGCGAGGGCTGTATTATTTATAAGTAGTGTGAGTATGGTCGTGTTGGCCGTGTGGTCCCCGGCAGAGTAGAATAGGCCGCCCTCACTCTTACCGAGGTGTCGTAAAAGGCGACTAAGGTAAAGCTGCTGGCATGATCATCAGCGCCCAGAGAAGGAAAACTCTGCATTTATATCAAAACCCTCGCCAACCCGTCTGCCAAGCGTGGTGAGTATGGCAATTACCCCTCATGTGATTGAGGGAGGCCCGTGCCCCAGCAGTGGGGACTTAAATGGGCTGATGATGATGATGATGATGAGTGTGAGTATGGCGGTACCTTGGCCAGGTTGAAGGCGTCGTCGAGCAGCTGCGCGCGGCCCACGGGCGGCACGCGGCCGGCGCGCAGCGCGTCGCCCAGCAGCTGCCAGTTGCGCCGGTCGTAGTTCACGCGGTAGTAGCCTGCCAACACACCGGCTCAGAGTACCAGTTCATGTAAAGTCATCATCATCATCTTAGCGCGTCCAGGAGACCTATTTTTGATTTACTCGTATGACTTATCGTAGACTGATCGGATGGCGCAATTGGTAGCGACCCTGCCTCTTACGCCAAAGGTCGTGGGTTCGATCCCCACCCTGGACAAACATTCGTGCGATGAACACTTGTGTTTGTTCGGTGTCTGGGTGTAATATATGTATTTAGGTATATATTTGTGTTCCTCTGTTGTCTGATATCTGTAACACAAGTACTTAAGCTACTTAGTACGGAATCAGGTCAATGAATGAGATGTTGTGAGAATTATTATTAACTTAGCGTCGTCGCATGCGAAGTATGTCGCCTTTTAAGTCGCATTAATCCGATATTCCTTATTTTGAATCATTCGATTTCGATGTTGCCAATATAATACGGTAAATTGACAGTCTAACCCTTCCGTGCAGAATTTTACAAAAACCAGTGACTTCCGGTTTTGTAAAATTCAGTACGAACGCAAAAACCATAGATTATTGCCTGAATATGAAAATCTTTGCTTTTTTGCCACATAACTATGAATGTAACATTGTGTCAACTGTCAAAACCAGTCACAGCTGGTAAGTCTCTCGACCAACGAGTGGGTGGGGTCACTCGTTGCAGACGAACGATTCAAAAATGCGGAATATCGTATGTCGAAGGAAAATCTGTAGAAATAGTGCGCTCGTCTCGAGGCGAGGAAATTAAAAATAGAATTCCAGTACAATAATGCGTTCAGGGTGCCTGTTAAGATTGACAAGTTTTTGCAGCATCTCCACGATGTTCACGCAGGCTGATGACTTTTACGCTATCAGTAGAAAAGAAGCGCTTCAATGCTTGACCGCTTTAGGAGCAGTGCTAATGGCATTTTGAGCGTAGTAGCCGAGCGGTGGTTTTATTATATAAACCTTGTGTATCTAATGTGGTCAATTTATTGGCACCTATTTATATAAAATTTATTGGTACGCATTGATAAAAAAAATGTACCAGACTTTGGACCCCATCCCTAGTGTAACTTGACCTCATCACAGTCAAATAACACTATAATCCATTCAGCGTAAGAAGGTTAATAGGACAGATAGAACGTTTCGTATATCCAACTTTCTACAAATAAAAATATTTAGTTGTAAAAATAATTAACTTTTTGTGTTTTCATTGTTCCAAAGTAAAAAGTATTAATCTTTCTAAATTAATCTGAACAAGAACTTATAACAGTTAGTACCAATATTTTTTTGTAAAGAATTTCTAAATGCGCTAATGGGAATTTTTCCTCATAGGGATTGACACAAACAATCGCAATAAATCAGAAATCGGTATGGCGGCCATCTTACCATCCAATCACGATTATTGTCTCGTGAAAAATATGTCCACACTGATTGCATTAGGAACCAAGAACTAGTAATTTGTCTTGGTCACAAAGACACGTCAACCGAGAATTGTTATTTTTCAGATGAATAAGATGCATATATTTCATTATTTGTGATTTTTGCGTACCTATGTACCACTAAGCATATTTCACATATTGTATTCCATATTCAGATGGTACAAATTCATAGATAAAATGTTGATTATGTTTAAAAAATCAATAAAAAGTCGATTAGATTTCTAAAGAAAATATAGTCGATTCTAATAATATCGCTTAGGGGTGATTCTCAGAAATTTGACCTTCCGGTTTCTTCGCGTCTGATTTCCATGGGCTCAAAAATATTGTCAAATTAGAATTTTAAATTGAAATAAGATCATGTAAAGGCACCTATCCTTCTTTCAATTTAAACTTCTTCTGATTTCAATATAAACTTCTAATTTGAACAATATTTTTGAGCCCATAGAAATTAGACGAGAAGAAACCGGAAAATCAAATTTCGAAGAATCACCCTTAGGTTTAAAAGGTGCGCCGCACTTTTACCCTCTTATTCCAAAACGTGGTTTAAAATAAGCAGTGTGATTAATTCTGGAAATAACTGAAATACTAGAATATTCATTATTACAAAACTAAGTTTAACGTTTTTTAGTATATCAACTTTAATACTTAAGTTAAACCACCCCGACCCCTAGTTTAAAATGAGTACTAAAACAATAGCCTCAAAATTTCGATTCAGTAACCATGACAACTTATCCCTGTGACAGTTCATTCCGTTTTACACTAAAGTTATTTGTGAGAAAGTGGCTAATTTATTTTTGGGATTTAATCCCAGTAATATAAGCAATTCCTATGCATATTACTTGGAAACCTTACTTAGGTAAATATTTAAATTTATTGTTGTTTAAAAACCATTCTCTAGAATTTTTATTTCAGACAACAAAGTAAGGGTATGTAAAATGAAATGTCACTGAACGAATGATTCAATGATCCGATCAATTTTGACACTATCCTGCGGTACTAAGTTGTCTATGGTTAGTCGAGGATTTGTAATGAAAATTTAAGAACTAACATTATTCCGTAACAATCATGAACTTGCTAGTGTAGGATTAAAAGCGGTATCAGAGCAGTTTTTTGTAATAAGAGGGTTAATGTCAAAATAGAACTGTCCAATTCACCTTCACATACTGAATGGACTACAGTAGGGTCGTTCTTCTTTTTTATTGACAATGAGCCAAACTTACACATCAACATTTAACTTTTATATAACAGACTACAATTGATAAATAATATATCCTAAATATTCGTTAATGTACTATTTTACAGATGGACTATTACATGATCTAAAATTTAATTGATAAAGAATACTTTTTGATTAAAATGGACACCTCCGTCACGTCCCCCGAAATTAGTGCCATTTATACCTCTGTCACGCTTTATATATTTTTTTACATAGTTAAATCATGCTAAAGTACCTACGAGGTGATAAAACAATGTCATTATTTCATGTTAAATTAAGAATATCTTGATGGTGTAACGTATATTTTTTTATATAATTAATTACTTGATAAGTCACTGAGGACGGGCTTATTGTCGTAAAAAAAGAAGAACGACCCAGTAACCTTGGAGTGAAATGACACTTTAGATATCGAACGTTACAGTGTGTGGACAGTTCTCGAAACACTCACCGATGGCGTCAACGTTGACGTACAACGCCTCGCTGCTGTTGAGGGGCACGCGCGCGACCTGGAAGCGCTCGCGCAGCCACAGCCGCGGCCGCGCCGACCAGCCGCCGCGCGCGCCCACGCCCGTGTAGCTCACCGGGATGTGCCACAGCTGGTCCACCATCGCCTGGTACGGCTCCAACGCGCTCGTGAACAGTTTCTACGGAACCCAACAACAGAGGAAACACTACTATAACACTCGAATACATACACGATCAGGCCCGGATAACGCCCTGTTGCTCTAGTGGTTTAAGCAGGGTTTGAAGTGATAATTATCATTGATAATTATCTTTGATAATAGGGTATTTGACTAAGCTCGAGATTTTACAAAATATAAATATTTTATCAAAATATAGGTAAATATGTGCGAATAGCAAAAAATCTCAATTAAAAATATAACGTCTAGCCGGTTTTATGGTCATTCAATTTTCAGATTCATGGGCAAGTCCATTTTCAAAGTATGAAATTTTTTTTAAATAATTATTCCATTGAAAAACCCATATAATTTACACCAACTATTATAATGGAACCATTGACATAAACGAAACATTTGATATAGCTACCATACACAATTCAAATGAAATGCATACAAAATACTGTCGTGTGACGTCACATCTCTGTAGCCATTTGTATGGAGCGTTTTGGGTTTGCCCAAAATGATGTGATTTTAAAGTTATGATATCTCAGGTAGTTTCAATGAGAATCAAGTAATTCTTTCAACGATGTTTTTATCATTGAGAGGTCTTTTGATTACACAAATGAAAAAAAAATAGTCAAATACCGTATTATCAAGATAATTATCAAGATAAATATTGGTTGATAAATATCTTGATAAGTATAATCGAAAATATTTGCCATTTGTTGAGGTTGATGAAGATGATATTCCACTCATCAATTTATTTTAATTAAATAAGTACAAGTATTATCGTTGTAAAAGTATTATATAATTAGTTGATTAACTGCTCGTATTTTGGTTTGCAAGTTATTATACACGAAATTATAAAAAAAAAAATGTTGACCTTGATTGTAAAATGTCTCTAATTTATTTAAATCACTTGATTCTAACGTAAAATATTGATATGTAATATCAGTTAAAAAAGGATTACTAGGCTTATATCTGTTTGATAATTATCGGATAATTATCTGATAATTATCTTGATAATTATCTCGATAATTATCAAAGGACATATTTATCTTGATAATTTCAAACCGTGGGTTTAAGTACCGGATCGTGATCTCGGGGTCCTGGGTTCGATTCCCCGGTCGAGCGAAAAGTATGTTTCGAAATTTTTCGAACATAGCTCGGCTTTGTGATCACCAATCCGTATTTGGCAAGCGTGGTGATTAAGCCTAATCCCATCATAGTAGCGATGATTTGATTTCTATGATGAAGGCCACCGAATTAGCAAACTGAAGTGGCAGTGGGCTGGTCACTATTAGCCGCAGAACTGACAGCCGTTGGAGCCGTAAAGTCCTTGAGTGGAGACCAGCGACTCGGTAAGCGTAGTGTAGGACGCCCTGCGACCAGATGGGATGATGACATTCGAAGGCTGGCTGGTGTGGGCTGGATGAGAGTGGCCGAAAATCGGGAGCAGTGGCGTGCATTAGGGGAGACCTATGTCCAGCAGTGGACGAGTGTAGGTTCCTGATGATGATAGGAGGCCTTTGCCCTGCAGTGGGACAGTATTATAGGCTGATACTTTACATACAGGATATCGGTTAGGTATCGGTTAGCAGTTATATCCCATAACCACCTCAACCATTCTGAACAACATTAATTTAAATTATATTTGACCGTGGGAGAGCCACGCTTCGACATGAATGGGCCGGCTCGACCGGAGTGATACCACGGCCTCATAGAAAACCGGCGTGAAGCAGCACTGTGCTGTTTCGCTGCGTGAGTGAGGATACTGGAGGCCCAATCCGGGGGAAAGGGGGGGTTTAAAGGCTGGCAGCGCACTTGTGACTCCACTGCACAGTGTGTTATTTTGGATGAAAAGCGGACACTATCGGTTTATTACTTCATCTAAAAGAACTAGCAGAGCAGTTAAAATTTTCCTAAGCAACTTCAGCACCAGAATTCAGGATTTGGGGGAGTCTGGTAATCCTAACGAAGAGACTGCCGTCTGGCCTTCGCAACACTCTAACAGGGAAACCAGACCACAATGCTTTTTTAACCGTCTAACTCCCTTGTCGAGCGCATTATACTGATAATAACAAACATTTTTTTCCAAGGAACATAGGGTCCATTCTTAAAAAAAAAATGCCTCCTCATACTATTTTCACCAATCAGCTGATTATTTTTGAATGGGAAGGTGATTTTTTTTCTGAGTTAAGACCCTATGTTCTTTGGGGGGAAACGTTTGCTTTCATCAGTGTAATGCAACCGATAAGGGAGTATATATATATATATATATATATATATATATATATATATATATATATATATATATATATATACATATATAAATGTAAATGAATTTTAATGTTGTGTAGATCCATCTATTTGGAGGAAGAATATTTTTATTATGTTTAATTTAGGCATAAAAAAATATACCTGTTCGATCTCCATGAGTCCCTTCTCGTAGTTCCTGTTGACGTTGACGACAGGGTAGCCGGCCTGCCGCGTCCACGTGTTCATGAACTGCACGATGGACAGGTCCTGCAGCGCCGCGTCCGACTCCGTGGCCTTCGACATGGCTTTCCAAAGGTCGTTCTCTGCCGCATTCATATATTTCCTGGAATAATAAAAGAAAATAAAGATTGAAATAAAAGACACATTCAGAGCACATAGCGCAACATGATAGAACATAGAACAAGTTTACACTATTATAAGTACGATATATTAGGCACACATGACATGACATGGATACAAGGAAGATAAGTGGCAGATATACGAGTACAAGAAGACGTGTGAGTGTGGTATGGGGTGAACGTGACATATGGGGACGTTCAAGTATTACGTAAGCAGATATATTACAGTTAATTCCCCCCCCCCCCCCCCCCCAAAAGAAAGCAAAGCTCTTACCCCATCCTCCCAAGCTTACGTAAACCTTTTTTGTTTTTTTTTGTCACAGTTCGGCAACCCTACTAACCGTATTTATTTATTTGTATGTGATTCCCCGAAAATACGTCTCCTTTTGAAGCAAACAAATGTGAGTGAGGGTTGCCATTTGTGTTAAAAAGAAAAAAAATATCGATGACGTAATCATCATCTAGACTCCCCTACCCCCTATGTCATCCAAAATAAGCAAAACAAAAACCCTTAACTTAATAACTTTAACTTTCTTTCTAACTTTTTTTATAACTGTGTTAATAGTTCTTTGTTTACTTTTCTGCTGCTCGAATATATATTTATTCATTTTTTTTATATTGCTTATTTACTGAGAAAAAAATTAAAAACTAAAAAACGTAAGATGACGTCATCGGACGGCAGAATGTAATATATTTCTTTGCTTAGCACATTATAGTTTTAAATTTACGAAATGCCAAACCCATGACATGTAACTGTCAAAAAAAAGACAACTTGTCAACGTTGATTGTATGAATGACGTTGACAATGTTGACACTAGTATTATTTACCTTTGACAGTAGTACCTTTTTTTTATTAAAACAATGATAAGCAAAGGAATATCGCTGTATTCAGCCGTCCGATGACGTCATTTGGCGCTTACGTCTATTTAGAATGAAATGATTTTCAATAATTATTTTATGCATGAAAATGGACAAATTTTGAACAAAGAAAAAATATGGGTCTGTTCATTTTATGTCTATTTTCATATAAAAAAACAATATGGACATGTTAAAAATATGAAATGTTGTCCATTGACTTACCAATCGTTCAGATAGTAGACGAGACCTTTGTGGAAGAGCTCCTCACTTATCGTATGATTGAGCATTCGAATCAGGTTTGCGCCCTTGCTGTACGATATCTCGTCGAACTTCTGCGAGATCTCTGACGCGTCGGCGACGCGCCTGGACACCGGCGACGTGTTCTTGAGAGCGTCTGACCGCAGCAAGTCCATTTTGTCGCGCACGAATGATTCGAACATGTTCCATTCGGGTTCGATCTGAAAACAACAGTTATATGGTTTTTGGCAGCTTTTTTTATGATATAGGGGGCAGACGAGCAGACGTATCACCTGATAGTAAGCGATTACAAATTCAAATTATTTATTTGTGAATACACAGGTGTAAAATATGTATAATAAATATGTGGTCTCTGATCTGCCTTATGGCATACAAATGATAAAACTATTTATGAAATTAAAAAATGATAGAATAAATTTGCCGTGTGGTCCCCGGCAGAGTAGAATAGGCCACCCTCACTCTTACCGAGGTGTCGTAAAAGGCGACTAAGGTATCATGCATGCTGCTGGCATGATCATCGGCACCCAGAGAAGGAAAACTCTGCATTTATATCAAAACCCTCGCCAACCCGTCTGCCAAGCGTGGTGAGTATGGCAATTACCCCTCATGTGATTGAGGGAGGCCCGTGCCCCAGCAGTGGGGACTTAAATGGGCTGATGATGATGATAATAAATTTATCCAATTTAAGGGAAGTCTGGGTTTCCACGACACAGGGTATCCTAGTGTGGAGCCCAGCGACACTGTTTTTGATGTGTGTAACTAAATGTATACCTTGTTGTGTAACAGTGACTAAATATATGTACTTGCTGTTTGTGAACCAAATAAATAAATTATTAAATTATCCATATTTCATGTCCCTGAGTAAAATTTAATCCAATTTGTATTATTAAGTAATTGTGCAGTGTGCACAATTACTTAATGCCATGAATGTCAGGATTTTTTTTTTAGTGTTGAAGAATTCTTGAGTCGAATAAGGAATAAGAAAGCTTTATCGTAAGATATCCGAATAACATTTTCTTAAGGTGACAAATGTTGGGCCCGTTTTTGTACATGAAAAATTTATAAATTTTTCGCGTACGCGTTGGACCCAACATTGGAGTATGGTTATTTAATAAATAGTATAAGTGTTTGCCGAGAGGTTGTACCTACCGTACCGGTTGTACTACCTACGTAGTTGTTTAAAATAGATCCGGTTTAGTAGCTAAAAATTAAAGTCGATTGGCGTCGCTAGTGTGCCCTACCCGTCACCTTAAATATTGTGAACTTCTTATGTCTTCTAATTTCCCCCAGTACAGCGTTATATGTATATACATAGAATATTCTTGTGGACATCCCAAAGATACTGTTACTAAATAGTTTTGTTTTCTCATAAATGTTTGATTTAAAAGCGCAGTACCGCACCGTCGAGCACTTAGGATACACCGATATAAGTCAGGGTTACGTCTAACAAATAATGCAACTTTATATATGTAAAGTGCAGGCAATGACGAAAATTTTGACCGACCGGATGGCGCAATTGGTAGTGACCCTGCCTCTTACGCCAAAGGTCGTGGGTTCGATCCCCACCCTGGAAACACATTCGTGGGATGAACACTTGTGTTTGTTTGGTGTCTGGGTGTAATATATGTATTTAAGTATATATTTGTGTTCCTCTGTTGTCTGATATCGGTAACACAAGTGCTTAAGCTACTAAGTACGTGATCAGGTCAACGTATGAGATGTTGTAAGAATTATTATTATTATTTTTTTTTTATAAACATTTTTTTGTCCCAATATGGTTGTTAAAAACGTTTTGGTGTTCATACTGGACTCACGGACCTAGGCCAAGTGAGCCGCAGCTTCTGTTATTGGGGTCATATGATTTGCATCGTCCTGCAGGAATTTACGAACAATACGACACGTGTTCAGGATAGCGGCTTTTTGCATTGTCATGTATATATATTCGGGTACATCGAGCATTCGTAAGGCAGTCAGAAGGTGTTTTGGAATTAAACCAGTGCTTGACAACACCAACGGTAAGATGGACACTTTATTCATATTCCAGATTTAAATTTTACTATTATTATTATTAATGTTAACAGTTTTAGTTTTCTAAGGAACGGTCTGCAGCACTCCCTTCTTTCAGATTGCCCTGATGCATGTCTTCTGAGCAATAAGTAAACGTCCTACGTTGACTGCATTAACCTCTGGGGTAATGTGGGGTATAGTATTGTGTTCTGACACTATACCAAACCTCAGTCTAGAACCCACAAAACCATGATAATGCCTCGAAAACAGCTTTTTGATTTATTGCTAATTTGTGCGGGAAGGAAGAAGGAAGGCGCCGGCAACAAGTTCCATTTCTTAATGATATGTAAGTAATTTTGACAATGTCAGGAAAATATCGATACAATAGTAAAAAACCGGTCGAGTGAGAGTCGGACTCGCGCACAAAGGGTTCCGTACCATTGACTTTATTTTTATATTTGAGTTGATTGAATGAAAGGTAAATTGCGGTTTACGATTTCTGACGTAAAAACGATTAAAAAAACTACTAAATCTCGTTCAAACCAATTTTCGGTGAAAGATTGATGATAATTGTACATAATAATATATATATTAGTTTTATCATTCTATTATTTTAGGAGTTATCCACGGGAGCAACGAGGCTAAGCTATCATGTGGTCTACTCCTAGTTACTCGATGTAGCTGGTGAAGCCCTCGTTGAGGCGCAGGTCGGTCCACCAGAGCATAGTGACGAGGTTGCCGAACCACTGGTGCGCGAGTTGGTGCGCCACCTGCATATGACGCAATATCCACGGGAGCAACGAGGCTAAGCTATCATGTGGTCTACTCCTAGTTACTCGATGTAGCTGGTGAAGCCCTCGTTGAGGCGCAGGTCGGTCCACCAGAGCATAGTGACGAGGTTGCCGAACCACTGGTGCGCGAGTTGGTGCGCCACCTGCATATGACGCAATATCCACGGGAGCAACGAGGCTAAGCTATCATGTGGTCTACTCCTAGTTACTCGATGTAGCTGGTGAAGCCCTCGTTGAGGCGCAGGTCGGTCCACCAGAGCATAGTGACGAGGTTGCCGAACCACTGGTGCGCGAGTTGGTGCGCCACCTGCATATGACGCAATATCCACGGGAGCAACGAGGCTAAGCTATCATGTGGTCTACTCCTAGTTACTCGATGTAGCTGGTGAAGCCCTCGTTGAGCCGCAGGTCGGTCCACCAGAGCATAGTGACGAGGTTGCCGAACCACTGGTGCGCGAGTTGGTGCGCCACCTGCATATGACGCAATATCCACGGGAGGAACGAGGTTAAGCACTCACGTGGTCTACTCCTAGGTACTCGATGTAGGTGGCGAAGCCCTCGTTGAGCCACAGGTCGGTCCACCAGCGCATGGTGACGAGGTTGCCGAACCACTGGTGCGCGAGTTCGTGAGCTATATCTATAGCCACGTTCTGCTTGTCGCGCGGCACGCCTTCCACTTCATCGAACAGCAGCGTAGTTTCTCTGACCGAGCAAAATAACAAAGTAAAGTATCAGCCTATAAACTGTCCCACTGCAGGGCAAAGGCCTCCATCATAGAAATCAAGTCATCGCTACTATGATGGGATTAGACTTAATCACCACGATTGCCAAATGCGGATTGGTGATCAAAACCCAACTCGGGTTCGAAAAATTCGAAACATACTTTTCGCTCGACCCGGGACTCGAACCCAGAACCCCGAGATCACGACCCGGTACTTAAACCACTATACCAACAGGGCGTCTTAATCTTAAAAAAATAACAAGTTCAGATTAAGATGACGGGTAGGGCACACTAGGATTACGCCAATCGATTTTAATTTTTAGCTACTAAACCGGATCTATTTAAAACCATTTCGGTTACAATCTCTCGGCAAACACTTATATTATTTATTAAATAACCATGCACAAATGTTGGGTCCGTTTTTGTACGCGAAAAATTGATTTAAGCCAAAAGCGGCCACTCTTGACGGTAATAAAAAATTCGAGTGCATAAGCAGACCAAACAGTTAACTATAAGTATTAAATAAATAGTATAGATGTTTGCCGAGAAATTGTAACCCTGAAATTGTTTAAAACAGACCTGGTTTAGTAGCTAAAAATTAAAATCGATTGGCGTCGCTAGTGTGTCCTACCCGTCACCCTACATAAATACTTCAAGCTTATAATAAGACCGTAAAATCGTGCTGGTAGCTGGGCCATGTACACCAAACGCTTTCGCGATGTAGTATACAAATTCAAATTATTTATTGCACTCATGTGTGTGTACAGGTCTTAAATATGAGGTTGGAGTTCAACATGAACCCTGCCAGGGCACAGCAATTACTTAAAAACTAAATACTTTAACACTTAATTATTTAATAAATTAGCATTTAATAAACTGTTATTTTATAAATTTTAACAATTTGGGTTATATCAAAAACATTACACATTAAAAAACTCAGATAGTGTGTAGTGACTTTCCTTAATTAAATATGATTTTAGGGTATTCCTAAATGTGTTTTCATTTTCTAGGCATTTAATATAATTGGGTATATTATTGTAAATTTTAATTGACATTCCAAATGGGCCTGATTTTACAATTTCCAATTGTGAATAAAATGGACCCAATTTGACCTTAGGTCGTAAGTTTTGAGGCCTTACATACAGCAGGATGGGCCGTGTGGTCCCCGGCAGAGTAGAATAGGCCACCCTCACTCTTACCGAGGTGTCGTAAAAGGCGACTAAAGTAAAGCTGCTGGCATGATCATCAGCACCCAGAGAAGGAAAACTCTGCATTTATATCTAAACCCTCGCCAACCCGTCTGCCAAGCGTGGTGAGTATGGCAATTACCCCTCATGAGATTGAGGGAGGCCCGTGCCCCAGCAGTAGGGACTTAAATGGGCTGACGATGACGATGATGACATACAGCAGGAACAGGTTGCTGTTTCGTGGCGTGAGTTAGGGTACCGGAGGCCCAATCCGGGGGATTTGGGGTTTAAAGGTTAGCAGCACATTTGTGACTCCACTGGTGTCGCGGGTGTCTATGGGCGCGGCAATCAGTTACCATCAGGCGATCCATCTGGTCGTCTGCCACTTATCAAATAAAAAAAATGACATACCTAAAAGTTATTAGTCCCCAATTTTCCATAGCTCCACTTGAAAAATCAGGTATTGCGATGAGATCCAACTTATCCAATGCGTAAGGGACCCCAAACACTTCTTCATAGTAGCTTAACAACTTGGGCGTAATATTTAGAGCGTATTTTCCTTTATCTATATATTCAGGTCTAGTCCATACTCTGATCGACTTAGTTATGTTATCCATACTCAAATATGTCGTTTCTAAGGACTTGAAATCAGATAAAATGTAAGCGACAAGGTATGTCGACATATTAACGGACCTATCAAAATGTGTCCACTTCCATCCTGGTTGGTCTGTGCTGAAAATATTTAACAGAACACATTATCAATAATTTTATAAGCTGCAGAGAAGATATCTATATATAAAAACCTGACTAAGGTATTAAGTGATTAAGTGACTAGGACATCCAAAAGTACTGATCTTAGAAACATGAAATTTGGGAAGGCGGTTCCTTTAATAGTGAAAGTGAGCACTAAGAAGGGATTTTTGAAAAATCAACCCTTAAAGGGGTAAAAAGGGGGTTAAAAAATTGTATCAAAGTCCGCCATCTTTGATATTAGTAATGTAAATATTTGTTTTCAGACTAATTATTTGAAATAAAAAGTAGCCCATTTAACGTTTTCTGAAAATCCCCCCTGAAGGGGTGAAATAGGGGGTGAAATGCCAGTATGGGGGTTAAGCCATTTTAAAGTGAAAATCTTGAAAATCGCTATACGTTCTGCTTATTTTAAACCAAGAACAAGTTGTTTTAACATCATTCAACCCTTAAGGGGGTGAAAAGGAGGTTTGAAGTTGTATGGAAGTCCGTCATCTTTGATGTCAGGAAAGTAAAAAATTGAAACATAGGTATATACAAATAATTAAAATCAAAAGTTATTCAATTAAACGTTTTTGGAAAATCATCTTTTGAGGGGGTAAATTAGGGGATGAAATGCAGTATGGGGGATAAGACAGATTAAAAGTTAGAATCTTAAAATTGATGTATGGGCACCGGTTTTGAATGAAAAAGTGACGTTTGAATTTTCAACTTTTAGGGGTAGTTGAAATGAAATGAAATGAAATAGTTGCGCGGGTTTGAAGTTTAAATGAAGACTTACTAAAAATTCGTGAGGAACGCCGCGGGCGCAGTCTAGTTAATAAATATCATACAATACCACAGACATCATCCTGATTCCAAAGTAAATAGCTTTCAGAAGTATAATGTGTCAAGAGAGTTATGACAATGACAACAAATGTTGTAAGAACCAATAGGGCTTCCAGATCATTATGACGTTGTAGTATAGCGCCATACCTGTGCGCGTTGCCAGTTAACGACAGTCCAGGTGGGGAGGATTCGAAACAGAAGCGCATAAGAGCCTAACCGCATATGCGCAGTACCTAAGGTTTTTTCATAAATAAACGGTGTGCGCTCACATACTGGAGTCATGGCACGGGCGAGGTGAAGGCGGGACGGCGTCAAGGCGAAGGCGGGACGGCGTCAAGGCGAAGGCGCGGCGGCGTTGTTTACCTGTGCCCGCGACCCCACTCCGCTGCTATTTTATTATTTACTTTCGTGCGTATGAATGAATTAAAATGAGAACGAAGCATACCAATATTATCCGCGCATCGACTCCGCGCCGCCGCCGCCCCGACTGTCGTGTGGGTGACGTGCCTTATCTTCAAGATTTATTGATGAATTATATCCATCACACAATTTTCTCTCCAAGGAGTTTTTTATGTGATAGATGAGTAAACCTGATGGTAAGCGATTAGCGCCGCCCATAACCTGATAGAACTAGTACTTAGTAGATTGCTGCCTTTGGTGCAAGAGTTGCGGGTTTGATATCCGCACAGTACAAACGTCTGTGTGCATGAACATGTCCGTTTGTATTGGTCTAGTTGTTTTCTATATATTATAAATGTGTATTTACAAAAGAAAAGTATTTAATGTATATATTTGTCATCCCACTGTTGATTCTGATGTCCATAACATTAACACAGATCCTTGAGCTACCTTTCTTGGAGTCAGATCAATGTATGTGATGTTGTGAAATATGTATTTATTTAATAGATGTAATGTGGACTCCCTTAGACTCTCTTTCGGTCCATTGTACGTGATGGGTCGACTGACTAATGAAGCCAGCCCAGCTCCGCCCAGAAGCGCAGAAGTTTGCTGGGAGCTTCACAGGCTTCGCGGAGCGACCTGACCGGTCCGAGGATTTGTTCGCGTTGGGTGGTCACAGCATCGCATTCCAGGATTACGTGTGTAACTGATTCCTCCGCGTTGAAACACCCTCTGCATAGAGGGCTGTCTGTCACGCCTATTGTGAACAAGTGTTTGTTTAAGGGGCAGTGGCCCGTGATTGACCCTATCATTATTTTAAGATTGTTTCTTGTGAGGTTTTTAAGGCGTTTTGCGAGTCGCGGGTTTATTGCTGGCATCGCTATTTTTGACTGCCTACAGCCTGCGTTTTGCGACCATCCCTGGTTTTGTTGTGCTGTGGATCTTTGGCGAATCCAGGTACGTAGCTGCGAGAAGGGTAGGGGTAGGAGTGGCTCCGGGCCCTCCACTTCCATCTCTGACCCTCTTCTAGCGAGCGCGTCTGCAGCGTCATTGCCTTATTTATTTAATAGAATACTTACATGTTTTCTTGAGTGGAAACTTTCATGTTGGATAGCACAGTAACATTTTCGGGGTGAGCAATGCTGATCTCAAACATGGCTTTGAAAGCTGGTTCATCAAAGCAAGGGAATGCTGCTCTCGCTGATGTTGGTTCAAACTGGGTGACTCCCAATTTCCTGTAACATTTAGGCATTATACCAGCATTATTTAGAATTATCACGTAAAAAATAACTTTTTATTCAACAAAATAGCAGAAGATTTTTTCAGCTCTACATAAAATTTATCTTCAGATTTGAGGCATATCTATTTCATATTTTCTCTGTATCAAATCAGTGTAAGTAATCAAAATAACTCTACCAAATTTCAACCTCTTATAATAATTAAAAACTATTTGTTATCATATGAATTGGCAAAAATTACCAAAGAATAGCCAACATGGGAAGAAGGGGCAAAGACAAAAGCATTTCCATAAAACTATATTAACTAGTAAATACTGTTAGTGTATACCAACTTGTCTTCATTTTGAGCATTTTTGTATGTGCTTTTATAGAATCCTGTCAATGCATTAGATATTTGTCCACTAAAGGAAAGCTGTAGAGTATAATCCACACTAGGAGTGAGAGCAGAAGCCAGTTTAAGAATCAGTCTATCTCCTGTGGCCTCCTGTATATCAACTATTTTGATGTTACGTACACTGCTATGGGTAACCTGGGTGTCTATGGGTACAATCGATGCTTTAGTAACAGTTTCTGTAGTTGTCTCAAGATTTTCATTATTCGTTTCATTATCTGACAACCTGTTACCATTCAGCTTGATTTCTTGTGTTTCATTAGAATTGATTGCAGAAATATTCTCACTGGTTTCTGGGTTTGACTTGCTTGGCACATCAATATTACTGGATAGATTGACATTGTTTGGTGAATTCATATTGTTATTAGAAGGCAACTGTGCATTGTCACCACTTTGACGTTTAGATCTAGTATGTAATGTTTCAACTTTTTCATAAATTTGTTCGGTGAGTTTTGCATCACTATTAATACTGAGATTCTTTGAGTGCAATATGATTTCTTTGACTGGTGCATTGGCTCTGATAGTAATATAGACTTGACCAGTGAAGTTTGAGTGTTCCAGGTCTGTCACAAGCTTCAGTCTGTAGAAACTAGGCTCAACATGTGATGGTAATCTAAGGTCAGAAGATGGATTACTTTGACCAAAAGGTTCTGTATCATCCCAAAAGTCTGTTCCACTATTGTCTTTAGATACCTGAAAAAATATACCTATTTAGAGATTGATTAAATGGGTAAAATATTTAATAGAATATAATATATTATTTTGAGTAAGTTCTTCTTAAGAATCGTAATGTAACAGCAAAATTTATTTCACTTAATACGAATAGTTTCTAACATTAGGTAACAATAAGGAAAAATATTTAAAAAATAATTTAATTTTGAAAAACCGTTCATGTTTGTTTTTATACATTTTTCCAGACCACATTTTGGTGAAACCATAGGAAACGTATAAGTATTAATAGGTAAAAATAATTATCCCTAAGTTTATTTACTTACAGTTTTATTTCCACTTACAAACGATGCTAAAGCTACACATGAGCAGACTAACAATTTAAAACCCATAATTCTCTTAAAACTAGAACTTATCACTAATTAAAAACACGTATAATTAAAGCTCCTTGTATTTGGCACATTTTAAGTTAATAATGAGTATTATTTAATTAGGTATTCATTTAAAAATTACTTTTTCTATCGCTGAAGCAAATTTAACAAACACACACCGAACTTCTAATTGTCATTTTGACATTAGTTTTTTTTCTAGGCGGATGTCAAAGGTTATAAGGTTAAGTTTACAATAAAGTTCAGTATTCCATTCAAGCAAGACCGAACATTATTGATAACTAGCGGCCGCCCGCGACTCCGTCCGCGTGGAAAAGTAACTTTTTACCCCCCTTTCAACCCCTTACAACCCCCTTTTCGCAATAAAAAGTAGCCTATGTGCTTTCTCAGGGTCTAGATTATCTGTATACCAAATTTCATTTAAATCCGTTGAGTAGTTTTGGCGTGAAAGAGTAGCAGACAGACAGACAGACAGACAGACAGACAGACAGAGTTACTTTCGCATTTATAATATTAGTATGGATGATAAGAGAGTATGAAAATACCGATCAATTAAGTTTTGTGACGCACAGTAAAATTAAAACTGAAAATGTTATGAAACATTCGAAGATAAAAATGGCGTGATTTGTACGTAGCACGCACCGATGTAATGAACTTCTTACAGGAATAAGTAGACCTATAGCTAAGGCCCATACAAATGAAAAAATGAGAGGGAGTTAGCAAAACACTTTTCTTTTATTATGGGTGGAGTATTCCCTTGGGCGTTTAGGGGATAATCAAGTTTTAATGAAAAGTTAATGACAAATAATTCACTCGCCTTAAAGTAAGTAATAAAATATGTTATAACTCCGACCAACACGGCCAATATGACAGCACACAGTATGAAAAGCACGCAAACGCAGGTGGATAAAAATATTCCTCCTCTGCGGCCATACTGGATATCATCAGGAGTTTGGGACTCGTATGCTAGGAACTGCTGCCGGCTCGTCGACAGCGTCATAGTGATTCATCCTGAAATAAACGTTGGAATGTCCTTATATTCTTGTATTAATTAATTATTATTATGTATGTTTTATGATACCATAATATGTCCCAGACTTTTGGAAGGCATTTGTGGAGCCGAAGCCAGCACGTAAAGGCCGATTCATTAAACAAGTTAATCTAAATGTGATATAACTACAGCCGGCGACTATCCCTGTATACACTATGGAGCATAGCCAAGGACATTCCCCGGTTGGTGTTGGACTAATTTGAAAAGTGGACATTTGAGTTGATTGAGGTGCTGAAGAACTGTGTAACCGGGACTATTGAAGAACTATAACACCTGCCCGATCAATGACGAAAATCACGAATAAAATAGCAGGCAGTGACACGCACGCACACTGGATGGGTCTAAACGGTCCCTAAACGGTCACTCTCGTAAGGAGCGACAAGAGGGCAACATTGTCGTGAGGTGCTCAGGGTTTCGAGAGGTGTTACACCGCTTTCTACCCAATTTCTGTATCAGACACTGTGCCAACTCGCGACAAAGAGGGGCCTGATCGACTTGGGGATTAGTTACCAATAAAAAAGGTAAGTAACATGTTATACAATAGTTAAAACTGTATTGGTGGGAGCAGGGTTAAGAAGTTAAGATAGGTAAGTATTTGAATCACGCTGGAAGCCCTCGAACCAGTCCTTAGTAGCTGGCTGGAGCGGCCACACGGCTTCTTTTCTTTCCGTCTCGCGCAGGTAGTAACCGGACACGGATGTTTTGGTTACTACCTGCATCGGATCGGGAGGGAGGAGACATCATCTTGCCATCACTGCGGCGCCGCACAGAACACAGCCGCACACGCACTTGCAGAGTGTTAGTCCTGGAATACGCAGCGGGGGGCCCTGGTGGCAATAGTGAGTCAGACCCTTATGGGTCATAGGTAACAGCTATTTTGGGATGCGAGGAAGCCTGGGCGGTAGTAGCCACCTTCTGTGTAGATGTAATGTCTCAGAAAGAGGCGGCGGAGCGGGAGCGGGAGGCTGACCCACTCGCTAACCCGCTTCGACGGCGTAGAGGAGGAAGGAGACGACGACAGTATGACCGTCATATTCCTCGCCTCGGTGGGGATCAGTCAACAACTAGTGTGGGGGCACCAGTGCTGGCACTAAATAGAGCCCTACCAATGTCTGACCGGAATAGCTTGGCGCTCCCGGCTATTCCCGTCGCCCCCTCAATAAGGGGGCAAGTCCGGCCTGCCATGTAAGTGGGTATCCGCCCGGGGGAGGTCGTGGTAGTCCAAGGCTTTGCCGGATACCCATAACCATTTTTAGTCGGTATGTCTCTGGGCGCCTACCTAGAGGAGAGCCCGACATTACGCCTGGTGGTCCCCGCTATCTCGGGTAGGCATAAGGCAAGCATTTTTCACAGCGACAAAAAAAAGGTAAGTATTTGAATGACACGTTATAAGATATGGACGACTAGGTATATAGCATTTGTCATCATTCAAAGTATGTATAGGGGCGTGCGTGACTACCTATAATAAATTTAAATAAATTTAAATAAATATTTCACAACATCACATACATTGATCTGACTCCGAGATAGGTAGCTCAAGCACCTGTGTTACGGATATCAGAATCAACAGTGGGATTACAAATATATACATATAATACTTTTCTTTTGTAAATACATACTTATAATACATAGCAAACACCCAGACCAATACAAACAAACATGTTCATGCACACAAATGTTTGTACTGTGCGGGGATCGAACCCGCAAACCTTGTATCAGAGGCAGCGTTCACTACCACTGTTCCAATCGGGTCGTCAAATATATAAGTATTTAATCTGTTTAATTTATTGTTTTTCACTGGGGTGTTCCCAGGGGCTTACCCTCTGAAGCATTTTCCTGCAATCGACCAGGAAGGACACAAAGCGAACACTTCAGGCAATTAAATGATTGAAAACTCAAGTGTGTAAATATGCGATATTTACACACTTTAGTTTTCAATCATCATCATCATCGGGACCACATGCGGTAAAGGGTTCCATGTTTTGCCGCAGGATTTCTTTCGTCACGCGAAGTTATTTATTTATTATACTAGGATCCATAAGTGCATTATACTGCGTCAAGAAAGTGGTGTCAATGACAACGAATTTTTTGAGGAACTAACGTATTTCCCGTCCCGTGTCTTACAAATAATGGGGCCTACAAACTAAGTAGAAGATACTATGGGGCCACTTAATTAATTTCACGACTTATTTGGCAGAGAATATTCTCCGTCATGGGTTCCGATATACGCGTTCCGAGATACGCTATGAGCGCTGTGAGCGCGCTAACATGGCGCTAACAGTCGTTCCGTTATAACGTGAGCGCGTCCCTAAACGATTTCTTGACGTCATGCATGACGTCATTATCGGCGCCATCTTGCAATAACAGTGCTCACGCTCGGTGGCAAGTGGCAATATTACTGTAAGCCCTGTCAAAAGTGACATTTCAAAAATAGTATTTTGTTGTGTCATTACCTCAAATAAACGTTTTTCTTTTATAAAAACTATTTAATAACTTAAGAAATATATATGACAGACAAAAATAATATAATAATCAAATCTTTGGCGAACTATCCGTTTGAAAAACGTCATAATCGCTGTTAGCGCGTAAACAGATTGTTCCGAATTGAAATATCGCTATCAACGCTCTAATCACGAACATTAAATCGGAACGGCTGTTGGCGTTGTGAGAGCTGACAGCGCTTAGAGCGTATCTCGGAACGCGGCTTTAGTTTGTGATATAGCAAAGTTGTGATAAGTTCTTATATCCGTTTAAAAAACGTCATAATCGTTGTTAGCGCACCAACAGATCGTTCCGAATACGCTATGAGCGCTGTGAGCGCGCTAACATAGCGCTAACAGTCGTTCCGTTATAACGTGAGCGCGTCCCTAAACGATTTCTTGACGTCATGCATGACGTCATTATCGGCGCCATCTTGCAATAACAGTGCTCACGCTCGGTGGCAAGTGGCAATATTACTGTAAGCGCTGTCAAAAGTGACATTTCGAAAATAGTATTTTGTTGTGTTATTACCTCAAAAAAACGTTTTTCTTTTATAAAAACTATTTAATGACTTAAGGAATATATATGACAGACAAAAATAATATAATAATTAAATCTTTGGCGAACTATCCGTTTGAAAAACGTCATAATCGCTGTTAGCGCGCAAACAGATTGTTCCGAATTGAAATATCGCAATCAACGCTTTAAGCACGAAAACTAAATCGGAACGGCTGTTGAGCGTTGTGAGTGCTGACAGCGCTCAGAGCGTATCTCGGAACGCGGCCTTAATTTGTGATATTATAGCAAAGCTGTGATAAGTTCTTCTACATATAAAAATAAGAAGAGAAGAAGAAGAAGAAGAAGACACTTTACTTATACTGATAGCTGACAGCGTATATCATAATACAATGTACTCTGTGGCGTATATTGAGTCAAAGAGTAGTATTATATACGGTATCTGTACCTATTGTGTTCTATGGCTGACAGCCAGCCTGTATGTCTGATTTGTCAGTCAGTCAACGTCTCTAGCTTCAGCACAGTTATCTGTGGCACATGATTAATTTATTTCAAAGAGTCCTTATGTATGTACATAAAGTAAATATTAATTTATTCATGTGGCTTCAGCTTAATCAAGTCCAACTTTTCTTATAGTGATTAAGTTAATAAATACTCTGTGTTTGAAAACTATTTATTTAACTTAGTGGGTTTTTCATTCGCAATTTCGCAAAAACTTTTACCAAGTTTATTTATTCACCAAAGTTTGAAAGTTTTAAAATAAGTTTGTTGCTTGATAACAAAACTGGAGAAATAAGGCAAATATCAACTTTATGTAAGTCAATCTATTATTTTAAAAACGAAGATGCAGTGTTTGATATTGAAGTATTTTTTTGCATACAACGCCCATTATAATTTGCAGTCCTTATCTGTATCCTGCACTTCGTCGATCGGTTCGGTATCTTGGTTTGTAGTACTTTGAGAACCCCGCAACCGATAAAAGTTGGGCGTATCGTAAATCGTATGTACCTATATTATGTACGTAAATAATGCAATAAATATATAGTACAGAGCTCCATCAATTTCGTGTAAATAACTGGAATCCGTAGAAATGGCGGATTTTTATGTTAACGAAGAATTAGTTATTAAGTAAAAGAGTGTTAGGTACATAAAATAATTATTATTCTATGGTTAGATACTAATCCTTGACTCTAGAATCCTGCGAATAGCTTGCAACCAATATACAAAATAGGGTGTATAATCCAAGTAAACAGTTACCATAACAAGCATGTAACTTATTTAAGAAATTACAATAATACATATTTAAGAAAATAAAATAATCAAATTAATCTTAAAATGTTTCGCATCATAATATTAATTTAAGAATATAATTAGGTTTAAGATAGTGGTCTAAAAACCATTTTTTTAGAGTTATTCTTAGTTCATTGACATCCAAAGCTTTAATATTATAGGGCAAATTATTATAAACCTTAATATCATTTATAAAAGCACTCTTATATTATTATTTATATTGGAAGGTTGAAATTGTACTTATATCTACAATAATGGTTGCTAACTGGTTTAAGTGAGTTGAAGACTTCCAAATTATTTTTGACAAAATGCACTGATTTGATTTGAATCTAGATTGATTACTACTTACTTACTTACTTAATTGTGCACATTGAGTGCTTTGCCTGATAGCCGAGCTGAACATCAAATAATATCATCCCGACTGCGCTGGCTCGGACACGTGGAGATTACTAGAATATACTTATATATTGGTATGAGTACATATGTAAGAAGTTTCTTTTTTTTAAATCTACCTATGAAACCTACCTATTTACACTTTTTTTGTAACAGGAATATACATGCCTATAAATTAACAAAGGATACACAAAGGACGAAACAGATAAATATTATTAAAAGAATCTCAAGTTATTGATGTGTGATTTCCAGTTTAAACTAGCATCTATTGATACTCCAAGAAATTTAGTTTTTGTGGGATTTATAATAAGATTTAATTTTAGATGGCAGTGCCAATATAGCCAAAAAACGAGAACCTTCAAATTTTAAAGGCACACATAATGTTTTTGTAACTTTTTTCAAAACTGAACCAGTGTTTACGACTGATGGTATTGTTTTTGTAGCTCTGCTGATGATGAAAAGTCAACTACTCAACGGTAAGGAGTTAAAGGATAACCCTTTTAATATAGTAGGGTGTCAACTTTGATAACACCTTTTCTGGTGTGTACTGGTATAAAATGTTATTTGAAGTGTATAATGAATAATAGGTATAAAAGTGATAAAAATATTATTTCACACTTTTTAGTTGGTAGTTTTTGAAGCTCCCTGCTACTTCCTATATATATGTATTGGTCAGCGAACGTAGCGAGGTTACAGTAAGCCGGCAATAACGCTCGCACTGCGCAATGCGTGAGCGCAGGGATAGCTTCGCCCAGCCCGCTGCTTGAGCAGTGATTTTTGATGCTGGTACACTGGAAAAATTGTCAACTGTGTTTGTACTACTCCGTAGTACCCGATCCGCCTATTTACCTAGCTACCTAAATTATGTAATAGGTAGAGACTAGTGCTCGAATTTAGTTCAGCTACTAAGTATAGCGAATCGTATCGCACAGCGTGGCGAATGAGCCCCAGTAATGCAAAACGATAGCATTGCACTTTGCAGTTTATTCTTGAATTTCCTTGATTTTACCGTTTATATCTGCCGATGTGGCAGACAGCAGACGGATAATCTGAGCTCATTAACACCTACAATTCTAGTGAAGTTACAAATGCTTTGTCAACCTTTTCCCGTCCTCCCTAATAGGGTGTCCGGTACCGTATTTTAATCAGCGAAATACATTGGAGTCACACGTGCTCTGTCAACCTTTTCCCGTCCTCCCTAATAGGGTGTCCGGTACCGTATTTTAATTAGCGAAATACATTGGAGTCACAAGTGCTCTGTCAACCTTTTCCCGTCCTCCCTAATAGGGTGTCCGGTACCGTATTTTAATCAGCGAAATACATTGGAGTCACAAGTGCTCTGTCAATCTTTTCCCGTCCTCCCTAATAGGATGTCCGGTACCCTCTTTTAATCAGCGAAATACAGTGGAATCACTAGTGCTCTGTCAACCTTTTCCCGTCCTCCCTAATAGGGTGTCCGGTACCGTATTTTAATCAGCGAAATACATTGGAGTCACAAGTGCTCTGTCAACCTTTTCCCGTCCTCCCTAATATGGTGTCCGGTACCCTCTTTTAATCAGCGAAATACAGTGGAATCACTAGTGCTCAGTCAACCTTTTCCCGTCCTCCCTAGTAGGGTTTCCGGTACCGCATTTTAATCAGCGAAATACAGTGGAGTTACAAGTGATCTGTGAACCTTTTCACGGCCTCCTTAATATTCTTCTTCTTCGGTACCTTCTTTTACTCTGCGAAATACAGCGCAGCCTGCGCTGCGCTTTACGCCGGTTTTCTGTGAGGCCGTGGTATCACTTCGGTCGAGCTGGCCCATTTTAAGCGTGGCTCTTTCACGATTCAACTTGTTCTATAAAAAGGCAACTTTGATTTTGTAGGTTAGCCCTTGCCCTTCAGAGTTTAATTGAGGGGGGAGTTCAACGTTGTAAGAATGTTTAATAGTTATTTAGATTTATAGCTCGAATGTTCAACGCAACTCGCACAATGCGAAGAGACAATACAGAATAAAAATAATATTGAATACTTGAAGTAAATATTTTCATAATTATAATAATGGATGGACCGTTATTTATAGGAATACCTACCTGATCGGCATCATCATCGTACCGTTTTATTCCTGCAACGCGACGAGTTTGAACGTAATTGATGAAGAATAAGGAAGGACGTGTTGCCGGATAATCAATTGTACGTCGTTTATTATTATTTATTATTATTCAGGCAGACAGTTCAGGAACTGATAATTGCTTGTATCCAGATACATTACAAGTATATCTTATTTTCCATTTTGTACGTAGTTGTCTAGTCATTATTAATCGATTATAGGGGGAGCATATACCCAAATAATCTAATAATAACCAACAAAATTAAACATCCACTGACTAACGGCCAAAAACAGGCAACTCACCCCCGCCCGCCTCCGACGCAAAGGTGCCCATCACACTCGCCGCATTACCACGCTGAATAGCGATGGCCAGCCTCTGCACCAGAAACGACCCAGAGCGTGAGTCACCTGTCACCTCGCACAATCTACGGCCTATCTCCCACACAAAGTCCCTGGCTTCTGACCCCCAACAGCCCATCGTCTCCACGGCCACAGGCACAAATTGATAAAGGGGCTCCAAATTGGCGTACTTGAGCCTCTTCTTTGAGCTGGCATCCTCCGCAGCCGCTGACGGAGAGTGGACAGTGCGACTAAGGTGATAATCGATTTTATTATCGATTAAATCGATTTTAATTTTTGGTCGATATAATCGATTATATTCGTATATAAATTCTCATTGTCAGCCCAGATTCTGGATTTTAGCGGTTTTGTACCCTCTTCGAGTGAGAAAACATTTAAAGAGTATGCACATGTGTCTGCGCACACACTTGTGCATTATAATCGGTATGACCTGCTCTCTCAACTCAGCACTTATTTATGCCCGGTTGCTTCGGGGCCCGGGGTACACCTAGACTATGATTCAGGATTTAAACTCTGATTTTTAATTATGTGGAGTAAACTGACAGATGTCAATGTGTCATTCCATACATTATCACTCATTTTGACAGATGCGAAGTGTCAAAATGTATGGAAACTTGACAGTTGCATCTGTCAGTTTACTCCACATAATTAAAAATCAGAGTATAGGAAGTCTGGTAAGTACGATGATGCGGCTGGCTGTCTGAACTTCGCAATACTTTAACAGGGGAACCAGACAAACTAAATCATGGTTACACGTATCAGAAAATATCCGAAAACCATGTTTTCCCTCACAGCCGAGGTAATGGTAGAAATACGCACATATATTTGAAAAATCCAGAGACACATGCTTCGATTCGAACCAACAACCTCCGATATGGAAGGCGGTTCCTTGTCCTGTGAGCTAGCATAGCTCTCCTTGATGACATTATGTGCGGAAAAATATCGTTTGGTTTTGAATAGGCACTCCTCTCTCTATGGGTATCCTATGGCTATACTCTGATAGCGAAAAAGACAACCTATATAATTTGGAGACAACAGCTGTTTATTCATTTAATAATATGGTATATCCTGGTATATAGTATAGTATACCAAGAAATATAAATACGAGATAATTGTGTTTTCAAATAAATAAGAATTATTATTAATGATAAAATTAATTCATTATTTCAAGAATTTAATATTATGACAAAGCCTTTATAACTTCTTGTAATATTCGAGGGTAGAAACAAAAGTTTTATAATCGAATTTCTACTTCGATGTACTGAAAACATTTAATAATTTTCTGAATTATTAACATTTCGGTAAAGTTGATAACTTCATTACTTACCAATTTGTTGCTAGGTGTTCACACACAAACCGTAAATAACTTTCGATTCTTGTAATATTCAGATGATAATTTTATAGTACACTAAGGATAGACGTCCAATTTGATGATAGATAATATTGAAGACAACATTTATTCACAACATCTCACTATACCTAAAATAAATCACAAATTAAAGAATTCCAACATTTTGATAAACGACACGGAATATCAAATCGCGTCGTACTGATATACGCGTAGGCAAACTGATCGATGAATTTTTAAAAAAAGCTATCACATACACACACAAGAACGAAGAACACTTTCCACCAATAACTTTAAAAATATTATTTTTAAACGCGCAGTAAAAACATAATAATAAAAAAAAAAACAATAAAATATCGATGGCGTGCGTCAGCGATGTACGCGCGAGAGCAAGCCACGGTAAAATGCATGCTCCTTCACCGCCCATTACTTTACGTATTTCACGACCATTTTAGCAAGGCCCCTTGTAACTAGGCATTTTACTCAGTCGTAAGAACCAAACGAGTATTCCATGACCAACAAAAGGGGTCTTTTTAAATGGACAGTGCAATAGTAGAAAAGTCTGCCGTATCTACTTAATAATGTTTTCCTTCGACCTTGCAAGGTAATGCCTGTTCTCGTTGGACGGTGTGTACTCGTATGTGCATCTGGCAAATGTTCATTGTTATTTTAATTAACTGATATTACATATGGTTTGTACGTATCATATTAACATTAATCTGAGAATTTAAAGGCTAGTTAGGTACCTACTTAGTTTTGAAATTGTTACATATTATGAGCTGCCTGCACAGTTTTTATGATAATTTGGTGACGCATGTTTCTGTTAATAAAAGGTTTGAAAATTTTAAAAGACAGGTTAATAATTGCCGACCTTCAATTGGGAATAAATAAACATAACTTGGCATTATAATGAAGTCGAACTGTTGAAAAATGAGAATTTCATGCCTTACATATTACAATTTTAAATTTTATCAATGGTTGTTGTAAAAACAAACAGTTTTGTAAACTTTGTATGAAATAAGAAGAGTTTGAAATAGGAAAATTTTAGTAACGCTCACGCTATTACCATTTAACCTTAAGGTGGGTCACAGGCGGTCAGTTTTTTCCTAAATCAGTCGCGTAGAACTGATCGGAATAATTGTTTTTTTTAGAATAGGTTAGTATTTTGAGCCCAGTCGTAAACTTAAGAGCCGGAGTAATGTCAATATGTGGGAATTTTCGTTGCCATAAAATTGGAGTAAACACATGCCGAGTAAACATTGGAGTTAAAGGAGTGACGTTACAGTTTTAGGAAGAAACTAGGCTATCTGTAGCCCTTAGAAGAACATTTGATTACGAATATATGATACAAGGTTCCTGCATACCTAAACAAGCGGAATATAAATACTTGTAGGTACAAGGAATGAAGGTGCTCGCCGTAGACAGGAATGGAAATTGTTCAAGAGCAGAGCTCTTGAATGTAATAGAATAGATCCTCTTTATGGATGTTAGACGGAACTGCCATATCCTTCTTCATTAGTTTAATCTTACGTAGTAACTACTTAGTAACGGTCTGGGCGGCCAATGCACGTCTAAGTAGACGGGCGTTGGCCGCCCACGATCAGGTAAGTAGGTACCTCATCGTGTTAATGGAAAGTAATACGAAAACTTGATATCATTTTATTTTAATCCAGTTTTTTTAGATACACCAACTGCATAAATAATTTTGTAATCCTTAATAAATATATAAGATTACCAATTTTTATTTGCTGTTTTTCCCACCACCACTTTTCCTTCAAGTTGAGCCATATAAGCTGTGTTTTAAGGCGCACTTTTCGTGAAATAGTATTTTACATTAACTCGATTATCCTTACTATATAGTCAGAAAGTAAACGAACTATATTAGGTACAAGAAATGCAGGTTTACAAACAACACGTTTATCCTTGCAGTGCCCCTCCTCCTCTTCGTCTTAGTAATTCCGGGTTGCGTCCAAAGCTGACGCTCTGCAGCCCGGGGTACGCTTGAACCATGATTGAGGATTTGGGGAGTCTGGCAATTACAATGAAGCGACTGCCGTCTGATCTTCGCAACTCTCTAAGGGGAACCAGACCAACTGAATCATGGTTACACGTTTTGAGAAACTATCCGAAATGTACAGGTTTTCTCACGATGTTTTTCCTCACCGCCGAGCTAATGGTAGAAATACGTACCTAGATTTTAAAACCCTGAGAGGTGCATGCTCGGATTCGAACCACGACCAGGAGGTCAGGAGGAGGAGGAGTGATTCTGGACGCGCCTTCCATACAGGAGTATAGATGGGTAGTATGGGTAGGAGTATAGTCCAGAATCACTGAGCATTGCATCGCTCAATCATATCCTTGCAATGCGAGTATTATTAATTTCATTACATACGGATTGAATGGTGCAATAGTTGAACTGAGTTGAACATAATAGCCTTAAGCGTCAAGGGTCCGATTCCCCCTAGGACACGAGTATGTAGTATGTAGATGGCGAGTACCGTTACCGTTTGTCACGCCTGTATATTATCTTTTCGTTTTTCAGTGAGCATTGGACACACACGGACGTTTTAGCACTGGGCCTCGTTGACCATACCAAGCAACACTTCTTAAGCTGGAACTACACGCAGCGTCAGCGTATATGCCAGAGCAAACATCATGCAAAAATATTTGAAATGCACAGACCTTCAAATGTTCGTGGTAAGAATTTTTTGAACTCAATAAAATATCAGTAGCCCAATTCTCGGGAATTTCGATATAAAAAAACATGGCGGATACGCATGAAAACCATAAAAAAAAAATAAAGAATCATGTCCCGAGAAAGGATCTATAGTTGGATTTTTATTTAGACGAAGTAAACTGACAGATGCAAATGTCAAATCCCCATACATTTTGACATTTTGCACACATAGACATTAAGTTTACTTCGTCAAATTAAAAAACTGATACAAACAAACACGCTGCGGTGGATCTGTGGCTGGGTTTACTTACTACAATCAGTCTTTCCTCGATTAATATTGAACCAAATGTGTCAGACATTAAGGTAGAAATTGGAAAAATCCAACGTGCGTGACGGTGACGAAATTATTAACTGTCGATAGTCTCTTCAATATTGTAGGTTTATTTACAATATCCAGTGAAAATATTATTACAAATATATGACCACCAGTTAAGATCGACAGCTCATGCCTAATCAAGCACATACAAATTTCGTCGGGTTAGTAACTAACGCGTTCAGTGGTCTAATTGGTAGAACATTCACCCGGATTGTGAAAGGTGTGGGTTCGAGTCCCGCCTGAACACGAGATGAAATTGAAGTGTGTTATTTACTTAAAAATAGATCGATATCACTAAACGAAGTAAATACACGTTTACAATACAATACGTTTACGTGCACAATATACGTTTTAGTAAAGTTATTAAAACACACGAGTTCTCGTGATAAATAATCATTTTTGCTATAATTGGTGCGGCTGAAGGGTATGTGAAACTGTTTGGCTGCGCAAGATTAGAAACCTTTTTCAGCGTTTAAAATATTGTAATATAATTGAAATTGTCTTTTGGCTTTGCAGTGATTCAGTCGGCAGCAGTCTCATCGTATTCTGAAGAAGTCCGAGAAAGCAACAAAGTTTTCGTTCTGTAGAATCAACTTATTCGATAAAAGAACTTGCAATGTGTTATGGTGTTAAGTATAGCTACGGCAGCATTTAATAAATTTAAGAATTTTCAATGACAAAATCACAAACCAATATTATTGGATTTTATTTATTTATTAGAATCAGGAGAATAATAAAGTTTCCTTATATTTGCATGAAACGATTTTGGGATTTTGTATTTCGTTTTAATTAGTCGTAGCTACCTAGATCTTTAAGTACTTTTAATTATTAAAATGTTGCGATGAAACATTAGGAAATAATTCGATCCCCAGAAAAAGGAATATTAAATATCATATTATAATAATATTATGTATTTTAAATTGTATTGTATTTTAGTAGGCGGTGTAAACTTAACTTTTATAACAAAAAGTCCGGATAGAATCTAAAATGAATGAATCTGAACAGTCCTCATCTTCGGATCGGACATCTTATAAAAGAAGAAGCGATCCTCATCATGACGATAATGCAAAAAGAGTGAAACAAGACGACAATAAATCCACGATGAGTGTAGATACTTATAGGAAAGGAGGCTTAGTACATAGTTTGCATGGTGATATATACCAATTAAAACTTCAGATGTTATTTTTGAAAAGAGCTTTAGACGAAAAGTATGAATTTCATTTAGGCACAGAAGTTGAAGAGGCAGAAAAATTTGATGACATCGTGTTTAGGTACAAAATAAAAAATGAAAGTAATAGAGATGAGATACGTTTTGTACAAGCAAAACATAAACAAGATGAATCTAAGTACATTAATTGTACTGATTTGCTAAATGAAAATGATGGTGATTTCAGCCTCAAGAAATATTTTATTTCCTATCGTAGCATAATGAGAAAACCCGCGTTTAGAAAATGCAAAATAAAAGATTTTATTATCTATACGAACATTGACTTTGGGGACTTAAATAAAGCATCAATTAGGACGGAATGTTTAGTAGAGACTGACAATATTCTGAACGTAACAACATCGGGGAAGTCCACAAGACGAGTTAAGCTGGTTATACCGAAAGAACACGAGGTTTATGATTTATTAAGAAAAACCTCAGACTTAAACCTTTTAGTAGATGCCTTGAAGCAGTGCATTAATAGGAAAAAAAAAAGCAAAAGATTGCATATTTTTAAACTTTATCAGAATATATTAAGCCAGAAAGTATTTGACATTATGCCAAGTAAAACTGCTAGGTTTCGTGATGACTTTTTGGACGGGAGAAACTTGTCTGCAGATGTTTCAAACTTTCGAAGTGTCTTGCAGGGTGCATTAAATTTAGAAGACAATGAGAAATTTAAAAAAGAACTGAGCCAAATAGAGTTGGACCTGTCACTTGGCTATCGACAGATACTAGAATTGCAATCTAATCCGACAGTCACTGATGCAAAAGGCCTTGCCAAAAAATTCACTGAATATATTATCAATGCTAAAGAAAAAAATGAGGCTGTTACTTTAAATCGTTCAGCTGGAATTATTGACTCTAACATTAATAAATTAGCGTATCATATATTAGTGCAAGACAAACCTCAAAGTGCACTGATAAAATTTAGAAGCACTTTTTTTGATGATACTGTGAATTTGGAAGGTAATTTAGAAGAATTCAAAATGGGTTTAAGAACAGAACTCCAAAAGTGTTGCATAGATTTAGGTGCACTTCGTGATTACAGATTTAAAATTAGTAACTTTAAAACATGTATAGAGACATCTGAAGGGGAGTTTCTTTATCCAAAAGTGGAATTGCCAAATGATAAGATTGAGGATACAGAAATAGCAGATTTTTTTGATAAATTATCTTTTGCAGTAAATCAACCTAATGTAGATGAGCTGGGCGATATTATTAGCAATGAACTAGGAGAGTCCAGTAAATTTAATTTACTGAACGCTGATCTGGTGTCTGATTCTTTTCAACGGAAGATGTTGGACTGGTTTAAAGAAAAACGTCCAGAGAAAGGGAACGAAGGTGAATGGTTAAATGCTGAAGCTGGTGAAATGTTTATGACCTCGATTGAACAACAAGTTAGCGGCATAGTAGCTGTAGGAATAGGTATCGCGTATCCTGAGAAGTTGGCTACATATGGTATTAGGTTTAATACAAATAAAGTATTGTTTAAGAAATTGAAAGCCTTTCTATCTGGTGATAGTTCGTCAACACAAATATGTCATGTAATTGCCCGAAATGAAAGCATGTTAAGTGCAATTAATGTGTATAGTGCTTTGGAAGAATTAAAAAATCAGGAACAGTTTTTCCTTTTTAAAAAATATTGATAGCTATATATTTATGCGTTTACGGACACTACTAGGAGACACAATAAAAAAATACGTATTTAATGCAATTCAAATGAAAAAATGTTATAACTTTTTATTTTTGGACTGTAAATCTGCTGTTCCAAACCGTGATAAAAGAAGATTACTTAAAGAGCTATCTGATATTTTGTTAAATACAAGTACAAAAATAGTCTTAATTGGTACGGAGAATGAAAACCTGATAAATGAATTTGAAGAGCATGCATACTTTAAAGTTAGTGATGACTCAAGTTTTTGTGATCTTACTGAAGATTCAAAGCAAGTACTTTTGGAGAAAGAAATAATATTTCAAGGAAGAAATGTACGCTTAAATAAATTATTGCATATTTCAGACGAAAAGGAAAATGATATAATTGATGATAGGACATTGGTAAAATTAATTAAAAATGTTAATATTTGTATAAGCAAGAAACTAAAAGATTTAGGCGAAGTGAATGATTATTACATTGAACGCAGATTTAGACAAGTAATGTTTAGAAATAAAAATATTCTGGAATATTTAGAGGAAAGTGCTAATGACTCGGATTTATTTGTTATCAGTGGTAATACAAACTTAGGACTACAACATAGTAGTGTTTATGTTTTTGATACAGATGAGCGAGCCGACCTTATGTTCAACAAATTACGAGACCAAAATTCGAATAAGAATATCCATAGGTTTAAGAGTGATTCTATATATTTAATATGGTGTTATTCCTATGGATCTATCTCTGATTTAGTACGATATAGTGAAAAAGACGATATTTTAAGACCCTATAATAATGTAAATTCCCAAAGCTTTATAAAAGAGATTAACTTAATTCGTCAAAATAATCATCATAAAATAATAATTATTTCAAATAGTGCTGGAATGGGTAAAAGTACAGTGCTGACACATTTGTCATTAAAACTCAAACAAGAATATAGTGGTGTATGGGTAATGAAGATTAACTTAAATGACCATATTGAGGCACTTGATGAAAGAAAGTTGAAATTTGCTGACAAGAAAGTGAAAAGCGTTTGCAATTTTATATCTGATGATTTATTGGCATTTCAAGAACCATCAGAACTAGAAAAGAAGTTATTTAGGAACAATTTCTACAACTACGGGAGAACAGTGTTGTTCTTGGATGGGTTTGATGAGATAAGTCCAAATTATAAGGATGTAGTTATTGATTTATTACAATCAGTAAAAAAATCCAAAGTAGACAAAGTAATTGTAACTACTAGGCCAAGTCTGAGAAATGAGCTAGAAAGTAAACTAGGGGTGTTCTCTCACGTGTTAGACCCGTTAACTAAGGAAGAACAAATTCTATTCTTAATAAAGTTTTGGACCAAAAAGTTAGAACTTGATAGTAAAAGTAAAACATTAAACATGAAGTTAAGAACTTACGCTGAATCATTAATTAATAAAATTTATGAATCAATAAATGACAAGCAGCATGAATTCATTAGCGTTCCGCTGCAGACAATGATGATAGCAGAGGTATTTCAAAAAAATATAGAACAAATTCCATCAGACTGGAAAGGTTGTAAGGAATTTTTAGAATTAGAACTGAATGTACCTATACTTCCAAAAAAAATTTCTTTATTAGACCTGTATAAACACTTTTCCGAAAGGAAATTCTATGAGTTTTATTTAGAAGACAAAAAAGGTAGAAAACTTAAAAGACCAGGAGAAAAGAAATCTGCAGACAGAGATTATAAGTTATTTCAAGAGGAGCATGCAATATTAGCAATACGAACATTATTTGCCGAGAAGGAGTTAAAAGAACTATTGCCCCCCAAAAAGCTCCAAGAACTAGACTGTCTTATACAAGATATTCAAAGCTGTGAACACAATCAAGGCTTAGTTGATGACGTCATAAATGGCAAACCACACTTCATTCACCGTACTTTCGCCGAATATTTTGCATCATTTATTATTGCAGAGAAAATACTAGAAGCACCTGTTAAAGCACTTCAGTGTTTAGATGATGTACTATTTAATATATCCCCAATATTTATAACTAGTATAATTGAGCAATTAAATGACAAACAAGATATTGTAACTTCCACCTTAGGAATGCCCTTACTAAATTATGTTGTAGAAAATGAATGTATGAATTTCATCAAATCTTTACTAGAATCTCATTGTAATGACTGGCCAAAGAAACTAGATGCATGGAGCAAAACTCCTCTACATTATGCCATTGACCAAGATAATTTAGAAATGGCCAAGCAATTACTAGACCTAGCTGATGATATTCATGAAAAAACTATTTTACATCATAGCAGTTATATGGATCCAAATTATGAATTTTCTAATTTAGTAAAATTTATAAATAAAGAAGACCGAAATGGTAAAACAGCTCTTTATTATGCTATACGACGTAATCATATTGTTCTTGCTTTTGAATTATTGTTGAAAGGAGCATGTATAAATTCATTAGTTGATGACGATATTAACAAATTAATTCATGAAATGCTTCATTCATATGTAAAGGGGAATTTATATATTAGCGGTATCTTAGGAGTCTATGCAAACCAGGAGAACAAATACCGTCCGATACAAGAAAAGCTTTTTCTCAAAGCACCAGATATATTTAGCAAATTAAGCTTAAAAGATCAGTGCAGAATACTGTCATACTTTTTTGTTCACGGACGTGTCACCGTCATTGATACATTATTGGGGACAATACCCGATTTACAAAAAAGGACTGAAATCTTAAACAGTGATGATAATGGGTATATGCCCTTGGATAGAGTTGTAAATAGTGATCACATTAAAGATGAGGATAATTTAAAAATAACGAAATATTTAATAGAACATGGTAGCACCTTGATTAACATGAAACGTTGGGGAGGATCATTTTATGAAGTGGATAATTATATTTCTCAAATTTTGTTTGCTGCTGCTAGACGTGGCAATATAAATACTTTTAAACATTTTATCGCTTTAGAACAACCAAATAATTTTAATATGGTTTTGTATGAGGCATTAGAGCACCATCAGCATAATATTGTAAAATATATGATTGAAAATTATAAGGAAATTGTGGATGAGAAAGGAAATAGTCCACTACATTCTGCTTGTTGTAGTAGTGCTCCATTAGAATTGATGAAATATCTGATTGAAAATGGCGATATTAATGCGACGAATAATAAAGGCGAATCTCCATTGTTTATGGCTATTTATTTCTACGATATTAGAAAATTTAATAAATTTAGATATTTAGTTAACAATGGGGCCGATATTACATGGGAAGACAAAAATGGTAACACACCACTCTCCTTGGCCTTAGAATATAATCATATAGATCTTATTGATTATCTCGTTAAAAAAGGGGTACGCGGTGTTTCAATGAGAGCACCTAAATTAATACATGAAAAACTTACTCTTTGCTTAGATCCTACGGAGAGTAATTTAGATCTAGTGGAAGATAATGGTTGCACAAGGCTACATAATGCAATCAAGGATAAAAATGTTGAGTTGATACAATTCCTTTTGCGGTTAGGTGCAGATGTTAACAAGACAGATGCACAAGGTCAAACGCCATTACATTTAGCATGTACAAATAATCAGGTAAAAATTGTAGAAATACTTTTACAATATGGTGCATATTTTGATATGAAAGATAATTATAACAAAACACCGCTCGATTTATCATGTGGTTTGAAAAGTAACCAAATAGTTTGGCTACTAATGACACTCAATAAGTTATTTTATTGTGATAATTTGATGCAAGCCTTAAATGAAACCTGTATCAAGATACCAGATGGGAAAAGCTTAAAAGACTGGGGCCCTTATGGTAGCGGTCGTCCTGATGCATGGGATGGTGATAATCCTACGCTGTTTATCCTTAATGCTCGAAAAGCTAATGGGAAAGGTTTGTTTCATGTAGCAGCTGAGACAAATGATATATTTGCTATATATCAGTTAATGAAGTTAAATCTTGATTATGTTAAAAGAAAGGAAGAGTTATCGAGACCTGCGCGTTATCAAGACTATCAATCCACATCAATCGATGTAAAAGATAATGAAAAAAATTCACCAATACATCTCGCGGCGCAAAATGGTCACATAAAAATTGTTTCGTTGCTTTTACGGAAAGGAGCAATATTTAACAGTACAAATATTTACCAGGAAACCGCAAAAGACATTGCTTCAAAGAATTTTCACAGTAATATTGTAAAACTGCTTCAACAAACTGAAAATCTATTCAGTATTATAGAAGAAAATAATAGAACATTGATGGAAGTAAAAAATTGCATTAAGGAAGAAAAATCTTGTATGAATGCTCGAAATGAATTTGGTAAAACGCTGTTACATTTAGCAGCATCTTTTAGCGACCTTGTTCTGGTCCAGCTCTTACTAGATCATGGTGCAGACATCAGGGCTATTGATCTTAATAGCAATACACCACTGCATGTGGCTGCTGAAAGTGATAAAATAAATAATATTAAACTTTTATTGGAATATGGAGCCATTTACAACCCGAAAAATATGCAAGGTCAAACACCTTATGATATTGCGCATGATCAATCACGCGCTTTGCTTGGACGCATTCATATGTTATTTAAAAAGATACAAAGTGATAATCCTGGAATAAATATTTATAGTTTAGAAGTCGTATGCAAAGAATATGAGATAGATATTAGTACTATTGTTAATGTTCGCGATGACCAATGTAATACTCTGTTACACTATGCCTGTGTATGTATGTCTTGGAAGATGAATAATGTTGAGTTATTATTAGAAAATGGTGCCATATTTGATGCCCCTAATAAGTGGCACGAAAGTCCCAGAGATTTAACTTGTAACCTAGAGATAAATATATTACTAAAGACACTCGAAGAAATGTTTGAAGATGTTGATATATATTTTGGTCAAAAAAAAGTTAGTTTAAAAATTATTACAAATGTCATGGATAACACGGGAAAAGGTTTATTACACTATGCTGTTATAAAGCGCAAATGGGATAAAGTGCAATTTCTTGTGGAAAATGGGGCTCATGTCAATTTATTAGATATATTTTTTAAACTAATTAAATGTTGGCCTTTCATTGATTTAGATTTAAACATTATTAAATACTTGATTGATAATGGTAATATTATTGCTACAAATTATAAAGGAGAAACACCATTATTCTTGGCGGTTAAGTTATCTCGTAAAATGGATTTAATAAAATATTCATCTCAAGACAAAGTTGTATTTTATCACACGCTGCTTTTGGATATAATAAAGTATTTAGTTACTAAAGGATCTGAAGTTAATTGTAAAGATGTATTTGGTAACACAGCTCTTTCTTATGCTGTAGAACCTAATGTCATTAATTATCTAAGCGAAAAGATGTGTTTATATGAAACTTCTTCATAAAATTTAATGTATCTTGATTTGCGTGTAACATCAGCCAAGTAGAATCTTAGAGATTTAGGGCCGATTTCACCGCTTATATTGAACGAGATCAATACGCTTGAACTTGGTTTACGCGCTAAACTTAGTTCCGTTCCATTGTTTTCGCTTGCATTGATCGCGTTTGAGTTGATCGCGTTCAATTTCAACGGTGAAATCGGCTCTTAGAAGATTTCATCAAGGAAAAACTAAATCATTTTAAAATTGGGTCCAGTTTTACCAATACCACACCAATAGTTATACATGTTGTTTTATTTCTATGTTTAGTATTTCTTCATCTTTGTCAGACCTCCTATCACGTGCATTCATTTTCGAAACGTGTGTTTTACAATCTTGTAAAACTGCTTAAACTAAGTAATCTTTATCCAAAACCACCTGGATTTTTTATACTTCTTCTTATTATTTCTTCGCAACATTATTAATTTTTGTATAATTGCGGGTGTTTAATTTTCTAGAATTTATGTACAAGTATAAAAACATAATATACATTTCATTAGAATTAATAAAAAGCCGGTGGTGGCGCCACTGATCCGTAAAAGGGCTCATAAATACCTTCCTACATTATACATGTTTCAAGGTCACGATTTTTTTTATTTGTGGGCTAGTTGTTGTACTTACTATTAAGAAACTAAAGTAACGAAACTGTTGTACTTATAATAACTAAATCGTATTATTTATTCAAGTTAATAAATATTATTTTTATACCTATCTAAGTTATTTTATTTTGAAAATGAAACGTAGGTATACATAGATATGTTTGCAACATCGTATTTTTTATTTAAGTTAATAAAATATTATTTTTATACTTGCCCATGTAAGTTGTTTTATTTTAAAAAATAAATGTAAGTATACCTAACAATTCCTTTTATTTTAATGTGATAAAAACAGGCTTGGTTTTGAAATATACTTCTTAATGTTTTTCGCCAACCCGCTACGAGTTCCATAAATAACCATTCACAAATGTTGGGTCAGTTTATGTACGCGAGAAATTGATTCACGCCACAAGTGGCCGCTTTTGGCGTGAATAAATTTTTCGCTTAGGTACGCGTCAGACCCAACATTTGTTCATGGTTATTTAATAAATAGTATAAGTGTTTGCAGAGAGGTTGTAACCCCGAAATCGTTTAAAATAGATCCGGTTAGTAGCTAAAAATTAAAATCTATTGGCATCGCTAGTGTGCCCTACCCGTCACCTTAACGTAGGCATTTCGTTGTATACGTCGCGACGGTGAGCCGGTCCGTCCTACAAATACCTACATATTATGTATACCTATGAGCGATGGTAGCTAAGTTGCTAAGAACGGGCCTTCAATACTGAGTGTCGTGGTTCTAACCCGAGCGTACATGCTTAGATGAAACCAAAAAGAGGTTTAATCTAAGCGTACGTGATGGGATTAGAACCACGACTGGATTTTTTAAATCTATGTGCATATTTATACCATTCGCTAGGCGTTGATGGAAAACATCGTGAAAAAAACCTGCACGTCTCGGATAGTTTCTCAAAAATTGTAGATACTTACAATACTTAAGGTAATGATTCTGAACGTGTAATCGAGATCCAGTTTGTCTAGCTCCCCTGTCTACTAAGCGTTTCGAAGGTCAGACGGCAGTCGCCTCATTGTATTCACCAGATTTCCCGTAAAGAGTGCAAGTTCCACCAGCTCGTACTAAGCGTTTCGCTTCCTCTTTCTTGGTACGAACTGCTAAGGAATGGAACAACTTGCCGGCTTCTGTATTCCCAGAGAGCTACAATTTGGGTGTCTTTAAGTCGAGAGTGAATAGGCTTCTTCTGGGTAAGCATGCTACATCTTAGACCTTATTGTCACTTTCCATCAGGTGAAATGAGGTCAAGTGCAAACCCATTTAATATATAAAAAAAAAAGGTATAAGATCATATTATGTAAACCAGCCTGCTTAATTTTATTTAATACACATAATCATTTTAATTTATTTGGGCCAGCTAGGCCAGTGCCAAAGGAGGTGATGCCTTAACATTGTCCGTTATAATTGCAACGTGGGCAACTTCCCTTGCTTATTATCAGGCTGAGGAGAGAGCCAACACTGTGTCACTACAAAAAGAAAAATTAACGAGTTACTTGTCATTAGTGCCCAGTTACTCTACTGAGTATCAATAAACTGTCGAGTACACCAAGTAGTAACCGAGTAGACTCGGCCCATCGGTATGATATTCCCTATTTCAAGGGCGTAATCCAAAAAACTTGTGACCGTCACGTTCTGAATTCACGCGCCCACGTCACTCGCGTTCCCTAACCAGTGCCTCCAAAACTACTAGTAAATACGATTATCCTCAAGAGGAGCACAATCAGGGTGTCGTCATTGCCAACGAGCTATATCCTGGCAATTGAGCAGATTGGCGCGCGCGCCCGCGCTCAGTCGCCCTCCAAACGCGCGAGGAACCAGGTATGTCAATCCTTTATTTTAAACATGTCTATCGATATGGTTAATGATCCTCCAACCGATTGCGGCTACGGCGGCCGATTGTAATCATCAGCCACGTCACCACCATCTTAAGGTTTAGTCCCGGTTGCGTCCTAAGCCGTCGCTCCGGAGCCCGGGTACGCTTTCCTGCTTCTACTCCTCCACTTCGCACGATCTTGTGCGTCCAATTTAGTACATTTATTGGCACGCATGTCCTCTCTTACGACGTCAAGAAACACCTTTATAGGTCTACCCCTTCTGCCGGCGCCCTGTGGTGGTTGCATGGCCAGACATTTTTTTCCCACGTAGCTGTCTGGTTTTCGCAGCACATGGCCGTACCAACTCATACCATGGCGACTCTCCTGCAGTTTCTCTGCTATGTCATGGACGTGAAGGCTTTCACGCGTGCGTGAGTTTCTCACGCGGTCTTTCCGCGTGACTCCACACATCCGCCGAAGCACGTTCATCTCCGTGGTATGCATCTCCTGCTTTTGTCGCTCAAGTACAGGCCAAGTCTCACTGGTATACAGAAGAAATGGTCTAATGATGGACTTATAGACCTGTCCCTTCAACTTAACCGGCATTTTGGGGTCACAGATGACGCCTGTCACCTCATGCCATTTGGCCCACGCGGCAGCAATGCGCGCCTTGACGTCATAATCGATGTCTCCGGACAAATCAAGTACTGATCCCAGGATAGGAATGATCAGCCACGTATGCAGGATAATAGTGCTCAAGTGTGTGCGTACACACAAATGTACGGTCTATTCCCTTAACCTCGTATTCCAATGGGACACCAGCGTGACAAGACCGAAGAGGGTTCGGGTGCAGGACCATCGGTTTAACGCTCTTCCTAAGGCACGGGTGTACAAGATCGCAACTTCCAGACTCCGGGCTAACAGTAATAATTTCTTACCCAAAACTTGGGTGCTAATTTTTGGCCCGATCCGGGGATCCAACCCGGGACCTCTTGCGCAGCCGTCGCTTTGAATTGCGACCCACTAATCACCGCGCCACCGAGGCAGATGTACATGATTAACATTTTTACTCACTATTTGTTGCTTGACGGTTGCTGTAACGCAGCCGAAACGTCATAGTGGGGGAGGCCAAGAGGGGATTTCGGGATTGACTAAAGTGCGGCAGATTAATATACAGTAGGATACCTTGTCCGGGCTTCCACCAGATATTAGCCTTATTTATATGGACGCCTGTCAAGGATAAAGGATCAGATAAGTAAAAAAAAGTTTTTAGAAAGTGAGTTAGTTATCTACATGCTAAAACGTGTATATTCCTCTAATTTCGATTCCAAACGACGATCCGTTTGGAACAGTGGTAGTGAACGCTGTCTTTGGTCCAAGGGGACAATAATTTACGGGAATGACTTAGAGAAAGGGAGAGTTACACAAATAGTGAGTATCTACATTTAATCAAATAAGTAATTAAATTTTTATTTCGCGTAATTCCCGCGATTATGAACCATATTTATTATAATGTAACGCGAAAAAGGCCGTATTTTCTAGTTACTTACTGCTTACTTGCTATTTACTGCTTCACTCATACGCCGCCAAAAGGTCATGGGTTGGATCCCCACCCTGGACAAACATTCGTGTTATATACACTTGCGTCTGTTCGGTGTAGTAATATACCTATGCATTTCAGAATATATTTGTAGTTTCTCTGTTGTCTGATCCAAGATTCACTACCACACCACATAAACTAAATTGGGTTTCTGCGCGCTTAAGATCCATGCCGAGCCGTGTAAAAGACTTGTGTACGATTTTTTGTTCTATTTGGCAATCAAAGGACCTCTCAAAAGTGGAAACATCGGTGAAAGAATGACTCTTAGCTTGAAAACTCTCCGGGATATCACATAGACTTTCCCAAAACTCTCTATACTAAAAGCGACCACCCTCGTGGCTTCGTCGCATCATACTCGTAAGCTCGGCAGGAGAGCTTTGTTGCTAAGTATATTAAATAATGCGTTTATGAAAAATTTTCTGCGGAAAAACCGCGAACTAAAATGTGTAAAATAATATTTAACACTATACTATACACAGGAGCCGCAGGACTCTCACCTCTGGCTTGCCTTAATCAGTGGAAGTGAAAGATGCATAAGTCGCGAGTTGGCACAGTGTCTGCTACAGACACTGGGTAGAAAGCGGTGTACACCTCTCGACACCTTGGGCAATACACAACAATGTTTTACTCATGCATAGAATTATAAAATTCTATGCCCCCTTGTCACTCCTTGCGAGTGCGACCATTTAGGGAGCCTATACAGCGTGCGTGCGAATCACCGCCTGCCCATTTTACTCGTGATTTTCATCATTGATCGGGCAGGCGCCATAGTGCTTCAATAGTCCCAGTTCCATAGTCCATCAGCATCTAAACCCAATAACCTAGATTCTTTTGTTTCCATTTCTTGCAATAGTCCTACACCAACCGGGGACTGTCCTTGGCTACACACCATAGTGTATACAGGGACATTCGCTGGCTAGTGTCACATCATATTAGTCTAAAATTGTCAATCGAACGGGCCTCCTCGTGTTGGCTTCGGCCCCACGCATGCCTTCCAAAAGTCCGGGACATACATAATTGCCCGTGTTGTGGAGCGACTGACAAACATAATAATACTTAATTTATTTCAATTTAAAGATTACATTTGATCCATTATTGTTGCTATGACTTATCATTACGTTACTAACAAGGGATTATATTTTGATAAGACACTGACACACGATCGAGGAGGGATCAGGGGCAGGACCAACGGCTTAACGTGTTTCCGAGGCTACGAGGCTACGGGGGTACAAGACCGCCGACTTCCAGACTTCGGGTAGACACTGCGAATTTCTTAATAGAAAAACTCAGGCTACAAATTTTGACTTGACCCGGGGATCGAACCTGGGACCCCACACGCGGCGTCTATTCACTGCGCCAAGGACGCATTCAATCAAACAGTCAGCGGCGCATTCTATGTCGAAAATCTGTACATAAATATGTAGGTAGATAGATAAATAGATGACTATTACTCTCTTTATTGCACAACTTTTTACTGAACTTAATGCTTTTTTTATGATATAGATGGCAGACGAGCCGCCGGATCACCCGATGGTAAGCGATTACCGTCGCCCATGGACACCTGCAACACCAGTGGTGTCATAAGTGCGCTGCTTACCTTTTAACCCCCCTTCCCATGGATTGGGCCTCCGGTACCCTCACTCACGCAGCGAAACACAGCGCATGCACTGCTTCACGCCGGTTTCCTGTGAGGACGTGGTATTACTCCGGTCGAGCCGGCCCATTCATGCCGAAGTGTGGCTCTCCCACTGTTAAAGAACTAAGGTCTCCCACTGCTATGGTTACTTACTAGGTACTAAGTCCGTACAAAATATTTAGTTTACAATAAGTTAGTCTAGTGCCATTTATTTTATATGTCAACTTCATCATTCATCATTTCAGCCAATAGACGTCCACTGATGGACATAGGCCTCCCCCAATGCTCTTCACACAGATCGGTCCCGTGCCGCCCGCATCCAATTCCCGCGATCTTCACCAGATCGTCGGTCCACCTTGTGGGGGCCTGCCACGGCTGCGACTTCCTGTACGTGGCCTCCACTCGAGGACCTTTCCGCCCCAACGGCCGTCTGTTCTCCTCGCTATGTGCGCTGCCCATTGCCTCACGAGGCATGCAATCCTTTGGGCTATGTCAGTGACCTTAGTTCTCCTGCGGATCTCATCATTTCTGATACGATCACGCAGGGAGACTCTGAGCATAGCCCTCTCCATGGCTCTCTGGGTAACTTTGAGCCTCCTTAATCGGCATATTGTAAGCGGCCACGTTTCGGTTCCGTATGTCATCACTGGCAATACACACGCATTGAAGACTTTCGTCTTGAGACACTGTGGTAGATGGGCCAAAAATATGCTGCGTAGCTTCCCAAACGCTGCTGCCTGGACGAGTTGGATTCGTCGATCGACCTCTTTCTGGAAGTTGGTCTTACCAACCTGGACTTTTTGTCCGAGGTAGATCTACTCGTCTACAACTTCCAGTGTAGAGCTTCCAACCTTTACAAGAGTAGGTACGACATGGGAATTCGACATAATTTTCGTCTTATCCATTACATTTTTAGACCCACTTGTTGGGAGACTTTACTGAGGTCGTTGAGCATTGTGCCTAAGTCTTCCAAGGTCTCAGCCATGACTACGATATCATCAGCGAATCGAAGGTGCGTCATGTACTCGCCATTTATATTGATGCCAAATCCATCCCAGTCCAGAAGTTTAAACACGTATTCCAACAAAGTGGTGAACACCTTCGGCGATATAACGTCGCCCTGTCTCACACCTCGCTGGAGAGGTATGGGTTTTGATGCCTGGTCCTGAAGACGGACTGACATTGTGGCGTTTCCGTACAATGACTGCAACACTTGTATGTATCGGTAGTCTATTCGGCACTACTTGAAGAGACTGTAGTACGGCCCGGTATCGACTGAGTCGAAGGCTTTCTCATAGTCCACAAACGCTAAGCATAATGGCAGATTATACTCTTCGGTCTTCTGTATAACCTGCCGCAGCGTATGTGGTCTATGGTGCTAAAGCCTTTTCCGAATCCGGCTTGTTCGGGAGGCTGAAAGTCGTCAAACCTGCGTACGAGACGGATCGTCATAACCTTCGTTGCGTGAGTGAGGGTAACGGAGGGCCAATCCGGGGGAAAAGGGGGTTTAAAGGCGGCGGCAATTGCTTACCATCAGGTGGTCCGTCTGCGCGTCTGTCACCTATCACATAAAAAAACTTTTTACTACAATCTTATATTTTTCCAACAGGACCATAGAAGTGCCAAAAGATGTTTGCGTGGAGTATTCTGACCGCAGCATGTCTTTTGGTGGCGCACTGTATGCCCCCGGACAAGGTTTGAAAAAGTTACTATAGTCGGAACTTTAATTAGACGAAGTAAACTGACAGATGCAAATGTTAAACCCCCGTACATTTTGACATTTTGCAATTGTATGGGAATGACACATTGACATCTGTCAGTTTACTTTGTCTAATTAAAAATTCGACTTTAGCCCTCTAGATATAGGTGCGGTCAGCCGCACATTAATGTACAGTCAGCGTTAGATCAAGTTACCCCCTGCAGTGGAAAAATAGCACTTGTGCACAGACATAAGGACGGTTCATAGGTCAACTAGGGTAACTTGACGTGACGCCGTGTGTACATATAAATCTATCAATTAATGTCGTTTAGATTTGCTGATTTACTCTATTTTACCTAATTTAAAATTAAATGATTGTTTTTTTAAGTTATTTTAATATAAGTATAATAAATGATTTAGAAAGTAGTTATTTTTGTTGACCCTACTTTCTCCACTTGACATGACGCGTAGCATGCGCGTAGCGCGTTTGATGACTCCCTCAAGCGTATGTCAACAAAACAAATAGGTCCGTTTTCAGTTGTCTAATTGAAGGGACGTGCCGTATCTTCCGCTATTTTGATTTAATCTAAGACTTTAGCCCTCTAGATATAGGTACGGTCAGCCACACATTAATGTACATACAACGTACAACATCGTCATCACCTTCTGTTTTATTATGGTGTCGTCATCACCTTTTTCGCATATTATTCTATGCTTTTTCGCCGCTTTAATGTAAGTACTATCTCAAATTCTAGTGTCTACCTTAAGTTGCCGGTAGTGTTGCCGAATAATCTAACTTCGATTAATTATTTTCATCCTGAATAATCTAATAATCGATTGTATTAGGGATAGTAGGTATCGATTTTCATTTTTGGTTTTAGTTTTCAAATAATCGTTTGTTTTTTTTGGTCAATACGCTAACGCTTGACCACAATCACACCTCATGGAAAGCGAAGATGAGGTCTAGATAAATTGCCGATACTATCGATTAAATTATGCCTTCTTAGACATCTTCTGGAAGAATGACGATTATATCTAGAATGCAGATTCATCGATTAATCTATTAATAATCGATAGTATCGTCAATTTACATCAACCACAAATGAAAATCTATTTCATCGATAATATCGATAGTACTATCGATTATCCGATTATTTGGGCCCCAATGGCATAATCGATTAATATCGACCTACAATCGATTATCCGGCAACACTAGTTGTCGCCCCTCCGTTTACTTATTATGTTAATGCCCTTTCTATCTATTACTGGTGTTATTGTGTGTGTGTGTGTGGGAGTGTGTGTATGTGGGAGTGTGTGTGTGTATTTGTGTGTGTGTGTGTGTGTGTGTGTGTGTGTGTGTGTGTGTGTGTGTGTGTGTGTGTGTGTGTGTGTGTGTGTGTGTGTGTGTGTGTGTGTGTGTGTGTGTGTGTGTGTGTGTGTGTATTCATAATATTACTATGCTATGTTGGTGTGCCTATTTTACTTTTACCCTATTTCACTCTCATCCTCCTCCTCATCATCAAAATTTCTATCCCCAACTCTCCTTACCAGCAAAATCTAGAAGCCGTTTAAATTCTACAGGTGTCAGCTGCTCACATCATCAGAACACGCAGCATCGACTTGAACAATGCCCACGGCCTCACGATGGAGACGCGCCTGGAGAAGGCGGTGGTTCCCACAGGGTACCGCCTGGAGCTCGAGCCGTACCTGGAGGATGGGCTATTCAAGGGCCACGTGAACATCAACGTCACCTGGGCCAAGGAATCTGATGAGATACACATACACAGCGCGCATGAGTTGGAGATTACGAACACAGAAGTCAAAGCGCATATTCCAGCCGAATCGTGAGTACCTATTATCTACTACTCCGATATTGCAATAGGTAAACTGGCATAATTCGGTGACTCACCTAATTAGGTGATAGAAAGTTTCGAAGCTTCTCCCGCTTTGTAGGTACAGAATCACCTGTTTTAAATTAAACTTTATACTAACGCAATAACGCTTCTTGACGTATGCAAAAATATTGACGATTGTGCGACGGATATGGCAACAATCATTCCTGGGTTTCCTCTACAAAATTTCATGTTATCACCGAATTATGCAAGTTTACCCTCATTGGGGCTCGGATTAATATATTAATACATATTTCTAATTTACACTATTTTCGGTCCCAAATATATTTTATTTCTTTACATCGATTATCGTATATAGATTGTGAAAAACTAGTTTTCCATATTTCATGGTTAGGTACCTAAGTCCATATTTTTCATAAAAATATCACAATCATCCATATTTTCGAACTTCAGCCAATATTGTGGCCATTATGGCCCTATAGCCCATCCATACGTTGTTGGCCCTACCCCATATCCGCACGAAGACTCGGAGAAAATGCCGCCGGCTCAGAGAGAGGACACACGGACGCGCTGTGGCGACGGAGCGTCGTCAGTGCGTTATATTACATACAAATTGAAAAGCATGCCACAAGGTCCGTTGTGGCGGTCGCCGCAAGCCGCAACGCGTGCGCAGCGCACACGTTTTGAACTAGAAGGCGAGTGACGAAGTGGGGGGAGTGGTGCAGCGCTCCGACGCCTGAACGACGACGCACGCGGTCCATTGTTGTTCACAAACGTACGACGACGCATTGGATCGTGTGACACCCATTCCGTCGAAAAGAAGGCGCCCGTGCGCACTCACTCTCAGATGGCGCCGGCCTTATGCACACCCGGCCGCTGGGAGTCGGCTGGGTAGTGAGGATGTGGCATACCCACTAAGAACTCCCAGGCTTTTTCCGACTATTGCCCGAAAAATCGAAACACGGGGTCTATGACCTCGAGAGAGCAACGGTCCTTTGCCAGCCTCATCCAGGTCTTACCCACTGCTCTGTCTTTGTCGTCAGCCCATCTGTTTCATGGGCGTCCTCTATTTCAGTTCCCTTGACTTGGCCACCAGTGTATTATGGACTGGCTCCATCTACCACGACGAGCCAGAGGGCCTAATTTAAAGCATACGTTACGACCGAATCGGAGTTTCCCTCTCTTTCACACGCGCTTTGTCTCCTTTGATTGATGCAACAGGTATATTCGCGTTTGTTACCGGACGGCTTTAAATTAAACCACCAGGTACCCTGCCCACTGCCATTTGAGTGACATCACGCGTCTCTCAATATCCACCCCAATATCCAATATTGGAATACTGGAATTATATTATATGTATGCCCATAATGTCCTACTGCAGGTAACCTGAAGACCTAAAGGCCTGTCTCCCCTCCTGCCACCTCTCTCGTCTTGGGCATATTGTTACCCTATGTTTTAATCCCGTGATTTGACGTGACACACTTCGGCATGAATGGACCGGCTCGACCGACCACGGCCTCAAAAAACCGGCGTGAAGCAGCACTGTGGTGTTTCGCTACGGACCCTCTGGAGTATCGTGGTCCGTGGTGTCGCCAAACACCAACAGCTCGCCACAAGCTGCTCCTGCGGAGACTGATTGCTCTGATGAAAGTTGTTGTTCTTCATAAGTGAAGATCAGCAACTCTCACCAGCGGGCGATGGGGTCGTCACATCCCTACGCATTTATTATTATTATTAATATTTTGTATCTCTCCTGCGGGAAATCACGGCACGGTGGCGGGTCCTTTTGGAAGGTGTACGTGGGGATACAGATCTAACACGAAGAGGCCCCTTTGAGGCACAATAATGAAAGTGGGGATGTGTACACCTAGCGGGTACTGACTCTGACTGTACTATGGAGGAGATACAACCAAAGTCAGCTAACCTAACCGATTTGAGCTTCTACGAGAGCGTTGTAAAATCATGATCAGAAGCTGCTTTGAGAGTTATAAACGCAACGCAGCCTATAATCTTCCGGCTAAAGCTAAGGTTATATGGTCTTACCTAAATGGACTAAAAAGAAACAGTAGCTCCCTCCCATCACGAATGACCGGGGTGACAGGATCGCCAAAGGTGGTCAGGAAATACCTATTTTAACCCGACTACGGTAAAGCAAAAAGGAGGGTTATCATTTTGACCTGTTTTTTTATATATAAAATGGGTTTGCACTTGACCTCATCTCACCTGATGGAAAGTGACAATAAGGTCTAAGTTGTAGCGTGCATTACCCAGAAGAAGCCTTTTCACTCTCGACTTAAAGACACCCAAATTGTAGCTCTCTGGGAATACAGAATACCTGTATGTATGTATGTATGGTTGTTCATCTGTTCCCTCTTAACTTCTAAACTAGTTATCATATTTAAACAATTGAGGTGTCGTTAGAAGCGTCTTGATTGTCTTCTGGTTAAAGGCGACATGACGTCACGTTAAATTGACTACAGCGCCCTCTCGGGGACTGAGAGTAAGGAACTAAAAAAAAAGTTGCATAACTGAGAAATATAGTAAGTTACTCCGTGGTTACCGTACATAACTAATAGGTACACGGAATGCGTGCATAATAATTTATCAAGTGTACAATCTCAGTAGAAAGTCGATAAGAATTAATGAACGTTACAAAAATGCAGTTTTTTTTATAATAAATAACTAATAAAAATAACAAAGTAATTTTGAATAATAAATTTGTTGAACAGACATGCTGCCAGTATGAATCTAGGTATTGGTTCATGATCTCATCATCAGCCCTGCAGTTCCTGCTGAGTATAGGCCTCCTTTCAATTACGCCAATGTACCCGGTCCTGAGCTGCTCGGATCCATGTAGTCCCCACGATTTTGGTGATGTCGTCGAACCATTGGAACACTGGACGACCTGGATTTCGTTTACCGGTTCTAGGACACAATTCGGTCAGGATTTTGTTCCGGATTGGATGGTATTGGTTACCAAATGAAATTCATGTTGCTCGCCTGTCTTTATTTATGTAATATACCGCGTGAGAGCCACGCTTCGGCACACTCCGACCATGAATGGGCTGGCTCGACTGGAGTGATACCACGGCCACAGCGAAACCGGTGTGAAGCAGCACTGTGCTGTGTTTCGCTGCGTGATTGAGGGTACCGTAGGCCCAATTAGGGGGAAAGGGGGGCTTAAAAGTTGGCAGCGCACTTGTGACTCCACTAGTGCTGCGTGTGTCCATAGGCGGCGGTCACTTTCCATGCCAGGGGCGGACGGGTCCCATTTTTAAGGTAGGGCGTAGGGCGGTTGTGGTTTTAAGGAGTTAGGGCATTGCTTCACAAAGCCCCGGCCCCAGGTGGATACGCAGTAATTTTGCTGCATAGGACTCCCCTTTTAAGAGACTGGACGGCGATCCCTCCACACGCGAGGCGCAGATTACTTATACCTAGGAATGCGTGACGCTGCGAGGGGAACTAGAGGCACCACCTCGTTCCCAACATATAGTCAGTTCGCTGGTCTGGTGCTAACAGTAAATGATAACCCGGTATATTTTATCACTCATTTTAGCAAGGAAATCCAAAAGATACCCGTTAAAAAGGTGGTGACGGACCTGAAGAAGCCGCTGGTGACCATCCGCTTGGAGAGAGCGGTGCCAGCCGCCTCCATAGGGCACCTGCTGATCAGCTTCAACGGGAACCTGGAGACTGCCTCGACCGAGGCCTTCTTCAAGACCACATACACCAACGAGCAGGAGGTCGAAAGGTATCGTAGCCTGCAATCAATGTTATCATCATCATCATCTGTTGCAGTCCAGTTCTGGACATAGGCCTCTTCAATGTTCGCTATTCCGATCGATCTTTAGCTTCTCGCATCCAGCTCCTGCCAGCCACCTTGCACAGTTGTTACTCCATTTCTGGCCTGAAAGTGTCCTACACTATGTATACATAGACATGGTCTCCATTCTGGTACGTGTTCAACCGCTGGAGTTGTCGGTTCTGCGACTCATATGACCAGTCCACTTGCACTTCAGTTTGCTACTCCAGTGAGCTATGTCGATGAACTTAGTTCTCTGCTGGATAGCATAGTTTCATATTCGATCGTTGAGAGAAACTTCGGGCTCTTTCCATAGCCTGAGCGACATACCATTTTATAAACCGAGGTATACCTAATTTCTCTACAAGTCTTTTTTTTTGTTTAATTCATTAGAATAGTGGCTGCCACTCAGCTGCGGCCCAACAATGCCAGAAGGATGTTTCCTTGTTTCGACGAGCCTGGGTATAAGGTGCCGTTCGAGCTGAGCGTAGTGCGACCACGGACCATGGTGGCATTGAGCAACACACCAGTAGCGCGCACAGAGGACATGTGAGTATACAACACTTCTCAGAAACTACGCAACGACGTTGGGAGAGTGTACTGGCTGCAAGACTCTGGTCGTCAGTTAGTGACACATTTGAAAGGAGGCGAAGGTTTTTATAGGTGGTTGGAAACCTCAAGGCGACAATTATTAGTATCTGTCATTTCATTAAGTACTGTACTTACAATGTGTCTCGGTAAACAGTTACATTTCAACTGAGTAATTTCCAAAAATAGTAGAATAAATGTTGACCAGAATAGGTTGAACGAAAAGATGGTTTTAGGGTTGTAATCCTGCAATTGGACTGGTTTTCCCTTTATTCACAGTACCGGGGAACCGAACGCGGTGTGGGACCACTTCGAGAGGACGCCTCCCATGTCTACATTTACGTTGGGGCTGGTCATAGCGGACCTCAAGCAGCTTGGTAACTCGACCTTCTACAAGGATGATCATGGAAATGATTTAGGTGAGATGCTGAAATAAGTCCTATTATCACAGCTTATTATACCTAGAGATCAAACTTAATATTGTGAAAAGGCCATCCACAATTTACCTCTCTTTTCTTAAGTCCCCTAGAAGTCAGAAGAACGTCCCCGTGACCAAGTTTCCCTCGATCTGGCCGTAGAAAGCTGTCGTATCATCTATCACTAAATCCAGACCAGAATTATTGCCAAAGTGCCACACCCGTATCTTTCTTACAGCGCAGACATTGTGTGGAACCTATCATATTCATCCTTCGCTTCATCGTGGGTTTCTTCTCAACTCTAGGGGTCAGTGTGAAGCCAAGAGCAAACCCATAATCATTAAAAAATATCCTATCGGGTTCCAAAGCATAAGTAATTATCACGGTTCCGCCTTGATGAATTTCAGTGCCCATTAAATTATTTGTATGGTGTTCCATAAAATAAACTTTGTTCTTCTGGATGTGCTAAGAGCACACATACCCAGCGTTAAGGGATGCCAGGTTTAACATCGAAAACGAATTGGTAAATATGTAAACAGATGCTGCCATACCGACAGCTAGTTTGTAATACAAGTCACTGGATGGCGCCACTGCGCCAGCCAATTATAGCGCATGCTGTTTCTGATTCTCTCTCTCCTCCTGTTGCCACTTTGCGTGCCTGTTGTTGTTTTTATACAATAAATATTTTATACTTCATTTTTACGAGTTTACAATTCTACAACGGACCCTCTGGACCCTTTTCACGAATCATACCTACACAATATGAATTCCTTCAAACGAAGCGTGAAGAAGTATCTTGCGGAAGTACCAACGGAAGTGACGCCATGCGATCGCGCTCGTTGTTACTACAACGGGGCCTCTCTTTTTGCCCACCATCTGGCTAAGGCGAGCCGGTATACTTTACCACTTGAAAAAAAAACTTGTTGTAATTTGTAAATTAGTTTGTGGAGAATAAATACTTTTTTATTTTATCAGAACTGCGCGTTTGGGGCCGCCCGGAGTACCTGCCAACACTGGAAGGAGTCCAAGAGAAGGTGGCTTGGGTGTTCGCGGAGATCGCCGGCCTGTGGCACGAGCCCCTGCCTCTCCGCCGCCTAGACATAGTGGCGCTACCCAACTACCAAGGGGTCAAGCCTGCTGACAACTGGGGACTCATCGTCTTCAAGTAACTGTTTTCATTTAAAGTCGTGAAAATCACTCGCGCGTCATTTATGGTATGGAAACCCGATAAAGTAAGATTATAAATAGTCCGAGTAACCCCATATAGTTAGGAATGGCATCAGAATTACGTTAGTTGCTCGAACATTCGTTTTCAAGGCTTTCTTGACGTACCTGTTTATGTCTTTGCTTCACACTGAATAGACACGCTATCAGTGAACCTTGAACTTATTCAAATTAATATTGATAAGACCCTGAGAGAGCGGTTGCGATAACAGATTGTTCACTTGCTCGATATTTAATCAGCTTGAGGGGGAGGGGTCCCCTTCTACTCAGTATGCCAGTCCAACGAAGACCTTCTCGGCGCATTGTGTCTCCTAACAACAGATCTTTCTGCTATGTGTTTAAACCAACAAATAAAAAATCGGTAAAAAAAATATATTGGTGTTGATATTGTATACTGTATATTGATGGGATTGATAAAAAATTGTTATCAGTCATTTGGTAGCGGCGGCCATCTTAGATTTCAATTTTTCATAGTAAATTGTATTCTACTTGTTGAGACCTTTCATTTGATACCCATGTTGATGGGATTAATAAAACCTAAGTTATCCGCCATTTTTTAGAGGCCGTCATCTTGGATTTTAATTTTATATAGTACATTGTATTCTACTGGTTGATCACTTTCATTTGATACCCATATTGATGGGATTAATAAAACATAAATTATCCGCCATTTTGTAGCGGCGGCCATCTTGAATTTATAATGATAATGAATAAACATAATTGTATTGTCACCAAAATCCAAAGTGTATACAAAAATTCAGATTAATCGGTTGACAGGAAGAGGGTGAAATTTGAATTACCAAATTTGACCCAAGAATAAATAATAAAACAAACGGGGTGAGCTAAATAAAAACCGTTTAAAAAAACCGTTTAAAAACCGTTTAAAAACCGTTTAATAAAAACCGTTAAAAAACCGTTTAAAAAAACCGTTTAAAAACCGTTTAATAAATAAAAACCGTTTAAAAACCGTTTAATAAAAAACCGTTTAAAAACCGTTTAGTAATAATAAAAACCGTTTAGTAAAAAGGTTAATGCTGCGTTCCCGCCGGGACGATGAGTGGATGCGTTGTAGGGTTCCTGAGACCACGAGATCTTATGTGGGTCCAGAGACCCTTATGTGGGTCAACTGATGGTAAGATTACCTAATGCCGTTTATGTATATCTGCGAGATCATCTTCTCTGTCGCTACGCTCTTGCCAGAGCGGTCGTGGTCACGTTGAGGCGTCCTTATTGGTGTCAGAGGCGGACACAGCTTTCCTCACTATCTCTCGCCATCTCCCTCTGTTTACAGACTGTCTGGCAAAGTCTGACACGGGGTTTCCATCATTCAAATTCAAAAAATGCCTATAAAGTGCTGTCAATGAGGGTTTTCGCGAATGAAAAATCCATTAGATGACGTAATGTAGGAGTCAAGTCCGTCTAGATACATCTTTAGCGGCATATAACTAGAAACCTTTAACCCACATCTATAGCTTTGTGGTTTAACCTAATACCATACAGTAAAGTACTCTGCCTTATACCATTTTCTATATTTTTTTTAAGAATTTTATACTTGGCCGCTACTTTGAGAAAAAATCAAACAGTAGTGAATCAAAAGTTCCAAAGTCCAAACATCCCTGCAAAACAGCCATTGTCGTTAAAGTTGGACATTACGCCTAGGTATGTTACACCATCTAATATGTCAACAACTACTACTACGAAATATGGCCTCGCCACGTCGGTTGATCCTACATTTACTTCTTGCCAGTTATTGGAGCTCGCACAGATCAGTCTCGACGACGTCCTACCAGCGATACCTAGGTGATAATAATAATATGATGGGCGATCGGAGTATCTCTGAAGGACTGCATCAGAAATGATGTAATCCGACAGAGAACCAGAGTCAAAGACATAGCCCACCGAATTAGCAAACTGAAGTGGCAGTGGGCTGGTCACATTGACCGCAGAACTGACAGCCGTTGGAGCCGTGAAGTCCTTGAATGGAGACTGCGACTCGGTAAGCGTAGTGTTGGACGCCCTGTGACAAGATGGGATGATGACATTCGAAGGCTGGCTGGTGTGGGCTGCATGAGAGTGGCCGAAAATCGGGAGCAGTGGCGAGCATTAGAGGAGACCTATGTCCAGCAGTGGACGAGTGTGGGTTGCCGATGATGATAATGTGTCAATAAAGTAGTAAAAATAATTGATGGCGCCACCGACGGTAAGGTATGGTAACCCCATTGGTTACAAAACATGGGAACTCCGTCAGGTTCTTCAAAGTCACGACTTTCTTGACGCGGTTATAGCGAATAAATAGTTTCCTACTTATTTCATTCGCAAGTACCCTCATTGATATAAGGATATTTGACTATTCTCGCCCACCAAGCGTTTCAGGAATTTCAGGTCAAGACTGGCAAATATTTCCGCACCCCCTTAGAGGTTTTGAATATTTCAAAATCCTTTGTGGTTGTGAATACTTCAAATTTATGCATTAAATTTGAACATAAAATGGAAATTTAGGTGGAAATGTCTGTAAGTTATGTAGGTACTTAGCTAGTACGAGTAAGTACCTAACTTATAACAGACATTACAGGTATGAAATATTTCAGTTTTTAATAATATATTTTTAAGAGATAAAATTGTACCAAAAGTTGGTACCGGCTCATTTCGACTGGCCTTGACATTTTCAATTTCTTAATCAATTTGCGTAATTATCAACCCCCCCCCACAATTTGATTTTTATTTTTGGGTCTTGTTCATAATGCTTGTTAAATCCTTGCTAACTAGAACGGTGTTATAATACAGCTTTCATTCAAGAAAATTTTGTATGAAATTCTTTTGTTTCTAACTTCATAACAGCACCTTTTTAGCTAACAATTTTACTGAACGTATTAGAATAAAGGCCTACAACCTTTTTTACCCGACTACGATAAACCCAAAAAGGAAGGGTTATGATTTTAGCAGTCTATGTATGTAAGTATGCAAATATGTTTGTATCTTCCAAGATTCTGCCTAAACTATCCAGCCGATTTTGATGAATGAGGTATCTATAATTTATTGAACCTACACTCGTAGGTTAACGCTTGACCACAATCGCACCTGATGGCGAGCGTCGCTGATGTCTGGGCATCTAGGATGTTAGGCTTTTGTTCCAAGTTGCCTGGAACCCAATTCTCGTGTACTCTTGAAGTCGATGTCTAGAAACAGTGGTAATTAATTAAACCAATAAAAAAAAAAGTTAAGCTGCGTTTCCACAGAAGTGGAGCTGCGCGGAGTTGAATGGAGAAAATTGACCAATCACATTGCTCAAAATAGATGTGATGTGTATTTTGAGCAATGTAATTAGTCAAGTTTTATAACATGCTATATTTGCTGCAGGGAGAGTGACTTGAGCAGCAAGGGCTACCTCCAGCTGGCACAAGAGATCACGTACCAGTGGCTGGGGGCACTCGCCACCCCGGCCTGGTGGTCTGATGCTCACCTGAACAAGGCACTAGTCGGCTACCTCGCTGCTGAGACTGCTTTTAAGGTACTGCCAGTACCACATTACCACACAGTATCACACAATACCACAAAGTGCCTTATTATTACAAGGTACTACGCAGTCCACACAGTACCACGCAGTTCCATACAATAACTTGAGCAGCAAGGGCTACCACCAGCTGGCGCAAAAGATCACGTACCAGTGGCTGGGGGCACTCGCCACCCCGGCCTAGTGGTCAGATGCTCACCTGAACAAGGCACTAGTCGGCTACCTCGCTGCTGAGACTGCTTTACACACAATACCACATACGTGACAGTACCACACAATACCACACATCATCACACAATGCCATACAATGTACAATACAGTGCCACATAGAGACATTTTGGATGATTTAACCTCACCGCCAGCTAATGGCAGAAATACCTGCATATAATTGAATAATCCAGATTTGCATGCTCGGATTCGAATGACGTGTGGCCCCCGGCAGAGTAGAATAGGCCACCCTCACTCTTACCGCGAGGTGTCGTAAAAGGCGACTAAGGTAAAGCTGCTGGCATGATCATCTGCTGATGATGTTGTCTGGGTGCTCCCAGAGAAGGAAAACTCTGCATTTATATCAAAACCCTCGCCAACCCGTCTGCCATGCGTGGTGAGTATGGCAATTACCCCTCATGTGATTGAGAGAGGCCCGTGCCCCAGCAGTGGGGACTTAAATTGGCTGATGATGATGATGATGATTCGAATGACGACCCTCGCACGGAAGGTGCGTTCATATCCACTGAGCTACCATCGCTCGACACAAGTGAACAAACACTAATCTTTTTAACCCTTAACCAAGCAACTAGAAATCATTTATTAACATTGGTTTTTTAATCTTATCTCATGTGTACATAGTTAAAAATCCGGTGGTCCCGTATATCGTTAACTGCCTGGTTAACTTACAGATCAACAATGGGTCGGAGATGGAAGGGAAGTGGCCCATGACAGTGCTGTACTCTCTATACTATGAGTTCAGTAAGAGGTACCCTCACTCCCGCATCACGGGTATGAAGCAGGAGACGGCGTGCACCAAGATCGAGCTTCTGTTCCGCATGTTCAACTACACCCTGGGAGGAGACACCTTCAAGAAGGGACTAAGGACTTTCATCCAATCGCGGTAGGTTCAAATCACGATTAAGACTTAGGTATTATACATACATTTATCACATACAATTATAAAAAGAACGTATTTAACATGTGTATTACACTGTTCAATAACATTCCTGATGAATGAAGATGATGTTAAGTAACTGAATGGCTATTAAAATATTGTTTTTACAGGGTCGCTGAATACATTAATCATTTAAAGCTGATATGCAACTAATAAAATTATCGAATTAGATATATTAATAAATAAGTCAAATAACAAATCATATTGCTGCATGCTACCTATTATTTTGCACACCTGCTTGCAGGTTAAATACTTGTACCTTCTATTTTATTATTAAGACCTTTATAACCTTAATCGGCCAATCTCAACGATCAGCTACTTCAGGATATATTTCAGCGCTCAAGTGTGTGCGTAAACACAAGTGCACTCTCTATTCCCTTGGCCTCATATTCCGATTGGACACCAGTGTGACACGACCGGAGAGGGATCGGGCGCCTGACCAACGGCTTAACGTGCTTTCCGAGGCTGTTACGCCTGAGGCTGTTACGAGGAGTAACAATTATACTTTTAACAATTATCCGAGATTGGATTTAGTTCTTCTTTCGCGTGAAAAAGGGAGTGGTGCGCCCAGGCCATGCCTTTCTATCTACTTATACCTAGATAGTAGATACTATTTTCGCTATTTGAGTAAACCATTATGGTTTACTCGAAAAGCATGGTTTAACCATACTTATTATTTGAATGAAATGGGGTGAGCATTGCATCTCATAGCCACTGCGACCAGTAGAAGATCTATTGTGGCAGCCCCAGAACTTATTACAGCACCTCATGTAGTTCCAGCTCCAGGATAAACCCGAGGATGGAGCTGATGGGAGAGCTTTTGATCACGTCTGCCGAGATAATGTGAGCTCGCAGGTTCCGGCTTCTGCAGTGGTGCAGCGCTATGCACTCGCCGAGGACGTGGATAATCGTTTCCTCGTCCTCGCGACAGAACCTGCAGATTTTGGTATCTGAATGGCCCATGTTGTGCAGGTGCTGGTTTAATTTTCAGTGCCCTGTGAGGGTCCGAGTTAGTGCCCTTATATGTCCTGCTCTGTTTTATTATTTCTACAGCTCGTTTATGGTTGCACGCTTGTATTGACGCCTTGGACTGTTCTAGTCGAGGTAGTCTTTTCCAAAATTCAGTGCTGCCTGTCATGGTTTAATCATACTATGGTGGATATCATAATATATCATAATATAAGTGTTTTGTTTTTCTATCACACGTACACAAACCGCAATTTTACAATAAAGAATGCATTATTATACCCGTTTCGATCAGTGGTAGTGAACGCTGCCTCTAGTTCAAGGGTTGCGGGTTCGATCCCCGCACAGTACAAACATTTGTGTGCATGAACATGTCTATTTGTATTGGTCTGGGTGTTTTCCATGTATTAAAAGTATGTGTTTTCAAAAGAAAAGTATGTAAAGATAAGTTGTAATTCCGTGCAACACAGGTGCTTGGGCTACATATCTCGGAGTCATATCAATGTTTGTGACGTTATGAAATATTTATTATAAAAGAATTATATATTATTATAGTATGTTGCCTTTAATTACGGCTGGACTAGTCCACCGGTTCAAAGTCGCTCAAAGAGCTATGGAAAGGGCTATGCTCGGAGTATCTCTGAAGGACCGCATCAGAAATGATGTAATCCGACAGAGAACCAGAGTCACCGACATAGCCCACCGAATTAGCAAACTGAAGTGGCAGTGGGCTGGTCATATTAGCCGCAGAACTGACAGCCGTTGGGGCCGTAAAGTCCTTGAGTGGAGACCGCGACTCGGTAAGCGTAGTGTAGGACGCCCTGCGACAAGATGGGATGATGACATTCGAAGGCTGGCTGGTGTGGGCTGGATGAGAGTGGCGGAAAATCGGGAGAAGTGGCGTGCATTAGGGGAGACCTATGTCCAGCAGTGGACGAGTGTGGGTTGCTGATGATGATGATGATGATGTTGCCTTTAGGAAGTTCAAAACGTTCACTGGTGACGACATCTGGGACGCCCTGAACACGGCCGCTATCACAGACGGGAAGATCCCGAAGGACTCTGACATCAAGACTATTGCGAACAGTTGGATCGAGAAAGACAGGTTGCCGCTCATTAATGCTACCAGGGATTACATCAGCAGGACCCTTACATTGACACAGGTACCTGTAAAATAAGAATATAAATAGTTTTGTAGATTTTCGCGTTGCATTATAACTATAATTAGAGTAAGTGCGCCAATTATGGACTACCATAAGGATTTTGTGAAATAAAACTCAGAAATATAAAGATTAATCAGCCTTATATATTTTGAACAGTTCGATAATTATTTGGTATCAAAAACGATTATTAGAATTCTTAAGTAATATGAACATCTTAGAAATAATCAACATTTTCTAAAATATGATAATATTGTGCATTTGCAAAAAGTGTTCAAAATATGAACCACACAGTTTCAAATATGGACCATAGTAAATTGGGTTCAAAATTATTAAAAAAAAAATGGACGTGTTGCCTAAAATTAAATCAGTCAATCGTTAAGATTAAACTAATCGCTGGTACACAATTCGCACACATAGTAATCAAGCAGATTCATTATCTTGTGAAAACGCGTGCTTTAAATTATTCTTTTCCGCTAGTTGGTAAGCCATAGATCTGATGTCCCTGCGTGTAAGTCCAAATCCAGATTTTTCCATTGCTAGAATATAATCACATAATTCAGCTTCCAATTCACTTGGCAAAGTAGATTTTCTTCCAAGTTTGTGGTTTGTAACGTCGCTAAGTGATTGGTCTTCCATTTTTGATAAGCGTATAAGCGTAGTTTTGGGTACTCCGTATGTTTTTGATGCTTTCAAAAAACCCATTTGCTTATCTCGTATAGCTTTAATTGCATTTGCCATTGCATCTTTATCCCATGTTTGTCTCGTCTTTCCTTTAGTTATAGAATTGGTAGATGCCATCCTAAAACAAACAAGCTAAAATATAAGTGACTGTTTGTAATATGGACCACTAGTCCATATTCAAAACATGCCGGTGGTCCATATTATAATACACATACATTTATAGGTTAAAATTGTTGCTAAGAAAATAATAAAATCTGTTGGATATTTCAACATAATATGAGTAATTGTAAAATAACTAACCTTTCTTTTAGTTTAATCCACTTTCCCAACCAGTAATATTTGCTGAAATTATGAGCTTACGAAGGTAGGTTAAAAGTTACATCGCGCGTTGATAAAAACAAAAAATGACTGCCGTGAATACGCGCGCACTCACCGGCAAGCAACTAGCGAGCCGCGGGAGGGGTGGAACTTAGCGTGCGGCGACTGATGGCTTCATACGACGGTCTGTATTTGAGAAATTTAGGTAGTCTATATTACCGACCCAGTCCATAATTGGCGCACTAACTCTAATCAAGACGGGAATTAACACGATATTTATTATGTGATACATTGTGTACTTACATATTTTACTCGACGTTTCGGCTACGTTACAGCAGCCGTGACTCTCAGTCCGCTCGTGACCATGTCACAGTAGATAAATACGCTAAAGCAGTATCGACACTTCGCCATTTAGGACAGAAAGTTACCTACCGTATAGGGTTGTCTCTTTTTGTAAAATATTATTCTACCTTGGGACTACTGGTTTAAGTACTGGGCCGTGATCGCGGGGTCCTAGGTGCAACAAGGATCATCTGGTGGTGCGTGTTAAATTAGAACTAATTCAAATTCAAATTTCTTTATTGCAGACAACATACATATGTCCATAGCTTAAAAAACTTAATAATAGGGTTAGTAAATAGGTACTTAGTGTTTTTATTTTATTTATTTATTAAGGTTACTCATTGTACCATGTAGCTTAGGGGCACTCGTTGCAAACTCGACCCGGCGGATCTGCCCATTGAAATTTCGGTCATGGTTTGCACGTAGTGCCTTACCACAGGTGCATGCGGATCATCTGCCACTACCCTGAGGATGCTGTTGTCGCTTCCCCGCACTCGATTTACCAGTGACGCCACTTTCTTTCTCACAAGAGAATGATATTTCTTAAGAAATAAGCATTATACTAGCATACAATATTCGTACACAAAGGTACACAAAATGATTCCTTAAGTTGCAAAAAGCAACGCAAAGATACATAAAATTAGACATACATTTCATAACGTTTTGTTTTGTTAATTAGAAACCGACCCCCCAAAATGTTATTGTGTTCGTAACTCGTAAATTACAGCAGACAAAAGTAAATTTTGACTAAAATAGAAAGAACGCTCCTTAGAACAACACTTACGAGTAGGTACAACGTGTGTGTCCAGACGGTGAAGCTCAAAATTAGTAAAACTTATAAAGTAAACTTGTTAAGCGATAAGACGGCCTTATTGTACTGTCTGTTGTTATTGTATCATAACTGTATTTTGTTTTTGTGCAATAAAGAATATCTATCTATTTAAGTATTTCCTCTACAGGGCGGAATGGTTTTTTTACGTATAATGCGTCAAGAAAGTCGTTACAGCGGATTTTTGAGGAACTAGCGGATTTCCCATGTTTTATAACCAATGGGGTTATCATGCCCTATGACGTAAGTGGCAGTGGCGCCAACAATTTTCTCGACGTTATTGACAAAGCATAATGTCCCGATTAGTGAAAATAAATCACTTTTATATTTTTGCCAAGTGTACCTACTTACACACTTAAGATTTTTACAAGAAAAGTACAGTAAAATTTTTCACATTTTTAGAAAGTTTACCTCCGCGAGCGTCCCCATGACGTACCTGACGCTGACCGCCTATCCTGGTGGGCGCCTATCGTGGTGGCCAGGGGGGATAAACTGGACTTCACCAATGGAACTCCAACGGCCTGGATGAGGAACAAGAAGGAGCTCACCCTTGACGGCATGCCTGAGAAAGATCAGTTCATCATCGTCAACCCGGAAGAGATTGGTAAATACTCTTATCTATACAGGGTGTCGGTAAACACCTACCTACATGCCTTTACCACCATTTCCATTAACCATTCTAAAAACGGTTTATTTGCGACTTTTGCAATCGGGTATTTATTAATATTTTAAAATGATTAATTGACCAACTATTATTTATACAAATGTATATCACATTTGACTAAATCATAGTTGGTCAATTAAAACACTTGCCATTTAATTATTTGTTAACAATTAATAACTTGACACCTAGCCGACATTTTTTTTATAGTCATTCAGTACATTGGATCACCTTAGGCAGATGGTAAACAAAAGGAGAGCCCACTTTGCAATGTTATACAGTACCTTGTACAGTAACCGAGCTTTAAGAATTTACAATATGTGTACATTACAACAATCAACTCAGGTACTTATGTTTAAAGTTTAACAACTAAGTAAGAAAAGAAGAAATGTGGGGTGGTATTAGTTTGACGTGTGTGTGTGTGTGTATGTGTATGTGTGTGTGTTTGTCTATGACATCGTAGCTCCCGATCAATTGAACCGATTTTGATTTTGTTTTTTTTTTGTTTGAAAGATGAATAAGTGTTCTTAAGTATGTTGGATAAAAATCGACCTAAGATGGCTGCCGTTATTAAAATATGGATTGTATGTTTTAATACAACTCCCACAATATGGGTATCATTTAAAAGGGGTTGAGTAACAAAATATATTTCATCATCAGCCCATTTAACTCCCCACTGCTGGGGCACGGGCCTCCCTCAATCACATGAGGGGTAATTGCCATACTCACCACGCTTGGCAGACGGGTTGGCGAGGGTTTTGAAATGCAGAGTTTTCCTTCTCTGGGTGCTGATGATCATGCCAGCAGCTTTACCTTAGTCGCCTTTTACGACACCTCGGTAAGAGTGAGGGTGGCCTATTCTACTCTGCCGGGGACCACACGGCACAAAATATATTTATTGTAACAAATTTCAAATCCAAGATGGCCGCCGTCAGAAAATAATGAATAACCTATGTATTTGTTTTTGTCGGGGATTTCTTAAATTTTTAGGTAAAGGTACCTATCGGACAAGCAGACAGATCACCTGATGGTACCTAAGCTATTGCCACCGCCAATGGACCCGCAATACTAGCGGTGTCACACGCAATCTATCAACTCCTGTATTTTCAGCTCCGTTCCCAGTAAACTACGACCAAGAGAACTGGATGCTGCTGTCCCGATTCCTCCAGAGCAAGGACCGGCAGCTAATCCCAGAGCTGACTCGCGCGAAGCTCCTCCACGACGCCTGGAACCTCGCGTACGCTGGGCAGCTGTCCTTCCGCACCGCCTTCGATATGACGCTGTTCCTCAAGAACGAAAGGAATCATCTAGTTTGGGATCCAGTGTTCACCATGATCGATCACATTGGAAGACATATCTGCCAGTGCATTCACCACAAATTTCAAGTAAGTGGAAACTGTTAGGAAATAGGGTTTCCAGGTTTACAACAAAAAAACTGGATAATCGAGCATGTGAAAATTTCCGACACCAAAATTTACTACTGGCTAACTAATATAACAAATGGGAAAGTGTGTGTCTCTGTTTGTTTGTCCGTTTTTCACGGCAAAAGGTGGAGATAGTTGAAGGGATGGAGTTGCTTTTGTCTCTTTCTAACCCTTCCTTCCTGTCCTTATATGGGAAGTGGAAGTTTGATGAGTGGAGCATTTCACTATGTTCAAAGTAGAATTCAAAAAATGGTGGGTATGCGGACTATATTGACTGACAATAAAGCGTGCATATTTTTTTGGAAGGGGGAAATAAACGCTAGAGAAGCCACGGGCAAAAGCTACTATTAAACTAAATACCAATGTCATTATGTTAAATAAACATTTAGTCAATCGACATGAGGGTGTATATAATTAGGTAGGCTATTCTAAGTCTATGGATCAATTTATTTTTTATTCCGTCGGATAAATAAGAAAAAAACATGAGAAATAAAAAAAAACCCTTTTTTTATTTCTTAACAAGGCTTACGTGAGGATTCTCCTGAGCCCTCTCTATGAGGAGTTGATCAAGGACGAGCGAGAAGACGAGGAGAGCTGGCGCAAGAACCTGCGGTCTATGACCAAGACCTTCCTCTGCCAGGCGGGGTACAAGCCCTGCATACGAGAGGCCCAGGAGCAGTACAGCAAGTGGATGCAAGCTAAGAACCCGGATGAGGGCAATCCGTGAGTAGACAGGCTTTTTTATGTCATAGAGGTTTGGCTCCTCGTTCCTGCCCCGAGCCATCAAGGCATGGACCCTCCCAGCGCATGTGTTTCCTCCTTCATACAATCCGGGGTCTTTTAGGCGGCGCGTGAAACGGCATCTCAGCAGGCCATTAGGGTGAGAATGGCAGACACAATGGGTACTTTGTTAGTTCTTTTGTGCCTGTCAACCTCATATTTGAATTTCACGGCCGCTTACCTACCATCAGGCGGAGTATGGTCATCCTGATTGGCCTATCTATAAAAATAAAAAAATAGGCTGACAAACTGAAAACCAGCACTGCAGCGGCTTCAAGCAGTTGCAGCGTATGCTGAGGTTGGATCTTGTTGACCACTTGATCCTGTTGTTAATTATTTGTCTTTACAACGTGTACCTACATTTATTATTTCTTCCTTTTTGTTCTTTATGTATCATGTCTTTCTTTAATTGTATTCGTGTATATGGTCAATAAAGAGAATCAATGATTGCTTGCCGTCATCATGACACTCGCACCAACAGTGGCGTGATAACCTTTCACCCTTCTCCCTGGATTGCGCCTCCAGTACCCTCACTCTGCGAAACACAGCGCAGGCGCTTCGAGGCGTTTTTATTAAGTCCGTGGTGTCACTGTGGTCAAGCCGTCCCATTCATTCATACAGAAGTGTGCCTCTTTCACGGACAAAAAGGCTTGTTAAGAGATTTTTTTTACTACAAATCTTATTCGAATCAGTATCACAGTTTGGTCTATTTCTCTTCTTCATGTCATCTTCATTGCTGAAGGTCGAGCCTTTCTTTAAATGCCTTTACCGAGGCGGTAACCAGGTCTTTCCATTCTTTCCTATCCTCAGCTCGTCATAGGGCAATCGGCAAAGTAAGTCCGGTTACTTTTCATTTGGTCCGAACGGAGAGGTGAACGGCCTCATCGTGTAGGTACTGCGTGGAGAGCGGAGTTACTGATGCGATGGCGTCCTTTAGGGAGAAGAAGACTTCTTTTTCCTATGCCGAGCAAGAAATGCGGGTCTCTAGAAGGTCCTTAAGTCTGTGATGAAATACTGTAGCAGACAAACCGTTCCTTATAGTGTAATTCATCTTCATTGCTGCTTGCTGCTGCTGCTTCTTAAGCTTTGGACGCACCAAAGCTGTCCCTTCGGACCGGGTACGCTAGAACCATGAAGTCTGGTAATTGCAATGAAGCGACTGCCGTCTGACCCTCGCAACCCTGAGAAAGGGGAACCAGACCAACTGGTTCAAGGTTACACATTCAGAATCAATATCTGAAATAAGGTAGGTACAATTTTGAGAAACTATCTGAGACGTAGGTACAGGTTTCCTCAGGTTGTTTTTCCTCACCGCCGAGCTAATTGTAGGAATATGCACATAGATTTGAAAAATCCAGAGATGCATGCTCGGATTTAAGCCACGACTCGGACGCACGTCGCGTCTGTCTCTATCATTACTCTATGACAGAGTGGTCAACCGCACTGTAAAAAATGAAATATCAATAATTTATTAATGATTAAATCAATAAAAAAGGCTTACAGTCAATTTGGGTAACTTTGAATTACCTTGTAACTTTGAATAAAACTGGTTAAAAGATTTTTTATTTTATTCCTTGGAATTCCTATATAATTTAAAACGGTATCTACGTTTCCTATACAATTTAAATTTTAATACCATTTTAAATTGTATAGGAATTCCAAGGAATAAAATAAATAATCTTTAAACCAGTTTTATTCAAAGTTACAAGGTAATTCAAAGTTACCCAAATTGATTGTATTAGTTTTACTTTTTCAGTTTTTTCGGCGATTTAAATGGTTTTATCACTACTTTCAGTGGTATAACGAAGTTCGCAACACGGGCGCCCGTTGACCTATTTAATTGGCTCGTTTGGGCGAAGAAATGCGAACACAGCCCGCCGCACTCGTCTGCCCACATCAAAGGATGTTGATGCGAAACCCGGCGAATGGGTACATACACAACACAACGCAGCGAGGATAACCGCCAGAGTACCTACACCTTGTGTTTTTATACCACATGTCGTCATGCAAACATTACCTACTAGATGTTTGTAACTCTTTACTGAAACGACTCAGTGATCTGACTCAGCCAAATGATACACTGTTCTGAATCTCTAATGTTCGCTTCGAATGTATCATTCGACTCAGATGGTTCGCGAGTCCGCGAGAGCGACGGCTGCGATTTCCTCGCAACACATCCTCACTCATATCAGGTGGAAACGCAGTCTAATGTACGTGCGATTCTCATCGAACTACCTAGGTACTACTTACTTACATCTGTTTCATTCATGGTACGGGTTGGCTGCAGCCACTGCAGCAGTATTTGCTGACGGTTAGGTATAACTTAAGGGCTTTCAAGAAACGAGAACACCTTTCTAAATGCAGGTAATCACTTACCACTAGATGATCCATTTTTAGGGTTCCGTTTTAGGGTTCCGTAGCCAAATGGTAAAAAACGGAAACCCTTATAGAATCGTCATGACTGTCTGTCTGTCCGTCTGTACGTCTGTCCTTCTGTCCTTCTGTCCTTCTGTCCTTCTGTCCTTCTGTCCTTCTGTCCGTCTGTCCGTCTGTCCATCTGTCCGTCTGTCTGTCTGTCCGTCTGTCCGTCAGTCCGTCAGTCCGTCAGTCCGTCAGACCGTCTGTCCGTCCGTCAGTATGTCACAGCCACTTTTTTCGGAAACTATAAGAACTATATTATTGATGTATTTTGTTAACTGCATTACGATTTTTACACAAAAATAGGCGTCCCTATATTCTCCTCTAAGTTCTATAAAAAAATATAATACTAACAAAAAATATATGATATACATTACCATAAAAACTAACAACTAAAGTTGGTTTGAACTAGATTTACTTAGTAAGTTTTTTTTTTACGTTATACTTGCTGCTACGGAACCCTACATGGGCGAGTCCGACTCGCACTTGGCCGGTTTATCGTTTGTTGCCATTTTTAGAGAAATGGCACAAATGAAAATACCCAGACTTTTTTTATTCTTTGTTTGTTGCAGCATATCTAATCAGTACATCTGCCCAGTTTTTAAGTGGGGCACCAAAAAGGAATGGGAGTTTGGACTTCAAAGAGTGATTCACTTCCCGCCATCAAGGAAACAGAGCGAGAGGACGTACCTCCTGAAGACCTTAGCAGGGTGTCCTGACGACGAACAGAAGATTATCAGGTAAGTGGATAATAATACGTGCTTTCTCATCTCTTCATCATCTATCTGTTCTTTATACACATTCTACGCACCTCCTCATTGAGGAATCAATTTCCCGCAGCGATATTTCCGAACTGGTACGACATTGAGATCTTCAAGAAACGAGCCTATACCTTCCTAAAAGGCCGGCAACGCATCTCCACTCCCTCTGGTGTGGCTGATGTCCACGGGCGGCGGTGACACTTACCAATAGATGGCTCGCTTGCTCTTTGCCTCCCTTTCTCATGAAAAAAAGCACACATATCATCTTTAACGAGATGTCCTTGGAAAGTGAAGAGTGAAGGTTAACGTTCTCGAGACAGGTCACCTACAAAATGGATAGACAGCACTAATTCTACTGATAACAAAGAACATGCAGTGTCAACAACCAGCAGAGAAGATGGAGTAGCCTCGCAAAGACCGCGACCCATCACTCACACAATGTCTAACTAGCAGCTAAGTCGACTAAGTGAGTGAGCTGGACTAAGTCGGCCTCAGTCAGATGGGCCTACTGGCTCAGGCCAAAAGTGTACTATAGCATCATCATCATCATCATCATCAGCCCATGTAAGTCCCCACTGCTGGGGCACGGGCCTCCCTCAATCACTTGAGGGGTAATTGCCATACTCACCACGCTTGGCAGACGGGTTGGCGAGGGTTTTGATATAAATGCAGAGTTTTCCTTCTCTGGGTGCTGATGATCATGCCAGCAGCTTTACCTTAGGCGTCTTTTACGACACCTCGGTAAGAGTGAGGGTGGTCTATTCTACTCTGCCGGGGACCACACGGCAATTATTTATGCATTCTATTCATACTTATTTCGCAATGCATCTTAGAAACACCAAGTCGGAGGACCAAACTAAACAGAACATCTACTATAGCAGTACTATAGCATAAGGACGTTTAACCACGAGCACTCCCTCAGGAGTCCTCTTCCTCATTTTGCGTGTAATTTCCAGGTGCGTCCAAAGCTGTTGCTCTGGAACCCGAGGAACGCTTGGACCATGATTTGGGGAGTCTGTTAATTACAATTAAGCGACTGCCGTCTTCCTTCGCAACCCTTTAACAGGGGAACCAGACCAACAGATTCTTTATAGGCAATAAGAGAAAACCAAAAAAGAAATGCCTCTAGGTCGCTTCTTGTCAGAAGAATACAGAATTTCATGAGACCGGACCTGCGTTCACATGCAAAATATAAAGATCTTTCGCATTTGTAGGTTGTTGAATATCACCTTGCTGGAGGGTAACGGGAACTTCACGGAGACGGACGTGTTCCTCATCTTCAGCATGCTCTCCGGCAGCTCCAAGGGTTACACCGCGCTGTTCCACTTCCTCACCGACAACTGGGATGTCTTGAAGGAGAAGTTTGTATTTCTTTTAATATGCTATGGTCGCCGAAATGCAAAATCCCCGTCCCCATATGTGCAGAATGGGCCCCGAAAGATGGACAGAAATCGTCACGACCGACCGATGGACGGCGACTACGGGGTAGGCACAGAAAAAGATGGTGTGACGATTTTTACAAGTATGTCCAAGATTGGCAAGTAAGGGCATTGGACAGGGGTCAATGGAAGAATTGGGGGCGGCCTTTGCTCAGCAGTGGGATGCTACAGGCTAACTAAACAAAATCCTATGGTCCCTTCGCTTTGGTTTGATATGGGTGACAGGTGACAAGATCTAAACATTTTTTACGTTAGTGTTTTTCTAACGTATCGTCTCGTGTATAACTTAACGCTTGTTTGCCATCGACGTGGTTTAAAAATAACTGTCGTGCTATCACCTATATCAAGCTAAATCGAAAGGACCATATTAATCTATCGATATACCTACTTGTAGAGGAGTATATTAAATAAATATTTCACAACATCACATACATTGATCTGACTCCCAGATAGCTAGCTCAAGCACCTTTGTTACGGATATCAGACAGGACTGTTGACAGTGGGATTAATAATATATACATAATAATACTTTACTTTTGTAAATACATACTTATAAAAAACACCCAGATCAACACAAACATGTTCATGCACATAAATGTTTGTACTGTGTGGGGATCGAACCCTCTATATTGGTTCAACTTGTGTGTTTTTGGTAGGTAGCTACATTTGTTAATTTCAACTTATTGACTTTTAATATTAAACACACTACATTGATCTGACTCCGAGATAGGTAGCTCAAGCACCTGTGTTACGGATAACGGAACCAACAGTGGAATTACCAATAAATACATATTATATTTTTCTTTTGTTCATACACAGATTACTTTATTAAATTATTTGTCATGCTTATGTGTCCACTACATTGGAAATTAAGTATTGCGAAATAAACAAACCCACCCGAACTCTGTAGCAAAAAAATGAAATGACCGCCATTTGATGTAATTTCCGAAATAAAGAGATTATTATTAATAGGGAAAATATATATATTAGGGGATTTGTCGATAAAATTTATATTGACTCGTCTTCACGCGTTGGACACCTGAGGCCAGACACACTATTTTGTATACCGAGTATTATTTCCTTATACTGTAGGAGAATACGTAGGTATGTATGTAGGTCTCGTTTATTTTGTATTGCCAGAGCATCTAATAAATAAAAGCGAAACTTTTTGTTATTATAATATTAATTATTTACCCCATTAACTTATTATATATATTAACTTATTTACCCCAGACTTTAAAAAAGCCATTTTATCCATAGGCTCTCGAGCAAAACAAACTTGTGGGACAACCTGATCACGTCGGCCACCTCTCAGTTCACCACGCAAGCTGGCTTGGATCTGGTGTCAAACCTTTACGTGGCTCACCAGGGAGAGTTCGGGTCCGCCGAGCGCATCATCGACAGGTCCATGAAGAATATCAGGGAAGAAGCCAAGTGGTCTGCGGAGAATTTGCCAGTCATCGAGAAGTGGCTAGACGACTACCTTGTAGATGCTAAGGACAATCAGTTTATCCAAAATTGAAATAGAGCTTACGATTAATAATAATAGTAGATAAAATAAGATAAGTGTCCACTAAGCCACATTTGATGCGCAACAAGTTCGGAAACGTTGCACAATAATGCATGACGTTGCCAACATGACGCGCGACGTTACCAATATGACGCGTGGCATTGCTGACATGACGCGCGACGTCGCCAACATGACGCGTGGCATTGCCGATATGATGCGCGACGTTACCAACATGACGCGTGGCATAACACAATACCGCGCGACGTTGCCAACATGACACGTGCCATTGCGAAACATCGCGCGACGTTGCCAACATGACACGTGGCATTGCACAATACCGCGCGACGTTGCCAACATGACACGTAGCATTGCACAACACCGCGCGACGTTGCCAACATGACACGTGACATTGCACAAGACCGCGCGACGTTGCCAACATGACACGTGGCATTGCCAATATAACGGGAAGAACGGAAATGGGCAGAAAATGTTCCTAAACAAAGTTCCGCATTGCCGCAGCAACAGTTTTGTGCAGCATGTCACGATACGACGACAGTAAAAGGTTTCCACACTTTGGTATTTGTAGACTCTGCGGAGACATACGTATACGTACGTACCTACCTAATAAACCTGTAAGTGCCCTTTTTACCGGCCTAAATTATTTTGTTTTTCTGTTTGGAAATAATTATAACTCCTAGCCTAGCTGGGGTTTCGTTGAGTGATTTTGTGATATTATTATCGATTATAAGCATATAGATATGTAAGTCAATTTATTAATTATGTTTGCAAATAAGTATACAGGTAAGTATAGGTACCTATACATATTGTATAATATACCTATATATTATTATGTAGGTAAGATGATCCTATTTTGGCCGCAGGCGGTTAACTATAGGTAATATGGCAAGGGCAAGCTTTATTAACATTTGATTATGCATTTAAATACCAATTTTGTTAATTTTTAAATAGAATTCTTAGAAATAATATTTTAGTTGTCTATTTAAGCTTAATATAAAATGATAATTCAGATTATTACAGGGACCCGTTATGTCACAAATCACAGATAGTATAAACGATCTGTATGTAATCAATAAGTTTATGTCCTTCAAATATATTTTTAATTTTTGAAATAAAGATTGTAAAATTAATCGCCTTTAATTGATACAGACTACCTACATAGGGCCGACTTCACCATCTCTGAGTAATCGAATTAGTTACTTCCCGATTAACACTACTCAACAATTTAAAAAAAAATCTGCAAAAAAAACCGCCTTCAAAACCACCAACTAAAAAGTGTAATATAATATTTTAACACATTATACATCTCCTCCATCTCCATCTCATCTCATCACCATCTCCTTTCCCCCGGGTTGGCCCTCAGGTAACCTCGTACCTGAGGGCCAACCCGGGGGAAAGGGGGGTTTCAAGGTTGACAACGCACTTGTGACTCCACTGGTGTCGCGGGTGTATATGGGCGGCGGCAATCGTTTACCATCAGTCGATCCGTCTGCTCGTCTGCCACCTATCACATTAAAAATAACTATTCTAATGTTAGTGACCATGGAAGTTTGAAACAATATTTATTTATTTATTTCTTTATTAAAGAACACAGACAGTTTACAATCATTACAGATAATAACTTAGTATTGTTTATTAAATTAACTTAAGTCTAGATCGTAATCCAATAAAAGTGTTCCTAGCGTGTTTAAAATTAGTCTTTTTTTATCAAATTCAAAACAATTGGTGCATCACAAAACAAAGATAATACACAAAAAAATATAATTGGTGAACATTGAAAATACATTGAGCATTACATTAAAATCAAGATAATAATAATAATAATAAAAAAAATAAACTACAATGTTATTTTTATTAAAATTGGAATTGAGAATTTAAAAAAATAAAATATACGGCTAATATTTTATTTTTTACTTGGCCAAATATTATCCCACCTGCTAGACCCTCCCCGACCGAACAAAGCCATTTGTGGCCAATTTTTTTTATCTTATCGTTAACAGACGATCAGATGGATCATCGAATGTTAAGCGATTATCGCCGCCCATAGACACCCGTGTAATCAAGCGCGCTGCCAACAAATAAACTCCCCTTCCCCCCAGGAATGATTGGGTTATCGGTACCACTTACTTCGCAAAAGACAGTGCAATAGAAGCGCTGCTTCATGCTGGTTTTCTATGAGACTGTGCCACTCTGGTTGAGTCGGCCCATTCATGCCGAAGCGTGGCTCTTTCCACGGTATGTTTAGAGAAATATCATCATCATCATCATCATTTCAGCCAATAGACGTCCACTGCTGGACATAGGCCTCCCTAACATCTTCAATTGTATCGGATTCTCCTAAAATATAGGGTTACTTTGATTTTTTTCATGATATAGGTGGCAGACGAGCTGACGGATCACCTACGGGTAAGTGATTGCCGTCGCCCATGGACACCTGCAACACCAGTGGTGTCACAAGTGCGCTGCTTCTAGCTAGTTTCTATTCTATAATATTCTAAAAAAATACGGATAAAATCTACGTACTTCATTTTTAATCCATCTATCAGAAAGAACGTAAAAAGGCCGTGTTCACCATCTTTTCAGAAATGGTAATCACACATACCGTGCTTAAACAACAATTGGTAATCAGTGTTTAAAGCACGGTTAAAGTGTGATTACTTACTTACTCCACTGGCTCAATAACACGAAACGAGAAAGTAAAGTAAAAAGTTTATAAATGATGACTCACATTTTATTTGGGGGGTAGCGAGTGGTTCAGTTTAGAGTCATCAGCAACATTTACTGGCAAACAGCTAAAGTTTCAGAATAACCCTATAGTACAAGTTTTACCAATTTCATACTTTACACAAATGTACCTGCGCTGAAGCCTTATCTTCAAAAACTGCGGGAAAATTTTAACCAATCACATCGCTCTATTTACGCGCGCCTTAAATTTCAATTTCTTATTGGTTGATGTGTCAGCGCCATGTTCGGTGCGAGTGCGGTTAAGAGAGAGATAGCATTCCTGTCTGGATTTATTGTATTTAGTCTTAACGTAACGTAATAAAGTCTGTATTTCAACTGCTTTCGCAATCGTAATCAATCGGATTTAACTTGCTCTTCTGCGTAGACGAATTAAGCCGATAGTTGATATTTTTATAGCAATAATTTGCAATTTATTCTTCAGTAAATAACACACTTAAAAATTTCATCCCGTGTTGAGATGAAATTTTTAAGTGTGTTATTTACTTAAGAATATAGCCGATGTACCTAACTTATAAACGTGGTACCTACAGCTGTACCTATAAGCAGCATTTACTTCCATAGATGATTATTAGCTACAGGCTATTCTGCGGAGCTGCGGAAACAGATGTCTCCATCCAGATGTTACAATTTTAATCTCCAATAACCATTAGTGTTTCGATCAGCGTGTAATGAAAGGTAGCCCGCTGGGAAAATGTTGCCAGTCAAGGTCGCTATGGGCTGCGATTCCATCAGATATGAGCTAAGATTATTTTTTTATGTAGGTAATAGGTGTCAGACGAGCAGACGGATCACCTGATGGTAAGCGATTGTCGCCGCCCATTAACACCCGTGACACCAGTGGAGTCACAAGTGCACTGCCAACCTTTAAACCCTTCTTTGCCCCAGATTGGGCCTCCGGTAACCTCACTCACGCAGCGGAATACCTATAGCACAAAGATGAAAAGCAAAGATGGTGTGCGAGGAATGTGTTTTGAAAAGCAATAAAATCGCTTCATTTACCTACCTAATACTTACACACTGTCATTTTTTTATAGTTTACGAGTACATTCCAAGTCCATTTAGTATATTAGATCAACAGAATAAGCGAAAAATTAACAGCTGTTCCAAAAAAAATATATATCCACCCCGCAATAATGTTATGAAGCAGGTGATTATTTTTTTCGCTTATTTTGTTGATTGGATAAAATGAATTTTATTAACGATACATATTATGAGGTTTAAGGGATGTAAACGATAAAAAAAACTAGTGTATGTAGCCTTCTTTAGTAGTAACCATAGGGTAAGGTAATGATAGTCTGGATTGTGTCTATTCTTAATTAATTTAAATAAGGTTAAATGTACTTTATGACGTCAGCACGCACAGTGACATCACTTAGTTCCTTGGACTCCACGGAAGACCAGCGTCGGGGTGTCCTTTACACATGCTGAGTGGAGCCCATTTCAGTGCCATTCTAATGTCTATTTCGTTATATTTTTATTTTTTTTGTGTATGTTTGGCGCTGAATAAATTATTTTATTCTTATTCTTAGTCTTATTCCTTACTATAATGTTACACGTTTAAATGAACCTAGCTTCTCTCAGTGACGCAATTCGCCTCTCATCTTAGCGAATAATTCTCGGATGCGTACTAAGCTGTCGCTTTGGAGCCTGGTGTACGTTAACCATGATTCAGGATTTGGGGAGTTTGGTAACTACAATGAAGCGACATCTGTCTAAGCTTCGCAACCCTTCACATTGGAAGCAGACCAATTGAATCATGGTTACACGTTTCAGAGACTATCCGAAACGTGCAGGTTTCCTCACGATGTTATCCCTCACCGCCGAGCTAATGGTAGAAATGCGCACATAGATTGGAAAAATGTAGAGGTGCATGCTCGGATTCGAACCACCGGGCCGGGGTGCTGAGTCACGCCGGTTATCTGTGAAGCCACACACATATCGGTCGAGCCAGCCCGTTCATGCCGAGGCGTGGTTCTCTCGCTTTGGCGTGAAGATTTTTTTTCTTTAAAGGTCACATACAATCATTACTCATAAATATTAATCATAATATAGAACGTTAAATGACTCATGGTCAGAAATGACTGGGTAATAAAATAACATCACAATACAATTTGTAACATCATAATTTTCAATTAAAATAGTACTCATATGTTATGCACTGGTCGATAATAAATAATTAAATTTTCCTTATTTATGTAGGTAACTAGTTGCTTATACCAAACAAATTAGATATTAAGTAATTGAAATAATATATTTCTACATATATAAATAAATAAAAAATGCTTTATTGCTTACCGAGTTACTTAGAATGACAAAGATTTAGGTACGTTTATTAAGAAGTAATTATCTGATTAATTGTCTAATACATTTATTGAAATGAGCAGGGGATCCCAAACTAGGCACAGCCGGTAACCAGTGACTTATTAATTAACAGAGTTACAGTATCAGTTAAGAAATTAAATAAAGCTTAGGTGTGAAAGTAAATATAATGTAATGTGCTTTTTAGAAGAAATGTCATGTTTCAAATAGTGAATTTAAGATGTTATGATCGATTGCAGCCGTGTAGACAGTTTTATGTCACAGAATTTCAGAGCACGATTATATAGCGACGGAAATGCATAAGCCGAAAATCTTTTTGCAAATCTGGTGCCTACCACCGGAGTTGACAGTTTGTATACGCGTTTTTTAAGTAAAATTTGATGATTATTACTTTTGAGAGTGTTTTGTGAGAGCTTAGACACGCTTTAACTATGTACAGTTGTCGGACACGTAAAACTCGAGCTTCCAAATACAAGGAGTTCGTAGGGAACCTAAAAGGTTTCTTAAGCATTACTTTCAAGACTGCACGTTGTGCCCTCTCTAAAGCGATTAAGTGTGTTTTTGCTGCACGACCCCATATACCATCGCAATAATTTAAAAGAGATTGATAGATAACCAGATAAACTGTTTTTAGAATTTCAATGAATTTGGCAAAAACATATGAATTTGGTTTTCTTAGTATTTAATGTCAACAGATTCATTTGAAGCCACTTGTATATGGTGGACATGCCCCGCTCAGCAGACTGAAAGGTTTCCGCCCAGCTATTACCAGAGAATAGAATAATTTCTGCAGAAGGAATTCCCAGGGAGTGAATGTCATTCATATACACAATGAAGAGAGTTGGACCAAGTATACTCCCCTGTAGGACACCGTAGGTGGTTTGGTATACATTACTGGGACTTGAACCATGCTAAGGCGTCTCTACGCACACCCATGGCTTCTAGCTTACGGAGCAATATGGGGATGGATACCGTGTCGAAATCCTTAGTCAGGTCAAGAAAGACTCCTATACTGTTTTTCCTATTCTCAAGAGTAGATGAAACCTGATCCACCTGCAAGGAGACTGCGTCTTCAGTCGAGCGTTTTCTCCTGAAACCAAATTGTCTTCCACTTAGAAGACCAAGGCCCTCTAAAATGATATGAGACGATTATTGACATAAATATTTATGTTTCTGCAAGGATTTGAAAGTCGGAGCTGTTTGAATAATTATCTATAATGTTTAAAAATATTTGATATAGGGTTCAAGTACCTACTTAATTAGTTAAGCAATACGAATTATCTCGTTAATATTATTTATTATTTATATTTTTGAACGGCCTCTTATCTCATACAACATACTAGACTGTGATATGTGTTTTTGTGACGCCATAACTGCTCACAGAGGGTTTCAATACGGCATCCGCGGAAAACCAGCGTCGTGGTGCGCACAGCGTACCTTCGACATTATGCTGAGCGGAGGCCTTGTTTTTTTGTATTGTATTGCACTAAGTATATTACTACTGTACTGTTTGAATTTTATTTTACATTGTAAAACTGTATTGTAAAAATTTAAGGTGCCTAATAAACAATTATTTTATCTTATCTCAATCGAATGAAACTTCGAACAAACAAACTGTCGCAGATACAAGCTATCGCACTATGAAGACTTCGATGAAATGTTGTCGATGTATCAATCTTCCAAGCGTAGTGTTTCGACTAAGTGTAATCCCACTTCGAAAAAGTGACATAGGGAACCCGCTCACAGATATCATAACTCGTAACACAAGCATGAGACATGAACAATTATTTTTAATTATAATAAATTCCATGGTAATATACATAGATGAAATCCGTATCAATAAACAGGTCGAGATTATTTTTTTGCATAAAATAATCATATTTTATTTTGTGATATACCTACCTTGTCGTTGACAAAACATAACATCAATCAATCAATTGAATTTATTGTGTTAGTTACATGCTACATACATTCGAATTCTTTAACAGATTTGCTTAAGTACATAGGTACTTAATTAGAACGTTCGTTTTGCAAGTGTAAGTATTAATTGGACTATATATGGATAAATATGGAATGCATTTGTCGCAGGAAATATATATTTCACAACATCACATACATTGATCTAGGTCCGAGATAGGTAGTAGGATTATAAATATGAAAATGAAAATGAAAAAATCTTTATTTACAATCACAATTTACACATTTTGCTGCGAGTGATTGAGACCACCTATTAAGTACCTATGCGCAGATACGTGTGTCACGTGGCTCCAAAATATATAAGTACATGTACTACTTTTCTTATGTGAATACATCTTTATAATAAATAGAAAACTCATATAAACAGACTTGTTCATGCACACAAATAAAGTAAAAGTAAAATTGATTTGATCAACTCATGCAGGATATTAAAATCACAACACGATTTTATCATTTCTCTAAACAAATCTAGTGAGAAAATCACTTAGGGATTTGTTCAAATTTCTATTTTTATCATACTTATCCCTGCGAAATATATAAATAATGGTGAACATCACACACCGTACTGATTTCAATAACGACCTACAATAAATCAGTGAGAAATATTATGAAAAATCGGCCGACTTTTTGGAAATCCGATGATTATCGGAAAGATTTTTTTTCACGAAGACAGATCTCTGCACTTTGTTGTCCGGCCATGCGGGCAGTGTGTCCGTGTGCTATTTGGCGCCGTGACATTCCCATAATTATACGAGTAGAGCAGTAAGCGGCACAGCTGACTCGGATATAAGGCCCGCGTTGCAATTAATGATGCAACCATTTGTTTTACTCAATTGTTTTTGAGCTTATTTATTCTTCAAAACCCACGAACTAAAAAGTGTAAAATAACAATTTTAACACTTCATAAACTTTAAATAACATTTTATAACAGTACACTCGAGAAAAGATGTTATTGAAGTCGAAAAGTATCAGACATGATCAAGTCAAGTCAAGTGTCAATGGCCGACTTAGAGAAGAGCATACTCTTTTACGTTACCGTTACGTTACCGTTACGTTACCGTGACCGTGGGAGAGCCACATCGGCATAAATGTGCCGGCACGACCGAAGTGATACCACGGTCTCATAGAAAACCGGCGTGAAGCAGCATTGTGCTATGTTTCGCTGCGTGAGTGAGGGTACCGGAGGTCCAATTAGGGGAAAGGGGGGCTTGAAGGATGGCAGCGCACTTGTGACTTCACTGGTGTCCATAGGCGGCGGCAATCGCTTATCAACAAGTGATCCGTCTGCTCGTCTGCCATCTATCACATAAAAAAATAATAGTAATAACTTCGCCTGAAGTCGCCACCCAAGCTGTGGCACTTATCCAGGCCGGACACAGCTAAGGATCGATTCGTCGTGACGAACAGCTTGAGAAATCGTCACCTTACCTCCATTGAGATACAAAACCAACTTCGCGACTTCCACGGAGTATCTGTGAGCGCTCGAATGTTCGGAGAAGGTTAAAATAATGCGATATGGTACCACACAAGTCAGCTAATGGCCCCAAGCTAACGCGAGCCCACCGAACAGCACGCCATCATTTCGCACTCATTTAAATTGGACTCAGCAGCATTGGAGCCGTGTAGGTACTCTTTTCTGATGTGTCTAAAATTGTGTTACATGGCAATGATGGGAGGAAGAAGGTCTACCGACGTAAGGGAGAGTGTTTCGCACAATGCTGCTTTGAAGAGAGGTTTGCTTAGTAATATCCTCCAACCGATTACGGCTACGGATGCCAATCTCAACGATCAGACACGTACGCAGGATATATTATAGTGCTCAAGTGTGTGCGTAAACACAAGTGCACTCTCTATTCCCTTACCCTCATATTCCTATGGGACACCAGCGTGACACGACCGAAGAGGGATTGTGTGCAGGACTTACGGCTTAACGTGCTTTCCGAGGCACGGGGATACAAGATCGCCGACTTCCAGACTCCGGGCTGACACTAAGAATTTCTTACCGAAAATTTAGATAAACATTTTTGGCCCGACCCAGGGATCGAATCCGGGACCTCTTGCGCAGCCGTCGCTTTAAAGTGCGACCCACTAACCACTGCGCCAACGAGGCAGTGATGCTATACAGGACTTAGTGTGCTCAAATTCCCTTTTTATGCATGATAATGTAAGAGCCCATACTACCGATCCGATCTGGCATCGTCAGGGAATATCTTTGGGATGTGAACATCACAGTTATGGACTGGCCAGCCAGAAGCCCAGATATGAACCCCATTGAGCACATGTGGGACGAACTAAAAAGTCGGGCTCGTAAGCCAATTGCCCAGAGACGATGCAGGAGTTAAAAACTGCCATAGAAGAAGAATGGGAGATGATCCTTCAAAATTTCATAGAGCGGTTGATAAACTCTATGCCTTATCATATGAGAGCTGTGATAGATGCCCTTGGAGAACACGTTTTGAATTAAACCTTTATTTGATAAAACATGTTCTTTATTCAAAAATCAATTGCCTTTATCATGGCGCATACCCGACTTATAACGCGTAGCTCGATGTCGTGACTCGTGTGGTATTCTGAATTCAAACTTAAAGCAATACCATCGAAAAAGTACCAGGTTTAAATCTGTATCAATAGTTTTTGTTCTATCTAGCAGTCATATTTCAGTAGGGGCCATCGAGCCGGGGCCTAAACTCTAACCCCCATATTAAAAATATCGCAAACTAAGGATACTTATGGAACAAAATTCGTGCGCGCTCCTTTTAACATTACTTACTGGAACGATATGACATGACATTTAGTACGGTAGTAACTTAAGATCGTGATTTAGAATAAGGTGGTAAGGGCCAATAGATGTGTCCAGAAGTGTATATAGAAAACACTATTGCAACCGTTCCAAAAAACTGGGGCAGGTAAAAACTACGCGGTAGAAATTAAATGAGAAACTTTAACAGAATTATTGATTGAGAAATGTTGACAGATTGTATAGTAACTTAACGTACACAAAATAATGATCGTGTGAGGCAGGGTCACTAAGTACCAAATGCGCTATCGGACAAGTCAAAAGTCGGGCAAATCAGATTGCACTTGTTTGGTTATTAATTGAACCAGTGTTCACTGTCCGCTCCGGCCGAGTCTCCCGTCGTTTGTCGAGATATTCTCCGTATTCGTTAGGGTAAAACTAATAAACAAATATAAGTGTGTTGTCATAGTATTTGTCGAATTATACTGTGGTGTTGTGCTCGTATTTCAAGCCGTAATGGTGCGATATTGTGTACCGATCATCGGTGAGTACCTACAATGCATGTACGGAATCATTTAATTATTATTGTGGCACAAAGCTTTTCATTAGTGACCCGTGAATGGGCATATTTGTATGGAATGATATTGCATTCTATTTTTTCTCGCGAGTGTACCTAACCAACTAAAAAAAAATAGAATAACTAACAAAAGAGTTCATTTTTAACCCCCGACGCAAAAACTGTGCGTGTGTCTGTGTGTCTGTCTATGGCATCGGAGCTCCCGAACAAATGAACCGATTTAGATTTTTTTTTTTTGTTTGAAAGATGAATAAGGAGGGAGTGTTCTTAGCTATGTTGGATAAAAATCAATCCAAGATGGCCGCCGTCACAAAGATTTGGATTTTATGTTTTAACACTACTCCCATAAGTAGCAGAATATATTAATTGTGAAAAATTTCAAATCCAAGATGGCCGCCGTCAGAAAATGACGATAAACCTATTTGTTTTTCCAACTGCCTCAATATATGTATCAAATGAAAAAGCTTTAGTTGTGTCGGGGGTTTTTTAAATTTTAAATTTAATTTTTAACTGAATTATTGACTTCATAATATAAAAAGGACAAAAAAAAACTTCAGCATGACTTCTTAGCTTTTTCTGTGAGGGCTGAGTTTGTATCACGATTGTACTTAAAGATAATTTATCTATGTAATTGACACGAGATGTGCGTGTGAATCAGTACCCTAATAATGAGAGCGGATGTGCCAAACTGAATCGCATCTTTTTATCATTATTTCAATTCATTATAATGTCCTCCAAACCGATATTGCGGTCATAGCGGCTCTTCATATTCTCAATCTCAGCGATCAGCGATTCGACGCAGGACAATTTTAGTGCATAAATGTTTGAGCACACACTAGTGCTCTCTCTAGCATGGGACACCAGTGTGACACGACCGAATAGGGATCAGGCGTAGGACCAACGGCTTAACGTGCTATCCGAGGCACGGGGGTACAAGATCGACCCAACTTCCAGACTCCGGTCTGACACTGAGAATTTCTTAACAGAAAAAGTCAGATTTCAAATTTTGTCTCGACCCGGGGCTCGAACTCGGGACCCCAAGCACAGTCGTCGCTTTAAAGTGCGACCCACTAACCACTGCGATAAAATCTGAAATGAGGTTAACCGACAGTACACTAAAGCAACCGACCATGGTGTATCAGCATGCTGAAGTGGAAACAGGTTGGTCATCGTCATTGTTTCTAAGAACTGACAACCGTTGGTGTAGAAGAGCAATGATGTTACTAAGTAGTATGAAATACAGCACAGTGCTGCTTCACAGCCGGTTTTCTGTGAGGCCGGTGGTATCACTCCTTATTAATATTTATCTTTTTATGCTGGAGAAGTAAAATTCTTTTTTCTTTGTTGCCAGTCACAGTGTTGGCAGCGGCCCTCCTCTGCCGCTGCGAGACCGGGTCGTGCCCTCCCACACTGCCGGTGGACCTGTGCTCCGCCGCGTGCGGGCCTGAAAGCCCCCTGCGCGAACGCCTCGCAGCTGTGCTGCCCCACCGCGTGTGGAGGCGCCATGTGCGTCGACCCGATGACCAAGAGGCGCTTTGTCAATCTAGGTACAGATCTAAGAACCACAGGGTTCTTAAAACTTTTTGTCCAGGCGGACCAATGCTACGGTGGTAGCTCTGTGGATAGGTTCGGCTTTTTCATATCAATATGTTACATATTTCTACTATTATCTCGGCGGTAACGGAAAACTTCGTGAGGTGACCTGCACGTTTCGGACAGTTTCTGAAACATGTAACCACGATTCAGTTGGTTATGATTTCCCTTTTTTACCGATCATCGGATGGCAAGCGATTGCCGCCGCCAACCCCTGTCAAAGGGATCTTAGGGGTTAGGAAGGTCAGATGTCAGTGGCTTTATTGTAATTTCCAGACTCCCCAAATCCTGCATCATGGTCCAAGCGTTACCCTGGGGTATAACACGCTGAGGTGATGTTTTTTTACATTATAGCGGACAAATGAGCAGTCGACACACCTGATGGTATTCATCGCCACCCATGGACATCTCATGGAAGGAATAAGCCCTTTCTTGAAGGTCACCAGTATCTGTTTGGAAACACCACCGAAGACACTCTGGAACCAGCTTCAGAGTAATGATATATATTGTTATTTTCAGTAAAGAAAGGCCGCTGCCCCGAGTTTCCCCGTGGTCCCTGGGTGTGTACACACACCTGCACTGGGGACTCCGACTGTCCCCGAACCCTCAAGTGCTGTCCCAACCGTTGCGGAGCTCTCGCTTGCCAGCGGCCAGAGGTAGAAGATGAAAAAGAAATATAAATAAATAAATAATAATATTTTTTATTTTTTTTTCACAACATCACTTCGATGGATGCGTTTTACCACAGTGCGTTTCTCGTCACAGTAAAACTGAAACCTAACAAGAAATATTAAATGTTTTTTTTTGCGGAGAAAAAAATATTACTACACGCAATTATGTAAAGCAAGCAAATAGAGGCACGGGCCTAAGTAGAATCTGGGGATAGAAATGTATCAAGTAAAAAAAAACCAGAACCAGTTTCGTTTCCGTGGGAGAGCCACACTTCAAATGAGGGGTTTTTAGAGGTTGACAGCCTACTTGTAACTCCACTGGTGGCGCGGGTGTCTATGGGCGGAGGCGATCGCTTACCACCAGGCGAACAGGCGATCCGTCTGCTTGTCTGCCACCTATAACAAAAAAAATGTTTAAAATGTTTCACTAAACAATTGCAGTCCCTGCAACCATGCGGCAGCGCTTGTGAGACTAAAGTTTTTTAAAGAAATTTTACCTTTAATAATGACTGGATCTATTGGTGGCGAATTTTTCTTCACTTCAATACCCGAGCAACACAAAATTCCAAAAAAAAAAATTGAATGCATAAACCTAAAGATTCATTTCCATAGATCATCTTATTAATATAATCCCTACGGGTCCAATTTGTTTTCCACCCTATCATCATTTCAGCCAATATACGTCCATTGCTGGACATAGGCCTCCCCCAATGATCTCCACACAGATCAGTCCTGTGCCTCTCGCATCAAAGGGATTCCCGCGACCTTCACCATAACGTCGGTACACCTTGAAGGGGACCTGTCACGGCTTCGAACTCCTATACGCGGCCTCCACTCGCCGACCTTTATGCCCCACCGGCCATCTAATCTCCTCGCAATGTGCCCTGCCCATTGCCACTTGAGGCATGCAATTCTTTAGGCTATATCTCTGACCTTGGTTCTTCTGCAGATCTCATCATTCCTGATACGATCACGCAAGGAAAGGTCCTTGCCATTTCTCGCTGGGTGACTTTGAGCCTTCTTAAGCGTCTCATTGTAAGCGGCCACGTTTCGGTTCCGTGTATCCTCACTGGCAATACACACCCATTAATGTGACGGGTAGGGCACACTAGCAACACCATTTCATTAAAATTGTTTGCATCTAAACCGGATATCTATTTAACAATTTCGAAAGTCGAGCATCTCGAAAAGAACTTATACTATTTATTCAATTAAACCCTCAAAAACGGCCACTTATGCCGTTAATCCAAATGTCGACTGCAAAAACAGATCAAAAAGTTAATTGATGTATTAAATAAACGGTATATATTCTTTCCGAGAGGCTTTTCGAAATTGTTAAAAATATATCTGGTTTAGTGCTATCAATTGCCTTAAAGACACTGGGTCGTCTTGGGGCACTGGGAAACTTTCCGAATGCTGTCCAGCCGATTTGGATTCGTCGATCGACCTCTATCTCTGTACCAAAAAAATATATATATACTACAGTATATATTTTTTTTAGATCTAGTATTTGAATACATTAGTTCAATGTTTGCATATTGACTTTCACATCGGAAACGAGGTTGGTAAATGATCCTCAAATTCCACCTCAAATTTCACACCTTTATGACATAATTATCAGAATTTGACCGGTTGTCGCATCAGTGCCCGTCTCGTGATTTATGGCCGAATATTTGATTATCGCAGCCATCGAGTATCCAGTTAATTCGGTAACGATGTCAGCAATGATACGCAAACGATTTTAGGATGTGATATGTGGCAGACGAGCAGACGGATCACCTTATGGTAAGCGACTGCTGCCGCCCATGGTAACTCGCAACCGGTGGATTTACAATCTTACCTTTAAGCCACGATTTCCCTGGATTGGGCCTGCGTGAATACGCAGCAAAACAGGACATAGGCTGCTTCACGCAGTTTTCTTTGAGGCTTTGGAACTCCAGTCGAGCCGGCCCGTTCATGCCAAAGTGTGGGTCTCCCACGGTCAAACGATGCGATGGCAGCTCAGAGGATAAGAATGGCGCCTTCTAAACGGAAGGTTCTAATCATGCACCTCTAGATTTTTCGAATCTATGACCGTTATTTCGAGGCTAGCTCGACGACCAAGGGATAGCTTGTGAGGAAACCTGTAAGTTTCGGATAGATAGTGTAATTTTTTTTCTTAATAACACTGTTCAAAATTTATCGAACAAAAAAAGAAAACTTAAGAAAATTTAAACAATAACTGAGACCTTAAGCTAACCTAAAAGTAAGTAATAAGAAAAGTTAAAACAAAGTAGGTCCCTGTGGCAAGTGACCCCAATTACACACATCAAAAGTACCTAGGGATATTCCAAGAATTTTCATATAAATAGGCTAAGTTCGGGGCCCTAAAAATTTGAAAAGAAATTAAATTGAGAAAAATATTTTTGTTTTACTAGTAAGATCATATGAAGGTTCAAAGGATTTTATGACCAAATCCAGCAAAGTATAACCAATTTCAAAACGCTGAGCGATAAACTGCGACGTTTGGAGGTTTCCATAGAAGTTTCTATGAAGCACGTTTTCTGCGTTAGTTTTTTTTTGCCGCGTTTTGAATTTGGCGCTTCTTTGCTAGATTTTGTTATACAATTCTTTAAGGTGAACATTTGTGCGGAAATCGATTTAAATTTTTAGCTACTAATCGGATCTATTTTAAACAATATCGGGGCTATAACCTCTCGACAAATACTCATAGTATTTATTAAATAACCATGCACAAATATTGGGTCTCCTTCCTGGGTCTCCTCCTCCTTAGTCTCTTTGTATGAAAATTCATGAAATATCTATATACTTTTGATGTGAGTAGTTTCGGCGGATAATTAATTTCTCAAACTATGAATACGATAGGTTGTGTTAATATTCCTACTATGATACTATGAACATGTCACTAATCATAATTAAGTTTTTCTGACGCAGTCAACGAAAAGGAAACATTCACTGGTCAGACAGCAGTCGCTTCACTGTGATTTCCAGACAAACCGAATCCTGGATCATGGACTAAGCGTAGCGTACCCTGGGGTCAATAAAAAGTTGAAAAGCTGATTTGAATGAAAATGAACCAAACAAAGAAAACAATTAATTTGATGGACAGCGAATAACAACCCAAAGACTCAAATATCTCGCAGCCTAGTTAAATAAAAGTCGCAGAAATGCGATATCGCGTCCCCCCTCCCAACGAAGCCAGGGGGTACATGGCGAAACTGGTAGGGTGACCAAATTACATGTTATCACCATCCCAGCGTGTGGTGTAATTCCCGGTTGCGTTTAGACCCTGGCAAAAACGTATCATTAAAAATATTGGAACATTTGCATCTGGATCAGTGCATATGCGGAACAGTGAAACGCTTCTTTTGAATCATTTGGAACATCTACTCTCAGATAGATTCTAGAGCAGAGGGCAAGTAATTGGATTTTTTTTTTCCGAATGAATCATTAATCCCATCCTGTTGTAATTTTTTTTTATATGAGAGGTGGCAGACGAGCAGACGGATCACCTGATGGTAAGCAATTCCGCTGCCCCTGGACACCCGCAACACCAGTGGAGCCCTACCCTACCTACCTACCTACCTACCCTTTTTCATATCCCTTTTCTTCTATACACCTATCAAAGACCTTACGTTCGGATGGCACATGTTCGTATCCACTGAGCTACCATCGCTCTTGACATACAAATCGCACGTAGGTATTGTGAACATGCCTTCTTAGGCAGGAGAGCGTTCCCATGTTTTACAAGTGCTTCAGCTATCTTGGAGTCAGATCAATGTATGTGATATTGTGAAATATTTATTTATTTATGTAGCTCTAGGCACATCTAAAGGGCTGGTACAAGTCTACTAGTGACCCTTGGTCACCCTAAAACAGGGAACAATCGAAACTGCCACGTGGGCAATACCATAAAAGATTTAATTTGCCCACTTTTGTTTTTTGGCACCTGCTGACATCAATTCTGTATAGAGTTACGTTTTTTGGTATATTGTCGGGTTTACTAATAAAAAAAAAAATAAAAAATAAAAATTGTTTATTCGTTTCAACAACAACCATTAAAATTCAGGTGTTGACATCCTCTAGTAGGTACAAAATTAGCACCTGTGTCAGAGGAAGCCACTCTTCCTTAACAAAAAATCAGTTACATACAACAAATAAACAGCGCATAAGGATCTATCTGTGTGTGTGTGTGTGTGTGTGTGTGTGTGTGTGTGTGTGTGTGTGTGTGTGTGTGTGTGTGTGTGTGTGTGTGTGTGTGTGTGTGTGTGTGTGTGTGTGTGTGTGTGTGTGTGTGTGTGTGTGTGTGTGTGTGTGTGTGTGTGTGTGTGTGTGTGTGCGCGCGCGTGTGTGTGTGTGTGTGTGTGTGTGTGTGTGTGTGTGTGTGTGTGTGCGTGTATGTGTGCATCGGTGTGCGCGTGTGTGTGTGCGTGCGTGTGAGAGAGAGTATGTGTATGACGGATCACCATCTCAACCAGGGTACGAACTTAAGATATTTTCAGTTTCATTATAGTCTAAGATTTTTAACCAAGTGCTAAGCTAAGTAGCTAACTAATGTAGCCTAATAATACATTTTAAATAGATTCTATAAATATCTATTTTTTATGAGGAAGATCGGCAAACGAGCAAGCGGACATAAGCCCCAGTGCGCGAAGAGATCCGGGAGTCTCGGGCAGAGTTTGTGGCCGCCCAATTGGATGCCGGTTTGCAGCCCCCCCCTATCCCAGCGTTGGCCAGCACTTTCGCGGAGATCACCGCTCTGCCCCCTAAAACCCCTAAGCCACCGAAACCGCCAAGACCTGCCGTCTTTATTAAGTCCACCGACCCTAACCCAAAAGACCCCGAAGAAACCATCAAACACTGGAAAAAGTGGACCTCTTTTCGCAACACCGGTTTTGCGCCGGAAAGAATAATACCAGTTAAGGAGGGCCTGTTCAAGGTGGAATTCCAAACTCCGGTCATGGCAGAGCGAGTGGTGGAGCTAGCGGGGAAAAGTAGCAACACCCGATTTAAGGTTACCTTAGCCAGGCGCAAAAACCCTCTTATGGTGCTGAAGGGTATCCCAGAGGAGGTTCCCTCTGGGGAACTTATTGGCATACTGGAGGGCCAGAACCCTGTGAAGAACCTTAGGCTCTGCTACCTCACCGCGAACCGCAACCCCAAACTATATAATGCGGTCATAGAGGTGTCCCCGGAGACCAGGCGGCAGATTATTGCGGGAGGCGGGCGTCTGGGCGTGGATTTCTGTAAAGTCCACGTCTCGGACCAAACCCGGTTTGTGCAGTGTTTTGCCTGCCTGGCCTTTGGGCACACCCGGGCTAAGTGCAAAGCGTCAAAATGCAGACCCTGTAGCTTCTGTGCAGCAGAGGGGCACCAGTACCCAAATTGCCCCATCAGGTCGGAGAACATACATACAAACCCGACCTGCTTTAATTGTAAGGCTGCAAAAATGCAGGACCTTAATCACTCTGCCACCGACAGAATAAAATGCCCCCTAATCCGCCAGGCTATAACCCGAGCCGACATAGGCACGGTATATGAAGAGCACCCCCCTTACCCCCACCCATTACCTGGAACCCCCCCCCGTACATATCGTGACCGTACAGGCATTAGCCAACTCGACTTAACGCGCCAACATGCATCACTAGACACTAGTGAAGCATAGATTGGCGAACTCTCCCAGTGTAAAGCACCCCTAAATATCCCAATATCTCCATAAAAATAAACCCTATCTCCCCCATATAAACTTAATATAAATCCCAACTTCCCCCCTAATTCCTTCTTCCATCCCCCCAGCAAAGTATGCACCCAGTATAAATGGCACTAATGTGCCCAAGTTAAACAAAGGCCTGGATCACCACGTCCGGGGTAATAGCCGCTCTTTCTCAAGAAAGGGCTTAAAAAAAAAAAAAAAAAAAAAAAAAAAAAAAAAAAAAAAAACACCAGAAGGAGTGGAGATGCGTTGCTGGCATTTTAGGATGGTATCTAGGCACAATACTTATAGGCTCCTTTCTTGAAGATTTCAACGTCGTAGCGGTTCGGAAATACCGCTGCGGTCATTCTGGGACTCTTACTTAAAAAGTCATAATAAATTATGCCTTCAAAGTTAAAAAAATACAGGCTACTTTTAAGTTTACCTTTAAAGAAAGGACACAACATCACATACATTGATCTGACTCCGAGATAGGTAGCTCCAGCACCTGTGTTACAAATATATACATATAATACTTTTTTTTGTAAATACATACTTATAGTTTTTTAGATTTTCGCGTTGCATTATAACTATAATGTATCAATACGGGGATTAACACGATATTTATTATGTGAAACAACATTGTGTACTCACATATTTGGCTCGACGTTTCGGCTACGTTACAGCAGCCGTGGTCACGAGGACTCAAGCAGCGGTAGTCCACTCGTGACCACGGCTGCTGTAACGTAGCCGAAATATCGTGTTAATCCCCGTATTGATACATTAAATACATACTTATAATACATAGGAAACACCCAGACCAATACAGACAGACATATTCATGCATACAAATGTTTGTACTGTGTGGGGATCGAACCCGCAACCCTTGGACCAAAGGCAGCGTTCACTACCACTGTTCCAAACGGGTCGTCGTGTTAGAAGAGTACCCTCTATGTTGTGCATATTTAGATCTTGTAAGTAGAAATTATTAAAATTACTTGAGATTTGCGCTTGACTATTTATGCGTAGGCGCGTATGTAGTATTACACGTGTTTTATTGTTGGTTCCATGGTTTGCTCTAAAAGTTTAGATCATTTGAATCTAGAACAGTAAAAAGAGTCATTTCAGTTGCGCATATTATATACGCTTCATATGGAACATTTGGAAGATTGACTCTCAGATAGATTTAGAACAGGGAGCGACTCGATTAGAATGCCCCTTTTTTTAAATTATTTTACCAAGTTTCACACATACCATAGATTTTTGTTACTATTGGCCTAAAGATCATTTTTCTGTGACACTAATAGCTGTCATTTCAATCAATGTTATGTCAACCTATTTACCTATATCCCCACATGACACGTTCCATGTGTTGCCGACGGAACCGACTCACTCGTTCTCTCGCTATCAGTGATCATCTGTTAGTACGTCGCTCATTCGTGTCAGTGGAACACAGTGAGTCAGTAAGCGAGTAGACCGATTGAACAAATCCGATATTGAGATGCGAATGATGCAATCGGAGTGGGCACTCGTGATTCGGATCAGTGTATCGTCTATCTGAAGACACGTCTAGTTTGTAAGTTGGTAAACTCGGCTGTTAGTCGGTCGCAACTCTGTGCGGACTGACGCACTGTACAACAAAGTATAGGTAAATTTTGAGAGATTCATCAGCCAACTGCTCGCACTAAGAAAGAATTTAATTAGGCACAAAATAGGCCGGCGATAAATTTCAATAAAAAACGGAAAAAACGCCGAGAAACCTTTCTTATGATGTTTCCCACGCTGTTTTTGTCGGGACCCGCTATTGTCACAAGATTTTTCATTTAAGCAACCTGAAGAATGTTTTTAACCTGAAATGAAAATGCAAATAAAATTTCCTTGAGGTTATATGCCTTTTTTTTAATGCTAGAGGCGGACAAACGAGCAAGCGAATCACCTGATGGAAAGTAATCATCGCCGCGCATGAACATCCGCGAAATCAGAGAGATCGCTAATGTTATCGTCAGCCCATTTAAGTCTCCACTGCTGGGGCACGGGCCTCCCTCAATCACATGAGGGGTGATTGCCATACTCACCACGTTTGGCAGACGGGTTGGCGAGGGTTTTAATATAAATGCAGAGTTTTCCTTCTCTGGGTGCTGATGATCATGCCAGCAGCTTTACCTTAGTCGCCTTTTACGACACCTCGGTAAGAGTGAGACATTTATTAGTGTCGCTTCAATATTGTCTGGCCGAAAGGAATTTATAATTCTTAAAATATAAGCCTGTAAAACTTATAGCCCACGATAGTATAAAACAGACTTCTATGGTTTTATGTGCTGTCTTCTAATTGTAGTTTTTTTTATGACATAGGTGGCAGACGGATCACCTCATGGTAAGCGATGGTAATTCCCGGGTCGATCGAAAAGTATGTTTCAAATTTTTCGGACATAGCTCGGGTTTGTGATCACCATGTTGCAGATGTCCATGGGCGGCGGTGATCACTTTCCACCAGGTGTGGCGTCTGCTCGTTTGTCCGCTATAATGTAAAAAAAAAACAATCCGCATTTGGCAAGCGTGGTGATTAAGCCTAATCCCATCAGGTAGGTATTGCAGAGTCCCGTCTCGGACGCGGCTAGGCTTGTACTTGTACGCTAGTAGGTACATCAAAATTATGATCTTTGTTGTTTGTCTTCACGGTATAGTAACAACGGACTCCCATTAACTGGAAAAAGAAATATAACTGTATCACACTGGCAGTAAGAAAAGAATTTTCTGTTTTTTTTTTGGGCAGACATACATATTTATTTCTGAGATACAACGGGTTGATGACTTACCGCAGGTTATAACATGCAGGCTAGCATTGACTGACCGTAGCGACGTTCCATTTTATTTACTTGTATCTTTTTATTACACACTGACTTATAGGCACTGCTTGCATCTAATCCGCACCTCACATAAATAAATACATACAATCTCCTATATCACATGACAGTTTCATAATGTTCATTTCGTTTTATTTTATTTCATTGAATGCTATTGGTGGTTGTTGCTATGGGTTGGGCGACCATTGCGCATCCAGTTGCAGTGCAGACTGATCCCGCATTCATCTTCGATGCCTCGTCCGGTAGCAATGGGTCGATATAGGTACATAATTATAGGTGCATAATAACTGTATGCGCGCGCTAGAAGTTGTTTTGATTTGTTAGCCGTAATAATTTTATATTTAAACTGTAGATACCCACACTCCTATTTATTCATTTTAATAATTTAATAGTATGTATCTCATTATGTATCTCAGTATGTACCTCAGTATGTATCTCATTATTATTTGATATTTTCTTCTTAGTAGATATATATACCCACATTACACATACACGTTAGGTACACAAAATACACTAGACAAGCGTCCGTGGCACTCATTCAGCTGGTCTCACTGAAAACCAGCGTCATGGCCTTTGTCTGGGCTGTGACATAAGCTGAGTGAGGGCCATTCATACTAGACGTCATAACACATCATTATATTCATTTGGCACTGTCTGGACATGATTGAATATAGTTTTGGTTTTTTTTTTTCCTTTTGTTTTATTTTTATGTATTTTTGATTGTTTTATGTTTTGTTTTCTGTTTGTACCAAATTGTGTTCTGTTTATAATTGCTATATGTTCTGTGTTGTGATGTCTATAATAATAAATATTTTCTTTCTTTCTTTCTTTCATCATAGTAGCGATAACTTGATTTCTATGATGAAGCCCTTTGCCCTGCAGTGGGACAGTTTATAAGTATATATAAGTCTGTAAAACTTATAGCACACGACAGTATAAGACAGACTTCTATGGTTTTACCTGCTGTCTTCTAATTGTAGTTTTTTTTATGACATAGGTGGCAGACGAGCAGACGGATCACCTGATGGTAAGCTATTGCCACCGCCCATGGACACCCGCAACACCAGCGGAGTCACAAGTGCGCTGCCAACCTTTAAAATCCCCTTGCCCCCGATTGACCCTCACTCACGCAGCGAAACACAGCACAGAGCTGCTTCACGCCGGTTTTCTGTGAGTCCGTGGTATCACTAAAGTCGAGCCGGCCATTCATGCCGAAGCGTGGCTCTCCCACGGATAAATAAGACAAGATTAAGAATTTTAAGTAACGTTATTTGATGGTAAATAATATAAAAAAATAGAATGCATTGTTGGTATAGTGGTTTAAGTACCGGGCCGTGATCTCGGGGTCCTAGGTTCGATTCCCGGGTCGCGCGAAAAGTATGTTTCGAATTATTCGAAAATAGCTCGGGTTTTTATTGATCACGAATCCGCATTTGGCAAGCGTGTTGATTAAGCCTAATCCTGACATAGTAGCGAGAATAGTGGAAAAATTTATGGGCTGATAATTTACTTTATTTTTTTTAATTAATAAAAAAAAAAGAAAAAGGTTCTTATATTAACTTTGTCTTTCATACCCACTTCGAACCGCGGTTTTAGGTACCCCCTTACTCCACCCGTATTTCGTATAATCCGTTCTTAGCGTAGCGGACGTCTACACTAGGAACCTACACCTGACACATTTTGAATTCGTTTCGGGACATTCGTTTCAAATTGTACAATAGATATTGTAGAATAGATATTGTAGAAATTGTAGAATAGAAACAGTCATTAAGAAAGATCTCACTCTCTCTCTCTCTCTCTCTCATTACTGTCACTACTGCAATACTATTAATGTCATTACTGTAATTCTATCAGTGTCATTAATACTTTTAATGCTACACTGACCGGGAGGCGTAATTGGTAGTGACCCTGCCTCTTACGCCAAAGGTCGTGGGTTCGATCCCCACCCTGGACAAACATTCGTGCGATGAACACTTGTGTTTGTTCAGTGTCTGGGTGTAATATATGTATTTAAGTATATATTTGTGTTCCTCTGTTGTCTGATATCTGTAACACAAGTGCTTACGATACTTAGTACGGAATCAGGTCAACGTATGAGATGTTGTGATAATTATTATTAAACATTTACAATAATTACTCATAACAAAAATCTCCATTAAAAATAAACAATTACAAGTTAATAATTTAAAGAAATATTGTTGTATACCTACTAAGTGGTTATTTTTGAGCATTTGCACATAATGTTAATTTTAAGCATGTATGCATGAAGCGAATGAATAAAAAATAAGTTAACTATAAATTACTATGCGATTCGGTCTTCACTGAAAATCAGCGCTATGGCTCAGGCCATAGCTAAATGCTGAATAGGGCGGTCTCTATTCACGAAATATCTTAAAAAGTAAGTGCCGAAACGGTTTTCGGCACTTACTTTTTAAGATATTTCGTCTGTAAATGTACACGTTAAGTGGCGATTAAATGATTTCTTATCTTAGATGGCGTTGGACATCGATTACATTGCGCAAGTGTTACGCCACGGATCTTTTTTATAGGTCCGTGTGTTACGCTTTTTCAGTTTACCTTGTTATTGTATGTAGAATTTACCTCTCTCATTACACACCGATATATTTTCATCGTTTACATCCCGAAAACCAAATAATAGGTATCGTGAATAAAAACCATTTAGCATGTTAGATCAACAAAACCCATTTGTAAGTTTTCCGGATGGAAACGATAAAAATAACGGTGTTTTAATACTAAACACCTCATAATATTATGTAAGTATTGTGCATGGTTATTTAATAAATAGTATAAGTGTTTGCCGAAAAGTTTTAACCCCGAAATTGATACTAAAACAGTAGCTAACAATTAAAATCGATTGGCGTCGCTAGTGTGCCCTACCCGTCACCTTAATATGAATTGTTTTAACTATAATCTCAGTTGGTCGAAATAAAATTGTTTTATTTTATTTATTGCATTCAATCCAATTAATATTTTTGAATTATTTGTCACATTAACGCATGTCAAGGTACTTTGCTTCTATTACTAAGTAACACAAACGTCAGATAAAATGTATTATTTTAAAAATTTATAAATTATTTAAAAAAATGTTTTTCTCATCTTACCGTGTAATTTCCAATTACGTCCAGAGCGTCCATTGGTCCAGGATTCTGGAATCTGGAAAGTGTGGTAATTAAAAAAGCGACTGCCGTCTGTCCCTCTCACTCACTGTATTACCGCCAAATAAATAAATTAACGTTTTATTCCGACTGTAAATCTGATGAGGAGATGGAGTTCTGATGTTTTCCAATAAACCGATTCCTGATCGAATGATGGAAAGCCGTTAGCGACTCACCTCGGGCTCACGCGATTTTTCCATTCAAGATTAACATTTTAACTTTTTTAATAGGTGGGTACAGTCAGTTTCAAAATGATTTTAGCGTTCAAAGTTATAAAAATATATGAGAATTCGACAAAAAATACTTTAGCCATCATCATCATCATTTCAGCTAATATATGTCCACTGCTGGACATAGGCTTCCCCCAATGATCTCCACACAGATTAGTCCTGTGCCGCTCGCATCCAAGGCATACCCGCGACCTTCACCAGATCGTCGGTCCACCTTGCGGGGGGTCTGCCACGGCTTCGACCTCTTATACGCGGACTCCAAAATCAAACCAAATGCCAACAAATGAGTGTACTCGTTTATCACTTTAATTTGCTGTCTTTTTTTCCTGAACCACAAATGAAAATGTAGTTTGAGTTTGAGTATGAGTCGAAACACAGCACAGTGCTGCTTCACGCCGGTTTTCTGTGAAGCTTTAGGATGTCAGTGGCAATTTTTATAAGAATTATAAAATGTTTATTTTTGGAAGGTTTGACCGTTAAGATCACGTTGATGAATAAAATTTAAAATAGTTTATTAAAAGGTCCTTAAACTTAAACATGTCGTCCTCGTATGAACGTCAACATGTTTACCACTGGTTCGGAATGTAAATGCTGACTGTACGTATAGCCACAGATCAAGGTATACAAAACTTTCAAATTTCTTCAGTCCATTCTCGCCTTAATGTCGAACACATTCGGTTCAATATCAATGAGGAATTTTAACAGATTTGTAGTAACTTGATGTGTGACTGTCTGTACACTGGCGGACTCGATACCTGATCGATTCGAAACGAAATGAACGTTTACGCGTCGCTTGTAAATACATGATCGTTCCACTCAGCCACGCCATTTTATTTTTAGGGTTTAGCGTAGATTTTGAGGTAGTTTGACCACAGGCAGGATGATGAAAGCTTGGGATCAGTGGCGTAGTTGCAGCATTACTTGAGGGCTCGGTGACAAAAAATGAGACACTAAAAAGCTTGAAAGATAAATTTCTTAGAAAAAAACCGCCTTCAAAAAGCCACGAACTAAAACTTGTAAATTAATATTTTTATCACTTTATACACTTCAAATTACATTTTATAACAATACACTCGAGAAAAGGTTTTACCGAAGTCGGCGCATTATCTCTGTTGAGTAATTGAATGTTGTATTAAGTTACAAGATAGTATTCGGCGCCCACTTCGGTAACACCTTTTCTCGAGTGTTCTGTTATAAATGTTATGATATTTGAAGTGTATAAAGTGATAAAAATATGATTTTACGCTATTTAGTTCGTGGTTTTTGAAGGCGGTTTTTGTTGTACGTTAACCTTTATGACAAATAATATGTATATTGTTAGGTATCCACGTCGTCGAACTCTGTGTCTCGACAAATAGCTGAGCGGGGACCTTTTTGGCGCTTCTAGAATTTAGATAGATAGATATACTTTATTGCACAAAAAAAACAGAACTTTAAAATCTAGGCATTACAGAAACTTAATTGTACAATTTCGGCGGTCTTATCGCTGGAAGCGATTTCTACCAGACAACCTTTAGGCAAAGGACATTTGATAGTAGAGGAGGGGTAGGTGGTGCAATATTGAAAAAGGGAAATAAAAGTGAAACGTATATATATATTAAAATATTTATAATGCTAATACATAAATAAACACAATATAATATACTAATAAATAAATATGTTATGCTTGGATAAAATAATATAAAGGACTAGATATACATTCATATAAATTAGGATCTTAGACGATTTACTTTAGATACTTAGATATTATACTATTAGCTAGATTAAGATTAAATGAATAAATTATGTAATAGATATTGCAGTGTCGCAGAGAGGGAACACATCTCTCGATGTGGTGTCTCGATGTGGTTTAGGCACAAAATAACAGACATAGAAGGTCGGCCCTAGCTGACATTGATATCGAAAAGTTCGGTGACCTACATGCTAGGCAGTTTATCGTATCGTATTCCTTCCGCATACGTTCCGTTCTGTAATCCGTAAGATGAGATTACAGAACGGAACGTATGCGGAAGGAATACGATACGATAAACTGCCTAGCATGTAGGTCACCGAACTTTTCGATATCAATGTCAGCTAGGGCCGACCTTCTATGTCTGTTATTTTGTGCCCGTATCATTTAAATGGCGGCTCCATAATTTGAATGAATAAATGAAATTAGTAGCGATGACTTGATTTCTATGATGGAGGCCTTTGCCCTGTAGTGGGACAGTATATAGGCATACATTACTTTACTTTAATGAAATTTATTGAACATGATTTCAAGGTTATATTAAACAAATCACAAATCTAATCGTTTACAAGTAGTATTTTAAGAGACTATCCGAAACGTGCAGGTTTACGCTCGATGTTTTCCCTCACCGCCGAACTAATGGTAGAAATACGCACATAGATTTGAAAAATCCAGAGGTGTATGCTAAGATTCGATCCATGAACCACTCTATGAAAGCCGAGTTCTTATCCACTGAGCTACCTTGGCCCTATACTTAATACCTAATTGCGCGAGGTAAAATATGACGGTGATCCATCTCCCGCGCGCCTGGTCCGCTCCGCTTATTTCTACGGCCATTTATTCCCAAAATCTACACCTTAATGGACTCTTGTTATTATACAAAATGGCCTACTAGATAGGTACAGTCAGCATCAAAATCTAGATACTTAAATGTAATAATAACAATTGCTATGCCCTCCCAGGGCCTATATGTTGACTTATCCGTGGGAATGGGTTGGCTCAAACGGCGTCACAGAACACCGGCATGAAGCAGCACTGTGCTGCGTGTCCATGGGTAGCGGCAAACACGTAACATCAAGTGATCCGTCTACTTATCTGTCATCTGTCACATAAAAAAAACTATCTTTAAAATCTTTATTATGATATGTGATGCAATAAATAAATTAATATTTTTAGTCTAGAGGTCAGGCCGATAGAATAGATTTTATAAAATCCTATTTTTCATATCTCTAGCCAATTAGTTGTTCCAATCACTGCAAAGTCGGTTACACGTAGGTACAGTCAGCAACAAAATGAATGAAACAGAAATCAGAGCATTTGACGAAAATCATTTTGGCAGAATACCTTCAGGTTTACTTTCAATTGTTGTCATCATTCTCGACCAACAAATGTACCTTGCGTTACACGTATACTAACATACAGTTATCTTTTGTAGTATCAGCCTAAAAACTTTCCCACTGCATGGCAAAGGCCTCCATCATAAAAATCAAGTTATCGCTACTATGATTGGATTAGGCTTAATCACCACGCTCGCCAAATGCGGACTGGTGATCACAAACCCGAGCTACGTTCGAAAAATTCGAAATATACTTTTCGCTCGACCCGGGAATTGAACCCAGGACCCCCAGTTCACGGCCCGGTACTTTAACCACTAGATCAACAGAGCGTTCAGTTGGTTTTATCTTTTGTATCAGTTATCAAATGCTCAGATGTTTTTGGTAGGTTCCAATGCTAAGATCATTTTGATGCTGACTGTACCTACGTGTAACTTTGTAGTGATTGGAACAACAAAGGCTAGAGATATGAAAAATAAGCTCTTACAAAATCTATTCTATCGGCTTGACCTCTAACCGATTTCGGCTAAGGCGGCCAATATCAACGAACAGCCACTTAACGCAGGATATATTATTAGTACCGCCTAGTCCGCCGTATAGGCGGACATCCGCCCGGGGAATATCGTGGAGGGAGGCTTCGGCTGTATCACCATGATATTCCCCAATATGGGCGATGAGGGAGAACCGCAGGGGGTTTAGTGGGCATGCCTTTGCCCGGCTTCTCTTTGGAAGAGGCCCCCCGAGAAGGAGAGCCCCACATAACCCGGCCGCCCCCTGGTGGTCTGGTATGCATAAGGTAGTCGGCTCATCTCTTGAGCCGGCGGCATTCCCCCTGCGAAACCAAAAAAAAAAGGATATATTATAGTGCCCTAGTGTGTGCACAAACACAAGTGCACTCTCTTGCGCTCGTATTCCGATGGGACACCCCAGTGTGACACGACCGGAGAGGACCAATAAGCCGTTGGTCCTTGAACGTGCTTTCCCAGGCACGGGGGTACAAGACCGCCAAACTCCAGACTCCGGGCTGACACTGAAAATTAAGGTGACGGGTAGGGCACACTAGCCGACGCCAATCGCTTTTAATTTTTAGCTACGAAACCGGATCTATTTTAAACAATTTCGGGGTTACAACTTTTCGGCAAACACTATTTATTAAATAACCATAAACAAATATTGTGTCCGTTTTTGTACCCGAAAAATTGATTCACGCCAAAAGTGGCCGCTTTGGGCGTGAATCAATTTTTCGCGTAGGCTTTGGGGCCAACATTTGTGCAGGGTTAACTAATAAATAGTATAAGTGTTTGTCGAGAGGTTGTAACCCCGAAATTGTTTAAAATAGATGCGGTTTAGTAGCTAAAAATTAAAATCGATTGTCGTCGCTAGATTGCCCTACCCGTCACCTTAACAGAAAAACTCAGGTACAAATTTCAGCCGTCGCTTTAAAGTGCGCCCACACTATCCACTACCCACTACCCACTACCTAAGCTACTAAGCACTACCCACTACCCACTACCTAAGCTACTAAGCATTACCCACTACCCACTACTCACTACCTAAGCTACTAAGCACTACCCACTACCCACTACCTAAGCTACTAAGCACTACCCACTACCCACTACCCACTATCTAAGCTACTAAGCACTACCCACTACCCACTATCTAAGCTACTAAGCACTACCCACTACCCACTACCTAAGCTAATAAGCACTACCCACTACCTAAGCTACTAAGCTACTATCCACTACCCACTACCTAAGCTACTAAGCACTACCCACTACCCACTATCTAAGCTACTAAGCACTACCCACTACCCACTACCTAAGCTACTAAGCACTACCCACTACCCACTACCTAAGCTAATAAGCACTACCCACTACCTAAGCTACTAAGCACTATCCACTACCCACTACCTAAGCTAATAAGCACTACCCACTACCTAAGCTACTAAGCACTATCCACTACCCACTACCTAAGCTACTAAGCACTACCCACTGCGCCAACGAGGCAGTCAGTCGAGGTTAGATAGAATACAATACTTAGCACGACCTTTCGATGTCTAGTTTCATTCCTTCTAAATTATTTTGTGTATGGAAACATACAATATGTAAAACAGCTCAAGATTAATTACCTACCATAAATAAGTACACAATAAATAATATAATGTATGAGTCTTTTATCATTTTTCTTATCGCGTGTATGGCAATTTTGTGTGACAAATTGCTTCACGTGGATTGCCTGGTGTCGTAATGTCGACTTGGCGGCGGCTTACGATTATGTGATCCGTTTGCTTGTCGACCATCTAACTAACTAAGCTGGCGCCACGTGAGTATGATGGTGAGTCTTGGTCTGCAATAATGAGCGCCTCCATCTTTATCGGTCTTGCGCAACTTCCTGCCAGTCATCTGCCAAGACTCCGCGCAAACTTATTTATATACTTCATCTTTCCAGCGGTATCTTGGACGACCGACTGGGTGACGGCCCATAAGACGTCCCAAGTACGCTCTCTTTACTGCACGATCTTCTCCTATTCTTTCGAGGTGGCCGAACTAGGGAAGTCGATGCGCTTTTGTCTCGCCATTGATGTTAGACTCGCGCACTTGTTCATCCATCTCCCTGTTTTTTAGTCTCATCTACGCCAAACGGAGTACAGTTCCCAGAATCCTCCTCCAGATCTTTTGTTTGCTATCACATAAAAAAATATGCAAAGGCAAATGATTTCCCGCAGTCAAATTAAAAACACACCCTCGTTAAGATTTCCCGCTCCAATTTTCTAGCCATCAAAACCGTGAGGGCTCCGGGTGTCCAATGCACCCTTTATTTCTTTCGCTCGGCTAATCGTATCTGAAGAGCGACCTAGTTCTAGCTCCGCAGGTCCCTGGAATCAATTAACGGCAGTGCATGGGTGCACAGTCTGAGAAAACAACAGAAGGTCGAGACTGGTTACCCAACATCTCAGTGTGTCAATCCAATGGACAACACGACAAAAAATATATTAGCATTTTTATACGCTTTTCGAATAAAGAAAGAAAAAAGATGACCTATTATTTTTAGTTATCATAAAATGTGTGTTTTCAAATATATATTTTTTAATTATTAATTTATATGCCGGAAGTGACATAATCCAAAGTATTGCGATGTCTTTAGACAATACAGTATTTGGCTATTTTTTATTTATTTTTGTAATCAAAAAGACCTCTCAATGATAAAAACATCGTTGAAAGAATTACTTGATTCTAATTTAAACTACCTGAGATATCACAATTTAAAATGACATTATTTTGGGCAAACCCAAAACGCTCCATACAAATGACTACTAAGATGTGACGTCACACCCATGTATTTTGTATGCATTTTATTTGAATTTTGTATGGTAGCTTTATCAGATGTTTCCTTTATGTCAATCGTTCTAATATAATAGTTGGTGGAAATTGTATGGGTTATTCAATGATATAATTATTTTTTAATAATTTCATACTTTTAAAATTGCCTTGCCCATGAATCTTTGAATGACCATAAATCCGGCTAGACGTTATATTTTTAATTGAGAATTTTTGCTATTGGCACATATTTACCTATGTTTTGATATAATATTTATATTTTGTAAAATCTCGAGCTTAGTCAAATACCCTATTGTCTAAGGTGATGTCGGTGCTATATGTTCAATAAAAAAAGTTTAGACGACTTAAAGTTGAACTCACTGTCAAATGTCAATGTTTTTTTCTTGATTCTTGACATTTGGTTTATTGGAATACCTTTTTTTAATCTTTTACCATAAATATCAGTTTCAAAATTCAGAAAACACTTTTTTAAATTTTTTTAAGTCTAATCTACAAACAGTATTTTTAAACTCTGAAAATTATTTTTTATTGTATTGGCCAATTGCGTTCAAAGCCGCCCTTTATACCATAGAGTATTACGCTTGGAACATGATCTGGGTTTGATAATTATGGTAGTTACAATAAAGTGACTGCGATCTTACCTTCGCAACCCTTAGACAGAGGGCCTTTCCTCTAAGGAGGGAAGGGGGAAGTTTTTCTATTAAGACATCTTCAGTGTCAACCTGAAGTCTGGAAGTTGGTGGTCTTGTAAGAAGAAGAATAAGAATAATTTTATTTGCATAAAATATAGTGACTCCTGCTTCGGAAAGCACGTTAAGTTGATAGACCTACGGCTGATCTGTTTTGGTCCCAGGTTCGAAATATGAGGACTAGGGAATAGTGAGTGCTCTTGTGTCTGCGCACAAACTTGTACACTATAGTGTGTTCTGTGTCGATTGATGATCGTTGAACCTCCATAGTCGGTTCATCATCATCATCAGCCTATCGCAGTCCACTGCTGGACGTAGGCCTCTCCAATTGTTCACCGAGAAATATCCATAGCTTCTCGCATCTAGCTCTTGCCAGCCATCCAGCGCAGACCGTCCCTCCACCTAACCAGAGGGCGCCCTACATTACGTTTGCCAAGACGCAGTCGCCACTCTAGAACTCGTTTACCCCATCGGTTTTCGGTTCTGCGGCTAATATGGCCAGCCCACTACGACTTTAGCTTGCTAATCCGATGAGCAATGTCGATGACTTTGGTTCTCTGCCGGATCACCTCATTTCGAACTCGGAGAGAGACGCCGAGCATTGCTCGTTCCATAGTAATTTCGGTTATGAGGACCTTATAGAGGTCATACTACAATCGCTACGCTGTGGTGGTCGACAACGAGCTGCCAGTTAGAAGTGATTAAGAACGTGGTCTTATTGCCTCTGGCAGTGACCCGAACTCTGAGGTTATTCAGGCCTAATAAACAGAATGGAATCAAATGTGGACTCTGCACTGGTACTCCACTCTCGAGGTCTCCACTCTCCAGCGAAGGGTAGTCAGAATTATCGACGACCAGGGTTATTCAGACACGCTTGATCCTTTGTCATTGCGTAGAGATGTAGCATCGCTATGTGTCTTCTATCGCATCTACAATGGGGAGTGTCCCGAGGAGCTGTTCGGCCTTATTTTAGCTGCAAATTTTCACCATCGTACATCACGCCAAATTTCACCCACATCATTTGGATGGATTTTACTTCACTACAGTGCGCCTCTCACGCCACTTCCTACCACTAGTAAAGCTATGGAATCAGCTATCAACGATGGTGTTTTCGAACAGATGCGACCTCGTGAACTTCAAGAAAAGAGCTTATTCCTCCCTTAAGAGCCGGCAACGCATCTGTGATGCCCCGTGTGTCGCAGATGTCCATGGGCGGCGGTAATTCACTTACCATCAGGTGAGCCGTCTGCTCGTTTGTCTGCCATAATGTAAAAAAAAGACTTGAAGCGAGGCTAATGATAAAAAATGATAATCAAAGATTTATGAAAGGGTTCTGACGTTTTGACCGTGGGAGAGCTACACTTTGGCATCAATGGCCGGATTGTCCGGAATGATACTACGGCCTCACAGCAGATAGAACATTCCTATCGGAGAGTTAAGCTTCGGCATGAAAGGGCTGGCTCAGCTTCACAGAATTCCGACGAGAAGCAGCGCCAGCGCCTAGTTTTACCGACCGGAGCCCCCGGATTGGGCTCCGGTCGGTACCCTCACAAACTAGGCGCTGCTAACCTTTAAACTCACCTTCCTCCAATCCGGGGGGAAGGTGAGTTTAAAGGTTAGCAGCGCAGATTACTGTTCTAGTCTAGAACTGTAATCGGGACTGGAGTACCAGACTAGTGCCAAGTTCTCATTTTTTTATGTGATTGGTGGCACACGATCAGACAGATCTTCCCTGGTCACTACACCAGTTGAGTCACGTGCACTGGTAACCTTTTTAAACTCACCTTCCCCCCGGCTCCGGTCGGTACCCTCACAAACTAAGCGCTGGCGCTGCTTCTCGTCGGATTTCTGTGAAGCCAAGCCAGCCCATTCAGTATACGATCGCCCTAGTAGCGGCGGTAGGTTTGAATCGAAGATTTAGGAAGAAGGGTTCTGACCTTTTTCGTAAGTCAATTTGATATGTACGTTGTATCAATAGAAAAACTACTAAACGGCACGCAAGCAGCATACGATTTCAGAGGGTTCGCGTTTCTAACGATAGTCGATCATTCATTTTGTAAACTCCCGAAGCCATGTGTGCCTTCACCGTTATCCGTTCTGTGGTTTGATCTATGTGTGTTGATCGACCAGTTTGCTTATTCCTGTTAAGAAGCATTTTTCGAAAAGTATGGTTCGTATTTTTCGAATATAGCTCGGGTTTGTGATCAAGCCTAATCCCATCGTTATAGCGATTACGATTTCTATGATGACGGCCTTTGCCCTGCAGTGGGAAAGTTTATAGGCTGATACACAACAAAGAGTGAAATATAACACAATAATACATCTTCGTTACTTTATCATCATAATTTCATACAATCAACGTCCACTGCTGGACATTAGCCCCCCCTCCCAATGATCTCCACACAGATCAGTCCTGTGCCGCCCGTATCTAAGGGATTCCCACGACCTTCACCAGATCGTCGGTCCACCTTATGGGGGTCTGCCATGGCTTCGACCTCATATACGCGGCCTCCACTCGAGGACCTTCGTTCGTTACTAAAGAGTAGATTAAATCATTTTTGTTTCTCACATACAATTTGCAATGTCAGCTGATCACTTTTTTAACGGAAGGTGTATTTTTTTAGATTAGTTACTCCCTATGTTCTTTGGAGAAAACTAGATTGTTGTCTGTTCAATGTCGTTAAGAAGTTTTTAAGAGGACACAAAAAGACATTGTATACTATAAATCAGAAATCATTTATTTGCTTCAAACATGATTACATATAAGGTGTCAATACGGTATTTGACTTTTTTAATTTTTGTAATTATAAGACCTCTCAATGATAGAAATATCGTTGAAAGAATTACTTGATTCTCATTTGAATTACCTCAGATGTCACAACTTTAAAATCTCATTATTTTGGGCAAACCCAAAACGCTCCATACAAATGGCTACTAAGATGTGACGTCACGCAACAGTTTTTTTGTATGCATTTCATGTGAATTTTGTATGGTAGCTATAACAAATGTTTCGTTTATGTCAATGGTTTTATTATAATAGTTGGTGCATATTGTATGGGTTATTCAATAGTATAATTATTTTTAATAATTTCATACTTTTAAAATGAACTTGCCCATGAGTCTTTGAATGAACATAAAACCGGCTAGACATTATATTTTTAATTGAAAATTTTTACTATTGGCACTTATTTATCAATATTTTGATAAAATATTTATATTTTGTAAAATCTCGAGCTTAGTCAAACACCCTATTCAATTTAGAACAATCTCATGCTTCACCTATCTCTTCGGTATGCAAATATTTTTGTATAAGTATGACATGTAAAAATTGTTTGGTACCTACTAAATATTATTATGGTATCATTAGCACCGTTGAAGATGTTACATAATTAGTGATTTTAAAAAGGGGAGCCACAAGGAAACGTTTTATTGCGACCCCTCGTCACTGCTATACATATGTACAATTGTCTTTTCTCGGATGAAGGATTTGAATAACTTATCGCAAACTGGAGGATCCTTTATAAAGGCATGTCGAAAATGCATCTTATTTCATTTGATGAGGCTTGTCCATCGGTCTCGGTGGATTTAGGTAATGGATGGAACGAATGGCGTGAAAACTTCGATGTGACACGAAGCGTTACACAATCGGTGCCAATTTTATATGCCAATTTTGTTAGACTGAGAGATCAATATATACTTAGGAGGTTCTTTTTTATCATCATCTCTTGTACGGTCAGCATCAAAAGTAGCTTAACACTTTAGTACCATGTCGAAGTAACATTTTTTCGAACCCCATTGGAAACTGCCTATAATAGGCAGAACAGTTACTTTGACATGGTACTAAAGTGTTAAGCTACTTTCAATGCTGACCGTACTCACGGTGTCTTATATTATCAGCGTATTATTTCCAATTGCGTAAAAATCCATCGCTTGGTCCGGGATAAGCTTGGACCACGACCTAATAGGATTTAGTGAGTCTCCTTATTTCAATAAAGCAACTGCCGTGTGATCTTCACAACCCTAAGACAGGGTAGCCCGATTGAATCATATAAACATGTTTCAGAAACTATAACTTCTAGAGAGAGATATTTTATGTGTGTAATTGTGTATTTTATAAGTGTATCAAATGTCCTTTGCCTGAAGGTTGTCTGGTAGAATAGATAAGACCGCCGAATTGTACAATTAAGTTTCTGTAATGCCTAGATTTTTAAGTTGTGTTTTTTTGTTCAATAAAGTATATTAAATTATATTATATATATATATATATATATATATATATATATATATATATATATATATATATATATATATATATCTATGTAATTACATGTATAATTATACATCATCATTTCAGTCAATAGACGTCCACTGCTGGACATAGGCCTCCCCGAATGTTCTCCACACAGATCGGTCCTGTGTCGTCCGCATTCAATGGATTCCCGCGATCTTCACCAGATCGTCGGTCCACCTTGTGGAGGGCCTTCCTGTACGTGGCCTCCACTCGAGGATCTTTCCGCCCCAACGGGCCGTCTGTTCTCCTCGCTATGTGCCTTGCCCATTGCCACTTGAGGCATGCAATCCTTTGGGCTATGTCTGTGACCTTAGTTCTCCTGCGGATCTCATCATTACTGATCACGCAGGGAGACTCCGAGGATAGCCCTCTCCATTGTTCTCTGGGTGACTTTGAGCCTCCTTAATCAATTAATTAATTATACATACTTACGAATACATGGTTATAATTTTTTTTTATGTATAACCATTTTAAAGTGTTGTATGTACGAGTATACAAGCCTATGCAAATAAAGATACTTTGAATCGAATCGAAATGAATAAGAAACGTCAGCTTTCCTGAAAGCATTTCTGTACAACAATACTCGAAGTTTGAAACCCTAATATGCCTAAGACCTGCTTTCTAGAAAAGAGCCTATGCAATATCATGAATGGATATTAAATAAAATAAAAATAATGTTTACAGTTGCGCGACAGCGTGTCCACTCGGCATCGCTACGGTGCGGCTCAGTGTTGGAAGCTTTAGTACTAGATTTAGCACTACTTGTAACCTTTTGAAAAATAAAGAGTTTTATTTTCCGAGTCTGGCATTCGAATTTTCAATTTGGAATTTTAGATTAACTTGGTCTACTTACTTACTTAGCATTTAAAGCCGTATTTTGAAAGCTTGGTGGCCATAGATTCAAAATCTTAAAATAGAATATTAACACATTTAGATTTTTGCATTGAGTTAGTAGTAGATAAGTTAAGTATTATTTGTAAACAATCGACAACAATAAAAATTGTGACCAAGACAGCGGAGACTGTTGTAATTACGTCTATGGTGCCTTTACGGTGCATTTTAAGAGAAAAGCTCCTCGTGGCAGAGAGAAAAGTCCTACATAAAATTCTGGGTCCAGTCAAAAACTCGTGCTTTTGAGTTCGGTGTAAATGGGCTGACTCGACCGGAGTACCTACCTATATACGTATATAGAGGTTAATTCTAAGAATACCACGGCCTCACAGAAAACCGGCGTAAAACAGCGCATGGGACTTGTCCCAGGCGCTGTCTTACGCCATTTTCTGCTTGCAGCGCATTTTTCTGGAGACAATTATTTACACACATACCCTCGTATTCCAAATCGTGGTTTAAAATAAGTAGTGAGATGTATACTGGGAATAACTGAAGAACTAGAATAAAAAATCAGCATCATCATCATTTTAGCTAACAGACGTCCACTGCTGGACATAGGTCTCCCCCAATGTTCTCCTCACAGGTCGGTCCTGTGCCGCCCGAACCAGATCCGCCGATGCGGGCGAACCAGATCGTCCACCTTGTGGGGGACCTGCCACGGCTGCGACTTCCTGTACGTGGCCTCCACTCGAGGACCTTTCCGCCAAACGAATAAACATTATAACAAAATTAAGTTTCAAGTTAAGTAACTTGAGTATTATAGTTGGTATAGGTACTAACTAAGTAGTAAGTACCTATATCAACTATAATACTCAAGTTAAACCACCCGGAAACCTATTTTAAAATGAGTATCTACTACAATAATAACCTCAAAATATCGATTCAGTAAACATGACAGCTTGTCCCTGTAACAGTTCATTCCGTTTTACACTAAAGTTATTTGTGAGAATGTACCGAGTCAATTTAATTTTTGGATTTTATCCCAAACATATAAGCAATGCCTATTCATATTATTCATATTAGGTATATTGGCAACCTTACTTAAGGTGACGGGTAGGGCACACTAGCGATGCCAATCGAATTTAATTTTTAGCTACTAAACCGGATCTATTTTAAACAATTTCGGGGCTACAACCTCTTGGCAGACACTTCCTCTATTTATTATCTAAATAACCATGCACAAATGTTGGGTCCGTTTTGTGTACGCGAAAAATTTATTCACGCCAAAAGTATCCGCTTTTGGCGTGAATCAGTTTTTCGCATACGCGTTGGACCCAACATTTTTGCATGGTTATTTAATAAATAGAGTAAGTGTCTGCAAAGAGGTTGTAATCCTGAAATTGTTTAAAATAGATCCGGTTTAGTAGCTAAAAATTAAAATCGATTGGCGTCGCTAGTATGTCCTACCCGTCACCTTAATACAATATTTTAATTTATTGTTGTTTAAAAACATTTCTAAAATATATTTTTCTTCAGACAACAAAACAAGGTTATGTAAAATGAAATGGCACTGAATGAATGATTGGATGATTCGATCAAGTTTGACACTATCCTGGGGTACTTAGAGCTTAATGGTTAGTCGAGGATTTGTAATAAAAATTTAAGAACTAACGTTATTTCGTAATAATCATGAACTTGCTAGTTTAGGATTAAAGCCGGTATCAGACAGAGTAGTTTTTTTTGTAATAAAAGGGCGTATGTCATCAGCCGAGACCCAAGCAAAGCATCTATCAACTAAGCACTTCTTTAATTAGCACTAATTTTGAAAATTCAATATAATCTAGCACTTTTTCGCTATATAGTTGGCAACATTGCGTGCGCTCAATACAACACATCACAAATACAATACAATACGGCAGCCAACGCCGGTTGTGTTGTATTGTGAGCTATTGTTGTGCGCTCCAGCCACAGCCGCTTCAATGGACGCTTCAGTATTCAGACTTTCATTACGTCACGTGTACAGTCGGTCAAAAATATGTATGCCATGCACTTACTATTAAACCCAATTTATTTAACCCGTGCTTCGGAAAGCACGTTAAGCCGTTGGTCCTGCGCCTGATCCCTCTTTGGTCCTGGTGAGGTCACAGTGTTGTCCCATCGAAATATGAGGGTAAAGAGAGTGCAAACACTTGTGCACTATAATATGTCCTGCGTCGATGGACAATCTCTGAGATTGTCCGCCATGACCGAAATATCAGTTTAAAGGACATTATATTAAACCCAATTTTTAAAATGTGTGTTTTTATTAATAATATTATTGTAAATGTGAGCGTGAACACCACCTTGAACTAACAAAACGTACACATAGCCAACATAAAAATTAATAGGTATGCAAACAATAGGCCGTACATATTGTACTTACATATTGTATTGTTGTTAGTTTGATTAGAACGACAGTTATCATTTGACCGCCATTATAATTAACAAGGTTTATCACTTAATTTCATTCCTTTGATTTTAATTACTAATATACGAATGATGATTTTTCTATTACCATTTAAACCATTTATTTACAACACACCAAACAAAAAGAAAAATTACATCAGCAAAATACATTATAATCTTTTTTATTTTTTATTTCTTTATTTTTTTTAGAGGCTTTTGTCTTCATAGCCATGTCAGCCCCATGGAACCTTAACCGAAATTAACATTATAATCCTAACACATACACTCTATTTATCCGTACAGTCACACATCAAACCATACAAAACTGTGAACTTCCCCAGTCGATTCTCACCTTAATGTCAAACATATTCGGTACAATATTAACTGCGGAATCCTGACAGATCGCAGTAACCCGATACATGTCTGTTTGTACAGTGGCGGACAGGTCAAGCTATACAAAACTGTCAAATTTCCTCAATCGATTTAGAACTCAATGTAGAACAGTAAGGTTTATAATCGAATGAAGAAATTTGACAGTTTTGTATAGCTTGATGTGTCCGCCACTGTACATCAATTATACTAAACCCGTTCTACAATTGGTTGTATTTCGGTGGTTGAGTAAAACTGATGCACACCGTATATACCTGGGTACTTATACTTAACAGAGCGCGGTTGGGATACCAGCTCAGTGTACGCTGGGCAAGAATACCCAGCACTGGTGGTCAAGACGACGCCATTGCCGCGGCGCTCCGTCCTGTTCCCACCGAGCGACAGCCAAACGACAGCCTAGAACTCATAGCGAGCGCCGCCGGGTCTAACTACGCAGCTTGCTTCCGCTCACGTCACACATCCATCTTACTCATCGATCTTACGAAATCACTGTCGGGCGCGAATTGTACGACTTTCTAATTCTGGTCGAGTACACCAAATTTTACAGTCCGCTGCAGTTTCAATCCATAAAGGACAGATATCCCTTTTCTCCCACCATCTATACAGAAAAGGGCACTGGCCCCAACAACTGGTTTTCAGCTGGCCCGCCCATTACATTTAACATTTTGAAAAGTCGCGCACCACATTATAGACTATAATAATACCTAACTAATTATTTTTATAAAAAAGTACCTATTAAATATCTCAGTTACAATATGCAGGTACTATAAAAAGAAAAGAATATTAGGTACGTCATAATAAGTTTTGTGAATGCCAAATTTTTTTGATTCCTTTGAGTGACTAGACACTATTGGGGCTGACTGTACCAACTCGTACATTTCATACTTTTAATTGTCTGATTCTTGATTTTGTATAGACTTTAGGTTTACCCGCTACACTAGTGGAGTCACATGTGCGCTGTCAATCTTTAAACTCCTTCCCCCCGGATTGGGCATCCCTCACTGATACTGCGCTGCATTACGTCGGTTTTCTGTTTGGCCCTGGTTGTACATTGGTCGAGCCAGCCCATTCATTATCTTATGTGCCTATTTTTGTACTTGACCTCATTTCACCTGATTGAAAGTGACAATAAGGTCTAAGATGTAGCGTGCTTACCCAGAACTCTCGCCTTAAAGACACCCAAATTGTAGCTCTCTGGGAATACAGAAGCCGGCAAGTTGTTCCATTCCTTAGCAGTTCGTACCAAGAAAGAAGAAGCGAAACGCTTAGTACGAGCTGTTGGAACTTGCGCAGTGTAAGGGTGGATTCCTGTCGTCTTCCGTAATGTCCGGTGGTAGAAAGGAAAAGGTGGTATCAGATCGTGAAGCTCATTCGAACACTCTCCAAAATGCATCCTATAAAAAACCGACAGACAGGACACTCTACGTCGGTGAGCGAGGTTTTGGTTCTAGTATAAACAATATAAGCTACGCAGACGACATGGTGCTGCTCAGTCCCACGTTGAGAGGCCTAAATGCGATGTTGAGGGTGTGCGAGTCATATGCAGTTAAACATGGGCTGACATATAATGTTAGTAAGACTGAATATATGGTCTTTGATGTGGCTGGTGTGCGTCCCATTGATGAAATCAATATAACCCTAAATGGCTTAAAGGTAAAACGCGTATCGAAATTTAAATATCTTGGGCATGTCATTACCAGTGACCTCAAAGACGATGAAGATATGGAAAGGGAGCGAAGGGCTCTAGCGGTTCGGGGTAATATGTTGGCTCGCAGATTTTCCCTATGTACAGAAGATGTTAAAGTGTCGCTTTTTAAAGCCTATTGTCAGAACCTGTACACTGGGAACCTGTGGGTCAAACACACCAAAAGATCGCTGGAGGTCTTGAGGATCCAATATAATAATGTCTTCAGGATGATGCTGGGTCTACCACGTTTTTGCAGTGCATCAGGGATGTTCGCTGAGTATCAAACTAGTGGATTTGATGCCATCATTCGTTAGAAAACGTACTCCCTGATCAACCGAGTTAGGAACAGTCCCAATATCATTCTGAAGACATTGGCGGATCGCCTTAATTCGCCACTGTGGAGATCTTTTGTAAACAGAATGACAGTCACGGGAACTTACGATTTCTCGTGATTGGAAATAATATAAATAAAAATCTATAAAAAAAAAAAATGTTACTCCTACTAACATTAGCTTATTAAGACCTATACTAACACATATGGACCTGAGTTATCCGAAATAAAAGTTTATTTATTTATTTATTTGGGATTTACCCTCCTCTAATTCTGCGTCACCAACTAACTTCATGGCTCGACGCTCAATCGAGTCGTGGGCAGCCAGCGGATACTTGGCAGAGCCATCCCATAGGTGACTGCAATACTCCATGCACGACCGAACTTGAGCTTGAAAGAGTTTGAGAACCTGTTCCGGCGTGTCGTATCGCCTAACCTTGCATAGGATACCAAGTTTTTTAGCAGCAGTGACTGCCTTGGTCTCAATAGAGCGACCGAAGTTAAGGTTGGAGGTTAGGTCCATACCTAGTAGACTCAGAGTATCTGCAACAGGCAAGGACACGTTTTGTAAAGTGGGAGACAAGGTGAAAGCGGTCCGCTTAGAGCTGAAGACCCACGCTTGTGTTTTGGAAGCGTTGAACACGACTCAGTCTCCGAACAGTCTCCGATTGGGGGGAAGCTAACAGCTTCCCCCCAATCGGAGACTGCTTCCAGGATCGCGTTCACCCGTCCAACCATTTTTTCTCTGCATGCATGGACTTCAGCCAAACCGTCGGATATGTATCTCTCTGCAACTTATATATTTTATTTTGTTATGGTTGCTATGCGTCGGTGAAGACTGTCTGCGTTTTCACCGATTCTGGCAATGTCAAGTGGATATAGAAACATGTACGGTAATGGTAAAATGGGGACTATCGCGTGTGAAAAATCCGCTAGATAGAGGTCCATATACAATGTGATTGGTTATTTTTAAACTTGATCTGTCAAAATGTCAATTTGACAAACTCAACAACCGCTACATATAAGTATAGTATAGATCTGTCAAACAACCAATGCACTTGATAAGTAAACACACTTAAAAAAATCATCTCGTGTGGATGTTCTACCCATTAGACCACTGAACGCGTTACTAAGCCGACGAAATTTGTAAGTGGTTGATTCGACATGAGCTGTCGATAGTCTCATCAATATTGTAGGTAAGACATGTCCTGTTTTAAACGAGGTTTGATAAGAGTTCTTCTCTTACGGTAGGCAGCGGCATGACTGTGCTCCGGCATTGTTTATAACTGTGAGCGGCGGTTACCGTTAACCATCAGATATTAATATATATATTTGCAATATCCAGTGGAACTATTATTACAAATATTTGACCACCAGTTAAGATGAGACTGCTAAATCAATAGTTGATATTATTTTTATAACAATCTTTTGAAAGCAAACACAACATGAAAAAAATATTAAGTGTGTTATTTACTTAAGGTGACGGGCAGGGTACACTAGCGACGCCAGTCGATTTTAATTTTTAGCTACTAAACTGGATCTATTCTAAATAATTTCGAGGTCACGACCTCTCTGCAAACACTTATACATAACCATGCATAAATGTTGGGTCCGTTGTTCGCGAAAAATTGATTCACGCCATAAGTGGCCGCTTTTGGCGTGCATCAATTTTTCACGTACGCGTTGGACCCTACATTTGTGCATGGTTATTTTATAAATAGTATAAGTGTTTGCCGAGAGGTTGTAATCCCGAAATTATTTAAAATAGATCCGGTTTAGTAGTTAAAAGTTAAAATCGATTGGCGTCGCTAGTGTGCCCTACCCGTCACCTTAAGAATAAATTGCAAAAGATTGCTATAAATAAAAAATCGGTAAAAAAAAATCTTAAGTGATCTTATGTGCACTGAAAACTAGAAAATAATAATAACAATTAGGTATTCTGAACTTCTAGTTCAGAAATATTTTAGTACTAGGCAGAAGAGCTTTTAGGCATATAAAACCTGGGGCTCATTAATTATTTCTATAATACTTTCTTCTATACTAAGTGTGGATTGCATCGACTTACTATAATCGTAACTGGAGATTTTGACAATCAATAACCAGCCGTGGCGGCTTCACCAGCGAACGCCGAGCTCATGATCTACCAAAGTGTAAAGATATGCTTTGCCATAGGTAGGATTTCAGAGGGGCCCCACGTTTTTATTTTAGTCTAATATGCCTAAAAGCTTTTCTGCCTAGTACTAAAATATTTCTGAACTAGAAGTTCAGAATACCTAATTGTTATTATTATTTTCTAGTTTTCAGTGCACATAAGATAAAACCGTTTTACTTAAAAGTTTATTACCATTTTTTTATTTTCTAGTTTTTAGTATTTAACGAAAATGCCACCCTAATGCCATACAGTCCTCAGCATGTTTAACCTATGGGTGGTAAAGCTACCGCTAACTACGTAGGTACATGTAATTACCTATTTTTTATCTGTCCTAACGTCACACAATCTTGGACACAACTGTCCTGGACACGACTACTCATGCCTTCACCTAATACGCCATTTTGTAACGACGTCCATCTTGGATTTTAAATTTTGTCATAATCACAGTATTCTACTAGCGTAGCCCTTTCATTTGATACGCATATTATATCGCTGACGTTGCTTTTTTAACCTGGCCTCATATTGCTCAGGTGTTTTTGACACTAATTGTTCCCGTCGTTTCTGTAATCGACTATTTCTATCACCTTCACTTTCTTTAGCTCGTTTTGCTTTATACTTTTCTTTCGCTTTTTGAAGCCTTCGTTTACGTTGTGTTGCAGTTTCTGTTTTATTTGTGTTTGTATTTTTTATATATTTTTTTTACCATTTTGTTTCCACGAGTAATGGACATTTAATTTAAACGGTCGACCCCCCCAGAGGTCCAATAAAGGGGCAAGGCTATGTACAACTTGATGCGCCTGAGTCTTGAGGGGAAAACGCTAACGACATATAATTTTTATCCACCCTAATGCCATATACAACCTGTGCGGATAAAGAATGGGATCAGAAATGGCGGCACATCTAATTACTTCTCACTCGCACACTATTTGCGTCTATATTCGCACCCCACGAGTGCGAGTATAGACGCAAATAGTGTGCGAGCGAGAAGTGGATAGATTGGCCGCCATTTCTGATCCCATTCTTTATCCGCACAGATTGTAGTTCTCGGCGCGTTTTAACCTTCACCTTAACTTGGGTGGTGTACCGCTAACGACGTATCACTTTTAGCCAACCTAACGCCACACAGTCATCAACACGATACAAAATCTTGACTTGGGTGATGGATTCAGGCTGGATTAATCAGATACCTAAATTACAGATTCAATTTCTAAATTTAAATCTTATTATTATACGCCATTTAGTGGCTGCGCCTATCTTAAATATTGAGGTTGTATAGTGCACTGTATTCTTCTTGTCAAGCCCTTTTATTTGATACCTATATTGGTGGAATAAAACAGAAATTATCCGCCATTTTGTAGCGGCGGCCATCTTGAATTTATAATGATAATGAATAAACATAATTGTATTGTCACCAAAATCCAAAGTGTATACAAAATTTCAGATTAATCGGTTGACAGGAAGAGGGTGAAATTTGAATTACTAAATTTTACTTAAGAATAAATAATAAATAAAACAAACGGGGTGAGATAAATATAAAACCGTTTAAAAACCGTTTAATAAAAACCGTTTAAAAATATCGACCAATGCCGTATCTAATACCAGTGCTGTTGATATTAGATCTCAGTCCAACAGTACGCCATGACTTTAACTCTGTCCACGTGTCCATTATTTCTCGCGTGCATCTAGCGTGAATTCGCAACTGGCATGTCACGGAGCGTTTATCACGCTAAAAAACTGCGTGGCGCGGACAGCCGCCGGGATCGAGTGACACGCGATACGTTACTAAATTAGTGGTGGGACTTCATATTTTAGAATTTGATATTCGATAAAACCTAAACCCACGTTGTTTGGGTTGGAGAGCCACGCTTCGGCACGAATGGGCCAGCACTACCGGAGTGATACCACGGCCTCACAGAAAACTGGATTGAAGCAGAGCTGGGGTTTAAAAGTTGGCAGCGCACTTATGACTCTACTGGTGTCCGGGCGGCGGCAATCGCTTACCATCAGATGACCCGTCAGCTCGTCTGAACTGACTTCTCGAGGGCATTATCAGGGCCATGATGAAATCGGGCTTTATTAAGAGCTTAAATCCTACAGAGAGCGGCAACGCTTATAGGTAATCCGAAAACACGAAACGTTTGCGCAGTGTAATCGACATCTAGCGCCATCTATTTATTTATTTATTTAGGTTCACCAACAGCACATCATACAAAAATAATCATAACAGCTTTTTATAGTAAATTAGATGTCAGTATGTATGCCAATTACAGTGGAACACAGCGTTGATGAGTATACAATAGACAACACGTAATTAATCAATCAAGTGGAACCAATGTCCCGAAACGAAGTAAGGGCGGGCAACTAGTTCGAATAAAAAGAGGCATTTCACAATCTCTAAAATCAGTACAACATATTCTGCGTATTTCACCGAAAATGAGAAATAGCACATTGGGCTTATAAAGGGTTTCCCGTGGAGACAAAGGCTCGAGCCCACGTCCCGTACATTGTGGGTGCTAAAAAGTTGTTTCTAAAACGAGGACGTTTAAATTCAACGTCGTCTCTATCTCGATGGAAAACAAACAAAAACAGGCCTCCCTATGATGTTCAGCGAGGGAAACATCACAAAGGATCGTAGGTTCGAATCTTGGTACGTAACTCTAGGAGTTTTTCAGGAATTTTCTAACACCCAGCTAGGCGGTGAGGATTTGCAATTCATCGACCAATACAAATACTCGTGCGTGACGAATTCTACACACAACAATACTGTTTGAATGGTACCTACATGAATGTTTCTCAACGTGCTATCCGAGACACGGGGGTACAAGACCGTTAAGGTGACGGGTAGGGCACACTAGCGACGCAAATCGATTTTAATTTTTAGCAACTAAACCGGATCTATTTTAAACAATTTCGGGTTTACAACCTCTAGGTAACCTCTAAATAACCATGCACAAATGTTGGGTCCCTTTTTGTAAGCGAAAAATGTATTCACGCCAAAAGTGGCCGCTTTTGGCGTGAATCAATTTTTCACGTACGCGTTGGTCCCAACATTGGTGCATGGTTATTTAATAAATAGTATAAGTTTTTGTCTAGAGGTTGTAACCCCGAAACTGATTAAAATAGATCCAGTTTAGTAGCTAAAAATTGAAATCGATTGGTGTCGCTAGTGTGCTTTACCCGTCACCTTAACTTCCAGACTCCGGGCTGACACTAAGAAATTCTTAACAGATAAACTCAGGTACCAAGCGCAGACGTCGCTTTAAAGTTGCCGTTGGTCCGGCGTCCGATCCCTATTCGGTCGTGTGATCGTGTCACACTGGTGTCAGTTCGGAATATGAGGGCAAGGGAATAGAGAGTGCACTTGTGTTTGCGCATACACTTGAGAACTATAATATGTCTTGCGTTGTTGGCTGACCGTTGAGATTGGTCGCCATAGCCGAAATCGGTTTGAGAATATTATTAAATGTTTCTCAGCTCAGGGCATTTAACTCCACGTGTCATTTTCCAAAAAAATAAAACTTCTTTTAGTGATACTCAGATGATATTTTTAGTAATCCTCCTGTGCTATTAGTGTCTTTTAGTGACTTCTTTCCATCCACCTGGAATCATGGGACTGGGAGCATAATGGAATAAACCCCATGGCATTTATGAAATAAAATGAAAAATATTTAGCGTTTAGCGTAGAGCAGAGGTGATCTTATTTCGAATCATGGATTTGATGATATTTGAAAAGTACCTTTGGAGATATGTTAAATGTGTGTAGGATTGGTGATCGGTAGATGCATGGAACGTGCAAGAGATCGATATTTGAATTATAGAATGACGTGCGAGAGTGAGATAGACGACGTATGGCCGACGACTGTAAAAGGCGTAAAGACGTAGGGCGATTATAATTAAAAAAGTAGAACTATTCCCGAAACCAGTGGTGTATTATTTATTCTGTCCCACATATGTATCTTCAAACGTACTGTTCAAATATGATAAAATCGATGGTTCGAAGTAAGATCACTCGTGCTTATTTTCCACTGGGGGTGTGTTTGTGCGCCGGCGCAAGGGTCGCGGGTTCGATTCCCGCACCAACACCAATGTTTGTTGATGAAGCAGATATTTGTGTTGCGTCTAGGTTTTTGTTGTAGCTTCATTATTCCTGGTTTCCATTTTACGAGGGTAAATCTTTGTTTGGGATGTACCTACGTGACGTTTCTCAATTTACGTATGTAATAGGTATTTACGTATGAAATTTATTTGCAGCAAACATATTTAAACAAATTAGTTAAGGTATAAGCAACTTGATTCTACTATTAAATCTAACTTTTGCTACCAAAATGGTTGCCACTCAGCATAATGCCATTGCTTGGAAAAGCTTTGACGCTTCTGTGGCACCGGGAAAGAATATATAAAAAGCAAATAAAAACAATTTTTCGTTCTGCTTACTCTATTTATTTTGTGGTACGTATCATTACTTGCTATTTATAAACCTTTTTATGTTTTAGGGGGCAGACGAGCAGACGTATCACCTGATGGTAAGCGATTACCGCCGCTCATGGACACCTGCCCGTCAAAGGAGTCACAGGTGCACTGCCGGCCTTTTTAAAAGGGAGTACGCTCTTTTCTTGAAGGTTTGCAGGTCGTATCGGTTCGAAAACACCGCAGGTGATAGTTCATTCCACAGTTTTGTCATTCCCGGTAGAAAGTTTCTTGAAAATGGCACAGTTGAAGACCGCCACCCATCTAGATGATGGGTATGGAACTGTTGACGAGTGGAACGATGACGGAATGAAGCGGCACGAATCAGTCCGAACAATTCCTCCGAGCATTCCCCATAATATAAGCGATAGAATATACATAGCGAGGCTACATCTTTACGTAGTGCCAAGGAGTCAAGCCGATTGGAAATATCTTGGCAGTCGACGATTCAAGTCGTTCTCCGTTGAAAGCGGTCCAAAGGGAGAAGCTGGTACATCGTTAGCCCATTTAAGTCCCCACTGCTGCGGCACGGGCCTCCCTCAATCACATGAGGGGTAATTGCCATACTCACCACGCTTGGCAGACGGGTTGGCGAGGGTTTTGATATAAATGCAGAGTTTTCCTTCTCTGGGTGCTGATGATCATGCCAGCAGCTTTACCTTAGTCGCCTTTTACAACACCTCGGTAAGAGTGAGGGTGGCCTATTCTACTCTGCCGGGGACCACACGGCGTCAGAAGCTGGTACATGAGAACAGTATTCCATATGCTGCCGAAGTTGTGCCTTATTGCTATTGGGCACATTCTATTTATCGGCTTATAAGAACACCGAAAAAACGAGACACTTGCGCGATACAACCGACACTTAGCGCCATCTAATACAATATGGAACAAATTCATTTTTGAAACGAAGCGTAGGCGGGTCACTAGTTTGCGATAAAAAAAGTTGTGATAAAACCTAAAGGCAAAAAGGGGCCTCGATTGAGACTTTTTTCTCCGCAAGTCGGGCCGGCCGGGAGGCGGTTTTATTAGCAACGGAAGCGTTTCGTAGCAGGGACGCCTGGCGGCCTATTTTTAAGATTTTCATCTTTCTATAAAAAAGGTAAGTACTTAGTGCAGCGTCTATTTTCTGTTGTAGCTTTAGTTTTAGCACGGTTTTCATAAATCTTTAAGTTTTCACATAGCATTTTCACTTGGGAACAACAAAATCCCAATAATATCTATCTACTACCTAATTTTCATAAAAACTATACGGCCTATAAATATAAATAATTAAATTCATACATCTCATACATTTACCTGATTCAGTAGACTTTTTTGTTTAATGAAATAGGTGGCAGACGAGCAGATGGATCAACTGATGGTAAGCTATTGCCGCCGCCCATGGACCCGAGGACCAGAGGAGTCACAAGTGCGTTGCCAACCTTTCCTCCGGTACCCTCACTCACGCAGCGAAACACAGCACCATGCTGTTTCACGCCGGTTTTCTGTGAGGCCGTGGTATCACTCCGGTCGAGCCGACCCTTTCATGCCGAAGCGTGGCTCTCCCACGGTCATCAATATAGTGATAAGACCGCCTTCGTTGTACATATCCTGAAATATCTAGTCTTTAAGTTTTTATAATTTATTTTGAGAGCAATAAAGCAGTGTTGCTGTAACGCCCTGTTGTCCTAGTGGTTAAAGTACCGGGCCGTGATCTCAGAGTCCTGGGTTCGATTCCCGGGTCGAGTGAAAAGTATGTTTCGAATTTTTCGTACACAGCTCGGGTTTGTGATCACCAATTCGCATTTTGTAAGCGTGGTGATTAAGCCTAATCCCATCATAATAGCGATAACAAGATTTCTATGATTGAGGCCTTTGCCCTGCAATGGGACAGTTTATAGGCTGATTTAAAGCAGTGTTAAGCATATCAGGAAACAGATATAATATCCTTACTTCACTTAGAAAGACCAGAAAGTTTGACCACTGTGAAATTCGCACCACATGAAAGAAAGAAAGAAAGAAAATACATTTATTGGCCACAAACAATATACAATAATACAGAATGACATACAACAGCGGAAACATTAGATGGTGGATATTACATTTTGTAAGGAATAAGTGAAGGGAGTGGCCAATCAGGTCCCAGCCTCAGCATTTGCTGCTACGGCATTATCTGCATGAAAGTTTAACCACTGTGAAAATCGCACCCACGACCTTGGGAGTATGAGGCATGAGGGTCATTATCAAATGCGTTATCATCGGGCCAGTCAATAAAAACGACATGTCGACGAAACGGTCGATAGAATAAGTTATACGTTGTGACATCATTATTCCTGCCTAACCTGCCTCTCGTTTCCTCACACCATGAAGGTATTTACAAAGTTTATTAAGTGGCTAATATCGTATTTCATTCCATAAATTATTTGTATGTATTAGCTACTCATATTACTCTTTTATTTAATGTACATATTTAATTTTATATCTTATTTTATTTTACATTTATATTTACGACGTTGGTGCGCGCAGTGGCGGCATTTAATACACCTAGCATCCACGGAAGACCACCGTCGAGGTGTTCCACCGAGCACTTCGCCATCATGCTGAGTGGAATCCCTTTTAGAGCTTGATTTGTTTAAATTGTGTTGTTGTATTCTTGATATATGGTTTGTAACCTGTATAAGTACTGAATAAATATTTTTATTCTTATTCACACCCGTTGGGCATGTACAAGCACTTAGGTAGTTAGTCATCATCATCATCATCAGCCCATTTAAGTCCCCACTGCTGGGGCACGGGCCTCCCTCAATCACATGATTAGGGGTATTTGCCATACTCACCACGCTTGGCAGACGGGTTGGCGAGGGTTTTGATATAAATGCAGAGTTTTCCTTTTCCTGGGTGCTGATGATCATGCCAGCAGCTTTACCTTAGTCGCCTTTTACGACACCTCGGTAAGAGTGAGGGTGGCCTATTCTACTCTGCCGGGGACCACACGGCCAAGGTAGTTAGTAATTATCATCATCATCTTTGCGTTTTGTCCCGGTTGCTTCCCAAGTTGTGGCTTCGGAGCCCGGAGACTGCTCAGTTTTTAGGTAGTTAGATAGTATTAGAAAATAATCCTACGACCATTTTATTGTTTATATAAGGTACCTATTTAAACGCGATAAATCAAATTTAATTGTAATGAAGGCATAGAGGTAGTTTCCACGCTATTAGGGGCCAATTACGAGAATAACTGTGCTTATTCGTGACTGAATAAAGTTATTTGTTTCTTTTGTTATGGGGAGTTAAGGTGAAATGCGTTACCGATCTTATATTTGTACAACCATATTTTAGTAAATGAGTTTCATTTTAAATACCTGACTCCTCAAATATTCAATCATGGTTCAAGTGTACCCCGGGCTCCAGAGCGACAGCTTTGGACGCAACTGGGAATTACACGCCAAGATGACATGTTATATGAAAGTTTGCTGATTAAAAAGAGTAACTGGCGAGTCTCTTGCCGGATCTTCTCGACCAGAACCAACTTTTCAGGCTGGTGGTAGAATAGATAGACAGATAGGTAGATAGATAGATAGATAGATAGACAGATAGATAGATAGGTAGATAGATAGATAGATAGATAGACAGATAGATAGATAGGTAGGTAGGTAGGTAGATAGATAGATAGATAGATAGGTAGATAGATAGACAGATAGGTAGGTAGGTAGATAAATAGATAGATAGGTAGAGAGGTAGGTAGGTAGATAGATAGATATATACTCTTTATTGCACAACATACAAAACCTAAAAGCTAGGTATACAGAGATACAATGTAACTACAATTTAGGCGGTCTGATCTTTGTGAGCGATCTCTACCTGACAACCTTCAGGTAAAGGATATTAAATAGAAGACAGGAGGGTGGTGCCCCTTTGATATACAACATTGATTAAGTAGAATCGCACTATGTTTATTTATTTATTTAGTATGTTTTATGTTACATGTAAATTATACATAAGTACTTATAAATAGTTTTTAATTATTTAATTGTATGATTTGGATGAGGAGGATATTAATAAATGAGTTTGGGTTTTTGAAAACCCTAATCTTTTATAAGTTATACTCAACAGTGTTTATAGTGGCCGGTTTCTAAATTTAATTGTCTTTTTTGGATCGATATTGCACCAAATGTGATGAAAGGAGGCGGAATAAATTTATATCTAACTATTTATTTTTTAATTGATACGAGTTTAATATTTTACTTTCAATTTTCATTCATTTAAAAATACATTCTTCCACTTTTCATTCATTTTAGATCAGCTAGCCACGCTTCGGCATGAATGGGCCGGCTCAACCGGAGTGATACCACGGCCTAACAGAAAACAGCTTGAAGCAGCACTGTGCTGTGTTCCGCTGCGTGAGTGAGAGTACCGGAGGCGCTATCCGGGGGAAAGGGGGGTTTAAAGATTGGCCACGCCCTTGTGACTCCACTGGTGTCGCTCGTGTGCCACCTATCACATAAAAAATCTAGATTTTACTGAAGAGTTTATTTCTATATAAAGCTAAATAAAATAGTCCCCTAATATTTTTGTTTACAGACAACCCAAATGACAAATGAGGTTGTTGACTCGCGGTGACATTTTTTTACGGTCTTTAAGTCTTTTCTATTGACCGCATAGAGTAAGGATAACCCCTGCTTTAAATTCATGAGAATCTCCCTTTAATATTGTGACGTCTTTGTGTATGTTTTGTTCTGTCTTGGTTTTAGATGGTGCTTGGTGATAAACTCAATTAAGATTAACATCAAAAGGATTTAACTCGCCACACCGGTCAATAACCATTAAATTAACGTGTCTCTTTGATCACTCGACATTGGCAGAGTTATTATGTGTTCGCCGTAGGCAACACAGTAGCAACCATATATAGAAAAAAAAAATAGGTTTGAACAATCGAGATCGTAAATAATCTCAAGACTAGATTTAATCAGAGATCAGCTTGGCAGTACCATAATATTGCATTTTTACCGGATTTCTAAAAGTACCTACTATGCAAAATTTTATTTCTATCGATAAAGTAGAAGTTGATTTTTTTATGTCATGGGTGGCAGACGAGTAGACGGATCATCTGATGGTAAGCGTATGCCGCCGCCCATAGACACCCTTAACACCAGTGGAGTCATATGTGCGTTGCCAACCTTCGAACCTCCTTTCCCCAGATTGGGCCTCCAGTGCTCTGATTCACGCAGCGAAACACAGCATAGACGCTGGTTCAAGCTGGTCTTTCTGTGAGACCGTGGTATCACTCCAGTCCAGCCCATTCATGCGGAAGCGTGGCTCTTCAACGGTAAAAAAAACATGATATCTTGTGAAAAATAATTCCATTTTTATGCGCGAAAAATAAAAATGGGA